>BTCW01000017.1:28077500-30577500 GCA_033239725.1 Echinochloa phyllopogon
TTGCATTTAATGCACCGATTCGGGTCGGAAACGAAACGATGCACGGGATCGGCTAGAAACGAAACGAACGCACCGAATTCACTTTTTTAGAAACAATAGTGATGTTTTGGTTCGTTTGGATCAGTTTCGTTACTACACCGAAAACCATGCCGGGGTTGCATTTAATGCACCGATTCGGGTCGGAAACAAAACGATGCATGTTATAGTCCAGAAATGAAATGAACACACCCTATCCACTTTTTTGGACCCAATAGTGATGTTTTGGTTCATTTGGGTCAGTTTCGTTACTGCACCGAAAACCATGCCGGGGTTGCATTTAATGCACCGATTCGGGTCGGAAACGAAACGATGCACGAAATCAGCTAGAAACGAAACGAACGCACCCAATTCACTTTTTTGGACCCAATAGTGATGTTTTGGTTCGTTTGGATCAGTTTCGTTACTGCACCGAAAACCATTCCGGGGTTGCATTTAATGCACCGATTCGGGTCGGAAACGAAACGATGCACGGGATCGGCTAGAAACGAAACAAACGCACCCAATTCACTTTTTTGGACCCAATAGTGATGTTTTGGTTCATTTGGGTCAGTTTCGTTACTGCACCGAAAACCATGCCGGGGTTGCATTTAATGCACCGATTCGGGTCGGAAACGAAACGATGCACGGGATCGGCTAGAAACGAAACGAACGCACCCAATTCACTTTTTTGGACCCAATAGTGATGTTTTGGTTCATTTGGGTAAGTTTCGTTACTGCACCAAAAACCATGCCGGGGTTGCATTTAATGCACCGATTCGGGTCGGAAACGAAACGATGCACGGAATCAGCTAGAAACGAAACGAACGCACCCTATCCTCTTTTTTGGACCCAATAGTGATGTTTTGGTTCGTTTGGGTCAGTTTCGTTACTGCCCCGAAAACCATGCTGGGGTTGCATTTAATGCACCGATTCGGGTCGGAAACGAAACGATGCACGAAATCAGCTAGAAACGAAACGAACGCACCCAATTCACTTTTTTGGACCCAATAGTGATGTTTTGGTTCATTTGGGTCAGTTTCGTCACTGCACCGAAAACCATGCCGGGGTTGCATTTAATGCACCGATTCGGGTCGGAAACGAAACGATGCACGGGATCGGCTAGAAACGAAACGAACGCACCGAATTCACTTTTTTAGAAACAATAGTGATGTTTTGGTTCGTTTGGATCAGTTTCGTTACTACACCGAAAACCATGCCGGGGTTGCATTTAATGCACCGATTCGGGTCGGAAACAAAACGATGCATGTTATCGTCCAGAAATGAAATGAACACACCCTATCCACTTTTTTGGACCCAATAGTGATGTTTTGGTTCATTTGGGTCAGTTTCGTTACTGCACCGAAAACCATGCCGGGGTTGCATTTAATGCACCGATTCGGGTCGGAAACGAAACGATGCACGAAATCAGCTAGAAACGAAACGAACGCACCCAATTCACTTTTTTGGACCCAATAGTGATGTTTTGGTTCGTTTGGATCAGTTTCGTTACTGCACCGAAAACCATTCCGGGGTTGCATTTAATGCACCGATTCGGGTCGGAAACGAAACGATGCACGGGATCGGCTAGAAACGAAACAAACGCACCCAATTCACTTTTTTGGACCCAATAGTGATGTTTTGGTTCATTTGGGTCAGTTTCGTTACTGCACCGAAAACCATGCCGGGGTTGCATTTAATGCACCGATTTGGGTCGGAAACGAAACGATGCACGGGATCGGCTAGAAACGAAACGAACGCACCCAATTCACTTTTTTAGAAACAATAGTGATGTTTTGGTTCGTTTGGATCAGTTTCGTTACTACACCGAAAACCATGCCGGGGTTGCATTTAATGCACCGATTCGGGTCGGGAACGAAACGATGCACGGGATCGGCTAGAAACGAAACAAACGCACCCAATTCACTTTTTTGGACCCAATAGTGATGTTTTGGTTCATTTGGGTCAGTTTCGTTACTGCACCGAAAACCATGTCGGGGTTGCATTTAATGCACCGATTCGGGTCGGAAACGAAACGATGCACGAAATCAGCTACAAACGAAACGAACGCACCCAATTCACTTTTTTGGACCCAATAGTGATGTTTTGGTTCATTTGGGTCAGTTTCGTCACTGCACCGAAAACCATGCCGGGGTTGCAGTTAATGCACCGATTCGGGTCGGAAACGAAACGATGCACGGGATCGGCTAGAAACGAAACGAACGCACCGAATTCACTTTTTTAGAAACAATAGTGATGTTTTGGTTCGTTTGGATCAGTTTCGTTACTGCACCGAAAACCATGCCGGGGTTGCATTTAATGCACCGATTCGGGTCGGAAACGAAACGATGCACGGAATCAGCTAGAAACGAAACGAACGCACCCTATCCTCTTTTTTGGACCCAATAGTGATGTTTTGGTTCGTTTGGGTCAGTTTCGTTACTGCCCCGAAAACCATGCTGGGGTTGCATTTAATGCACCGATTCGGGTCGGAAACGAAACGATGCACGAAATCAGCTAGAAACGAAACGAACGCACCCAATTCACTTTTTTGGACCCAATAGTGATGTTTTGGTTCATTTGGGTCAGTTTCGTCACTGCACCGAAAACCATGCCGGGGTTGCATTTAATGCACCGATTCGGGTCGGAAACGAAACGATGCACGGGATCGGCTAGAAACGAAACGAACGCACCGAATTCACTTTTTTAGAAACAATAGTGATGTTTTGGTTCGTTTGGATCAGTTTCGTTACTACACCGAAAACCATGCCGGGGTTGCATTTAATGCACCGATTCGGGTCGGAAACAAAACGATGCATGTTATCGTCCAGAAATGAAATGAACACACCCTATCCACTTTTTTGGACCCAATAGTGATGTTTTGGTTCATTTGGGTCAGTTTCGTTACTGCACCGAAAACCATGCCGGGGTTGCATTTAATGCACCGATTCGGGTCGGAAACGAAACGATGCACGAAATCAGCTAGAAACGAAACGAACGCACCCAATTCACTTTTTTGGACCCAATAGTGATGTTTTGGTTCGTTTGGATCAGTTTCGTTACTGCACCGAAAACCATTCCGGGGTTGCATTTAATGCACCGATTCGGGTCGGAAACGAAACGATGCACGGGATCGGCTAGAAACGAAACAAACGCACCCAATTCACTTTTTTGGACCCAATAGTGATGTTTTGGTTCATTTGGGTCAGTTTCGTTACTGCACCGAAAACCATGCCGGGGTTGCATTTAATGCACCGATTTGGGTCGGAAACGAAACGATGCACGGGATCGGCTAGAAACGAAACGAACGCACCCAATTCACTTTTTTAGAAACAATAGTGATGTTTTGGTTCGTTTGGATCAGTTTCGTTACTACACCGAAAACCATGCCGGGGTTGCATTTAATGCACCGATTCGGGTCGGGAACGAAACGATGCACGGGATCGGCTAGAAACGAAACAAACGCACCCAATTCACTTTTTTGGACCCAATAGTGATGTTTTGGTTCATTTGGGTCAGTTTCGTTACTGCACCGAAAACCATGTCGGGGTTGCATTTAATGCACCGATTCGGGTCGGAAACGAAACGATGCACGAAATCAGCTACAAACGAAACGAACGCACCCAATTCACTTTTTTGGACCCAATAGTGATGTTTTGGTTCATTTGGGTCAGTTTCGTCACTGCACCGAAAACCATGCCGGGGTTGCATTTAATGCACCGATTCGGGTCGGAAACGAAACGATGCACGGGATCGGCTAGAAACGAAACGAACGCACCGAATTCACTTTTTTAGAAACAATAGTGATGTTTTGGTTCGTTTGGATCAGTTTCGTTACTACACCGAAAACCATGCCGGGGTTGCATTTAATGCACCGATTCGGGTCGGAAACAAAACGATGCATGTTATCGTCCAGAAATGAAATGAACACACCCTATCCACTTTTTTGGACCCAATAGTGATGTTTTGGTTCATTTGGGTCAGTTTCGTTACTGCACCGAAAACCATGCCGGGGTTGCATTTAATGCACCGATTCGGGTCGGAAACGAAACGATGCACGAAATCAGCTAGAAACGAAACGAACGCACCCAATTCACTTTTTTGGACCCAATAGTGATGTTTTGGTTCATTTGGATCAGTTTCGTTACTGCACCGAAAACCATTCCGGGGTTGCATTTAATGCACCGATTCGGGTCGGAAACGAAACGATGCACGGGATCGGCTAGAAACGAAACAAACGCACCCAATTCACTTTTTTGGACCCAATAGTGATGTTTTGGTTCGTTTGGGTCAGTTTCGTTACTGCACCGAAAACCATTCCGGGGTTGCATTTAATGCACCGATTCGGGTCGGAAACGAAACGATGCACGGGATCGGCTAGAAACGAAACGAACGCACCCAATTCACTTTTTTGGACCCAATAGTGATGTTTTGGTTCGTTTGGGTCAGTTTCGTTACTGCACCGAAAACCATGCCAGGGTTGCATTTAATGCACCGATTCGGGTCGGAAACGAAACGATGCACGGGATCGGCTAGAAACGAAACGAACGCACCAAATTCACTTTTTTTGGACCCAATAGTGATGTTTTGGTTCGTTTGGGTCAGTTTTGTTACTGCACCGAAAACCATGCCGGGGTTGCATTTAATGCACCGATTCGGCTCGGAAACGAAACGATGCACGGAATCAGCTAGAAACGAAACGAACGCACCCATATCACATTGTTGGATCCAATAGTGATGTTTTGGTTCATTTGGGTAAGTTTCGTTACTGCACCAAAAACCATGCCGGGGTTGCATTTAATGCACCGATTCGGGTCGGAAACGAAACGATGCACGGAATCAGCTAGAAACGAAACGAACGCACCCTATCTTCTTTTTTGGACCCAATAGTGATGTTTTGGTTCGTTTGGGTCAGTTTCGTTACTGCACCGAAAACCATGTCGGGGTTGCATTTAATGCACCGATTCGGGTCGGAAACGAAACGATGCACGGGATCGGCTAGAAACGAAACGAACGCACCCAATTCACTTTTTTAGAAACAATAGTGATGTTTTGGTTCGTTTGGATCAGTTTCGTTACTACACCGAAAACCATGCCGGGGTTGCATTTAATGCACCGATTCGGGTCGGGAACGAAACGATGCACGGGATCAGCTAGAAACGAAACAAACGCACCCAATTCACTTTTTTGGACCCAATAGTGATGTTTTGGTTCATTTGGGTCAGTTTCGTTACTGCACCGAAAACCATGTCGGGGTTGCATTTAATGCACCGATTCGGGTCGGAAACGAAACGATGCACGAAATCAGCTAGAAACGAAACGAACGCACCCTATCCTCTTTTTTGGACCCAATAGTGATGTTTTGGTTCGTTTGGGTCAGTTTTGTTACTGCACCGAAAACCATGCCGGGGTTGCATTTAATGCACCGATTCGGCTCGGAAACGAAACGATGCACGGGATCGGCTAGAAACGAAACGAACGCACCCAATTCACTTTTTTAGAAACAATAGTGATGTTTTGGTTCGTTTGGATCAGTTTCGTTACTACACCGAAAACCATGCCGGGGTTGCATTTAATGCACCGATTCGGGTCGGAAACAAAACGATGCACAGGATCGGCTAGAAATGAAACAAACGCACCCAATTCACTTTTTTGGACCCAATAGTGATGTTTTGGTTCATTTGGGTCAGTTTCGTTACTGCACCGAAAACCATGCCGGGGTTGCATTTAATGCACCGATTCGGGTCGGAAACGAAACGATGCACGAAATCAGCTAGAAACGAAACGAACGCACCCAATTCACTTTTTTGGACCCAATAGTGATGTTTTGGTTCGTTTGGGTCAGTTTTGTTACTGCACCGAAAACCACGCCGGGGTTGCATGTAATGCACCGATTCGGGTCGGAAACGAAACGATGCACGGGATCGGCTAGAAACGAAACGAACGCACCCAATTCACTTTTTTAGAAACAATAGTGATGTTTTGGTTCGTTTGGATCAGTTTCGTTACTACACCGAAAACCATGCCGGGGTTGCATTTAATGCACCGATTCGGGTCGGAAACGAAACGATGCACGGGATCGGCTAGAAATGAAACAAACGCACCCAATTCACTTTTTTGGACCCAATAGTGATGTTTTGGTTCATTTGGGTCAGTTTCGTTACTGCACCGAAAACCATGCCGGGGTTGCATTTAATGCACCGATTCGGGTCGGAAACGAAACGATGCATGTTATCGTCCAGAAACGAAATGAACGCACCCAATTCACTTTTTTGGACCTAATAGTGATGTTTTGGTTCGTTTGGGTCAGTTTCGTTACTGCACCGAAAACCATGCCGGGGTTGCATTTAATGCACCGATTCGGGTCGGGAACGAAACGATGCACGGGATCGGCAAGAAACGGAACGAACGCACCCAATTCACTTTTTTGGACCCAATAGTGATGTTTTGGTTCATTTGGGTCAGTTTCGTTACTGCACCGAAAACCATGCCGGGGTTGCATTTAATGCACCGATTCGGGTCGGAAACGAAACGATGCACGGGATCGGCTAGAAACGAAACGAACGCACCCAATTCACTTTTTTAGAAACAATAGTGATGTTTTGGTTCGTTTGGATCAGTTTCGTTACTACACCGAAAACCATGCCGGGGTTGCATTTAATGCACCGATTCGGGTCGGGAACGAAACGATGCACGGGATCAGCTAGAAACGAAACAAACGCACCCTATTCACTTTTTTGGACCCAATAGTGATGTTTTGGTTCATTTGGGTCAGTTTCGTTACTGCACCGAAAACCATGTCGGGGTTGCATTTAATGCACCGATTCGGGTCGGAAACGAAACGATGCACGAAATCAGCTAGAAACGAAACGAACGCACCCTATCCTCTTTTTTGGACCCAATAGTGATGTTTTGGTTCGTTTGGGTCAGTTTCGTTACTGCACCGAAAACCATGCCGGGGTTGCATTTAATGCACCGATTCGGGTCGGAAACGAAACGATGCACGGGATCGGCTAGAAACGAAACGAACGCACCCAATTCACTTTTTTAGAAACAATAGTGATGTTTTGGTTCGTTTGGATCAGTTTCGTTACTACACCGAAAACCATGCCGGGGTTGCATTTAATGCACCGATTCGGGTCGGAAACGAAACGATGCACAGGATCGGCTAGAAATGAAACAAACGCACCCAATTCACTTTTTTGGACCCAATAGTGATGTTTTGGTTCATTTGGGTCAGTTTCGTTACTGCACCGAAAACCATGCCGGGGTTGCATTTAATGCACCGATTCGGGTCAGAAACGAAACGATGCATGTTATCGTCCAGAAACGAAATGAACGCACCCAATTCACTTTTTGAGACCTAATAGTGATGTTTTGGTTCGTTTGGGTTAGTTTCGTTACTGCACCGAAAACCATGCCGGGGTTGCATTTAATGCACCGATTCGGGTCGGGAACGAAACGATGCAGGGGATCGGCTAGAAACGAAACGAACACACCCAATTCACTTTTTTGGACCCAATAGTGATGTTTTGGTTCATTTGGGTCAGTTTCGTTACTGCACCGAAAACCATGCCGGGGTTGCATTTAATGCACCGATTCGGGTCGGAAACGAAACGATGCACGGGATCGGCTAGAAACGAAACGAACACACCGAATTCACTTTTTTAGAAACAATAGTGATGTTTTGGTTCGTTTGGATCAGTTTCGTTACTACACCGAAAACCATGCCGGGGTTGCATTTAATGCACCGATTCGGGTCGGAAACGAAACGATGCATGTTATCGTCCAGAAATGAAATGAACACACCCTATCCACTTTTTTGGACCCAATAGTTATGTTTTGGTTCATTTGGGTCAGTTTCGTTACTGCACCGAAAACCATGCCGGGGTTGCATTTAATGCACCGATTCGGGTCGGAAACGAAACGATGCACGAAATCAGCTAGAAACGAAACGAACGCACCCAATTCACTTTTTTGGACCCAATAGTGATGTTTTGGTTCGTTTGGATCAGTTTCGTTACTGCACCGAAAACCATTCCGGGGTTGCATTTAATGCACCGATTCGGGTCGGAAACGAAACGATGCACGGGATCGGCTAGAAACGAAACAAACGAACCCAATTCACTTTTTTGGACCCAATAGTGATGTTTTGGTTCATTTGGGTCAGTTTCGTTACTGCACCGAAAACCATGCCGGGGTTGCATTTAATGCACCGATTCGGGTCGGAAACGAAACGATGCACGGAATCAGCTAGAAACGAAACAAACGCAGCCAATTCACTTTTTTTGGACCCAATAGTGATGTTTTGGTTCGTTTGGATCAGTTTCGTTACTACACCGAAAACCATGCCGGGGTTGCATTTAATGCACCGATTCGGGTCAGAAACGAAACGATGCATGTTATCGTCCAGAAATGAAATGAACACACCCTATCCACTTTTTTGGACCCAATAGTGATGTGTTGGTTCGTTTGGGTCAGTTTCGTTACTGGACCGAAAACCATGCCGGGGTTGCATTTCATGCACCGATTCGGGTCGGAAACGAAACGATGCACGGGATCGGCTAGAAACGAAACAAACGCACCCAATTCACTTTTTTGGACCCAATAGTGATGTTTTGGTTCGTTTGGGTCAGTTTCGTTACTGCACCGAAAACCATGCCAGGGTTGCATTTAATGCACCGATTCGGGTCGGAAACGAAACGATGCACGGGATCGGCTAGAAACGAAACGAACGCACCCAATTCACTTTTTTTGGACCCAATAGTGATGTTTTGGTTCGTTTGGGTCAGTTTTGTTACTGCACCGAAAACCATGCCGGGGTTGCATTTAATGCACCGATTCGGATCGGAAACGAAACGATGCACGGAATCAGCTAGAAACGAAACGAACGCACCCATATCACATTATTGGATCCAATAGTGATGTTTTGGTTCATTTGGGTAAGTTTCGTTACTGCACCAAAAACCATGCCGGGGTTGCATTTAATGCACCGATTCGGGTCGGAAACGAAACGATGCACGGGATCGGCTAGAAACGAAACGAACGCACCCAATTCACTTTTTTGGACCCAATAGTGATGTTTTGGTTCATTTGGGTAAGTTTCGTTACTGCACCAAAAACCATGCCGGGGTTGCATTTAATGCACCGATTCGGGTCGGAAACGAAACGATGCACGGAATCAGCTAGAAACGAAACGAACGCACCCTATCCTCTTTTTTGGACCCAATAGTGATGTTTTGGTTCGTTTGGGTCAGTTTCGTTACTGCCCCGAAAACCATGCCGGGGTTGCATTTAATGCACCGATTCGGGTCGGAAACGAAACGATGCACGAAATCAGCTAGAAACGAAACGAACGCACCCAATTCACTTTTTTGGACCCAATAGTGATGTTTTGGTTCATTTGGGTCAGTTTCGTTACTGCACCGAAAACCATGCCGGGGTTGCATTTAATGCACCGATTCGGGTCGGAAACGAAACGATGCACGGAATCAGCTAGAAACGAAACGAACGCACCCTATCCTCTTTTTTGGACCCAATAGTGATGTTTTGGTTCGTTTGGGTCAGTTTCGTTACTGCCCCGAAAACCATGCTGGGGTTGCATTTAATGCACCGATTCGGGTCGGAAACGAAACGATGCACGAAATCAGCTAGAAACGAAACGAACGCACCCAATTCACTTTTTTGGACCCAATAGTGATGTTTTGGTTCATTTGGGTCAGTTTCGTTACTGCACCGAAAACCATGCCGGGGTTGCATTTAATGCACCGATTCGGGTCGGAAACGAAACGATGCACGGGATCGGCTAGAAACGAAACGAACGCACCGAATTCACTTTTTTAGAAACAATAGTGATGTTTTGGTTCGTTTGGATCAGTTTCGTTACTACACCGAAAACCATGCCGGGGTTGCATTTAATGCACCGATTCGGGTCGGAAACGAAACGATGCATGTTATCGTCCAGAAATGAAATGAACACACCCTATCCACTTTTTTGGACCCAATAGTTATGTTTTGGTTCATTTGGGTCAGTTTCGTTACTGCACCGAAAACCATGCCGGGGTTGCATTTAATGCACCGATTCGGGTCGGAAACGAAACGATGCACGAAATCAGCTAGAAACGAAACGAACGCACCCAATTCACTTTTTTGGACCCAATAGTGATGTTTTGGTTCGTTTGGATCAGTTTCGTTACTGCACCGAAAACCATTCCGGGGTTGCATTTAATGCACCGATTCGGGTCGGAAACGAAACGATGCACGGGATCGGCTAGAAACGAAACAAACGAACCCAATTCACTTTTTTGGACCCAATAGTGATGTTTTGGTTCATTTGGGTCAGTTTCGTTACTGCACCGAAAACCATGCCGGGGTTGCATTTAATGCACCGATTCGGGTCGGAAACGAAACGATGCATGTTATCGTCCAGAAATGAAATGAACACACCCTATCCACTTTTTTGGACCCAATAGTTATGTTTTGGTTCATTTGGGTCAGTTTCGTTACTGCACCGAAAACCATGCCGGGGTTGCATTTAATGCACCGATTCGGGTCGGAAACGAAACGATGCACGAAATCAGCTAGAAACGAAACGAACGCACCCAATTCACTTTTTTGGACCCAATAGTGATGTTTTGGTTCGTTTGGATCAGTTTCGTTACTGCACCGAAAACCATTCCGGGGTTGCATTTAATGCACCGATTCGGGTCGGAAACGAAACGATGCACGGGATCGGCTAGAAACGAAACAAACGAACCCAATTCACTTTTTTGGACCCAATAGTGATGTTTTGGTTCGTTTGGATCAGTTTCGTTACTACACCGAAAACCATGCCGGGGTTGCATTTAATGCACCGATTCGGGTCGGAAACGAAACGATGCATGTTATCGTCCAGAAATGAAATGAACACACCCTATCCACTTTTTTGGACCCAATAGTGATGTGTTGGTTCGTTTGGGTCAGTTTCGTTACTGGACCGAAAACCATGCCGGGGTTGCATTTCATGCACCGATTCGGGTCGGAAACGAAACGATGCACGGGATCGGCTAGAAACGAAACAAACGCACCCAATTCACTTTTTTGGACCCAATAGTGATGTTTTGGTTCGTTTGGGTCAGTTTCGTTACTGCACCGAAAACCATGCCAGGGTTGCATTTAATGCACCGATTCGGGTCGGAAACGAAACGATGCACGGGATCGGCTAGAAACGAAACGAACGCACCCAATTCACTTTTTTTGGACCCAATAGTGATGTTTTGGTTCGTTTGGGTCAGTTTTGTTACTGCACCGAAAACCATGCCGGGGTTGCATTTAATGCACCGATTCGGATCGGAAACGAAACGATGCACGGAATCGGCTAGAAACGAAACGAACGCACCCATATCACATTATTGGATCCAATAGTGATGTTTTGGTTCATTTGGGTAAGTTTCGTTACTGCACCAAAAACCATGCCGGGGTTGCATTTAATGCACCGATTCGGGTCGGAAACGAAACGATGCACGGGATCGGCTAGAAACGAAACGAACGCACCCAATTCACTTTTTTGGACCCAATAGTGATGTTTTGGTTCATTTGGGTAAGTTTCGTTACTGCACCAAAAACCATGCCGGGGTTGCATTTAATGCACCGATTCGGGTCGGAAACGAAACGATGCACGAAATCAGCTAGAAACGAAACGAACGCACCCAATTCACTTTTTTGGACCCAATAGTGATGTTTTGGTTCATTTGGGTCAGTTTCGTTACTGCACCGAAAACCATGCCGGGGTTGCATTTAATGCACCGATTCGGGTCGGAAACGAAACGATGCACGGGATCGGCTAGAAACGAAACGAACGCACCGAATTCACTTTTTTAGAAACAATAGTGATGTTTTGGTTCGTTTGGATCAGTTTCGTTACTACACCGAAAACCATGCCGGGGTTGCATTTAATGCACCGATTCGGGTCGGAAACGAAACGATGCATGTTATCGTCCAGAAATGAAATGAACACACCCTATCCACTTTTTTGGACCCAATAGTTATGTTTTGGTTCATTTGGGTCAGTTTCGTTACTGCACCGAAAACCATGCCGGGGTTGCATTTAATGCACCGATTCGGGTCGGAAACGAAACGATGCACGGGATCGGCTAGAAACGAAACGAACGCACCCAATTCACTTTTTTAGAAACAATAGTGATGTTTTGGTTCGTTTGGATCAGTTTCGTTACTACACCGAAAACCATGCCGGGGTTGCATTTAATGCACCGATTCGGGTCGGGAACGAAACGATGCACGGGATCGGCTAGAAACGAAACAAACGCACCCAATTCACTTTTTTGGACCCAATAGTGATGTTTTGGTTCATTTGGGTCAGTTTCGTTATTGCACCGAAAACCATGTCGGGGTTGCATTTAATGCACCGATTCGGGTCGGAAACGAAACGATGCACGAAATCAGCTAGAAACGAAACGAACGCACCCAATTCACTTTTTTGGACCCAATAGTGATGTTTTGGTTCATTTGGGTCAGTTTCGTTACTGCACCGAAAACCATGCCGGGGTTGCATTTAATGCACCGATTCGGGTCGGAAACGAAACGATGCACGGGATCGGCTAGAAACGAAACGAACGCACCCAATTCACTTTTTTAGAAACAATAGTGATGTTTTGGTTCGTTTGGATCAGTTTCGTTACTACACCGAAAACCATGCCGGGGTTGCATTTAATGCACCGATTCGGGTCGGAAACGAAACGATGCACGGGATCGGCTAGAAATGAAACAAACGCACCCAATTCACTTTTTTGGACCCAATAGTGATGTTTTGGTTCATTTGGGTCAGTTTCGTTACTGCACCGAAAACCATGCCGGGGTTGCATTTAATGCACCGATTCGGGTCGGAAACGAAACGATGCATGTTATCGTCCAGAAACGAAATGAACGCACCCAATTCACTTTTTTGGACCTAATAGTGATGTTTTGGTTCGTTTGGGTCAGTTTCGTTACTGCACCGAAAACCATGCCGGGGTTGCATTTAATGCACCGATTCGGGTCGGGAACGAAACGATGCACGGGATCGGCAAGAAACGGAACGAACGCACCCAATTCACTTTTTTGGACCCAATAGTGATGTTTTGGTTCATTTGGGTCAGTTTCGTTACTGCACCGAAAACCATGCCGGGGTTGCATTTAATGCACCGATTCGGGTCGGAAACGAAACGATGCACGGGATCGGCTAGAAACGAAACGAACGCACCCAATTCACTTTTTTAGAAACAATAGTGATGTTTTGGTTCGTTTGGATCAGTTTCGTTACTACACCGAAAACCATGCCGGGGTTGCATTTAATGCACCGATTCGGGTCGGGAACGAAACGATGCACGGGATCAGCTAGAAACGAAACAAACGCACCCTATTCACTTTTTTGGACCCAATAGTGATGTTTTGGTTCATTTGGGTCAGTTTCGTTACTGCACCGAAAACCATGTCGGGGTTGCATTTAATGCACCGATTCGGGTCGGAAACGAAACGATGCACGAAATCAGCTAGAAACGAAACGAACGCACCCTATCCTCTTTTTTGGACCCAATAGTGATGTTTTGGTTCGTTTGGGTCAGTTTCGTTACTGCACCGAAAACCATGCCGGGGTTGCATTTAATGCACCGATTCGGGTCGGAAACGAAACGATGCACGGGATCGGCTAGAAACGAAACGAACGCACCCAATTCACTTTTTTAGAAACAATAGTGATGTTTTGGTTCGTTTGGATCAGTTTCGTTACTACACCGAAAACCATGCCGGGGTTGCATTTAATGCACCGATTCGGGTCGGAAACGAAACGATGCACAGGATCGGCTAGAAATGAAACAAACGCACCCAATTCACTTTTTTGGACCCAATAGTGATGTTTTGGTTCATTTGGGTCAGTTTCGTTACTGCACCGAAAACCATGCCGGGGTTGCATTTAATGCACCGATTCGGGTCGGAAACGAAACGATGCATGTTATCGTCCAGAAACGAAATGAACGCACCCAATTCACTTTTTGAGACCTAATAGTGATGTTTTGGTTCGTTTGGGTTAGTTTCGTTACTGCACCGAAAACCATGCCGGGGTTGCATTTAATGCACCGATTCGGGTCGGGAACGAAACGATGCAGGGGATCGGCTAGAAACGAAACGAACACACCCAATTCACTTTTTTGGACCCAATAGTGATGTTTTGGTTCATTTGGGTCAGTTTCGTTACTGCACCGAAAACCATGCCGGGGTTGCATTTAATGCACCGATTCGGGTCGGAAACGAAACGATGCACGGGATCGGCTAGAAACGAAACGAACACACCCAATTCACTTTTTTAGAAACAATAGTGATGTTTTGGTTCGTTTGGATCAGTTTCGTTACTACACCGAAAACCATGCCGGGGTTGCATTTAATGCACCGATTCGGGTCGGGAACGAAACGATGCACGGGATCGGCTAGAAACGAAACAAACGCACCCAATTCACTTTTTTGGACCCAATAGTGATGTTTTGGTTCATTTGGGTCAGTTTCGTTACTGCACCGAAAACCATGCCGGGGTTGCATTTAATGCACCGATTCGGGTCGGAAACGAAACGATGCACGGGATCGGCTAGAAACGAAACAAACGCACCCTATCCTCTTTTTTGGACCCAATAGTGATGTTTTGGTTCGTTTGGGTCAGTTTCGTTACTGCACCGAAAACCATGCCGGGGTTGCATTTAATGCACCGATTCGGGTCGGAAACGAAACGATGCACGAAATCAGCTAGAAACGAAACGAACGCACCCAATTCACTTTTTTGGACCCAATAGTGATGTTTTGGTTCATTTGGGTAAGTTTCGTTACTGCACCAAAAACCATGCCGGGGTTGCATTTAATGCACCGATTCGGGTCGGAAACGAAACGATGCACGGAATCAGCTAGAAACGAAACGAACGCACCCTATCCTCTTTTTTGGACCCAATAGTGATGTTTTGGTTCGTTTGGGTCAGTTTCGTTACTGCCCCGAAAACCATGCTGGGGTTGCATTTAATGCACCGATTCGGGTCGGAAACGAAACGATGCACGAAATCAGCTAGAAACGAAACGAACGCACCCAATTCACTTTTTTGGACCCAATAGTGATGTTTTGGTTCATTTGGGTCAGTTTCGTTACTGCACCGAAAACCATGCCGGGGTTGCATTTAATGCACCGATTCAGGTCGGAAACGAAACGATGCACGGGATCGGCTAGAAACGAAACGAACGCACCGAATTCACTTTTTTAGAAACAATAGTGATGTTTTGGTTCGTTTGGATCAGTTTCGTTACTACACCGAAAACCATGCCGGGGTTGCATTTAATGCACCGATTCGGGTCGGAAACGAAACGATGCATGTTATCGTCCAGAAATGAAATGAACACACCCTATCCACTTTTTTGGACCCAATAGTTATGTTTTGGTTCATTTGGGTCAGTTTCGTTACTGCACCGAAAACCATGCCGGGGTTGCATTTAATGCACCGATTCGGGTCGGAAACGAAACGATGCACGAAATCAGCTAGAAACGAAACGAACGCACCCAATTCACTTTTTTGGACCCAATAGTGATGTTTTGGTTCGTTTGGATCAGTTTCGTTACTGCACCGAAAACCATTCCGGGGTTGCATTTAATGCACCGATTCGGGTCGGAAACGAAACGATGCACGGGATCGGCTAGAAACGAAACAAACGAACCCAATTCACTTTTTTGGACCCAATAGTGATGTTTTGGTTCATTTGGGTCAGTTTCGTTACTGCACCGAAAACCATGCCGGGGTTGCATTTAATGCACCGATTCGGGTCGGAAACGAAACGATGCACGGAATCAGCTAGAAACGAAACAAACGCAGCCAATTCACTTTTTTTGGACCCAATAGTGATGTTTTGGTTCGTTTGGATCAGTTTCGTTACTACACCGAAAACCATGCCGGGGTTGCATTTAATGCACCGATTCGGGTCGGAAACGAAACGATGCATGTTATCGTCCAGAAATGAAATGAACACACCCTATCCACTTTTTTGGACCCAATAGTGATGTGTTGGTTCGTTTGGGTCAGTTTCGTTACTGGACCGAAAACCATGCCGGGGTTGCATTTCATGCACCGATTCGGGTCGGAAACGAAACGATGCACGGGATCGGCTAGAAACGAAACAAACGCACCCAATTCACTTTTTTGGACCCAATAGTGATGTTTTGGTTCGTTTGGGTCAGTTTCGTTACTGCACCGAAAACCATGCCAGGGTTGCATTTAATGCACCGATTCGGGTCGGAAACGAAACGATGCACGGGATCGGCTAGAAACGAAACGAACGCACCCAATTCACTTTTTTTGGACCCAATAGTGATGTTTTGGTTCGTTTGGGTCAGTTTTGTTACTGCACCGAAAACCATGCCGGGGTTGCATTTAATGCACCGATTCGGATCGGAAACGAAACGATGCACGGAATCAGCTAGAAACGAAACGAACGCACCCATATCACATTATTGGATCCAATAGTGATGTTTTGGTTCATTTGGGTAAGTTTCGTTACTGCACCAAAAACCATGCCGGGGTTGCATTTAATGCACCGATTCGGGTCGGAAACGAAACGATGCACGGGATCGGCTAGAAACGAAACGAACGCACCCAATTCACTTTTTTGGACCCAATAGTGATGTTTTGGTTCATTTGGGTAAGTTTCGTTACTGCACCAAAAACCATGCCGGGGTTGCATTTAATGCACCGATTCGGGTCGGAAACGAAACGATGCACGGAATCAGCTAGAAACGAAACGAACGCACCCTATCCTCTTTTTTGGACCCAATAGTGATGTTTTGGTTCGTTTGGGTCAGTTTCGTTACTGCCCCGAAAACCATGCTGGGGTTGCATTTAATGCACCGATTCGGGTCGGAAACGAAACGATGCACGAAATCAGCTAGAAACGAAACGAACGCACCCAATTCACTTTTTTGGACCCAATAGTGATGTTTTGGTTCATTTGGGTCAGTTTCGTTACTGCACCGAAAACCATGCCGGGGTTGCATTTAATGCACCGATTCGGGTCGGAAACGAAACGATGCACGGGATCGGCTAGAAACGAAACGAACGCACCCAATTCACTTTTTTAGAAACAATAGTGATGTTTTGGTTCGTTTGGATCAGTTTCGTTACTACACCGAAAACCATGCCGGGGTTGCATTTAATGCACCGATTCGGGTCGGAAACGAAACGATGCACAGGATCGGCTAGAAATGAAACAAACGCACCCAATTCACTTTTTTGGACCCAATAGTGATGTTTTGGTTCATTTGGGTCAGTTTCGTTACTGCACCGAAAACCATGCCGGGGTTGCATTTAATGCACCGATTCGGGTCGGAAACGAAACGATGCATGTTATCGTCCAGAAACGAAATGAACGCACCCAATTCACTTTTTTGGACCTAATAGTGATGTTTTGGTTCGTTTGGGTCAGTTTCGTTACTGTACCGAAAACCATGCCGGGGTTGCATTTAATGCACCGATTCGGGTCGGGAACGAAACGATGCACGGGATCGGCTAGAAACGAAACAAACGCACCCAATTCACTTTTTTGGACCCAATAGTGATGTTTTGGTTCATTTGGGTCAGTTTCGTTATTGCACCGAAAACCATGTCGGGGTTGCATTTAATGCACCGATTCGGGTCGGAAACGAAACGATGCACGAAATCAGCTAGAAACGAAACGAACGCACCCAATTCACTTTTTTGGACCCAATAGTGATGTTTTGGTTCATTTGGGTCAGTTTCGTTACTGCACCGAAAACCATGCCGGGGTTGCATTTAATGCACCGATTCGGGTCGGAAACGAAACGATGCACGGGATCGGCTAGAAACGAAACGAACGCACCGAATTCACTTTTTTAGAAACAATAGTGATGTTTTGGTTCGTTTGGATCAGTTTCGTTACTACACCGAAAACCATGCCGGGGTTGCATTTAATGCACCGATTCGGGTCGGAAACGAAACGATGCATGTTATCGTCCAGAAATGAAATGAACACACCCTATCCACTTTTTTGGACCCAATAGTTATGTTTTGGTTCATTTGGGTCAGTTTCGTTACTGCACCGAAAACCATGCCGGGGTTGCATTTAATGCACCGATTCGGGTCGGAAACGAAACGATGCACGAAATCAGCTAGAAACGAAACGAACGCACCCAATTCACTTTTTTGGACCCAATAGTGATGTTTTGGTTCGTTTGGATCAGTTTCGTTACTGCACCGAAAACCATTCCGGGGTTGCATTTAATGCACCGATTCGGGTCGGAAACGAAACGATGCACGGGATCGGCTAGAAACGAAACAAACGAACCCAATTCACTTTTTTGGACCCAATAGTGATGTTTTGGTTCATTTGGGTCAGTTTCGTTACTGCACCGAAAACCATGCCGGGGTTGCATTTAATGCACCGATTCGGGTCGGAAACGAAACGATGCACGGAATCAGCTAGAAACGAAACAAACGCAGCCAATTCACTTTTTTTGGACCCAATAGTGATGTTTTGGTTCGTTTGGATCAGTTTCGTTACTACACCGAAAACCATGCCGGGGTTGCATTTAATGCACCGATTCGGGTCGGAAACGAAACGATGCATGTTATCGTCCAGAAATGAAATGAACACACCCTATCCACTTTTTTGGACCCAATAGTGATGTGTTGGTTCGTTTGGGTCAGTTTCGTTACTGGACCGAAAACCATGCCGGGGTTGCATTTCATGCACCGATTCGGGTCGGAAACGAAACGATGCACGGGATCGGCTAGAAACGAAACAAACGCACCGAATTCACTTTTTTGGACCCAATAGTGATGTTTTGGTTCGTTTGGGTCAGTTTCGTTACTGCACCGAAAACCATGCCAGGGTTGCATTTAATGCACCGATTCGGGTCGGAAACGAAACGATGCACGGGATCGGCTAGAAACGAAACGAACGCACCCAATTCACTTTTTTTGGACCCAATAGTGATGTTTTGGTTCGTTTGGGTCAGTTTTGTTACTGCACCGAAAACCATGCCGGGGTTGCATTTAATGCACCGATTCGGATCGGAAACGAAACGATGCACGGAATCAGCTAGAAACGAAACGAACGCACCCATATCACATTGTTGGATCCAATAGTGATGTTTTGGTTCATTTGGGTAAGTTTCGTTACTGCACCAAAAACCATGCCGGGGTTGCATTTAATGCACCGATTCGGGTCGGAAACGAAACGATGCACGGGATCGGCTAGAAACGAAACGAACGCACCCAATTCACTTTTTTGGACCCAATAGTGATGTTTTGGTTCATTTGGGTAAGTTTCGTTACTGCACCAAAAACCATGCCGGGGTTGCATTTAATGCACCGATTCGGGTCGGAAACGAAACGATGCACGGAATCAGCTAGAAACGAAACGAACGCACCCTATCCTCTTTTTTGGACCCAATAGTGATGTTTTGGTTCGTTTGGGTCAGTTTCGTTACTGCCCCGAAAACCATGCTGGGGTTGCATTTAATGCACCGATTCGGGTCGGAAACGAAACGATGCACGAAATCAGCTAGAAACGAAACGAACGCACCCAATTCACTTTTTTGGACCCAATAGTGATGTTTTGGTTCATTTGGGTCAGTTTCGTTACTGCACCGAAAACCATGCCGGGGTTGCATTTAATGCACCGATTCGGGTCGGAAACGAAACGATGCACGGGATCGGCTAGAAACGAAACGAACGCACCCAATTCACTTTTTTAGAAACAATAGTGATGTTTTGGTTCGTTTGGATCAGTTTCGTTACTACACCGAAAACCATGCCGGGGTTGCATTTAATGCACCGATTCGGGTCGGAAACGAAACGATGCACGGGATCGGCTAGAAATGAAACAAACGCACCCAATTCACTTTTTTGGACCCAATAGTGATGTTTTGGTTCATTTGGGTCAGTTTCGTTACTGCACCGAAAACCATGCCGGGGTTGCATTTAATGCACCGATTCGGGTCGGAAACGAAACGATGCATGTTATCGTCCAGAAACGAAATGAACGCACCCAATTCACTTTTTTGGACCTAATAGTGATGTTTTGGTTCGTTTGGGTTAGTTTCGTTACTGTACCGAAAACCATGCCGGGGTTGCATTTAATGCACCGATTCGGGTCGGGAACGAAACGATGCACGGGATCGGCTAGAAACGAAACGAACGCACCCAATTCACTTTTTTAGAAAAAATAGTGATGTTTTGGTTCGTTTGGATCAGTTTCGTTACTACACCGAAAACCATGCCGGGGTTGCATTTAATGCACCGATTCGGGTCGGGAACGAAACGATGCACGGGATCGGCTAGAAACGAAACAAACGCACCCAATTCACTTTTTTGGACCCAATAGTGATGTTTTGGTTCATTTGGGTCAGTTTCGTTATTGCACCGAAAACCATGTCGGGGTTGCATTTAATGCACCGATTCGGGTCGGAAACGAAACGATGCACGAAATCAGCTAGAAACGAAACGAACGCACCCAATTCACTTTTTTGGACCCAATAGTGATGTTTTGGTTCATTTGGGTCAGTTTCGTTACTGCACCGAAAACCATGCCGGGGTTGCATTTAATGCACCGATTCGGGTCGGAAACGAAACGATGCACGGGATCGGCTAGAAACGAAACGAACGCACCGAATTCACTTTTTTAGAAACAATAGTGATGTTTTGGTTCGTTTGGATCAGTTTCGTTACTACACCGAAAACCATGCCGGGGTTGCATTTAATGCACCGATTCGGGTCGGAAACGAAACGATGCATGTTATCGTCCAGAAATGAAATGAACACACCCTATCCACTTTTTTGGACCCAATAGTTATGTTTTGGTTCATTTGGGTCAGTTTCGTTACTGCACCGAAAACCATGCCGGGGTTGCATTTAATGCACCGATTCGGGTCGGAAACGAAACGATGCACGAAATCAGCTAGAAACGAAACGAACGCACCCAATTCACTTTTTTGGACCCAATAGTGATGTTTTGGTTCGTTTGGATCAGTTTCGTTACTGCACCGAAAACCATTCCGGGGTTGCATTTAATGCACCGATTCGGGTCGGAAACGAAACGATGCACGGGATCGGCTAGAAACGAAACAAACGCACCCAATTCACTTTTTTGGACCCAATAGTGATGTTTTGGTTCATTTGGGTCAGTTTCGTTACTGCACCGAAAACCATGCCGGGGTTGCATTTAATGCACCGATTCGGGTCGGAAACGAAACGATGCACGGAATCAGCTAGAAACGAAACAAACGCAGCCAATTCACTTTTTTTGGACCCAATAGTGATGTTTTGGTTCGTTTGGATCAGTTTCGTTACTACACCGAAAACCATGCCGGGGTTGCATTTAATGCACCGATTCGGGTCGGAAACGAAACGATGCATGTTATCGTCCAGAAATGAAATGAACACACCCTATCCACTATTTTGGACCCAATAGTGATGTTTTGGTTCGTTTGGGTCAGTTTCGTTAATGGACCGAAAACCATGCCGGGGTTGCATTTCATGCACCGATTCGGGTCGGAAACGAAACGATGCACGGGATCGGCTAGAAACGAAACAAACGCACCCAATTCACTTTTTTGGACCCAATAGTGATGTTTTGGTTCGTTTGGGTCAGTTTCGTTACTGCACCGAAAACCATGCCGGGGTTGCATTTAATGCACCGATTCGGGTCGGAAACGAAACGATGCACGGGATCGGCTAGAAACGAAACGAATGCACCCAATTCACTTTTTTGGACCCAATAGTGATGTTTTGGTTCGTTTGGGTCAGTTTCGTTACTGCACCGAAAACCATGCCAGGGTTGCATTTAATGCACCGATTCGGGTCGGAAACGAAACGACGCACGGGATCGGCTAGAAACGAAACGAACGCACCCAATTCACTTTTTTTGGACCCAATAGTGATGTTTTGGTTCGTTTGGGTCAGTTTTGTTACTGCACCGAAAACCATGCCGGGGTTGCATTTAATGCACCGATTCGGATCGGAAACGAAACGATGCACGGAATCAGCTAGAAACGAAACGAACGCACCCATATCACATTGTTGGATCCAATAGTGATGTTTTGGTTCATTTGGGTAAGTTTCGTTACTGCACCAAAAACCATGCCGGGGTTGCATTTAATGCACCGATTCGGGTCGGAAACGAAACGATGCACGGAATCAGCTAGAAACGAAACAAACGCAGCCAATTCACTTTTTTTGGACCCAATAGTGATGTTTTGGTTCGTTTGGATCAGTTTCGTTACTACACCGAAAACCATGCCGGGGTTGCATTTAATGCACCGATTCGGGTCGAAAACGAAACGATGCATGTTATCGTCCAGAAATGAAATGAACACACCCTATCCACTTTTTTGGACCCAATAGTGATGTTTTGGTTCGTTTGGGTCAGTTTCGTTACTGGACCGAAAACCATGCCGGGGTTGCATTTCATGCACCGATTCGGGTCGGAAACGAAACGATGCACGGGATCGGCTAGAAATGAAACAAACGCACCCAATTCACTTTTTTGGACCCAATAGTGATGTTTTGGTTCGTTTCGGTCAGTTTCGTTACTGCACCGAAAACCATGCCGGGGTTGCATTTAATGCACCGATTCGGGTCGGAAACGAAACGATGCACGGGATCGGCTAGAAACGAAACGAACGCACCCAATTCACTTTTTTGGACCCAATAGTGATGTTTTGGTTCGTTTGGGTTAGTTTCGTTACTGCACCGAAAACCATGCCAGGGTTGCATTTAATGCACCGATTCGGGTCGGAAACGAAACGATGCACGGGATCGGCTAGAAACGAAACGAACGCACCCAATTCACTTTTTTTGGACCCAATAGTGATGTTTTGGTTCGTTTGGGTCAGTTTTGTTACTGCACCGAAAACCATGCCGGGGTTGCATTTAATGGACCGATTCGGCTCGGAAACGAAACGATGCACGGAATCAGCTAGAAACGAAACGAACGCACCCATATCACATTGTTGGATCCAATAGTGATGTTTTGGTTCATTTGGGTAAGTTTCGTTACTACACCAAAAACCATGCCGGGGTTGCATTTAATGCACCGATTCGGGTCGGAAACGAAACGATGCACGGAATCAGCTAGAAACGAAACGAACGCACCCTATCCTCTTTTTTGGACTCAATAGTGATGTTTTGGTTCGTTTGGGTCAGTTTCGTTACTGCACCGAAAACCATGCTGGGGTTGCATTTAATGCACCGATTCGGGTCGGAAACGAAACGATGCACGAAATCAGCTAGAAACGAAACGAACGCACCCAATTCACTTTTTTGGACCCAATAGTGATGTTTTGGTTCATTTGGGTTAGTTTCGTTACTGCACCGAAAACCATGCCGGGGTTGCATTTAATGCACCGATTCGTGTCGGAAACGAAACGATGCACGGGATCGGCTAGAAACGAAACGAACGCACCCAATTCACTTTTTTAGAAACAATAGTGATGTTTTGGTTCGTTTGGATCAGTTTCGTTACTACACCGAAAACCATGCCGGGGTTGCATTTAATGCACCGATTCGGGTCGGAAACGAAACGATGCACAGGATCGGCTAGAAATGAAACAAACGCACCCAATTCACTTTTTTGGACCCAATAGTGATGTTTTGGTTCATTTGGGTCAGTTTCGTTACTGCACCGAAAACCATGCCGGGGTTGCATTTAATGCACCGATTCGGGTCGGAAACGAAACGATGCATGTTATCGTCCAGAAACGAAATGAACGCACCCAATTCACTTTTTTGGACCTAATAGTGATGTTTTGGTTCGTTTGGGTCAGTTTCGTTACTGCACCGAAAACCATGCCGGGGTTGCATTTAATGCACCGATTCGGGTCGGGAACGAAACGATGCACGGGATCGGCTAGAAACGAAACGAACGCACCCAATTCACTTTTTTGGACCCAATAGTGATGTTTTGGTTCATTTGGGTCAGTTTCGTTACTGCACCGAAAACCATGCCAGGGTTGCATTTAATGCACCGATTCGGGTCGGAAACGAAACGATGCACGGGATCGGCTAGAAACGAAACGAATGCACCGAATTCAGTTTTTTTGGACCCAATAGTGATGTTTTGGTTCGTTTGGGTCAGTTTTGTTACTGCACCGAAAACCATGCCGGGGTTGCATTTAATGCACCGATTCGGCTCGGAAACGAAACGATGCACGGAATCAGCTAGAAACGAAACGAACGCACCCATATCACATTGTTGGATCCAATAGTGATGTTTTGGTTCATTTGGGTAAGTTTCGTTACTGCACCAAAAACCATGCCGGGGTTGCATTTAATGCACCGATTCGGGTCGGAAACGAAACGATGCACGGAATCAGCTAGAAACGAAACGAACGCACCCTATCCTCTTTTTTGGACCCAATAGTGATGTTTTGGTTCGTTTGGGTCAGTTTCGTTACTGCCCCGAAAACCATGCTGGGGTTGCATTTAATGCACCGATTCGGGTCGGAAACGAAACGATGCACAAAATCAGCTAGAAACGAAACGAACGCACCCAATTCACTTTTTTGGACCCAATAGTGATGTTTTGGTTCATTTGGGTCAGTTTCGTTACTGCACCGAAAACCATGCCGGGGTTGCATTTAATGCACCGATTCGGGTCGGAAACGAAACGATGCACGGGATCGGCTAGAAACGAAACGAACGCACCGAATTCACTTTTTTAGAAACAATAGTGATGTTTTGGTTCGTTTGGATCAGTTTCGTTACTACACCGAAAACCATGCCGGGGTTGCATTTAATGCACCGATTCGGGTCGGAAACGAAACGATGCATGTTATCGTCCAGAAATGAAATGAACACACCCTATCCACTTTTTTGGACCCAATAGTTATGTTTTGGTTCATTTGGGTCAGTTTCGTTACTGCACCGAAAACCATGCCGGGGTTGCATTTAATGCACCGATTCGGGTCGGAAACGAAACGATGCACGAAATCAGCTAGAAACGAAACGAACGCACCCAATTCACTTTTTTGGACCCAATAGTGATGTTTTGGTTCGTTTGGATCAGTTTCGTTACTGCACCGAAAACCATTCCGGGGTTGCATTTAATGCACCGATTCGGGTCGGAAACGAAACGATGCACGGGATCGGCTAGAAACGAAACAAACGAACCCAATTCACTTTTTTGGACCCAATAGTGATGTTTTGGTTCATTTGGGTCAGTTTCGTTACTGCACCGAAAACCATGTCGGGGTTGCATTTAATGCACCGATTCGGGTCGGAAACGAAACGATGCACGGAATCAGCTAGAAACGAAACAAACGCAGCCAATTCACTTTTTTTGGACCCAATAGTGATGTTTTGGTTCGTTTGGATCAGTTTCGTTACTACACCGAAAACCATGCCGGGGTTGCATTTAATGCACCGATTCGGGTCGGAAACGAAACGATGCATGTTATCGTCCAGAAATGAAATGAACACACCCTATCCACTTTTTTGGACCCAATAGTGATGTTTTGGTTCGTTTGGGTCAGTTTCGTTACTGGACCGAAAACCATGCCGGGGTTGCATTTCATGCACCGATTCGGGTCGGAAACGAAACGATGCACGGGATCGGCTAGAAACGAAACAAACGCACCCAATTCACTTTTTTGGACCCAATAGTGATGTTTTGGTTCGTTTGGGTCAGTTTCGTTACTGCACCGAAAACCATGCCGGGGTTGCATTTAATGCACCGATTCGGGTCGGAAACGAAACGATGCACGGGATCGGCTAGAAACGAAACGAACGCACCCAATTCACTTTTTTGGACCCAATAGTGATGTTTTGGTTCATTTGGGTAAGTTTCGTTACTGCACCAAAAACCATGCCGGGGTTGCATTTAATGCACCGATTCGGGTCGGAAACGAAACGATGCACGGAATCAGCTAGAAACGAAACGAACGCACCCTATCCTCTTTTTTGGACCCAATAGTGATGTTTTGGTTCGTTTGGGTCAGTTTCGTTACTGCCCCGAAAACCATGCTGGGGTTGCATTTAATGCACCGATTCGGGTCGGAAACGAAACGATGCACGAAATCAGCTAGAAACGAAACGAACGCACCCAATTCACTTTTTTGGACCCAATAGTGATGTTTTGGTTCATTTGGGTCAGTTTCGTTACTGCACCGAAAACCATGCCGGGGTTGCATTTAATGCACCGATTCGGGTCGGAAACGAAACGATGCACGGGATCGGCTAGAAACGAAACGAACGCACCGAATTCACTTTTTTAGAAACAATAGTGATGTTTTGGTTCGTTTGGATCAGTTTCGTTACTACACCGAAAACCATGCCGGGGTTGCATTTAATGCACCGATTCGGGTCGGAAACGAAACGATGCATGTTATCGTCCAGAAATCGGCTAGAAACGAAACGAACGCACCCAATTCACTTTTTTGGACCCAATAGTGATGTTTTGGTTCGTTTGGATCAGTTTCGTTACTGCACCGAAAACCATTCCGGGGTTGCATTTAATGCACCGATTCGGGTCGGAAACGAAACGATGCACGGGATCGGCTAGAAACGAAACAAACGAACCCAATTCACTTTTTTGGACCCAATAGTGATGTTTTGGTTCATTTGGGTCAGTTTCGTTACTGCACCGAAAACCATGCCGGGGTTGCATTTAATGCACCGATTCGGGTCGGAAACGAAACGATGCACGGAATCAGCTAGAAACGAAACAAACGCAGCCAATTCACTTTTTTTGGACCCAATAGTGATGTTTTGGTTCGTTTGGATCAGTTTCGTTACTACACCGAAAACCATGCCGGGGTTGCATTTAATGCACCGATTCGGGTCGGAAACGAAACGATGCATGTTATCGTCCAGAAATGAAATGAACACACCCTATCCACTTTTTTGGACCCAATAGTGATGTTTTGGTTCGTTTGGGTCAGTTTCGTTAATGGACCGAAAACCATGCCGGGGTTGCATTTCATGCACCGATTCGGGTCGGAAACGAAACGATGCACGGGATCGGCTAGAAACGAAACAAACGCACCCAATTCACTTTTTTGGACCCAATAGTGATGTTTTGGTTCGTTTGGGTCAGTTTCGTTACTGCACCGAAAACCATGCCGGGGTTGCATTTAATGCACCGATTCGGGTCGGAAACGAAACGATGCATGTTATCGTCCAGAAATGAAATGAACACACCCTATCCACTTTTTTGGACCCAATAGTGATGTGTTGGTTCGTTTGGGTCAGTTTCGTTACTGGACCGAAAACCATGCCGGGGTTGCATTTCATGCACCGATTCGGGTCGGAAACGAAACGATGCACGGGATCGGCTAGAAACGAAACAAACGCACCCAATTCACTTTTTTGGACCCAATAGTGATGTTTTGGTTCGTTTGGGTCAGTTTCGTTACTGCACCGAAAACCATGCCAGGGTTGCATTTAATGCACCGATTCGGGTCGGAAACGAAACGATGCACGGGATCGGCTAGAAACGAAACGAACGCACCCAATTCACTTTTTTTGGACCCAATAGTGATGTTTTGGTTCGTTTGGGTCAGTTTTGTTACTGCACCGAAAACCATGCCGGGGTTGCATTTAATGCACCGATTCGGATCGGAAACGAAACGATGCACGGAATCAGCTAGAAACGAAACGAACGCACCCATATCACATTGTTGGATCCAATAGTGATGTTTTGGTTCATTTGGGTAAGTTTCGTTACTGCACCAAAAACCATGCCGGGGTTGCATTTAATGCACCGATTCGGGTCGGAAACGAAACGATGCACGGGATCGGCTAGAAACGAAACGAACGCACCCAATTCACTTTTTTGGACCCAATAGTGATGTTTTGGTTCATTTGGGTAAGTTTCGTTACTGCACCAAAAACCATGCCGGGGTTGCATTTAATGCACCGATTCGGGTCGGAAACGAAACGATGCACGGAATCAGCTAGAAACGAAACGAACGCACCCTATCCTCTTTTTTGGACCCAATAGTGATGTTTTGGTTCGTTTGGGTCAGTTTCGTTACTGCCCCGAAAACCATGCTGGGGTTGCATTTAATGCACCGATTCGGGTCGGAAACGAAACGATGCACGAAATCAGCTAGAAACGAAACGAACGCACCCAATTCACTTTTTTGGACCCAATAGTGATGTTTTGGTTCATTTGGGTCAGTTTCGTTACTGCACCGAAAACCATGCCGGGGTTGCATTCAATGCACCGATTCGGGTCGGAAACGAAACGATGCACGGGATCGGCTAGAAACGAAACGAACGCACCCAATTCACTTTTTTAGAAACAATAGTGATGTTTTGGTTCGTTTGGATCAGTTTCGTTACTACACCGAAAACCATGCCGGGGTTGCATTTAATGCACCGATTCGGGTCGGAAACGAAACGATGCACAGGATCGGCTAGAAATGAAACAAACGCACCCAATTCACTTTTTTGGACCCAATAGTGATGTTTTGGTTCATTTGGGTCAGTTTCGTTACTGCACCGAAAACCATGCCGGGGTTGCATTTAATGCACCGATTCGGGTCGGAAACGAAACGATGCATGTTATCGTCCAGAAACGAAATGAACGCACCCAATTCACTTTTTTGGACCTAATAGTGATGTTTTGGTTCGTTTGGGTCAGTTTCGTTACTGTACCGAAAACCATGCCGGGGTTGCATTTAATGCACCGATTCGGGTCGGGAACGAAACGATGCACGGGATCGGCTAGAAACGAAACGAACGCACCCAATTCACTTTTTTGGACCCAATAGTGATGTTTTGGTTCATTTGGGTCAGTTTCGTTACTGCACCGAAAACCATGCCGGGGTTGCATTTAATGCACCGATTCGGGTCGGAAACGAAACGATGCACGGGATCGGCTAGAAACGAAACGAACGCACCCAATTCACTTTTTTAGAAAAAATAGTGATGTTTTGGTTCGTTTGGATCAGTTTCGTTACTACACCGAAAACCATGCCGGGGTTGCATTTAATGCACCGATTCGGGTCGGGAACGAAACGATGCACGGGATCGGCTAGAAACGAAACAAACGCACCCAATTCACTTTTTTGGACCCAATAGTGATGTTTTGGTTCATTTGGGTCAGTTTCGTTATTGCACCGAAAACCATGTCGGGGTTGCATTTAATGCACCGATTCGGGTCGGAAACGAAACGATGCACGAAATCAGCTAGAAACGAAACGAACGCACCCAATTCACTTTTTTGGACCCAATAGTGATGTTTTGGTTCATTTGGGTCAGTTTCGTTACTGCACCGAAAACCATGCCGGGGTTGCATTTAATGCACCGATTCGGGTCGGAAACGAAACGATGCACGGGATCGGCTAGAAACGAAACGAACGCACCGAATTCACTTTTTTAGAAACAATAGTGATGTTTTGGTTCGTTTGGATCAGTTTCGTTACTACACCGAAAACCATGCCGGGGTTGCATTTAATGCACCGATTCGGGTCGGAAACGAAACGATGCATGTTATCGTCCAGAAATGAAATGAACACACCCTATCCACTTTTTTGGACCCAATAGTTATGTTTTGGTTCATTTGGGTCAGTTTCGTTACTGCACCGAAAACCATGCCGGGGTTGCATTTAATGCACCGATTCGGGTCGGAAACGAAACGATGCACGAAATCAGCTAGAAACGAAACGAACGCACCCAATTCACTTTTTTGGACCCAATAGTGATGTTTTGGTTCGTTTGGATCAGTTTCGTTACTGCACCGAAAACCATTCCGGGGTTGCATTTAATGCACCGATTCGGGTCGGAAACGAAACGATGCACGGGATCGGCTAGAAACGAAACAAACGCACCCAATTCACTTTTTTGGACCCAATAGTGATGTTTTGGTTCATTTGGGTCAGTTTCGTTACTGCACCGAAAACCATGCCGGGGTTGCATTTAATGCACCGATTCGGGTCGGAAACGAAACGATGCACGGAATCAGCTAGAAACGAAACAAACGCAGCCAATTCACTTTTTTTGGACCCAATAGTGATGTTTTGGTTCGTTTGGATCAGTTTCGTTACTACACCGAAAACCATGCCGGGGTTGCATTTAATGCACCGATTCGGGTCGGAAACGAAACGATGCATGTTATCGTCCAGAAATGAAATGAACACACCCTATCCACTTTTTTGGACCCAATAGTGATGTTTTGGTTCGTTTGGGTCAGTTTCGTTAATGGACCGAAAACCATGCCGGGGTTGCATTTCATGCACCGATTCGGGTCGGAAACGAAACGATGCACGGGATCGGCTAGAAACGAAACAAACGCACCCAATTCACTTTTTTGGACCCAATAGTGATGTTTTGGTTCGTTTGGGTCAGTTTCGTTACTGCACCGAAAACCATGCCGGGGTTGCATTTAATGCACCGATTCGGGTCGGAAACGAAACGATGCATGTTATCGTCCAGAAATGAAATGAACACACCCTATCCACTTTTTTGGACCCAATAGTGATGTGTTGGTTCGTTTGGGTCAGTTTCGTTACTGGACCGAAAACCATGCCGGGGTTGCATTTCATGCACCGATTCGGGTCGGAAACGAAACGATGCACGGGATCGGCTAGAAACGAAACAAACGCACCCAATTCACTTTTTTGGACCCAATAGTGATGTTTTGGTTCGTTTGGGTCAGTTTCGTTACTGCACCGAAAACCATGCCAGGGTTGCATTTAATGCACCGATTCGGGTCGGAAACGAAACGATGCACGGGATCGGCTAGAAACGAAACGAACGCACCCAATTCACTTTTTTTGGACCCAATAGTGATGTTTTGGTTCGTTTGGGTCAGTTTTGTTACTGCACCGAAAACCATGCCGGGGTTGCATTTAATGCACCGATTCGGATCGGAAACGAAACGATGCACGGAATCAGCTAGAAACGAAACGAACGCACCCATATCACATTGTTGGATCCAATAGTGATGTTTTGGTTCATTTGGGTAAGTTTCGTTACTGCACCAAAAACCATGCCGGGGTTGCATTTAATGCACCGATTCGGGTCGGAAACGAAACGATGCACGGGATCGGCTAGAAACGAAACGAACGCACCCAATTCACTTTTTTGGACCCAATAGTGATGTTTTGGTTCATTTGGGTAAGTTTCGTTACTGCACCAAAAACCATGCCGGGGTTGCATTTAATGCACCGATTCGGGTCGGAAACGAAACGATGCACGGAATCAGCTAGAAACGAAACGAACGCACCCTATCCTCTTTTTTGGACCCAATAGTGATGTTTTGGTTCGTTTGGGTCAGTTTCGTTACTGCCCCGAAAACCATGCTGGGGTTGCATTTAATGCACCGATTCGGGTCGGAAACGAAACGATGCACGAAATCAGCTAGAAACGAAACGAACGCACCCAATTCACTTTTTTGGACCCAATAGTGATGTTTTGGTTCATTTGGGTCAGTTTCGTTACTGCACCGAAAACCATGCCGGGGTTGCATTTAATGCACCGATTCGGGTCGGAAACGAAACGATGCACGGGATCGGCTAGAAACGAAACGAACGCACCCAATTCACTTTTTTAGAAACAATAGTGATGTTTTGGTTCGTTTGGATCAGTTTCGTTACTACACCGAAAACCATGCCGGGGTTGCATTTAATGCACCGATTCGGGTCGGAAACGAAACGATGCACAGGATCGGCTAGAAATGAAACAAACGCACCCAATTCACTTTTTTGGACCCAATAGTGATGTTTTGGTTCATTTGGGTCAGTTTCGTTACTGCACCGAAAACCATGCCGGGGTTGCATTTAATGCACCGATTCGGGTCGGAAACGAAACGATGCATGTTATCGTCCAGAAACGAAATGAACGCACCCAATTCACTTTTTTGGACCTAATAGTGATGTTTTGGTTCGTTTGGGTCAGTTTCGTTACTGTACCGAAAACCATGCCGGGGTTGCATTTAATGCACCGATTCGGGTCGGGAACGAAACGATGCACGGGATCGGCTAGAAACGAAACGAACGCACCCAATTCACTTTTTTGGACCCAATAGTGATGTTTTGGTTCATTTGGGTCAGTTTCGTTACTGCACCGAAAACCATGCCGGGGTTGCATTTAATGCACCGATTCGGGTCGGAAACGAAACGATGCACGGGATCGGCTAGAAACGAAACGAACGCACCCAATTCACTTTTTTAGAAAAAATAGTGATGTTTTGGTTCGTTTGGATCAGTTTCGTTACTACACCGAAAACCATGCCGGGGTTGCATTTAATGCACCGATTCGGGTCGGGAACGAAACGATGCACGGGATCGGCTAGAAACGAAACAAACGCACCCAATTCACTTTTTTGGACCCAATAGTGATGTTTTGGTTCATTTGGGTCAGTTTCGTTATTGCACCGAAAACCATGTCGGGGTTGCATTTAATGCACCGATTCGGGTCGGAAACGAAACGATGCACGAAATCAGCTAGAAACGAAACGAACGCACCCAATTCACTTTTTTGGACCCAATAGTGATGTTTTGGTTCATTTGGGTCAGTTTCGTTACTGCACCGAAAACCATGCCGGGGTTGCATTTAATGCACCGATTCGGGTCGGAAACGAAACGATGCACGGGATCGGCTAGAAACGAAACGAACGCACCGAATTCACTTTTTTAGAAACAATAGTGATGTTTTGGTTCGTTTGGATCAGTTTCGTTACTACACCGAAAACCATGCCGGGGTTGCATTTAATGCACCGATTCGGGTCGGAAACGAAACGATGCATGTTATCGTCCAGAAATGAAATGAACACACCCTATCCACTTTTTTGGACCCAATAGTTATGTTTTGGTTCATTTGGGTCAGTTTCGTTACTGCACCGAAAACCATGCCGGGGTTGCATTTAATGCACCGATTCGGGTCGGAAACGAAACGATGCACGAAATCAGCTAGAAACGAAACGAACGCACCCAATTCACTTTTTTGGACCCAATAGTGATGTTTTGGTTCGTTTGGATCAGTTTCGTTACTGCACCGAAAACCATTCCGGGGTTGCATTTAATGCACCGATTCGGGTCGGAAACGAAACGATGCACGGGATCGGCTAGAAACGAAACAAACGCACCCAATTCACTTTTTTGGACCCAATAGTGATGTTTTGGTTCATTTGGGTCAGTTTCGTTACTGCACCGAAAACCATGCCGGGGTTGCATTTAATGCACCGATTCGGGTCGGAAACGAAACGATGCACGGAATCAGCTAGAAACGAAACAAACGCAGCCAATTCACTTTTTTTGGACCCAATAGTGATGTTTTGGTTCGTTTGGATCAGTTTCGTTACTACACCGAAAACCATGCCGGGGTTGCATTTAATGCACCGATTCGGGTCGGAAACGAAACGATGCATGTTATCGTCCAGAAATGAAATGAACACACCCTATCCACTTTTTTGGACCCAATAGTGATGTTTTGGTTCGTTTGGGTCAGTTTCGTTAATGGACCGAAAACCATGCCGGGGTTGCATTTCATGCACCGATTCGGGTCGGAAACGAAACGATGCACGGGATCGGCTAGAAACGAAACAAACGCACCCAATTCACTTTTTTGGACCCAATAGTGATGTTTTGGTTCGTTTGGGTCAGTTTCGTTACTGCACCGAAAACCATGCCGGGGTTGCATTTAATGCACCGATTCGGGTCGGAAACGAAACGATGCACGGGATCGGCTAGAAACGAAACGAATGCACCCAATTCACTTTTTTGGACCCAATAGTGATGTTTTGGTTCGTTTGGGTCAGTTTCGTTACTGCACCGAAAACCATGCCAGGGTTGCATTTAATGCACCGATTCGGGTCGGAAACGAAACGACGCACGGGATCGGCTAGAAACGAAACGAACGCACCCAATTCACTTTTTTTGGACCCAATAGTGATGTTTTGGTTCGTTTGGGTCAGTTTTGTTACTGCACCGAAAACCATGCCGGGGTTGCATTTAATGCACCGATTCGGATCGGAAACGAAACGATGCACGGAATCAGCTAGAAACGAAACGAACGCACCCATATCACATTGTTGGATCCAATAGTGATGTTTTGGTTCATTTGGGTAAGTTTCGTTACTGCACCAAAAACCATGCCGGGGTTGCATTTAATGCACCGATTCGGGTCGGAAACGAAACGATGCACGGAATCAGCTAGAAACGAAACAAACGCAGCCAATTCACTTTTTTTGGACCCAATAGTGATGTTTTGGTTCGTTTGGATCAGTTTCGTTACTACACCGAAAACCATGCCGGGGTTGCATTTAATGCACCGATTCGGGTCGAAAACGAAACGATGCATGTTATCGTCCAGAAATGAAATGAACACACCCTATCCACTTTTTTGGACCCAATAGTGATGTTTTGGTTCGTTTGGGTCAGTTTCGTTAATGGACCGAAAACCATGCCGGGGTTGCATTTCATGCACCGATTCGGGTCGGAAACGAAACGATGCACGGGATCGGCTAGAAACGAAACAAACGCACCCAATTCACTTTTTTGGACCCAATAGTGATGTTTTGGTTCGTTTGGGTCAGTTTCGTTACTGCACCGAAAACCATGCCGGGGTTGCATTTAATGCACCGATTCGGGTCGGAACGAAACGATGCACGGGATCGGCTAGAAACGAAACGAATGCACCCAATTCACTTTTTTGGACCCAATAGTGATGTTTTGGTTCGTTTGGGTCAGTTTCGTTACTGCACCGAAAACCATGCCAGGGTTGCATTTAATGCACCGATTCGGGTCGGAAACGAAACGACGCACGGGATCGGCTAGAAACGAAACGAACGCACCCAATTCACTTTTTTTGGACCCAATAGTGATGTTTTGGTTCGTTTGGGTCAGTTTTGTTACTGCACCGAAAACCATGCCGGGGTTGCATTTAATGCACCGATTCGGATCGGAAACGAAACGATGCACGGAATCAGCTAGAAACGAAACGAACGCACCCATATCACATTGTTGGATCCAATAGTGATGTTTTGGTTCATTTGGGTAAGTTTCGTTACTGCACCAAAAACCATGCCGGGGTTGCATTTAATGCACCGATTCGGGTCGGAAACGAAACGATGCACGGAATCAGCTAGAAACGAAACGAACGCACCCTATCCTCTTTTTTGGACCCAATAGTGATGTTTTGGTTCGTTTGGGTCAGTTTCGTTACTGCCCCGAAAACCATGCTGGGGTTGCATTTAATGCACCGATTCGGGTCGGAAACGAAACGATGCACGGGATCAGCTAGAAACGAAACGAACGCACCCAATTCACTTTTTTGGACCCAATAGTGATGTTTTGGTTCATTTGGGTCAGTTTCGTTACTGCACCGAAAACCATGCCGGGGTTGCATTTAATGCACCGATTCGGGTCGGAAACGAAACGATGCACGGGATCGGCTAGAAACGAAACGAACGCACCCAATTCACTTTTTTAGAAACAATAGTGATGTTTTGGTTCGTTTGGATCAGTTTCGTTACTACACCGAAAACCATGCCGGGGTTGCATTTAATGCACCGATTCGGGTCGGAAACGAAACGATGCACAGGATCGGCTAGAAATGAAACAAATGCACCCAATTCACTTTTTTGGACCCAATAGTGATGTTTTGGTTCATTTGGGTCAGTTTCGTTACTGCACCGAAAACCATGCCGGGGTTGCATTTAATGCACCGATTCGGGTCGGAAACGAAACGATGCATGTTATCGTCCAGAAACGAAATGAACGCACCCAATTCACTTTTTTGGACCTAATAGTGATGTTTTGGTTCGTTTGGGTCAGTTTCGTTACTGCACCGAAAACCATGCCGGGGTTGCATTTAATGCACCGATTCGGGTCGGGAACGAAACGATGCACGGGATCGGCTAGAAACGAAACGAACACACCCAATTCACTTTTTTAGAAACAATAGTGATGTTTTGGTTCGTTTGGATCAGTTTCGTTACTACACCGAAAACCATGCCGGGGTTGCATTTAATGCACCGATTCGGGTCGGAAACGAAACGATGCACAGGATCGGCTAGAAATGAAACAAATGCACCCAATTCACTTTTTTGGACCCAATAGTGATGTTTTGGTTCATTTGGGTCAGTTTCGTTACTGCACCGAAAACCATGCCGGGGTTTCATTTAATGCACCGATTCGGGTCGGAAACGAAACGATGCATGTTATCGTCCAGAAACGAAATGAACGCACCCAATTCACTTTTTTGGACCTAATAGTGATGTTTTGGTTCGTTTGGGTCAGTTTCGTTACTGCACCGAAAACCATGCCGGGGTTGCATTTAATGCACCGATTCGGGTCGGGAACGAAACGATGCACGGGATCGGCTAGAAACGAAACGAACGCACCCAATTCACTTTTTTGGACCCAATAGTGATGTTTTGGTTCATTTGGGTCAGTTTCGTTACTGCACCGAAAACCATGCCGGGGTTGCATTTAATGCACCGATTCGGGTCGGAAACGAAACGATGCACGGGATCGGCTAGAAACGAAACGAACGCACCCAATTCACTTTTTTTGGACCCAATAGTGATGTTTTGGTTCGTTTGGGTCAGTTTTGTTACTGCACCGAAAACCATGCCGGGGTTGCATTTAATGCACCGATTCGGCTCGGAAACGAAACGATGCACGGAATCAGCTAGAAACGAAACGAACGCACCCATATCACATTGTTGGATCCAATAGTGATGTTTTGGTTCATTTGGGTAAGTTTCGTTACTGCACCAAAAACCATGCCGGGGTTGCATTTAATGCACCGATTCGGGTCGGAAACGAAACGATGCACGGAATCAGCTAGAAACGAAACAAACGCAGCCAATTCACTTTTTTTGGACCCAATAGTGATGTTTTGGTTCGTTTGGATCAGTTTCGTTACTACACCGAAAACCATGCCGGGGTTGCATTTAATGCACCGATTCGGGTCGAAAACGAAACGATGCATGTTATCGTCCAGAAATGAAATGAACACACCCTATCCACTTTTTTGGACCCAATAGTGATGTTTTGGTTCGTTTGGGTCAGTTTCGTTACTGGACCGAAAACCATGCCGGGGTTGCATTTCATGCACCGATTCGGGTCGGAAACGAAACGATGCACGGGATCGGCTAGAAACGAAACGAACGCACCCAATTCACTTTTTTGGACCCAATAGTGATGTTTTGGTTCGTTTGGGTTAGTTTCGTTACTGCACCGAAAACCATGCCAGGGTTGCATTTAATGCACCGATTCGGGTCGGAAACGAAACGATGCACGGGATCGGCTAGAAACGAAACGAACGCACCCAATTCACTTTTTTTGGACCCAATAGTGATGTTTTGGTTCGTTTGGGTCAGTTTTGTTACTGCACCGAAAACCATGCCGGGGTTGCATTTAATGGACCGATTCGGCTCGGAAACGAAACGATGCACGGAATCAGCTAGAAACGAAACGAACGCACCCATATCACATTGTTGGATCCAATAGTGATGTTTTGGTTCATTTGGGTAAGTTTCGTTACTGCACCAAAAACCATGCCGGGGTTGCATTTAATGCACCGATTCGGGTCGGAAACGAAACGATGCACGGAATCAGCTAGAAACGAAACGAACGCACCCAATTCACTTTTTTGGACCCAATAGTGATGTTTTGGTTCATTTGGGTCAGTTTCGTTACTGCACCGAAAACCATGCCGGGGTTGCATTTAATGCACCGATTCGGGTCGGAAACGAAACGATGCACGGGATCGGCTAGAAACCAAACGAACGCACCCAATTCACTTTTTTAGAAAAAATAGTGATGTTTTGGTTCGTTTGGATCAGTTTCGTTACTACACCGAAAACCATGCCGGGGTTGCATTTAATGCACCGATTCGGGTCGGGAACGAAACGATGCACGGGATCGGCTAGAAACGAAACAAACGCACCCAATTCACTTTTTTGGACCCAATAGTGATGTTTTGGTTCATTTGGGTCAGTTTCGTTACTGCACCGAAAACCATGTCGGGGTTGCATTTAATGCACCGATTCGGGTCGGAAACGAAACGATGCACGAAATCAGCTAGAAACGAAACGAACGCACCCAATTCACTTTTTTGGACCCAATAGTGATGTTTTGGTTCATTTGGGTCAGTTTCGTTACTGCACCGAAAACCATGCCGGGGTTGCATTTAATGCACCGATTCGGGTCGGAAACGAAACGATGCACGGGATCGGCTAGAAACGAAACGAACGCACCGAATTCACTTTTTTAGAAACAATAGTGATGTTTTGGTTCGTTTGGATCAGTTTCGTTACTACACCGAAAACCATGCCGGGGTTGCATTTAATGCACCGATTCGGGTCGGAAACGAAACGATGCACGGGATCGGCTAGAAACGAAACGAACGCACCCAATTCACTTTTTTTGGACCCAATAGTGATGTTTTGGTTCGTTTGGGTCAGTTTTGTTACTGCACCGAAAACCATGCCGGGGTTGCATTTAATGCACCGATTCGGCTCGGAAACGAAACGATGCACGGAATCAGCTAGAAACGAAACGAACGCACCCATATCACATTGTTGGATCCAATAGTGATGTTTTGGTTCATTTGGGTAAGTTTCGTTACTGCACCAAAAACCATGCCGGGGTTGCATTTAATGCACCGATTCGGGTCGGAAACGAAACGATGCACGGAATCAGCTAGAAACGAAACAAACGCAGCCAATTCACTTTTTTTGGACCCAATAGTGATGTTTTGGTTCGTTTGGATCAGTTTCGTTACTACACCGAAAACCATGCCGGGGTTGCATTTAATGCACCGATTCGGGTCGAAAACGAAACGATGCATGTTATCGTCCAGAAATGAAATGAACACACCCTATCCACTTTTTTGGACCCAATAGTGATGTTTTGGTTCGTTTGGGTCAGTTTCGTTACTGGACCGAAAACCATGTCGGGGTTGCATTTCATGCACCGATTCGGGTCGGAAACGAAACGATGCACGGGATCGGCTAGAAACGAAACGAACGCACCCAATTCACTTTTTTGGACCCAATAGTGATGTTTTGGTTCGTTTGGGTTAGTTTCGTTACTGCACCGAAAACCATGCCAGGGTTGCATTTAATGCACCGATTCGGGTCGGAAACGAAACGATGCACGGGATCGGCTAGAAACGAAACGAACGCACCCAATTCACTTTTTTTGGACCCAATAGTGATGTTTTGGTTCGTTTGGGTCAGTTTTGTTACTGCACCGAAAACCATGCCGGGGTTGCATTTAATGGACCGATTCGGCTCGGAAACGAAACGATGCACGGAATCAGCTAGAAACGAAACGAACGCACCCATATCACATTGTTGGATCCAATAGTGATGTTTTGGTTCATTTGGGTAAGTTTCGTTACTGCACCAAAAACCATGCCGGGGTTGCATTTAATGCACCGATTCGGGTCGGAAACGAAACGATGCACGGAATCAGCTAGAAACGAAACGAACGCACCCAATTCACTTTTTTGGACCCAATAGTGATGTTTTGGTTCATTTGGGTCAGTTTCGTTACTGCACCGAAAACCATGCCGGGGTTGCATTTAATGCACCGATTCGGGTCGGAAACGAAACGATGCACGGGATCGGCTAGAAACCAAACGAACGCACCCAATTCACTTTTTTAGAAAAAATAGTGATGTTTTGGTTCGTTTGGATCAGTTTCGTTACTACACCGAAAACCATGCCGGGGTTGCATTTAATGCACCGATTCGGGTCGGGAACGAAACGATGCACGGGATCGGCTAGAAACGAAACAAACGCACCCAATTCACTTTTTTGGACCCAATAGTGATGTTTTGGTTCATTTGGGTCAGTTTCGTTACTGCACCGAAAACCATGTCGGGGTTGCATTTAATGCACCGATTCGGGTCGGAAACGAAACGATGCACGAAATCAGCTAGAAACGAAACGAACGCACCCAATTCACTTTTTTGGACCCAATAGTGATGTTTTGGTTCATTTGGGTCAGTTTCGTTACTGCACCGAAAACCATGCCGGGGTTGCATTTAATGCACCGATTCGGGTCGGAAACGAAACGATGCACGGGATCGGCTAGAAACGAAACGAACGCACCGAATTCACTTTTTTAGAAACAATAGTGATGTTTTGGTTCGTTTGGATCAGTTTCGTTACTACACCGAAAACCATGCCGGGGTTGCATTTAATGCACCGATTCGGGTCGGAAACGAAACGATGCATGTTATCGTCCAGAAATGAAATGAACACACCCTATCCACTTTTTTGGACCCAATAGTTATGTTTTGGTTCATTTGGGTCAGTTTCGTTACTGCACCGAAAACCATGACGGGGTTGCATTTAATGCACCGATTCGGGTCGGAAACGAAACGATGCACGAAATCAGCTAGAAACGAAACGAACGCACCCAATTCACTTTTTTGGACCCAATAGTGATGTTTTGGTTCATTTGGGTCAGTTTCGTTACTGCACCGAAAACCATGCCGGGGTTGCATTTAATGCACCGATTCGGGTCGGAAACGAAACGATGCACGGGATCGGCTAGAAACGAAACGAACGCACCGAATTCACTTTTTTAGAAACAATAGTGATGTTTTGGTTCGTTTGGATCAGTTTCGTTACTACACCGAAAACCATGCCGGGGTTGCATTTAATGCACCGATTCGGGTCGGAAACGAAATGATGCATGTTATCGTCCAGAAATGAAATGAACACACCCTATCCACTTTTTTGGACCCAATAGTTATGTTTTGGTTCATTTGGGTCAGTTTCGTTACTGCACCGAAAACCATGCCGGGGTTGCATTTAATGCACCGATTCGGGTCGGAAACAAAACGATGCACGAAATCAGCTAGAAACGAAACGAACGCACCCAATTCACTTTTTTGGACCCAATAGTGATGTTTTGGTTCGTTTGGATCAGTTTCGTTACTGCACCGAAAACCATTCCGGGGTTGCATTTAATGCACCGATTCGGGTCGGAAACGAAACGATGCACGGGATCGGCTAGAAACGAAACAAACGCACCCAATTCACTTTTTTGGACCCAATAGTGATGTTTTGGTTCATTTGGGTCAGTTTCGTTACTGCACCGAAAACCATGCCGGGGTTGCATTTAATGCACCGATTCGGGTCGGAAACGAAACGATGCACGGAATCAGCTAGAAACGAAACAAACGCAGCCAATTCACTTTTTTTGGACCCAATAGTGATGTTTTGGTTCGTTTGGATCAGTTTCGTTACTACACCGAAAACCATGCCGGGGTTGCATTTAATGCACCGATTCGGGTCGGAAACGAAACGATGCATGTTATCGTCCAGAAATGAAATGAACACACCCTATCCACTTTTCTGGACCCAATAGTGATGTTTTGGTTCGTTTGGGTCAGTTTCGTTAATGGACCGAAAACCATGCCGGGGTTGCATTTCATGCACCGATTCGGGTCGGAAACGAAACGATGCACGGGATCGGCTAGAAACGAAACAAACGCACCCAATTCACTTTTTTGGACCCAATAGTGATGTTTTGGTTCGTTTGGGTCAGTTTCGTTACTGCACCGAAAACCATGTCGGTGTTGCATTTAATGCACCGATTCGGGTCGGAAACGAAACGATGCATGGGATCGGCTAGAAACGAAACGAACGCACCCAATTCACTTTTTTGGACCCAATAGTGATGTTTTGGTTCGTTTGGGTCAGTTTCGTTACTGCACCGAAAACCATGCCAGGGTTGCATTTAATGCACCGATTCGGGTCGGAAACGAAACGATGCACGGGATCGGCTAGAAACGAAACGAACGCACCCAATTCACTTTTTTTGGACCCAATAGTGATGTTTTGGTTCGTTTGGATCAGTTTCGTTACTACACCGAAAACCATGCCGGGGTTGCATTTAATGCACCGATTCGGGTCGGAAACGAAACGATGCACGGAATCAGCTAGAAACGAAACGAACGCACCCATATCACATTGTTGGATCCAATAGTGATGTTTTGGTTCATTTGGGTAAGTTTCGTTACTGCACCAAAAACCATGCCGGGGTTGCATTTAATGCACCGATTCGGGTCGGAAACGAAACGATGCACGGAATCAGCTAGAAACGAAACAAACGCAGCCAATTCACTTTTTTTGGACCCAATAGTGATGTTTTGGTTCGTTTGGATCAGTTTCGTTACTACACCGAAAACCATGCCGGGGTTGCATTTAATGCACCGATTCGGGTCGAAAACGAAACGATGCATGTTATCGTCCAGAAATGAAATGAACACACCCTATCCACTTTTTTGGACCCAATAGTGATGTTTTGGTTCGTTTGGGTCAGTTTCGTTACTGGACCGAAAACCATGCCGGGGTTGCATTTCATGCACCGATTCGGGTCGGAAACGAAACGATGCACGGGATCGGCTAGAAACGAAACGAACGCACCCAATTCACTTTTTTGGACCCAATAGTGATGTTTTGGTTCGTTTGGGTTAGTTTCGTTACTGCACCGAAAACCATGCCAGGGTTGCATTTAATGCACCGATTCGGGTCGGAAACGAAACGATGCACGGGATCGGCTAGAAACGAAATGAACGCACCGAATTCACTTTTTTAGAAACAATAGTGATGTTTTGGTTCGTTTGGATCAGTTTCGTTACTACACCGAAAACCATGCCGGGGTTGCATTTAATGCACCGATTCGGGTCGGGAACGAAACGATGCACGGGATCGGCTAGAAACGAAACAAACGCACCCAATTCACTTTTTTGGACCCAATAGTGATGTTTTGGTTCATTTGGGTCAGTTTCGTTACTGCACCGAAAACCATGCCGGGGTTGCATTTAATGCACCGATTCGGGTCGGAAACGAAACGATGCACGGAATCAGCTAGAAACGAAACGAACGCACCCATATCACATTGTTGGATCCAATAGTGATGTTTTGGTTCATTTGGGTAAGTTTCGTTACTGCACCAAAAACCATGCCGGGGTTGCATTTAATGCACCGATTCGGGTCGGAAACGAAACGATGCACGGAATCAGCTAGAAACGAAACAAACGCAGCCAATTCACTTTTTTTGGACCCAATAGTGATGTTTTGGTTCGTTTGGATCAGTTTCGTTACTACACCGAAAACCATGCCGGGGTTGCATTTAATGCACCGATTCGGGTCGAAAACGAAACGATGCATGTTATCGTCCAGAAATGAAATGAACACACCCTATCCACTTTTTTGGACCCAATAGTGATGTTTTGGTTCGTTTGGGTCAGTTTCGTTACTGGACCGAAAACCATGCCGGGGTTGCATTTCATGCACCGATTCGGGTCGGAAACGAAACGATGCACGGGATCGGCTAGAAACGAAACGAACGCACCCAATTCACTTTTTTGGACCCAATAGTGATGTTTTGGTTCGTTTGGGTTAGTTTCGTTACTGCACCGAAAACCATGCCAGGGTTGCATTTAATGCACCGATTCGGGTCGGAAACGAAACGATGCACGGGATCGGCTAGAAACGAAACGAACGCACCCAATTCACTTTTTTTGGACCCAATAGTGATGTTTTGGTTCGTTTGGGTCAGTTTTGTTACTGCACCGAAAACCATGCCGGGGTTGCATTTAATGGACCGATTCGGCTCGGAAACGAAACGATGCACGGAATCAGCTAGAAACGAAACGAACGCACCCATATCACATTGTTGGATCCAATAGTGATGTTTTGGTTCATTTGGGTAAGTTTCGTTACTGCACCAAAAACCATGCCGGGGTTGCATTTAATGCACCGATTCGGGTCGGAAACGAAACGATGCACGGAATCAGCTAGAAACGAAACGAACGCACCCAATTCACTTTTTTGGACCCAATAGTGATGTTTTGGTTCATTTGGGTCAGTTTCGTTACTGCACCGAAAACCATGCCGGGGTTGCATTTAATGCACCGATTCGGGTCGGAAACGAAACGATGCACGGGATCGGCTAGAAACGAAACGAACGCACCGAATTCACTTTTTTAGAAACAATAGTGATGTTTTGGTTCGTTTGGATCAGTTTCGTTACTACACCGAAAACCATGCCGGGGTTGCATTTAATGCACCGATTCGGGTCGGAAATGAAACGATGCATGTTATCGTCCAGAAATGAAATGAACACACCCTATCCACTTTTTTGGACCCAATAGTTATGTTTTGGTTCATTTGGGTCAGTTTCGTTACTGCACCGAAAACCATGACGGGGTTGCATTTAATGCACCGATTCGGGTCGGAAACGAAACGATGCACGAAATCAGCTAGAAACGAAACGAACGCACCCAATTCACTTTTTTGGACCCAATAGTGATGTTTTGGTTCATTTGGGTCAGTTTCGTTACTGCACCGAAAACCATGCCGGGGTTGCATTTAATGCACCGATTCGGGTCGGAAACGAAACGATGCACGGGATCGGCTAGAAACGAAACGAACGCACCGAATTCACTTTTTTAGAAACAATAGTGATGTTTTGGTTCGTTTGGATCAGTTTCGTTACTACACCGAAAACCATGCCGGGGTTGCATTTAATGCACCGATTCGGGTCGGAAACGAAACGATGCATGTTATCGTCCAGAAATGAAATGAACACACCCTATCCACTTTTTTGGACCCAATAGTTATGTTTTGGTTCATTTGGGTCAGTTTCGTTACTGCACCGAAAACCATGACGGGGTTGCATTTAATGCACCGATTCGGGTCGGAAACGAAACGATGCACGAAATCAGCTAGAAACGAAACGAACGCACCCAATTCACTTTTTTGGACCCAATAGTGATGTTTTGGTTCATTTGGGTCAGTTTCGTTACTGCACCGAAAACCATGCCGGGGTTGCATTTAATGCACCGATTCGGGTCGGAAACGAAACGATGCACGGGATCGGCTAGAAACGAAACGAACGCACCGAATTCACTTTTTTAGAAACAATAGTGATGTTTTGGTTCGTTTGGATCAGTTTCGTTACTACACCGAAAACCATGCCGGGGTTGCATTTAATGCACCGATTCGGGTCGGAAACGAAACGATGCATGTTATCGTCCAGAAATGAAATGAACACACCCTATCCACTTTTTTGGACCCAATAGTTATGTTTTGGTTCATTTGGGTCAGTTTCGTTACTGCACCGAAAACCATGACGGGGTTGCATTTAATGCACCGATTCGGGTCGGAAACGAAACGATGCACGAAATCAGCTAGAAACGAAACGAACGCACCCAATTCACTTTTTTGGACCCAATAGTGATGTTTTGGTTCATTTGGGTCAGTTTCGTTACTGCACCGAAAACCATGCCGGGGTTGCATTTAATGCACCGATTCGGGTCGGAAACGAAACGATGCACGGGATCGGCTAGAAACGAAACGAACGCACCGAATTCACTTTTTTAGAAACAATAGTGATGTTTTGGTTCGTTTGGATCAGTTTCGTTACTACACCGAAAACCATGCCGGGGTTGCATTTAATGCACCGATTCGGGTCGGAAACGAAACGATGCATGTTATCGTCCAGAAATGAAATGAACACACCCTATCCACTTTTTTGGACCCAATAGTTATGTTTTGGTTCATTTGGGTCAGTTTCGTTACTGCACCGAAAACCATGCCGGGGTTGCATTTAATGCACCGATTCGGGTCGGAAACGAAACGATGCATGTTATCGTCCAGAAACGAAATGAACGCACCCAATTCACTTTTTTGGACCTAATAGTGATGTTTTGGTTCGTTTGGGTCAGTTTCGTTACTGCACCGAAAACCATGCCGGGGTTGCATTTAATGCACCGATTCGGGTCGGGAACGAAACGATGCACGGGATCGGCTAGAAACGAAACGAACGCACCCAATTCACTTTTTTGGACCCAATAGTGATGTTTTGGTTCATTTGGGTCAGTTTCGTTACTGCACCGAAAACCATGCCGGGGTTGCATTTAATGCACCGATTCGGGTCAGAAACGAAACGATGCACGGGATCGGCTAGAAACCAAACGAACGCACCCAATTCACTTTTTTAGAAAAAATAGTGATGTTTTGGTTCGTTTGGATCAGATTCGTTACTACACCGAAAACCATGCCGGGGTTGCATTTAATGCACCGATTCGGGTCGGGAACGAAACGATGCACGGGATCGGCTAGAAACGAAACAAACGCACCCAATTCACTTTTTTGGACCCAATAGTGATGTTTTGGTTCATTTGGGTCAGTTTCGTTACTGCACCGAAAACCATGTCGGGGTTGCATTTAATGCACCGATTCGGGTCGGAAACGAAACGATGCACGAAATCAGCTAGAAACGAAACGAACGCACCCAATTCACTTTTTTGGACCCAATAGTGAAGTTTTGGTTCATTTGGGTCAGTTTCGTTACTGCACCGAAAACCATGCCGGGGTTGCATTTAATGCACCGATTCGGGTCGGAAACGAAACGATGCACGGGATCGGCTAGAAACGAAACGAACGCACCGAATTCACTTTTTTAGAAACAATAGTGATGTTTTGGTTCGTTTGGATCAGTTTCGTTACTACACCGAAAACCATGCCGGGGTTGCATTTAATGCACCGATTCGGGTCGGAAACGAAACGATGCATGTTATCGTCCAGAAATGAAATGAACACACCCTATCCACTTTTTTGGACCCAATAGTTATGTTTTGGTTCATTTGGGTCAGTTTCGTTACTGCACCGAAAACCATGACGGGGTTGCATTTAATGCACCGATTCGGGTCGGAAACGAAACGATGCACGAAATCAGCTAGAAACGAAACGAACGCACCCAATTCACTTTTTTGGACCCAATAGTGAAGTTTTGGTTCATTTGGGTCAGTTTCGTTACTGCACCGAAAACCATGCCGGGGTTGCATTTAATGCACCGATTCGGGTCGGAAACGAAACGATGCACGGGATCGGCTAGAAACGAAACGAACGCACCGAATTCACTTTTTTAGAAACAATAGTGATGTTTTGGTTCGTTTGGATCAGTTTCGTTACTACACCGAAAACCATGCCGGGGTTGCATTTAATGCACCGATTCGGGTCGGAAACGAAACGATGCATGTTATCGTCCAGAAATGAAATGAACACACCCTATCCACTTTTTTGGACCCAATAGTTATGTTTTGGTTCATTTGGGTCAGTTTCGTTACTGCACCGAAAACCATGCCGGGGTTGCATTTAATGCACCGATTCGGGTCGGAAACGAAACGATGCATGTTATCGTCCAGAAACGAAATGAACGCACCCAATTCACTTTTTTGGACCTAATAGTGATGTTTTGGTTCGTTTGGGTCAGTTTCGTTACTGCACCGAAAACCATGCCGGGGTTGCATTTAATGCACCGATTCGGGTCGGGAACGAAACGATGCACGGGATCGGCTAGAAACGAAACGAACGCACCCAATTCACTTTTTTGGACCCAATAGTGATGTTTTGGTTCATTTGGGTCAGTTTCGTTACTGCACCGAAAACCATGCCGGGGTTGCATTTAATGCACCGATTCGGGTCGGAAACGAAACGATGCACGGGATCGGCTAGAAACCAAACGAACGCACCCAATTCACTTTTTTAGAAAAAATAGTGATGTTTTGGTTCGTTTGGATCAGATTCGTTACTACACCGAAAACCATGCCGGGGTTGCATTTAATGCACCGATTCGGGTCGGGAACGAAACGATGCACGGGATCGGCTAGAAACGAAACAAACGCACCCAATTCACTTTTTTGGACCCAATAGTGATGTTTTGGTTCATTTGGGTCAGTTTCGTTACTGCACCGAAAACCATGTCGGGGTTGCATTTAATGCACCGATTCGGGTCGGAAACGAAACGATGCACGAAATCAGCTAGAAACGAAACGAACGCACCCAATTCACTTTTTTGGACCCAATAGTGAAGTTTTGGTTCATTTGGGTCAGTTTCGTTACTGCACCGAAAACCATGCCGGGGTTGCATTTAATGCACCGATTCGGGTCGGAAACGAAACGATGCACGGGATCGGCTAGAAACGAAACGAACGCACCGAATTCACTTTTTTAGAAACAATAGTGATGTTTTGGTTCGTTTGGATCAGTTTCGTTACTACACCGAAAACCATGCCGGGGTTGCATTTAATGCACCGATTCGGGTCGGAAACGAAACGATGCATGTTATCGTCCAGAAATGAAATGAACACACCCTATCCACTTTTTTGGACCCAATAGTTATGTTTTGGTTCATTTGGGTCAGTTTCGTTACTGCACCGAAAACCATGCCGGGGTTGCATTTAATGCACCGATTCGGGTCGGAAACGAAACGATGCACGAAATCAGCTAGAAACGAAACGAACGCACCCAATTCACTTTTTTGGACCCAATAGTGATGTTTTGGTTCGTTTGGATCAGTTTCGTTACTGCACCGAAAACCATTCCGGGGTTGCATTTAATGCACCGATTCGGGTCGGAAACGAAACGATGCACGGGATCGGCTAGAAACGAAACAAATGCACCCAATTCACTTTTTTGGACCCAATAGTGATGTTTTGGTTCATTTGGGTCAGTTTCGTTACTGCACCGAAAACCATGCCGGGGTTGCATTTAATGCACCGATTCGGGTCGGAAACGAAACGATGCACGGAATCAGCTAGAAACGAAACAAACGCAGCCAATTCACTTTTTTTGGACCCAATAGTGATGTTTTGGTTCGTTTGGATCAGTTTCGTTACTACACCGAAAACCATGCCGGGGTTGCATTTAATGCACCGATTCGGGTCGGAAACGAAACGATGCATGTTATCGTCCAGAAATGAAATGAACACACCCTATCCACATTTTTGGACCCAATAGTTATGTTTTGGTTCGTTTGGGTCAGTTTCGTTACTGGACCGAAAACCATGCCGGGGTTGCATTTCATGCACCGATTCGGGTCGGAAACGAAACGATGCACGGGATCGGCTAGAAACGAAACAAACGCACCCAATTCACTTTTTTGGACCCAATAGTGATGTTTTGGTTCGTTTGGGTCAGTTTCGTTACTGCACCGAAAACCATGCCGGGGTTGCATTTAATGCACCGATTCGGGTCGGAAACGAAACGATGCACGGGATCGGCTAGAAACGAAACGAACGCTCCCAATTCACTTTTTTGGACCCAATAGTGATGTTTTGGTTCGTTTGGGTCAGTTTCGTTACTGCACCGAAAACCATGCCAGGGTTGCATTTAATGCACCGATTCGGGTCGGAAACGAAACGATGCACGGGATCGGCTAGAAACGAAACGAACGCACCCAATTAACTTTTTTTGGACCCAATAGTGATGTTTTGGTTCGTTTGGGTCAGTTTTGTTACTGCACCGAAAACCATGCCGGGGTTGCATTTAATGCACCGATTCGGCTCGGAAACGAAACGATGCACGGAATCAGCTAGAAACGAAACGAACGCACCCATATCACATTGTTGGATCCAATAGTGATGTTTTGGTTCATTTGGGTAAGTTTCGTTACTGCACCAAAAACCATGCCGGGGTTGCATTTAATGCACCGATTCGGGTCGGAAACGAAACGATGCACGGAATCAGCTAGAAACGAAACGAACGCACCCTATCCTCTTTTTTGGACTCAATAGTGATGTTTTGGTTCGTTTGGGTCAGTTTCGTTACTGCACCAAAAACCATGCTGGGGTTGCATTTAATGCACCGATTCGGGTCGGAAACGAAACGATGCACGAAATCAGCTAGAAACGAAACGAACGCACCCAATTCACTTTTTTGGACCCAATAGTGATGTTTTGGTTCATTTGGGTTAGTTTCGTTACTGCACCGAAAACCATGCTGGGGTTGCATTTAATGCACCGATTCGGCTCGGAAACGAAACGATGCACGGGATCGGCTAGAAACGAAACGAACGCACCCAATTCACTTTTTTAGAAACAATAGTGATGTTTTGGTTCGTTTGGATCAGTTTCGTTACTACACCGAAAACCATGCCGGGGTTGCATTTAATGCACCGATTCGGGTCGGAAACGAAACGATGCATGTTATCGTCCAGAAATGAAATGAACACACCCTATCCACTTTTTTGGACCCAATAGTTATGTTTTGGTTCATTTGGGTCAGTTTCGTTACTGCACCGAAAACCATGCCGGGGTTGCATTTAATGCACCGATTCGGGTCGGAAACGAAACGATGCACGAAATCAGCTAGAAACGAAACGAACGCACCCAATTCACTTTTTTGGACCCAATAGTGATGTTTTGGTTCGTTTGGATCAGTTTCGTTACTGCACCGAAAACCATTCCGGGGTTGCATTTAATACACCGATTCGGGTCGGAAACGAAACGATGCACGGGATCGGCTAGAAACGAAACAAACGCACCCAATTCACTTTTTTGGACCCAATAGTGATGTTTTGGTTCATTTGGGTCAGTTTCGTTACTGCACCGAAAACCATGCCGGGGTTGCATTTAATGCACCGATTCGGGTCGGAAACGAAACGATGCACGGAATCAGCTAGAAACGAAACAAACGCAGCCAATTCACTTTTTTTGGACCCAATAGTGATGTTTTGGTTCGTTTGGATCAGTTTCGTTACTACACCGAAAACCATGCCGGGGTTGCATTTAATGCACCGATTCGGGTCGGAAACGAAACGATGCATGTTATCGTCCAGAAATGAAATGAACACACCCTATCCACTTTTTTGGACCCAATAGTGATGTTTTGGTTCGTTTGGGTCAGTTTCGTTACTGGACCGAAAACCATGCCGGGGTTGCATTTCATGCACCGATTCGGGTCGGAAACGAAACGATGCACGGGATCGGCTAGAAACGAAACAAACGCACCCAATTCACTTTTTTGGACCCAATAGTGATGTTTTTGTTCGTTTGGGTCAGTTTCGTTACTGCACCGAAAACCATGCCGGGGTTGCATTTAATGCACCGATTCGGGTCGGAAACGAAACGATGCACGAAATCAGCTAGAAACGAAACGAACGCACCCAATTCACTTTTTTGGACCCAATAGTGATGTTTTGGTTCATTTGGGTCAGTTTCGTTACTGCACCGAAAACCATGCCGGGGTTGCATTTAATGCACCGATTCGGGTCGGAAACGAAACGATGCACGGGATCGGCTAGAAACGAAACGAACGCACCGAATTCACTTTTTTAGAAACAATAGTGATGTTTTGGTTCGTTTGGATCAGTTTCGTTACTACACCGAAAACCATGCCGGGGTTGCATTTAATGCACCGATTCGGGTCGGAAACGAAACGATGCACAGGATCGGCTAGAAATGAAACAAACGCACCCAATTCACTTTTTTGGACCCAATAGTGATGTTTTGGTTCATTTGGGTCAGTTTCGTTACTGCACCGAAAACCATGCCGGGGTTGCATTTAATGCACCGATTCGGGTCGGAAACGAAACGATGCACGAAATCAGCTAGAAACGAAACGAACGCACCCAATTCACTTTTTTGGACCCAATAGTGATGTTTTGGTTCATTTGGGTCAGTTTCGTTACTGCACCGAAAACCATGCGGGGGTTGCATTTAATGCACCGATTCGGGTCGGAAACGAAACGATGCACGGGATCGGCTAGAAACGAAACGAACGCACCCAATTCACTTTTTTAGAAACAATAGTGATGTTTTGGTTCGTTTGGATCAGTTTCGTTACTACACCGAAAACCATGCCGGGGTTGCATTTAATGCACCGATTCGGGTCGGAAACGAAACGATGCACAGGATCGGCTAGAAATGAAACAAACGCACCCAATTCACTTTTTTGGACCCAATAGTGATGTTTTGGTTCATTTGGGTCAGTTTCGTTACTGCACCGAAAACCATGCCGGGGTTGCATTTAATGCACCGATTCGGGTCGGAAACGAAACGATGCACGAAATCAGCTAGAAACGAAACGAACGCACCCAATTCACTTTTTTGGACCCAATAGTGATGTTTTGGTTCATTTGGGTCAGTTTCGTTACTGCACCGAAAACCATGCCGGGGTTGCATTTAATGCACCGATTCGGGTCGGAAACGAAACGATGCACGGGATCGGCTAGAAACGAAACGAACGCACCCAATTCACTTTTTTAGAAACAATAGTGATGTTTTGGTTCGTTTGGATCAGTTTCGTTACTACACCGAAAACCATGCCGGGGTTGCATTTAATGCACCGATTCGGGTCGGAAACGAAACGATGCACAGGATCGGCTAGAAATGAAACAAACGCACCCAATTCACTTTTTTGGACCCAATAGTGATGTTTTGGTTCATTTGGGTCAGTTTCGTTACTGCACCGAAAACCATGCCGGGGTTGCATTTAATGCACCGATTCGGGTCGGAAACGAAACGATGCATGTTATCGTCCAGAAACGAAATGAACGCACCCAATTCACATTTTTGGACCTAATAGTGATGTTTTGGTTCGTTTGGGTCAGTTTCGTTACTGCACCGAAAACCATGCCGGGGTTGCATTTAATGCACCGATTCGGGTCGGGAACGAAACGATGCACGGGATCGGCTAGAAACGAAACGAACGCACCCAATTCACTTTTTTAGAAACAATAGTGATGTTTTGGTTCGTTTGGATCAGTTTCGTTACTACACCGAAAACCATGCCGGGGTTGCATTTAATGCACCGATTCGGGTCGGAAACGAAACGATGCATGTTATCGTCAAGAAACGAAATGAACGCACCCTATCCACTTTTTTGGACCCAATAGTGATGTTTTGGTTCGTTTGGGTCAGTTTCGTTACTGCACCGAAAACCATGCCGGGGTTGCATTTAATGCACCGATTCGGGTCGGAAACGAAACGATGCACGAAATCAGCTAGAAACGAAACGAACGCACCAAATTCACTTTTTTGGACCCAATAGTGATGTTTTGGTTCATTTGGGTCAGTTTCGTTACTGCACCGAAAACCATGCCGGGGTTGCATTTAATGCACCGATTCGGGTCGGAAACGAAACGATGCACGGGATCGGCTAGAAACGAAACGAACGCACCCAATTCACTTTTTTAGAAACAATAGTGATGTTTTGGTTCGTTTGGATCAGTTTCGTTACTACACCGAAAACCATGCCGGGGTTGCATTTAATGCACCGATTCGGGTCGGAAACGAAACGATGCACAGGATCGGCTAGAAATGAAACAAACGCACCCAATTCACTTTTTTGGACCCAATAGTGATGTTTTGGTTCATTTGGGTCAGTTTCGTTACTGCACCGAAAACCATGCCGGGGTTGCATTTAATGCACCGATTCGGGTCGGAAACGAAACGATGCACGAAATCAGCTAGAAACGAAACGAACGCACCCAATTCACTTTTTTGGACCCAATAGTGATGTTTTGGTTCATTTGGGTCAGTTTCGTTACTGCACCGAAAACCATGCCGGGGTTGCATTTAATGCACCGATTCGGGTCGGAAACGAAACGATGCACGGGATCGGCTAGAAACGAAACGAACGCACCCAATTCACTTTTTTAGAAACAATAGTGATGTTTTGGTTCGTTTGGATCAGTTTCGTTACTACACCGAAAACCATGCCGGGGTTGCATTTAATGCACCGATTCGGGTCGGAAACGAAACGATGCACAGGATCGGCTAGAAATGAAACAAACGCACCCAATTCACTTTTTTGGACCCAATAGTGATGTTTTGGTTCATTTGGGTCAGTTTCGTTACTGCACCGAAAACCATGCCGGGGTTGCATTTAATGCACCGATTCGGGTCGGAAACGAAACGATGCATGTTATCGTCCAGAAACGAAATGAACGCACCCAATTCACTTTTTTGGACCTAATAGTGATGTTTTGGTTCGTTTGGGTCAGTTTCGTTACTGCACCGAAAACCATGCCGGGGTTGCATTTAATGCACCGATTCGGGTCGGGAACGAAACGATGCACGGGATCGGCTAGAAACGAAACGAACGCACCCAATTCACTTTTTTGGACCCAATAGTGATGTTTTGGTTCATTTGAGTCAGTTTCGTTACTGCACCGAAAACCATGCCGGGGTTGCATTTAATGCACCGATTCGGGTCGGAAACGAAACGATGCACGGGATCGGCTAGAAACGAAACGAACGCACCCAATTCACTTTTTTAGAAACAATAGTGATGTTTTGGTTCGTTTGGATCAGTTTCGTTACTACACCGAAAACCATGCCGGGGTTGCATTTAATGCACCGATTCGGGTCGGGAACGAAACGATGCACGGGATCGGCTAGAAACGAAACAAACGCACCCAATTCACTTTTTTGGACCCAATAGTGATGTTTTGGTTCATTTGGGTCAGTTTCGTTACTCCACCGAAAACCATGTCGGGGTTGCATTTAATGCACCGATTCGGGTCGGAAACGAAACGATGCACGAAATCAGCTAGAAACGAAACGAACGCACCCAATTCACTTTTTTGGACCCAATAGTGATGTTTTGGTTCATTTGGGTCAGTTTCGTTACTGCACCGAAAACCATGCCGGGGTTGCATTTAATGCACCGATTCGGGTCGGAAACGAAACGATGCACGGGATCGGCTAGAAACGAAACGAACGCACCGAATTCACTTTTTTAGAAACAATAGTGATGTTTTGGTTCGTTTGGATCAGTTTCGTTACTACACCGAAAACCATGCCGGGGTTGCATTTAATGCACCGATTCGGGTCGGAAACGAAACGATGCATGTTATCGTCCAGAAATGAAATGAACACACCCTATCCACTTTTTTGGACCCAATAGTGATGTTTTGGTTCATTTGGGTCAGTTTCGTTACTGCACCGAAAACCATGCCGGGGTTGCATTTAATGCACCGATTCGGGTCGGAAACGAAACGATGCACGAAATCAGCTAGAAACGAAACGAACGCACCCAATTCACTTTTTTGGACCCAATAGTGATGTTTTGGTTCGTTTGGATCAGTTTCGTTACTGCACCGAAAACCATTCCGGGGTTGCATTTAATCCACCGATTCGGGTCGGAAACGAAACGATGCACGGGATCGGCTAGAAACGAAACAAACGCACCCAATTCACTTTTTTGGACCCAATAGTGATGTTTTGGTTCATTTGGGTCAGTTTCGTTACTGCACCGAAAACCATGCCGGGGTTGCATTTAATGCACCGATTCGGGTCGGAAACGAAACGATGCACGGAATCAGCTAGAAACGAAACAAACGCAGCCAATTCACTTTTTTGGACCCAATAGTGATGTTTTGGTTCGTTTGGATCAGTTTCGTTACTACACCGAAAACCATGCCGGGGTTGCATTTAATGCACCGATTCGGGTCGGAAACGAAACGATGCACGGGATCGGCTAGAAACGAAACGAACGCACCCAATTCACTTTTTTTGGACCCAATAGTGATGTTTTGGTTCGTTTGGGTCAGTTTTGTTACTGCACCGAAAACCATGCCGGGGTTGCATTTAATGCACCGATTCGGCTCGGAAACGAAACGATGCACGGAATCAGCTAGAAACGAAACGAACGCACCCATATCACATTGTTGGATCCAATAGTGATGTTTTGGTTCATTTGGGTAAGTTTCGTTACTGCACCAAAAACCATGCCGGGGTTGCATTTAATGCACCGATTCGGGTCGGAAACGAAACGATGCACGGAATCAGCTAGAAACGAAACGAACGCACCCTATCCTCTTTTTTGGACCCAATAGTGATGTTTTGGTTCGTTTGGGTCAGTTTCGTTACTGCCCCGAAAACCATGCCGGGGTTGCATTTAATGCACCGATTCGGGTCGGAAACGAAACGATGCACGAAATCAGCTAGAAACGAAACGAACGCACCCAATTCACTTTTTTGGACCCAATAGTGATGTTTTGGTTCATTTGGGTCAGTTTCGTTACTGCACCGAAAACCATGCCGGGGTTGCATTTAATGCACCGATTCGGGTCGGAAACGAAACGATGCACGGGATCGGCTAGAAACGAAACGAACGCACCCAATTCACTTTTTTAGAAACAATAGTGATGTTTTGGTTCGTTTGGATCAGTTTCGTTACTACACCGAAAACCATGCCGGGGTTGCATTTAATGCACCGATTCGGGTCGGAAACGAAACGATGCACGGGATCGGCTAGAAATGAAACAAACGCACCCAATTCACTTTTTTGGACCCAATAGTGATGTTTTGGTTCATTTGGGTCAGTTTCGTTACTGCACCGAAAACCATGCCGGGGTTGCATTTAATGCACCGATTCGGGTCGGAAACGAAACGATGCACGAAATCAGCTAGAAACGAAACGAACGCACCCAATTCACTTTTTTGGACCCAATAGTGATGTTTTGGTTCATTTGGGTCAGTTTCGTTACTGCACCGAAAACCATGCCGGGGTTGCATTTAATGCACCGATTCGGGTCGGAAACGAAACGATGCACGGGATCGGCTAGAAACGAAACGAACGCACCCAATTCACTTTTTTAGAAACAATAGTGATGTTTTGGTTCGTTTGGATCAGTTTCGTTACTACACCGAAAACCATGCCGGGGTTGCATTTAATGCACCGATTCGGGTCGGAAACGAAACGATGCACAGGATCGGCTAGAAATGAAACAAACGCACCCAATTCACTTTTTTGGACCCAATAGTGATGTTTTGGTTCATTTGGGTCAGTTTCGTTACTGCACCGAAAACCATGCCGGGGTTGCATTTAATGCACCGATTCGGGTCGGAAACGAAACGATGCATGTTATCGTCCAGAAACGAAATGAACGCACCCAATTCACTTTTTTGGACCTAATAGTGATGTTTTGGTTCGTTTGGGTCAGTTTCGTTACTGCACCGAAAACCATGCCGGGGTTGCATTTAATGCACCGATTCGGGTCGGGAACGAAACGATGCACGGGATCGGCTAGAAACGAAACGAACGCACCCAATTCACTTTTTTGGACCCAATAGTGATGTTTTGGTTCATTTGAGTCAGTTTCGTTACTGCACCGAAAACCATGCCGGGGTTGCATTTAATGCACCGATTCGGGTCGGGAACGAAACGATGCACGGGATCGGCTAGAAACGAAACGAACGCACCCAATTCACTTTTTTAGAAACAATAGTGATGTTTTGGTTCGTTTGGATCAGTTTCGTTACTACACCGAAAACCATGCCGGGGTTGCATTTAATGCACCGATTCGGGTCGGGAACGAAACGATGCACGGGATCGGCTAGAAACGAAACAAACGCACCCAATTCACTTTTTTGGACCCAATAGTGATGTTTTGGTTCATTTGGGTCAGTTTCGTTACTCCACCGAAAACCATGTCGGGGTTGCATTTAATGCACCGATTCGGGTCGGAAACGAAACGATGCACGAAATCAGCTAGAAACGAAACGAACGCACCCAATTCACTTTTTTGGACCCAATAGTGATGTTTTGGTTCATTTGGGTCAGTTTCGTTACTGCACCGAAAACCATGCCGGGGTTGCATTTAATGCACCGATTCGGGTCGGAAACGAAACGATGCACGGGATCGGCTAGAAACGAAACGAACGCACCGAATTCACTTTTTTAGAAACAATAGTGATGTTTTGGTTCGTTTGGATCAGTTTCGTTACTACACCGAAAACCATGCCGGGGTTGCATTTAATGCACCGATTCGGGTCGGAAACGAAACGATGCATGTTATCGTCCAGAAATGAAATGAACACACCCTATCCACTTTTTTGGACCCAATAGTGATGTTTTGGTTCATTTGGGTCAGTTTCGTTACTGCACCGAAAACCATGCCGGGGTTGCATTTAATGCACCGATTCGGGTCGGAAACGAAACGATGCACGAAATCAGCTAGAAACGAAACGAACGCACCCAATTCACTTTTTTGGACCCAATAGTGATGTTTTGGTTCGTTTGGATCAGTTTCGTTACTGCACCGAAAACCATTCCGGGGTTGCATTTAATCCACCGATTCGGGTCGGAAACGAAACGATGCACGGGATCGGCTAGAAACGAAACAAACGCACCCAATTCACTTTTTTGGACCCAATAGTGATGTTTTGGTTCATTTGGGTCAGTTTCGTTACTGCACCGAAAACCATGCCGGGGTTGCATTTAATGCACCGATTCGGGTCGGAAACGAAACGATGCACGGAATCAGCTAGAAACGAAACAAACGCAGCCAATTCACTTTTTTGGACCCAATAGTGATGTTTTGGTTCGTTTGGATCAGTTTCGTTACTACACCGAAAACCATGCCGGGGTTGCATTTAATGCACCGATTCGGGTCGGAAACGAAACGATGCACGGGATCGGCTAGAAACGAAACGAACGCACCCAATTCACTTTTTTTGGACCCAATAGTGATGTTTTGGTTCGTTTGGGTCAGTTTTGTTACTGCACCGAAAACCATGCCGGGGTTGCATTTAATGCACCGATTCGGCTCGGAAACGAAACGATGCACGGAATCAGCTAGAAACGAAACGAACGCACCCATATCACATTGTTGGATCCAATAGTGATGTTTTGGTTCATTTGGGTAAGTTTCGTTACTGCACCAAAAACCATGCCGGGGTTGCATTTAATGCACCGATTCGGGTCGGAAACGAAACGATGCACGGAATCAGCTAGAAACGAAACGAACGCACCCTATCCTCTTTTTTGGACCCAATAGTGATGTTTTGGTTCGTTTGGGTCAGTTTCGTTACTGCCCCGAAAACCATGCCGGGGTTGCATTTAATGCACCGATTCGGGTCGGAAACGAAACGATGCACGAAATCAGCTAGAAACGAAACGAACGCACCCAATTCACTTTTTTGGACCCAATAGTGATGTTTTGGTTCATTTGGGTCAGTTTCGTTACTGCACCGAAAACCATGCCGGGGTTGCATTTAATGCACCGATTCGGGTCGGAAACGAAACGATGCACGGGATCGGCTAGAAACGAAACGAACGCACCCAATTCACTTTTTTAGAAACAATAGTGATGTTTTGGTTCGTTTGGATCAGTTTCGTTACTACACCGAAAACCATGCCGGGGTTGCATTTAATGCACCGATTCGGGTCGGAAACGAAACGATGCACAGGATCGGCTAGAAATGAAACAAACGCACCCAATTCACTTTTTTGGACCCAATAGTGATGTTTTGGTTCATTTGGGTCAGTTTCGTTACTGCACCGAAAACCATGCCGGGGTTGCATTTAATGCACCGATTCGGGTCGGAAACGAAACGATGCATGTTATCGTCCAGAAACGAAATGAACGCACCCAATTCACATTTTTGGACCTAATAGTGATGTTTTGGTTCGTTTGGGTCAGTTTCGTTACTGCACCGAAAACCATGCCGGGGTTGCATTTAATGCACCGATTCGGGTCGGGAACGAAACGATGCACGGGATCGGCTAGAAACGAAACGAACGCACCTAATTCACTTTTTTAGAAACAATAGTGATGTTTTGGTTCGTTTGGATCAGTTTCGTTACTACACCGAAAACCATGCCGGGGTTGCATTTAATGCACCGATTCGGGTCGGAAACGAAACGATGCACAGGATCGGCTAGAAATGAAACAAACGCACCCAATTCACTTTTTTGGACCCAATAGTGATGTTTTGGTTCATTTGGGTCAGTTTCGTTACTGCACCGAAAACCATGCCGGGGTTGCATTTAATGCACCGATTCGGGTCAGAAACGAAACGATGCACGAAATCAGCTAGAAACGAAACGAACACACCCAATTCACTTTTTTGGACCCAATAGTGATGTTTTGGTTCATTTGGGTCAGTTTCGTTACTGCACCGAAAACCATGCCGGGGTTGCATTTAATGCACCGATTCGGGTCGGAAACGAAACGATGCACGGGATCGGTTAGAAACGAAACGAACGCACCCAATTCACTTTTTTAGAAACAATAGTGATGTTTTGGTTCGTTTGGATCAGTTTCATTACTACACTGAAAACCATGCCGGGGTTGCATTTAATGCACCGATTCGGGTCGGAAACGAAACGATGCACGAAATCAGCTAGAAACGAAACGAACGCACCCAATTCACTTTTTTGGACCTAATAGTGATGTTTTGGTTCATTTGGGTCAGTTTCGTTACTGCACCGAAAACCATGCCGGGGTTGCATTTAATGCACCGATTCGGGTCGGAAACGAAACGATGCACGAAATCAGCTAGAAACGAAACGAACGCACCCAATTCACTTTTTTGGACCCAATAGTGATGTTTTGGTTCATTTGGGTCAGTTTCGTTACTGCACCGAAAACCATGCCGGGGTTGCATTTAATGCACCGATTCGGGTCGGAAACGAAACGATGCACGGGATCGGCTAGAAACGAAACGAACGCACCCAATTCACTTTTTTAGAAACAATAGTGATGTTTTGGTTCGTTTGGATCAGTTTCGTTACTACACCGAAAACCATGCCGGGGTTGCATTTAATGCACCGATTCGGGTCGGAAACGAAACGATGCACAGGATCGGCTAGAAATGAAACAAACGCACCCAATTCACTTTTTTGGACCCAATAGTGATGTTTTGGTTCATTTGGGTCAGTTTCGTTACTGCACCGAAAACCATGCCGGGGTTGCATTTAATGCACCGATTCGGGTCGGAAACGAAACGATGCATGTTATCGTCCAGAAACGAAATGAACGCACCCAATTCACATTTTTGGACCTAATAGTGATGTTTTGGTTCGTTTGGGTCAGTTTCGTTACTGCACCGAAAACCATGCCGGGGTTGCATTTAATGCACCGATTCGGGTCGGGAACGAAACGATGCACGGGATCGGCTAGAAACGAAACGAACGCACCCAATTCACTTTTTTAGAAACAATAGTGATGTTTTGGTTCGTTTGGATCAGTTTCGTTACTACACCGAAAACCATGCCGGGGTTGCATTTAATGCACCGATTCGGGTCAGAAACGAAACGATGCACAGGATCGGCTAGAAATGAAACAAACGCACCCAATTCACTTTTTTGGACCCAATAGTGATGTTTTGGTTCATTTGGGTCAGTTTTGTTACTGCACCGAAAACCATGCCGGGGTTGCATTTAATGCACCGATTCGGGTCGGAAACGAAACGATGCACGAAATCAGCTAGAAACGAAACGAACACACCCAATTCACTTTTTTGGACCCAATAGTGATGTTTTGGTTCATTTGGGTCAGTTTCGTTACTGCACCGAAAACCATGCCGGGGTTGCATTTAATGCACCGATTCGGGTCGGAAACGAAACGATGCACGGGATCGGCTAGAAACGAAACGAACGCACCCAATTCACTTTTTTAGAAACAATAGTGATGTTTTGGTTCGTTTGGATCAGTTTCGTTACTACACCGAAAACCATGCCGGGGTTGCATTTAATGCACCGATTCGGGTCGGAAACGAAACGATGCACAGGATCGGCTAGAAATGAAACAAACGCACCCAATTCACTTTTTTGGACCCAATAGTGATGTTTTGGTTCATTTGGGTCAGTTTCGTTACTGCACCGAAAACCATGCCGGGGTTGCATTTAATGCACCGATTCGGGTCGGAAACGAAACGATGCATGTTATCGTCCAGAAATGAAATGAACGCACCCAATTCACTTTTTTGGACCTAATAGTGATGTTTTGGTTCGTTTGGGTCAGTTTCGTTACTGCACCGAAAACCATGCCGGGGTTGCATTTAATGCACCGATTCGGGTCGGGAACGAAACGATGCACGGGATCGGCTAGAAACGAAACGAACGCACCCAATTCACTTTTTTGGACCCAATAGTGATGTTTTGGTTCATTTGGGTCAGTTTCGTTACTGCACCGAAAACCATGCCGGGGTTGCATTTAATGCACCGATTCGGGTCGGAAACGAAACGATGCACGGGATCGGCTAGAAACGAAACGAACGCACCCAATTCACTTTTTTGGACCCAATAGTGATGTTTTGGTTCGTTTGGATCAGTTTCGTTACTGCACCGAAAACCATTCCGGGGTTGCATTTAATGCACCGATTCGGGTCGGAAACGAAATGATGCACGGGATCGGCTAGAAACGAAACGAACGCACCGAATTCACTTTTTTAGAAACAATAGTGATGTTTTGGTTCGTTTGGATCAGTTTCGTTACTACACCGAAAACCATGCCGGGGTTGCATTTAATGCACCGATTCGGGTCGGAAACGAAACGATGCATGTTATCGTCCAGAAATGAAATGAACACACCCTATCCACTTTTTTGGACCCAATAGTGATGTTTTGGTTCATTTGGGTCAGTTTCGTTACTGCACCGAAAACCATGCCGGGGTTGCATTTAATGCACCGATTCGGGTCGGAAACGAAACGATGCACGAAATCAGCTAGAAACGAAACGAACGCACCCAATTCACTTTTTTGGACCCAATAGTGATGTTTTGGTTCGTTTGGATCAGTTTCGTTACTGCACCGAAAACCATTCCGGGGTTGCATTTAATCCACCGATTCGGGTCGGAAACGAAACGATGCACGGGATCGGCTAGAAACGAAACAAACGCACCCAATTCACTTTTTTGGACCCAATAGTGATGTTTTGGTTCATTTGGGTCAGTTTCGTTACTGCACCGAAAACCATGCCGGGGTTGCATTTAATGCACCGATTCGGGTCGGAAACGAAACGATGCACGGAATCAGCTAGAAACGAAACAAACGCAGCCAATTCACTTTTTTGGACCCAATAGTGATGTTTTGGTTCGTTTGGATCAGTTTCGTTACTACACCGAAAACCATGCCGGGGTTGCATTTAATGCACCGATTCGGGTCGGAAACGAAACGATGCACGGGATCGGCTAGAAACGAAACGAACGCACCCAATTCACTTTTTTTGGACCCAATAGTGATGTTTTGGTTCGTTTGGGTCAGTTTTGTTACTGCACCGAAAACCATGCCGGGGTTGCATTTAATGCACCGATTCGGCTCGGAAACGAAACGATGCACGGAATCAGCTAGAAACGAAACGAACGCACCCATATCACATTGTTGGATCCAATAGTGATGTTTTGGTTCATTTGGGTAAGTTTCGTTACTGCACCAAAAACCATGCCGGGGTTGCATTTAATGCACCGATTCGGGTCGGAAACGAAACGATGCACGGAATCAGCTAGAAACGAAACGAACGCACCCTATCCTCTTTTTTGGACCCAATAGTGATGTTTTGGTTCGTTTGGGTCAGTTTCGTTACTGCCCCGAAAACCATGCCGGGGTTGCATTTAATGCACCGATTCGGGTCGGAAACGAAACGATGCACGAAATCAGCTAGAAACGAAACGAACGCACCCAATTCACTTTTTTGGACCCAATAGTGATGTTTTGGTTCATTTGGGTCAGTTTCGTTACTGCACCGAAAACCATGCCGGGGTTGCATTTAATGCACCGATTCGGGTCGGAAACGAAACGATGCACGGGATCGGCTAGAAACGAAACGAACGCACCCAATTCACTTTTTTAGAAACAATAGTGATGTTTTGGTTCGTTTGGATCAGTTTCGTTACTACACCGAAAACCATGCCGGGGTTGCATTTAATGCACCGATTCGGGTCGGAAACGAAACGATGCACAGGATCGGCTAGAAATGAAACAAACGCACCCAATTCACTTTTTTGGACCCAATAGTGATGTTTTGGTTCATTTGGGTCAGTTTCGTTACTGCACCGAAAACCATGCCGGGGTTGCATTTAATGCACCGATTCGGGTCGGAAACGAAACGATGCATGTTATCGTCCAGAAACGAAATGAACGCACCCAATTCACATTTTTGGACCTAATAGTGATGTTTTGGTTCGTTTGGGTCAGTTTCGTTACTGCACCGAAAACCATGCCGGGGTTGCATTTAATGCACCGATTCGGGTCGGGAACGAAACGATGCACGGGATCGGCTAGAAACGAAACGAACGCACCCAATTCACTTTTTTAGAAACAATAGTGATGTTTTGGTTCGTTTGGATCAGTTTCGTTACTACACCGAAAACCATGCCGGGGTTGCATTTAATGCACCGATTCGGGTCGGAAACGAAACGATGCACAGGATCGGCTAGAAATGAAACAAACGCACCCAATTCACTTTTTTGGACCCAATAGTGATGTTTTGGTTCATTTGGGTCAGTTTCGTTACTGCACCGAAAACCATGCCGGGGTTGCATTTAATGCACCGATTCGGGTCAGAAACGAAACGATGCACGAAATCAGCTAGAAACGAAACGAACACACCCAATTCACTTTTTTGGACCCAATAGTGATGTTTTGGTTCATTTGGGTCAGTTTCGTTACTGCACCGAAAACCATGCCGGGGTTGCATTTAATGCACCGATTCGGGTCGGAAACGAAACGATGCACGGGATCGGTTAGAAACGAAACGAACGCACCCAATTCACTTTTTTAGAAACAATAGTGATGTTTTGGTTCGTTTGGATCAGTTTCATTACTACACTGAAAACCATGCCGGGGTTGCATTTAATGCACCGATTCGGGTCGGAAACGAAACGATGCACGAAATCAGCTAGAAACGAAACGAACGCACCCAATTCACTTTTTTGGACCCAATAGTGATGTTTTGGTTCATTTGGGTCAGTTTCGTTACTGCACCGAAAACCATGCCGGGGTTGCATTTAATGCACCGATTCGGGTCGGAAACGAAACGATGCACGAAATCAGCTAGAAACGAAACGAACGCACCCAATTCACTTTTTTGGACCCAATAGTGATGTTTTGGTTCATTTGGGTCAGTTTCGTTACTGCACCGAAAACCATGCCGGGGTTGCATTTAATGCACCGATTCGGGTCGGAAACGAAACGATGCACGGGATCGGCTAGAAACGAAACGAACGCACCCAATTCACTTTTTTAGAAACAATAGTGATGTTTTGGTTCGTTTGGATCAGTTTCGTTACTACACCGAAAACCATGCCGGGGTTGTATTTAATGCACCGATTCGGGTCGGAAACGAAACGATGCACAGGATCGGCTAGAAATGAAACAAACGCACCCAATTCACTTTTTTGGACCCAATAGTGATGTTTTGGTTCATTTGGGTCAGTTTCGTTACTGCACCGAAAACCATGCCGGGGTTGCATTTAATGCACCGATTCGGGTCGGAAACGAAACGATGCATGTTATCGTCCAGAAACGAAATGAACGCACCCAATTCACATTTTTGGACCTAATAGTGATGTTTTGGTTCGTTTGGGTCAGTTTCGTTACTGCACCGAAAACCATGCCGGGGTTGCATTTAATGCACCGATTCGGGTCGGGAACGAAACGATGCACGGGATCGGCTAGAAACGAAACGAACGCACCCAATTCACTTTTTTAGAAACAATAGTGATGTTTTGGTTCGTTTGGATCAGTTTCGTTACTACACCGAAAACCATGCCGGGGTTGCATTTAATGCACCGATTCGGGTCGGAAACGAAACGATGCACAGGATCGGCTAGAAATGAAACAAACGCACCCAATTCACTTTTTTGGACCCAATAGTGATGTTTTGGTTCATTTGGGTCAGTTTTGTTACTGCACCGAAAACCATGCCGGGGTTGCATTTAATGCACCGATTCGGGTCGGAAACGAAACGATGCACGAAATCAGCTAGAAACGAAACGAACACACCCAATTCACTTTTTTGGACCCAATAGTGATGTTTTGGTTCATTTGGGTCAGTTTCGTTACTGCACCGAAAACCATGCCGGGGTTGCATTTAATGCACCGATTCGGGTCGGAAACGAAACGATGCACGGGATCGGCTAGAAACGAAACGAACGCACCCAATTCACTTTTTTAGAAACAATAGTGATGTTTTGGTTCGTTTGGATCAGTTTCGTTACTACACCGAAAACCATGCCGGGGTTGCATTTAATGCACCGATTCGGGTCGGAAACGAAACGATGCACAGGATCGGCTAGAAATGAAACAAACGCACCCAATTCACTTTTTTGGACCCAATAGTGATGTTTTGGTTCATTTGGGTCAGTTTCGTTACTGCACCGAAAACCATGCCGGGGTTGCATTTAATGCACCGATTCGGGTCGGAAACGAAACGATGCATGTTATCGTCCAGAAATGAAATGAACGCACCCAATTCACTTTTTTGGACCTAATAGTGATGTTTTGGTTCGTTTGGGTCAGTTTCGTTACTGCACCGAAAACCATGCCGGGGTTGCATTTAATGCACCGATTCGGGTCGGGAACGAAACGATGCACGGGATCGGCTAGAAACGAAACGAACGCACCCAATTCACTTTTTTGGACCCAATAGTGATGTTTTGGTTCATTTGGGTCAGTTTCGTTACTGCACCGAAAACCATGCCGGGGTTGCATTTAATGCACCGATTCGGGTCGGAAACGAAACGATGCACGGGATCGGCTAGAAACGAAACGAACGCACCCAATTCACTTTTTTGGACCCAATAGTGATGTTTTGGTTCGTTTGGATCAGTTTCGTTACTGCACCGAAAACCATTCCGGGGTTGCATTTAATGCACCGATTCGGGTCGGAAACGAAATGATGCACGGGATCGGCTAGAAACGAAACAAACGCACCCAATTCACTTTTTTGGACCCAATAGTGATGTTTTGGTTCATTTGGGTCAGTTTCGTTACTGCACCGAAAACCATGCCGGGGTTGCATTTAATGCACCGATTCGGGTCGGAAACGAAACGATGCACGAGATCGGCTAGAAACGAAACGAACGCACCCAATTCACTTTTTTAGAAACAATAGTGATGTTTTGGTTCGTTTGGATCAGTTTCGTTACTACACCGAAAACCATGCCGGGGTTGCATTTAATGCACCGATTCGGGTCGGAAACGAAACGATGCACAGGATCGGCTAGAAATGAAACAAACGCACCCAATTCACTTTTTTGGACCCAATAGTGATGTTTTGGTTCATTTGGGTCAGTTTCGTTACTGCACCGAAAACCATGTCGGGGTTGCATTTAATGCACCGATTCGGGTCGGAAACGAAACGATGCATGTTATCGTCCAGAAACGAAATGAATGCACCCAATTCACTTTTTTGGACCTAATAGTGATGTTTTGGTTCGTTTGGGTCAGTTTCGTTACTGCACCGAAAACCATGCCGGGGTTGCATTTAATGCACCGATTCGGGTCGGGAACGAAACGATGCACGGGATCGGCTAGAAACGAAACGAACGCACCCAATTCACTTTTTTGGACCCAATAGTGATGTTTTGGTTCATTTGGGTCAGTTTCGTTACTGCACCGAAAACCATGCCGGGGTTGCATTTAATGCACCGATTCGGGTCGGAAACGAAACGATGCACGGGATCGGCTAGAAACGAAACGAACGCACCCAATTCAATTTTTTAGAAACAATAGTGATGTTTTGGTTCGTTTGGATCAGTTTCGTTACTACACCGAAAACCATGCCGGGGTTGCATTTAATGCACCTATTCGGGTCGGGAACGAAACGATGCACGGGATCGGCTAGAAACGAAACAAACGAACCCAATTCACTTTTTTGGACCCAATAGTGATGTTTTGGTTCATTTGGGTCAGTTTTGTTACTGCACCGAAAACCATGTCGGGGTTGCATTTAATGCACCGATTCGGGTCGGAAACGAAACGATGCACGAAATCAGCTAGAAACGAAACGAACGCACCCTATCCTCTTTTTTGGACCCAATAGTGATGTTTTGGTTCGTTTGGGTCAGTTTCGTTACTGCACCGAAAACCATGCCGGGGTTGCATTTAATGCACCGATTCGGGTCGGAAACGAAACGATGCACGGGATCGGCTAGAAACGAAACGAACGCACCGAATTCACTTTTTTAGAAACAGTAGTGATGTTTTGGTTCGTTTGGATCAGTTTCGTTACTACACCGAAAACCATGCCGGGGTTGCATTTAATGCACCGATTCGGGTCGGAAACGAAACGATGCACAGGATCGGCTAGAAATGAAACAAACGCACCCAATTCACTTTTTTGGACCCAATAGTGATGTTTTGGTTCATTTGGGTCAGTTTCGTTACTGCACCGAAAACCATTCCGGGGTTGCATTTAATGCACCGATTCGGGTCGGAAACGAAACGATGCACGAAATCAGCTAGAAACGAAACGAACACACCCAATTCACTTTTTTGGACCCAATAGTGATGTTTTGGTTCGTTTGGATCAGTTTCGTTACTGCACCGAAAACCATTCCGGGGTTGCATTTAATGCACCGATTCGGGTCGGAAACGAAACGATGCACGGGATCGGATAGAAACGAAACAAACGCACCCAATTCACTTTTTTGGACCCAATAGTGATGTTTTGGTTCATTTGGGTCAGTTTCGTTACTGCACCGAAAACCATGCCGGGGTTGCATTTAATGCACCGATTCGGGTCGGAAACGAAACGATGCACGGAATCAGCTAGAAACGAAACAAACGCAGCCAATTCACTTTTTTGGACCCAATAGTGATGTTTTGGTTCGTTTGGATCAGTTTCGTTACTACACCGAAAACCATGCCGGGGTTGCATTTAATGCACCGATTCGGGTCGGAAACGAAACGATGCACGGGATCGGCTAGAAACGAAACGAACGCACCCAATTCACTTTTTTTGGACCCAATAGTGATGTTTTGGTTCGTTTGGGTCAGTTTTGTTACTGCACCGAAAACCATGCCGGGGTTGCATTTAATGCACCGATTCGGCTCGGAAACGAAACGATGCACGGAATCAGCTAGAAACGAAACGAACGCACCCATATCACATTGTTGGATCCAATAGTGATGTTTTGGTTCATTTGGGTCAGTTTCGTTACTGCACCGAAAACCATGCCGGGGTTGCATTTAATGCACCGATTCGGGTCGGAAACGAAACGATGCACGAAATCAGCTAGAAACGAAACGAACGCACCCAATTCACTTTTTTGGACCCAATAGTGATGTTTTGGTTCGTTTGGATCAGTTTCGTTACTGCACCGAAAACCATTCCGGGGTTGCATTTAATGCACCGATTCGGGTCGGAAACGAAATGATGCACGGGATCGGCTAGAAACGAAACAAACGCACCCAATTCACTTTTTTGGACCCAATAGTGATGTTTTGGTTCATTTGGGTCAGTTTCGTTACTGCACCGAAAACCATGCCGGGGTTGCATTTAATGCACCGATTCGGGTCGGAAACGAAACGATGCACGAGATCGGCTAGAAACGAAACGAACGCACCCAATTCACTTTTTTAGAAACAATAGTGATGTTTTGGTTCGTTTGGATCAGTTTCGTTACTACACCGAAAACCATGTCGGGGTTGCATTTAATGCACCGATTCGGGTCGGAAACGAAACGATGCACAGGATCGGCTAGAAATGAAACAAACGCACCCAATTCACTTTTTTGGACCCAATAGTGATGTTTTGGTTCATTTGGGTCAGTTTCGTTACTGCACCGAAAACCATGTCGGGGTTGCATTTAATGCACCGATTCGGGTCGGAAACGAAACGATGCATGTTATCGTCCAGAAACGAAATGAACGCACCCAATTCACTTTTTTGGACCTAATAGTGATGTTTTGGTTCGTTTGGGTCAGTTTCGTTACTGCACCGAAAACCATGCCGGGGTTGCATTTAATGCACCGATTCGGGTCGGGAACGAAACGATGCACGGGATCGGCTAGAAACGAAACGAACGCACCCAATTCACTTTTTTGGACCCAATAGTGATGTTTTGGTTCATTTGGGTCAGTTTCGTTACTGCACCGAAAACCATGCCGGGGTTGCATTTAATGCACCGATTCGGGTCGGAAACGAAACGATGCACGGGATCGGCTAGAAACGAAACGAACGCACCCAATTCACTTTTTTAGAAACAATAGTGATGTTTTGGTTCGTTTGGATCAGTTTCGTTACTACACCGAAAACCATGCCGGGGTTGCATTTAATGCACCTATTCGGGTCGGGAACGAAACGATGCACGAGATCGGCTAGAAACGAAACAAACGAACCCAATTCACTTTTTTGGACCCAATAGTGATGTTTTGGTTCATTTGGGTCAGTTTTGTTACTGCACCGAAAACCATGTCGGGGTTGCATTTAATGCACCGATTCGGGTCGGAAACGAAACGATGCACGAAATCAGCTAGAAACGAAACGAACGCACCCTATCCTCTTTTTTGGACCCAATAGTGATGTTTTGGTTCGTTTGGGTCAGTTTCGTTACTGCACCGAAAACCATGCCGGGGTTGCATTTAATGCACCGATTCGGGTCGGAAACGAAACGATGCACGGGATCGGCTAGAAACGAAACGAACGCACCGAATTCACTTTTTTAGAAACAATAGTGATGTTTTGGTTCGTTTGGATCAGTTTCGTTACTACACCGAAAACCATGCCGGGGTTGCATTTAATGCACCGATTCGGGTCGGAAACGAAACGATGCATGTTATCGTCCAGAAATGAAATGAACACACCCTATCCACTTTTTTGGACCCAATAGTTATGTTTTGGTTCATTTGGGTCAGTTTCGTTACTGCACCGAAAACCATGCCGGGGTTGCATTTAATGCACCGATTCGGGTCGGAAACGAAACGATGCACGAAATCAGCTAGAAACGAAACGAACGCACCCAATTCACTTTTTTGGACCCAATAGTGATGTTTTGGTTCATTTGGATCAGTTTCGTTACTGCACCGAAAACCATTCCGGGGTTGCATTTAATGCACCGATTCGGGTCGGAAACGAAACGATGCACGGGATCGGCTAGAAACGAAACAAACGCACCCAATTCACTTTTTTGGACCCAATAGTGATGTTTTGGTTCATTTGGGTCAGTTTCGTTACTGCACCGAAAACCATGCCGGGGTTGCATTTAATGCACCGATTCGGGTCGGAAACGAAACGATGCACGGAATCAGCTAGAAACGAAACAAACGCAGCCAATTCACTTTTTTGGACCCAATAGTGATGTTTTGGTTCGTTTGGATCAGTTTCGTTACTACACCGAAAACCATGCCGGGGTTGCATTTAATGCACCGATTCGGGTCGGAAACGAAACGATGCACGGGATCGGCTAGAAACGAAACGAACGCACCCAATTCACTTTTTTTGGACCCAATAGTGATGTTTTGGTTCGTTTGGGTCAGTTTGGTTACTGCACCGAAAACCATGCCGGGGTTGCATTTAATGCACCGATTCGGCTCGGAAACGAAACGATGCACGGGATCGGCTAGAAACGAAACGAACGCACCCAATTCACTTTTTTTGGACCCAATAGTGATGTTTTGGTTCGTTTGGGTCAGTTTTGTTACTGCACCGAAAACCATGCCGGGGTTGCATTTAATGCACCGATTCGGCTCGGAAACGAAACGATGCACGGAATCAGCTAGAAACGAAACGAACGCACCCATATCACATTGTTGGATCCAATAGTGATGTTTTGGTTCATTTGGGTAAGTTTCGTTACTGCACCAAAAACCATGCCGGGGTTGCATTTAATGCACCGATTCGGGTCGGAAACGAAACGATGCACGGAATCAGCTAGAAACGAAACGAACGCACCCTATCCTCTTTTTTGGACCCAATAGTGATGTTTTGGTTCGTTTGGGTCAGTTTCGTTACTGCCCCGAAAACCATGCCGGGGTTGCATTTAATGCACCGATTCGGGTCGGAAACGAAACGATGCACGAAATCAGCTAGAAACGAAACGAACGCACCCTATCCTCTTTTTTGGACCCAATAGTGATGTTTTGGTTCATTTGGGTCAGTTTCGTTACTGCACCGAAAACCATGCCGGGGTTGCATTTAATGCACCGATTCGGGTCGGAAACGAAACGATGCACGAGATCGGCTAGAAACGAAACGAACGCACCCAATTCACTTTTTTAGAAACAATAGTGATGTTTTGGTTCGTTTGGATCAGTTTCGTTACTACACCGAAAACCATGCCGGGGTTGCATTTAATGCACCGATTCGGGTCGGAAACGAAACGATGCACAGTATCGTCCAGAAACGAAATGAACGCACCCAATTCACTTTTTTGGACCCAATAGTGATGTTTTGGTTCATTTGGGTCAGTTTCGTTACTGCACCGAAAACCATGCCGGGGTTGCATTTAATGCACCGATTCGGGTCGGGAACGAAACGATGCACGGGATCGGCTAGAAACGAAACGAACGCACCCAATTCACTTTTTTAGAAACAAAAGTGATGTTTTGGTTCGTTTGGATCAGTTTCGTTACTACACCGAAAACCATGCCGGGGTTGCATTTAATGCACCTATTCGGGTCGGGAACGAAACGATGCACGAGATCGGCTAGAAACGAAACAAACGAACCCAATTCACTTTTTTGGACCCAATAGTGATGTTTTGGTTCATTTGGGTCAGTTTTGTTACTGCACCGAAAACCATGTCGGGGTTGCATTTAATGCACCGATTCGGGTCGGAAACGAAACGATGCACGAAATCAGCTAGAAACGAAACGAACGCACCCTATCCTCTTTTTTGGACCCAATAGTGATGTTTTGGTTCGTTTGGGTCAGTTTCGTTACTGCACCGAAAACCATGCCGGGGTTGCATTTAATGCACCGATTCGGGTCGGAAACGAAACGATGCACGGGATCGGCTAGAAACGAAACGAACGCACCGAATTCACTTTTTTAGAAACAATAGTGATGTTTTGGTTCGTTTGGATCAGTTTCGTTACTACACCGAAAACCATGCCGGGGTTGCATTTAATGCACCGATTCGGGTCGGAAACGAAACGATGCATGTTATCGTCCAGAAATGAAATGAACACACCCTATCCACTTTTTTGGACCCAATAGTTATGTTTTGGTTCATTTGGGTCAGTTTCGTTACTGCACCGAAAACCATGCCGGGGTTGCATTTAATGCACCGATTCGGGTCGGAAACGAAACGATGCACGAAATCAGCTAGAAACGAAACGAACGCACCCAATTCACTTTTTTGGACCCAATAGTGATGTTTTGGTTCATTTGGATCAGTTTCGTTACTGCACCGAAAACCATTCCGGGGTTGCATTTAATGCACCGATTCGGGTCGGAAACGAAACGATGCACGGGATCGGCTAGAAACGAAACAAACGCACCCAATTCACTTTTTTGGACCCAATAGTGATGTTTTGGTTCATTTGGGTCAGTTTCGTTACTGCACCGAAAACCATGCCGGGGTTGCATTTAATGCACCGATTCGGGTCGGAAACGAAACGATGCACGGAATCAGCTAGAAACGAAACAAACGCAGCCAATTCACTTTTTTGGACCCAATAGTGATGTTTTGGTTCGTTTGGATCAGTTTCGTTACTACACCGAAAACCATGCCGGGGTTGCATTTAATGCACCGATTCGGGTCGGAAACGAAACGATGCACGGGATCGGCTAGAAACGAAACGAACGCACCCAATTCACTTTTTTTGGACCCAATAGTGATGTTTTGGTTCGTTTGGGTCAGTTTGGTTACTGCACCGAAAACCATGCCGGGGTTGCATTTAATGCACCGATTCGGCTCGGAAACGAAACGATGCACAGGATCGGCTAGAAATGAAACAAACGCACCCAATTCACTTTTTTGGACCCAATAGTGATGTTTTGGTTCATTTGGGTCAGTTTCGTTACTGCACCGAAAACCATGCCGGGGTTGCATTTAATGCACCGATTCGGGTCGGAAACGAAACGATGCACGGGATCGGCTAGAAACCAAACGAACGCACCCAATTCACTTTTTTAGAAAAAATAGTGATGTTTTGGTTCGTTTGGATCAGATTCGTTACTACACCGAAAACCATGCCGGGGTTGCATTTAATGCACCGATTCGGGTCGGGAACGAAACGATGCACGGGATCGGCTAGAAACGAAACAAACGCACCCAATTCACTTTTTTGGACCCAATAGTGATGTTTTGGTTCATTTGGGTCAGTTTCGTTACTGCACCGAAAACCATGTCGGGGTTGCATTTAATGCACCGATTCGGGTCGGAAACGAAACGATGCACGAAATCAGCTAGAAACGAAACGAACGCACCCAATTCACTTTTTTGGACCCAATAGTGAAGTTTTGGTTCATTTGGGTCAGTTTCGTTACTGCACCGAAAACCATGCCGGGGTTGCATTTAATGCACCGATTCGGGTCGGAAACGAAACGATGCACGGGATCGGCTAGAAACGAAACGAACGCACCGAATTCACTTTTTTAGAAACAATAGTGATGTTTTGGTTCGTTTGGATCAGTTTCGTTACTACACCGAAAACCATGCCGGGGTTGCATTTAATGCACCGATTCGGGTCGGAAACGAAACGATGCATGTTATCGTCCAGAAATGAAATGAACACACCCTATCCACTTTTTTGGACCCAATAGTTATGTTTTGGTTCATTTGGGTCAGTTTCGTTACTGCACCGAAAACCATGACGGGGTTGCATTTAATGCACCGATTCGGGTCGGAAACGAAACGATGCACGAAATCAGCTAGAAACGAAACGAACGCACCCAATTCACTTTTTTGGACCCAATAGTGATGTTTTGGTTCATTTGGGTCAGTTTCGTTACTGCACCGAAAACCATGCCGGGGTTGCATTTAATGCACTGATTCGGGTCGGAAACGAAACGATGCACGGGATCGGCTAGAAACGAAACGAACGCACCGAATTCACTTTTTTAGAAACAATAGTGATGTTTTGGTTCGTTTGGATCAGTTTCGTTACTACACCGAAAACCATGCCGGGGTTGCATTTAATGCACCGATTCGGGTCGGAAACGAAACGATGCATGTTATCGTCCAGAAATGAAATGAACACACCCTATCCACTTTTTTGGACCCAATAGTTATGTTTTGGTTCATTTGGGTCAGTTTCGTTACTGCACCGAAAACCATGCCGGGGTTGCATTTAATGCACCGATTCGGGTCGGAAACGAAACGATGCATGTTATCGTCCAGAAACGAAATGAACGCACCCAATTCACTTTTTTGGACCTAATAGTGATGTTTTGGTTCGTTTGGGTCAGTTTCGTTACTGCACCGAAAACCATGCCGGGGTTGCATTTAATGCACCGATTCGGGTCGGGAACGAAACGATGCACGGGATCGGCTAGAAACGAAACGAACGCACCCAATTCACTTTTTTGGACCCAATAGTGATGTTTTGGTTCATTTGGGTCAGTTTCGTTACTGCACCGAAAACCATGCCGGGGTTGCATTTAATGCACCGATTCGGGTCGGAAACGAAACGATGCACGGGATCGGCTAGAAACCAAACGAACGCACCCAATTCACTTTTTTAGAAAAAATAGTGATGTTTTGGTTCGTTTGGATCAGATTCGTTACTACACCGAAAACCATGCCGGGGTTGCATTTAATGCACCGATTCGGGTCGGGAACGAAACGATGCACGGGATCGGCTAGAAACGAAACAAACGCACCCAATTCACTTTTTTGGACCCAATAGTGATGTTTTGGTTCATTTGGGTCAGTTTCGTTACTGCACCGAAAACCATGTCGGGGTTGCATTTAATGCACCGATTCGGGTCGGAAACGAAACGATGCACGAAATCAGCTAGAAACGAAACGAACGCACCCAATTCACTTTTTTGGACCCAATAGTGAAGTTTTGGTTCATTTGGGTCAGTTTCGTTACTGCACCGAAAACCATGCCGGGGTTGCATTTAATGCACCGATTCGGGTCGGAAACGAAACGATGCACGGGATCGGCTAGAAACGAAACGAACGCACCGAATTCACTTTTTTAGAAACAATAGTGATGTTTTGGTTCGTTTGGATCAGTTTCGTTACTACACCGAAAACCATGCCGGGGTTGCATTTAATGCACCGATTCGGGTCGGAAACGAAACGATGCATGTTATCGTCCAGAAATGAAATGAACACACCCTATCCACTTTTTTGGACCCAATAGTTATGTTTTGGTTCATTTGGGTCAGTTTCGTTACTGCACCGAAAACCATGCCGGGGTTGCATTTAATGCACCGATTCGGGTCGGAAACGAAACGATGCACGAAATCAGCTAGAAACGAAACGAACGCACCCAATTCACTTTTTTGGACCCAATAGTGATGTTTTGGTTCGTTTGGATCAGTTTCGTTACTGCACCGAAAACCATTCCGGGGTTGCATTTAATGCACCGATTCGGGTCGGAAACGAAACGATGCACGGGATCGGCTAGAAACGAAACAAATGCACCCAATTCACTTTTTTGGACCCAATAGTGATGTTTTGGTTCATTTGGGTCAGTTTCGTTACTGCACCGAAAACCATGCCGGGGTTGCATTTAATGCACCGATTCGGGTCGGAAACGAAACGATGCACGGAATCAGCTAGAAACGAAACAAACGCAGCCAATTCACTTTTTTTGGACCCAATAGTGATGTTTTGGTTCGTTTGGATCAGTTTCGTTACTACACCGAAAACCATGCCGGGGTTGCATTTAATGCACCGATTCGGGTCGGAAACGAAACGATGCATGTTATCGTCCAGAAATGAAATGAACACACCCTATCCACATTTTTGGACCCAATAGTTATGTTTTGGTTCGTTTGGGTCAGTTTCGTTACTGGACCGAAAACCATGCCGGGGTTGCATTTCATGCACCGATTCGGGTCGGAAACGAAACGATGCACGGGATCGGCTAGAAACGAAACAAACGCACCCAATTCACTTTTTTGGACCCAATAGTGATGTTTTGGTTCGTTTGGGTCAGTTTCGTTACTGCACCGAAAACCATGCCGGGGTTGCATTTAATGCACCGATTCGGGTCGGAAACGAAACGATGCACGGGATCGGCTAGAAACGAAACGAACGCTCCCAATTCACTTTTTTGGACCCAATAGTGATGTTTTGGTTCGTTTGGGTCAGTTTCGTTACTGCACCGAAAACCATGCCAGGGTTGCATTTAATGCACCGATTCGGGTCGGAAACGAAACGATGCACGGGATCGGCTAGAAACGAAACGAACGCACCCAATTAACTTTTTTTGGACCCAATAGTGATGTTTTGGTTCGTTTGGGTCAGTTTTGTTACTGCACCGAAAACCATGCCGGGGTTGCATTTAATGCACCGATTCGGCTCGGAAACGAAACGATGCACGGAATCAGCTAGAAACGAAACGAACGCACCCATATCACATTGTTGGATCCAATAGTGATGTTTTGGTTCATTTGGGTAAGTTTCGTTACTGCACCAAAAACCATGCCGGGGTTGCATTTAATGCACCGATTCGGGTCGGAAACGAAACGATGCACGGAATCAGCTAGAAACGAAACGAACGCACCCTATCCTCTTTTTTGGACTCAATAGTGATGTTTTGGTTCGTTTGGGTCAGTTTCGTTACTGCACCAAAAACCATGCTGGGGTTGCATTTAATGCACCGATTCGGGTCGGAAACGAAACGATGCACGAAATCAGCTAGAAACGAAACGAACGCACCCAATTCACTTTTTTGGACCCAATAGTGATGTTTTGGTTCATTTGGGTTAGTTTCGTTACTGCACCGAAAACCATGCTGGGGTTGCATTTAATGCACCGATTCGGCTCGGAAACGAAACGATGCACGGGATCGGCTAGAAACGAAACGAACGCACCCAATTCACTTTTTTAGAAACAATAGTGATGTTTTGGTTCGTTTGGATCAGTTTCGTTACTACACCGAAAACCATGCCGGGGTTGCATTTAATGCACCGATTCGGGTCGGAAACGAAACGATGCATGTTATCGTCCAGAAATGAAATGAACACACCCTATCCACTTTTTTGGACCCAATAGTTATGTTTTGGTTCATTTGGGTCAGTTTCGTTACTGCACCGAAAACCATGCCGGGGTTGCATTTAATGCACCGATTCGGGTCGGAAACGAAACGATGCACGAAATCAGCTAGAAACGAAACGAACGCACCCAATTCACTTTTTTGGACCCAATAGTGATGTTTTGGTTCGTTTGGATCAGTTTCGTTACTGCACCGAAAACCATTCCGGGGTTGCATTTAATACACCGATTCGGGTCGGAAACGAAACGATGCACGGGATCGGCTAGAAACGAAACAAACGCACCCAATTCACTTTTTTGGACCCAATAGTGATGTTTTGGTTCATTTGGGTCAGTTTCGTTACTGCACCGAAAACCATGCCGGGGTTGCATTTAATGCACCGATTCGGGTCGGAAACGAAACGATGCACGGAATCAGCTAGAAACGAAACAAACGCAGCCAATTCACTTTTTTTGGACCCAATAGTGATGTTTTGGTTCGTTTGGATCAGTTTCGTTACTACACCGAAAACCATGCCGGGGTTGCATTTAATGCACCGATTCGGGTCGGAAACGAAACGATGCATGTTATCGTCCAGAAATGAAATGAACACACCCTATCCACTTTTTTGGACCCAATAGTGATGTTTTGGTTCGTTTGGGTCAGTTTCGTTACTGGACCGAAAACCATGCCGGGGTTGCATTTCATGCACCGATTCGGGTCGGAAACGAAACGATGCACGGGATCGGCTAGAAACGAAACAAACGCACCCAATTCACTTTTTTGGACCCAATAGTGATGTTTTTGTTCGTTTGGGTCAGTTTCGTTACTGCACCGAAAACCATGCCGGGGTTGCATTTAATGCACCGATTCGGGTCGGAAACGAAACGATGCACGAAATCAGCTAGAAACGAAACGAACGCACCCAATTCACTTTTTTGGACCCAATAGTGATGTTTTGGTTCATTTGGGTCAGTTTCGTTACTGCACCGAAAACCATGCCGGGGTTGCATTTAATGCACCGATTCGGGTCGGAAACGAAACGATGCACGGGATCGGCTAGAAACGAAACGAACGCACCGAATTCACTTTTTTAGAAACAATAGTGATGTTTTGGTTCGTTTGGATCAGTTTCGTTACTACACCGAAAACCATGCCGGGGTTGCATTTAATGCACCGATTCGGGTCGGAAACGAAACGATGCACAGGATCGGCTAGAAATGAAACAAACGCACCCAATTCACTTTTTTGGACCCAATAGTGATGTTTTGGTTCATTTGGGTCAGTTTCGTTACTGCACCGAAAACCATGCCGGGGTTGCATTTAATGCACCGATTCGGGTCGGAAACGAAACGATGCACGAAATCAGCTAGAAACGAAACGAACGCACCCAATTCACTTTTTTGGACCCAATAGTGATGTTTTGGTTCATTTGGGTCAGTTTCGTTACTGCACCGAAAACCATGCGGGGGTTGCATTTAATGCACCGATTCGGGTCGGAAACGAAACGATGCACGGGATCGGCTAGAAACGAAACGAACGCACCCAATTCACTTTTTTAGAAACAATAGTGATGTTTTGGTTCGTTTGGATCAGTTTCGTTACTACACCGAAAACCATGCCGGGGTTGCATTTAATGCACCGATTCGGGTCGGAAACGAAACGATGCACAGGATCGGCTAGAAATGAAACAAACGCACCCAATTCACTTTTTTGGACCCAATAGTGATGTTTTGGTTCATTTGGGTCAGTTTCGTTACTGCACCGAAAACCATGCCGGGGTTGCATTTAATGCACCGATTCGGGTCGGAAACGAAACGATGCACGAAATCAGCTAGAAACGAAACGAACGCACCCAATTCACTTTTTTGGACCCAATAGTGATGTTTTGGTTCATTTGGGTCAGTTTCGTTACTGCACCGAAAACCATGCCGGGGTTGCATTTAATGCACCGATTCGGGTCGGAAACGAAACGATGCACGGGATCGGCTAGAAACGAAACGAACGCACCCAATTCACTTTTTTAGAAACAATAGTGATGTTTTGGTTCGTTTGGATCAGTTTCGTTACTACACCGAAAACCATGCCGGGGTTGCATTTAATGCACCGATTCGGGTCGGAAACGAAACGATGCACAGGATCGGCTAGAAATGAAACAAACGCACCCAATTCACTTTTTTGGACCCAATAGTGATGTTTTGGTTCATTTGGGTCAGTTTCGTTACTGCACCGAAAACCATGCCGGGGTTGCATTTAATGCACCGATTCGGGTCGGAAACGAAACGATGCATGTTATCGTCCAGAAACGAAATGAACGCACCCAATTCACATTTTTGGACCTAATAGTGATGTTTTGGTTCGTTTGGGTCAGTTTCGTTACTGCACCGAAAACCATGCCGGGGTTGCATTTAATGCACCGATTCGGGTCGGGAACGAAACGATGCACGGGATCGGCTAGAAACGAAACGAACGCACCCAATTCACTTTTTTAGAAACAATAGTGATGTTTTGGTTCGTTTGGATCAGTTTCGTTACTACACCGAAAACCATGCCGGGGTTGCATTTAATGCACCGATTCGGGTCGGAAACGAAACGATGCATGTTATCGTCAAGAAACGAAATGAACGCACCCTATCCACTTTTTTGGACCCAATAGTGATGTTTTGGTTCGTTTGGGTCAGTTTCGTTACTGCACCGAAAACCATGCCGGGGTTGCATTTAATGCACCGATTCGGGTCGGAAACGAAACGATGCACGAAATCAGCTAGAAACGAAACGAACGCACCAAATTCACTTTTTTGGACCCAATAGTGATGTTTTGGTTCATTTGGGTCAGTTTCGTTACTGCACCGAAAACCATGCCGGGGTTGCATTTAATGCACCGATTCGGGTCGGAAACGAAACGATGCACGGGATCGGCTAGAAACGAAACGAACGCACCCAATTCACTTTTTTAGAAACAATAGTGATGTTTTGGTTCGTTTGGATCAGTTTCGTTACTACACCGAAAACCATGCCGGGGTTGCATTTAATGCACCGATTCGGGTCGGAAACGAAACGATGCACAGGATCGGCTAGAAATGAAACAAACGCACCCAATTCACTTTTTTGGACCCAATAGTGATGTTTTGGTTCATTTGGGTCAGTTTCGTTACTGCACCGAAAACCATGCCGGGGTTGCATTTAATGCACCGATTCGGGTCGGAAACGAAACGATGCACGAAATCAGCTAGAAACGAAACGAACGCACCCAATTCACTTTTTTGGACCCAATAGTGATGTTTTGGTTCATTTGGGTCAGTTTCGTTACTGCACCGAAAACCATGCCGGGGTTGCATTTAATGCACCGATTCGGGTCGGAAACGAAACGATGCACGGGATCGGCTAGAAACGAAACGAACGCACCCAATTCACTTTTTTAGAAACAATAGTGATGTTTTGGTTCGTTTGGATCAGTTTCGTTACTACACCGAAAACCATGCCGGGGTTGCATTTAATGCACCGATTCGGGTCGGAAACGAAACGATGCACAGGATCGGCTAGAAATGAAACAAACGCACCCAATTCACTTTTTTGGACCCAATAGTGATGTTTTGGTTCATTTGGGTCAGTTTCGTTACTGCACCGAAAACCATGCCGGGGTTGCATTTAATGCACCGATTCGGGTCGGAAACGAAACGATGCATGTTATCGTCCAGAAACGAAATGAACGCACCCAATTCACTTTTTTGGACCTAATAGTGATGTTTTGGTTCGTTTGGGTCAGTTTCGTTACTGCACCGAAAACCATGCCGGGGTTGCATTTAATGCACCGATTCGGGTCGGGAACGAAACGATGCACGGGATCGGCTAGAAACGAAACGAACGCACCCAATTCACTTTTTTGGACCCAATAGTGATGTTTTGGTTCATTTGAGTCAGTTTCGTTACTGCACCGAAAACCATGCCGGGGTTGCATTTAATGCACCGATTCGGGTCGGAAACGAAACGATGCACGGGATCGGCTAGAAACGAAACGAACGCACCCAATTCACTTTTTTAGAAACAATAGTGATGTTTTGGTTCGTTTGGATCAGTTTCGTTACTACACCGAAAACCATGCCGGGGTTGCATTTAATGCACCGATTCGGGTCGGGAACGAAACGATGCACGGGATCGGCTAGAAACGAAACAAACGCACCCAATTCACTTTTTTGGACCCAATAGTGATGTTTTGGTTCATTTGGGTCAGTTTCGTTACTCCACCGAAAACCATGTCGGGGTTGCATTTAATGCACCGATTCGGGTCGGAAACGAAACGATGCACGAAATCAGCTAGAAACGAAACGAACGCACCCAATTCACTTTTTTGGACCCAATAGTGATGTTTTGGTTCATTTGGGTCAGTTTCGTTACTGCACCGAAAACCATGCCGGGGTTGCATTTAATGCACCGATTCGGGTCGGAAACGAAACGATGCACGGGATCGGCTAGAAACGAAACGAACGCACCGAATTCACTTTTTTAGAAACAATAGTGATGTTTTGGTTCGTTTGGATCAGTTTCGTTACTACACCGAAAACCATGCCGGGGTTGCATTTAATGCACCGATTCGGGTCGGAAACGAAACGATGCATGTTATCGTCCAGAAATGAAATGAACACACCCTATCCACTTTTTTGGACCCAATAGTGATGTTTTGGTTCATTTGGGTCAGTTTCGTTACTGCACCGAAAACCATGCCGGGGTTGCATTTAATGCACCGATTCGGGTCGGAAACGAAACGATGCACGAAATCAGCTAGAAACGAAACGAACGCACCCAATTCACTTTTTTGGACCCAATAGTGATGTTTTGGTTCGTTTGGATCAGTTTCGTTACTGCACCGAAAACCATTCCGGGGTTGCATTTAATCCACCGATTCGGGTCGGAAACGAAACGATGCACGGGATCGGCTAGAAACGAAACAAACGCACCCAATTCACTTTTTTGGACCCAATAGTGATGTTTTGGTTCATTTGGGTCAGTTTCGTTACTGCACCGAAAACCATGCCGGGGTTGCATTTAATGCACCGATTCGGGTCGGAAACGAAACGATGCACGGAATCAGCTAGAAACGAAACAAACGCAGCCAATTCACTTTTTTGGACCCAATAGTGATGTTTTGGTTCGTTTGGATCAGTTTCGTTACTACACCGAAAACCATGCCGGGGTTGCATTTAATGCACCGATTCGGGTCGGAAACGAAACGATGCACGGGATCGGCTAGAAACGAAACGAACGCACCCAATTCACTTTTTTTGGACCCAATAGTGATGTTTTGGTTCGTTTGGGTCAGTTTTGTTACTGCACCGAAAACCATGCCGGGGTTGCATTTAATGCACCGATTCGGCTCGGAAACGAAACGATGCACGGAATCAGCTAGAAACGAAACGAACGCACCCATATCACATTGTTGGATCCAATAGTGATGTTTTGGTTCATTTGGGTAAGTTTCGTTACTGCACCAAAAACCATGCCGGGGTTGCATTTAATGCACCGATTCGGGTCGGAAACGAAACGATGCACGGAATCAGCTAGAAACGAAACGAACGCACCCTATCCTCTTTTTTGGACCCAATAGTGATGTTTTGGTTCGTTTGGGTCAGTTTCGTTACTGCCCCGAAAACCATGCCGGGGTTGCATTTAATGCACCGATTCGGGTCGGAAACGAAACGATGCACGAAATCAGCTAGAAACGAAACGAACGCACCCAATTCACTTTTTTGGACCCAATAGTGATGTTTTGGTTCATTTGGGTCAGTTTCGTTACTGCACCGAAAACCATGCCGGGGTTGCATTTAATGCACCGATTCGGGTCGGAAACGAAACGATGCACGGGATCGGCTAGAAACGAAACGAACGCACCCAATTCACTTTTTTAGAAACAATAGTGATGTTTTGGTTCGTTTGGATCAGTTTCGTTACTACACCGAAAACCATGCCGGGGTTGCATTTAATGCACCGATTCGGGTCGGAAACGAAACGATGCACGGGATCGGCTAGAAATGAAACAAACGCACCCAATTCACTTTTTTGGACCCAATAGTGATGTTTTGGTTCATTTGGGTCAGTTTCGTTACTGCACCGAAAACCATGCCGGGGTTGCATTTAATGCACCGATTCGGGTCGGAAACGAAACGATGCACGAAATCAGCTAGAAACGAAACGAACGCACCCAATTCACTTTTTTGGACCCAATAGTGATGTTTTGGTTCATTTGGGTCAGTTTCGTTACTGCACCGAAAACCATGCCGGGGTTGCATTTAATGCACCGATTCGGGTCGGAAACGAAACGATGCACGGGATCGGCTAGAAACGAAACGAACGCACCCAATTCACTTTTTTAGAAACAATAGTGATGTTTTGGTTCGTTTGGATCAGTTTCGTTACTACACCGAAAACCATGCCGGGGTTGCATTTAATGCACCGATTCGGGTCGGAAACGAAACGATGCACAGGATCGGCTAGAAATGAAACAAACGCACCCAATTCACTTTTTTGGACCCAATAGTGATGTTTTGGTTCATTTGGGTCAGTTTCGTTACTGCACCGAAAACCATGCCGGGGTTGCATTTAATGCACCGATTCGGGTCGGAAACGAAACGATGCATGTTATCGTCCAGAAACGAAATGAACGCACCCAATTCACTTTTTTGGACCTAATAGTGATGTTTTGGTTCGTTTGGGTCAGTTTCGTTACTGCACCGAAAACCATGCCGGGGTTGCATTTAATGCACCGATTCGGGTCGGGAACGAAACGATGCACGGGATCGGCTAGAAACGAAACGAACGCACCCAATTCACTTTTTTGGACCCAATAGTGATGTTTTGGTTCATTTGAGTCAGTTTCGTTACTGCACCGAAAACCATGCCGGGGTTGCATTTAATGCACCGATTCGGGTCGGGAACGAAACGATGCACGGGATCGGCTAGAAACGAAACGAACGCACCCAATTCACTTTTTTAGAAACAATAGTGATGTTTTGGTTCGTTTGGATCAGTTTCGTTACTACACCGAAAACCATGCCGGGGTTGCATTTAATGCACCGATTCGGGTCGGGAACGAAACGATGCACGGGATCGGCTAGAAACGAAACAAACGCACCCAATTCACTTTTTTGGACCCAATAGTGATGTTTTGGTTCATTTGGGTCAGTTTCGTTACTCCACCGAAAACCATGTCGGGGTTGCATTTAATGCACCGATTCGGGTCGGAAACGAAACGATGCACGAAATCAGCTAGAAACGAAACGAACGCACCCAATTCACTTTTTTGGACCCAATAGTGATGTTTTGGTTCATTTGGGTCAGTTTCGTTACTGCACCGAAAACCATGCCGGGGTTGCATTTAATGCACCGATTCGGGTCGGAAACGAAACGATGCACGGGATCGGCTAGAAACGAAACGAACGCACCGAATTCACTTTTTTAGAAACAATAGTGATGTTTTGGTTCGTTTGGATCAGTTTCGTTACTACACCGAAAACCATGCCGGGGTTGCATTTAATGCACCGATTCGGGTCGGAAACGAAACGATGCATGTTATCGTCCAGAAATGAAATGAACACACCCTATCCACTTTTTTGGACCCAATAGTGATGTTTTGGTTCATTTGGGTCAGTTTCGTTACTGCACCGAAAACCATGCCGGGGTTGCATTTAATGCACCGATTCGGGTCGGAAACGAAACGATGCACGAAATCAGCTAGAAACGAAACGAACGCACCCAATTCACTTTTTTGGACCCAATAGTGATGTTTTGGTTCGTTTGGATCAGTTTCGTTACTGCACCGAAAACCATTCCGGGGTTGCATTTAATCCACCGATTCGGGTCGGAAACGAAACGATGCACGGGATCGGCTAGAAACGAAACAAACGCACCCAATTCACTTTTTTGGACCCAATAGTGATGTTTTGGTTCATTTGGGTCAGTTTCGTTACTGCACCGAAAACCATGCCGGGGTTGCATTTAATGCACCGATTCGGGTCGGAAACGAAACGATGCACGGAATCAGCTAGAAACGAAACAAACGCAGCCAATTCACTTTTTTGGACCCAATAGTGATGTTTTGGTTCGTTTGGATCAGTTTCGTTACTACACCGAAAACCATGCCGGGGTTGCATTTAATGCACCGATTCGGGTCGGAAACGAAACGATGCACGGGATCGGCTAGAAACGAAACGAACGCACCCAATTCACTTTTTTTGGACCCAATAGTGATGTTTTGGTTCGTTTGGGTCAGTTTTGTTACTGCACCGAAAACCATGCCGGGGTTGCATTTAATGCACCGATTCGGCTCGGAAACGAAACGATGCACGGAATCAGCTAGAAACGAAACGAACGCACCCATATCACATTGTTGGATCCAATAGTGATGTTTTGGTTCATTTGGGTAAGTTTCGTTACTGCACCAAAAACCATGCCGGGGTTGCATTTAATGCACCGATTCGGGTCGGAAACGAAACGATGCACGGAATCAGCTAGAAACGAAACGAACGCACCCTATCCTCTTTTTTGGACCCAATAGTGATGTTTTGGTTCGTTTGGGTCAGTTTCGTTACTGCCCCGAAAACCATGCCGGGGTTGCATTTAATGCACCGATTCGGGTCGGAAACGAAACGATGCACGAAATCAGCTAGAAACGAAACGAACGCACCCAATTCACTTTTTTGGACCCAATAGTGATGTTTTGGTTCATTTGGGTCAGTTTCGTTACTGCACCGAAAACCATGCCGGGGTTGCATTTAATGCACCGATTCGGGTCGGAAACGAAACGATGCACGGGATCGGCTAGAAACGAAACGAACGCACCCAATTCACTTTTTTAGAAACAATAGTGATGTTTTGGTTCGTTTGGATCAGTTTCGTTACTACACCGAAAACCATGCCGGGGTTGCATTTAATGCACCGATTCGGGTCGGAAACGAAACGATGCACAGGATCGGCTAGAAATGAAACAAACGCACCCAATTCACTTTTTTGGACCCAATAGTGATGTTTTGGTTCATTTGGGTCAGTTTCGTTACTGCACCGAAAACCATGCCGGGGTTGCATTTAATGCACCGATTCGGGTCGGAAACGAAACGATGCATGTTATCGTCCAGAAACGAAATGAACGCACCCAATTCACATTTTTGGACCTAATAGTGATGTTTTGGTTCGTTTGGGTCAGTTTCGTTACTGCACCGAAAACCATGCCGGGGTTGCATTTAATGCACCGATTCGGGTCGGGAACGAAACGATGCACGGGATCGGCTAGAAACGAAACGAACGCACCTAATTCACTTTTTTAGAAACAATAGTGATGTTTTGGTTCGTTTGGATCAGTTTCGTTACTACACCGAAAACCATGCCGGGGTTGCATTTAATGCACCGATTCGGGTCGGAAACGAAACGATGCACAGGATCGGCTAGAAATGAAACAAACGCACCCAATTCACTTTTTTGGACCCAATAGTGATGTTTTGGTTCATTTGGGTCAGTTTCGTTACTGCACCGAAAACCATGCCGGGGTTGCATTTAATGCACCGATTCGGGTCAGAAACGAAACGATGCACGAAATCAGCTAGAAACGAAACGAACACACCCAATTCACTTTTTTGGACCCAATAGTGATGTTTTGGTTCATTTGGGTCAGTTTCGTTACTGCACCGAAAACCATGCCGGGGTTGCATTTAATGCACCGATTCGGGTCGGAAACGAAACGATGCACGGGATCGGTTAGAAACGAAACGAACGCACCCAATTCACTTTTTTAGAAACAATAGTGATGTTTTGGTTCGTTTGGATCAGTTTCATTACTACACTGAAAACCATGCCGGGGTTGCATTTAATGCACCGATTCGGGTCGGAAACGAAACGATGCACGAAATCAGCTAGAAACGAAACGAACGCACCCAATTCACTTTTTTGGACCTAATAGTGATGTTTTGGTTCATTTGGGTCAGTTTCGTTACTGCACCGAAAACCATGCCGGGGTTGCATTTAATGCACCGATTCGGGTCGGAAACGAAACGATGCACGAAATCAGCTAGAAACGAAACGAACGCACCCAATTCACTTTTTTGGACCCAATAGTGATGTTTTGGTTCATTTGGGTCAGTTTCGTTACTGCACCGAAAACCATGCCGGGGTTGCATTTAATGCACCGATTCGGGTCGGAAACGAAACGATGCACGGGATCGGCTAGAAACGAAACGAACGCACCCAATTCACTTTTTTAGAAACAATAGTGATGTTTTGGTTCGTTTGGATCAGTTTCGTTACTACACCGAAAACCATGCCGGGGTTGCATTTAATGCACCGATTCGGGTCGGAAACGAAACGATGCACAGGATCGGCTAGAAATGAAACAAACGCACCCAATTCACTTTTTTGGACCCAATAGTGATGTTTTGGTTCATTTGGGTCAGTTTCGTTACTGCACCGAAAACCATGCCGGGGTTGCATTTAATGCACCGATTCGGGTCGGAAACGAAACGATGCATGTTATCGTCCAGAAACGAAATGAACGCACCCAATTCACATTTTTGGACCTAATAGTGATGTTTTGGTTCGTTTGGGTCAGTTTCGTTACTGCACCGAAAACCATGCCGGGGTTGCATTTAATGCACCGATTCGGGTCGGGAACGAAACGATGCACGGGATCGGCTAGAAACGAAACGAACGCACCCAATTCACTTTTTTAGAAACAATAGTGATGTTTTGGTTCGTTTGGATCAGTTTCGTTACTACACCGAAAACCATGCCGGGGTTGCATTTAATGCACCGATTCGGGTCAGAAACGAAACGATGCACAGGATCGGCTAGAAATGAAACAAACGCACCCAATTCACTTTTTTGGACCCAATAGTGATGTTTTGGTTCATTTGGGTCAGTTTTGTTACTGCACCGAAAACCATGCCGGGGTTGCATTTAATGCACCGATTCGGGTCGGAAACGAAACGATGCACGAAATCAGCTAGAAACGAAACGAACACACCCAATTCACTTTTTTGGACCCAATAGTGATGTTTTGGTTCATTTGGGTCAGTTTCGTTACTGCACCGAAAACCATGCCGGGGTTGCATTTAATGCACCGATTCGGGTCGGAAACGAAACGATGCACGGGATCGGCTAGAAACGAAACGAACGCACCCAATTCACTTTTTTAGAAACAATAGTGATGTTTTGGTTCGTTTGGATCAGTTTCGTTACTACACCGAAAACCATGCCGGGGTTGCATTTAATGCACCGATTCGGGTCGGAAACGAAACGATGCACAGGATCGGCTAGAAATGAAACAAACGCACCCAATTCACTTTTTTGGACCCAATAGTGATGTTTTGGTTCATTTGGGTCAGTTTCGTTACTGCACCGAAAACCATGCCGGGGTTGCATTTAATGCACCGATTCGGGTCGGAAACGAAACGATGCATGTTATCGTCCAGAAATGAAATGAACGCACCCAATTCACTTTTTTGGACCTAATAGTGATGTTTTGGTTCGTTTGGGTCAGTTTCGTTACTGCACCGAAAACCATGCCGGGGTTGCATTTAATGCACCGATTCGGGTCGGGAACGAAACGATGCACGGGATCGGCTAGAAACGAAACGAACGCACCCAATTCACTTTTTTGGACCCAATAGTGATGTTTTGGTTCATTTGGGTCAGTTTCGTTACTGCACCGAAAACCATGCCGGGGTTGCATTTAATGCACCGATTCGGGTCGGAAACGAAACGATGCACGGGATCGGCTAGAAACGAAACGAACGCACCCAATTCACTTTTTTGGACCCAATAGTGATGTTTTGGTTCGTTTGGATCAGTTTCGTTACTGCACCGAAAACCATTCCGGGGTTGCATTTAATGCACCGATTCGGGTCGGAAACGAAATGATGCACGGGATCGGCTAGAAACGAAACGAACGCACCGAATTCACTTTTTTAGAAACAATAGTGATGTTTTGGTTCGTTTGGATCAGTTTCGTTACTACACCGAAAACCATGCCGGGGTTGCATTTAATGCACCGATTCGGGTCGGAAACGAAACGATGCATGTTATCGTCCAGAAATGAAATGAACACACCCTATCCACTTTTTTGGACCCAATAGTGATGTTTTGGTTCATTTGGGTCAGTTTCGTTACTGCACCGAAAACCATGCCGGGGTTGCATTTAATGCACCGATTCGGGTCGGAAACGAAACGATGCACGAAATCAGCTAGAAACGAAACGAACGCACCCAATTCACTTTTTTGGACCCAATAGTGATGTTTTGGTTCGTTTGGATCAGTTTCGTTACTGCACCGAAAACCATTCCGGGGTTGCATTTAATCCACCGATTCGGGTCGGAAACGAAACGATGCACGGGATCGGCTAGAAACGAAACAAACGCACCCAATTCACTTTTTTGGACCCAATAGTGATGTTTTGGTTCATTTGGGTCAGTTTCGTTACTGCACCGAAAACCATGCCGGGGTTGCATTTAATGCACCGATTCGGGTCGGAAACGAAACGATGCACGGAATCAGCTAGAAACGAAACAAACGCAGCCAATTCACTTTTTTGGACCCAATAGTGATGTTTTGGTTCGTTTGGATCAGTTTCGTTACTACACCGAAAACCATGCCGGGGTTGCATTTAATGCACCGATTCGGGTCGGAAACGAAACGATGCACGGGATCGGCTAGAAACGAAACGAACGCACCCAATTCACTTTTTTTGGACCCAATAGTGATGTTTTGGTTCGTTTGGGTCAGTTTTGTTACTGCACCGAAAACCATGCCGGGGTTGCATTTAATGCACCGATTCGGCTCGGAAACGAAACGATGCACGGAATCAGCTAGAAACGAAACGAACGCACCCATATCACATTGTTGGATCCAATAGTGATGTTTTGGTTCATTTGGGTAAGTTTCGTTACTGCACCAAAAACCATGCCGGGGTTGCATTTAATGCACCGATTCGGGTCGGAAACGAAACGATGCACGGAATCAGCTAGAAACGAAACGAACGCACCCTATCCTCTTTTTTGGACCCAATAGTGATGTTTTGGTTCGTTTGGGTCAGTTTCGTTACTGCCCCGAAAACCATGCCGGGGTTGCATTTAATGCACCGATTCGGGTCGGAAACGAAACGATGCACGAAATCAGCTAGAAACGAAACGAACGCACCCAATTCACTTTTTTGGACCCAATAGTGATGTTTTGGTTCATTTGGGTCAGTTTCGTTACTGCACCGAAAACCATGCCGGGGTTGCATTTAATGCACCGATTCGGGTCGGAAACGAAACGATGCACGGGATCGGCTAGAAACGAAACGAACGCACCCAATTCACTTTTTTAGAAACAATAGTGATGTTTTGGTTCGTTTGGATCAGTTTCGTTACTACACCGAAAACCATGCCGGGGTTGCATTTAATGCACCGATTCGGGTCGGAAACGAAACGATGCACAGGATCGGCTAGAAATGAAACAAACGCACCCAATTCACTTTTTTGGACCCAATAGTGATGTTTTGGTTCATTTGGGTCAGTTTCGTTACTGCACCGAAAACCATGCCGGGGTTGCATTTAATGCACCGATTCGGGTCGGAAACGAAACGATGCATGTTATCGTCCAGAAACGAAATGAACGCACCCAATTCACATTTTTGGACCTAATAGTGATGTTTTGGTTCGTTTGGGTCAGTTTCGTTACTGCACCGAAAACCATGCCGGGGTTGCATTTAATGCACCGATTCGGGTCGGGAACGAAACGATGCACGGGATCGGCTAGAAACGAAACGAACGCACCCAATTCACTTTTTTAGAAACAATAGTGATGTTTTGGTTCGTTTGGATCAGTTTCGTTACTACACCGAAAACCATGCCGGGGTTGCATTTAATGCACCGATTCGGGTCGGAAACGAAACGATGCACAGGATCGGCTAGAAATGAAACAAACGCACCCAATTCACTTTTTTGGACCCAATAGTGATGTTTTGGTTCATTTGGGTCAGTTTCGTTACTGCACCGAAAACCATGCCGGGGTTGCATTTAATGCACCGATTCGGGTCAGAAACGAAACGATGCACGAAATCAGCTAGAAACGAAACGAACACACCCAATTCACTTTTTTGGACCCAATAGTGATGTTTTGGTTCATTTGGGTCAGTTTCGTTACTGCACCGAAAACCATGCCGGGGTTGCATTTAATGCACCGATTCGGGTCGGAAACGAAACGATGCACGGGATCGGTTAGAAACGAAACGAACGCACCCAATTCACTTTTTTAGAAACAATAGTGATGTTTTGGTTCGTTTGGATCAGTTTCATTACTACACTGAAAACCATGCCGGGGTTGCATTTAATGCACCGATTCGGGTCGGAAACGAAACGATGCACGAAATCAGCTAGAAACGAAACGAACGCACCCAATTCACTTTTTTGGACCCAATAGTGATGTTTTGGTTCATTTGGGTCAGTTTCGTTACTGCACCGAAAACCATGCCGGGGTTGCATTTAATGCACCGATTCGGGTCGGAAACGAAACGATGCACGAAATCAGCTAGAAACGAAACGAACGCACCCAATTCACTTTTTTGGACCCAATAGTGATGTTTTGGTTCATTTGGGTCAGTTTCGTTACTGCACCGAAAACCATGCCGGGGTTGCATTTAATGCACCGATTCGGGTCGGAAACGAAACGATGCACGGGATCGGCTAGAAACGAAACGAACGCACCCAATTCACTTTTTTAGAAACAATAGTGATGTTTTGGTTCGTTTGGATCAGTTTCGTTACTACACCGAAAACCATGCCGGGGTTGTATTTAATGCACCGATTCGGGTCGGAAACGAAACGATGCACAGGATCGGCTAGAAATGAAACAAACGCACCCAATTCACTTTTTTGGACCCAATAGTGATGTTTTGGTTCATTTGGGTCAGTTTCGTTACTGCACCGAAAACCATGCCGGGGTTGCATTTAATGCACCGATTCGGGTCGGAAACGAAACGATGCATGTTATCGTCCAGAAACGAAATGAACGCACCCAATTCACATTTTTGGACCTAATAGTGATGTTTTGGTTCGTTTGGGTCAGTTTCGTTACTGCACCGAAAACCATGCCGGGGTTGCATTTAATGCACCGATTCGGGTCGGGAACGAAACGATGCACGGGATCGGCTAGAAACGAAACGAACGCACCCAATTCACTTTTTTAGAAACAATAGTGATGTTTTGGTTCGTTTGGATCAGTTTCGTTACTACACCGAAAACCATGCCGGGGTTGCATTTAATGCACCGATTCGGGTCGGAAACGAAACGATGCACAGGATCGGCTAGAAATGAAACAAACGCACCCAATTCACTTTTTTGGACCCAATAGTGATGTTTTGGTTCATTTGGGTCAGTTTTGTTACTGCACCGAAAACCATGCCGGGGTTGCATTTAATGCACCGATTCGGGTCGGAAACGAAACGATGCACGAAATCAGCTAGAAACGAAACGAACACACCCAATTCACTTTTTTGGACCCAATAGTGATGTTTTGGTTCATTTGGGTCAGTTTCGTTACTGCACCGAAAACCATGCCGGGGTTGCATTTAATGCACCGATTCGGGTCGGAAACGAAACGATGCACGGGATCGGCTAGAAACGAAACGAACGCACCCAATTCACTTTTTTAGAAACAATAGTGATGTTTTGGTTCGTTTGGATCAGTTTCGTTACTACACCGAAAACCATGCCGGGGTTGCATTTAATGCACCGATTCGGGTCGGAAACGAAACGATGCACAGGATCGGCTAGAAATGAAACAAACGCACCCAATTCACTTTTTTGGACCCAATAGTGATGTTTTGGTTCATTTGGGTCAGTTTCGTTACTGCACCGAAAACCATGCCGGGGTTGCATTTAATGCACCGATTCGGGTCGGAAACGAAACGATGCATGTTATCGTCCAGAAATGAAATGAACGCACCCAATTCACTTTTTTGGACCTAATAGTGATGTTTTGGTTCGTTTGGGTCAGTTTCGTTACTGCACCGAAAACCATGCCGGGGTTGCATTTAATGCACCGATTCGGGTCGGGAACGAAACGATGCACGGGATCGGCTAGAAACGAAACGAACGCACCCAATTCACTTTTTTGGACCCAATAGTGATGTTTTGGTTCATTTGGGTCAGTTTCGTTACTGCACCGAAAACCATGCCGGGGTTGCATTTAATGCACCGATTCGGGTCGGAAACGAAACGATGCACGGGATCGGCTAGAAACGAAACGAACGCACCCAATTCACTTTTTTGGACCCAATAGTGATGTTTTGGTTCGTTTGGATCAGTTTCGTTACTGCACCGAAAACCATTCCGGGGTTGCATTTAATGCACCGATTCGGGTCGGAAACGAAATGATGCACGGGATCGGCTAGAAACGAAACAAACGCACCCAATTCACTTTTTTGGACCCAATAGTGATGTTTTGGTTCATTTGGGTCAGTTTCGTTACTGCACCGAAAACCATGCCGGGGTTGCATTTAATGCACCGATTCGGGTCGGAAACGAAACGATGCACGAGATCGGCTAGAAACGAAACGAACGCACCCAATTCACTTTTTTAGAAACAATAGTGATGTTTTGGTTCGTTTGGATCAGTTTCGTTACTACACCGAAAACCATGCCGGGGTTGCATTTAATGCACCGATTCGGGTCGGAAACGAAACGATGCACAGGATCGGCTAGAAATGAAACAAACGCACCCAATTCACTTTTTTGGACCCAATAGTGATGTTTTGGTTCATTTGGGTCAGTTTCGTTACTGCACCGAAAACCATGTCGGGGTTGCATTTAATGCACCGATTCGGGTCGGAAACGAAACGATGCATGTTATCGTCCAGAAACGAAATGAATGCACCCAATTCACTTTTTTGGACCTAATAGTGATGTTTTGGTTCGTTTGGGTCAGTTTCGTTACTGCACCGAAAACCATGCCGGGGTTGCATTTAATGCACCGATTCGGGTCGGGAACGAAACGATGCACGGGATCGGCTAGAAACGAAACGAACGCACCCAATTCACTTTTTTGGACCCAATAGTGATGTTTTGGTTCATTTGGGTCAGTTTCGTTACTGCACCGAAAACCATGCCGGGGTTGCATTTAATGCACCGATTCGGGTCGGAAACGAAACGATGCACGGGATCGGCTAGAAACGAAACGAACGCACCCAATTCAATTTTTTAGAAACAATAGTGATGTTTTGGTTCGTTTGGATCAGTTTCGTTACTACACCGAAAACCATGCCGGGGTTGCATTTAATGCACCTATTCGGGTCGGGAACGAAACGATGCACGGGATCGGCTAGAAACGAAACAAACGAACCCAATTCACTTTTTTGGACCCAATAGTGATGTTTTGGTTCATTTGGGTCAGTTTTGTTACTGCACCGAAAACCATGTCGGGGTTGCATTTAATGCACCGATTCGGGTCGGAAACGAAACGATGCACGAAATCAGCTAGAAACGAAACGAACGCACCCTATCCTCTTTTTTGGACCCAATAGTGATGTTTTGGTTCGTTTGGGTCAGTTTCGTTACTGCACCGAAAACCATGCCGGGGTTGCATTTAATGCACCGATTCGGGTCGGAAACGAAACGATGCACGGGATCGGCTAGAAACGAAACGAACGCACCGAATTCACTTTTTTAGAAACAGTAGTGATGTTTTGGTTCGTTTGGATCAGTTTCGTTACTACACCGAAAACCATGCCGGGGTTGCATTTAATGCACCGATTCGGGTCGGAAACGAAACGATGCACAGGATCGGCTAGAAATGAAACAAACGCACCCAATTCACTTTTTTGGACCCAATAGTGATGTTTTGGTTCATTTGGGTCAGTTTCGTTACTGCACCGAAAACCATTCCGGGGTTGCATTTAATGCACCGATTCGGGTCGGAAACGAAACGATGCACGAAATCAGCTAGAAACGAAACGAACACACCCAATTCACTTTTTTGGACCCAATAGTGATGTTTTGGTTCGTTTGGATCAGTTTCGTTACTGCACCGAAAACCATTCCGGGGTTGCATTTAATGCACCGATTCGGGTCGGAAACGAAACGATGCACGGGATCGGATAGAAACGAAACAAACGCACCCAATTCACTTTTTTGGACCCAATAGTGATGTTTTGGTTCATTTGGGTCAGTTTCGTTACTGCACCGAAAACCATGCCGGGGTTGCATTTAATGCACCGATTCGGGTCGGAAACGAAACGATGCACGGAATCAGCTAGAAACGAAACAAACGCAGCCAATTCACTTTTTTGGACCCAATAGTGATGTTTTGGTTCGTTTGGATCAGTTTCGTTACTACACCGAAAACCATGCCGGGGTTGCATTTAATGCACCGATTCGGGTCGGAAACGAAACGATGCACGGGATCGGCTAGAAACGAAACGAACGCACCCAATTCACTTTTTTTGGACCCAATAGTGATGTTTTGGTTCGTTTGGGTCAGTTTTGTTACTGCACCGAAAACCATGCCGGGGTTGCATTTAATGCACCGATTCGGCTCGGAAACGAAACGATGCACGGAATCAGCTAGAAACGAAACGAACGCACCCATATCACATTGTTGGATCCAATAGTGATGTTTTGGTTCATTTGGGTCAGTTTCGTTACTGCACCGAAAACCATGCCGGGGTTGCATTTAATGCACCGATTCGGGTCGGAAACGAAACGATGCACGAAATCAGCTAGAAACGAAACGAACGCACCCAATTCACTTTTTTGGACCCAATAGTGATGTTTTGGTTCGTTTGGATCAGTTTCGTTACTGCACCGAAAACCATTCCGGGGTTGCATTTAATGCACCGATTCGGGTCGGAAACGAAATGATGCACGGGATCGGCTAGAAACGAAACAAACGCACCCAATTCACTTTTTTGGACCCAATAGTGATGTTTTGGTTCATTTGGGTCAGTTTCGTTACTGCACCGAAAACCATGCCGGGGTTGCATTTAATGCACCGATTCGGGTCGGAAACGAAACGATGCACGAGATCGGCTAGAAACGAAACGAACGCACCCAATTCACTTTTTTAGAAACAATAGTGATGTTTTGGTTCGTTTGGATCAGTTTCGTTACTACACCGAAAACCATGTCGGGGTTGCATTTAATGCACCGATTCGGGTCGGAAACGAAACGATGCACAGGATCGGCTAGAAATGAAACAAACGCACCCAATTCACTTTTTTGGACCCAATAGTGATGTTTTGGTTCATTTGGGTCAGTTTCGTTACTGCACCGAAAACCATGTCGGGGTTGCATTTAATGCACCGATTCGGGTCGGAAACGAAACGATGCATGTTATCGTCCAGAAACGAAATGAACGCACCCAATTCACTTTTTTGGACCTAATAGTGATGTTTTGGTTCGTTTGGGTCAGTTTCGTTACTGCACCGAAAACCATGCCGGGGTTGCATTTAATGCACCGATTCGGGTCGGGAACGAAACGATGCACGGGATCGGCTAGAAACGAAACGAACGCACCCAATTCACTTTTTTGGACCCAATAGTGATGTTTTGGTTCATTTGGGTCAGTTTCGTTACTGCACCGAAAACCATGCCGGGGTTGCATTTAATGCACCGATTCGGGTCGGAAACGAAACGATGCACGGGATCGGCTAGAAACGAAACGAACGCACCCAATTCACTTTTTTAGAAACAATAGTGATGTTTTGGTTCGTTTGGATCAGTTTCGTTACTACACCGAAAACCATGCCGGGGTTGCATTTAATGCACCTATTCGGGTCGGGAACGAAACGATGCACGAGATCGGCTAGAAACGAAACAAACGAACCCAATTCACTTTTTTGGACCCAATAGTGATGTTTTGGTTCATTTGGGTCAGTTTTGTTACTGCACCGAAAACCATGTCGGGGTTGCATTTAATGCACCGATTCGGGTCGGAAACGAAACGATGCACGAAATCAGCTAGAAACGAAACGAACGCACCCTATCCTCTTTTTTGGACCCAATAGTGATGTTTTGGTTCGTTTGGGTCAGTTTCGTTACTGCACCGAAAACCATGCCGGGGTTGCATTTAATGCACCGATTCGGGTCGGAAACGAAACGATGCACGGGATCGGCTAGAAACGAAACGAACGCACCGAATTCACTTTTTTAGAAACAATAGTGATGTTTTGGTTCGTTTGGATCAGTTTCGTTACTACACCGAAAACCATGCCGGGGTTGCATTTAATGCACCGATTCGGGTCGGAAACGAAACGATGCATGTTATCGTCCAGAAATGAAATGAACACACCCTATCCACTTTTTTGGACCCAATAGTTATGTTTTGGTTCATTTGGGTCAGTTTCGTTACTGCACCGAAAACCATGCCGGGGTTGCATTTAATGCACCGATTCGGGTCGGAAACGAAACGATGCACGAAATCAGCTAGAAACGAAACGAACGCACCCAATTCACTTTTTTGGACCCAATAGTGATGTTTTGGTTCATTTGGATCAGTTTCGTTACTGCACCGAAAACCATTCCGGGGTTGCATTTAATGCACCGATTCGGGTCGGAAACGAAACGATGCACGGGATCGGCTAGAAACGAAACAAACGCACCCAATTCACTTTTTTGGACCCAATAGTGATGTTTTGGTTCATTTGGGTCAGTTTCGTTACTGCACCGAAAACCATGCCGGGGTTGCATTTAATGCACCGATTCGGGTCGGAAACGAAACGATGCACGGAATCAGCTAGAAACGAAACAAACGCAGCCAATTCACTTTTTTGGACCCAATAGTGATGTTTTGGTTCGTTTGGATCAGTTTCGTTACTACACCGAAAACCATGCCGGGGTTGCATTTAATGCACCGATTCGGGTCGGAAACGAAACGATGCACGGGATCGGCTAGAAACGAAACGAACGCACCCAATTCACTTTTTTTGGACCCAATAGTGATGTTTTGGTTCGTTTGGGTCAGTTTGGTTACTGCACCGAAAACCATGCCGGGGTTGCATTTAATGCACCGATTCGGCTCGGAAACGAAACGATGCACGGGATCGGCTAGAAACGAAACGAACGCACCCAATTCACTTTTTTTGGACCCAATAGTGATGTTTTGGTTCGTTTGGGTCAGTTTTGTTACTGCACCGAAAACCATGCCGGGGTTGCATTTAATGCACCGATTCGGCTCGGAAACGAAACGATGCACGGAATCAGCTAGAAACGAAACGAACGCACCCATATCACATTGTTGGATCCAATAGTGATGTTTTGGTTCATTTGGGTAAGTTTCGTTACTGCACCAAAAACCATGCCGGGGTTGCATTTAATGCACCGATTCGGGTCGGAAACGAAACGATGCACGGAATCAGCTAGAAACGAAACGAACGCACCCTATCCTCTTTTTTGGACCCAATAGTGATGTTTTGGTTCGTTTGGGTCAGTTTCGTTACTGCCCCGAAAACCATGCCGGGGTTGCATTTAATGCACCGATTCGGGTCGGAAACGAAACGATGCACGAAATCAGCTAGAAACGAAACGAACGCACCCTATCCTCTTTTTTGGACCCAATAGTGATGTTTTGGTTCATTTGGGTCAGTTTCGTTACTGCACCGAAAACCATGCCGGGGTTGCATTTAATGCACCGATTCGGGTCGGAAACGAAACGATGCACGAGATCGGCTAGAAACGAAACGAACGCACCCAATTCACTTTTTTAGAAACAATAGTGATGTTTTGGTTCGTTTGGATCAGTTTCGTTACTACACCGAAAACCATGCCGGGGTTGCATTTAATGCACCGATTCGGGTCGGAAACGAAACGATGCACAGTATCGTCCAGAAACGAAATGAACGCACCCAATTCACTTTTTTGGACCCAATAGTGATGTTTTGGTTCATTTGGGTCAGTTTCGTTACTGCACCGAAAACCATGCCGGGGTTGCATTTAATGCACCGATTCGGGTCGGGAACGAAACGATGCACGGGATCGGCTAGAAACGAAACGAACGCACCCAATTCACTTTTTTAGAAACAATAGTGATGTTTTGGTTCGTTTGGATCAGTTTCGTTACTACACCGAAAACCATGCCGGGGTTGCATTTAATGCACCTATTCGGGTCGGGAACGAAACGATGCACGAGATCGGCTAGAAACGAAACAAACGAACCCAATTCACTTTTTTGGACCCAATAGTGATGTTTTGGTTCATTTGGGTCAGTTTTGTTACTGCACCGAAAACCATGTCGGGGTTGCATTTAATGCACCGATTCGGGTCGGAAACGAAACGATGCACGAAATCAGCTAGAAACGAAACGAACGCACCCTATCCTCTTTTTTGGACCCAATAGTGATGTTTTGGTTCGTTTGGGTCAGTTTCGTTACTGCACCGAAAACCATGCCGGGGTTGCATTTAATGCACCGATTCGGGTCGGAAACGAAACGATGCACGGGATCGGCTAGAAACGAAACGAACGCACCGAATTCACTTTTTTAGAAACAATAGTGATGTTTTGGTTCGTTTGGATCAGTTTCGTTACTACACCGAAAACCATGCCGGGGTTGCATTTAATGCACCGATTCGGGTCGGAAACGAAACGATGCATGTTATCGTCCAGAAATGAAATGAACACACCCTATCCACTTTTTTGGACCCAATAGTTATGTTTTGGTTCATTTGGGTCAGTTTCGTTACTGCACCGAAAACCATGCCGGGGTTGCATTTAATGCACCGATTCGGGTCGGAAACGAAACGATGCACGAAATCAGCTAGAAACGAAACGAACGCACCCAATTCACTTTTTTGGACCCAATAGTGATGTTTTGGTTCATTTGGATCAGTTTCGTTACTGCACCGAAAACCATTCCGGGGTTGCATTTAATGCACCGATTCGGGTCGGAAACGAAACGATGCACGGGATCGGCTAGAAACGAAACAAACGCACCCAATTCACTTTTTTGGACCCAATAGTGATGTTTTGGTTCATTTGGGTCAGTTTCGTTACTGCACCGAAAACCATGCCGGGGTTGCATTTAATGCACCGATTCGGGTCGGAAACGAAACGATGCACGGAATCAGCTAGAAACGAAACAAACGCAGCCAATTCACTTTTTTGGACCCAATAGTGATGTTTTGGTTCGTTTGGATCAGTTTCGTTACTACACCGAAAACCATGCCGGGGTTGCATTTAATGCACCGATTCGGGTCGGAAACGAAACGATGCACGGGATCGGCTAGAAACGAAACGAACGCACCCAATTCACTTTTTTTGGACCCAATAGTGATGTTTTGGTTCGTTTGGGTCAGTTTGGTTACTGCACCGAAAACCATGCCGGGGTTGCATTTAATGCACCGATTCGGCTCGGAAACGAAACGATGCACGGGATCGGCTAGAAACGAAACGAACGCACCCAATTCACTTTTTTTGGACCCAATAGTGATGTTTTGGTTCGTTTGGGTCAGTTTTGTTACTGCACCGAAAACCATGCCGGGGTTGCATTTAATGCACCGATTCGGCTCGGAAACGAAACGATGCACGGAATCAGCTAGAAACGAAACGAACGCACCCATATCACATTGTTGGATCCAGTAGTGATGTTTTGGTTCATTTGGGTAAGTTTCGTTACTGCACCAAAAACCATGCCGGGGTTGCATTTAATGCACCGATTCGGGTCGGAAACGAAACGATGCACGGAATCAGCTAGAAACGAAACGAACGCACCCTATCCTCTTTTTTGGACCCAATAGTGATGTTTTGGTTCGTTTGGGTCAGTTTCGTTACTGCCCCGAAAACCATGCCGGGGTTGCATTTAATGCACCGATTCGGGTCGGAAACGAAACGATGCACGAAATCAGCTAGAAACGAAACGAACGCACCCTATCCTCTTTTTTGGACCCAATAGTGATGTTTTGGTTCATTTGGGTCAGTTTCGTTACTGCACCGAAAACCATGCCGGGGTTGCATTTAATGCACCGATTCGGGTCGGAAACGAAACGATGCACGAGATCGGCTAGAAACGAAACGAACGCACCCAATTCACTTTTTTAGAAACAATAGTGATGTTTTGGTTCGTTTGGATCAGTTTCGTTACTACACCGAAAACCATGCCGGGGTTGCATTTAATGCACCGATTCGGGTCGGAAACGAAACGATGCACAGTATCGTCCAGAAACGAAATGAACGCACCCAATTCACTTTTTTGGACCCAATAGTGATGTTTTGGTTCATTTGGGTCAGTTTCGTTACTGCACCGAAAACCATGCCGGGGTTGCATTTAATGCACCGATTCGGGTCGGGAACGAAACGATGCACGGGATCGGCTAGAAACGAAACGAACGCACCCAATTCACTTTTTTGGACCCAATAGTGATGTTTTGGTTCATTTGGGTCAGTTTCGTTACTGCACCGAAAACCATGCCGGGGTTGCATTTAATGCACCGATTCGGGTCGGAAACGAAACGATGCACGGGATCGGCTAGAAACGAAACGAACGCACCCAATTCACTTTTTTAGAAACAATAGTGATGTTTTGGTTCGTTTGGATCAGTTTCGTTACTACACCGAAAACCATGCCGGGGTTGCATTTAATGCACCGATTCGGGTCGGGAACGAAACGATGCACGGGATCGGCTAGAAACGAAACAAACGAACCCAATTCACTTTTTTGGACCCAATAGTGATGTTTTGGTTCATTTGGGTCAGTTTCGTTACTGCACCGAAAACCATGTCGGGGTTGCATTTAATGCACCGATTCGGGTCGGAAACGAAACGATGCACGAAATCAGCTAGAAATGAAACGAACGCACCCTATCCTCTTTTTTGGACCCAATAGTGATGTTTTGGTTGGTTTGGGTCAGTTTCGTTACTGCACCGAAAACCATGCCGGGGTTGCATTTAATGCACCGATTCGGGTCGGAAACGAAACGATGCACGGGATCGGCTAGAAACGAAACGAACGCACCGAATTCACTTTTTTAGAAACAATAGTGATGTTTTGGTTCGTTTGGATCAGTTTCGTTACTACACCGAAAACCATGCCGGGGTTGCATTTAATGCACCGATTCGGGTCGGAAACGAAACGATGCATGTTATCGTCCAGAAATGAAATGAACACACCCTATCCACTTTTTTGGACCCAATAGTTATGTTTTGGTTCATTTGGGTCAGTTTCGTTACTGCACCGAAAACCATGCCGGGGTTGCATTTAATGCACCGATTCGGGTCGGAAACGAAACGATGCACGAAATCAGCTAGAAACGAAACGAACGCACCCAATTCACTTTTTTGGACCCAATAGTGATGTTTTGGTTCATTTGGATCAGTTTCGTTACTGCACCGAAAACCATTCCGGGGTTGCATTTAATGCACCGATTCGGGTCGGAAACGAAACGATGCACGGGATCGGCTAGAAACGAAACAAACGCACCCAATTCACTTTTTTGGACCCAATAGTGATGTTTTGGTTCATTTGGGTCAGTTTCGTTACTGCACCGAAAACCATGCCGGGGTTGCATTTAATGCACCGATTCGGGTCGGAAACGAAACGATGCACGGAATCAGCTAGAAACGAAACAAACGCAGCCAATTCACTTTTTTGGACCCAATAGTGATGTTTTGGTTCATTTGGATCAGTTTCGTTACTACACCGAAAACCATGCCGGGGTTGCATTTAATGCACCGATTCGGGTCGGAAACGAAACGATGCACGGGATCGGCTAGAAACGAAACGAACGCACCCAATTCACTTTTTTTGGACCCAATAGTGATGTTTTGGTTCGTTTGGGTCAGTTTGGTTACTGCACCGAAAACCATGCCGGGGTTGCATTTAATGCACCGATTCGGCTCGGAAACGAAACGATGCACGGAATCAGCTAGAAACGAAACGAACGCACCCATATCACATTGTTGGATCCAATAGTGATGTTTTGGTTCATTTGGGTAAGTTTCGTTACTGCACCAAAAACCATGCCGGGGTTGCATTTAATGCACCGATTCGGGTCGGAAACGAAACGATGCACGGAATCAGCTAGAAACGAAACGAACGCACCCTATCCTCTTTTTTGGACCCAATAGTGATGTTTTGGTTCGTTTGGGTCAGTTTCGTTACTGCACCGAAAACCATGCCGGGGTTGCATTTAATGCACCGATTCGGGTCGGAAACGAAACGATGCACGAAATCAGCTAGAAACGAAACGAACGCACCCAATTCACTTTTTTGGACCCAATAGTGATGTTTTGGTTCATTTGGGTAAGTTTCGTTACTGCACCGAAAACCATGCCGGGGTTGCATTTAATGCACCGATTCGGGTCGGAAACGAAACGATGCACGGGATCGGCTAGAAACGAAACGAACGCACCCAATTCACTTTTTTAGAAACAATAGTGATGTTTTGGTTCGTTTGGATCAGTTTCGTTACTACACCGAAAACCATGCCGGGGTTGCATTTAATGCACCGATTCGGGTCGGGAACGAAACGATGCACGGGATCGGCTAGAAACGAAACAAACGCACCCAATTCACTTTTTTGGACCCAATAGTGATGTTTTGGTTCATTTGGGTCAGTTTCGTTACTGCACCGAAAACCATGTCGGGGTTGCATTTAATGCACCGATTCGAGTCGGAAACGAAACGATGCACGAAATCAGCTAGAAACGAAACGAACGCACCCTATCCTCTTTTTTGGACCCAATAGTGATGTTTTGGTTCGTTTGGGTCAGTTTCGTTACTGCACCGAAAACCATGCCGGGGTTGCATTTAATGCACCGATTCGGGTCGGAAACGAAACGATGCACGGGATCGGCTAGAAACGAAACGAACGCACCGAATTCACTTTTTTAGAAACAATAGTGATGTTTTGGTTCGTTTGGATCAGTTTCGTTACTACACCGAAAACCATGCCGGGGTTGCATTTAATGCACCGATTCGGGTCGGAAACGAAACGATGCATGTTATCGTCCAGAAATGAAATGAACACACCCTATCCACTTTTTTGGACCCAATAGTTATGTTTTGGTTCATTTGGGTCAGTTTCGTTACTGCACCGAAAACCATGCCGGGGTTGCATTTAATGCACCGATTCGGGTCGGAAACGAAACGATGCACGAAATCAGCTAGAAACGAAACGAACGCACCCAATTCACTTTTTTGGACCCAATAGTGATGTTTTGGTTCGTTTGGATCAGTTTCGTTACTGCACCGAAAACCATTCCGGGGTTGCATTTAATGCACCGATTCGGGTCGGAAACGAAACGATGCACGGGATCGGCTAGAAACGAAACAAGCGCACCCAATTCACTTTTTTGGACCCAATAGTGATGTTTTGGTTCATTTGGGTCAGTTTCGTTACTGCACCGAAAACCATGCCGGGGTTGCATTTAATGCACCGATTCGGGTCGGAAACGAAACGATGCACGGAATCAGCTAGAAACGAAACAAACGCAGCCAATTCACTTTTTTTGGACCCAATAGTGATGTTTTGGTTCGTTTGGATCAGTTTCGTTACTACACCGAAAACCATGCCGGGGTTGCATTTAATGCACCGATTCGGGTCGGAAACGAAACGATGCATGTTATCGTCCAGAAATGAAATGAACACACCCTATCCACTTTTTTGGACCCAATAGTGATGTTTTGGTTCGTTTGGGTCAGTTTCGTTACTGGACCGAAAACCATGCCGGGGTTGCATTTCATGCACCGATTCGGGTCGGAAACGAAACGATGCACGGGATCGGCTAGAAACGAAACAAACGCACCCAATTCACTTTTTTGGACCCAATAGTGATGTTTTGGTTCGTTTGGGTCAGTTTCGTTACTGCACCGAAAACCATGCCGGGGTTGCATTTAATGCACCGATTCGGGTCGGAAACGAAACGATGCACGGGATCGGCTAGAAACGAAACGAACGCACCCAATTCACTTTTTTGGACCCAGTAGTGATGTTTTGGTTCGTTTGGGTCAGTTTCGTTACTGCACCGAAAACCATGCCAGGGTTGCATTTAATGCACCGATTCGGGTCGGAAACGAAACGATGCACGGGATCGGCTAGAAACGAAACGAACGCACCCAATTCACTTTTTTTGGACCCAATAGTGATGTTTTGGTTCGTTTGGGTCAGTTTTGTTACTGCACCGAAAACCATGCCGGGGTTGCATTTAATGCACCGATTCGGCTCGGAAACGAAACGATGCACGGAATCAGCTAGAAACGAAACGAACGCACCCATATCACATTGTTGGATCCAATAGTGATGTTTTGGTTCATTTGGGTAAGTTTCGTTACTGCACCAAAAACCATGCCGGGGTTGCATTTAATGCGCCGATTCGGGTCGGAAACGAAACGATGCACGGAATCAGCTAGAAACGAAACGAACGCACCCTATCCTCTTTTTTGGACTCAATAGTGATGTTTTGGTTCGTTTGGGTCAGTTTCGTTACTGCACCGAAAACCATGCTGGGGTTGCATTTAATGCACCGATTCGGGTCGGAAACGATACGATGCACGAAATCAGCTAGAAACGAAACGAACGCACCCAATTCACTTTTTTGGACCCAATAGTGATGTTTTGGTTCATTTGGGTTAGTTTCGTTACTGCACCGAAAACCATGCCGGGGTTGCATTTAATGCACCGATTCGGGTCGGAAACGAAACGATGCACGGGATCGGCTAGAAACGAAACGAACGCACCCAATTCACTTTTTTAGAAACAATAGTGATGTTTTGGTTCGTTTGGATCAGTTTCGTTACTACACCGAAAACCATGCCGGGGTTGCATTTAATGCACCGATTCGGGTCGGAAACGAAACGATGCACAGGATCGGCTAGAAATGAAACAAACGCACCCAATTCACTTTTTTGGACCCAATAGTGATGTTTTGGTTCATTTGGGTCAGTTTCGTTACTGCACCGAAAACCATGCCGGGGTTGCATTTAATGCACCGATTCGGGTCGGAAACGAAACGATGCATGTTATCGTCCAGAAACGAAATGAACGCACCCAATTCACTTTTTTGGACCTAATAGTGATGTTTTGGTTCGTTTGGGTCAGTTTCGTTACTGGACCGAAAACCATGCCGGGGTTGCATTTAATGCACCGATTCGGGTCGGGAACGAAACGATGCACGGGATCGGCTAGAAACGAAACGAACGCACCCAATTCACTTTTTTGGACCCAATAGTGATGTTTTGGTTCATTTGGGTCAGTTTCGTTACTGCACCGAAAACCATGCCAGGGTTGCATTTAATGCACCGATTCGGGTCGGAAACGAAACAATGCACGGGATCGGCTAGAAACGAAACGAACGCACCCAATTCACTTTTTTTGGACCCAATAGTGATGTTTTGGTTCATTTGGGTCAGTTTTGTTACTGCACCGAAAACCATGCCGGGGTTGCATTTAATGCACCGATTCGGCTCGGAAACGAAACGATGCACGGAATCAGCTAGAAACGAAACGAACGCAGCCAATTCACTTTTTTTGGACCCAATAGTGATGTTTTGGTTCGTTTGGATCAGTTTCGTTACTACACCGAAAACCATGCCGGGGTTGCATTTAATGCACCGATTCGGGTCGGAAACGAAACGATGCATGTTATCGTCCAGAAATGAAATGAACACACCCTATCCACTTTTTTGGACCCAATAGTGATGTTTTGGTTCGTTTGGGTCAGTTTCGTTACTGGACCGAAAACCATGCCGGGGTTGCATTTCATGCACCGATTCGGGTCGGAAACGAAACGATGCACGGGATCGGCTAGAAACGAAACAAACGCACACAATTCACTTTTTTGGACCCAATAGTGATGTTTTGGTTCGTTTGGGTCAGTTTCGTTACTGCACCGAAAACCATGCCGGGGTTGCATTTAATGCACCGATTCGGGTCGGAAACGAAACGATGCACGGGATCGGCTAGAAACGAAACGAACGCACCCAATTCACTTTTTTGGACCCAATAGTGATGTTTTGGTTCGTTTGGGTCAGTTTCGTTACTGCACCGAAAACCATGCCAGGGTTGCATTTAATGCACCGATTCGGGTCGGAAAGGAAACGATGCACGGGATCGGCTAGAAACGAAACGAACGCACCCAATTCACTTTTTTTGGACCCAATAGTGATGTTTTGGTTCGTTTGGGTCAGTTTTGTTACTGCACCGAAAACCATGCCGGGGTTGCATTTAATGCACCGATTCGGCTCGGAAACGAAACGATGCACGGAATCAGCTAGAAACGAAACGAACGCACCCATATCACATTGTTGGATCCAATAGTGATGTTTTGGTTCATTTGGGTAAGTTTCGTTACTGCACCAAAAACCATGCCGGGGTTGCATTTAATGCACCGATTCGGGTCGGAAACGAAACGATGCACGGAATCAGCTAGAAACGAAACGAACGCACCCTATCCTCTTTTTTGGACTCAATAGTGATGTTTTGGTTCGTTTGGGTCAGTTTCGTTACTGCACCGAAAACCATGCTGGGGTTGCATTTAATGCACCGATTCGGGTCGGAAACGATACGATGCACGAAATCAGCTAGAAACGAAACGAACGCACCCAATTCACTTTTTTGGACCCAATAGTGATGTTTTGGTTCATTTGGGTTAGTTTCGTTACTGCACCGAAAACCATGCCGGGGTTGCATTTAATGCACCGATTCGGGTCGGAAACGAAACGATGCACGGGATCGGCTAGAAACGTAACGAACGCACCCTATCCTCTTTTTTGGACTCAATAGTGATGTTTTGGTTCGTTTGGGTCAGTTTCGTTACTGGACCGAAAACCATGCCGGGGTTGCATTTAATGCACCGATTCGGGTCGGGAACGAAACGATGCACGGGATCGGCTAGAAACGAAACGAACTCACCCAATTCACTTTTTTGGACCCAATAGTGATGTTTTGGTTCATTTGGGTCAGTTTCGTTACTGCACCGAAAACCATGCCAGGGTTGCATTTAATGCACCGATTCGGGTCGGAAACGAAACAATGCACGGGATCGGCTAGAAACGAAACGAACGCACCCAATTCACTTTTTTTGGACCCAATAGTGATGTTTTGGTTCATTTGGGTCAGTTTTGTTACTGCACCGAAAACCATGCCGGGGTTGCATTTAATGCACCGATTCGGCTCGGAAACGAAACGATGCACGGAATCAGCTAGAAACGAAACGAACGCACCCATATCAAATTGTTGGATCCAATAGTGATGTTTTGGTTCATTTGGGTAAGTTTCGTTACTGCACCAAAAACCATGCCGGGGTTGCATTTAATGCACCGATTCGGGTCGGAAACGAAACGATGCACGGAATCAGCTAGAAACGAAACGAACGCACCTATCCTCTTTTTTGGACCCAATAGTGATGTTTTGGTTCGTTTGGGTCAGTTTCGTTACTGCCCCGAAAATCATGCTGGGGTTGCATTTAATGCACCGATTCGGGTCGGAAACGAAACGATGCACGAAATCAGCTAGAAACGAAACGAATGCACCCAATTCACTTTTTTGGACCCAATAGTGATGTTTTGGTTCATTTGGGTCAGTTTCGTTACTGCACCGAAAACCATGCCGGGGTTGCATTTAATGCACCGATTCGGGTCGGAAACGAAACGATGCACGGGATCGGCTAGAAACGAAACGAACGCACCCAATTCACTTTTTTAGAAACAATAGTGATGTTTTGGTTCGTTTGGATCAGTTTCGTTACTACACCGAAAACCATGCCGGGGTTGCATTTAATGCACCGATTCGGGTCGGAAACGAAACGATGCACAGGATCGGCTAGAAATGAAACAAACGCACCCAATTCACTTTTTTGGACCCAATAGTGATGTTTTGGTTCATTTGGGTCAGTTTCGTTACTGCACCGAAAACCATGCCGGGGTTGCATTTAATGCACCGATTCGGGTCGGAAACGAAACGATGCATGTTATCGTCCAGAAACGAAATGAACGCACCCAATTCACTTTTTTGGACCTAATAGTGATGTTTTGGTTCGTTTGGGTCAGTTTCGTTACTGCACCGAAAACCATGCCGGGGTTGCATTTAATGCACCGATTCGGGTCGGGAACGAAACGATGCACGGGATCGGCTAGAAACGAAACGAACGCACCCAATTCACTTTTTTGGACCCAATAGTGATGTTTTGGTTCATTTGGGTCAGTTTCGTTACTGCACCGAAAACCATGCCGGGGTTGCATTTAATGCACCGATTCGGGTCGGAAACGAAACGATGCACGGGATCGGCTAGAAACGAAACGAACGTACCCAATTCACTTTTTTAGAAAAAATAGTGATGTTTTGGTTCGTTTGGATCAGTTTCGTTACTACACCGAAAACCATGCCGGGGTTGCATTTAATGCACCGATTCGGGTCGGGAACGAAACGATGCACGGGATCGGCTAGAAACGAAACAAACGCACCCAATTCACTTTTTTGGACCCAATAGTGATGTTTTGGTTCATTTGGGTCAGTTTCGTTACTGCACCGAAAACCATGCCGGGGTTGCATTTAATGCACCGATTCGGGTCGGAAACGAAACGATGCACGGGATCGGCTAGAAACGAAACGAACGCACCCAATTCACTTTTTTGGACCCAGTAGTGATGTTTTGGTTCATTTGGGTCAGTTTCGTTACTGCACCGAAAACCATGCCGGGGTTGCATTTAATGCACCGATTCGGCTCGGAAACGAAACGATGCACGGAATCAGCTAGAAACGAAACGAACGCACCCATATCACATTGTTGGATCCAATAGTGATGTTTTGGTTCATTTGGGTAAGTTTCGTTACTGCACCAAAAACCATGCCGGGGTTGCATTTAATGCACCGATTCGGGTCGGAAACGAAACGATGCACGGAATCAGCTAGAAACGAAACAAACGCAGCCAATTCACTTTTTTTGGACCCAATAGTGATGTTTTGGTTCGTTTGGATCAGTTTCGTTACTACACCGAAAACCATGCCGGGGTTGCATTTAATGCACCGATTCGGGTCGGAAACGAAACAATGCATGTTATCGTCCAGAAATGAAATGAACACACCCTATCCACTTTTTTGGACCCAATAGTGATGTTTTGGTTCGTTTGGGTCAGTTTCGTTACTGGACCGAAAACCATGCCGGGGTTGCATTTCATGCACCGATTCGGGTCGGAAACGAAACGATGCACGGGATCGGCTAGAAACGAAACAAACGCACCCAATTCACTTTTTTGGACCCAATAGTGATGTTTTGGTTCGTTTGGGTCAGTTTCGTTACTGCACCGAAAACCATGCCGGGGTTGCATTTAATGCACCGATTCGGGTCGGAAACGAAACGATGCACGGGATCGGCTAGAAACGAAACGAACGCACCCAATTCACTTTTTTGGACCCAATAGTGATGTTTTGGTTCGTTTGGGTCAGTTTCGTTACTGCACCGAAAACCATGTCGGGGTTGCATTTCATGCACCGATTCGGGTCGGAAACGAAACGATGCACGGGATCGGCTAGAAACGAAACAAACGCACCCAATTCACTTTTTTGGACCCAATAGTGATGTTTTGGTTCGTTTGGGTCAGTTTCGTTACTGCACCGAAAACCATGCCGGGGTTGCATTTAATGCACCGATTCGGGTCGGAAACGAAACGATGCACGGGATCGGCTAGAAACGAAACGAACGCACCCAATTCACTTTTTTGGACCCAATAGTGATGTTTTGGTTCGTTTGGGTCAGTTTCGTTACTGCACCGAAAACCATGCCCGGGTTGCATTTAATGCACCGATTCGGGTCGGAAACGAAACGATGCACGGGATCGGCTAGAAACGAAACGAACGTACCCAATTCACTTTTTTAGAAAAAATAGTGATGTTTTGTTACGTTTGGATCAGTTTTGTTACTGCACCGAAAACCATGCCGGGGTTGCATTTAATGCACCGATTCGGCTCGGAAACGAAACGATGCACGGAATCAGCTAGAAACGAAACGAACGCACCGATATCACATTGTTGGATCCAATAGTGATGTTTTGGTTCATTTGGGTAAGTTTCGTTACTGCACCAAAAACCATGCCGGGGTTGCATTTAATGCACCGATTCGGGTCGGAAACGAAACGATGCACGGAATCAGCTAGAAACGAAACGAACGCACCCTATCCTCTTTTTTGGACTCAATAGTGATGTTTTGGTTCGTTTGGGTCAGTTTCGTTACTGCACCGAAAACCATGCTGGGGTTGCATTTAATGCACCGATTCGGGTCGGAAACGAAACGATGCCCGAAATCAGCTAGAAACGAAACGAACGCACCCAATTCACTTTTTTGGACCAAATAGTGATGTTTTGGTTCATTTGGGTTAGTTTCGTTACTGCACCGAAAACCATGCCGGGGTTGCATTTAATGCACCGATTCGGGTCGGAAACGAAACGATGCACGGGATCGGCTAGAAACGAAACGAACGCACCCAATTCACTTTTTTAGAAACAATAGTGATGTTTTGGTTCATTTGGGTAAGTTTCGTTACTGCACCAAAAACCATGCCGGGGTTGCATTTAATGCACCGATTCGGGTCGGAAACGAAACGATGCACGGAATCAGCTAGAAACGAAACAAACGCAGCCAATTCACTTTTTTTGGACCCAATAGTGATGTTTTGGTTCGTTTGGATCAGTTTCGTTACTACACCGAAAACCATGCCTGGGTTGCATTTAATGCACCGATTCGGGTCGGAAACGAAACAATGCATGTTATCGTCCAGAAATGAAATGAACACACCCTATCCACTTTTTTGGACCCAATAGTGATGTTTTGGTTCGTTTGGGTCAGTTTCGTTACTGGACCGAAAACCATGCCGGGGTTGCATTTCATGCACCGATTCGGGTCGGAAACGAAACGATGCACGGGATCGGCTAGAAACGAAACAAACGCACCCAATTCACTTTTTTGGACCCAATAGTGATGTTTTGGTTCGTTTGGGTCAGTTTCGTTACTGCACCGAAAACCATGCCGGGGTTGCATTTAATGCACCGATTCGGGTCGGAAACGAAACGATGCACGGGATCGGCTAGAAACGAAACGAACGCACCCAATTCACTTTTTTGGACCCAATAGTGATGTTTTGGTTCGTTTGGGTCAGTTTCGTTACTCCACCGAAAACCATGTCGGGGTTGCATTTCATGCACCGATTCGGGTCGGAAACGAAACGATGCACGGGATCGGCTAGAAACGAAACAAACGCACCCAATTCACTTTTTTGGACCCAATAGTGATGTTTTGGTTCGTTTGGGTCAGTTTCGTTACTGCACCGAAAACCATGCCGGGGTTGCATTTAATGCACCGATTCGGGTCGGAAACGAAACGATGCACGGGATCGGCTAGAAACGAAACGAACGCACCCAATTCACTTTTTTGGACCCAATAGTGATGTTTTGGTTCGTTTGGGTCAGTTTCGTTACTGCACCGAAAACCATGCCCGGGTTGCATTTAATGCACCGATTCGGGTCGGAAACGAAACGATGCACGGGATCGGCTAGAAACGAAACGAACGTACCCAATTCACTTTTTTAGAAAAAATAGTGATGTTTTGGTACGTTTGGATCAGTTTTGTTACTGCACCGAAAACCATGCCGGGGTTGCATTTAATGCACCGATTCGGCTCGGAAACGAAACGATGCACGGAATCAGCTAGAAACGAAACGAACGCACCCATATCACATTGTTGGATCCAATAGTGATGTTTTGGTTCATTTGGGTAAGTTTCGTTACTGCACCAAAAACCATGCCGGGGTTGCATTTAATGCACCGATTCGGGTCGGAAACGAAACGATGCACGGAATCAGCTAGAAACGAAACGAACGCACCCTATCCTCTTTTTTGGACTCAATAGTGATGTTTTGGTTCGTTTGGGTCAGTTTCGTTACTGCACCGAAAACCATGCTGGGGTTGCATTTAATGCACCGATTCGGGTCGGAAACGAAACGATGCCCGAAATCAGCTAGAAACGAAACGAACGCACCCAATTCACTTTTTTGGACCCAATAGTGATGTTTTGGTTCATTTGGGTTAGTTTCGTTACTGCACCGAAAACCATGCCGGGGTTGCATTTAATGCACCGATTCGGGTCGGAAACGAAACGATGCACGGGATCGGCTAGAAACGAAACGAACGCACCCAATTCACTTTTTTAGAAACAATAGTGATGTTTTGGTTCGTTTGGATCAGTTTCGTTACTACACCGAAAACCATGCCGGGGTTGCATTTAATGCACCGATTCGGGTCGGAAACGAAACGATGCACAGGATCGGCTAGAAATGAAACAAACGCACCCAATTCACTTTTTTGGACCCAATAGTGATGTTTTGGTTCATTTGGGTCAGTTTCGTTACTGCACCGAAAACCATGCCGGGGTTGCATTTAATGCACCGATTCGGGTCGGAAACGAAACGATGCATGTTATCGTCCAGAAACGAAATGAACGCACCCAATTCACTTTTTTGGACCTAATAGTGATGTTTTGGTTCGTTTGGGTCAGTTTCGTTACTGCACCGAAAACCATGCCGGGGTTGCATTTAATGCACCGATTCGGGTCGGAAACGAAACGATGCACAGGATCGGCTAGAAATGAAACAAACGCACCCAATTCACTTTTTTGGACCCAATAGTGATGTTTTGGTTCATTTGGGTCAGTTTCGTTACTGCACCGAAAACCATGCCGGGGTTGCATTTAATGCACCGATTCGGGTCGGAAACGAAACGATGCATGTTATCGTCCAGAAACGAAATGAACGCACCCAATTCACTTTTTTGGACCTAATAGTGATGTTTTGGTTCGTTTGGGTCAGTTTCGTTACTGGACCGAAAACCATGCCGGGGTTGCATTTCATGCACCGATTCGGGTCGGAAACGAAACGATGCACGGGATCGGCTAGAAACGAAACAAACGCACCCAATTCACTTTTTTGGACCCAATAGTGATGTTTTGGTTCGTTTGGGTCAGTTTCGTTACTGCACCGAAAACCATGCCGGGGTTGCATTTAATGCACCGATTCGGGTCGGAAACGAAACGATGCATGGGATCGGCTAGAAACGAAACGAACGCACCCAATTCACTTTTTTGGACCCAATAGTGATGTTTTGGTTCGTTTGGGTCAGTTTCGTTACTGCACCGAAAACCATGCCAGGGTTGCATTTAATGCACCGATTCGGGTCGGAAACGAAACGATGCACGGGATCGGCTAGAAACGAAACGAACGCACCCAATTCACTTTTTTTGGACCCAATAGTGATGTTTTGGTTCGTTTGGGTCAGTTTTGTTACTGCACCGAAAACCATGCCGGGGTTGCATTTAATGCACCGATTCGGCTCGGAAACGAAACGATGCACGGAATCAGCTAGAAACGAAACGAACGCACCCATATCACATTGTTGGATCCAATAGTGATGTTTTGGTTCATTTGGGTAAGTTTCGTTACTGCACCAAAAACCATGCCGGGGTTTCATTTAATGCACCGATTCGGGTCGGAAACGAAACGATGCACGGAATCAGCTAGAAACGAAACGAACGCACCCTATCCTCTTTTTTGGACTCAATAGTGATGTTTTGGTTCGTTTGGGTCAGTTTCGTTACTGCACCGAAAACCATGCTGGGGTTGCATTTAATGCACCGATTCGGGTCGGAAACGAAACGATGCACGAAATCAGCTAGAAACGAAACGAACGCACCCAATTCACTTTTTTGGACCCAATAGTGATGTTTTGGTTCATTTGGGTTAGTTTCGTTACTGCACCGAAAACCATGCCGGGGTTGCATTTAATGCACCGATTCGGGTCGGAAACGAAACGATGCACGGGATCGGCTAGAAACGAAACGAACGCACCCAATTCACTTTTTTAGAAACAATAGTGATGTTTTGGTTCGTTTGGATCAGTTTCGTTACTACACCGAAAACCATGCCGGGGTTGCATTTAATGCACCGATTCGGGTCGGAAACGAAACGATGCACAGGATCGGCTAGAAATGAAACAAACGCACCCAATTCACTTTTTTGGACCCAATAGTGATGTTTTGGTTCATTTGGGTCAGTTTCGTTACTGCACCGAAAACCATGCCGGGGTTGCATTTAATGCACCGATTCGGGTCGGAAACGAAACGATGCATGTTATCGTCCAGAAACGAAATGAACGCACCCAATTCACTTTTTTGGACCTAATAGTGATGTTTTGGTTCGTTTGGGTCAGTTTCGTTACTGGACCGAAAACCATGCCGGGGTTGCATTTAATGCACCGATTCGGGTCGGGAACGAAACGATGCACGGGATCGGCTAGAAACGAAACGAACGCACCCAATTCACTTTTTTGGACCCAATAGTGATGTTTTGGTTCATTTGGGTCAGTTTCGTTACTGCACCGAAAACCATGCCAGGGTTGCATTTAATGCACCGATTCGGGTCGGAAACGAAACGATGCACGGGATCGGCTAGAAACGAAACGAACGCACCCAATTCACTTTTTTTGGACCCTATAGTGATGTTTTGGTTCGTTTGGGTCAGTTTTGTTACTGCACCGAAAACCATGCCGGGGTTGCATTTAATGCACCGATTCGGCTCGGAAACGAAACGATGTACGGAATCAGCTAGAAACGAAACGAACGCACCCATATCACATTGTTGGATCCAATAGTGATGTTTTGGTTCATTTGGGTAAGTTTCGTTACTGCACCAAAAACCATGCCGGGGTTGCATTTAATGCACCGATTCGGGTCGGAAACGAAACGATGCACGGAATCAGCTAGAAACGAAACGAACGAACCCTATCCTCTTTTTTGCACCCAATAGTGATGTTTTGGTTCGTTTGGGTCAGTTTCGTTACTGCCCCGAAAACCATGCTGGGGTTGCATTTAATGCACCGATTCGGGTCGGAAACGAAACGATGCACGAAATCAGCTAGAAACGAAACGAATGCACCCAATTCACTTTTTTGGACCCAATAGTGATGTTTTGGTTCATTTGGGTCAGTTTCGTTACTGCACCGAAAACCATGCCGGGGTTGCATTTAATGCACCGATTCGGGTCGGAAACGAAACGATGCACGGGATCGGCTAGAAACGAAACGAACGCACCCAATTCACTTTTTTAGAAACAATAATGATGTTTTGGCTCGTTTGGATCAGTTTCGTTACTACACCGAAAACCATGCCGGGGTTGCATTTAATGCACCGATTCGGGTCGGAAACGAAACGATGCACAGGATCGGCTAGAAATGAAACAAACGCACCCAATTCACTTTTTTGGACCCAATAGTGATGTTTTGGTTCATTTGGGTCAGTTTCGTTACTACACCGAAAACCATGCCGGGGTTGCATTTAATGCACCGATTCGGGTCGGAAACGAAACGATGCATGTTATCGTCCAGAAACGAAATGAACGCAACCAATTCACTTTTTTGGACCTAATAGTGATGTTTTGGTTCGTTTGGGTCAGTTTCGTTACTGCACCGAAAACCATGCCGGGGTTGCATTTAATGCACCGATTCGGGTCGGGAACGAAACGATGCACGGGATCGGCTAGAAACGAAACGAACGCACCCAATTCACTTTTTTGGACCCAATAGTGATGTTTTGGTTCATTTGGGTCAGTTTCGTTACTGCACCGAAAACCATGCCGGGGTTGCATTTAATGCACCGATTCGGGTCGGAAACGAAACGATGCACGGGATCGGCTAGAAACGAAACGAACGTACCCAATTCACTTTTTTAGAAAAAATAGTGATGTTTTGGTTCGTTTGGATCAGTTTCGTTACTACACCGAAAACCATGCCGGGGTTGCATTTAATGCACCGATTCGGGTCGGGAACGAAACGATGCACGGGATCGGCTAGAAACGAAACAAACGCACCCAATTCACTTTTTTGGACCCAATAGTGATGTTTTGGTTCATTTGGGTCAGTTTCGTTACTGCACCGAAAACCATGTCGGGGTTGCATTTAATGCACCGATTCGGGTCGGAAACGAAACGATGCACGAAATCAGCTAGAAACGAAACGAACGCACCCAATTCACTTTTTTGGACCCAATAGTGATGTTTTGGTTCATTTGGGTCAGTTTCGTTACTGCACCGAAAACCATGCCGGGGTTGCATTTAATGCACCGATTCGGGTCGGAAACGAAACGATGCACGGGATCGGCTAGAAACGAAACGAACGCACCCAATTCACTTTTTTGGACCCAATAGTGATGTTTTGGTTCATTTGGGTCAGTTTCGTTACTGCACCGAAAACCATGCCGGGGTTGCATTTAATGCACCGATTCGGGTCGGAAACGAAACGATGCACGGGATCGGCTAGAAACGAAACGAACGCACCGAATTCACTTTTTTAGAAACAATAGTGATGTTTTGGTTCGTTTGGATCAGTTTCGTTACTACACCGAAAACCATGCCGGGGTTGCATTTAATGCACCGATTCGGGTCGGAAACGAAACGATGCATGTTATCGTCCAGAAATGAAATGAACACACCCTATCCACTTTTTTGGACCCAATAGTTATGTTTTGGTTCATTTGGGTCAGTTTCGTTACTGCACCGAAAACCATGCCGGGGTTGCATTTAATGCACCGATTCGGGTCGGAAACGAAACGATGCACGAAATCAGCTAGAAACGAAACGAACACACCCAATTCACTTTTTTGGACCCAATAGTGATGTTTTGGTTCGTTTGGATCAGTTTCGTTACTGCACCGAAAACCATTCCGGGGTTGCATTTAATGCACCGATTCGGGTCGGAAACGAAACGATGCACGGGATCGGCTAGAAACGAAACAAACGCACCCAATTCACTTTTTTGGACCCAATAGTGATGTTTTGGTTCATTTGGGTCAGTTTCGTTACTGCACCGAAAACCATGCCGGGGTTGCATTTAATGCACCGATTCGGGTCGGAAACGAAACGATGCACGGAATCAGCTAGAAACGAAACAAACGCAGCCAATTCACTTTTTTTGGACCCAATTGTGATGTTTTGGTTCGTTTGGATCAGTTTCGTTACTACACCGAAAACCATGCCGGGGTTGCATTTAATGCACCGATTCGGGTCGGAAACGAAACGATGCATGTTATCGTCCAGAAATGAAATGAACACACCCTATCCACTTTTTTGGACCCAATAGTGATGTTTTGGTTCGTTTGGGTCAGTTTCGTTACTGGACCGAAAACCATGCCGGGGTTGCATTTCATGCACCGATTCGGGTCGGAAACGAAACGATGCACGGGATCGGCTAGAAACGAAACAAACGCACCCAATTCACTTTTTTGGACCCAATAGTGATGTTTTGGTTCGTTTGGGTCAGTTTCGTTACTGCACCGAAAACCATGCCGGGGTTGCATTTAATGCACCAATTCGGGTCGGAAACGAAACGATGCACGGGATCGGCTAGAAACGAAACGAACGCACCCAATTCACTTTTTTTGGACCCAATAGTGATGTTTTGGTTCGTTTGGGTCAGTTTTGTTACTGCACCGAAAACCATGCCGGGGTTGCATTTAATGCACCGATTCGGCTCGGAAACGAAACGATGCACGGAATCAGCTAGAAACGAAACGAACGCACCCATATCACATTGTTGGATCCAATAGTGATGTTTTGGTTCATTTGGGTAAGTTTCGTTACTGCACCAAAAACCATGCCGGGGTTGCATTTAATGCACCGATTCGGGTCGGAAACGAAACGATGCACGGAATCAGCTAGAAACGAAACGAACGCACCCTATCCTCTTTTTTGGACTCAATAGTGATGTTTTGGTTCGTTTGGGTCAGTTTCGTTACTGCACCGAAAACCATGCTGGGGTTGCATTTAATGCACCGATTCGGGTCGGAAACGAAACGATGCACGAAATCAGCTAGAAACGAAACGAATGCACCCAATTCACTTTTTTGGACCCAATAGTGATGTTTTGGTTCATTTGGGTCAGTTTCGTTACTGCACCGAAAACCATGCCGGGGTTGCATTTAATGCACCGATTCGGGTCGGAAACGAAACGATGCACGGGATCGGCTAGAAACGAAACGAACGCACCCAATTCACTTTTTTAGAAACAATAATGATGTTTTGGCTCGTTTGGATCAGTTTCGTTACTACACCGAAAACCATGCCGGGGTTGCATTTAATGCACCGATTCGGGTCGGAAACGAAACGATGCACAGGATCGGCTAGAAATGAAACAAACGCACCCAATTCACTTTTTTGGACCCAATAGTGATGTTTTGGTTCATTTGGGTCAGTTTCGTTACTACACCGAAAACCATGCCGGGGTTGCATTTAATGCACCGATTCGGGTCGGAAACGAAACGATGCATGTTATCGTCCAGAAACGAAATGAACGCAACCAATTCACTTTTTTGGACCTAATAGTGATGTTTTGGTTCGTTTGGGTCAGTTTCGTTACTGCACCGAAAACCATGCCGGGGTTGCATTTAATGCACCGATTCGGGTCGGGAACGAAACGATGCACGGGATCGGCTAGAAACGAAACGAACGCACCCAATTCACTTTTTTGGACCCAATAGTGATGTTTTGGTTCATTTGGGTCAGTTTCGTTACTGCACCGAAAACCATGCCGGGGTTGCATTTAATGCACCGATTCGGGTCGGAAACGAAACGATGCACGGGATCGGCTAGAAACGAAACGAACGTACCCAATTCACTTTTTTAGAAAAAATAGTGATGTTTTGGTTCGTTTGGATCAGTTTCGTTACTACACCGAAAACCATGCCGGGGTTGCATTTAATGCACCGATTCGGGTCGGGAACGAAACGATGCACGGGATCGGCTAGAAACGAAACAAACGCACCCAATTCACTTTTTTGGACCCAATAGTGATGTTTTGGTTCATTTGGGTCAGTTTCGTTACTGCACCGAAAACCATGTCGGGGTTGCATTTAATGCACCGATTCGGGTCGGAAACGAAACGATGCACGAAATCAGCTAGAAACGAAACGAACGCACCCAATTCACTTTTTTGGACCCAATAGTGATGTTTTGGTTCATTTGGGTCAGTTTCGTTACTGCACCGAAAACCATGCCGGGGTTGCATTTAATGCACCGATTCGGGTCGGAAACGAAACGATGCACGGGATCGGCTAGAAACGAAACGAACGCACCCAATTCACTTTTTTGGACCCAATAGTGATGTTTTGGTTCATTTGGGTCAGTTTCGTTACTGCACCGAAAACCATGCCGGGGTTGCATTTAATGCACCGATTCGGGTCGGAAACGAAACGATGCACGGGATCGGCTAGAAACGAAACGAACGCACCGAATTCACTTTTTTAGAAACAATAGTGATGTTTTGGTTCGTTTGGATCAGTTTCGTTACTACACCGAAAACCATGCCGGGGTTGCATTTAATGCACCGATTCGGGTCGGAAACGAAACGATGCATGTTATCGTCCAGAAATGAAATGAACACACCCTATCCACTTTTTTGGACCCAATAGTTATGTTTTGGTTCATTTGGGTCAGTTTCGTTACTGCACCGAAAACCATGCCGGGGTTGCATTTAATGCACCGATTCGGGTCGGAAACGAAACGATGCACGAAATCAGCTAGAAACGAAACGAACACACCCAATTCACTTTTTTGGACCCAATAGTGATGTTTTGGTTCGTTTGGATCAGTTTCGTTACTGCACCGAAAACCATTCCGGGGTTGCATTTAATGCACCGATTCGGGTCGGAAACGAAACGATGCACGGGATCGGCTAGAAACGAAACAAACGCACCCAATTCACTTTTTTGGACCCAATAGTGATGTTTTGGTTCATTTGGGTCAGTTTCGTTACTGCACCGAAAACCATGCCGGGGTTGCATTTAATGCACCGATTCGGGTCGGAAACGAAACGATGCACGGAATCAGCTAGAAACGAAACAAACGCAGCCAATTCACTTTTTTTGGACCCAATTGTGATGTTTTGGTTCGTTTGGATCAGTTTCGTTACTACACCGAAAACCATGCCGGGGTTGCATTTAATGCACCGATTCGGGTCGGAAACGAAACGATGCATGTTATCGTCCAGAAATGAAATGAACACACCCTATCCACTTTTTTGGACCCAATAGTGATGTTTTGGTTCGTTTGGGTCAGTTTCGTTACTGGACCGAAAACCATGCCGGGGTTGCATTTCATGCACCGATTCGGGTCGGAAACGAAACGATGCACGGGATCGGCTAGAAACGAAACAAACGCACCCAATTCACTTTTTTGGACCCAATAGTGATGTTTTGGTTCGTTTGGGTCAGTTTCGTTACTGCACCGAAAACCATGCCGGGGTTGCATTTAATGCACCAATTCGGGTCGGAAACGAAACGATGCACGGGATCGGCTAGAAACGAAACGAACGCACCCAATTCACTTTTTTTGGACCCAATAGTGATGTTTTGGTTCGTTTGGGTCAGTTTTGTTACTGCACCGAAAACCATGCCGGGGTTGCATTTAATGCACCGATTCGGCTCGGAAACGAAACGATGCACGGAATCAGCTAGAAACGAAACGAACGCACCCATATCACATTGTTGGATCCAATAGTGATGTTTTGGTTCATTTGGGTAAGTTTCGTTACTGCACCAAAAACCATGCCGGGGTTGCATTTAATGCACCGATTCGGGTCGGAAACGAAACGATGCACGGAATCAGCTAGAAACGAAACGAACGCACCCTATCCTCTTTTTTGGACTCAATAGTGATGTTTTGGTTCGTTTGGGTCAGTTTCGTTACTGCACCGAAAACCATGCTGGGGTTGCATTTAATGCACCGATTCGGGTCGGAAACGAAACGATGCACGAAATCAGCTAGAAACGAAACGAACGCACCCAATTCACTTTTTTGGACCCAATAGTGATGTTTTGGTTCATTTGGGTTAGTTTCGTTACTGCACCGAAAACCATGCCGGGGTTGCATTTAATGCACCGATTCGGGTCGGAAACGAAACGATGCACGGGATCGGCTAGAAACGAAACGAACGCACCCAATTCACTTTTTTAGAAACAATAGTGATGTTTTGGTTCGTTTGGATCAGTTTCGTTACTACACCGAAAACCATGCCGGGGTTGCATTTAATGCACAGATTCGGGTCGGAAACGAAACGATGCACAGGATCGGCTAGAAATGAAACAAACGCACCCAATTCACTTTTTTGGACCCAATAGTGATGTTTTGGTTCATTTGGGTCAGTTTCGTTACTGCACCGAAAACCATGCCGGGGTTGCATTTAATGCACCGATTCGGGTCGGAAACGAAACGATGCATGTTATCGTCCAGAAACGAAATGAACGCACCCAATTCACTTTTTTGGACCTAATAGTGATGTTTTGGTTCGTTTGGGTCAGTTTCGTTACTGGACCGAAAACCATGCCGGGGTTGCATTTAATGCACCGATTCGGGTCGGGAACGAAACGATGCACGGGATCGGCTAGAAACGAAACGAACGCACCCAATTCACTTTTTTGGACCCAATAGTGATGTTTTGGTTCATTTGGGTCAGTTTCGTTACTGCACCGAAAAACATGCCAGGGTTGCATTTAATGCACCGATTCGGGTCGGAAACGAAACGATGCACGGGATCGGCTAGAAACGAAACGAACGCACCCAATTCACTTTTTTTGGACCCAATAGTGATGTTTTGGTTCGTTTGGGTCAGTTTTGTTACTGCACCGAAAACCATGCCGGGGTTGCATTTAATGCACCGATTCGGCTCGGAAACGAAACGATGCACGGAATCAGCTAGAAACGAAACGAACGCACCCATATCACATTGTTGGATCCAATAGTGATGTTTTGGTTCATTTGGGTAAGTTTCGTTACTGCACCAAAAACCATGCCGGGGTTGCATTTAATGCACCGATTCGGGTCGGAAACGAAACGATGCACGGAATCAGCTAGAAACGAAACGAACGCACCCTATCCTCTTTTTTGGACCCAATAGTGATGTTTTGGTTCGTTTGGGTCAGTTTCGTTACTGCCCCGAAAACCATGCTGGGGTTGCATTTAATGCACCGATTCGGGTCGGAAACGAAACGATGCACGAAATCAGCTAGAAACGAAACGAATGCACCCAATTCACTTTTTTGGACCCAATAGTGATGTTTTGGTTCATTTGGGTCAGTTTCGTTACTGCACCGAAAACCATGCCGGGGTTGCATTTAATGCACCGATTCGGGTCGGAAACGAAACGATGCACGAAATCAGCTAGAAACGAAACGAACGCACCCAATTCACTTTTTTGGACCCAATAGTGATGTTTTGGTTCATTTGGGTCAGTTTCGTTACTGCACCGAAAACCATGCCGGGGTTGCATTTAATGCACCGATTCGGGTCGGAAACGAAACGATGCACGGGATCGGCTAGAAACGAAACGAACGCACCCAATTCACTTTTTTAGAAACAATAGTGATGTTTTGGTTCGTTTGGATCAGTTTCGTTACTACACCGAAAACCATGCCGGGGTTGCATTTAATGCACCGATTCGGGTCGGAAACGAAACGATGCACAGGATCGGCTAGAAATGAAACAAACGCACCCAATTCACTTTTTTGGACCCAATAGTGATGTTTTGGTTCATTTGGGTCAGTTTCGTTACTGCACCGAAAACCATGCCGGGGTTGCATTTAATGCACCGATTCGGGTCGGAAACGAAACGATGCATGTTATCGTCCAGAAACGAAATGAACGCACCCAATTCACTTTTTTGGACCTAATAGTGATGTTTTGGTTTGTTTGGGTCAGTTTCGTTACTGGACCGAAAACCATGCCGGGGTTGCATTTAATGCACCGATTCGGGTCGGGAACGAAACGATGCACGGGATCGGCTAGAAACGAAACGAACGCACCCAATTCACTTTTTTGGACCCAATAGTGATGTTTTGGTTCATTTGGGTCAGTTTCGTTACTGCACCGAAAACCATGCCAGGGTTGCATTTAATGCACCGATTCGGGTCGGAAACGAAACGATGCACGGGATCGGCTAGAAACGAAACGAACGCACCCAATTCACTTTTTTTGGACCCAATAGTGATGTTTTGGTTCGTTTGGGTCAGTTTTGTTACTGCACCGAAAACCATGCCGGGGTTGCATTTAATGCACCGATTCGGCTCGGAAACGAAACGATGCACGGAATCAGCTAGAAACGAAACGAACGCACCCATATCACATTGTTGGATCCAATAGTGATGTTTTGGTTCATTTGGATAAGTTTCGTTACTGCACCAAAAACCATGCCGGGGTTGCATTTAATGCACCGATTCGGGTCGGAAACGAAACGATGCACGGAATCAGCTAGAAACGAAACGAACGCACCCTATCCTCTTTTTTGGACCCAATAGTGATGTTTTGGTTCGTTTGGGTCAGTTTCGTTACTGCCCCGAAAACCATGCTGGGGTTGCATTTAATGCACCGATTCGGGTCGGAAACGAAACGATGCACGAAATCAGCTAGAAACGAAACGAATGCACCCAATTCACTTTTTTGGACCCAATAGTGATGTTTTGGTTCATTTGGGTCAGTTTCGTTACTGCACCGAAAACCATGCCGGGGTTGCATTTAATGCACCGATTCGGGTCGGAAACGAAACGATGCACGGGATCGGCTAGAAACGAAACGAACGCACCCAATTCACTTTTTTAGAAACAATAGTGATGTTTTGGTTCGTTTGGATCAGTTTCGTTACTACACCGAAAACCATGCCGGGGTTGCATTTAATGCACCGATTCGGGTCGGAAACGAAACGATGCACAGGATCGGCTAGAAATGAAACAAACGCACCCAATTCACTTTTTTGGACCCAATAGTGATGTTTTGGTTCATTTGGGTCAGTTTCGTTACTGCACCGAAAACCATGCCGGGGTTGCATTTAATGCACCGATTCGGGTCGGAAACGAAACAATGCATGTTATCGTCCAGAAACGAAATGAACGCACCCAATTCACTTTTTTGGACCTAATAGTGATGTTTTGGTTCGTTTGGGTCAGTTTCGTTACTGCACCGAAAACCATGCCGGGGTTGCATTTAATGCACCGATTCGGGTCGGGAACGAAACGATGCACGGGATCGGCTAGAAACGAAACGAACGTACCCAATTCACTTTTTTAGAAAAAATAGTGATGTTTTGGTTCGTTTGGATCAGTTTCGTTACTACACCGAAAACCATGCCGGGGTTGCATTTAATGCACCGATTCGGGTCGGGAACGAAACGATGCACGGGATCGGCTAGAAACGAAACAAACGCACCCAATTCACTTTTTTGGACCCAATAGTGATGTTTTGGTTCATTTGGGTCAGTTTCGTTACTGCACCGAAAACCATGTCGGGGTTGCATTTAATGCACCGATTCGGGTCGGAAACGAAACGATGCACGAAATCAGCTAGAAACGAAACGAACGCACCCAATTCACTTTTTTGGACCCAATAGTGATGTTTTGGTTCATTTGGGTCAGTTTCGTTACTGCACCGAAAACCATGCCGGGGTTGCATTTAATGCACCGATTCGGGTCGGAAACGAAACGATGCACGGGATCGGCTAGAAACGAAACGAACGCACCGAATTCACTTTTTTAGAAACAATAGTGATGTTTTGGTTCGTTTGGATCAGTTTCGTTACTACACCGAAAACCATGCCGGGGTTGCATTTAATGCACCGATTCGGGTCGGAAACGAAACGATGCATGTTATCGTCCAGAAATGAAATGAACACACCCTATCCACTTTTTTGGACCCAATAGTTATGTTTTGGTTCATTTGGGTCAGTTTCGTTACTGCACCGAAAACCATGCCGGGGTTGCATTTAATGCACCGATTCGGGTCGGAAACGAAACGATGCACGAAATCAGCTAGAAACGAAACGAACGCACCCAATTCACTTTTTTGGACCCAATAGTGATGTTTTGGTTCGTTTGGATCAGTTTCGTTACTGCACCGAAAACCATTCCGGGGTTGCATTTAATGCACCGATTCGGGTCGGAAACGAAACGATGCACGGGATCGGCTAGAAACGAAACAAACGCACCCAATTCACGTTTTTGGACCCAATAGTGATGTTTTGGTTCATTTGGGTCAGTTTCGTTACTGCACCGAAAACCATGCCGGGGTTGCATTTAATGCACCGATTCGGGTCGGAAACGAAACGATGCACGGAATCAGCTAGAAACGAAACAAACGCAGCCAATTCACTTTTTTTGGACCCAATAGTGATGTTTTGGTTCGTTTGGATCAGTTTCGTTACTACACCGAAAACCATGCCGGGGTTGCATTTAATGCACCGATTCGGGTCGGAAACGAAACGATGCATGTTATCGTCCAGAAATGAAATGAACACACCCTATCCACTTTTTTGGACCCAATAGTGATGTTTTGGTTCGTTTGGGTCAGTTTCGTTACTGGACCGAAAACCATGCCGGGGTTGCATTTCATGCACCGATTCGGGTCGGAAACGAAACGATGCACGGGATCGGCTAGAAACGAAACAAACGCACCCAATTCACTTTTTTGGACCCAATAGTGATGTTTTGGTTCGTTTGGGTCAGTTTCGTTACTGCACCTAAAACCATGCCGGGGTTGCATTTAATGCACAGATTCGGGTCGGAAACGAAACGATGCACGGGATCGGCTAGAAACGAAACGAACGCACCCAATTCACTTTTTTGGACCCAATAGTGATGTTTTGGTTCGTTTGGGTCAGTTTCGTTACTGCACCGAAAACCATGCCAGGGTTGCATTTAATGCACCGATTCGGGTCGGAAACGAAACGATGCACGGGATCGGCTAGAAACGAAACGAACGCACCCAATTCACTTTTTTTGGACCCAATAGTGATGTTTTGGTTCGTTTGGGTCAGTTTTGTTACTGCACCAAAAACCATGCCGGGGTTGCATTTAATGCACCGATTCGGCTCGGAAACGAAACGATGCACGGAATCAGCTAGAAACGAAACGAACGCACCCATATCACATTGTTGGATCCAATAGTGATGTTTTGGTTCATTTGGGTAAGTTTCGTTACTGCACCAAAAACCATGCCGGGGTTGCATTTAATGCACCGATTCGGGTCGAAAACGAAACGATGCACGGAATCAGCTAGAAACGAAACGAACGCACCCTATCCTCTTTTTTGGACTCAATAGTGATGTTTTGGTTCGTTTGGGTCAGTTTCGTTACTGCACCGAAAACCATGCTGGGGTTGCATTTAATGCACCGATTCGGGTCGGAAACGAAACGATGCACGAAATCAGCTAGAAACAAAACGAACGCACCCAATTCACTTTTTTTGACCCAATAGTGATGTTTTGGTTCATTTGGGTTAGTTTCGTTACTGCACCGAAAACCATGCCGGGGTTGCATTTAATGCACCGATTCGGGTCGGAAACGAAACGATGCACGGGATCGGCTAGAAACGAAACGAACGCACCCAATTCACTTTTTTAGAAACAATAGTGATGTTTTGGTTCGTTTGGATCAGTTTCGTTACTACACCGAAAACCATGCCGGGGTTGCATTTAATGCACCGATTCGGGTCGGAAACGAAACGATGCATGTTATCGTCCAGAAATGAAATGAACACACCCTATCCACTTTTTTGGACCCAATAGTTATGTTTTGGTTCATTTGGGTCAGTTTCGTTACTGCACCGAAAACCATGCCGGGGTTGCATTTAATGCACCGATTCGGGTCGGAAACGAAACGATGCACGAAATCAGCTAGAAACGAAACGAACGCACCCAATTCACTTTTTTGGACCCAATAGTGATGTTTTGGTTCGTTTGGATCAGTTTCGTTACTGCACCGAAAACCATTCCGGGGTTGCATTTAATGCACCGATTCGGGTCGGAAACGAAACGATGCACGGGATCGGCTAGAAACGAAACAAACGCACCCAATTCACTTTTTTGGACCCAATAGTGATATTTTGGTTCATTTGGGTCAGTTTCGTTACTGCACCGAAAACCATGCCGGGGTTGCATTTAATGCACCGATTCGGGTCGGAAACGAAACGATGCACGGAATCAGCTAGAAACGAAACAAACGCAGCCAATTCACTTTTTTTGGACCCAATAGTGATGTTTTGGTTCGTTTGGATCATTTTCGTTACTACACCGAAAACCATGCCGGGGTTGCATTTAATGCACCGATTCGGGTCGGAAACGAAACGATGCATGTTATCGTCCAGAAATGAAATGAACACACCCTATCCACTTTTTTGGACCCAATAGTGATGTTTTGGTTCGTTTGGGTCAGTTTCGTTACTGGACCGAAAACCATGCCAGGGTTGCATTTCATGCACCGATTCGGGTCGGAAACGAAACGATGCACGGGATCGGCTAGAAACGAAACAAACGCACCCAATTCACTTTTTTGGACCCAATAGTGATGTTTTTGTTCGTTTGGGTCAGTTTCGTTACTGCACCGAAAACCATGCCGGGGTTGCATTTAATGCACCGATTCGGGTCGGAAACGAAACGATGCACGGGATCGGCTAGAAACGAAACGAACGCACCCAATTCACTTTTTTGGACCCAATAGTGATGTTTTGGTTCGTTTGGGTCAGTTTCGTTACTGCACCGAAAACCATGCCAGGGTTGCATTTAATGCACCGATTCGGGTCGGAAACGAAACGATGCACGGGATCGGCTAGAAACGAAACGAACGCACCCAATTCACTTTTTTTGGACCCAATAGTGATGTTTTGGTTCGTTTGGGTCAGTTTTGTTACTGCACCAAAAACCATGCCGGGGTTGCATTTAATGAACCGATTCGGCTCGGAAACGAAACGATGCACGGAATCAGCTAGAAACGAAACGAACGCACCCATATCACATTGTTGGATCCAATAGTGATGTTTTGGTTCATTTGGGTAAGTTTCGTTACTGCACCAAAAACCATGCCGGGGTTGCATTTAATGCACCGATTCGGGTCGAAAACGAAACGATGCACGGAATCAGCTAGAAACGAAACGAACGCACCCTATCCTCTTTTTTGGACTCAATAGTGATGTTTTGGTTCGTTTGGGTCAGTTTCGTTACTGCACCGAAAACCATGCTGGGGTTGCATTTAATGCACCGATTCGGGTCGGAAACGAAACGATGCACGAAATCAGCTAGAAACAAAACGAACGCACCCAATTCACTTTTTTTGACCCAATAGTGATGTTTTGGTTCATTTGGGTTAGTTTCGTTACTGCACCGAAAACCATGCCGGGGTTGCATTTAATGCACCGATTCGGGTCGGAAACGAAACGATGCACGGGATCGGCTAGAAACGAAACGAACGCACCCAATTCACTTTTTTAGAAACAATAGTGATGTTTTGGTTCGTTTGGATCAGTTTCGTTACTACACCGAAAACCATGCCGGGGTTGCATTTAATGCACCGATTCGGGTCGGAAACGAAACGATGCATGTTATCGTCCAGAAATGAAATGAACACACCCTATCCACTTTTTTGGACCCAATAGTTATGTTTTGGTTCATTTGGGTCAGTTTCGTTACTGCACCGAAAACCATGCCGGGGTTGCATTTAATGCACCGATTCGGGTCGGAAACGAAACGATGCACGAAATCAGCTAGAAACGAAACGAACGCACCCAATTCACTTTTTTGGACCCAATAGTGATGTTTTGGTTCGTTTGGATCAGTTTCGTTACTGCACCGAAAACCATTCCGGGGTTGCATTTAATGCACCGATTCGGGTCGGAAACGAAACGATGCACGGGATCGGCTAGAAACGAAACAAACGCACCCAATTCACTTTTTTGGACCCAATAGTGATATTTTGGTTCATTTGGGTCAGTTTCGTTACTGCACCGAAAACCATGCCGGGGTTGCATTTAATGCACCGATTCGGGTCGGAAACGAAACGATGCACGGAATCAGCTAGAAACGAAACAAACGCAGCCAATTCACTTTTTTTGGACCCAATAGTGATGTTTTGGTTCGTTTGGATCATTTTCGTTACTACACCGAAAACCATGCCGGGGTTGCATTTAATGCACCGATTCGGGTCGGAAACGAAACGATGCATGTTATCGTCCAGAAATGAAATGAACACACCCTATCCACTTTTTTGGACCCAATAGTGATGTTTTGGTTCGTTTGGGTCAGTTTCGTTACTGGACCGAAAACCATGCCAGGGTTGCATTTCATGCACCGATTCGGGTCGGAAACGAAACGATGCACGGGATCGGCTAGAAACGAAACAAACGCACCCAATTCACTTTTTTGGACCCAATAGTGATGTTTTTGTTCGTTTGGGTCAGTTTCGTTACTGCACCGAAAACCATGCCGGGGTTGCATTTAATGCACCGATTCGGGTCGGAAACGAAACGATGCACGGGATCGGCTAGAAACGAAACGAACGCACCCAATTCACTTTTTTGGACCCAATAGTGATGTTTTGGTTCGTTTGGGTCAGTTTCGTTACTGCACCGAAAACCATGCCAGGGTTGCATTTAATGCACCGATTCGGGTCGGAAACGAAACGATGCTCGGGATCGGCTAGAAACGAAACGAACGCACCCAATTCACTTTTTTTGGACCCAATAGTGATGTTTTGGTTCGTTTGGGTCAGTTTTGTTACTGCACCGAAAACCATGCCGGGGGTTGCATTTAATGCACCGATTCGGCTCGGAAATGAAACGATGCACGGAATCAGCTAGAAACGAAACGAACGCACCCATATCACATTGTTGGATCCAATAGTGATGTTTTGGTTCATTTGGGTAAGTTTCGTTACTGCACCAAAAATCATGCCGGGGTTGCATTTAATGCACCGATTCGGGTCGGAAACGAAACGATGCACGGAATCAGCTAGAAACGAAACGAACGCACCCTATCCTCTTTTTTGGACTCAATAGTGATGTTTTGGTTCGTTTGGGTCAGTTTCGTTACTGCACCGAAAACCATGCTGGGGTTGCATTTAATGCACCGATTCGGGTCGGAAACGAAACGATGCACGAAATCAGCTAGAAACGAAACGAACGCACCCAATTCACTTTTTTGGACCCAATAGTGATGTTTTGGTTCATTTGGGTTAGTTTCGTTACTGCACCGAAAACCATGCCGGGGTTGCATTTAATGCACCGATTCGGGTCGGAAACGAAACGATGCACGGGATCGGCTAGAAACGAAACGAACGCACCCAATTCACTTTTTTAGAAACAATAGTGATGTTTTGGTTCGTTTGGATCAGTTTCGTTACTACACCGAAAACCATGCCGGGGTTGCATTTAATGCACCGATTCGGGTCGGAAACGAAACGATGCACAGGATCGGCTAGAAATGAAACAAACGCACCCAATTCACTTTTTTGGACCCAATAGTGATGTTTTGGTTCATTTGGGTCAGTTTCGTTACTGCACCGAAAACCATGCCGGGGTTGCATTTAATGCACCGATTCGGGTCGGAAACGAAACGATGCATGTTATCGTCCAGAAACGAAATGAACGCACCCAATTCACTTTTTTGGACCTAATAGTGATGTTTTGGTTCGTTTGGGTCAGTTTCGTTACTGCACCGAAAACCATGCCGGGGTTGCATTTAATGCACCGATTCGGGTCGGGAACGAAACGATGCACGGGATCGGCTAGAAACGAAACGAACGCACCCAATTCACTTTTTTGGACCCAATAGTGATGTTTTGGTTCTTTGGGTCAGTTTCGTTACTGCACCGAAAACCATGCCGGGGTTGCATTTAATGCACCGATTCGGGTCGGAAACGAAACGATGCACGGGATCGGCTAGAAACGAAACGAACGCACCCAATTCACTTTTTTAGAAACAATAGTGATGTTTTGGTTCGTTTGGATCAGTTTCGTTACTACACCGAAAACCATACCGGGGTTGCATTTAATGCACCGATTCGGGTCGGAAACGAAACGATGCATGTTATCGTCCAGAAATGAAATGAACACACCCTATCCACTTTTTTGGACCCAATAGTTATGTTTTGGTTCATTTGGGTCAGTTTCGTTACTGCACCGAAAACCATGCCGGGGTTGCATTTAATGCACCGATTCGGGTCAGAAACGAAACGATGCACGAAATCAGCTACAAACGAAACGAACGCACCCAATTCACTTTTTTGGACCCAATAGTGATGTTTTGGTTCGTTTGGATCAGTTTCGTTACTACACCGAAAACCATGCCGGGGTTGCATTTAATGCACCGATTCGGGTCGGAAACGAAACGATGCACAGGATCGGCTAGAAATGAAACAAACGCACCCAATTCACTTTTTTGGACCCAATAGTGATGTTTTGGTTCATTTGGGTCAGTTTCGTTACTGCACCGAAAACCATGCCGGGGTTGCATTTAATGCACCGATTCGGGTCGGAAACGAAACAATGCATGTTATCGTCCAGAAACGAAATGAACGCACCCAATTCACTTTTTTGGACCTAATAGTGATGTTTTGGTTCGTTTGGGTCAGTTTCGTTACTGCACCGAAAACCATGCCGGGGTTGCATTTAATGCACCGATTCGGGTCGGGAACGAAACGATGCACGGGATCGGCTAGAAACGAAACGAACGTACCCAATTCACTTTTTTAGAAAAAATAGTGATGTTTTGGTTCGTTTGGATCAGTTTCGTTACTACACCGAAAACCATGCCGGGGTTGCATTTAATGCACCGATTCGGGTCGGGAACGAAACGATGCACGGGATCGGCTAGAAACGAAACAAACGCACCCAATTCACTTTTTTGGACCCAATAGTGATGTTTTGGTTCATTTGGGTCAGTTTCGTTACTGCACCGAAAACCATGTCGGGGTTGCATTTAATGCACCGATTCGGGTCGGAAACGAAACGATGCACGAAATCAGCTAGAAACGAAACGAACGCACCCAATTCACTTTTTTGGACCCAATAGTGATGTTTTGGTTCATTTGGGTCAGTTTCGTTACTGCACCGAAAACCATGCCGGGGTTGCATTTAATGCACCGATTCGGGTCGGAAACGAAACGATGCACGGGATCGGCTAGAAACGAAACGAACGCACCGAATTCACTTTTTTAGAAACAATAGTGATGTTTTGGTTCGTTTGGATCAGTTTCGTTACTACACCGAAAACCATGCCGGGGTTGCATTTAATGCACCGATTCGGGTCGGAAACGAAACGATGCATGTTATCGTCCAGAAATGAAATGAACACACCCTATCCACTTTTTTGGACCCAATAGTTATGTTTTGGTTCATTTGGGTCAGTTTCGTTACTGCACCGAAAACCATGCCGGGGTTGCATTTAATGCACCGATTCGGGTCGGAAACGAAACGATGCACGAAATCAGCTAGAAACGAAACGAACGCACCCAATTCACTTTTTTGGACCCAATAGTGATGTTTTGGTTCGTTTGGATCAGTTTCGTTACTGCACCGAAAACCATTCCGGGGTTGCATTTAATGCACCGATTCGGGTCGGAAACGAAACGATGCACGGGATCGGCTAGAAACGAAACAAACGCACCCAATTCACGTTTTTGGACCCAATAGTGATGTTTTGGTTCATTTGGGTCAGTTTCGTTACTGCACCGAAAACCATGCCGGGGTTGCATTTAATGCACCGATTCGGGTCGGAAACGAAACGATGCACGGAATCAGCTAGAAACGAAACAAACGCAGCCAATTCGCTTTTTTTGGATCCAATAGTGATGTTTTGGTTCGTTTGGATCAGTTTCGTTACTACACCGAAAACCATGCCGGGGTTGCATTTAATGCACCGATTCGGGTCGGAAACGAAACGATGCATGTTATCGTCCAGAAATGAAATGAACACACCCTATCCACTTTTTTGGACCCAATAGTGATGTTTTGGTTCGTTTGGGTCAGTTTCGTTACTGGACCGAAAACCATGCCGGGGTTGCATTTCATGCACCGATTCGGGTCGGAAACGAAACGATGCACGGGATCGGCTAGAAACGAAACAAACGCACCCAATTCACTTTTTTGGACCCAATAGTGATGTTTTGGTTCGTTTGGGTCAGTTTCGTTACTGCACCTAAAACCATGCCGGGGTTGCATTTAATGCACAGATTCGGGTCGGAAACGAAACGATGCACGGGATCGGCTAGAAACGAAACGAACGCACCCAATTCACTTTTTTGGACCCAATAGTGATGTTTTGGTTCGTTTGGGTCAGTTTCGTTACTGCACCGAAAACCATGCCAGGGTTGCATTTAATGCACCGATTCGGGTCGGAAACGAAACGATGCACGGGATCGGCTAGAAACGAAACGAACGCACCCAATTCACTTTTTTTGGACCCAATAGTGATGTTTTGGTTCGTTTGGGTCAGTTTTGTTACTGCACCGAAAACCATGCCGGGGTTGCATTTAATGCACCGATTCGGCTCGGAAACGAAACGATGCACGGAATCAGCTAGAAACGAAACGAACGCACCCATATCACATTGTTGGATCCAATAGTGATGTTTTGGTTCATTTGGGTAAGTTTCGTTACTGCACCAAAAACCATGCCGGGGTTGCATTTAATGCACCGATTCGGGTCGAAAACGAAACGATGCACGGAATCAGCTAGAAACGAAACGAACGCACCCTATCCTCTTTTTTGGACTCAATAGTGATGTTTTGGTTCGTTTGGGTCAGTTTCGTTACTGCACCGAAAACCATGCTGGGGTTGCATTTAATGCACCGATTCGGGTCGGAAACGAAACGATGCACGAAATCAGCTAGAAACAAAACGAACGCACCCAATTCACTTTTTTTGACCCAATAGTGATGTTTTGGTTCATTTGGGTTAGTTTCGTTACTGCACCGAAAACCATGCCGGGGTTGCATTTAATGCACCGATTCGGGTCGGAAACGAAACGATGCACGGGATCGGCTAGAAACGAAACGAACGCACCCAATTCACTTTTTTAGAAACAATAGTGATGTTTTGGTTCGTTTGGATCAGTTTCGTTACTACACCGAAAACCATGCCGGGGTTGCATTTAATGCACCGATTCGGGTCGGAAACGAAACGATGCATGTTATCGTCCAGAAATGAAATGAACACACCCTATCCACTTTTTTGGACCCAATAGTTATGTTTTGGTTCATTTGGGTCAGTTTCGTTACTGCACCGAAAACCATGCCGGGGTTGCATTTAATGCACCGATTCGGGTCGGAAACGAAACGATGCACGAAATCAGCTAGAAACGAAACGAACGCACCCAATTCACTTTTTTGGACCCAATAGTGATGTTTTGGTTCGTTTGGATCAGTTTCGTTACTGCACCGAAAACCATTCCGGGGTTGCATTTAATGCACCGATTCGGGTCGGAAACGAAACGATGCACGGGATCGGCTAGAAACGAAACAAACGCACCCAATTCACTTTTTTGGACCCAATAGTGATGTTTTGGTTCATTTGGGTCAGTTTCGTTACTACACCGAAAACCATGCCGGGGTTGCATTTAATGCACCGATTCGGGTCGGAAACGAAACGATGCACGGAATCAGCTAGAAACGAAACAAACGCAGCCAATTCACTTTTTTTGGACCCAATAGTGATGTTTTGGTTCGTTTGGATCATTTTCGTTACTACACCGAAAACCATGCCGGGGTTGCATTTAATGCACCGATTCGGGTCGGAAACGAAACGATGCATGTTATCGTCCAGAAATGAAATGAACACACCCTATCCACTTTTTTGGACCCAATAGTGATGTTTTGGTTCGTTTGGGTCAGTTTCGTTACTGGACCGAAAACCATGCCAGGGTTGCATTTCATGCACCGATTCGGGTCGGAAACGAAACGATGCACGGGATCGGCTAGAAACGAAACAAACGCACCCAATTCACTTTTTTGGACCCAATAGTGATGTTTTTGTTCGTTTGGGTCAGTTTCGTTACTGCACCGAAAACCATGCCGGGGTTGCATTTAATGCACCGATTCGGGTCGGAAACGAAACGATGCACGGGATCGGCTAGAAACGAAACGAACGCACCCAATTCACTTTTTTGGACCCAATAGTGATGTTTTGGTTCGTTTGGGTCAGTTTCGTTACTGCACCGAAAACCATGCCAGGGTTGCATTTAATGCACCGATTCGGGTCGGAAACGAAACGATGCTCGGGATCGGCTAGAAACGAAACGAACGCACCCAATTCACTTTTTTTGGACCCAATAGTGATGTTTTGGTTCGTTTGGGTCAGTTTTGTTACTGCACCGAAAACCATGCCGGGGGTTGCATTTAATGCACCGATTCGGCTCGGAAATGAAACGATGCACGGAATCAGCTAGAAACGAAACGAACGCACCCATATCACATTGTTGGATCCAATAGTGATGTTTTGGTTCATTTGGGTAAGTTTCGTTACTGCACCAAAAATCATGCCGGGGTTGCATTTAATGCACCGATTCGGGTCGGAAACGAAACGATGCACGGAATCAGCTAGAAACGAAACGAACGCACCCTATCCTCTTTTTTGGACTCAATAGTGATGTTTTGGTTCGTTTGGGTCAGTTTCGTTACTGCACCGAAAACCATGCTGGGGTTGCATTTAATGCACCGATTCGGGTCGGAAACGAAACGATGCACGAAATCAGCTAGAAACGAAACGAACGCACCCAATTCACTTTTTTGGACCCAATAGTGATGTCTTGGTTCATTTGGGTTAGTTTCGTTACTGCACCGAAAACCATGCCGGGGTTGCATTTAATGCACCGATTCGGGTCGGAAACGAAACGATGCACGGGATCGGCTAGAAACGAAACGAACGCACCCAATTCACTTTTTTAGAAACAATAGTGATGTTTTGGTTCGTTTGGATCAGTTTCGTTACTACACCGAAAACCATGCCGGGGTTGCATTTAATGCACCGATTCGGGTCGGAAACGAAACGATGCACAGGATCGGCTAGAAATGAAACAAACGCACCCAATTCACTTTTTTGGACCCAATAGTGATGTTTTGGTTCATTTGGGTCAGTTTCGTTACTGCACCGAAAACCATGCCGGGGTTGCATTTAATGCACCGATTCGGGTCGGAAACGAAACGATGCACGGGATCGGCTAGAAACGAAACGAACGCACCGAATTCACTTTTTTAGAAACAATAGTGATGTTTTGGTTCGTTTGGATCAGTTTCGTTACTACACCGAAAACCATGCCGGGGTTGCATTTAATGCACCGATTCGGGTCGGAAACGAAACGATGCATGTTATCGTCCAGAAATGAAATGAACACACCCTATCCACTTTTTTGGACCCAATAGTTATGTTTTGGTTCATTTGGGTCAGTTTCGTTACTGCACCGAAAACCATGCCGGGGTTGCATTTAATGCACCGATTCGGGTCGGAAACGAAACGATGCATGTTATCGTCCAGAAACGAAATGAACGCACCCAATTCACTTTTTTGGACCTAATAGTGATGTTTTGGTTCGTTTGGGTCAGTTTCGTTACTGCACCGAAAACCATGCCGGGGTTGCATTTAATGCACCGATTCGGGTCGGGAACGAAACGATGCACGGGATCGGCTAGAAACGAAACGAACGCACCCAATTCACTTTTTTGGACCCAATAGTGATGTTTTGGTTCATTTGGGTCAGTTTCGTTACTGCACCGAAAACCATGCCGGGGTTGCATTTAATGCACCGATTCGGGTCGGAAACGAAACGATGCACGGGATCGGCTAGAAACGAAACAAACGCACCCAATTCACTTTTTTAGAAACAATAGTGATGTTTTGGTTCGTTTGGATCAGTTTCGTTACTACACCGAAAACCATACCGGGGTTGCATTTAATGCACCGATTCGGGTCGGAAACGAAACGATGCATGTTATCGTCCAGAAATGAAATGAACACACCCTATACACTTTTTTGGACCCAATAGTTATGTTTTGGTTCATTTGGGTCAGTTTCGTTACTGCACCGAAAACCATGCCGGGGTTGCATTTAATGCACCGATTCGGGTCAGAAACGAAACGATGCACGAAATCAGCTACAAACGAAACGAACGCACCCAATTCACTTTTTTGGACCCAATAGTGATGTTTTGGTTCGTTTGGATCAGTTTCGTTACTGCACCGAAAACCATTCCGGGGTTGCATTTAATGCACCGATTCGGGTCGGAAACGAAACGATGCACGGGATCGGCTAGAAACGAAACAAACGCACCCAATTCACTTTTTTGGACCCAATAGTGATGTTTTGGTTCATTTGGGTCAGTTTCGTTACTGCACCGAAAACCATGCCGGGGTTGCATTTAATGCACCGATTCGGGTCGGAAACGAAACGATGCACGAAATCAGCTAGAAACGAAACAAACGCAGCCAATTCACTTTTTTTGGACCCAATAGTGATGTTTTGGTTCGTTTGGATCATTTTCGTTACTACACCAAAAACCATGCCGGGGTTGCATTTAATGCACCGATTCGGGTCGGAAACGAAACGATGCATGTTATCGTCCAGAAATGAAATGAACACACCCTATCCACTTTTTTGGACCCAATAGTGATGTTTTGGTTCGTTTGGGTCAGTTTCGTTACTGGACCGAAAACCATGCCAGGGTTGCATTTCATGCACCGATTCGGGTCGGAAACGAAACGATGCACGGGATCGGCTAGAAACGAAACAAACGCACCCAATTCACTTTTTTGGACCCAATAGTGATGTTTTTGTTCGTTTGGGTCAGTTTCGTTACTGCACCGAAAACCATGCCGGGGTTGCATTTAATGCACCGATTCGGGTCGGAAACGAAACGATGCACGGGATCGGCTAGAAACGAAACGAACGCACCCAATTCACTTTTTTGGACCCAATAGTGATGTTTTGGTTCGTTTGGGTCAGTTTCGTTACTGCACCGAAAACCATGCCAGGGTTGCATTTAATGCACCGATTCGGGTCGGAAACGAAACGATGCACGGGATCGGCTAGAAACGAAACGAACGCACCCAATTCACTTTTTTTGGACCCAATAGTGATGTTTTGGTTCGTTTGGGTCAGTTTTGTTACTGCACCGAAAACCATGCCGGGGTTGCATTTAATGCACCGATTCGGCTCGGAAATGAAACGATGCACGGAATCAGCTAGAAACGAAACGAACGCACCCATATCACATTGTTGGATCCAATAGTGATGTTTTGGTTCATTTGGGTAAGTTTCGTTACTGCACCAAAAATCATGCCGGGGTTGCACTTAATGCACCGATTCGGGTCGGAAACGAAACGATGCACGGGATCGGCTAGAAACGAAACAAACGCACCCTATCCTCTTTTTTGGACTCAATAGTGATGTTTTGGTTCGTTTGGGTCAGTTTCGTTACTGCACCAAAAATCATGCCGGGGTTGCACTTAATGCACCGATTCGGGTCGGAAACGAAACGATGCACGGGATCGGCTAGAAACGAAACAAACGCACCCAATTCACTTTTTTGGACCCAATAGTGATGTTTTTGTTCGTTTGGGTTAGTTTCGTTACTGCACCGAAAACCATGCCGGGGTTGCATTTAATGCACCGATTCGGGTCGGAAACGAAACGATGCACGGGATCGGCTAGAAACGAAACGAACGCACCCAATTCACTTTTTTAGAAACAATAGTGATGTTTTGGTTCGTTTGGATCAGTTTCGTTACTACACCGAAAACCATGCCGGGGTTGCATTTAATGCACCGATTCGGGTCGGAAACGAAACGATGCACAGGATCGGCTAGAAATGAAACAAACGCACCCAATTCACTTTTTTGGACCCAATAGTGATGTTTTGGTTCATTTGGGTCAGTTTCGTTACTGCACCGAAAACCATGCCGGGGTTGCATTTAATGCACCGATTCGGGTCGGAAACGAAACGATGCATGTTATCGTCCAGAAACGAAATGAACGCACCCAATTCACTTTTTTGGACCTAATAGTGATGTTTTGGTTCGTTTGGGTCAGTTTCGTTACTGCACCGAAAACCATGCCGGGGTTGCATTTAATGCACCGATTCGGGTCGAGAACGAAACGATGCACGGGATCGGCTAGAAACGAAACGAACGCACCCAATTCACTTTTTTGGACCCAATAGTGATGTTTTGGTTCATTTGGGTCAGTTTCGTTACTGCACCGAAAACCATGCCGGGGTTGCATTTAATGCACCGATTCGGGTCGGAAACGAAACGATGCACGGGATCGGCTAGAAACGAAACGAACGCACCCAATTCACTTTTTTAGAAACAATAGTGATGTTTTGGTTCGTTTGGATCAGTTTCGTTACTACACCGAAAACCATGCCGGGGTTGCATTTAATGCACCGATTCGGGTCGGGAATGAAACGATGCACGGGATTGACTAGAAACGAAACAAACGCACCCAATTCACTTTTTTGGACCCAATAGTGATGTTTTGGTTCATTTGGGTCAGTTTCGTTACTGCACCGAAAACCATGTCGGGGTTGCATTTAATGCACCGATTCGGGTCGGAAACGAAACGATGCACGAAATCAGCTGGAAACGAAACGAACGCACCCAATTCACTTTTTTGGACCCAATAGTGATGTTTTGGTTCATTTGGGTCAGTTTCGTTACTGCACCGAAAACCATGCCGGGGTTGCATTTAATGCACCGATTCGGGTCGGAAACGAAACGATGCACGGGATCGGCTAGAAACGAAACGAACGCACCCAATTCACTTTTTTAGAAACAATAGTGATGTTTTGGTTCGTTTGGATCAGTTTCGTTACTACACCGAAAACCATGCCGGGGTTGCATTTAATGCACCGATTCGGGTCGGAAACGAAACGATGCACAGGATCGGCTAGAAATGAAACAAACGCACCCAATTCACTTTTTTGGACCCAATAGTGATGTTTTGGTTCATTTGGGTCAGTTTCGTTACTGCACCGAAAACCATGCCGGGGTTGCATTTAATGCACCGATTCGGGTCGGAAACGAAACGATGCATGTTATCGTCCAGAAACGAAATGAACGCACCCAATTCACTTTTTTGGACCTAATAGTGATGTTTTGGTTCGTTTGGGTCAGTTTCGTTACTGCACCGAAAACCATGCCGGGGTTGCATTTAATGCACCGATTCGGGTCGGGAACGAAACGATGCACGGGATCGGCTAGAAACGAAACGAACGCACCCAATTCACTTTTTTGGACCCAATAGTGATGTTTTGGTTCGTTTGGGTCAGTTTCGTTACTGCACCGAAAACCATGCCAGGGTTGCATTTAATGCACCGATTCGGGTCGGAAACGAAACGATGCACGGGATCGGCTAGAAACGAAACGAACGCACCCAATTCACTTTTTTAGAAACAATAGTGATGTTTTGGTTCGTTTGGATCAGTTTCGTTACTACACCGAAAACCATGCCGGGGTTGCATTTAATGCACCGATTCGGGTCGGGAATGAAACGATGCACGGGATTGACTAGAAACGAAACAAACGCACCCAATTCACTTTTTTGGACCCAATAGTGATGTTTTGGTTCATTTGGGTCAGTTTCGTTACTGCACCGAAAACCATGTCGGGGTTGCATTTAATGCACCGATTCGGGTCGGAAACGAAACGATGCACGAAATCAGCTAGAAACGAAACGAACGCACCCAATTCACTTTTTTGGACCCAATAGTGATGTTTTGGTTCGTTTGGGTCAGTTTCGTTACTGCACCGAAAACCATGCCGGGGTTGCATTTAATGCACTGATTCGGGTCGGAAACGAAACGATGCACGGAATCAGCTTGAAACGAAACGAACGCAGCCAATTCACTTTTTTTGGACCCAATAGTGATGTTTTGGTTCGTTTGGGTCAGTTTTGTTACCGCACCGAAAACCATGCCGGGGTTGCATTTAATGCACCGATTCGGGTCGGAAACGAAACGATGCACGGAATCAGCTAGAAACGAAACGAACGCACCCATATCACTTTGTTGGATGCAATAGTGATGTTTTGGTTCATTTGGGTAAGTTTCGTTACTGCACCAAAAACCATGCCGGGGTTGCATTTAATGCACCGATTCGGGTCGGAAACGAAACGATGCACGGAATCAGCTAGAAACGAAACGAACGCACCCTATCCACTTTTTTGGACCCAATAGTGATGTTTTGGTTCGTTTGGGTCAGTTTCGTTACTGCACCGAAAACCATGCCGGGGTTGCATTTAGTGCACCGATTCGGGTCGGAAACGAAACGATGCATGTTATCGTCCAGAAACGAAATGAACGCACCCTATCCACTTTTTTGGACCCAATAGTGATGTTTTGGGTCATTTGGGTCAGTTTCGTTACTGCACCGAAAACCATGCCGGGGTTGCATTTAATGCACCGATTAAGGTCAGAAACGAAACGATGCACGGGATCGGCTAGAAACGAAACGAATGCACCCAATTCACTTTTTTGGAAACAATAGTGATGTTTTGGTTCGTTTGGATCAGTTTCGTTACTACACCGAAAACCATGCCGGGGTTGCATTTAATGCACCGATTCGGGTCGGAAACGAAACGATGCATGTTATCGTCCAGAAATGAAATGAACACACCCTATCCACTTTTTTGGACCCAATAGTTATGTTTTGGTTCATTTGGGTCAGTTTCGTTACTGCACCGAAAACCATGCCGGGGTTGCATTTAATGCACCGATTCGGGTCAGAAACGAAACGATGCACGAAATCAGCTACAAACGAAACGAACGCACCCAATTCACTTTTTTGGACCCAATAGTGATGTTTTGGTTCGTTTGGATCAGTTTCGTTACTACACCGAAAACCATGCCGGGGTTGCATTTAATGCACCGATTCGGGTCGGGAATGAAACGATGCACGGGATTGACTAGAAACGAAACAAACGCACCCAATTCACTTTTTTGGACCCAATAGTGATGTTTTGGTTCATTTGGGTCAGTTTCGTTACTGCATCGAAAACCATGTCGGGGTTGCATTTAATGCACCGATTCGGGTCGGAAACGAAACGATGCACGAAATCAGCTAGAAACGAAACGAACGCACCCAATTCACTTTTTTGGACCCAATAGTGATGTTTTGGTTCGTTTGGGTCAGTTTCGTTACTGCACCGAAAACCATGCCGGGGTTGCATTTAATGCACTGATTCGGGTCGGAAACGAAACGATGCACGGAATCAGCTTGAAACGAAACGAACGCAGCCAATTCACTTTTTTTGGACCCAATAGTGATGTTTTGGTTCGTTTGGGTCAGTTTTGTTACCGCACCGAAAACCATGCCGGGGTTGCATTTAATGCACCGATTCGGGTCGGAAACGAAACGATGCACGGAATCAGCTAGAAACGAAACGAACGCACCCATATCACTTTGTTGGATGCAATAGTGATGTTTTGGTTCATTTGGGTAAGTTTCGTTACTGCACCAAAAACCATGCCGGGGTTGCATTTAATGCACCGATTCGGGTCGGAAACGAAACGATGCACGGAATCAGCTAGAAACGAAACGAACGCACCCTATCCACTTTTTTGGACCCAATAGTGATGTTTTGGTTCGTTTGGGTCAGTTTCGTTACTGCACCGAAAACCATGCCGGGGTTGCATTTAGTGCACCGATTCGGGTCGGAAACGAAACGATGCATGTTATCGTCCAGAAACGAAATGAACGCACCCTATCCACTTTTTTGGACCCAATAGTGATGTTTTGGGTTATTTGGGTCAGTTTCGTTACTGCACCGAAAACCATGCCGGGGTTGCATTTAATGCACCGATTAAGGTCAGAAACGAAACGATGCACGGGATCGGCTAGAAACGAAACGAATGCACCCAATTCACTTTTTTGGAAACAATAGTGATGTTTTGGTTCGTTTGGATCAGTTTCGTTACTACACCGAAAACCATGCCGGGGTTGCATTTAATGCACCGATTCGGGTCGGAAACGAAACGATGCATGTTATCGTCCAGAAACGAAATGAACACACCCTATCCACTTTTTTGGACCCAATAGTTATGTTTTGGTTCATTTGGGTCAGTTTCGTTACTGCACCGAAAACCATGCCGGGGTTGCATTTAATGCACCGATTCGGGTCAGAAACGAAACGATGCACGAAATCAGCTACAAACGAAACGAACGCACCCAATTCACTTTTTTGGACCCAATAGTGATGTTTTGGTTCGTTTGGATCAGTTTCGTTACTGCACCGAAAACCATTCCGGGGTTGCATTTAATGCACCGATTCGGGTCGGAAACGAAACGATGCACGGGATCGGCTAGAAACGAAACAAACGCACCCAATTCACTTTTTTGGACCCAATAGTGATGTTTTGGTTCATTTGGGTCAGTTTCGTTACTGCACCGAAAACCATGCCGGGGTTGCATTTAATGCACCGATTCGGGTCGGAAACGAAACGATGCACGAAATCAGCTAGAAACGAAACAAACGCAGCCAATTCACTTTTTTTGGACCCAATAGTGATGTTTTGGTTCGTTTGGATCATTTTCGTTACTACACCGAAAACCATGCCGGGGTTGCATTTAATGCACCGATTCGGGTCGGAAACGAAACGATGCATGTTATCGTCCAGAAATGAAATGAACACACCCTATCCACTTTTTTGGACCCAATAGTGATGTTTTGGTTCGTTTGGGTCAGTTTCGTTACTGGACCGAAAACCATGCCAGGGTTGCATTTCATGCACCGATTCGGGTCGGAAACGAAACGATGCACGGGATCGGCTAGAAACGAAACAAACGCACCCAATTCACTTTTTTGGACCCAATAGTGATGTTTTTGTTCGTTTGGGTCAGTTTCGTTACTGCACCGAAAACCATGCCGGGGTTGCATTTAATGCACCGATTCGGGTCGGAAACGAAACGATGCACGGGATCGGCTAGAAACGAAACGAACGCACCCAATTCACTTTTTTGGACCCAATAGTGATGTTTTGGTTCGTTTGGGTCAGTTTCGTTACTGCACCGAAAACCATGCCAGGGTTGCATTTAATGCACCGATTCGGGTCGGAAACGAAACGATGCACGGGATCGGCTAGAAACGAAACGAACGCACCCAATTCACTTTTTTTGGACCCAATAGTGATGTTTTGGTTCGTTTGGGTCAGTTTTGTTACTGCACCGAAAACCATGCCGGGGTTGCATTTAATGCACCGATTCGGCTCGGAAACGAAACGATGCACGGAATCAGCTAGAAACGAAACGAACGCACCCATATCACATTGTTGGATCCAATAGTGATGTTTTGGTTCATTTGGGTAAGTTTCGTTACTGCACCAAAAATCATGCCGGGGTTGCACTTAATGCACCGATTCGGGTCGGAAACGAAACGATGCACGAAATCAGCTAGAAACGAAACGAACGCACCCTATCCTCTTTTTTGGACTCAATAGTGATGTTTTGGTTCGTTTGGGTCAGTTTCGTTACTGCACCGAAAACCATGCTGGGGTTGCATTTAATGCACCGATTCGGGTCGGAAACGAAACGATGCACGAAATCAGCTAGAAACGAAACGAACGCACCCAATTCACTTTTTTGGACCCAATAGTGATGTTTTGGTTCATTTGGGTTAGTTTCGTTACTGCACCGAAAACCATGCCGGGGTTGCATTTAATGCACCGATTCGGGTCGGAAACGAAACGATGCACGGGATCGGCTAGAAACGAAACGAACGCACCCAATTCACTTTTTTAGAAACAATAGTGATGTTTTGGTTCGTTTGGATCAGTTTCGTTACTACACCGAAAACCATGCCGGGGTTGCATTTAATGCACCGATTCGGGTCGGAAACGAAACGATGCACAGGATCGGCTAGAAATGAAACAAACGCACCCAATTCACTTTTTTGGACCCAATAGTGATGTTTTGGTTCATTTGGGTCAGTTTCGTTACTGCACCGAAAACCATGCCGGGGTTGCATTTAATGCACCGATTCGGGTCGGAAACGAAACGATGCATGTTATCGTCCAGAAACGAAATGAACGCACCCAATTCACTTTTTTGGACCTAATAGTGATGTTTTGGTTCGTTTGGGTCAGTTTCGTTACTGCACCGAAAACCATGCCGGGGTTGCATTTAATGCACCGATTCGGGTCGGGAACGAAACGATCCACGGGATCGGCTAGAAACGAAACGAACGCACCCAATTCACTTTTTTGGACCCAATAGTGATGTTTTGGTTCATTTGGGTCAGTTTCGTTACTGCACCGAAAACCATGCCGGGGTTGCATTTAATGCACCGATTCGGGTCGGAAACGAAACGATGCACGGGATCGGCTAGAAACGAAACGAACGCACCCAATTCACTTTTTTAGAAACAATAGTAATGTTTTGGTTCGTTTGGATCAGTTTCGTTACTACACCGAAAACCATGCCGGGGTTGCATTTAATGCACCGATTCGGGTCGGGAATGAAACGATGCACGGGATTGACTAGAAACGAAACAAACGCACCCAATTCACTTTTTTGGACCTAATAGTGATGTTTTGGTTCATTTGGGTCAGTTTCGTTACTGCACCGAAAACCATGTCGGGGTTGCATTTAATGCACCGATTCGGGTCGGAAACGAAACGATGCACGAAATCAGCTAGAAACGAAACGAACGCACCCAATTCACTTTTTTGGACCCAATAGTGATGTTTTGGTTCATTTGGGTCAGTTTCGTTACTGCACCGAAAACCATGCCGGGGTTGCATTTAATGCACCGATTCGGGTCGGAAACGAAACGATGCACGGGATCGGCTAGAAACGAAACGAACGCACCGAATTCACTTTTTTAGAAACAATAGTGATGTTTTGGTTCGTTTGGATCACTTTCGTTACTACACCGAAAACGATGCCGGGGTTGCATTTAATGCACCGATTCGGGTCGGAAACGAAACGATGCATGTTATCGTCCAGAAATGAAATGAACACACCCTATCCACTTTTTTTGACCCAATAGTGATGTTTTGGTTCATTTGGGTCAGTTTCGTTACTGCACCGAAAACCATGCCGGGGTTGCATTCAATGCACCGATTCGGGTCGGAAACGAAACGATGCACGGGATCGGCTAGAAACGAAACGAACGCACCCAATTCACTTTTTTAGAAACAATAGTGATGTTTTGGTTCGTTTGGATCAGTTTCGTTACTACACCGAAAACCATGCCGGGGTTGCATTTAATGCACCGATTCGGGTCGGAAACGAAACGATGCACAGGATCGGCTAGAAATGAAACAAACGCACCCAATTCACTTTTTTGGACCCAATAGTGATGTTTTGGTTCATTTGGGTCAGTTTCGTTACTGCACCGAAAACCATGCCGGGGTTGCATTTAATGCACCGATTCGGGTCGGAAACGAAACGATGCATGTTATCGTCCAGAAACGAAATGAACGCACCCAATTCACTTTTTTGAACCTAATAGTGATGTTTTGGTTCGTTTGGGTCAGTTTCGTTACTGCACCGAAAACCATGCCGGGGTTGCATTTAATGCACCGATTCGGGTCGGGAACGAAACGATGCACGGGATCGGCTAGAAACGAAACGAACGCACCCAATTCACTTTTTTGGACCCAATAGTGATGTTTTGGTTCATTTGGGTCAGTTTCGTTACTGCACCGAAAACCATGCCGGGGTTGCATTTAATGCACCGATTCGGGTCGGAAACGAAACGATGCACGAAATCAGCTAGAAACGAAACGAACGCACCCAATTCACTTTTTTGGACCCAATAGTGATGTTTTGGTTCATTTGGGTCAGTTTCGTTACTGCACCGAAAACCATGCCGGGGTTGCATTTAATGCACCGATTCGGGTCGGAAACGAAACGATGCACGGGATCGGCTAGAAACGAAACGAACGCACCGAATTCACTTTTTTAGAAACAATAGTGATGTTTTGGTTCGTTTGGGTCAGTTTCGTTACTGCACCGAAAACCATGCCGGGGTTGCATTTAGTGCACCGATTCGGGTCGGAAACGAAACGATGCATGTTATCGTCCAGAAACGAAATGAACGCACCCTATCCACTTTTTTGGACCCAATAGTGATGTTTTGGGTCATTTGGGTCAGTTTCGTTACTGCACCGAAAACCATGCCGGGGTTGCATTTAATGCACCGATTAAGGTCAGAAACGAAACGATGCACGGGATCGGCTAGAAACGAAACGAATGCACCCAATTCACTTTTTTGGAAACAATAGTGATGTTTTGGTTCGTTTGGATCAGTTTCGTTACTACACCGAAAACCATGCCGGGGTTGCATTTAATGCACCGATTCGGGTCGGAAACGAAACGATGCATGTTATCGTCCAGAAATGAAATGAACACACCCTATCCACTTTTTTGGACCCAATAGTTATGTTTTGGTTCATTTGGGTCAGTTTCGTTACTGCACCGAAAACCATGCCGGGGTTGCATTTAATGCACCGATTCGGGTCAGAAACGAAACGATGCACGAAATCAGCTACAAACGAAACGAACGCACCCAATTCACTTTTTTGGACCCAATAGTGATGTTTTGGTTCGTTTGGATCAGTTTCGTTACTACACCGAAAACCATGCCGGGGTTGCATTTAATGCACCGATTCGGGTCGGGAATGAAACGATGCACGGGATTGACTAGAAACGAAACAAACGCACCCAATTCACTTTTTTGGACCCAATAGTGATGTTTTGGTTCATTTGGGTCAGTTTCGTTACTGCACCGAAAACCATGTCGGGGTTGCATTTAATGCACCGATTCGGGTCGGAAACGAAACGATGCACGAAATCAGCTAGAAACGAAACGAACGCACCCAATTCACTTTTTTGGACCCAATAGTGATGTTTTGGTTCGTTTGGGTCAGTTTCGTTACTGCACCGAAAACCATGCCGGGGTTGCATTTAATGCACTGATTCGGGTCGGAAACGAAACGATGCACGGAATCAGCTTGAAACGAAACGAACGCAGCCAATTCACTTTTTTTGGACCCAATAGTGATGTTTTGGTTCGTTTGGGTCAGTTTTGTTACCGCACCGAAAACCATGCCGGGGTTGCATTTAATGCACCGATTCGGGTCGGAAACGAAACGATGCACGGAATCAGCTAGAAACGAAACGAACGCACCCATATCACTTTGTTGGATGCAATAGTGATGTTTTGGTTCATTTGGGTAAGTTTCGTTACTGCACCAAAAACCATGCCGGGGTTGCATTTAATGCACCGATTCGGGTCGGAAACGAAACGATGCACGGAATCAGCTAGAAACGAAACGAACGCACCCTATCCACTTTTTTGGACCCAATAGTGATGTTTTGGTTCGTTTGGGTCAGTTTCGTTACTGCACCGAAAACCATGCCGGGGTTGCATTTAGTGCACCGATTCGGGTCGGAAACGAAACGATGCATGTTATCGTCCAGAAACGAAATGAACGCACCCTATCCACTTTTTTGGACCCAATAGTGATGTTTTGGGTCATTTGGGTCAGTTTCGTTACTGCACCGAAAACCATGCCGGGGTTGCATTTAATGCACCGATTAAGGTCAGAAACGAAACGATGCACGGGATCGGCTAGAAACGAAACGAATGCACCCAATTCACTTTTTTGGAAACAATAGTGATGTTTTGGTTCGTTTGGATCAGTTTCGTTACTACACCGAAAACCATGCCGGGGTTGCATTTAATGCACCGATTCGGGTCGGAAACGAAACGATGCATGTTATCGTCCAGAAATGAAATGAACACACCCTATCCACTTTTTTGGACCCAATAGTTATGTTTTGGTTCATTTGGGTCAGTTTCGTTACTGCACCGAAAACCATGCCGGGGTTGCATTTAATGCACCGATTCGGGTCAGAAACGAAACGATGCACGAAATCAGCTACAAACGAAACGAACGCACCCAATTCACTTTTTTGGACCCAATAGTGATGTTTTGGTTCGTTTGGATCAGTTTCGTTACTGCACCGAAAACCATTCCGGGGTTGCATTTAATGCACCGATTCGGGTCGGAAACGAAACGATGCACGGGATCGGCTAGAAACGAAACAAACGCACCCAATTCACTTTTTTGGACCCAATAGTGATGTTTTGGTTCATTTGGGTCAGTTTCGTTACTGCACCGAAAACCATGCCGGGGTTGCATTTAATGCACCGATTCGGGTCGGAAACGAAACGATGCACGAAATCAGCTAGAAACGAAACAAACGCAGCCAATTCACTTTTTTTGGACCCAATAGTGATGTTTTGGTTCGTTTGGATCATTTTCGTTACTACACCGAAAACCATGCCGGGGTTGCATTTAATGCACCGATTCGGGTCGGAAACGAAACGATGCATGTTATCGTCCAGAAATGAAATGAACACACCCTATCCACTTTTTTGGACCCAATAGTGATGTTTTGGTTCGTTTGGGTCAGTTTCGTTACTGGACCGAAAACCATGCCAGGGTTGCATTTCATGCACCGATTCGGGTCGGAAACGAAACGATGCACGGGATCGGCTAGAAACGAAACAAACGCACCCAATTCACTTTTTTGGACCCAATAGTGATGTTTTTGTTCGTTTGGGTCAGTTTCGTTACTGCACCGAAAACCATGCCGGGGTTGCATTTAATGCACCGATTCGGGTCGGAAACGAAACGATGCACGGGATCGGCTAGAAACGAAACGAACGCACCCAATTCACTTTTTTGGACCCAATAGTGATGTTTTGGTTCGTTTGGGTCAGTTTCGTTACTGCACCGAAAACCATGCCAGGGTTGCATTTAATGCACCGATTCGGGTCGGAAACGAAACGATGCACGGGATCGGCTAGAAACGAAACGAACGCACCCAATTCACTTTTTTTGGACCCAATAGTGATGTTTTGGTTCGTTTGGGTCAGTTTTGTTACTGCACCGAAAACCATGCCGGGGTTGCATTTAATGCACCGATTCGGCTCGGAAACGAAACGATGCACGGAATCAGCTAGAAACGAAACGAACGCACCCATATCACATTGTTGGATCCAATAGTGATGTTTTGGTTCATTTGGGTAAGTTTCGTTACTGCACCAAAAATCATGCCGGGGTTGCACTTAATGCACCGATTCGGGTCGGAAACGAAACGATGCACGAAATCAGCTAGAAACGAAACGAACGCACCCTATCCTCTTTTTTGGACTCAATAGTGATGTTTTGGTTCGTTTGGGTCAGTTTCGTTACTGCACCGAAAACCATGCTGGGGTTGCATTTAATGCACCGATTCGGGTCGGAAACGAAACGATGCACGAAATCAGCTAGAAACGAAACGAACGCACCCAATTCACTTTTTTGGACCCAATAGTGATGTTTTGGTTCATTTGGGTTAGTTTCGTTACTGCACCGAAAACCATGCCGGGGTTGCATTTAATGCACCGATTCGGGTCGGAAACGAAACGATGCACGGGATCGGCTAGAAACGAAACGAACGCACCCAATTCACTTTTTTAGAAACAATAGTGATGTTTTGGTTCGTTTGGATCAGTTTCGTTACTACACCGAAAACCATGCCGGGGTTGCATTTAATGCACCGATTCGGGTCGGAAACGAAACGATGCACAGGATCGGCTAGAAATGAAACAAACGCACCCAATTCACTTTTTTGGACCCAATAGTGATGTTTTGGTTCATTTGGGTCAGTTTCGTTACTGCACCGAAAACCATGCCGGGGTTGCATTTAATGCACCGATTCGGGTCGGAAACGAAACGATGCATGTTATCGTCCAGAAACGAAATGAACGCACCCAATTCACTTTTTTGGACCTAATAGTGATGTTTTGGTTCGTTTGGGTCAGTTTCGTTACTGCACCGAAAACCATGCCGGGGTTGCATTTAATGCACCGATTCGGGTCGGGAACGAAACGATCCACGGGATCGGCTAGAAACGAAACGAACGCACCCAATTCACTTTTTTGGACCCAATAGTGATGTTTTGGTTCATTTGGGTCAGTTTCGTTACTGCACCGAAAACCATGCCGGGGTTGCATTTAATGCACCGATTCGGGTCGGAAACGAAACGATGCACGGGATCGGCTAGAAACGAAACGAACGCACCCAATTCACTTTTTTAGAAACAATAGTAATGTTTTGGTTCGTTTGGATCAGTTTCGTTACTACACCGAAAACCATGCCGGGGTTGCATTTAATGCACCGATTCGGGTCGGGAATGAAACGATGCACGGGATTGACTAGAAACGAAACAAACGCACCCAATTCACTTTTTTGGACCCAATAGTGATGTTTTGGTTCATTTGGGTCAGTTTCGTTACTGCACCGAAAACCATGTCGGGGTTGCATTTAATGCACCGATTCGGGTCGGAAACGAAACGATGCACGAAATCAGCTAGAAACGAAACGAACGCACCCAATTCACTTTTTTGGACCCAATAGTGATGTTTTGGTTCATTTGGGTCAGTTTCGTTACTGCACCGAAAACCATGCCGGGGTTGCATTTAATGCACCGATTCGGGTCGGAAACGAAACGATGCACGGGATCGGCTAGAAACGAAACGAACGCACCGAATTCACTTTTTTAGAAACAATAGTGATGTTTTGGTTCGTTTGGATCACTTTCGTTACTACACCGAAAACGATGCCGGGGTTGCATTTAATGCACCGATTCGGGTCGGAAACGAAACGATGCATGTTATCGTCCAGAAATGAAATGAACACACCCTATCCACTTTTTTTGACCCAATAGTGATGTTTTGGTTCATTTGGGTCAGTTTCGTTACTGCACCGAAAACCATGCCGGGGTTGCATTCAATGCACCGATTCGGGTCGGAAACGAAACGATGCACGGGATCGGCTAGAAACGAAACGAACGCACCCAATTCACTTTTTTAGAAACAATAGTGATGTTTTGGTTCGTTTGGATCAGTTTCGTTACTACACCGAAAACCATGCCGGGGTTGCATTTAATGCACCGATTCGGGTCGGAAACGAAACGATGCACAGGATCGGCTAGAAATGAAACAAACGCACCCAATTCACTTTTTTGGACCCAATAGTGATGTTTTGGTTCATTTGGGTCAGTTTCGTTACTGCACCGAAAACCATGCCGGGGTTGCATTTAATGCACCGATTCGGGTCGGAAACGAAACGATGCATGTTATCGTCCAGAAACGAAATGAACGCACCCAATTCACTTTTTTGAACCTAATAGTGATGTTTTGGTTCGTTTGGGTCAGTTTCGTTACTGCACCGAAAACCATGCCGGGGTTGCATTTAATGCACCGATTCGGGTCGGGAACGAAACGATGCACGGGATCGGCTAGAAACGAAACGAACGCACCCAATTCACTTTTTTGGACCCAATAGTGATGTTTTGGTTCATTTGGGTCAGTTTCGTTACTGCACCGAAAACCATGCCGGGGTTGCATTTAATGCACCGATTCGGGTCGGAAACGAAACGATGCACGAAATCAGCTAGAAACGAAACGAACGCACCCAATTCACTTTTTTGGACCCAATAGTGATGTTTTGGTTCATTTGGGTCAGTTTCGTTACTGCACCGAAAACCATGCCGGGGTTGCATTTAATGCACCGATTCGGGTCGGAAACGAAACGATGCACGGGATCGGCTAGAAACGAAACGAACGCACCGAATTCACTTTTTTAGAAACAATAGTGATGTTTTGGTTCGTTTGGATCACTTTCGTTACTACACCGAAAACGATGCCGGGGTTGCATTTAATGCACCGATTCGGGTCGGAAACGAAACGATGCATGTTATCGTCCAGAAATGAAATGAACACACCCTATCCACTTTTTTTGACCCAATAGTGATGTTTTGGTTCATTTGGGTCAGTTTCGTTACTGCACCGAAAACCATGCCGGGGTTGCATTTAATGCACCGATTCGGGTCGGAAACGAAACGATGCATGTTATCGTCCAGAAACGAAATGAACGCACCCAATTCACTTTTTTGAACCTAATAGTGATGTTTTGGTTCGTTTGGGTCAGTTTCGTTACTGCACCGAAAACCATGCCGGGGTTGCATTTAATGCACCGATTCGGGTCGGGAACGAAACGATGCACGGGATCGGCTAGAAACGAAACGAACGCACCCAATTCACTTTTTTGGACCCAATAGTGATGTTTTGGTTCATTTGGGTCAGTTTCGTTACTGCACCGAAAACCATGCCGGGGTTGCATTTAATGCACCGATTCGGGTCGGAAACGAAACGATGCACGAAATCAGCTAGAAACGAAACGAACGCACCCAATTCACTTTTTTGGACCCAATAGTGATGTTTTGGTTCATTTGGGTCAGTTTCGTTACTGCACCGAAAACCATGCCGGGGTTGCATTTAATGCACCGATTCGGGTCGGAAACGAAACGATGCACGGGATCGGCTAGAAACGAAACGAACGCACCCAATTCACTTTTTTAGAAACAATAGTAATGTTTTGGTTCGTTTGGATCAGTTTCGTTACTACACCGAAAACCATGCCGGGGTTGCATTTAATGCACCGATTCGGGTCGGGAATGAAACGATGCACGGGATTGACTAGAAACGAAACAAACGCACCCAATTCACTTTTTTGGACCCAATAGTGATGTTTTGGTTCATTTGGGTCAGTTTCGTTACTGCACCGAAAACCATGTCGGGGTTGCATTTAATGCACCGATTCGGGTCGGAAACGAAACGATGCACGAAATCAGCTAGAAACGAAACGAACGCACCCAATTCACTTTTTTGGACCCAATAGTGATGTTTTGGTTCATTTGGGTCAGTTTCGTTACTGCACCGAAAACCATGCCGGGGTTGCATTTAATGCACCGATTCAGGTCGGAAACGAAACGATGCACGGGATCGGCTAGAAACGAAACGAACGCACCGAATTCACTTTTTTAGAAACAATAGTGATGTTTTGGTTCGTTTGGATCACTTTCGTTACTACACCGAAAACGATGCCGGGGTTGCATTTAATGCACCGATTCGGGTCGGAAACGAAACGATGCATGTTATCGTCCAGAAATGAAATGAACACACCCTATCCACTTTTTTTGACCCAATAGTGATGTTTTGGTTCATTTGGGTCAGTTTCGTTACTGCACCGAAAACCATGCCGGGGTTGCATTCAATGCACCGATTCGGGTCGGAAACGAAACGATGCACGGGATCGGCTAGAAACGAAACGAACGCACCCAATTCACTTTTTTAGAAACAATAGTGATGTTTTGGTTCGTTTGGATCAGTTTCGTTACTACACCGAAAACCATGCCGGGGTTGCATTTAATGCACCGATTCGGGTCAGAAACGAAACGATGCACAGGATCGGCTAGAAATGAAACAAACGCACCCAATTCACTTTTTTGGACCCAATAGTGATGTTTTGGTTCATTTGGGTCAGTTTCGTTACTGCACCGAAAACCATGCCGGGGTTGCATTTAATGCACCGATTCGGGTCGGAAACGAAACGATGCATGTTATCGTCCAGAAACGAAATGAACGCACCCAATTCACTTTTTTGAACCTAATAGTGATGTTTTGGTTCGTTTGGGTCAGTTTCGTTACTGCACCGAAAACCATGCCGGGGTTGCATTTAATGCACCGATTCGGGTCGGGAACGAAACGATGCACGGGATCGGCTAGAAACGAAACGAACGCACCCAATTCACTTTTTTGGACCCAATAGTGATGTTTTGGTTCATTTGGGTCAGTTTCGTTACTGCACCGAAAACCATGCCGGGGTTGCATTTAATGCACCGATTCGGGTCGGAAACGAAACGATGCACGAAATCAGCTAGAAACGAAACGAACGCACCCAATTCACTTTTTTGGACCCAATAGTGATGTTTTGGTTCATTTGGGTCAGTTTCGTTACTGCACCGAAAACCATGCCGGGGTTGCATTTAATGCACCGATTCGGGTCGGAAACGAAACGATGCACGGGATCGGCTAGAAACGAAACGAACGCACCGAATTCACTTTTTTAGAAACAATAGTGATGTTTTGGTTCGTTTGGATCACTTTCGTTACTACACCGAAAACGATGCCGGGGTTGCATTTAATGCACCGATTCGGGTCGGAAACGAAACGATGCATGTTATCGTCCAGAAATGAAATGAACACACCCTATCCACTTTTTTTGACCCAATAGTGATGTTTTGGTTCATTTGGGTCAGTTTCGTTACTGCACCGAAAACCATGCCGGGGTTGCATTCAATGCACCGATTCGGGTCGGAAACGAAACGATGCACGAAATCAGCTAGAAACGAAACGAACGCACCCAATTCACTTTTTTGGACCCAATAGTGATGTTTTGGTTCGTTTGGATCAGTTTCGTTACTGCACCGAAAACCATTCCGGGGTTGCATTTAATGCACCGATTCGGATCGGAAACAAAACGATGCACGGGATCGGCTAGAAACGAAACAAACGCACCCAATTCACTTTTTTGGACCCAATAGTGATGTTTTGGTTCATTTGGGTCAGTTTCGTTACTGCACCGAAAATCATGCCGGGGTTGCATTTAATGCACCGATTCGGGTCGGAAACGAAACGATGCATGGAATCAGCTAGAAACGAAACAAACGCAGCCAATTCACTTTTTTTGGACCCAATAGTGATGTTTTGGTTCGTTTGGATCAGTTTCGTTACTACACCGAAAACCATGCCGGGGTTGCATTTAATGCACCGATTCGGGTCGGAAACGAAACGATGCATGTTCGCGTCCAGAAACGAAATGAACACACCCTATCCACTTTTTTGGACCCAATAGTGATGTTTTGGTTCGTTTGGGTCAGTTTCGTTACTGGACCGAAAACCATGCGGGGGTTGCATTTCATGCACCGATTCGGGTCGGAAACGAAACGATGCACGGGATCGGCTAGAAACGAAACAAACGCACCCAATTCACTTTTTTGGACCCAATAGTGATGTTTTGGTTCGTTTGGGTCAGTTTCGTTACTGCACCGAAAACCATGCCTGGGTTGCATTTAATGCACCGATTCGGGTCGGAAACGAAACGATGCATGTTCGCGTCCAGAAACGAAATGAACACACCCTATCCACTTTTTTGGACCCAATAGTGATGTTTTGGTTCATTTGGGTCAGTTTCGTTACTGCACCGAAAACCATGCCGGGGTTGCATTTAATGCACCGATTCGGGTCGGAAACGAAACGATGCACGGGATCGGCTAGAAACGAAACGAACGCACCCAATTCACTTTTTTAGAAACAATAGTGATGTTTTGGTTCGTTTGGATCAGTTTCGTTACTACACCGAAAACCATGCCGGGGTTGCATTTAATGCACCGATTCGGGTCGGGAATGAAACGATGCACGGGATCGACTAGAAACGAAACAAACGCACCCAATTCACTTTTTTGGACCCAATAGTGATGTTTTGGTTCATTTGGGTCAGTTTCGTTACTGCACCGAAAACCATGTCGGGGTTGCATTTAATGCACCGATTCGGGTCGGAAACGAAACGATGCACGAAATCAGCTAGAAACGAAACGAACGCACCCAATTCACTTTTTTGGACCCAATAGTGATGTTTTGGTTCATTTGGGTCAGTTTCGTTACTGCACCGAAAACCATGCCGGGGTTGCATTTAATGCACCGATTCGGGTCGGAAACGAAACGATGCACGGGATCGGCTAGAAATGAAACGAACGCACCGAATTCACTTTTTTAGAAACAATAGTGATGTTTTGGTTCGTTTGGATCAGTTTCGTTACTACACCGAAAACGATGCCGGGGTTGCATTTAATGCACCGATTCGGGTTGGAAACGAAACGATGCATGTTATCGTCCAGAAATGAAATGAACACACCCTATCCACTTTTTTTGACCCAATAGTGATGTTTTGGTTCATTTGGGTCAGTTTCGTTACTGCACCGAAAACCATGCCGGGGTTGCATTCAATGCACCGATTCGGGTCGGAAACGAAACGATGCACGAAATCAGCTAGAAACGAAACGAACGCACCCAATTCACTTTTTTGGACCCAATAGTGATGTTTTGGTTCGTTTGGATCAGTTTCGTTACTGCACCGAAAACCATTCCGGGGTTGCATTTAATGCACCGATTCGGATCGGAAACAAAACGATGCACGGGATCGGCTAGAAACGAAACAAACGCACCCAATTCACTTTTTTGGACCCAATAGTGATGTTTTGGTTCATTTGGGTCAGTTTCGTTACTGCACCGAAAATCATGCCGGGGTTGCATTTAATGCACCGATTCGGGTCGGAAACGAAACGATGCATGGAATCAGCAAGAAACGAAACAAACGCAGCCAATTCACTTTTTTTGGACCCAATAGTGATGTTTTGGTTCGTTTGGATCAGTTTCGTTACTACACCGAAAACCATGCCGGGGTTGCATTTAATGCACCGATTCGGGTCGGAAACGAAACGATGCATGTTCGCGTCCAGAAACGAAATGAACACACCCTATCCACTTTTTTGGACCCAATAGTGATGTTTTGGTTCGTTTGGGTCAGTTTCGTTACTGGACCGAAAACCATGCGGGGGTTGCATTTCATGCACCGATTCGGGTCGGAAACGAAACGATGCACGGGATCGGCTAGAAACGAAACAAACGCACCCAATTCACTTTTTTGGACCCAATAGTGATGTTTTGGTTCGTTTGGGTCAGTTTCGTTACTGCACCGAAAACCATGCCGGGGTTGCATTTAATGCACCGATTCGGGTCGGAAACGAAACGATGCACGGGATCGGCTAGAAACGAAACGAACGCACCCAATTCACTTTTTTGGACCCAATAGTGATGTTTTGGTTCGTTTGGATCAGTTTCGTTACTGCACCGAAAACCATTCCGGGGTTGCATTTAATGCACCGATTCGGGTCGGAAACGAAACGATGCACGGGATCGGCTAGAAACGAAACGAACGCACCCATATCACATTGTTGGATCCAATAGTGATGTTTTGGTTCATTTGGGTAAGTTTCGTTACTGCACCAAAAACCATGCCGGGGTTGCATTTAATGCACCGATTCGGGTCGGAAACGAAACGATGCACGGAATCAGCTAGAAACGAAACGAACGCACCCTATCCACTTTTTTGGACCCAATAGTGATGGTTTGGTTCGTTTGGGTCAGTTTCGTTACTGCACCGAAAACCATGCTGGGGTTGCATTTAATGCACCGATTCGGGTCGGAAACGAAACGATGCACGAAATCAGCTAGAAAGGAAACGAACGCACCCAATTCACTTTTTTGGACCCAATAGTGATGTTTTGGTTCATTTGGGTCAGTTTCGTTACTGCACCGAAAACCATGCCGGGGTTGCATTTAATGCACCGATTCGGGTCGGAAACGAAACGATGCACGGGATCGGCTAGAAACGAAACGAACGCACCCAATTCACTTTTTTAGAAACAATAGTGATGTTTTGGTTCGTTTGGATCAGTTTCGTTACTACACCGAAAACCATGCCGGGGTTGCATTTAATGCACCGATTCGGGTCGGAAACGAAACGATGCATGTTATCGTCCAGAAATGAAATGAACACACCCTATCCACTTTTTTGGACCCAATAGTGATGCTTTGGTTCATTTGGGTCAGTTTCGTTACTGCACCGAAAACCATGCCGGGGTTGCATTTAATTCACCGATTCGGGTCGGAAACGAAACGATGCACGAAATCAGCTAGAAACGAAACGAACGCACCCAATTCACTTTTTTGGACCCAATAGTGATGTTTTGGTTTGTTTGGATCAGTTTCGTTACTGCACCGAAAACCATGCCAGGGTTGCATTTAATGCACCGATTCGGGTCGGAAACGAAACGATGCACGGGATCGGCTAGAAACGAAACAAACGCACCCAATTCACTTTTTTGGACCCAATAGTGATGTTTTGGTTCATTTGGGTCAGTTTCGTTACTGCACCGAAAACCATGCAGGGGTTGCATTTAATGCACCGATTCGGGTCGGAAACGAAACGATGCACGGAATCAGCTAGAAACGAAAAAAACGCAGCCAATTCACTTTTTTTGGACCCAATAGTGATGTTTTGGTTCGTTTGGGTCAGTTTCGTTACTACACCGAAAACCATGCCGGGGGTGCATTTAATGCACTGATTCGGGTCGGAAACGAAACGATGCATGTTATCGTCCAGAAACGAAATGAACACACCCTATCCACTTTTTTGGACCCAATAGTGATGTTTTGGTTCGTTTGGGTCAGTTTCGTTACTGCACCGAAAACCATGCGGGGGTTGCATTTCATGGACCGATTCGGGTCGGAAACGAAACGATGCACGGGATCGGCTAGAAACGAAACAAACGCACCCAATTCACTTTTTTGGACCCAATAGTGATGTTTTGGTTCGTTTGGGTCAGTTTCGTTACTGCACCGAAAACCATGCCGGGGTTGCATTTAATGCACCGATTCGGGTCGGAAACGAAACGATGCACGGGATCGGCTAGAAACGAAACGAACGCACCCAATTCACTTTTTTGGACCCAATAGTGATGTTTTGGTTCGTTTGGATCAGTTTCGTTACTGCACCGAAAACCATTCCGGGGTTGCATTTAATGCACCGATTCGGGTCGGAAACGAAACGATGCACGGGATCGGCTAGAAACGAAACGAACGCACCCATATCACATTGTTGGATCCAATAGTGATGTTTTGGTTCATTTGGGTAAGTTTCGTTACTGCACCAAAAACCATGCCGGGGTTGCATTTAATGCACCGATTCGGGTCGGAAACGAAACGATGCACGGAATCAGCTAGAAACGAAACGAACGCACCCTATCCACTTTTTTGGACCCAATAGTGATGGTTTGGTTCGTTTGGGTCAGTTTCGTTACTGCACCGAAAACCATGCTGGGGTTGCATTTAATGCACCGATTCGGGTCGGAAACGAAACGATGCACGAAATCAGCTAGAAAGGAAACGAACGCACCCAATTCACTTTTTTGGACCCAATAGTGATGTTTTGGTTCATTTGGGTCAGTTTCGTTACTGCACCGAAAACCATGCCGGGGTTGCATTTAATGCACCGATTCGGGTCGGAAACGAAACGATGCACGGGATCGGCTAGAAACGAAACGAACGCACCCAATTCACTTTTTTAGAAACAATAGTGATGTTTTGGTTCGTTTGGATCAGTTTCGTTACTACACCGAAAACCATGCCGGGGTTGCATTTAATGCACCGATTCGGGTCGGAAACGAAACGATGCATGTTATCGTCCAGAAATGAAATGAACACACCCTATCCACTTTTTTGGACCCAATAGTGATGCTTTGGTTCATTTGGGTCAGTTTCGTTACTGCACCGAAAACCATGCCGGGGTTGCATTTAATTCACCGATTCGGGTCGGAAACGAAACGATGCACGAAATCAGCTAGAAACGAAACGAACGCACCCAATTCACTTTTTTGGACCCAATAGTGATGTTTTGGTTCGTTTGGATCAGTTTCGTTACTGCACCGAAAACCATGCCAGGGTTGCATTTAATGCACCGATTCGGGTCGGAAACGAAACGATGCACGGGATCGGCTAGAAACGAAACAAACGCACCCAATTCACTTTTTTGGACCCAATAGTGATGTTTTGGTTCATTTGGGTCAGTTTCGTTACTGCACCGAAAACCATGCAGGGGTTGCATTTAATGCACCGATTCGGGTCGGAAACGAAACGATGCACGGAATCAGCTAGAAACGAAAAAAACGCAGCCAATTCACTTTTTTTGGACCCAATAGTGATGTTTTGGTTTGTTTGGGTCAGTTTCGTTACTACACCGAAAACCATGCCGGGGGTGCATTTAATGCACCGATTCGGGTCGGAAACGAAACGATGCATGTTATCGTCCAGAAACGAAATGAACACACCCTATCCACTTTTTTGGACCCAATAGTGTTGTTTTGGTTCGTTTGGGTCAGTTTCGTTACTGGACCGAAAACCATGCCGGGGTTGCATTTCATGCACCGATTCGGGTCGGAAACGAAACGATGCACGGGATCGGCTAGAAACGAAACAAACGCACCCAATTCACTTTTTTGGACCCAATAGTGATGTTTTGGTTCGTTTGGGTCAGTTTCGTTACTGCACCGAAAACCTTGCCGGGGTTGCATTTAATGCACCGATTCGGGTCGGAAACGAAACGATGCACGGAATCAGCTAGAAACGAAACGAACGAACCCAATTCACTTTTTTTGGACCCAATAGTGATGTTTTGGTTCGTTTGGGTCAGTTTCGTTACTGCACCGAAAACCATGCCGGGGTTGCATTTAATGCACCGATTCGGGTCGGAAACGAAACGATGCACGGGATCGGCTAGAAACGAAACAAACGCACCCAATTCACTTTTTTGGACCCAATAGTGATGTTTTGGTTCGTTTGGGTTAGTTTCGTTACTGCACCGAAAACCATGCCGGGGTTGCATTTAATGCACCGATTCGGGTCGGAAACGAAACGATGCACGGGATCGGCTAGAAACGAAACGAACGCACCCAATTCACTTTTTTAGAAACAATAGTGATGTTTTGGTTCGTTTGGATCAGTTTCGTTACTACACCGAAAACCATGCCGGGGTTGCATTTAATGCACCGATTCGGGTCGGAAACGAAACGATGCATGTTATCGTCCAGAAATGAAATGAACACACCCTATCCACTTTTTTGGACCCAATAGTGATGCTTTGGTTCATTTGGGTCAGTTTCGTTACTGCACCGAAAACCATGCCGGGGTTGCATTTAATTCACCGATTCGGGTCGGAAACGAAACGATGCACGAAATCAGCTAGAAACGAAACGAACGCACCCAATTCACTTTTTGGACCCAATAGTGATGTTTTGGTTCGTTTGGATCAGTTTCGTTACTGCACCGAAAACCATGCCGCGGTTGCATTTAATGCACCGATTCGGGTCGGAAACGAAACGATGCACGGGATCGGCTAGAAACGAAACAAACGCACCCAATTCACTTTTTTGGACCCAATAGTGATGTTTTGGTTCATTTGGGTCAGTTTCGTTACTGCACCAAAAACCATGCAGGGGTTGCATTTAATGCACCGATTCGGGTCGGAAACGAAACGATGCACGGAATCAGCTAGAAACGAAACAAACGCAGCCAATTCACTTTTTTTGGACCCAATAGTGATGTTTTGGTTCGTTTGGGTCAGTTTCGTTACTACACCGAAAACCATGCCGGGGTTGCATTTAATGCACCGATTCGGGTCGGAAACGAAACGATGCATGTTATCGTCCAGAAACGAAATGAACACACCCTATCCACTTTTTTGGACCCAATAGTGTTGTTTTGGTTCGTTTGGGTCAGTTTCGTTACTGGACCGAAAACCATGCCGGGGTTCCATTTCATGCACCGATTCGGGTCGGAAACGAAACGATGCACGGGATCGGCTAGAAACGAAACAAACGCACCCAATTCACTTTTTTGGACCCAATAGTGATGTTTTGGTTCGTTTGGGTCAGTTTCGTTACTGCACCGAAAACCTTGCCGGGGTTGCATTTAATGCACCGATTCGGGTCGGAAATGAAACGATGCACGGAATCAGCTAGAAACGAAACGAACGAACCCAATTCACTTTTTTTGGACCCAATAGTGATGTTTTGGTTCGTTTGGGTCAGTTTCGTTACTGCACCGAAAACCATGCCGGGGTTGCATTTAATGCACCGATTCGGGTCGGAAACGAAACGATGCACGGGATCGGCTAGAAACGAAACGAACGCACCCAATTCACTTTTTTTGGACCCAATAGTGATGTTTTGGTTCGTTTGGGTCAGTTTTGTTACTGCACCGAAAACCATGCTGGGGTTGCATTTAATGCACCGATTCGGGTCGGAAACGAAACGATGCACGGAATCAGCTAGAAACGAAACGAACGCACCCATATCACATTGTTGGATCCAATAGTGATGTTTTGGTTCATTTGGGTAAGTTTCGTTACTGCACCAAAAACCATGCCGGGGTTGCATTTAATGCACCGATTCGGGTCGGAAACGAAACGATGCACGGAATCAGCTAGAAACGAAACGAACGCACCGTATCCACTTTTTTGGACCCAATAGTGATGTTTTGGTTCGTTTGGGTCAGTTTTGTTACTGCACCGAAAACCATGCCGGGTTGCATTTAGTGCACCGATTCGGGTCGGAAACGAAACGATGCATGTTATCGTCCAGAAACGAAATGAACGCACCCTATCCACTTTTTTGGACCCAATAGTGATGTTTTGGTTCATTTGGGTCAGTTTCGTTACTGCACCGAAAACCATGCCGGGGTTGCATTTAATGCACCGATTAAGGTCGGAAACGAAACGATGCACGGGATCGGCTAGGAACGAAACGAACGCACCCTATCCACTTTTTTGGACCTAATAGTGATGTTTTGGTTTGTTTGGATCAGTTTCGTTACTGCACCGAAAACCATGCCGGGGTTGCATTTAATGCACCGATTCGGGTCGGAAACGAAACGATGCACGGGATCGGCTAGAAACGAAACGAACGCACCCAATTCACTTTTTTGGACCCGATAGTGATGTTTTGGTTCGTTTGGATCAGTTTCGTTACTACACCGAAAATCATCCGGGGTTGCATTTAATGCACCGATTCGGGTCGGAAACGAAACGATCCACGGGATCGGCTAGAAACGAAACAAACGCACCCAATTCACTTTTTTGGACCCAATAGTGATGTTTTGGTTCATTTGGGTCAGTTTCGTTACTGCACCGAAAACCATGCCGGGGTTGCATTTAATGCACCGATTCGGGTCGGAAACGAAATGATGCACGAAATCAGCTAGAAACGAAACGAACGCACCCAATTCACTTTTTTGGACCCAATAGTGATGTTTTGGTTCATTTGGGTCAGTATAGTTATTGCACCGAAAACCATGCCGGGGTTGCATTTAATGCACCAATTCGGGTCGGAAACGAAACGATGCACGGAATCAGCTAGAAACGAAACGAACGCACCCAATTCAGTTTGTTGGACCCAATAGTGATGTTTTGGTTCGTTTGGGTCAGTTTCGTTACTGCACCGAAAACCATGCCGGGTTTGCATATAATGCACCGATTCGGGTCGGAAACGAAACGATGCACGGAATCAACTAGAAACGAAACAAACGCACCCAATTCACTTTTTTTGGACCCAATAGTGATGTTTTGGTTCGTTTGGGTCAGTTTCGTTACTGCACCGAAAACCATGCCAGGGTTGCATTTAATGCACCGATTCGGGTCGGAAACGAAACGATGCACGGGATCGGCTAGAAACGAAACAAACGCACCCAATTCACTTTTTTGGACCCAATAGTGATGTTTTGGTTCGTTTGGGTCAGTTTCGTTACTGCACCGAAAACCTTGCCGGGGTTGCATTTAATGCACCGATTCGGGTCGGAAATGAAACGATGCACGGAATCAACTAGAAACGAAACAAACGCACCCAATTCACTTTTTTTGGACCCAATAGTGATGTTTTGGTTCGTTTGGGTCAGTTTCGTTACTGCACCGAAAACCATGCCAGGGTTGCATTTAATGCACCGATTTGGGTCGGAAACGAAACGATGCACGGGATCGGCTAGAAACGAAACGAACGCACCCAATTCACTTTTTTGGACCCAATAGTGATGTTTTGGTTCATTTGGGTCAGTTTCGTTACTGCACCAAAAACCATGCCGGGGTTGCATTTAACGCACCGATTCGGGTCGGAAACGAAATGATGCACGAAATCAGCTAGAAACGAAACGAACGCACCCAATTCACTTTTTTGGACCCAATAGTGATGTTTTGGTTCATTTGGGTCAGTTTCGTTACTGCACCAAAAACCATGCCGGGGTTGCATTTAATGCACCGATTCGGGTCGGAAACGAAACGATGCACGGGATCGGCTAGAAACGAAACGAACGCACCCAATTCACTTTTTTGGACCCGATAGTGATGTTTTGGTTCGTTTGGATCAGTTTCGTTACTACACCGAAAATCATCCGGGGTTGCATTTAATGCACCGATTCGGGTCGGAAACGAAACGATCCACGGGATCGGCTAGAAACGAAACAAACGCACCCAATTCACTTTTTTGGACCCAATAGTGATGTTTTGGTTCATTTGGGTCAGTTTCGTTACTGCACCGAAAACCATGCCGGGGTTGCATTTAATGCACCGATTCGGGTCGGAAACGAAATGATGCACGAAATCAGCTAGAAACGAAACGAACGCACCCAATTCACTTTTTTGGACCCAATAGTGATGTTTTGGTTCATTTGGGTCAGTATAGTTATTGCACCGAAAACCATGCCGGGGTTGCATTTAATGCACCGATTCGGGTCGGAAACGAAACGATGCACGGAAAAACTAGAAACGAAACGAACGCACCCAATTCAGTTTGTTGGACCCAATAGTGATGTTTTGGTTCGTTTGGGTCAGTTTCGTTACTGCACCGAAAACCATGCCGGGGTTGCATATAATGCACCGATTCGGGTCGGAAACGAAACGATGCACGGAATCAACTAGAAACGAAACAAACGCACCCAATTCACTTTTTTTGGACCCAATAGTGATGTTTTGGTTCGTTTGGGTCAGTTTCGTTACTGCACCGAAAACCATGCCAGGGTTGCATTTAATGCACCGATTCGGGTCGGAAACGAAACGATGCACGGGATCGGCTAGAAACGAAACGAACGCACCCAATTCACTTTTTTGGACCCAATAGTGATGTTTTGGTTCGTTTGGATCAGTTTCGTTACTGCACCGAAAACCATGCCGGGGTTGCATTTAATGCACCGATTCGGGTCGGAAACGAAACGATGCACGGGATCGGCTAGAAACGAAACAAACGCACCCAATTCACTTTTTTGGACCCAATAGTGATGTTTTGGTTCATTTGGGTCAGTTTCGTTACTGCACCGAAAACCATGCCGGGGTTGCATTTAATGCACCGATTCGGGTCGGAAACGAAACGATGCACGAAATCAGCTAGAAACGAAATGAACGCACCCTATCCACTTTTTTGGACCCAATAGTGATGTTTTGGTTCGTTTGGGTCAGTTTCGTTACTACACCGAAAACCATGCCGGGGTTGCATTTAATGCACCGATTAAGGTCGGAAACGAAACGATGCACGGGATCGGCTAGAAACGAAACGAACGCACCCAATTCACTTTTTTGGACCCAATAGTGATGTTTTGGTTCGTTTGGATCATTTTCGTTACTACACCGAAAACCATGCCGAGGTTGCATTTAATGCACCGATTCAGGTCGGAAACGAAACGATGCACGAAATCAGCTAGAAACGAAATGAACGCACCCAATTCACTTTTTTCGACCCAATAGTGATGTTTTGGTTCGTTTGGGTCAGTTTCGTTACTACACCGAAAACCATGCCGGGGTTGCATTTAATGCACCGATTCGGGTCGGAAACGAAACGATGCACGAAATCAGCTAGAAACGAAATGAACGCACCCTATCCACTTTTTTGGACCCAATAGTGATGTTTTGGTTCGTTTGGGTCAGTTTCGTTACTGCACCGAAAACCATGCCGGGGTTGCATTTAATGCACCGATTAAGGTCGGAAACGAAACGATGCACGGTATCGGCTAGAAACGAAACGAACGCACCCAATTCACTTTGTTGGACCCAATAGTGATGTTTTGGTTCGTTTGGGTAAGTTTCGTTACTGCACCAAATACCATGCCGGGGTTGCATTTAATGCACCGATTCGGATCGGAAACGAGACGATGCACGGGATCGGCTAGAAACGAAACGGACGCACCCAATTCACTTTTTTGTACCCAATAGTGATGTTTTGGTTCGTTTGGATCAGTTTCATTACTACACCGAAAACCATGCCGGGGTTGCATTTAATGCACCGATTCGGGTCGGAAACGAAACGATGCACAGTATCGGCTAGAAACGAAACAAACGCACCCAATTCACTTTTTTGGACCCAATAGTGATGTTTTGGTTCATTTGGGTCAGTATAGTTATTGCACCGAAAACCATGCCGGGGTTGCATTTCATGCACCGATTCGGGTCGGAAATGAAACGATGCACGGAATCAGCTAGAAACGAAACGAACGCACCCAATTCAGTTTGTTGGACCCAATAGTGATGTTTTGGTTCGTTTGGGTCAGTTTCGTTACTGCACCGAAAACCATGCCGGGGTTGCATATAATGCACTGATTCGGGTCGGAAACGAAACGATGCACGGAATCAACTAGAAACGAAACAAACGCACCCAATTCACTTTTTTTGGACCCAATAGTGATGTTTTGGTTCGTTTGGGTCAGTTTCGTTACTGCACCGAAAACCATGCCAGGGTTGCATTTAATGCACCGATTTGGGTCGGAAACGAAACGATGCACGGGATCGGCTAGAAACGAAACGAACGCACCCAATTCACTTTTTTGGACCCAATAGTGATGTTTTGGTTCATTTGGGTCAGTTTCGTTACTGCACCGAAAACCATGCCGGGGTTGCATTTAATGCACCGATTCGGGTCGGAAACGAAATGATGCACGAAATCAGCTAGAAACGAAACGAACGCACCCAATTCACTTTTTTGGACCCAATAGTGATGTTTTGGTTCATTTGGGTCAGTATAGTTATTGCACCGAAAACCATGCCGGGGTTGCATTTAATGCACCGATTCGGGTCTGAAACGAAACGATGCACGGAATCAGCTAGAAACGAAACGAACGCACCCAATTCAGTTTGTTGGACCCAATAGTGATGTTTTGGTTCGTTTGGGTCAGTTTCGTTACTGCACCGAAAACCATGCCGGGGTTGCATATAATGCACCGATTCGGGTCGGAAACGAAACGATGCACGGAATCAACTAGAAACGAAACAAACGCACCCAATTCACTTTTTTTGGACCCAATAGTGATGTTTTGGTTCGTTTGGGTCAGTTTCGTTACTGCACCGAAAACCATGCCAGGGTTGCATTTAATGCACCGATTCGGGTCGGAAACGAAACGATGCGCGGGATCGGCTAGAAACGAAACGAACGCACCCAATTCACTTTTTTGGACCCAATAGTGATGTTTTGGTTCGTTTGGATCAGTTTCGTTACTGCACCGAAAACCATGCCGGGGTTGCATTTAATGCACCGATTCGGGTCGGAAACGAAACGATGCACGGGATCGGCTAGAAACGAAACAAACGCACCCAATTCACTTTTTTGGACCCAATAGTGATGTTTTGGTTCATTTGGGTCAGTTTCGTTACTGCACCGAAAACCATGCCGGGGTTGCATTTAATGCACCGATTCGGGTCGGAAACGAAACGATGCACGAAATCTGCTAGAAACGAAATGAACGCACCCTATCCACTTTTTTGGACCCAATAGTGATGTTTTGGTTCGTTTGGGTCAGTTTCGTTACTGCACCGAAAACCATGCCGGGGTTGCATTTAATGCACCGATTAAGGTCGGAAACGAAACGATGCACGGGATCGGCTAGAAACGAAACGAACGCACCCAATTCACTTTTTTGGACCCAATAGTGATGTTTTGGTTCGTTTGGATCATTTTCGTTACTACACCGAAAACCATGCCGAGGTTGCATTTAATGCACCGATTCAGGTCGGAAACGAAACGATGCACGGGATCGGCTAGAAACGAAACGAACGCACCCAATTCACTTTTTTGGACCCAATAGTGATGTTTTGGTTCGTTTGGATCATTTTCGTTACTACACCGAAAACCATGCCGAGGTTGCATTTAATGCACCGATTCAGGTCGGAAACGAAACGATGCACGAAATCAGCTAGAAACGAAATGAACGCACCCTATCCACTTTTTTGGACCCAATAGTGATGTTTTGGTTCGTTTGGGTCAGTTTCGTTACTGCACCGAAAACCATGCCGGGGTTGCATTTAATGCACCGATTCGGGTCGGAAACGAAACGATGCACGGGATCGGCTAGAAACGAAACAAACGCACCCAATTCACTTTTTTGGACCCAATAGTGATGTTTTGGTTCATTTGGGTCAGTTTCGTTACTGCACCGAAAACCATGCCGGGGTTGCATTTAATGCACCGATTCGGGTCGGAAACGAAACGATGCACGAAATCTGCTAGAAACGAAATGAACGCACCCTATCCACTTTTTTGGACCCAATAGTGATGTTTTGGTTCGTTTGGGTCAGTTTCGTTACTGCACCGAAAACCATGCCGGGGTTGCATTTAATGCACCAATTAAGGTCGGAAACGAAACGATGCACGGGATCGGCTAGAAACGAAACGAACGCACCCAATTCACTTTTTTGGACCCAATAGTGATGTTTTGGTTCGTTTGGATCATTTTCGTTACTACACCGAAAACCATGCCGAGGTTGCATTTAATGCACCGATTCAGGTCGGAAACGAAACGATGCACGGGATCGGCTAGAAACGAAACGAACGCACCCAATTCACTTTTTTCGACCCAATAGTGATGTTTTGGTTCGTTTGGGTCAGTTTCGTTACTACACCGAAAACCATGCCGGGGTTGCATTTAATGCACCGATTCGGGTCGGAAACGAAACGATGCACGAAATCAGCTAGAAACGAAATGAACGCACCCTATCCACTTTTTTGGACCCAATAGTGATGTTTTGGTTCGTTTGGGTCAGTTTCGTTACTGCACCGAAAACCATGCCGGGGTTGCATTTAATGCACCGATTAAGGTCGGAAACGAAACGATGCACGGTATCGGCTAGAAACGAAACGAACGCACCCAATTCACTTTGTTGGACCCAATAGTGATGTTTTGGTTCGTTTGGGTAAGTTTCGTTACTGCACCAAATACCATGCCGGGGTTGCATTTAATGCACCGATTCGGATCGGAAACGAGACGATGCACGGGATCGGCTAGAAACGAAACGGACGCACCCAATTCACTTTTTTGGACCCAATAGTGATGTTTTGGTTCGTTTGGATCAGTTTCATTACTACACCGAAAACCATGCCGGGGTTGCATTTAATGCACCGATTCGGGTCGGAAACGAAACGATGCACAGTATCGGCTAGAAACGAAACAAACGCACCCAATTCACTTTTTTGGACCCAATAGTGATGTTTTGGTTCATTTGGGTCAGTATAGTTATTGCACCGAAAACCATGCCGGGGTTGCATTTAATGCTCCGATTCGGGTCGGAAACGAAACGATGCACGGAATCAGCTAGAAACGAAACGAACGCACCCAATTCAGTTTGTTGGACCCAATAGTGATGTTTTGGTTCGTTTGGGTCAGTTTCGTTACTGCACCGAAAACCATGCCGGGGTTGCATATAATGCACCGATTCGGGTCGGAAACGAAACGATGCACGGAATCAACTAGAAACGAAACAAACGCACCCAATTCACTTTTTTTGGACCCAATAGTGATGTTTTGGTTCGTTTGGGTCAGTTTCGTTACTGCACCGAAAACCATGCCAGGGTTGCATTTAATGCACCGATTTGGGTCGGAAACGAAACGATGCACGGGATCGGCTAGAAACGAAACGAACGCACCCAATTCACTTTTTTGGACCCAATAGTGATGTTTTGGTTCATTTGGGTCAGTTTCGTTACTGCACCGAAAACCATGCCGGGGTTGCATTTAATGCACCGATTCGGGTCGGAAACGAAATGATGCACGAAATCAGCTAGAAACGAAACGAACGCACCCAATTCACTTTTTTGGACCCAATAGTGATGTTTTGGTTCATTTGGGTCAGTATAGTTATTGCACCGAAAACCATGCCGGGGTTGCATTTAATGCACCGATTCGGGTCGGAAACGAAACGATGCACGGAATCAGCTAGAAACGAAATGAACGCACCCAATTCAGTTTGTTGGACCCAATAGTGATGTTTTGGTTCGTTTGGGTCAGTTTCGTTACTGCACCGAAAACCATGCCGGGGTTGCATATAATGCACCGATTCGGGTCAGAAACGAAACGATGCACGGAATCAACTAGAAACGAAACAAACGCACCCAATTCACTTTTTTTGGACCCAATAGTGATGTTTTGGTTCGTTTGGGTCAGTTTCGTTACTGCACCGAAAACCATGCCAGGGTTGCATTTAATGCACCGATTCGGGTCGGAAACGAAACGATGCGCGGGATCGGCTAGAAACGAAACGAACGCACCCAATTCACTTTTTTGGACCCAATAGTGATGTTTTGGTTCGTTTGGATCAGTTTCGTTACTGCACCGAAAACCATGCCGGGGTTGCATTTAATGCACCGATTCGGGTCGGAAACGAAACGATGCACGGGATCGGCTAGAAACGAAACAAACGCACCCAATTCACTTTTTTGGACCCAATAGTGATGTTTTGGTTCATTTGGGTCAGTTTCGTTACTGCACCGAAAACCATGCCGGGGTTGCATTTAATGCACCGATTCGGGTCGGAAACGAAACGATGCACGAAATCAGCTAGAAACGAAATGAACGCACCCTATCCACTTTTTTGGACCCAATAGTGATGTTTTGGTTCGTTTGGGTCAGTTTCGTTACTGCACCGAAAACCATGCCGGGGTTGCATTTAATGCACCGATTAAGGTCGGAAACGAAACGATGCACGGGATCGGCTAGAAACGAAACGAACGCACCCAATTCACTTTTTTGGACCCAATAGTGATGTTTTGGTTCGTTTGGATCATTTTCGTTACTACACCGAAAACCATGCCGAGGCTGCATTTAATGCACCGATTCAGGTCGGAAACGAAACGATGCACGGGATCGGCTAGAAACGAAACGAACGCACCCAATTCACTTTTTTCGACCCAATAGTGATGTTTTGGTTCGTTTGGGTCAGTTTCGTTACTACACCGAAAACCATGCCGGGGTTGCATTTAATGCACCGATTCGGGTCGGAAACGAAACGATGCACGAAATCAGCTAGAAACGAAATGAACGCACCCTATCCACTTTTTTGGACCCAATAGTGATGTTTTGGTTCGTTTGGGTCAGTTTCGTTACTGCACCGAAAACCATGCCGGGGTTGCATTTAATGCACCGATTAAGGTCGGAAACGAAACGATGCACGGTATCGGCTAGAAACGAAACGAACGCACCCAATTCACTTTGTTGGACCCAATAGTGATGTTTTGGTTCGTTTGGGTAAGTTTCGTTACTGCACCAAATACCATGCCGGGGTTGCATTTAATGCACCGATTCGGATCGGAAACGAGACGATGCACGGGATCGGCTAGAAACGAAACGGACGCACCCAATTCACTTTTTTGGACCCAATAGTGATGTTTTGGTTCGTTTGGATCAGTTTCATTACTACACCGAAAACCATGCCGGGGTTGCATTTAATGCACCGATTCGGGTCGGAAACGAAACGATGCACAGTATCGGCTAGAAACGAAACAAACGCACCCAATTCACTTTTTTGGACCCAATAGTGATGTTTTGGTTCATTTGGGTCAGTATAGTTATTGCACCGAAAACCATGCCGGGGTTGCATTTAATGCTCCGATTCGGGTCGGAAATGAAACGATGCACGGAATCAGCTAGAAACGAAACGAACGCACCCAATTCAGTTTGTTGGACCCAATAGTGATGTTTTGGTTCGTTTGGGTCAGTTTCGTTACTGCACCGAAAACCATGCCGGGGTTGCATATAATGCACCGATTCGGGTCGGAAACGAAACGATGCACGGAATCAACTAGAAACGAAACAAACGCACCCAATTCACTTTTTTTGGACCCAATAGTGATGTTTTGGTTCGTTTGGGTCAGTTTCGTTACTGCACCGAAAACCATGCCAGGGTTGCATTTAATGCACCGATTTGGGTCGGAAACGAAACGATGCACGGGATCGGCTAGAAACGAAACGAACGCACCCAATTCACTTTTTTGGACCCAATAGTGATGTTTTGGTTCATTTGGGTCAGTTTCGTTACTGCACCGAAAACCATGCCGGGGTTGCATTTAATGCACCGATTCGGGTCGGAAACGAAATGATGCACGAAATCAGCTAGAAACGAAACGAACGCACCCAATTCACTTTTTTGGACCCAATAGTGATGTTTTGGTTCATTTGGGTCAGTATAGTTATTGCACCGAAAACCATGCCGGGGTTGCATTTAATGCACCGATTCGGGTCGGAAACGAAACGATGCACGGAATCAGCTAGAAACGAAACGAACGCACCCAATTCAGTTTGTTGGACCCAATAGTGATGTTTTGGTTCGTTTGGGTCAGTTTCGTTACTGCACCGAAAACCATGCCGGGGTTGCATATAATGCACCGATTCGGGTCGGAAACGAAACGATGCACGGAATCAACTAGAAACGAAACAAACGCACCCAATTCACTTTTTTTGGACCCAATAGTGATGTTTTGGTTCGTTTGGGTCAGTTTCGTTACTGCACCGAAAACCATGCCAGGGTTGCATTTAATGCACCGATTCGGGTCGGAAACGAAACGATGCACGGGATCGGCTAGAAACGAAACGAACGCACCCAATTCACTTTTTTGGACCCAATAGTGATGTTTTGGTTCATTTGGGTCAGTTTCGTTACTGCACCGAAAACCATGCCGGGATTGCATTTAATGCACCGATTCGGGTCGGAAACGAAACGATGCACGAAATCAGCTAGAAACGAAATGAACGCACCCTATCCACTTTTTTGGACCCAATAGTGATGTTTTGGTTCGTTTGGGTCAGTTTCGTTACTGCACCGAAAACCATGCCGGGGTTGCATTTAATGCACCGATTAAGGTCGGAAACGAAACGATGCACGGTATCGGCTAGAAACGAAACGAACGCACCCAATTCACTTTGTTGGACCCAATAGTGATGTTTTGGTTCGTTTGGGTAAGTTTCGTTACTGCACCAAATACCATGCCGGGGTTGCATTTAATGCACCGATTCGGATCGGAAACGAGACGATGCACGGGATCGGCTAGAAACGAAACGGACGCACCCAATTCACTTTTTTGGACCCAATAGTGATGTTTTGGTTCGTTTGGATCAGTTTCATTACTACACCGAAAACCATGCCGGGGTTGCATTTAATGCACCGATTCGGGTCGGAAACGAAACGATGCACAGTATCGGCTAGAAACGAAACAAACGCACCCAATTCACTTTTTTGGACCCAATAGTGATGTTTTGGTTCATTTGGGTCAGTATAGTTATTGCACCGAAAACCATGCCGGGGTTGCATTTAATGCACCGATTCGGGTCGGAAATGAAACGATGCACGGAATCAGCTAGAAACGAAACGAACGCACCCAATTCAGTTTGTTGGACCCAATAGTGATGTTTTGGTTCGTTTGGGTCAGTTTCGTTACTGCACCGAAAACCATGCCGGGGTTGCATATAATGCACCGATTCGGGTCGGAAACGAAACGATGCACGGAATCAACTAGAAACGAAACAAACGCACCCAATTCACTTTTTTTGGACCCAATAGTGATGTTTTGGTTCGTTTGGGTCAGTTTCGTTACTGCACCGAAAACCATGCCAGGGTTGCATTTAATGCACCGATTTGGGTCGGAAACGAAACGATGCACGGGATCGGCTAGAAACGAAACGAACGCACCCAATTCACTTTTTTGGACCCAATAGTGATGTTTTGGTTCATTTGGGTCAGTTTCGTTACTGCACCGAAAACCATGCCGGGGTTGCATTTAATGCACCGATTCGGGTCGGAAACGAAATGATGCACGAAATCAGCTAGAAACGAAACGAACGCACCCAATTCACTTTTTTGGACCCAATAGTGATGTTTTGGTTCATTTGGGTCAGTATAGTTATTGCACCGAAAACCATGCCGGGGTTGCATTTAATGCACCGATTCGGGTCGGAAACGAAACGATGCACGGAATCAGCTAGAAACGAAACGAACGCACCCAATTCAGTTTGTTGGACCCAATAGTGATGTTTTGGTTCGTTTGGGTCAGTTTCGTTACTGCACCGAAAACCATGCCGGGGTTGCATATAATGCACCGATTCGGGTCGGAAACGAAACGATGCACGGAATCAACTAGAAACGAAACAAACGCACCCAATTCACTTTTTTTGGACCCAATAGTGATGTTTTGGTTCGTTTGGGTCAGTTTCGTTACTGCACCGAAAACCATGCCAGGGTTGCATTTAATGCACCGATTCGGGTCGGAAACGAAACGATGCGCGGGATCGGCTAGAAACGAAACGAACGCACCCAATTCACTTTTTTGGACCCAATAGTGATGTTTTGGTTCGTTTGGATCAGTTTCGTTACTGCACCGAAAACCATGCCGGGGTTGCATTTAATGCACCGATTCGGGTCGGAAACGAAACGATGCACGGGATCGGCTAGAAACGAAACAAACGCACCCAATTCACTTTTTTGGACCCAATAGTGATGTTTTGGTTCATTTGGGTCAGTTTCGTTACTGCACCGAAAACCATGCCGGGGTTGCATTTAATGCACCGATTCGGGTCGGAAACGAAACGATGCACGAAATCAGCTAGAAACGAAATGAACGCACCCTATCCACTTTTTTGGACCCAATAGTGATGTTTTGGTTCGTTTGGGTCAGTTTCGTTACTGCACCGAAAACCATGCCGGGGTTGCATTTAATGCACCGATTAAGGTCGGAAACGAAACGATGCACGGGATCGGCTAGAAACGAAACGAACGCACCCAATTCACTTTTTTGGACCCAATAGTGATGTTTTGGTTCGTTTGGATCATTTTCGTTACTACACCGAAAACCATGCCGAGGTTGCATTTAATGCACCGATTCAGGTCGGAAACGAAACGATGCACGGGATCGGCTAGAAACGAAACGAACGCACCCAATTCACTTTTTTCGACCCAATAGTGATGTTTTGGTTCGTTTGGGTCAGTTTCGTTACTACACCGAAAACCATGCCGGGGTTGCATTTAATGCACCGATTCGGGTCGGAAACGAAACGATGCACGAAATCAGCTAGAAACGAAATGAACGCACCCTATCCACTTTTTTGGACCCAATAGTGATGTTTTGGTTCGTTTGGGTCAGTTTCGTTACTGCACCGAAAACCATGCCGGGGTTGCATTTAATGCACCGATTAAGGTCGGAAACGAAACGATGCACGGTATCGGCTAGAAACGAAACGAACGCACCCAATTCACTTTGTTGGACCCAATAGTGATGTTTTGGTTCGTTTGGGTAAGTTTCGTTACTGCACCAAATACCATGCCGGGGTTGCATTTAATGCACCGATTCGGATCGGAAACGAGACGATGCACGGGATCGGCTAGAAACGAAACGGACGCACCCAATTCACTTTTTTGGACCCAATAGTGATGTTTTGGTTCGTTTGGATCAGTTTCATTACTACACCGAAAACCATGCCGGGGTTGCATTTAATGCTCCGATTCGGGTCGGAAACGAAACGATGCACAGTATCGGCTAGAAACGAAACAAACGCACCCAATTCACTTTTTTGGACCCAATAGTGATGTTTTGGTTCATTTGGGTCAGTATAGTTATTGCACCGAAAACCATGCCGGGGTTGCATTTAATGCACCGATTCGGGTCGGAAACGAAACGATGCACGGAATCAGCTAGAAACGAAACGAACGCACCCAATTCAGTTTGTTGGACCCAATAGTGATGTTTTGGTTCGTTTGGGTCAGTTTCGTTACTGCACCGAAAACCATGCCGGGGTTGCATATAATGCACCGATTCGGGTCGGAAACGAAACGATGCACGGAATCAACTAGAAACGAAACAAACGCACCCAATTCACTTTTTTTGGACCCAATAGTGATGTTTTGGTTCGTTTGGGTCAGTTTCGTTACTGCACCGAAAACCATGCCAGGGTTGCATTTAATGCACCGATTTGGGTCGGAAACGAAACGATGCACGGGATCGGCTAGAAACGAAACGAACGCACCCAATTCACTTTTTTGGACCCAATAGTGATGTTTTGGTTCATTTGGGTCAGTTTCGTTACTGCACCGAAAACCATGCCGGGGTTGCATTTATTGCACCGATTCGGGTCGGAAACGAAATGATGCACGAAATCAGCTAGAAACGAAACGAACGCACCCAATTCACTTTTTTGGACCCAATAGTGATGTTTTGGTTCATTTGGGTCAGTATAGTTATTGCACCGAAAACCATGCCGGGGTTGCATTTAATGCACCGATTCGGGTCGGAAACGAAACGATGCACGGAATCAGCTAGAAACGAAACGAACGCACCCAATTCAGTTTGTTGGACCCAATAGTGATGTTTTGGTTCGTTTGGGTCAGTTTCGTTACTGCACCGAAAACCATGCCGGGGTTGCATATAATGCACCGATTCGGGTCGGAAACGAAACGATGCACGGAATCAACTAGAAACGAAACAAACGCACCCAATTCACTTTTTTTGGACCCAATAGTGATGTTTTGGTTCGTTTGGGTCAGTTTCGTTACTGCACCGAAAACCATGCCAGGGTTGCATTTAATGCACCGATTCGGGTCGGAAACGAAACGATGCACGGGATCGGCTAGAAACGAGACGAACGCACCCAATTCACTTTTTTGGACCCAATAGTGATGTTTTGGTTCGTTTGGATCAGTTTCGTTACTGCACCGAAAACCATGCCGGGGTTGCATTTAATGCACCGATTCGGGTCGGAAACGAAACGATGCACGGGATCGGCTAGAAACGAAACAAACGCACCCAATTCACTTTTTTGGACCCAATAGTGATGTTTTGGTTCATTTGGGTCAGTTTCGTTACTGCACCGAAAACCATGCCGGGGTTGCATTTAATGCACCGATTCGGGTCGGAAACGAAACGATGCACGAAATCAGCTAGAAACGAAATGAACGCACCCTATCCACTTTTTTGGACCCAATAGTGATGTTTTGGTTCGTTTGGGTCAGTTTCGTTACTGCACCGAAAACCATGCCGGGGTTGCATTTAATGCACCGATTAAGGTCGGAAACGAAACGATGCACGGGATCGGCTAGAAATGAAACGAACGCACCCAATTCACTTTTTTGGACCCAATAGTGATGTTTTGGTTCGTTTGGATCATTTTCGTTACTACACCGAAAACCATGCCGAGGTTGCATTTAATGCACCGATTCAGGTCGGAAACGAAACGATGCACGGGATCGGCTAGAAACGAAACAAACGCACCCAATTCACTTTTTTGGACCCAATAGTGATGTTTTGGTTCATTTGGGTCAGTTTCGTTACTGCACCGAAAACCATGCCGGGGTTGCATTTAATGCACCGATTCGGGTCGGAAACGAAACGATGCACGAAATCAGCTAGAAACGAAATGAACGCACCCTATCCACTTTTTTGGACCCAATAGTGATGTTTTGGTTCGTTTGGGTCAGTTTCGTTACTGCACCGAAAACCATGCCGGGGTTGCATTTAATGCACCGATTAAGGTCGGAAACGAAACGATGCACGGGATCGGCTAGAAATGAAACGAACGCACCCAATTCACTTTTTTGGACCCAATAGTGATGTTTTGGTTCGTTTGGATCATTTTCGTTACTACACCGAAAACCATGCCGAGGTTGCATTTAATGCACCGATTCAGGTCGGAAACGAAACGATGCACGGGATCGGCTAGAAACGAAACGAACGCACCCAATTCACTTTTTTCGACCCAATAGTGATGTTTTGGTTCGTTTGGGTCAGTTTCGTTACTACACCGAAAACCATGCCGGGGTTGCATTTAATGCACCGATTCGGGTCGGAAACGAAACGATGCACGAAATCAGCTAGAAACGAAATGAACGCACCCTATCCACTTTTTTGGACCCAATAGTGATGTTTTGGTTCGTTTGGGTCAGTTTCGTTACTGCACCGAAAACCATGCCGGGGTTGCATTTAATGCACCGATTAAGGTCGGAAACGAAACGATGCACGGGATCGGCTAGAAACGAAACGAACGCACCCAATTCACTTTGTTGGACCCAATAGTGATGTTTTGGTTCGTTTGGGTAAGTTTCGTTACTGCACCAAATACCATGCCGGGGTTGCATTTAATGCACCGATTCGGATCGGAAACGAGACGATGCACGGGATCGGCTAGAAACGAAACGGACGCACCCAATTCACTTTTTTGGACCCAATAGTGATGTTTTGGTTCGTTTGGATCAGTTTCATTACTACACCGAAAACCATGCCGGGGTTGCATTTAATGCACCGATTCGGGTCGGAAACGAAACGATGCACAGTATCGGCTAGAAACGAAACAAACGCACCCAATTCACTTTTTTGGACCCAATAGTGATGTTTTGGTTCATTTGGGTCAGTTTGGTTATTGCACCGAAAACCATGCCGGGGTTGCATTTAATGCACCGATTCGGGTCGGAAACGAAACGATGCACGGAATCAGCTAGAAACGAAACGAACGCACCCAATTCAGTTTGTTGGACCCAATAGTGATGTTTTGGTTCGTTTGGGTCAGTTTCGTTACTGCACCGAAAACCATGCCGGGGTTGCATATAATGCACCGATTCGGGTCGGAAACGAAACGATGCACGGAATCAGCTAGAAACGAAATGAACGCACCCTATTCATTTTTTGGACCCAATAGTGATGTTTTGGTTCGTTTGGGTCAGTTTCGTTACTGCACCGAAAACCATGCCGGGGTTGCATATAATGCACCGATTCGGGTAGGAAATGAAACGTTGCACGGAATCAGCTAGAAACGAAACAAAGTCACCCAATTCACTTTTTTTGGACCTAATAGTGATGTTTTGGTTCGTTTGGGTCAGTTTCGTTACTGCACCGAAAATAATGCCAGGGTTGCATTTAATGCACCGATTCGGGTCGGAAACGAAACGATGCACGGGATCGGCTAGAAACGAAACGAACACACCCAATTCAGTTTGTTGGACCCAATAGTGATGTTTTGGTTCGTTTGGGTCAGTTTCGTTACTGCACCGAAAACCATGCTGGGGTTGCATTTAATGCACCGATTCGGGTCAGAAATCAAACGATGCACGGAATCGGCTAGAAACGAGATGAACGCACCCAATTCACTTTTTTGGACCCAATAGTGATGTTTTGGTTCGTTTGGGTCAGTTTCGTTACTGCACCGAAAACCATGCCGGGGTTGCATATAATGCACCGATTCGGGTAGGAAATGAAACGTTGCACGGAATCAGCTAGAAACAAAACAAAGTCACCCAATTCACTTTTTTTGGACCTAATAGTGATGTTTTGGTTCGTTTGGGTCAGTTTCGTTACTGCACCGAAAACCATGCCAGGGTTGCATTTAATGCACCGATTCGGGTCGGAAACGAAACGATGCACGGGATCGGCTAGAAACGAAACGAACGCACCCAATTCACTTTTTTGGACCCAATAGTGATGTTTTGGTTCGTTTGGATCAGTTTCGTTACTGCACCGAAAACCATGCCGGGGTTGCATTTAATGCACCGATTCGGGTCGGAAACGAAACGATGCACGGGATCGGCTAGAAACGAAACAAACGCACCCAATTCACTTTTTTGGACCCAATACTGATGTTTTGGTTCATTTGGGTCAGTTTCGTTACTGCACCGAAAACCATGCCGGGGTTGCATTTATTGCACCGATTCGGGTCGGAAACGAAACGATGCACGAAATCAGCTAGAAACGAAATGAACGCACCCTATCCACTTTTTTGGACCCAATAGTGATGTTTTGGTTCGTTTGGGTCAGTTTCGTTACTGCACCGAAAACCATGCCGGGGTTGCATTTAATGCACCGATTAAGGTCGGAAACGAAACGATGCACGGGATCGGCTAGAAACGAAACGAACGCACCCAATTCACTTTTTTGGACCCAATAGTGATGTTTTGGTTCGTTTGGATCATTTTCGTTACTACACCGAAAACCATGCCGAGGTTGCATTTAATGCACCGATTCAGGTCGGAAACGAAACGATGCACGGGATCGGCTAGAAACGAAACGAACGCACCCAATTCACTTTTTTCGACCCAATAGTGATGTTTTGGTTCGTTTGGGTCAGTTTCGTTACTACACCGAAAACCATGCCGGGGTTGCATTTAATGCACCGATTCGGGTCGGAAACGAAACGATGCACGGAATCAGATAGAAACGAAACGAACGCACCCAATTCACTTTGTTGGACCCAATAGTGATGTTTTGGTTCGCTTGGGTAAGTTTCGTTACTGCACCAAAAACCATGCCGGGGTTGCATTTAATGCACCGATTCGGGTCGGAAACGAAACGATGCATGTTATCGTCCAGAAACGAAATGAACGCACCCTATCCACTTTTTTGGACCCAATAGTGATGTTTTGGTTCGTTTGGGTCAGTTTCGTTACTGCACCGAAAACCATGCCGGGGTTGCATTTAATGCACCGATTAAGGTCGGAAACGAAACGATGCACGGGATCGGCTAGAAACGAAACGAACGCACCCAATTCACTTTTTGGACCCAATAGTGATGTTTTGGTTCGTTTGGATCAGTTTCGTTACTACACCGAAAACCATGCCGAGGTTGCATTTAATGCACCGATTCGGGTCGGAAACGAAACGATGCACGGGATCGGCTAGAAACGAAACGAACGCACCCAATTCACTTTTTTGGACCCAATAGTGATGTTTTGGTTCGTTTGGGTCAGTTTCGTTACTGCACCGAAAACCATGCCGGGGTTGCATTTAATGCACCGATTCGGGTCGGAAACGAGACGATGCACGGGATCGGCTAGAAACGAAACGAACGCACCCAATTCACTTTTTTGGACCATTAGTGATGTTTTGGTTCGTTTGGATCAGTTTCTTTACTACACCGAAAACCATGCCGGGGTTGCATTTAATGCACCGATTCGGGTCGGAAACGAAACGATGCATGTTATCGTCCAGAAACGAAATGAACACACCCTATCCACTTTTTTGGACCCAATAGTGATGTTTTGGTTCGTTTGGGTCAGTTTCGTTACTGGACCGAAAACCATGCCGGGGTTGCATTTAATGCACCGATTCGGGTCGGAAACGAAACGATGCACGGGATCGGCTAGAAACGAAACGAACGCACCCAATTCACTTTTTTGGACCCAATAGTGATGTTTTGGTTCGTTTGGATCAGTTTCGTTACTGCACCGAAAACCATGCCGGGGTTGCATTTAATGCACCGATTCGGGTCGGAAACGAAACGATGCACAGGATCGGCTAGAAACGAAACAAACGCACTCAATTCACTTTTTTGGACCCAATAGTGATGTTTTGGTTCATTTGGGTCAGTTTCGTTACTGCACCGAAAACCATGCCGGGGTTGCATTTAATGCACCGATTCGGGTCGGAAACGAAACGATGCACGAAATCAGCTAGAAACGAAACGAACGCACCCAATTCACTTTTTTGGACCCAATAGTGATGTTTTGGTTCATTTGGGTCAGTTTCGTTACTGCACCGAAAACCATGCCGGGGTTGCATTTAATGCACCGATTCGGGTCGGAAACGAAACGATGCACGAAATCAGCTAGAAACGAAACGAACGCACCCAATTCACTTTTTTGGACCCAATAGTGATGTTTTGGTTCGTTTGGGTATGTTTCGTTACTGCACCAAAAACCATGCCGGGGTTGTATTTAATGCACCGATTCGGGTCGGAAACGAAACGATGCATGTTATCGTCCAGAAACGAAATGAACGCACCCTATCCACTTTTTTGGACCCAGTAGTGATGTTTTGGTTCGTTTGGGTCAGTTTCGTTACTGCACCGAATACCATGCCGGGGTTGTATTTAATGCACAGATTCGGGTCGGAAACGAAATGATGCACGAAATCAGCTAGAAACGAAACGAACGCACCCAATTCACTTTTTTGGACCCAATAGTGATGTTTTGGTTCATTTGGGTCAGTTTGGTTATTGCACCGAAAACCATGCCGGGGTTGCATTTAATGCACCGATTCGGGTCGGAAACGAAACGATGCACGGAATCAGCTAGAAACGAAACGAACGCACCCAATTCTGATAGAGCTGGAGTGCCCGATCTTTCGGTGAGTGGGATAACTTCGATTTGTGGAGGAGGAGATTCTCACGATCCGACTACGAACGAACAGGTCGAGGCGCCTTAGCAATCGCTGAACCAACTCCAAATGGTTATTGACCTTTGCTGGTGGCAAGGATCAACCTGAACACGAAGTTCTATTCCTGCTAGCAATCGAAGAAACCAGCAAGAACAAGATGAAGGTAAAATTGAATATCATTCACTCACGAATTGGGGTTCACAATGGCTGTCCACAGGTGGCCGCTGAGCACAACTGCAGATCAGAATGTTTGCACAATGGCTAAACCTATCAAAGAAAACCCCAGGGAAAAGAGGGGGCGCAGCCCCTGGCTAAATAGGAGGAAGGAGGCGTGGGGAAGGGAGGCGCCCAGCCTGCCCATAAGGCAGGGAGTAGGCGACTCAATCAGCCACACGCTATCTCTCCTTTCCTGATTTAGGTGGCGCAGCACCTTCCTGGTTATTACTTGACAAAACTAAAAATAGGTGGCGCAGCACCTAGACTTTATTCTGGACAGGTTCATCATGAGTATAAGTGGCGCATGCACTTAGCAATCTTTTGGTCCTTCATTCTTCAAAATCATCACGAAGTTTAACTCTCGTGCACGAGCTCGAGTGAGTGGTCCTGGTGGCTCCTCTGCTGGTGTAGTTGGAAGAGCCGTTCCCGTGTCGGGGTTGATGTCCTCATCATCCTCCCCCTCTTGAATCGAAGTCGTCCTCGACGGTAGCTCCTCATCCTCGCCCGCATATGGTTTCAAATCTGCAACATTAAAACTAGAGGAAACACCATATTCTGCAGGCAGGTCAAGTATATAAGCATTATCATTAATTTTCTTCAACACCTTGAAGGGACCAGCAGCACGTGGCATCAGCTTAGACCTGCGCAAAGTAGGGAAGCGATCCTTGCGCAAATGCAACCAAACCAAGTCACCAGGTTCAAAAGTAACAAGTTTACGTCCTTTACTACCAGCAGTCTGATTTTTTGCATTAGTGTGTGCAATGTTCTGGTGCGTTTGCGCATGGATGTCCAACATTTGTTGAACACGTGCAACAGCATCTACATGTGGGGCATCCAAAGGATCAAAGGACAGCAAGTCAATTGGCGCCCGTGGAATGTAACCATAGACAATCTGGAAAGGGCACATTTTTGTGGAGGAATGCATAGCACGATTGTAAGCAAACTCGACATGGGGCAAGCAATCCTCCCAAAGTTTCAAATTCTTGTCTAACACAGCCCTAAGCATGGTAGATAAGGTCCTGTTAACAACCTCAGTTTGCCCATCTGTTTGAGGGTGACCAGTGGTGCTGAAAAGCAATTTAGTTCCTAGTTTATTCCAAAGAGATCTCCAAAAATGACTTAGGAACTTAGCATCGCGATCTGAGACTATTGTTTTTGGAACACCATGTAAACGAATAATCTCACGAAAGAACAATTCAGCAATGCTGCTAGCATCATCAGTCTTATGACATGGTATGAAGTGAGCCATTTTAGAGAAGCGATCAACAACCACAAAGACACTATCCCTCCCCTTCTTAGTTCTAGGTAAGCCCAAAACAAAATCCATAGAAATATCGACCCAAGGAGAAGTAGGGACAGGTAATGGCATATACAAACCGTGGTTGTTCAGGTGTGATTTAGCTTTCTGGCAAGTGGTGCAGCGAGCAACAAAGCGCTGCACATCACGGCGCATTTGGGGCCAAAAGAAGTGTGCAGCCAAAATCTCCTGTGTCTTGTAAACACCAAAGTGTCCCATGAGGCCGCCACCATGTGCTTCCTGCAGCAGCAAAAGACGAACCGAGCTTGCTGGAATACACAGCTTGTTAGCGCGGAACAAGAACCCATCGGTCACGTGGAATTTACCCCATGGTTTACCACCCTTGCAATGCATCAGGATGTCCTTAAAATCAGAATCATCGGTGTATTGTTCTTTCAAAGTTTGTAAGCCAAAAATTTTACAATCCAACTGGGACAGCATGGTGTATCTACGCGACAAAGCATCAGCAATAACGTTGTCTTTCCCGTTCTTGTGTTTATTGATGTAAGGAAAAGACTCTATGAATTCAACCCACTTGGCATGTCGACGGTTCAGATTGGTTTGGCTACGAATATGTTTTAAAGCCTCATGATCAGAATGAATAATAAACTCGCGAGGCCATAAATAATGCTGCCAAGTTTGTAGAGTGCGAACTAAAGCGAAAAGTTCTTTGTCATAAGTTGAGTAATTCAGCTGCGCACCACTTAATTTTTCGCTAAAGTAAGCCACTGGTTTCCCCTCTTGAAGCAAGACACCGCCCAACCCAATACCACTAGCATCGCATTCTAGTTCAAACATCTTATTGAAATCAGGTAGCTGTAGTAAGGGGGCATGTGTTAACTTATCTTTTAGGATGGTGAATGCCTCTTCTTGTGCCGGACCCCAGGAGAAAGGAATGCCCTTCTTGGTGAGTTCATGCAACGGGGCAGCAATGGAACTGAAGTCACGCACAAACCGTCGGTAGAATCCTGCAAGCCCAAGAAACTCCGAATCTGCGTAACTGTCGATGGTGTGGGCCAGGACTGGATGGCGTCAATCTTGCTGCTGTCCACCTCAATGCCCTGCGGAGTAACAACATAGCCAAGAAACGAAACACGTGTTGTGCAGAAGGTGCACTTTTCCAAATTACCAAACAAGCGGGCAGCGCGCAAAGCATCAAAAACAGCATGCAAATGTTCCAAATGCTCGTCCATAGACTTGCTGTAAATCAGAATATCGTCGAAATAAACAACCACAAACAGCCCTATGAAAGGTCTCAAAACTTCATTCATTAAGCGCATAAATGTGCTGGGAGCATTAGTCAAACCAAACGGCATAACTAACCATTCATATAAGCCAAATTTTGTTTTAAAAGCCGTTTTCCATTCATCCCCAAGTTTCATTCTAATCTGGTGGTACCCGCTACGCAAATCAACTTTGGAGAAAACAATAGCACCGCTAAGCTCATCAAGCATATCATCAAGGCGAGGTATAGGATAGCGATAACGAATTGTAATATTGTTAATCGCTCGACAATCAACACACATGCGCCAGGTGCCATCCTTCTTTGGGACAAGTAAAACAGGAACAGAGCAAGGACTAAGAGACTCACGAATGTAGCCCTTATCAAGTAATGCATGGACTTGGCGCTGAATCTCTTTTGTTTCATCGGGATTGGTTCGGTACGGGGCGCGGTTGGGAAGCTGAGCGCCCGGGATGAGGTCAATTTGGTGTTCAATGCCACGAATGGGAGGAACACCTGGTGGTAACTCCGTCGGAAACACATCGGTATAGTCCTGCAAAAGCTTAGTAACAGCAGGGGGTATGTCCAAAGAAGGCGCATCATCGAGGGAAAACAACACATGAGAGCAGACAAGCGCATAGCAAGGCAGATTATCAGCACGTACTTCAACAAAATCAGATTTAGTGGCTAGCAAAACAGGAGCTTTTAGTTTAATTTCAGCTGGTGTGTGCGGGTGCTGCTGGTGGGGTTTAGCTCGAGCAATGTCATCTTTTACAATCTGGTCTGGGGTCATGGGGTGAAGAATGATTTTCTTGCCCTTAAACATGAGAGAGTAATGGTTTGTGCGACCATGATGCAAGCTATCTGTATCATATTGCCAAGGCCTACCGAGGAGGAGCGAACATGCTTCCATTGGAACAATATCGCAATCAGCATAATCATGATAAGATCCCATAGAGAAATGAACACGTACTGAGCGTGTTACCTTGAGTGAGCCGCCCTGGTTGAGCCATTGAATACGGTAGGGATGTGGGTGTGGGCGCGTTGGAAGAGACAACTTCTCCACCAGATTCGTGCTTGCCAAGTTGTTGCAGCTGCCACCGTCGATAATGATGCGAATGGCTCGTTCCTGCACAACGCCTTTGGTGTGGAACAAGGTGTGGCGCTGATGCTGCTCTGGTTGTGCAACCTGCGTGCTGAGTACGCGCCGCACAACAAGACTCTCATACTTGTCAGCGTCCGTGGCAGCCACGTGTTCTTCATTGGATCCTGCAACGTCAGTGGCAAGCATAGCATATATGGTTTCTTCGGAATCACTAGCTGAAGAATACTCACCATTGTCATGTATAATCAACGTGCGCTTGTTGGGGCAGTCCCGTAACACATGACCAAAACCTTTACAGCGATGGCATTGAATGTCCTTGGTGCGTCCAGAGGGAGAGGTACCCTTTGTTGCTGGAAATGGCGTTGGAGTTTTTGCTGCGGCCTTGTCACACGGGGTGCTGCGAGGCTGAGACGACGTTGCTGGGGGTGGTGCTGTTGGAGCGGAGTGGAATGACGTGGTGCGACCTGCAAAAGAGTTAGCACGTGGCCTCGCGTGTCGTCCCTGGACTTCACGTTCAGCTTTACAAGCAAGATGGAATAAACGGGTAATAGTAGTGTACTCCTTATAATCAAGCACATCCTGGATTTCACAGTTTAAACCACCCAAAAAGCGTGCCATAGCAGCGTCATTTTCCTCAGCTAAACCACAACGAAGCATACCGGTTTGCAGCTCCTGATAGTACTCCTCAACAGAGTTTGTACCTTGCCTTAAACGCTGCAGTTTATTAAGCAGATCACGAGCATAATATGAGGGAACAAATCTGTGGCGCATGAGAACTTTCAAAGCATCCCAAGTGGTAGGAATAGAAGTGGGATGTTTGCTGCAATGTTCGCGCCACCAAATAGAAGCAAAATGGGTAAACTCACTAGTGGCAGCTCTAACTTGATGTTGTGCAGGAAAAGCATGACATGCAAATTTTTGATCAACAGCAAGTTCCCATTCAAGATATGCATCAGGATCGTATTTTCCATTGAATTCAGGTATAGTGAGTTTAATCTTAGAGAAAGAATCATCCTGGTTACGTACCCCACGACGAAGTCCTCCGGCGACGATTGGCCTGATCGTCGTGCTCGGTGTCGCCACCATAATTAGCGTCGCCTTGTACCTCACGAAGCTGCTGGGTCAACTCCTTAAGCCGAGTCATGATGGTGTCGAGGCTGGTGTTGGTGGTGGTTTGGGCTGTTTTCAATTCCTGGAGCGTCGTAGTGGCTTCAATTTGTGTTGTTTCAAGCTGACCAAGGCGCTCGTTGGTGACGTAAATGTCTTCAGCGAGACCATCAACTTGCAAGCGCATTTGGCGCTCAAAATGCTGTATGATGCTCTTGGTACGAGGGGACTGTGGCAGAGCGTTGTCCTCATCTTGCTCCCCCGAGGATCCTGCCATTGTTAGTGCAAAGACAAGAAAACAAGGAACAAAATAGTATGCTCTACAGCTAGTGGGATGTGTTGCTTAACAGGTCGCTCAAACTAAAACCCGTTATCAAGGTCTTACACGTTCTTACCACGCCAGCAGGGGTGACCTGCAACCAGCGGTGCCACCGACGAAGCTTGGATAAAGCGATTGCCAGAGGACACAACCTGCACGCTGTAGGTATTTGTGGAGCTATAGGAAGGCTTCACTCGAGATCAAATGATTAGCACAATCAATCAGCAAATGTAGAGTTGAATAAGAGTGCGAAACGCGTAAGAAATGCTGCTGGTACCAAGTGAAACCGAAAGGAATAGATGTACGGAAGGCGGCAAAGGTGGAGAGGGCGCACCAAATTCCTCTTTTTCTGTTTTTTTTTGAATTTGTTTTTTTTTCTTCTTTTTTTTGAATTTTTTTTTCTTCTTCCTTTTTGTTTAGAAACTGATAATATGAACAAAGAGGATCTCAAACATCAATGTCATCACACACACTTTTTCCGAAAGCACCAAATTCTCTCTCTCTCTCTCTCTCTCTCTCTAGAGTAAGAGAATGGCAAGGGCGCACCAATCCCTGGCTGAGAAAAGGTGGCGCACAAGATAGGAGGGTGTGTGCTTTCCAAAAATGCTGGAGAAGGATATGGGCGCACCAATTATGGGGGTGCTGCTTGCCAAAAATGTTGGATGACAAATATGGGGCGCACCAAATGCTTGCCAAAAATGCTGGATACAGATATGGGGCGCACCAAACTGATTGTACTCCTTCTCTCTTTTTTTTTATCACAACTTGTCGAAACAAACCAGGAGGGAGGGAAGAACGTGGTAAGGATGACAGAAGAATGGTGGTGAAAGACGGAAACACAAAGCGACCAGCAACAAGTGACGCAAAAGCACGCAAATTCAACAACACAAGATTACTGAATGAAGTGCAAGGCCAAAATGGTTCGGGGACAAAGTTCTAACCTGATTTTTTTTTGTGGCTTTTCTGGTGGACGATAGGACGATGAACAACTCTCAACTAAAGGGATAAACTCGAGAAAACTCACCGATCAACCTGTAATCTGATACCACTTGATAGAGCTGGAGTGCCCGATCTTTCGGTGAGTGGGAAAACTTCGATTTGTGGAGGAGGAGATTCTCACGATCCGACTACGAACGAACAGGTCGAGGCGCCTTAGCAATCGCTGAACCAACTCCAAATGGTTATTGACCTTTGCTGGTGGCAAGGATCAACCTGAACACGAAGTTCTATTCCTGCTAGCAATCGAAGAAACCAGCAAGAACAAGATGAAGGTAAAATTGAATATCATTCACTCACGAATTGGGGTTCACAATGGCTGTCCACAGGTGGCCGCTGAGCACAACTGCAGATCAGAATGTTTGCACAATGGCTAAACCTATCAAAGAAAACCCCAGGGAAAAGAGGGGGCGCAGCCCCTGGCTAAATAGGAGGAAGGAGGCGTGGGGAAGGGAGGCGCCCAGCCTGCCCATAAGGCAGGGAGTAGGCGACTCAATCAGCCACACGCTATCTCTCCTTTCCTGATTTAGGTGGCGCAGCACCTTCCTGGTTATTACTTGACAAAACTAAAAATAGGTGGCGCAGCACCTAGACTTTATTCTGGACAGGTTCATCATGAGTATAAGTGGCGCATGCACTTAGCAATCTTCTGGTCCTTCATTCTTCAAAATCATCACGAAGTTTAACTCTCGTGCACGAGATCGAGTGAGTGGTCCTGGTGGCTCCTCTGCTGGTGTAGTTGGAAGAGCCGTTCCCGTGTCGGGGTTGATGTCCTCATCAAATTCAGTTTGTTGGACCCAATAGTGATGTTTTGGTTCGTTTGGGTCAGTATCGTTACTGCACCGAAAACCATGCCGGGGTTGCATATAATGCACCGATTCGGGTCGGAAACGAAACGCTGCACGGGATCAGCTAGAAACGAAATGAACGCACCCAATTCATTTTTTGGACCCAGTAGTGATGTTTTGGTTCGTTTGGGTCAGTTTCGTTACTGCACCGAAAACCATGCCGGGGTTGCATATAATGCACCGATTCGGGTAGGAAATGAAACGTTGCACGGAATCAGCTAGAAACGAAACAAAGTCACCCAATTCACTTTTTTTGGACCCAATAGTGATGTTTTGGTTCGTTTGGGTCAGTTTCGTTACTGCACCGAAAACCATGCCAGGGTTGCATTTAATGCACCGATTCGGGTCGGAAACGAAACGATGCACGGGATCGGCTAGAAACGAATGGAACGCACCCAATTCACTTTTTTGGACCCAATAGTGATGTTTTGGTTCGTTTGGATCAGTTTCGTTACTACACCGAAAACCATCCGGGGTTGCATTTAATGCACCGATTCGGGTCGGAAACGAAACGATGCACGGGATCGGCTAGAAACGAAACAAACGCACCCAATTCACTTTTTTGGACCCAATAGTGATGTTTTGGTTCGTTTGGGTCAGTTTCGTTACTGCACCGAAAACCATGCCGGGGTTGCATTTAATGCACCGATTCGGGTCGGAAACGAAATGATGCACGAAATCAGCTAGAAACGAAACGAACGCACCCAATTCACTTTTTTGGATCCAATAGTGATGTTTTGGTTCATTTGGGTCAGTTTGGTTATTGCACCGAAAACCATGCCGGGGTTGCATTTAATGCACCGATTCGGGTCGGAAACGAAACGATGCACGGAATCAGCTAGAAACGAAACGAACGCACCCAAGTCAGTTTGTTGGACCCAATAGTGATGTTTTGGTTCGTTTGGGTCAGTTTCGTTACTGCATCGAAAACCATGCCGGGGTTGCATATAATGCACCGATTCGGGTCGGAAACGAAACGATGCACGGAATCAGCTAGAAACGAAATGAACGCACCCAATTCATTTTTTGGACCCAATAGTGATGTTTTGGTTCGTTTGGGTCAGTTTCGTTACTGCACCGAAAACCATGCCGGGGTTGCATATAATGCACCGATTCGGGTAGGAAATGAAACGTTGCACGGAATCAGCTAGAAACGAAACAAAGTCACCCAATTCACTTTTTTGGACCCAATAGTGATGTTTTGGTTCGTTTGGGTCAGTTTCGTTACTGCACCGAAAACCATGCCAGGGTTGCATTTAATGCACCGATTCGGGTCGGAAACGAAACGATACACGGGATCGGCTAGAAACGAAACGAACGCACCCAATTCACTTTTTTGGACCCAATAGTGATGTTTTGGTTCGTTTGGATCAGTTTCGTTACTGCACCGAAAACCATGCCGGGGTTGCATTTAATGCACCGATTCGGGTCAGAAACGAAACGATGCACGGGATCGGCTAGAAACGAAACAAGCGCACCCAATTCACTTTTTTGGACCCAATAGTGATGTTTTGGTTCATTTGGGTCAGTTTCGTTACTGCACCGAAAACCATGCCGGGGTTGCATTTAATGCACCGATTCGGGTCGGAAACGAAACGATGCACGGAATCAGCTAGAAACGAAACGAACGCACCCAATTCACTTTTTTTGGACCCAATAGTGATGTCTTGGTTCAGTTTTGTTACTGCACCGAAAACCATGCCGGGGTTGCATTTAATGCACCGATTCGGGTCGGAAACGAAACGATGCATGGGATCGGCTAGAAACGAAACGAACGCACCCAATTCACTTTTTTGGACCCAATAGTGATGTTTTGGTTCATTTGGGTCAGTTTCGTTACTGCACCGAAAACCATGCCGGGATTGCATTTAATGCACCGATTCGGGTTGGAAACGAAAGGATGCACGGGATCGGCTAGAAACGAAACGATGCACGGAATCAGATAGAAACGAAACAAAGTCACCCAATTCAGTTTGTTGGACCCAATAGTGATGTTTTGGTTCGCTTGGGTCAGTTTCGTTACTGCACCGAAAACCATGCCGGGGTTGCATTTAATGCACCGATTAAGGTCGGAAACGAAACGATGCACGGGATCGGCTAGAAACGAAACGAACGCACCCAATTCACTTTTTTGGACCCAATAGTGATGTTTTGGTTCATTTGGATCAGTTTCGTTACTACACCGAAAACCATGCCGAGGTTGCATTTAATGCACCGATTCGGGTCGGAAACGAAACGATGCACGGGATCGGCTAGAAACGAAACGAACGCACCCAATTCACTTTTTTGGACCCAATAGTGATGTTTTGGTTCGTTTGGGTCAGTTTCGTTACTGCACCGAAAACCATGCCGGGGTTGCATTTAATGCACCGATTCGGGTCGGAAACGAGACGATGCACGGGATCGGCTAGAAACGAAACGAACGCACCCAATTCACTTTTTTGGACCCAATAGTGATGTTTTGGTTCGTTTGGATCAGTTTCGTTACTACACCGAAAACCATGCCGGGGTTGCATTTAATGCACCGATTCGGGTCGGAAACGAAACGATGCACGAAATCAGCTAGAAACGAAACGAACGCACCCAATTCACTTTGTTGGACCCAATAGTGATGTTTTGGTTCGTTTGGGTAAGTTTCGTTACTGCACCGAAAACCATGCCGGGGTTGCATTTAATGCACCGATTCGGGTCGGAAACGAAACGATGCACGAAATCAGCTAGAAACGAAACGAACGCACCCTATCCACTTTTTTGGACCCAATAGTGATGTTTTGGTTCGTTTGGGTCAGTTTCGTTACTGCACCGAAAACCATGCCGGGGTTGCATTTAATGCACCGATTAAGGTCAGAAACGAAACGATGCACGGGATCGGCTAGAAACGAAACGAACGCACCCAATTCACTTTTTTGGACCCAATAGTGATGTTTTGATTCGTTTGGATCAGTTTCGTTACTACACCAAAAACCATGCCGGGGTTGCATTTAATGCACCGATTCGGGTCGGAAACGAAACGATGCACGGGATCGGCTAGAAACGAAACGAACGCACCCAATTCACTTTTTTGGACCCAATAGTGATGTTTTGGTTCGTTTGGGTCAGTTTCGTTACTGCACCGAAAACCATGCCGGGGTTGCATTTAATGCACTGATTCGGGTAGGAAATGAAACGTTGCACGGAATCAGCTAGAAACGAAACAAAGTCACCCAATTCACTTTTTTTGGACCCAATAGTGATGTTTTGGTTCGTTTGGGTCAGTTTCGTTACTGCACCGAAAACCATGCCAGGGTTGCATTTAATGCACCGATTCAGGTCGGAAACGAAACGATGCACGGGATCGGCTAGAAACGAAACGAACGCACCCAATTCACTTTTTTGGACCCAATAGTGATGTTTTGGTTCGTTTGGATCAGTTTCGTTACTGCACCGAAAACCATGCCGGGGTTGCATTTAATGCACCGATTCGGGTCGGAAACGAAACGATGCACGGGATCGGCTAGAAACGAAACAAACGCACCCAATTCACTTTTTTGGACCCAATAGTGATGTTTTGGTTCATTTGGGTCAGTTTCGTTACTGCACCGAAAACCATGCCGGGGTTGCATTTAATGCACCGATTCGGGTCGGAAACGAAACGATGCACGGAATCAGCTAGAAACGAAACGAACGCACCCAATTCACTTTTTTTGGACCCAATAGTGATGTTTTGGTTCATTTGGGTCAGTTTTGTTACTGCACCGACAACCATGCCGGGATTGCATTTAATGCACCGATTCGGGTCGGAAACGAAACGATGCACGGGATCGGCTAGAAACGAAACGAACGCACCCAATTCACTTTTTTGGACCCAATAGTGATGTTTTGGTTCGTTTGGGTCAGTTTCGTTACTGCACCGAAAACCATGCCAGGGTTGCATTTAATGCACCGATTCGGGTCGGAAACGAAACGATGCACGGGATCGGCTAGAAACGAATGGAACGCACCCAATTCACTTTTTTGGACCCAATAGTGATGTTTTGGTTCGTTTGGATCAGTTTCGTTACTACACCGAAAACCATCCGGGGTTGCATTTAATGCACCGATTCGGGTCGGAAACGAAACGATGCACGGAATCAGATAGAAACGAAACGAACGCACCCAATTCAGTTTGTTGGACCCAATAGTGATGTTTTGGTTCGTTTGGGTCAGTTTCGTTACTGCACCGAAAACCATGCCAGAGTTGCATATAATGCACCGATTCGGGACGGAAACGAAACGATGCACGGAATCAGCTAGAAACGAAACAAATGCACCCAATTCACTTTTTTGGACCCAATAGTGATGTTTTGGTTCCTTTGGGTCAGTTTCGTTACTGCACCGAAAACCATGCCGGGGTTGCATTTAATGCACCGATTCGGGTCGGAAACGAAATGATGCACGAAATCAGCTAGAAACGAAACGAACGCACCCAATTCACTTTTTTGGACCCAATAGTGATGTTTTGGTTCATTTGGGTCAGTTTGGTTATTGCACCAAAAACCATGCCGGGGTTGCATTTAATGCACCGATTCCGGTCGGAAACGAAACGATGCACGGAATCAGCTAGATACGAAACGAACGCACCCAATTCAGTTTGTTGGACCCAATAGTGATGTTTTGGTTCGTTTGGGTCAGTTTCGTTACTGCACCGAAAACCATGCCGGGGTTGCATATAATGCACCGAGTCGGGTCGGAAACGAAACGATGCACGGAATCAGCTAGAAACGAAATGAACGCACCCAATTCATTTTTTAGACCCAATAGTGATGTTTTGGTTCGTTTGGGTCAGTTTCGTTACTGCACCGAAAACCATGCCGGGGTTGCATATAATGCACCGATTCGGGTAGGAAATGAAACGTTGCACGGAATCAGCTAGAAACGAAACAAAATCACCCAATTCACTTTTTTTGGACCCAATAGTGATGTTTTGGTTTGTTTGGGTCAGTTTCGTTACTGCACCGAAAACCATGCCAGGGTTGCATTTAATGCACCGATTCGGGTCGGAAACGAAACGATGCACGGGATCGGCTAGAAACGAAACGAAGGCACCCAATTCACTTTTTTGGACCCAATAGTGATGTTTTGGTTCGTTTGGGTCAGTTTCGTTACTGCACCGAAAACCATGCCGGGGTTGCATTTAATGCACTGATTCGGGTAGGAAATGAAACGTTGCACGGAATCAGCTAGAAACGAAACAAAGTCACCCAATTCACTTTTTTTGGACCCAATAGTGATGTTTTGGTTCGTTTGGGTCAGTTTCGTTACTGCACCGAAAACCATGCCAGGGTTGCATTTAATGCACCGATTCAGGTCGGAAACGAAACGATGCACGGGATCGGCTAGAAACGAAACGAACGCACCCAATTCACTTTTTTGGACCCAATAGTGATGTTTTGGTTCGTTTGGATCAGTTTCGTTACTGCACCGAAAACCATGCCGGGGTTGCATTTAATGCACCGATTCGGGTCGGAAACGAAACGATGCACGGGATCGGCTAGAAACGAAACAAACGCACCCAATTCACTTTTTTGGACCCAATAGTGATGTTTTGGTTCATTTGGGTCAGTTTCGTTACTGCACCGAAAACCATGCCGGGGTTGCATTTAATGCACCGATTCGGGTCGGAAACGAAACGATGCACGGAATCAGCTAGAAACGAAACGAACGCACCCAATTCACTTTTTTTGGACCCAATAGTGATGTTTTGGTTCATTTGGGTCAGTTTTGTTACTGCACCGACAACCATGCCGGGATTGCATTTAATGCACCGATTCGGGTCGGAAACGAAACGATGCACGGGATCGGCTAGAAACGAAACGAACGCACCCAATTCACTTTTTTGGACCCAATAGTGATGTTTTGGTTCGTTTGGGTCAGTTTCGTTACTGCACCGAAAACCATGCCAGGGTTGCATTTAATGCACCGATTCGGGTCGGAAACGAAACGATGCACGGGATCGGCTAGAAACGAATGGAACGCACCCAATTCACTTTTTTGGACCCAATAGTGATGTTTTGGTTCGTTTGGATCAGTTTCGTTACTACACCGAAAACCATCCGGGGTTGCATTTAATGCACCGATTCGGGTCGGAAACGAAACGATGCACGGAATCAGATAGAAACGAAACGAACGCACCCAATTCAGTTTGTTGGACCCAATAGTGATGTTTTGGTTCGTTTGGGTCAGTTTCGTTACTGCACCGAAAACCATGCCAGAGTTGCATATAATGCACCGATTCGGGTCGGAAACGAAACGATGCACGGAATCAGCTAGAAACGAAACAAATGCACCCAATTCACTTTTTTGGACCCAATAGTGATGTTTTGGTTCCTTTGGGTCAGTTTCGTTACTGCACCGAAAACCATGCCGGGGTTGCATTTAATGCACCGATTCGGGTCGGAAACGAAATGATGCACGAAATCAGCTAGAAACGAAACGAACGCACCCAATTCACTTTTTTGGACCCAATAGTGATGTTTTGGTTCATTTGGGTCAGTTTGGTTATTGCACCAAAAACCATGCCGGGGTTGCATTTAATGCACCGATTCCGGTCGGAAACGAAACGATGCACGGAATCAGCTAGATACGAAACGAACGCACCCAATTCAGTTTGTTGGACCCAATAGTGATGTTTTGGTTCGTTTGGGTCAGTTTCGTTACTGCACCGAAAACCATGCCGGGGTTGCATATAATGCACCGAGTCGGGTCGGAAACGAAACGATGCACGGAATCAGCTAGAAACGAAATGAACGCACCCAATTCATTTTTTAGACCCAATAGTGATGTTTTGGTTCGTTTGGGTCAGTTTCGTTACTGCACCGAAAACCATGCCGGGGTTGCATATAATGCACCGATTCGGGTAGGAAATGAAACGTTGCACGGAATCAGCTAGAAACGAAACAAAATCACCCAATTCACTTTTTTTGGACCCAATAGTGATGTTTTGGTTTGTTTGGGTCAGTTTCGTTACTGCACCGAAAACCATGCCAGGGTTGCATTTAATGCACCGATTCGGGTCGGAAACGAAACGATGCACGGGATCGGCTAGAAACGAAACGAAGGCACCCAATTCACTTTTTTGGACCCAATAGTGATGTTTTGGTTCGTTTGGATCAGTTTCGTTACTGCACCGAAAACCATGCCGGGGTTGCATTTAATGCACCGATTCGGGTCGGAAACGAAACGATGCACGGGATCGGCTAGAAACGAAACAAGCGCACCCAATTCACTTTTTTGGACCCAATAGTGATGTTTTGGTTCATTTGGGTCAGTTTCGTTACTGCACCGAAAACCATGCCGGGGTTGCATTTAATGCACCGATTCGGGTCGGAAACGAAACGATGCACGGAATCAGCTAGAAACGAAACGAACGCACCCAATTCACTTTTTTTGGACCCAATAGTGATGTTTTGGTTCGTTTGGGTCAGTTTTGTTACTGCACCGAAAACCATGCCGGGGTTGCATTTAATGCACCGATTCGGGTCGGAAACGAAACGATGCATGGGATCGGCTAGAAACGAAACGAACGCACCCAATTCACTTTTTTGGACCCAATAGTGATGTTTTGGTTCATTTGGGTCAGTTTCGTTACTCCACAGAAAACCATGCCGGGATTGCATTTAATGCACCGATTCGGGTTGGAAACGAAAGGATGCACGGGATCGGCTAGAAACGAAACGAACGCACCCAATTCACTTTTTTGGACCCAATAGTGATGTTTTGGTTCATTTGGGTCAGTTTCGTTACTGCACCGAAAACCATGCCGGGGTTGCATTTAATGCACCGATTCGGGTCGGAAACGAAACGATGCACGGAATCAGGTAGAAACGAAACGAACGCACCCAATTCACTTTGTTGGACCCAATAGTGATGTTTTGGTTCGCTTGGGTAAGTTTCGTTACTGCACCAAAAACCATGCCGGGGTTGCATTTAATGCACCGATTCGGGTCGGAAACGAAACGATGCATGTTATCGTCCAGAAACGAAATGAACGCACCCTATCCACTTTTTTGGACCCAATAGTGATGTTTTGGTTCGTTTGGGTCAGTTTCGTTACTGCACCGAAAACCATGCCGGGGTTGCATTTAATGCACCGATTAAGGTCGGAAACGAAACGATGCACGGGATCGGCTAGAAACGAAACGAACGCACCCAATTCACTTTTTTGGACCCAATAGTGATGTTTTGGTTCGTTTGGATCAATTTCGTTACTACACCGAAAACCATGCCGAGGTTGCATTTAATGCACCGATTCGGGTCGGAAACGAAACGATGCACGGGATCCCCTAGAAACGAAACGAACGCACCCAATTCACTTTTTTGGACCCAATAGTGATGTTTTGGTTCGTTTGGGTCAGTTTCGTTACTACACCGAAAACCATGCCGGGGTTGCATTTAATGCACCGATTCGGGTCGGAAACGAAACGATGCACGGAATCAGCTAGAAACGAAATGAACGCACCCAATTCATTTTTTGGACCTAATAGTGATGTTTTGGTTCGTTTGGGTCAGTTTCGTTACTGCACCGAAAACCATGCCGGGGTTGCATATAATGCACCGATTCGGGTAGGAAATGAAACGTTGCACGGAATCAGCTAGAAACGAAACAAAGTCACCCAATTCACTTTTTTGGACCCAATAGTGATGTTTTGGTTCGTTTGGGTCAGTTTCGTTACTGCACCGAAAACCATGCCAGGGTTGCATTTAATGCACCGATTCGGGTCGGAAACGAAACGATGCACGGGATCGGCTAGAAACGAAACGAACGCACCCAATTCACTTTTTTGGACCCAATAGTGATGTTTTGGTTCGTTTGGATCAGTTTCGTTACTGCACCGAAAACCATGCCGGGGTTGCATTTAATGCACCGATTCGGGTCGGAAACGAAACGATGCACGAGATCGGCTAGAAACGAAACAAGCGCACCCAATTCACTTTTTTGGACCCAATAGTGATGTTTTGGTTCATTTGGGTCAGTTTCGTTACTGCACCGAAAACCATGCCGGGGTTGCATTTAATGCACCGATTCGGGTCGGAAACGAAACGATGCACGGAATCAGCTAGAAACGAAACGAACACACCCAATTCACTTTTTTTGGACCCAATAGTGATGTCTTGGTTCAGTTTTGTTACTGCACCGAAAACCATGCCGGGGTTGCATTTAATGCACCGATTCGGGTCGGAAACGAAACGATGCATGGGATCGGCTAGAAACGAAACGAACGCACCCAATTCACTTTTTTGGACCCAATAGTGATGTTTTGGTTCATTTGGGTCAGTTTCGTTACTGCACCGAAAACCATGCCGGGATTGCATTTAATGCACCGATTCGGGTTGGAAACGAAAGGATGCACGGGATCGGCTAGAAACGAAACGATGCACGGAATCAGATAGAAACGAAACAAAGTCACCCAATTCACTTTGTTGGACCCAATAGTGATGTTTTGGTTCACTTGGGTAAGTTTCGTTACTGCACCAAAAACCATGCCGGGGTTGCATTTAATGCACCGATTCGGGTCGGAAACGAAACGATGCATGTTATCGTCCAGAAACGAAATGAACGCACCCTATCCACTTTTTTGGACCCAATAGTGATGTTTTGGTTCGTTTGGGTCAGTTTCGTTACTGCACCGAAAACCATGCCGGGGTTGCATTTAATGCACCGATTAAGGTCGGAAACGAAACGATGCACGGGATCGGCTAGAAACGAAACGAACGCACCCAATTCACTTTTTTGGACCCAATAGTGATGTTTTGGTTCATTTGGATCAGTTTCGTTACTACACCGAAAACCATGCCGAGGTTGCATTTAATGCACCGATTTGGGTCGGAAACGAAACGATGCACGGGATCGGCTAGAAACGAAACGAACGCACCCAATTCACTTTTTTGGACCCAATAGTGATGTTTTGGTTCGTTTGGGTCAGTTTCGTTACTGCACCGAAAACCATGTCGGGGTTGCATTTAATGCACCGATTCGGGTCGGAAACGAGACGATGCACGGGATCGGCTAGAAACGAAACGAACGCACCCAATTCACTTTTTTGGACCCAATAGTGATGTTTTGGTTCGTTTGGATCAGTTTCGTTACTACACCGAAAACCATGCCGGGGTTGCATTTAATGCACCGATTCGGGTCGGAAACGAAACGATGCACGAAATCAGCTAGAAACGAAACGAACGCACCCAATTCACTTTGTTGGACCCAATAGTGATGTTTTGGTTCGTTTGGGTAAGTTTTGTTACTGCACCGAAAACCATGCCGGGGTTGCATTTAATGCACCGATTCGGGTCGGAAACGAAACGATGCACGAAATCAGCTAGAAACGAAACGAACGCACCCTATCCACTTTTTTGGACCCAACAGTGATGTTTTGGTTCGTTTGGGTCAGTTTCGTTACTGCACCGAAAACCATGCCGGGGTTACATTTAATGCACCGATTAAGGTCAGAAACGAAACGATGCACGGGATCGGCTAGAAACGAAACGAACGCACCCAATTCACTTTTTTGGACCCAATAGTGATGTTTTGGTTCATTTGGGTCAGTTTCGTTACTACACCGAAAACCATACCGGGGTTGCATTTAATGCACCGATTCGGGTCGGAAACGAAACGATGCACGGGGTTGCATTTAATGCACCGATTCGGGTCGGAAACGAAACGCTGCACGGAATCATCCAGAAACAAAACGAACGCACCCTATCCACATTTTTGGACCGAATAGTGATGTTTTGGTTCGTTTGGGTCAGTTTGGTTACTGCACCGAAAACCATACCGGGGTTGCATTTAATGCACCGATTCGGGTCGGAAACGAAACGATGCAAAGAATCGGCTAGAAACGAAACGAATGCACCCAATTCACTTTTTTGGACCCAATAGTGATGTTTTGGTTCGTTTGGGTCAGTTTCGTTACTGCACCGAAAACCATGCCGGGGTTGCATTTAATGCACCGATTCGGGTCGGAAACGAAACGGTGCACGGGATCGGCTAGAAACAAAACGAACGCACCCAATTCACTTTTTTGGACCCAATTGTGATGTTTTGGTTCGTTTGGGTCAGTTTCGTTACTGCACCGAAAACCATGCCGGGGTTGCATTTAATGCACCGATTCGGGTCGGAAACGAGACGATGCACGGGATCGGCTAGAAACGAAACGAACGCACCCAATTCACTTTTTTGGACCCAATAGTGATGTTTTGGTTCGTTTGGATCAGTTTCGTTACTACACCGAAAACCATGCCGGGGTTGCATTTAATGCACCGATTCGGGTCGGAAACGAAACGATGCACGAAATCAGCTAGAAACGAAACGAACGCACCCAATTCACTTTGTTGGACCCAATAGTGATGTTTTGGTTCGTTTGGGTAAGTTTCGTTACTGCACCGAAAACCATGCCGGGGTTGTATTTAATGCACCGATTCGGGTCGGAAACGAAACGATGCAAAGAATCGGCTAGAAACGAAACGAATGCACCCAATTCACTTTTTTGGACCCAATAGTGATGTTTTGGTTCGTTTGGGTAAGTTTCGTTACTGCACCGAAAACCATGCCGGGGTTGCATTTAATGCACCGATTCGGGTCGGAAACGAAACGATGCACGAAATCAGCTAGAAACGAAACGAACGCACCCAATTCACTTTGTTGGACCCAATAGTGATGTTTTGGTTCGTTTGGGTAAGTTTCGTTACTGCACCGAAAACCATGCCGGGGTTGCATTTAATGCACCGATTCGGGTCGGAAACGAAACGATGCACGAAATCAGCTAGAAACGAAACGAACGCACCCTATCCACTTTTTTGGACCCAATAGTGATGTTTTGGTTCGTTTGGGTCAGTTTCGTTACTGCACCGAAAACCATGCCGGGGTTGCATTTAATGCACCGATTAAGGTCAGAAACGAAACGATGCACGGGATCGGCTAGAAACGAAACGAACGCACCCAATTCACTTTTTTGGACCCAATAGTGATGTTTTGGTTCATTTGGGTCAGTTTCGTTACTACACCGAAAACCATACCGGGGTTGCATTTAATGCACCGATTCGGGTCGGAAACGAAACGATGCACGGGGTTGCATTTAATGCACCGATTCGGGTCGGAAACGAAACGCTGCACGGAATCAGCTAGAAACGAAACGAACACACCCAATTCACTTTTTTTGGACCCAATAGTGATGTCTTGGTTCAGTTTTGTTACTGCACCGAAAACCATGCCGGGGTTGCATTTAATGCACCGATTCGGGTCGGAAACGAAACGATGCATGGGATCGGCTAGAAACGAAACGAACGCACCCAATTCACTTTTTTGGACCCAATAGTGATGTTTTGGTTCATTTGGGTCAGTTTCGTTACTGCACCGAAAACCATGCCGGGATTGCATTTAATGCACCGATTCGGGTTGGAAACGAAAGGATGCACGGGATCGGCTAGAAACGAAACGATGCACGGAATCAGATAGAAACGAAACAAAGTCACCCAATTCACTTTGTTGGACCCAATAGTGATGTTTTGGTTCGCTTGGGTAAGTTTCGTTACTGCACCAAAAACCATGCCGGGGTTGCATTTAATGCACCGATTCGGGTCGGAAACGAAACGATGCATGTTATCGTCCAGAAACGAAATGAACGCACCCTATCCACTTTTTTGGACCCAATAGTGATGTTTTGGTTCGTTTGGGTCAGTTTCGTTACTGCACCGAAAACCATGCCGGGGTTGCATTTAATGCACCGATTAAGGTCGGAAACGAAACGATGCACGGGATCGGCTAGAAACGAAACGAACGCACCCAATTCACTTTTTTGGACCCAATAGTGATGTTTTGGTTCATTTGGATCAGTTTCGTTACTACACCGAAAACCATGCCGAGGTTGCATTTAATGCACCGATTTGGGTCGGAAACGAAACGATGCACGGGATCGGCTAGAAACGAAACGAACGCACCCAATTCACTTTTTTGGACCCAATAGTGATGTTTTGGTTCGTTTGGGTCAGTTTCGTTACTGCACCGAAAACCATGCCGGGGTTGCATTTAATGCACCGATTCGGGTCGGAAACGAGACGATGCACGGGATCGGCTAGAAACGAAACGAACGCACCCAATTCACTTTTTTGGACCCAATAGTGATGTTTTGGTTCGTTTGGATCAGTTTCGTTACTACACCGAAAACCATGCCGGGGTTGCATTTAATGCACCGATTCGGGTCGGAAACGAAACGATGCACGAAATCAGCTAGAAACGAAACGAACGCACCCAATTCACTTTGTTGGACCCAATAGTGATGTTTTGGTTCGTTTGGGTAAGTTTCGTTACTGCACCGAAAACCATGCCGGGGTTGCATTTAATGCACCGATTCGGGTCGGAAACGAAACGATGCACGAAATCAGCTAGAAACGAAACGAACGCACCCTATCCACTTTTTTGGACCCAATAGTGATGTTTTGGTTCGTTTGGGTCAGTTTCGTTACTGCACCGAAAACCATGCCGGGGTTGCATTTAATGCACCGATTAAGGTCAGAAACGAAACGATGCACGGGATCGGCTAGAAACGAAACGAACGCACCCAATTCACTTTTTTGGACCCAATAGTGATGTTTTGGTTCATTTGGGTCAGTTTCGTTACTACACCGAAAACCATACCGGGGTTGCATTTAATGCACCGATTCGGGTCGGAAACGAAACGATGCACGGGGTTGCATTTAATGCACCGATTCGGGTCGGAAACGAAACGCTGCACGGAATCATCCAGAAACAAAACGAACGCACCCTATCCACATTTTTGGACCGAATAGTGATGTTTTGGTTCGTTTGGGTCAGTTTGGTTACTGCACCGAAAACCATACCGGGGTTGCATTTAATGCACCGATTCGGGTCGGAAACGAAACGATGCAAAGAATCGGCTAGAAACGAAACGAATGCACCCAATTCACTTTTTTGGACCCAATAGTGATGTTTTGGTTCGTTTGGGTCAGTTTCGTTACTGCACCGAAAACCATGCCGGGGTTGCATTTAATGCACCGATTCGGGTCGGAAACGAAACGGTGCACGGGATCGGCTAGAAACAAAACGAACGCACCCAATTCACTTTTTTGGACCCAATAGTGATGTTTTGGTTCGTTTGGGTCAGTTTCGTTACTGCACCGAAAACCATGCCGGGGTTGCATTTAATGCAACGATTCGGGTCGGAAACGAGACGATGCACGGGATCGGCTAGAAACGAAACGAACGCACCCAATTCACTTTTTTGGACCCAATAGTGATGTTTTGGTTCGTTTGGATCAGTTTCGTTACTACACCGAAAACCATGCCGGGGTTGCATTTAATGCACCGATTCGGGTCGGAAACGAAACGATGCACGAAATCAGCTAGAAACGAAACGAACGCACCCAATTCACTTTGTTGGACCCAATAGTGATGTTTTGGTTCGTTTGGGTAAGTTTCGTTACTGCACCGAAAACCATGCCGGGGTTGCATTTAATGCACCGATTCGGGTCGGAAACGAAACGATGCACGAAATCAGCTAGAAACGAAACGAACGCACCCTATCCACTTTTTTGGACCCAATAGTGATGTTTTGGTTCGTTTGGGTCAGTTTCGTTACTGCACCGAAAACCATGCCGGGGTTGCATTTAATGCACCGATTAAGGTCAGAAACGAAACGATGCACGGGATCGGCTAGAAACGAAACGAACGCACCCAATTCACTTTTTTGGACCCAATAGTGATGTTTTGGTTCATTTGGGTCAGTTTCGTTACTACACCGAAAACCATACCGGGGTTGCATTTAATGCACCGATTCGGGTCGGAAACGAAACGATGCACGGGGTTGCATTTAATGCACCGATTCGGGTCGGAAACGAAACGCTGCACGGAATCATCCAGAAACAAAACGAACGCACCCTATCCACATTTTTGGACCGAATAGTGATGTTTTGGTTCGTTTGGGTCAGTTTGGTTACTGCACCGAAAACCATACCGGGGTTGCATTTAATGCACCGATTCGGGTCGGAAACGAAACGATGCAAAGAATCGGCTAGAAACGAAACGAATGCACCCAATTCACTTTTTTGGACCCAATAGTGATGTTTTGGTTCGTTTGGGTCAGTTTCGTTACTGCACCGAAAACCATGCCGGGGTTGCATTTAATGCACTGATTCGGGTAGGAAATGAAACGTTGCACGGAATCAGCTAGAAACGAAACAAAGTCACCCAATTCACTTTTTTTGGACCCAATAGTGATGTTTTGGTTCGTTTGGGTCAGTTTCGTTACTGCACCGAAAACCATGCCAGGGTTGCATTTAATGCACCGATTCAGGTCGGAAACGAAACGATGCACGGGATCGGCTAGAAACGAAACGAACGCACCCAATTCACTTTTTTGGACCCAATAGTGATGTTTTGGTTCGTTTGGATCAGTTTCGTTACTGCACCGAAAACCATGCCGGGGTTGCATTTAATGCACCGATTCGGGTCGGAAACGAAACGATGCACGGGATCGGCTAGAAACGAAACAAACGCACCCAATTCACTTTTTTGGACCCAATAGTGATGTTTTGGTTCATTTGGGTCAGTTTCGTTACTGCACCGAAAACCATGCCGGGGTTGCATTTAATGCACCGATTCGGGTCGGAAACGAAACGATGCACGAAATCAGCTAGAAACGAAACGAACGCACCCAATTCACTTTTTTTGGACCCAATAGTGATGTTTTGGTTCATTTGGGTCAGTTTTGTTACTGCACCGAAAACCATGCCGGGGTTGCATTTAATGCACCGATTCGGGTCGGAAACGAAACGATGCACGGGATCGGCTAGAAACGAAACGAACGCACCCAATTCACTTTTTCGGACCCAATAGTGATGTTTTGGTTCGTTTGGGTCAGTTTCGTTACTGCACCGAAAACCATGCCAGGGTTGCATTTAATGCACCGATTCGGGTCGGAAACGAAACGATGCACGGGATCGGCTAGAAACGAATGGAACGCACCCAATTCACTTTTTTGGACCCAATAGTGATGTTTTGGTTCGTTTGGATCAGTTTCGTTACTACACCGAAAACCATCCGGGGTTGCATTTAATGCACCGATTCGGGTCGGAAACGAAACGATGCACGGAATCAAATAGAAACGAAACGAACGCACCCAATTCAGTTTGTTGGACCCAATAGTGATGTTTTGGTTCGTTTGGGTCAGTTTCGTTACTGCACCGAAAACCATGCCGGAGTTGCATATAATGCACCGATTCGGGTCGGAAACGAAACGATGCACGGAATCAGCTAGAAACGAAACAAACGCACCCAATTCACTTTTTTTGACCCAATAGTGATGTTTTGGTTCCTTTGGGTCAGTTTCGTTACTGCACCGAAAACCATGCCGGGGTTGCATTTAATGCACCGATTCGGGTCGGAAACGAAACGATGCACGGGATCAGCTAGAAACGAAACAAACGCACCCAATTCACTTTTTTGGACCCAATAGTGATGTTTTGGTTCATTTGGGTCAGTTTCGTTACTACACCGAAAACCATGCCGGGGTTGCATTTAATGCACCGATTCGGGTCGGAAACGAAACGATGCACGGAATCAGCTAGAAACGAAACGAACGCACCCAATTCACTTTTTTTGGACCCAATAGTGATGTTTTGGTTCATTTGGGTCAGTTTTGTTACTGCACCGAAAACCATGCCGGGGTTGCATTTAATGCACCGATTCGGGTCGGAAACGAAACGATGCACGGGATCGGCTAGAAACGAAACGAACGCACCCAATTCACTTTTTCGGACCCAATAGTGATGTTTTGGTTCGTTTGGGTCAGTTTCGTTACTGCACCGAAAACCATGCCAGGGTTGCATTTAATGCACCGATTCGGGTCGGAAACGAAACGATGCACGGGATCGGCTAGAAACGAATGGAACGCACCCAATTCACTTTTTTGGACCCAATAGTGATGTTTTGGTTCGTTTGGATCAGTTTCGTTACTACACCGAAAACCATCCGGGGTTGCATTTAATGCACCGATTCGGGTCGGAAACGAAACGATGCACGGAATCAGATAGAAACGAAACGAACGCACCCAATTCAGTTTGTTGGACCCAATAGTGATGTTTTGGTTCGTTTGGGTCAGTTTCGTTACTGCACCGAAAACCATGCCGGAGTTGCATATAATGCACCGATTCGGGTCGGAAACGAAACGATGCACGGAATCAGCTAGAAACGAAACAAACGCACCCAATTCACTTTTTTGGACCCAATAGTGATGTTTTGGTTCCTTTGGGTCAGTTTCGTTACTGCACCGAAAACCATGCCGGGGTTGCATTTAATGCACCGATTCGGGTCGGAAACGAAACGCTGCACGGAATCATCCAGAAACAAAACGAACGCACCCTATCCACATTTTTGGACCGAATAGTGATGTTTTGGTTCGTTTGGGTCAGTTTGGTTACTGCACCGAAAACCATACCGGGGTTGCATTTAATGCACCGATTCGGGTCGGAAACGAAACGATGCAAAGAATCGGCTAGAAACGAATCGAATGCACCCAATTTACTTTTTTGGACCCAATAGTGATGTTTTGGTTCGTTTGGGTCAGTTTCGTTACTGCACCGAAAACCATGCCGGGGTTGCATTTAATGCACTGATTCGGGTAGGAAATGAAACGTTGCACGGAATCAGCTAGAAACGAAACAAAGTCACCCAATTCACTTTTTTTGGACCCAATAGTGATGTTTTGGTTCGTTTGGGTCAGTTTCGTTACTGCACCGAAAACCATGCCAGGGTTGCATTTAATGCACCGATTCAGGTCGGAAACGAAACGATGCACGGGATCGGCTAGAAACGAAACGAACGCACCCAATTCACTTTTTTGGACCCAATAGTGATGTTTTGGTTCGTTTGGATCAGTTTCGTTACTGCACCGAAAACCATGCCGGGGTTGCATTTAATGCACCGATTCGGGTCGGAAACGAAACGATGCACGGGATCGGCTAGAAACGAAACAAACGCACCCAATTCACTTTTTTGGACCCAATAGTGATGTTTTGGTTCATTTGGGTCAGTTTCGTTGCTGCACCGAAAACCATGCCGGGGTTGCATTTAATGCACCGATTCGGGTCGGAAACGAAACGATGCACGGAATCAGCTAGAAACGAAACGAACGCACCCAATTCACTTTTTTTGGGCCCAATAGTGATGTTTTGGTTCATTTGGGTCAGTTTTGTTACTGCACCGAAAACCATGCCGGGGTTGCATTTAATGCACCGATTCGGGTCGGAAACGAAACGATGCACGGGATCGGCTAGAAACGAAACGAACGCACCCAATTCACTTTTTCGGACCCAATAGTGATGTTTTGGTTCGTTTGGGTCAGTTTCGTTACTGCACCGAAAACCATGCCAGGGTTGCATTTAATGCACCGATTCGGGTCGGAAACGAAACGATGCACGGGATCGGCTAGAAACGAATGGAACGCACCCAATTCACTTTTTTGGACCCAATAGTGATGTTTTGGTTCGTTTGGATCAGTTTCGTTACTACACCGAAAACCATCCGGGGTTGCATTTAATGCACCGATTCGGGTCGGAAACGAAACGATGCACGGAATCAGATAGAAACGAAACGAACGCACCCAATTCAGTTTGTTGGACCCAATAGTGATGTTTTGGTTCGTTTGGGTCAGTTTCGTTACTGCACCGAAAACCATGCCGGAGTTGCATATAATGCCCCGATTCGGGTCGGAAACGAAACGATGCACGGAATCAGCTAGAAACGAAACAAACGCACCCAATTCACTTTTTTGGACCCAATAGTGATGTTTTGGTTCCTTTGGGTCAGTTTCGTTACTGCACCGAAAACCATGCCGGGGTTGCATTTAATGCACCGATTCGGGTCGGAAACGAAATGATGCACGAAATCAGCTAGAAACGAAACGAACGCACCCAATTCACTTTTTTGGACCCAATAGTGATGTTTTGGTTCATTTGGGTCAGTTTGGTTATTGCACCAAAAACCATGCCGGGGTTGCATTTAATGCACCGATTCGGGTCGGAAACGAAACGATGCACGGAATCAGCTAGATACGAAACGAACGCACCCAATTCAGTTTGTTGGACCCAATAGTGATGTTTTGGTTCGTTTGGGTCAGTTTCGTTACTGCACCGAAAACCATGCCGGGGTTGCATATAATGCACCGAGTCGGGTCGGAAACGAAACGATGCACGGAATCAGCTAGAAACGAAATGAACGCACCCAATTCATTTTTTAGACCCAATAGTGATGTTTTGGTTCGTTTGGGTCAGTTTCGTTACTGCACCGAAAACCATGCCGGGGTTGCATATAATGCACCGATTCGGGTAGGAAATGAAACGTTGCACGGAATCAGCTAGAAACGAAACAAAGTCACCCAATTCACTTTTTTTGGACCCAATAGTGATGTTTTGGTTTGTTTGGGTCAGTTTCGTTACTGCACCGAAAACCATGCCAGGGTTGCATTTAATGCACCGATTCGGGTCGGAAACGAAACGATGCACGGGATCGGCTAGAAACGAAACGAACGCACCCAATTCACTTTTTTGGACCCAATAGTGATGTTTTGGTTCGTTTGGATCAGTTTCGTTACTGCACCGAAAACCATGCCGGGGTTGCATTTAATGCACCGATTCGGGTCGGAAACGAAACGATGCACGGGATCGGCTAGAAACGAAACAAGCGCACCCAATTCACTTTTTTGGACCCAATAGTGATGTTTTGGTTCATTTGGGTCAGTTTCGTTACTGCACCGAAAACCATGCCGGGGTTGCATTTAATGCACCGATTCGGGTCGGAAACGAAACGATGCACGGAATCAGCTAGAAACGAAACGAACGCACCCAATTCACTTTTTTTGGACCCAATAGTGATGTTTTGGTTCGTTTGGGTCAGTTTTGTTACTGCACCGAAAACCATGCCGGGGTTGCATTTAATGCACCGATTCGGGTCGGAAACGAAACGATGCATGGGATCGGCTACAAACGAAACGAACGCACCCAATTCACTTTTTTGGACCCAATAGTGATGTTTTGGTTCATTTGGGTCAGTTTCGTTACTGCACCGAAAACCATGCCGGGATTGCATTTAATGCACCGATTCGGGTTGGAAACGAAAGGATGCACGGGATCGGCTAGAAACGAAACGAACGCACCCAATTCACTTTTTTGGACCCAATAGTGATGTTTTGGTTCATTTGGGTCAGTTTCGTTACTGCACCGAAAACCATGCCGGGGTTGCATTTAATGCACCGATTCGGGTCGGAAACGAAACGATGCACGGGATCGGCTAGAAACGAAACGAACGCACCCAATTCACTTTTTTGGACCCAATAGTGATGTTTTGGTTCGTTTGGATCAGTTTCGTTACTGCACCGAAAACCATGCCGGGGTTGCATATAATGCACTGATTCGGGTAGGAAATGAAACGTTGCACGGAATCAGCTAGAAACGAAACAAAGTCACCCAATTCACTTTTTTTGGACCCAATAGTGATGTTTTGGTTCGTTTGGGTCAGTTTCGTTACTGCACCGAAAACCATGCCAGGGTTGCATTTAATGCACCGATTCAGGTCGGAAACGAAACGATGCACGGGATCGGCTAGAAACGAAACGAACGCACCCAATTCACTTTTTTGGACCCAATAGTGATGTTTTGGTTCGTTTGGATCAGTTTCGTTACTGCACCGAAAACCATGCCGGGGTTGCATTTAATGCACCGATTCGGGTCGGAAACGAAACGATGCACGGGATCGGCTAGAAACGAAACAAACGCACCCAATTCACTTTTTTGGACCCAATAGTGATGTTTTGGTTCATTTGGGTCAGTTTCGTTGCTGCACCGAAAACCATGCCGGGGTTGCATTTAATGCACCGATTCGGGTCGGAAACGAAACGATGCACGGAATCAGCTAGAAACGAAACGAACGCACCCAATTCACTTTTTTTGGGCCCAATAGTGATGTTTTGGTTCATTTGGGTCAGTTTTGTTACTGCACCGAAAACCATGCCGGGGTTGCATTTAATGCACCGATTCGGGTCGGAAACGAAACGATGCACGGGATCGGCTAGAAACGAAACGAACGCACCCAATTCACTTTTTCGGACCCAATAGTGATGTTTTGGTTCGTTTGGGTCAGTTTCGTTACTGCACCGAAAACCATGCCAGGGTTGCATTTAATGCACCGATTCGGGTCGGAAACGAAACGATGCACGGGATCGGCTAGAAACGAATGGAACGCACCCAATTCACTTTTTTGGACCCAATAGTGATGTTTTGGTTCGTTTGGATCAGTTTCGTTACTACACCGAAAACCATCCGGGGTTGCATTTAATGCACCGATTCGGGTCGGAAACGAAACGATGCACGGAATCAGATAGAAACGAAACGAACGCACCCAATTCAGTTTGTTGGACCCAATAGTGATGTTTTGGTTCGTTTGGGTCAGTTTCGTTACTGCACCGAAAACCATGCCGGAGTTGCATATAATGCCCCGATTCGGGTCGGAAACGAAACGATGCACGGAATCAGCTAGAAACGAAACAAACGCACCCAATTCACTTTTTTGGACCCAATAGTGATGTTTTGGTTCCTTTGGGTCAGTTTCGTTACTGCACCGAAAACCATGCCGGGGTTGCATTTAATGCACCGATTCGGGTCGGAAACGAAATGATGCACGAAATCAGCTAGAAACGAAACGAACGCACCCAATTCACTTTTTTGGACCCAATAGTGATGTTTTGGTTCATTTGGGTCAGTTTGGTTATTGCACCAAAAACCATGCCGGGGTTGCATTTAATGCACCGATTCGGGTCGGAAACGAAACGATGCACGGAATCAGCTAGATACGAAACGAACGCACCCAATTCAGTTTGTTGGACCCAATAGTGATGTTTTGGTTCGTTTGGGTCAGTTTCGTTACTGCACCGAAAACCATGCCGGGGTTGCATATAATGCACCGAGTCGGGTCGGAAACGAAACGATGCACGGAATCAGCTAGAAACGAAATGAACGCACCCAATTCATTTTTTAGACCCAATAGTGATGTTTTGGTTCGTTTGGGTCAGTTTCGTTACTGCACCGAAAACCATGCCGGGGTTGCATATAATGCACCGATTCGGGTAGGAAATGAAACGTTGCACGGAATCAGCTAGAAACGAAACAAAGTCACCCAATTCACTTTTTTTGGACCCAATAGTGATGTTTTGGTTTGTTTGGGTCAGTTTCGTTACTGCACCGAAAACCATGCCAGGGTTGCATTTAATGCACCGATTCGGGTCGGAAACGAAACGATGCACGGGATCGGCTAGAAACGAAACGAACGCACCCAATTCACTTTTTTGGACCCAATAGTGATGTTTTGGTTCGTTTGGATCAGTTTCGTTACTGCACCGAAAACCATGCCGGGGTTGCATTTAATGCACCGATTCGGGTCGGAAACGAAACGATGCACGGGATCGGCTAGAAACGAAACAAGCGCACCCAATTCACTTTTTTGGACCCAATAGTGATGTTTTGGTTCATTTGGGTCAGTTTCGTTACTGCACCGAAAACCATGCCGGGGTTGCATTTAATGCACCGATTCGGGTCGGAAACGAAACGATGCACGGAATCAGCTAGAAACGAAACGAACGCACCCAATTCACTTTTTTTGGACCCAATAGTGATGTTTTGGTTCGTTTGGGTCAGTTTTGTTACTGCACCGAAAACCATGCCGGGGTTGCATTTAATGCACCGATTCGGGTCGGAAACGAAACGATGCATGGGATCGGCTACAAACGAAACGAACGCACCCAATTCACTTTTTTGGACCCAATAGTGATGTTTTGGTTCATTTGGGTCAGTTTCGTTACTGCACCGAAAACCATGCCGGGATTGCATTTAATGCACCGATTCGGGTTGGAAACGAAAGGATGCACGGGATCGGCTAGAAACGAAACGAACGCACCCAATTCACTTTTTTGGACCCAATAGTGATGTTTTGGTTCATTTGGGTCAGTTTCGTTACTGCACCGAAAACCATGCCGGGGTTGCATTTAATGCACCGATTCGGGTCGGAAACGAAACGATGCACGGGATCGGCTAGAAACGAAACGAACGCACCCAATTCACTTTTTTGGACCCAATAGTGATGTTTTGGTTCGTTTGGATCAGTTTCGTTACTGCACCGAAAACCATGCCGGGGTTGCATTTAATGCACCGATTCGGGTCGGAAACGAAACGATGCACGGGATCGGCTAGAAACGAAACAAGCGCACCCAATTCACTTTTTTGGACCCAATAGTGATGTTTTGGTTCATTTGGGTCAGTTTCGTTACTGCACCGAAAACCATGCCGGGGTTGCATTTAATGCACCGATTCGGGTCGGAAACGAAACGATGCACGGAATCAGCTAGAAACGAAACGAACGCACCCAATTCACTTTTTTTGGACCCAATAGTGATGTTTTGGTTCATTTGGGTCAGTTTCGTTACTGCACCGAAAACCATGCCGGGATTGCATTTAATGCACCGATTCGGGTTGGAAACGAAAGGATGCACGGGATCGGCTAGAAACGAAACGAACGCACCCAATTCACTTTTTTGGACCCAATAGTGATGTTTTGGTTCGCTTGGGTAAGTTTCGTTACTGCACCAAAAACCATGCCGGGGTTGCATTTAATGCACCGATTCGGGTCGGAAACGAAACGATGCACGGGATCGGCTAGAAACGAAACAAGCGCACCCAATTCACTTTTTTGGACCCAATAGTGATGTTTTGGTTCGTTTGGGTCAGTTTCGTTACTGCACCGAAAACCATGCCGGGGTTGCATTTAATGCACCGATTCGGGTCGGAAACGAGACGATGCACGGGATCGGCTAGAAACGAAACAAACGCACCCAATTCACTTTTTTGGACCCAATAGTGATGTTTTGGTTCGTTTGGATCAGTTTCGTTACTACACCGAAAACCATGCCGGGGTTGCATTTAATGCACCGATTCGGGTCGGAAACGAAACGATGCACGAAATCAGCTAGAAACGAAACGAACGCACCCAATTCACTTTGTTGGACCCAATAGTGATGTTTTGGTTCGTTTGGGTAAGTTTCGTTACTGCACCGAAAACCATGCCGGGGTTGCATTTAATGCACCGATTCGGGTCGGAAACGAAACGATGCACGAAATCAGCTAGAAACGAAACGAACGCACCCTATCCACTTTTCTGGACCCAATAGTGATGTTTTGGTTCGTTTGGGTCAGTTTCGTTACTGCACCGAAAACCATGCCGGGGTTGCATTTAATGCACCGATTAAGGTCAGAAACGAAACGATGCACGGGATCGGCTAGAAACGAAACGAACGCACCCAATTCACTTTTTTGGACCCAATAGTGATGTTTTGGTTCGTTTGGGTCAGTTTTGTTACTGCACCGAAAACCATGCCGGGGTTGCATTTAATGCACCGATTCGGGTCGGAAACGAAACGATGCATGGGATCGGCTAGAAACGAAACGAACGCACCCAATTCACTTTTTTGGACCCAATAGTGATGTTTTGGTTCGTTTGGGTCAGTTTCGTTACTGCACCGAAAACCATGCCGGAGTTGCATATAATGCACCGATTCGGGTCGGAAACGAAACGATGCACGGAATCAGCTAGAAACGAAACAAACGCACCCAATTCACTTTTTTGGACCCAATAGTGATGTTTTGGTTCCTTTGGGTCAGTTTCGTTACTGCACCGAAAACCATGCCGGGGTTGCATTTAATGCACCGATTCGGGTCGGAAACGAAATGATGCACGAAATCAGCTAGAAACGAAACGAACGCACCCAATTCACTTTTTTGGACCCAATAGTGATGTTTTGGTTCATTTGGGTCAGTTTGGTTATTGCACCAAAAACCATGCCGGGGTTGCATTTAATGCACCGATTCGGGTCGGAAACGAAACGATGCACGGAATCAGCTAGATACGAAACGAACGCACCCAATTCAGTTTGTTGGACCCAATAGTGATGTTTTGGTTCGTTTGGGTCAGTTTCGTTACTGCACCGAAAACCATGCCGGGGTTGCATATAATGCACCGAGTCGGGTCGGAAACGAAACGATGCACGGAATCAGCTAGAAACGAAATGAACGCACCCAATTCATTTTTTAGACCCAATAGTGATGTTTTGGTTCGTTTGGGTCAGTTTCGTTACTGCACCGAAAACCATGCCGGGGTTGCATATAATGCACCGATTCGGGTAGGAAATGAAACGTTGCACGGAATCAGCTAGAAACGAAACAAAGTCACCCAATTCACTTTTTTTGGACCCAATAGTGATGTTTTGGTTTGTTTGGGTCAGTTTCGTTACTGCACCGAAAACCATGCCAGGGTTGCATTTAATGCACCGATTCGGGTCGGAAACGAAACGATGCACGGGATCGGCTAGAAACGAAACGAACGCACCCAATTCACTTTTTTGGACCCAATAGTGATGTTTTGGTTCGTTTGGATCAGTTTCGTTACTGCACCGAAAACCATGCCGGGGTTGCATTTAATGCACCGATTCGGGTCGGAAACGAAACGATGCACGGGATCGGCTAGAAACGAAACAAGCGCACCCAATTCACTTTTTTGGACCCAATAGTGATGTTTTGGTTCATTTGGGTCAGTTTCGTTACTGCACCGAAAACCATGCCGGGGTTGCATTTAATGCACCGATTCGGGTCGGAAACGAAACGATGCACGGAATCAGCTAGAAACGAAACGAACGCACCCAATTCACTTTTTTTGGACCCAATAGTGATGTTTTGGTTCGTTTGGGTCAGTTTTGTTACTGCACCGAAAACCATGCCGGGGTTGCATTTAATGCACCGATTCGGGTCAGAAACGAAACGATGCATGGGATCGGCTAGAAACGAAACGAACGCACCCAATTCACTTTTTTGGACCCAATAGTGATGTTTTGGTTCATTTGGGTCAGTTTCGTTACTGCACCGAAAACCATGCCGGGATTGCATTTAATGCACCGATTCGGGTTGGAAACGAAAGGATGCACGGGATCGGCTAGAAACGAAACGAACGCACCCAATTCACTTTTTTGGACCCAATAGTGATGTTTTGGTTCATTTGGGTCAGTTTCGTTACTGCACCGAAAACCATGCCGGGGTTGCATTTAATGCACCGATTCGGGTCGGAAACGAAACGATGCACGGGATCGGCTAGAAACGAAACGAACGCACCCAATTCACTTTTTTGGACCCAATAGTGATGTTTTGGTTCGTTTGGATCAGTTTCGTTACTGCACCGAAAACCATGCCGGGGTTGCATTTAATGCACCGATTCGGGTCGGAAACGAAACGATGCACGGGATCGGCTAGAAACGAAACAAGCGCACCCAATTCACTTTTTTGGACCCAATAGTGATGTTTTGGTTCATTTGGGTCAGTTTCGTTACTGCACCGAAAACCATGCCGGGGTTGCATTTAATGCACCGATTCGGGTCGGAAACGAAACGATGCACGGAATCAGCTAGAAACGAAACGAACGCACCCAATTCACTTTTTTTGGACCCAATAGTGATGTTTTGGTTCATTTGGGTCAGTTTCGTTACTGCACCGAAAACCATGCCGGGATTGCATTTAATGCACCGATTCGGGTTGGAAACGAAAGGATGCACGGGATCGGCTAGAAACGAAACGAACGCACCCAATTCACTTTTTTGGACCCAATAGTGATGTTTTGGTTCGCTTGGGTAAGTTTCGTTACTGCACCAAAAACCATGCCGGGGTTGCATTTAATGCACCGATTCGGGTCGGAAACGAAACGATGCATGTTATCGTCCAGAAACGAAATGAACGCACCCTATCCACTTTTTTGGACCCAATAGTGATGTTTTGGTTCGTTTGGGTCAGTTTCGTTACTGCACCGAAAACCATGCCGGGGTTGCATTTAATGCACCGATTAAGGTCGGAAACGAAACGATGCACGGGATCGGCTAGAAACGAAACGAACGCACCCAATTCACTTTTTTGGACCCAATAGTGATGTTTTGGTTCGTTTGGATCAATTTCGTTACTACACCGAAAACCATGCCGAGGTTGCATTTAATGCACCGATTCGGGTCGGAAACGAAACGATGCACGGGATCCGCTAGAAACGAAACGAACGCACCCAATTCACTTTTTTGGACCCAATAGTGATGTTTTGGTTCATTTGGGTCAGTTTCGTTACTGCACCGAAAACCATGCCGGGGTTGCATTTAATGCACCGATTCGGGTCGGAAACGAGACGATGCACGGGATCGGCTAGAAACGAAACGAACGCACCCAATTCACTTTTTTGGACCCAATAGTGATGTTTTGGTTCGTTTGGATCAGTTTCGTTACTACACCGAAAACCATGCCGGGGTTACATTTAATGCACCGATTCGGGTCGGAAACGAAACGATGCATGTTATCGTCCAGAAACGAAATGAACACACCCTATCCACTTTTTTGGACCCAATAGTGATGTTTTGGTTCGTTTGGGTCAGTTTCGTTACTGGACCGAAAACCATGCCGGGGTTGTATTTAATGCACCGATTCGGGTCGGAAACGAAACGATGCACGGGATCGGCTAGAAACGAAACGAACGCACACAATTCACTTTTTTGGACCCAATAGTGATGTTTTGGTTCGTTTGGATCAGTTTTGTTACTACACCGAAAACCATGCCGGGGTTGCATTTAATGCACCGATTCGGGTCGGAAACGAAACGATGCACAGGATCGGCTAGAAACGAAACAAACGCACCCAATTCACTTTTTTGGACCCAATAGTGATGTTTTGGTTCATTTGGGTTAGTTTCGTTACTGCACCGAAAACCATGCCGGGGTTGCATTTAATGCACCGATTCGGGTCGGAAACGAAACGATGCACGAAATCAGCTAGAAACGAAACGAACGCACCCAATTCACTTTTTTGGACCCAATAGTGATGTTTTGGTTCATTTGGGTCAGTTTCGTTACTGCACCAAAAACCATGCCGGGGTTGCATTTAATGCACCGATTCAGGTCGGAAACGAAACGATGCACGGAATCAGCTAGAAACGAAACGAATGCACCCAATTCACTTTGTTGGACCCAATAGTGATGTTTTGGTTCATTTGGGTCAGTTTCGTTACTGCACCGAATACCATGCCGGGGTTGCATTTAATGCACCGATTCGGGTCAGAAACGAAACGATGCACGGGATCGGCTAGAAACGAAACGGACGCACCCATTTCACTTTTTTGGACCCAATAGTGATGTTTTGGTTCGTTTGGATCAGTTTCGTTACTACACCGAAAACCATGCCGGGGTTGCATTTAATGCACCGATTCGGGTCGGAAACGAAACGATGCACAGTATCGGCTAGAAACGAAACAAACGCACCCAATTCACTTTTTTGGACCCAATAGTGATGTTTTGGTTCATTTGGGTCAGTTTCGTTACTGCACCGAAAACCATGCTGGGGTTGCATTTAATGCACCGATTCGGGTCGGAAACGAAACGATGCACGAAATCAGCTAGAAACGAAACGAACGCACCCAATTCACTTTGTTGGACCCAATAGTGATGTTTTGGTTCGTTTGGGTAAGTTTCGTTACTGCACCGAAAACCATGCCGGGGTTGCATTTAATGCACCGATTCGGGTCGGAAACGAAACGATGCATGAAATCAGCTAGAAACGAAACGAACGCACCCGATCCACTTTTTTGGACCCAATAGTGATGTTTTGGTTCATTTGGGTCAGTTTCGTTACTGCACCGAAAACCATGCCGGGGTTGCATTTAATGCACCGATTCGGGTCGGAAACGAAACAATGCACGGAATCAGATAGAAACGAAACGAACACACCCAATTCACTTTGTTGGACCCAATAGTGATGTTTTGGTTCGCTTGGGTAAGTTTCGTTACTGCACCAAAAACCATGCCGGGGTTGCATTTAATGCACCGATTCGGGTCGGAAACGAAACGATGCATGTTATCGTCCAGAAACGAAACGAACGCACCCAATCCACTTTTTTGGACCCAATAGTGATGTTTTGGTTCGTTTGGGTCAGTTTCGTTACTGCACCGAAAACCATGCCGGGGTTGCATTTAATGCACTGATTCGGGTAGGAAATGAAACGTTGCACGGAATCAGCTAGAAACGAAACAAAGTCACCCAATTCACTTTTTTTGGACCCAATAGTGATGTTTTGGTTCGTTTGGGTCAGTTTCGTTACTGCACCGAAAACCATGCCAGGGTTGCATTTAATGCACCGATTCGGGTCGGAAACGAAACGATGCACGGGATCGGCTAGAAACGAAAGGAACGCACCCAATTCACTTTTTTGGACCCAATAGTGATGTTTTGGTTCGTTTGGATCAGTTTCGTTACTGCACCGAAAACCATGCCGGGGTTGCATTTAATGCACCGATTCGGGTCGGAAACGAAACGATGCACGGAATCAGCTAGAAACGAAACGAACGCACCCAATTCACTTTTTTGGACCCAATAGTGATGTTTTGGTTCGTTTGGGTCAGTTTCGTTACTGCACCAAAAACCATGCCAGGGTTGCATTTAATGCACCGATTCGGGTCGGAAACGAAACGATGCACGGGATCGGCTAGAAACGAATGGAACGCACCCAATTCACTTTTTTGGACCCAATAGTGATGTTTTGGTTCGTTTGGATCAGTTTCGTTACTACACCGAAAACCATCCGGGGTTGCATTTAATGCACCGATTCGGGTCGGAAACGAAACGATGCACGGAATCAGATAGAAACGAAACGAACGCACCCAATTCAGTTTGTTGGACCCAATAGTGATGTTTTGGTTCGTTTGGGTCAGTTTCGTTACTGCACCGAAAACCATGCCGGAGTTGCATATAATGCACCGATTCGGGTCGGAAACGAAACGATGCACGGAATCAGCTAGAAACGAAACAAACGCACCCAATTCACTTTTTTAGACCCAATAGTGATGTTTTGGTTCCTTTGGGTCAGTTTCGTTACTGCACCGAAAACCATGCCGGGGTTGCATTTAATGCACCGATTCGGGTCGGAAACGAAATGATGCACGAAATCAGCTAGAAACGAAACGAACGCACCCAATTCACTTTTTTGGACCCAATAGTGATGTTTTGGTTCATTTGGGTCAGTTTGGTTATTGCACCAAAAACCATGCCGGGGTTGCATTTAATGCACCGATTCGGGTCGGAAACGAAACGATGCACGGAATCAGCTAGATACGAAACGAACGCACCCAATTCAGTTTGTTGGACCCAATAGTGATGTTTTGGTTCGTTTGGGTCAGTTTCGTTACTGCACCGAAAACCATGCCGGGGTTGCATATAATGCACCGAGTCGGGTCGGAAACGAAACGATGCACGGAATCAGCTAGAAACGAAATGAACGCACCCAATTCATTTTTTAGACCCAATAGTGATGTTTTGGTTCGTTTGGGTCAGTTTCGTTACTGCACCGAAAACCATGCCGGGGTTGCATATAATGCACCGATTCGGGTAGGAAATGAAACGTTGCACGGAATCAGCTAGAAACGAAACAAAGTCACCCAATTCACTTTTTTTGGACCCAATAGTGATGTTTTGGTTTGTTTGGGTCAGTTTCGTTACTGCACCGAAAACCATGCCAGGGTTGCATTTAATGCACCGATTCGGGTCGAAAACGAAACGATGCACGGGATCGGCTAGAAACGAAAGGAACGCACCCAATTCACTTTTTTGGACCCAATAGTGATGTTTTGGTTCGTTTGGATCAGTTTCGTTACTGCACCGAAAACCATGCCGGGGTTGCATTTAATGCACCGATTCGGGTCGGAAACGAAACGATGCACGGAATCAGCTAGAAACGAAACGAACGCACCCAATTCACTTTTTTGGACCCAATAGTGATGTTTTGGTTCGTTTGGATCAGTTTCGTTACTGCACCGAAAACCATGCCGGGGTTGCATTTAATGCACCGATTCGGGTCGGAAACGAAACGATGCACGGGATCGGCTAGAAACGAAACAAACGCACCCAATTCACTTTTTTGGACCCAATAGTGATGTTTTGGTTCATTTGGGTCAGTTTCGTTACTGCACCGAAAACCATGCCGGGGTTGCATTTAATGCACCGATTCGGGTCGGAAACGAAACGATGCACGGAATCAGCTAGAAACGAAACGAACGCACCCAATTCACTTTTTTGGACCCAATAGTGATGTTTTGGTTCGTTTGGATCAGTTTCGTTACTGCACCGAAAACCATGCCGGGGTTGCATTTAATGCACCGATTCGGGTCGGAAACGAAACGATGCACGGGATCGGCTAGAAACGAAACAAACGCACCCAATTCACTTTTTTTGACCCAATAGTGATGTTTTGGTTCATTTGGGTCAGTTTCGTTACTGCACCGAAAACCATGCCGGGGTTGCATTTAATGCACCGATTCGGGTCGGAAACGAAACGATGCACGGAATCAGCTAGAAACGAAACGAACGCACCCAATTCACTTTTTTTGGACCCAATAGTGATGTTTTGGTTCATTTGGGTCAGTTTTGTTACTGCACCGAAAACCATGCCGGGGTTGCATTTAATGCACCGATTCGGGTCGGAAACGAAACGATGCACGGGATCGGCTAGAAACGAAACGAACGCACCCAATTCACTTTTTTGGACCCAATAGTGATGTTTTGGTTCGTTTGGGTCAGTTTCGTTACTGCACCGAAAACCATGCCAGGGTTGCATTTAATGCACCGATTCGGGTCGGAAACGAAACGATGCACGGGATCGGCTAGAAACGAATGGAACGCACCCAATTCACTTTTTTGGACCCAATAGTGATGTTTTGGTTCGTTTGGATCAGTTTCGTTACTACACCGAAAACCATCCGGGGTTGCATTTAATGCACCGATTCGGGTCGGAAACGAAACGATGCACGGAATCAGATAGAAACGAAACGAACGCACCCAATTCAGTTTGTTGGACCCAATAGTGATGTTTTGGTTCGTTTGGGTCAGTTTCGTTACTGCACCGAAAACCATGCCGGGATTGCATTTAATGCACCGATTCGGGTTGGAAACGAAAGGATGCACGGGATCGGCTAGAAACGAAACGAACGCACCCAATTCACTTTTTTGGACCCAATAGTGATGTTTTGGTTCATTTGGGTCAGTTTCGTTACTGCACCGAAAACCATGCCGGGGTTGCATTTAATGCACCGATTCGGGTCGGAAACGAAACGATGCACGGAATCAGATAGAAACGAAACGAACGCACCCAATTCAGTTTGTTGGACCCAATATTGATGTTTTGGTTCGTTTGGGTCAGTTTCGTTACTGCACCGAAAACCATGCCGGAGTTGCATATAATGCACCGATTCGGGTCGGAAACGAAACGATGCACGGAATCAGCTAGAAACGAAACAAACGCACCCAATTCACTTTTTTAGACCCAATAGTGATGTTTTGGTTCCTTTGGGTCAGTTTCGTTACTGCACCGAAAACCATGCCGGGGTTGCATTTAATGCACCGATTCGGGTCGGAAACGAAATGATGCACGAAATCAGCTAGAAACGAAACGAACGCACCCAATTCACTTTTTTGGACCCAATAGTGATGTTTTGGTTCATTTGGGTCAGTTTGGTTATTGCACCAAAAACCATGCCGGGGTTGCATTTAATGCACCGATTCGGGTCGGAAACGAAACGATGCACGGAATCAGCTAGATACGAAACGAACGCACCCAATTCAGTTTGTTGGACCCAATAGTGATGTTTTGGTTCGTTTGGGTCAGTTTCGTTACTGCACCGAAAACCATGCCGGGGTTGCATATAATGCACCGAGTCGGGTCGGAAACGAAACGATGCACGGAATCAGCTAGAAACGAAATGAACGCACCCAATTCATTTTTTAGACCCAATAGTGATGTTTTGGTTCGTTTGGGTCAGTTTCGTTACTGCACCGAAAACCATGCCGGGGTTGCATATAATGCACCGATTCGGGTAGGAAATGAAACGTTGCACGGAATCAGCTAGAAACGAAACAAAGTCACCCAATTCACTTTTTTTGGACCCAATAGTGATGTTTTGGTTTGTTTGGGTCAGTTTCGTTACTGCACCGAAAACCATGCCAGGGTTGCATTTAATGCACCGATTCGGGTCGGAAACGAAACGATGCACGGGATCGGCTAGAAACGAAAGGAACGCACCCAATTCACTTTTTTGGACCCAATAGTGATGTTTTGGTTCGTTTGGATCAGTTTCGTTACTGCACCGAAAACCATGCCGGGGTTGCATTTAATGCACCGATTCGGGTCGGAAACGAAACGATGCACGGAATCAGCTAGAAACGAAACGAACGCACCCAATTCACTTTTTTGGACCCAATAGTGATGTTTTGGTTCGTTTGGATCAGTTTCGTTACTGCACCGAAAACCATGCCGGGGTTGCATTTAACGCACCGATTCGGGTCGGAAACGAAACGATGCACGGGATCGGCTAGAAACGAAACAAACGCACCCAATTCACTTTTTTGGACCCAATAGTGATGTTTTGGTTCATTTGGGTCAGTTTCGTTACTGCACCGAAAACCATGCCGGGGTTGCATTTAATGCACCGATTCGGGTCGGAAACGAAACGATGCACGGAATCAGCTAGAAACGAAACGAACGCACCCAATTCACTTTTTTGGACCCAATAGTGATGTTTTGGTTCGTTTGGATCAGTTTCGTTACTGCACCGAAAACCATGCCGGGGTTGCATTTAATGCACCGATTCGGGTCGGAAACGAAACGATGCACGGGATCGGCTAGAAACGAAACAAACGCACCCAATTCACTTTTTTTGACCCAATAGTGATGTTTTGGTTCATTTGGGTCAGTTTCGTTACTGCACCGAAAACCATGCCGGGGTTGCATTTAATGCACCGATTCGGGTCGGAAACGAAACGATGCACGGAATCAGCTAGAAACGAAACGAACGCACCCAATTCACTTTTTTTGGACCCAATAGTGATGTTTTGGTTCATTTGGGTCAGTTTTGTTACTGCACCGAAAACCATGCCGGGGTTGCATTTAATGCACCGATTCGGGTCGGAAACGAAACGATGCACGGGATCGGCTAGAAACGAAACGAACGCACCCAATTCACTTTTTTGGACCCAATAGTGATGTTTTGGTTCGTTTGGGTCAGTTTCGTTACTGCACCGAAAACCATGCCAGGGTTGCATTTAATGCACCGATTCGGGTCGGAAACGAAACGATGCACGGGATCGGCTAGAAACGAATGGAACGCACCCAATTCACTTTTTTGGACCCAATAGTGATGTTTTGGTTCGTTTGGATCAGTTTCGTTACTACACCGAAAACCATCCGGGGTTGCATTTAATGCACCGATTCGGGTCGGAAACGAAACGATGCACGGAATCAGATAGAAACGAAACGAACGCACCCAATTCAGTTTGTTGGACCCAATAGTGATGTTTTGGTTCGTTTGGGTCAGTTTCGTTACTGCACCGAAAACCATGCCGGGATTGCATTTAATGCACCGATTCGGGTTGGAAACGAAAGGATGCACGGGATCGGCTAGAAACGAAACGAACGCACCCAATTCACTTTTTTGGACCCAATAGTGATGTTTTGGTTCATTTGGGTCAGTTTCGTTACTGCACCGAAAACCATGCCGGGGTTGCATTTAATGCACCGATTCGGGTCGGAAACGAAACGATGCACGGAATCAGATAGAAACGAAACGAACGCACCCAATTCACTTTGTTGGACCCAATAGTAATGTTTTGGTTCGCTTGGGTAAGTTTCGTTACTGCACCAAAAACCATGCCGGGGTTGCATTTAATGCACCGATTCGGGTCGGAAACGAAACGATGCATGTTATCGTCCAGAAACGAAATGAACGCACCCTATCCACTTTTTTGGACCCAATAGTGATGTTTTGGTTCGTTTGGGTCAGTTTCGTTACTGCACCGAAAACCATGCCGGGGTTGCATTTAATGCACCGATTAAGGTCGGAAACGAAACGATGCACGGGATCGGCTAGAAACGAAACGAACGCACCCAATTCACTTTTTTGGACCCAATAGTGATGTTTTGGTTCGTTTGGATCAATTTCGTTACTACACCGAAAACCATGCCGAGGTTGCATTTAATGCACCGATTCGGGTCGGAAACGAAACGATGCACGGGATCCGCTAGAAACGAAACGAACGCACCCAATTCACTTTTTGGACCCAATAGTGATGTTTTGGTTCGTTTGGGTCAGTTTCGTTACTGCACCGAAAACCATGCCGGGGTTGCATTTAATGCACCGATTCGGGTCGGAAACGAGACGATGCACGGGATCGGCTAGAAACGAAACGAACGCACCCAATTCACTTTTTTGGACCCAACAGTGATGTTTTGGTTCGTTTGGATCAGTTTCGTTACTACACCGAAAACCATGCCGGGGTAACATTTAATGCACCGATTCGGGTCGGAAACGAAACGATGCATGTTATCGTCCAGAAACGAAATGAACACACCCTATCCACTTTTTTGGACCCAATAGTGATGTTTTGGTTCGTTTGGGTCAGTTTCGTTACTGGACCGAAAACCATGCCGGGGTTGTATTTAATGCACCGATTCGGGTCGGAAACGAAACGATGCACGGGATCGGCTAGAAACGAAACGAACGCACCCAATTCACTTTTTTGGACCCAATAGTGATTTTTTGGTTCGTTTGGATCAGTTTTGTTACTACACCGAAAACCATGCCGGGGTTGCATTTAATGCACCGATTCGGGTCGGAAACGAAACGATGCACAGGATCGGCTAGAAACGAAACAAACGCACCCAATTCACTTTTTTGGACCCAATAGTGATGTTTTGGTTCATTTGGGTTAGTTTCGTTACTGCACCGAAAACCATGCCGGGGTTGCATTTAATGCACCGATTCGGGTCGGAAACGAAACGATGCACGAAATCAGCTAGAAACGAAACGAACGCACCCAATTCACTTTTTTGGACCCAATAGTGATGTTTTGGTTCATTTGGGTCAGTTTCGTTACTGCACCAAAAACCATGCCGGGGTTGCATTTAATGCACCGATTCAGGTCGGAAACGAAACGATGCACGGAATCAGCTAGAAACGAAACGAATGCACCCAATTCACTTTGTTGGACCCAATAGTGATGTTTTGGTTCATTTGGGTCAGTTTCGTTACTGCACCGAATACCATGCCGGGGTTGCATTTAATGCACCGATTCGGGTCAGAAACGAAACGATGCACGGGATCGGCTAGAAACGAAACGGACGCACCCATTTCACTTTTTTGGACCCAATAGTGATGTTTTGGTTCGTTTGGATCAGTTTCGTTACTACACCGAAAACCATGCCGGGGTTGCATTTAATGCACCGATTCGGGTCGGAAACGAAACGATGCACAGTATCGGCTAGAAACGAAACAAACGCACCCAATTCACTTTTTTTGACCCAATAGTGATGTTTTGGTTCATTTGGGTCAGTTTCGTTACTGCACCGAAAACCATGCTGGGGTTGCATTTAATGCACCGATTCGGGTCGGAAACGAAACGATGCATGAAATCAGCTAGAAACGAAACGAACGCACCCGATCCACTTTTTTGGACCCAATAGTGATGTTTTGGTTCATTTGGGTCAGTTTCGTTACTGCACCGAAAACCATGCCGGGGTTGCATTTAATGCACCGATTCGGGTCGGAAACGAAACAATGCACGGAATCAGATAGAAACGAAACGAACACACCCAATTCACTTTGTTGGACCCAATAGTGATGTTTTGGTTCGCTTGGGTAAGTTTCGTTACTGCACCAAAAACCATGCCGGGGTTGCATTTAATGCACCGATTCGGGTCGGAAACGAAACGATGCACGGAATCAGCTAGAAACGAAACGAACGCACCCAATTCACTTTTTTTGGACCCAATAGTGATGTTTTGGTTCATTTGGGTCAGTTTTGTTACTGCACCGAAAACCATGCCGGGGTTGCATTTAATGCACCGATTCGGGTCGGAAACGAAACGATGCACGGGATCGGCTAGAAACGAAACGAACGCACCCAATTCACTTTTTTGGACCCAATAGTGATGTTTTGGTTCATTTGGGTCAGTTTCGTTACTGCACCGAAAACCATGCCGGGATTGCATTTAATGCACCGATTCGGGTTGGAAACGAAACGAAGCACGGGATCGGCTAGAAACGAAACAAACGCACCCAATTCACTTTTTTGGACCCAATAGTGATGTTTTGGTTCATTTGGGTCAGTTTCGTTACTGCACCGAAAACCATGCCGGGGTTGCATTTAATGCACCGATTCGGGTCGGAAACGAAACGATGCATGTTATCGTCCAAAAACGAAATGAACGCACCCTATCCACTTTTTTGGACCCAATAGTGATGTTTTGGTTCGTTTGGGTCAGTTTCGTTACTGCACCGAAAACCATGCCGGGGTTGCATTTAATGCACCGATTAAGGTCGGAAACGAAACGATGCACGGGATCGGCTAGAAACGAAACGAACGCACCCAATTCACTTTTTTGGACCCAATAGTGATGTTTTGGTTCGTTTGGATCAGTTTCGTTACTACACCGAAAACCATGCCGAGGTTGCATTTAATGCACCGATTCGGGTCGGAAACGAAACGATGCACGGGATCGGCTAGAAACGAAACGAACGCACCCAATTCACTTTTTTGGACCCAATAGTGATGTTTTGGTTCGTTTGGGTCAGTTTCGTTACTGCACCGAAAACCATGCCGGGGTTGCATTTAATGCACCGATTCGGGTCGGAAACGAGACGATGCACGGGATCGGCTAGAAATGAAACGAACGCACCCAATTCACTTTTTTGGACCCAATAGTGATGTTTTGGTTCGTTTGGATCAGTTTCGTTACTACACCGAAAACCATGCCGGGGTTGCATTTAATGCACCGATTCGGGTCGGAAACGAAACGATGCATGTTATCGTCCAGAAACGAAATGAACACACCCTATCCACTTTTTTGGACCCAATAGTGATGTTTTGGTTCGTTTGGGTCAGTTTCGTTACTGGACCGAAAACCATGCCGAGGTTGCATTTAATGCACCGATTCGGGTCGGAAACGAAACGATGCACGGGATCGGCTAGAAACGAAACGAACGCACCCATTTCACTTTTTTGGACCCAATAGTGATGTTTTGGTTCGTTTGGGTCAGTTTCGTTACTGCACCGAAAACCATGCCGGGGTTGCATTTAATGCACCGATTCGGGTCGGAAACGAAACAATGCACGGAATCAGATAGAAACGAAACGAACACACCCAATTCACTTTGTTGGACCCAATAGTGATGTTTTGGTTCGCTTGGGTAAGTTTCGTTACTGCACCAAAAACCATGCCGGGGTTGCATTTAATGCACCGATTCGGGTCGGAAACGAAACGATGCACGGAATCAGCTAGAAACGAAACGAACGCACCCAATTCACTTTTTTTGGACCCAATAGTGATGTTTTGGTTCATTTGGGTCAGTTTTGTTACTGCACCGAAAACCATGCCGGGGTTGCATTTAATGCACCGATTCGGGTCGGAAACGAAACGATGCACGGGATCGGCTAGAAACGAAACGAACGCACCCAATTCACTTTTTTGGACCCAATAGTGATGTTTTGGTTCATTTGGGTCAGTTTCGTTACTGCACCGAAAACCATGCCGGGATTGCATTTAATGCACCGATTCGGGTTGGAAACGAAACGAAGCAAGGGATCGGCTAGAAACGAAACAAACGCACCCAATTCACTTTTTTGGACCCAATAGTGATGTTTTGGTTCATTTGGGTCAGTTTCGTTACTGCACCGAAAACCATGCCGGGGTTGCATTTAATGCACCGATTCGGGTCGGAAACGAAACGATGCATGTTATCGTCCAAAAACGAAATGAACGCACCCTATCCACTTTTTTGGACCCAATAGTGATGTTTTGGTTCGTTTGGGTCAGTTTCGTTACTGCACCGAAAACCATGCCGGGGTTGCATTTAATGCACCGATTAAGGTCGGAAACGAAACGATGCACGGGATCGGCTAGAAACGAAACGAACGCACCCAATTCACTTTTTTGGACCCAATAGTGATGTTTTGGTTCGTTTGGATCAGTTTCGTTACTACACCGAAAACCATGCCGAGGTTGCATTTAATGCACCGATTCGGGTCGGAAACGAAACGATGCACGGGATCGGCTAGAAACGAAACGAACGCACCCAATTCACTTTTTTGGACCCAATAGTGATGTTTTGGTTCGTTTGGGTCAGTTTCGTTACTGCACCGAAAACCATGCCGGGGTTGCATTTAATGCACCGATTCGGGTCGGAAACGAGACGATGCACGGGATCGGCTAGAAATGAAACGAACGCACCCAATTCACTTTTTTGGACCCAATAGTGATGTTTTGGTTCGTTTGGATCAGTTTCGTTACTACACCGAAAACCATGCCGGGGTTGCATTTAATGCACCGATTCGGGTCGGAAACGAAACGATGCATGTTATCGTCCAGAAACGAAATGAACACACCCTATCCACTTTTTTGGACCCAATAGTGATGTTTTGGTTCGTTTGGGTCAGTTTCGTTACTGGACCGAAAACCATGCCGAGGTTGCATTTAATGCACCGATTCGGGTCGGAAACGAAACGATGCACGGGATCGGCTAGAAACGAAACGAACGCACCCATTTCACTTTTTTGGACCCAATAGTGATGTTTTGGTTCGTTTGGGTCAGTTTCGTTACTGCACCGAAAACCATGCCGGGGTTGCATTTAATGCACCGATTCGGGTCGGAAACGAAACAATGCACGGAATCAGATAGAAACGAAACGAACACACCCAATTCACTTTGTTGGACCCAATAGTGATGTTTTGGTTCGCTTGGGTAAGTTTCGTTACTGCACCAAAAACCATGCCGGGGTTGCATTTAATGCACCGATTCGGGTCGGAAACGAAACGATGCACGGAATCAGCTAGAAACGAAACGAACGCACCCAATTCACTTTTTTTGGACCCAATAGTGATGTTTTGGTTCATTTGGGTCAGTTTTGTTACTGCACCGAAAACCATGCCGGGGTTGCATTTAATGCACCGATTCGGGTCGGAAACGAAACGATGCACGGGATCGGCTAGAAACGAAACGAACGCACCCAATTCACTTTTTTGGACCCAATAGTGATGTTTTGGTTCGTTTGGGTCAGTTTTGTTACTGCACCGAAAACCATGCCGGGATTGCATTTAATGCACCGATTCGGGTTGGAAACGAAACGAAGCACGGGATCGGCTAGAAACGAAACAAACGCACCCAATTCACTTTTTTGGACCCAATAGTGATGTTTTGGTTCATTTGGGTCAGTTTCGTTACTGCACCGAAAACCATGCCGGGGTTGCATTTAATGCACCGATTCGGGTCGGAAACGAAACGATGCATGTTATCGTCCAAAAACGAAATGAACGCACCCTATCCACTTTTTTGGACCCAATAGTGATGTTTTGGTTCGTTTGGGTCAGTTTCGTTACTGCACCGAAAACCATGCCGGGGTTGCATTTAATGCACCGATTAAGGTCGGAAACGAAACGATGCACGGGATCGGCTAGAAACGAAACGAACGCACCCAATTCACTTTTTTGGACCCAATAGTGATGTTTTGGTTCGTTTGGATCAGTTTCGTTACTACACCGAAAACCATGCCGAGGTTGCATTTAATGCACCGATTCGGGTCGGAAACGAAACGATGCACGGGATCGGCTAGAAACGAAACGAACGCACCCAATTCACTTTTTTGGACCCAATAGTGATGTTTTGGTTCGTTTGGGTCAGTTTCGTTACTGCACCGAAAACCATGCCGGGGTTGCATTTAATGCACCGATTCGGGTCGGAAACGAGACGATGCACGGGATCGGCTAGAAATGAAACGAACGCACCCAATTCACTTTTTTGGACCCAATAGTGATGTTTTGGTTCGTTTGGATCAGTTTCGTTACTACACCGAAAACCATGCCGGGGTTGCATTTAATGCACCGATTCGGGTCGGAAACGAAACGATGCATGTTATCGTCCAGAAACGAAATGAACACACCCTATCCACTTTTTTGGACCCAATAGTGATGTTTTGGTTCGTTTGGGTCAGTTTCGTTACTGGACCGAAAACCATGCCGAGGTTGCATTTAATGCACCGATTCGGGTCGGAAACGAAACGATGCACGGGATCGGCTAGAAACGAAACGAACGCACCCATTTCACTTTTTTGGACCCAATAGTGATGTTTTGGTTCATTTGGGTCAGTTTCGTTACTGCACCGAAAACCATGCCGGGATTGCATTTAATGCACCGATTCGGGTTGGAAACGAAACGATGCACGGGATCGGCTAGAAACGAAAGAAACGCACCCAATTTACTTTTTTGGACCCAATAGTGATGTTTTGGTTCATTTGGGTCAGTTTCGTTACTGCACCGAAAACCATGCCGGGGTTGCATTTAATGCAACGATTCGGATCGGAAACGAAACGATGCACGGAATCAGCTAGAAACGAAACGAACGCACCCAATTCACTTTGTTGGACCCAATAGTGATGTTTTGGTTCGTTTGGGTAAGTTTCGTTACTGCACCAAAAACCATGCCGGGGTTGCATTTAATGCACCGATTCGGGTCGGAAACGAAACGATGCACGAAATCAGCTAGAAACGAAATGAACGCACCCTATCCACTTTTTTGGACCCAATAGTGATGTTTTGGTTCGTTTGGGTCAGTTTTGTTACTGCACCGAAAACCATGCCGGGGTTGCATTTAATGCACCGATTAAGGTCGGAAACGAAACGATGCACGGGATCGGCTAGAAACGAAACGAACGCACCCAATTCACTTTTTTGGACCCAATAGTGATGTTTTGGTTCGTTTGGATCAGTTTCGTTACTACACCGAAAACCATGCCGGGGTTGCATTTAATGCACCGATTCGGGTCGGAAACGAAACGATGCACGGGATCGGCTAGAAACGAAACGAACGCACCCAATTCACTTTTTTGGACCCAATAGTGATGTTTTGGTTCGTTTGGGTCAGTTTCGTTACTGCACCGAAAACCATGCCGGGGTTGCATTTAATGCACCGATTCGGGTCGGAAACGAGACGATGCACGGGATCGGCTAGAAACGAAACGAACGCACCCAATTCACTTTTTTGGACCCAATAGTGATGTTTTGGTTCGTTTGGATCAGTTTCGTTACTACACCGAAAACCATGCCGGGGTTGCATTTAATGCACCGATTCGGGTCGGAAACGAAACGATGCATGTTATCGTCCAGAAACGAAATGAACACACCCTATCCACTTTTTTGGACCCAATAGTGATGTTTTGGTTCGTTTGGGTCAGTTTCGTTACTGGACCGAAAACCATGCCGGGGTTGCATTTAATGCACCGATTCGGGTCGGAAACGAAACGATGAACGGGATCGGCTAGAAACGAAACGAACGCACCCAATTCACTTTTTTGGACCCAATAGTGATGTTTTGGTTCGTTTGGATCAGTTTCGTTACTGCACCGAAAACCATGCCGGGGTTGCATTTAATGCACCGATTCGGGTCGGAAACGAAACGATGCACGGGATCGGCTAGAAACGAAACGAACGCACCCAATTCACTTTTTTGGACCCAATAGTGATGTTTTGGTTCATTTGGGTCAGTTTCGTTACTGCACCGAAAACCATGCCGGGGTTGCATTTAATGCACCGATTCGGGTCGGAAACGAAACGATGCACAGGATCGGCTAGAAACGAAACAAACGCACCCAATTCACTTTTTTGGACCCAATACTGATGTTTTGGTTCATTTGGGTCAGTTTCGTTACTGCACCGAAAACCATGCCGGGGTTGCATTTAATGCACCGATTCGGGTCGGAAACGAAACGATGCATGTTATCGTCCAGAAACGAAATGAACGCACCCAATTCACTTTTTTGGACCCAATCGTGATGTTTTTGTTCGTTTGGGTCAGTTTTGTTACTGCACCGAAAACCATGCCGGGGTTGCATTTAATGCACCGATTCGGGTCGGAAACGAAACGATGCACGGAATCATCTAGAAACGAAACGAACGCACCCAATTCACTTTGTTGGACCCAATAGTGATGTTTTGGTTCGTTTGGGTAAGTTTCGTTACTGCACCAAAAACCATGCCGGGGTTGTATTTAATGCACCGATTCGGGTCGGAAACGAAACGATGCATGTTATCGTCCAGAAACGAAATGAACGCACCCTATCCACTTTTTTGGACCCAGTAGTGATGTTTTGGTTCGTTTGGGTCAGTTTAGTTACTGCACCGAATACCATGCCGGGGTTGCATTTAATGCCCCGATTCGGGTCAGAAACGAAACGATGCACGGGATCGGCTAGAAATGAAACGGACGCACCCAATTCACTTTTTTGGACCCAATAGTGATGTTTTGGTTCGTTTGGATCAGTTTCGTTACTGCACCGAAAACCATGCCGGGGTTGCATCTAATGCACCGATTCGGGTCGGAAACGAAACGATGCACGGAATCAGCTAGAAACGAAATGAACGCACCCAATTCAATTTTGGACCCAATAGTGATGTTTTGGTTCGTTTGGGTCAGTTTCGTTACTGCACCGAAAACCATGCCGGGGTTGCATATAATGCACCGATTCGGGTAGGAAATGAAACGTTGCACGGAATCAGCTAGAAACGAAACGAACGCACCCAATTCACTTTGTTGGACCCAATAGTGATGTTTTGGTTCGTTTGGGTCAGTTTCGTTACTGCACCGAAAACAATGTCGGGCTTGCATTTAATGCACCAATTCGAGTCGGAAACGAAACGATGCACGGAATCGTCCAGAAACGAAAGGAACGCACCCTATCCAATTTTTTCGGCCCAATAGTGATGTTTTGGTTCGTTTGGGTCAGTTTCGTTACTGCACCGAAAACCATGCCGGGGTTGCATTTAATGTACCGATTCGGGTCGGAAACGAAACGATGCACGGGATCAGCTAGAAACGAAACGAACGCACCCAATTCACTTTTTTGGACCCAATAGTGATGTTTTGGTTCGTTTGGGTCAGTTTCGTTACTACACCGAAAACCATGCCGGGGTTGCATTTAATGCACCGATTCGGGTCAGAAATGAAACGATCCACGGAATCGGCTATAAACAAAACGAACGCACAGAATTCAATTTTTTGGACCCAATAGTGATGTTTTGGTTCGTTTGGGTCAGTTTCGTTACTGCACCGAAAACCATGCCGGGGTTGCATTTAATGCACCGATTCGGGTCGGAAACGAAACGATGCATGTTATCGTCCAGAAACGAAATGAACGCACCCAATTCACTTTTTTGGACCCAATCGTGATGTTTTTGTTCGTTTGGGTCAGTTTTGTTACTGCACCGAAAACCATGCCGGGGTTGCATTTAATGCACCGATTCGGGTCGGAAACGAAACGATGCACGGAATCATCTAGAAACGAAACGAACGCACCCAATTCACTTTGTTGGACCCAATAGTGATGTTTTGGTTCGTTTGGGTAAGTTTCGTTACTGCACCAAAAACCATGCCGGGGTTGTATTTAATGCACCGATTCGGGTCGGAAACGAAACGATGCATGTTATCGTCCAGAAACGAAATGAACGCACCCTATCCACTTTTTTGGACCCAGTAGTGATGTTTTGGTTCGTTTGGGTCAGTTTAGTTACTGCACCGAATACCATGCCGGGGTTGCATTTAATGCCCCGATTCGGGTCAGAAACGAAACGATGCACGGGATCGGCTAGAAATGAAACGGACGCACCCAATTCACTTTTTTGGACCCAATAGTGATGTTTTGGTTCGTTTGGATCAGTTTCGTTACTGCACCGAAAACCATGCCGGGGTTGCATCTAATGCACCGATTCGGGTCGGAAACGAAACGATGCACGGAATCAGCTAGAAACGAAATGAACGCACCCAATTCATTTTTGGACCCAATAGTGATGTTTTGGTTCGTTTGGGTCAGTTTCGTTACTGCACCGAAAACCATGCCGGGGTTGCATATAATGCACCGATTCGGGTAGGAAATGAAACGTTGCACGGAATCAGCTAGAAACGAAACGAACGCACCCAATTCACTTTGTTGGACCCAATAGTGATGTTTTGGTTCGTTTGGGTCAGTTTCGTTACTGCACCGAAAACAATGTCGGGCTTGCATTTAATGCACCAATTCGAGTCGGAAACGAAACGATGCACGGAATCGTCCAGAAACGAAAGGAACGCACCCTATCCAATTTTTTCGGCCCAATAGTGATGTTTTGGTTCGTTTGGGTCAGTTTCGTTACTGCACCGAAAACCATTCCGGGGTTGCATTTAATGTACCGATTCGGGTCGGAAACGAAACGATGCACGGGATCAGCTAGAAACGAAACGAACGCACCCAATTCACTTTTTTGGACCCAATAGTGATGTTTTGGTTCGTTTGGGTCAGTTTCGTTACTCCACCGAAAACCATGCCGGGGTTGCATTTAATGCACCGATTCGGGTCAGAAATGAAACGATCCACGGAATCGGCTATAAACAAAACGAACGCACAGAATTCAATTTTTTGGACCCAATAGTGATGTTTTGGTTCGTTTGGGTCAGTTTCGTTACTGCACCGAAAACCATGCCGGGGTTGCATTTAATGCACCGATTCGGGTCGGAAACGAAACGATGCATGTTATCGTCCAGAAACGAAATGAACGCACCCAATTCACTTTTTTGGACCCAATCGTGATGTTTTTGTTCGTTTGGGTCAGTTTTGTTACTGCACCGAAAACCATGCCGGGGTTGCATTTAATGCACCGATTCGGGTCGGAAACGAAACGATGCACGGAATCATCTAGAAACGAAACGAACGCACCCAATTCACTTTGTTGGACCCAATAGTGATGTTTTGGTTCGTTTGGGTAAGTTTCGTTACTGCACCAAAAACCATGCCGGGGTTGTATTTAATGCACCGATTCGGGTCGGAAACGAAACGATGCATGTTATCGTCCAGAAACGAAATGAACGCACCCTATCCACTTTTTTGGACCCAGTAGTGATGTTTTGGTTCGTTTGGGTCAGTTTAGTTACTGCACCGAATACCATGCCGGGGTTGCATTTAATGCCCCGATTCGGGTCAGAAACGAAACGATGCACGGGATCGGCTAGAAATGAAACGGACGCACCCAATTCACTTTTTTGGACCCAATAGTGATGTTTTGGTTCGTTTGGATCAGTTTCGTTACTGCACCGAAAACCATGCCGGGGTTGCATCTAATGCACCGATTCGGGTCGGAAACGAAACGATGCACGGAATCAGCTAGAAACGAAATGAACGCACCCAATTCATTTTTGGACCCAATAGTGATGTTTTGGTTCGTTTGGGTCAGTTTCGTTACTGCACCGAAAACCATGCCGGGGTTGCATATAATGCACCGATTCGGGTAGGAAATGAAACGTTGCACGGAATCAGCTAGAAACGAAACGAACGCACCCAATTCACTTTGTTGGACCCAATAGTGATGTTTTGGTTCGTTTGGGTCAGTTTCGTTACTGCACCGAAAACAATGTCGGGCTTGCATTTAATGCACCAATTCGAGTCGGAAACGAAACGATGCACGGAATCGTCCAGAAACGAAAGGAACGCACCCTATCCAATTTTTTCGGCCCAATAGTGATGTTTTGGTTCGTTTGGGTCAGTTTCGTTACTGCACCGAAAACCATGCCGGGGTTGCATTTAATGCACCGATTCGGGTCGGAAACGAAACGATGCACGGGATCAGCTAGAAACGAAACGAACGCACCCAATTCACTTTTTTGGACCCAATAGTGATGTTTTGGTTCGTTTGGGTCAGTTTCGTTACTACACCGAAAACCATGCCGGGGTTGAATTTAATGCACCGATTCGGGTCAGAAATGAAACGATCCACGGAATCGGCTACAAACAAAACGAACGCACAGAATTCAATTTTTTGGACCCAATAGTGATGTTTTGGTTCGTTTGGGTCAGTTTCGTTACTGCACCGAAAACCATGCTGGGGTTGCATTTAATGCACCGATTCGGGTCAGAAATCAAACGATGCACGGAATCGGCTAGAAACGAGATGAACGCACCCAATTCACTTTTTTGGACCCAATAGTGATGTTTTGGTTCGTTTGGGTCAGTTTCGTTACTGCACCAAAAACCATGCCGGGGTTGCATTTAATGCACCGATTCGGGCCGGAAACGAAACGCTGCACGGGATCATCCAGAAACAAAACGAACGCACAGAATTCAATTTTTTGGACCCAATAGTGATGTTTTGGTTCGTTTGGGTCAGTTTGGTTACTGCACCGAAAACCATGCCGGGGTTGCATTTAATGCACCGATTCGGGTCGGAAACGAAACGATGCAAAGAATCGGCTAGAAACGAAACGAATGCACCCTATCTACTTTTTTGGACCCAATAGTGATGTTTTGGTTCGTTTGGGTCAGTTTCGTTACTGCACCGAAAACCATGTCGGGCTTGCATTTAATGCACCAATTCGAGTCGGAAACGAAACGATGCACGGAATCGTCCAGAAACGAAAGGAACGCACCCTATCCACTTTTTTCGACCCAATAGTGATGTTTTGGTTCGTTTGGGTCAGTTTCGTTACTGCACCGAAAACCATGCCGGGGTTGCATTAAATGCACCGATTCGGGTCGGAAACGAAACGGTGCACGGGATCGGCTAGAAACGAAACGAACGCACCCAATTCACTTTTTTGGACCCAATAGTGATGTTTTGGTTCGTTTGGGTCAGTTTCGTTACTACACCGAAAACCATGCCGGGGTTGCATTTAATGCACCGATTCGGGTCAGAAATGAAACGATCCACGGAATCGGCTACAAACAAAACGAACGCACAGAATTCAATTTTTTGGACCCAATAGTGATGTTTTGGTGAATCGGCTAGAAACGAAACGAACGCACCCAATTCACTTTTTTGGACCCAATAGTGATGTTTTGGTTCGTTTGGGTCAGTTTCGTTACTGCACCGAAAACCATGCCGGGGTTGCATTTAATGCACCGATTCGGGTCGGAAACGAAACGCTGCACGGGATCATCCAGAAACAAAACGAACGCACCCTATCCACATTTTTGGACCGAATAGTGATGTTTTGGTTCGTTTGGGTCAGTTTGGTTACTGCACCGAAAACCATGCCGGGGTTGCATTTAATGCACCGATTCGGGTCGGAAACGAAACGATGCAAAGAATCGGCTAGAAACGAAACGAATGCACCCTATCCACTTTTTTGGACCCAATAGTGATGTTTTGGTTCGTTTGGGTCAGTTTCGTTACTGCACCGAAAAACATGTCGGGCTTGCATTTAATGCACCAATTCGAGTCGGAAACGAAACGATGCACGGAATCGTCCAGAAACGAAAGGAACGCACCCTATCCACTTTTTTCGACCCAATAGTGATGTTTTGGTTCGTTTGGGTCAGTTTCGTTACTGCACCGAAAACCATGCCGGGGTTGCATTTAATGCACCGATTCGGGTCGGAAACGAAACGGTGCACGGGATCGGCTAGAAACGAAACGAACGCACCCAATTCACTTTTTTGGACCCAATAGTGATGTTTTGGTTCGTTTGGGTCAGTTTCGTTACTACACCGAAAACCATGCCGGGGTTGCATTTAATGCACCGATTCGGGTCAGAAATGAAACGATCCACGGAATCGGCTACAAACAAAACGAACGCACAGAATTTAATTTTTTGGACCCAATAGTGATGTTTTGGTTCGTTTGGGTCAGTTTCGTTACTGCACCGAAAACCATGCTGGGGTTGCATTTAATGCACCCATTCGGGTCAGAAATCAAACGATGCACGGAATCGGCTAGAAACGAGATGAACGCACCCAATTCACTTTTTTGGACCCAATAGTGATGTTTTGGTTCGTTTGGGTCAGTTTCGTTACTGCACCGAAAACCATGCCGGGGTTGCATTTAATGCACCGATTCGGGTCGGAAACGAAACGCTGCACGGAATCATCCAGAAACAAAACGAACGCACCCTATCCACATTTTTGGACCGAATAGTGATGTTTTGGTTCGTTTGGGTCAGTTTCGTTACTGCACCGAAAACCATACCGGGGTTGCATTTAATGCACCGATTCGGGTCGGAAACGAAACGATGCAAAGAATCGGCTAGAAACGAAACGAATGCACCCAATTCACTTTTTTGGACCCAATAGTGATGTTTTGGTTCGTTTGGGTCAGTTTCGTTACTGCACCGAAAACCATGCCGGGGTTGCATTTAATGCACCGATTCGGGTCGGAAAGGAAACGATGCACGGAATCGTCCAGAAATGAAAGGAACGCACCCCATCCACTTTTTTCGACCCAATAGTGATGTTTTGGTTCGTTTGGGTCAGTTTCGTTACTGCACCTAAAACCATGCCGGGGTTGCATTTAATGCACCGATTCGGGTCGGAAACGAAACGATGCAAAGAATCGGCTAGAAACGAAACGAATGCACCCTATCCACTTTTTTGGACCCAATAGTGATGTTTTGGTTCGTTTGGGTCAGTTTCGTTACTGCACCGAAAACCATGCCGGGGTTGCATTTAATGCACCAATTCGAGTCGGAAACGAAACGATGCACGGAATCGTCCAGAAACGAAAGGAACGCACCCTATCCACTTTTTTGGACCCAATAGTGATGTTTTGGTTCGTTTGGGCCAGTTTCGTTACTGCACCGAAAACCATGCCGGGGTTGCATTTAATGCACCGATTCGGGTCGGAAACGAAACGATGCACTGGATCGGCTACAAACAAAACGAACGCACCCAATTCACTTTTTTGGACCCAATAGTGATGTTTTGGTTCGTTTGGGTCAGTTTCTTACTACACCAAAAACCATACCGGGGTTGCATTTAATGCACCGATTCGGGTCGGAAACGAAACGATGCAAAGAATCGGCTAGAAACGAAACGAATGCACCCTATCCACTTTTTTGGACCCAATAGTGATGTTTTGGTTCGTTTGGGTCAGTTTCGTTACTGCACCGAAAACCATGTCGGGCTTGCATTTAATGCACCAATTCGAGTCGGAAACGAAACGATGCACGGAATCGTCCAGAAACGAAAGGAACGCACCCTATCCACTTTTTTCGACCCAATAGTGATGTTTTGGTTCGTTTGGGTCAGTTTCTTACTGCACCGAAAACCATGCCGGGGTTGCATTTAATGCACCGATTCGGGTCGGAAACGAAACGATGCACGGAATCATCCAGAAACGAAACGAACGCACCCTATCCACATTTTTGGACCGAATAGTGATGTTTTGGTTCGTTTGGGTCAGTTTGGTTACTGCACCGAAAACCATGCCGGGGTTGCATTTAATGCACCGATTCGGGTCGGAAACGAAACGCTGCACGGGATCATCCAGAAACAAAACGAACGCACCCTATCCACATTTTTGGACCGAATAGTGATGTTTTGGTTCGTTTGGGTCAGTTTGGTTACTGCACCGAAAACCATGCCGGGGTTGCATTTAATGCACCGATTCGGGTCGGAAACGAAACGATGCAAAGAATCGGCTAGAAACGAAACGAATGCACCCTATCTACTTTTTTGGACCCAATAGTGATGTTTTGGTTCGTTTGGGTCAGTTTCGTTACTACACCGAAAACCATGCCGGGGTTGCATTTAATGCACCGATTCGGGTCAGAAATGAAACGATCCACGGAATCGGCTATAAACAAAACGAACGCACAGAATTCAATTTTTTGGACCCAATAGTGATGTTTTGGTTCGTTTGGGTCAGTTTCGTTACTGCACCGAAAACCATGCCGGGGTTGCATTTAATGCACCGATTCGGGTCGGAAACGAAACGATGCATGTTATCATCCAGAAACGAAATGAACGCACCCAATTCACTTTTTTGGACCCAATCGTGATGTTTTTGTTCGTTTGGGTCAGTTTTGTTACTGCACCGAAAACCATGCCGGGGTTGCATTTAATGCACCGATTCGGGTCGGAAACGAAACGATGCACGGAATCATCTAGAAACGAAACGAACGCACCCAATTCACTTTGTTGGACCCAATAGTGATGTTTTGGTTCGTTTGGGTAAGTTTCGTTACTGCACCAAAAACCATGCCGGGGTTGTATTTAATGCACCGATTCGGGTCGGAAACGAAACGATGCATGTTATCGTCCAGAAACGAAATGAACGTACCCTATCCACTTTTTTGGACCCAGTAGTGATGTTTTGGTTCGTTTGGGTCAGTTTAGTTACTGCACCGAATACCATGCCGGGGTTGCATTTAATGCCCCGATTCGGGTCAGAAACGAAACGATGCACGGGATCGGCTAGAAATGAAACGGACGCACCCAATTCACTTTTTTGGACCCAATAGTGATGTTTTGGTTCGTTTGGATCAGTTTCGTTACTGCACCGAAAACCATGCCGGGGTTGCATCTAATGCACCGATTCGGGTCGGAAACGAAACGATGCACGGAATCAGCTAGAAACGAAATGAACGCACCCAATTCATTTTTGGACCCAATAGTGATGTTTTGGTTCGTTTGGGTCAGTTTCGTTACTGCACCGAAAACCATGCCGGGGTTGCATATAATGCACCGATTCGGGTAGGAAATGAAACGTTGCACGGAATCAGCTAGAAACGAAACGAACGCACCCAATTCACTTTGTTGGACCCAATAGTGATGTTTTGGTTCGTTTGGGTCAGTTTCGTTACTGCACCGAAAACAATGTCGGGCTTGCATTTAATGCACCAATTCGAGTCGGAAACGAAACGATGCACGGAATCGTCCAGAAACGAAAGGAACGCACCCTATCCAATTTTTTCGGCCCAATAGTGATGTTTTGGTTCGTTTGGGTCAGTTTCGTTACTGCACCGAAAACCATGCCGGGGTTGCATTTAATGCACCGATTCGGGTCGGAAACGAAACGATGCACGGGATCAGCTAGAAACGAAACGAACGCACCCAATTCACTTTTTTGGACCCAATAGTGATGTTTTGGTTCGTTTGGGTCAGTTTCGTTACTACACCGAAAACCATGCCGGGGTTGCATTTAATGCACCGATTCGGGTCAGAAATGAAACGATCCACGGAATCGGCTACAAACAAAACGAACGCACAGAATTCAATTTTTTGGACCCAATAGTGATGTTTTGGTTCGTTTGGGTCAGTTTCGTTACTGCACCGAAAACCATGCTGGGGTTGCATTTAATGCACCGATTCGGGTCAGAAATCTAACGATGCACGGAATCGGCTAGAAACGAGATGAACGCACCCAATTCACTTTTTTGGACCCAATAGTGATGTTTTGGTTCGTTTGGGTCAGTTTCGTTACTGCACCAAAAACCATGCCGGGGTTGCATTTAATGCACCGATTCGGGCCGGAAACGAAACGCTGCACGGGATCATCCAGAAACAAAACGAACGCACAGAATTCAATTTTTTGGACCCAATAGTGATGTTTTGGTTCGTTTGGGTCAGTTTGGTTACTGCACCGAAAACCATGCCGGGGTTGCATTTAATGCACCGATTCGGGTCGGAAACGAAACGATGCAAAGAATCGGCGAGAAACGAAACGAATGCACCCTATCTACTTTTTTGGACCCAATAGTGATGTTTTGGTTCGTTTGGGTCAGTTTCGTTACTGCACCGAAAACCATGTCGGGCTTGCATTTAATGCACCAATTCGAGTCGGAAACGAAACGATGCACGGAATCGTCCAGAAACGAAAGGAACGCACCCTATCCACTTTTTTCGACCCAATAGTGATGTTTTGGTTCGTTTGAGTCAGTTTCGTTACTGCACCGAAAACCATGCCGGGGTTGCATTAAATGCACCGATTCGGGTCGGAAACGAAACGGTGCACGGGATCGGCTAGAAACGAAACGAACGCACCCAATTCACTTTTTTGGACCCAATAGTGATGTTTTGGTTCGTTTGGGTCAGTTTCGTTACTACACCGAAAACCATGCCGGGGTTGCATTTAATGCACCGATTCGGGTCAGAAATGAAACGATCCACGGAATCGGCTACAAACAAAACGAACGCACAGAATTCAATTTTTTGGACCCAATAGTGATGTTTTGGTGAATCGGCTAGAAACGAAACGAACGCACCCAATTCACTTTTTTGGACCCAATAGTGATGTTTTGGTTCGTTTGGGTCAGTTTCGTTACTGCACCGAAAACCATGCCGGGGTTGCATTTAATGCACCGATTCGGGTCGGAAACGAAACGCTGCACGGGATCATCCAGAAACAAAACGAACGCACCCTATCCACATTTTTGGACCGAATAGTGATGTTTTGGTTCGTTTGGGTCAGTTTGGTTACTGCACCGAAAACCATGCCGGGGTTGCATTTAATGCACCGATTCGGGTCGGAAACGAAACGATGCAAAGAATCGGCTAGAAACGAAACGAATGCACCCTATCCACTTTTTTGGACCCAATAGTGATGTTTTGGTTCGTTTGGGTCAGTTTCGTTACTGCACCGAAAAACATGTCGGGCTTGCATTTAATGCACCAATTCGAGTCGGAAACGAAACGATGCACGGAATCGTCCAGAAACGAAAGGAACGCACCCTATCCACTTTTTTCGACCCAATAGTGATGTTTTGGTTCGTTTGGGTCAGTTTCGTTACTGCACCGAAAACCATGCCGGGGTTGCATTTAATGCACCGATTCGGGTCGGAAACGAAACGGTGCACGGGATCGGCTAGAAACGAAACGAACGCACCCAATTCACTTTTTTGGACCCAATAGTGATGTTTTGGTTCGTTTGGGTCAGTTTCGTTACTACACCGAAAACCATGCCGGGGTTGCATTTAATGCACCGATTCGGGTCAGAAATGAAACGATCCACGGAATCGGCTAGAAACAAAACGAACGCACAGAATTTAATTTTTTGGACCCAATAGTGATGTTTTGGTTCGTTTGGGTCAGTTTCGTTACTGCACCGAAAACCATGCTGGGGTTGCATTTAATGCACCCATTCGGGTCAGAAATCAAACGATGCACGGAATCGGCTAGAAACGAGATGAACGCACCCAATTCACTTTTTTGGACCCAATAGTGATGTTTTGGTTCGTTTGGGTCAGTTTCGTTACTGCACCGAAAACCATGCCGGGGTTGCATTTAATGCACCGATTCGGGTCGGAAACGAAACGCTGCACGGAATCATCCAGAAACAAAACGAACGCACCCTATCCACATTTTTGGACCGAATAGTGATGTTTTGGTTCGTTTGGGTCAGTTTGGTTACTGCACCGAAAACCATACCGGGGTTGCATTTAATGCACCGATTCGGGTCGGAAACGAAACGATGCAAAGAATCGGCTAGAAATGAAACGAATGCACCCAATTCACTTTTTTGGACCCAATAGTGATGTTTTGGTTCGTTTGGGTCAGTTTCGTTACTGCACCGAAAACCATGCCGGGGTTGCATTTAATGCAGCGATTCGGGTCGGAAAGGAAACGATGCACGGAATCGTCCAGAAATGAAAGGAACGCACCCTATCCACTTTTTTCGACCCAATAGTGATGTTTTGGTTCGTTTGGGTCAGTTTCGTTACTGCACCTAAAACCATGCCGGGGTTGCATTTAATGCACCGATTCGGGTCGGAAACGAAACGATGCAAAGAATCGGCTAGAAACGAAACGAATGCACCCTATCCACTTTTTTGGACCCAATAGTGATGTTTTGGTTCGTTTGGGTCAGTTTCGTTACTGCACCGAAAACCATGCCGGGGTTGCATTTAATGCACCAATTCGAGTCGGAAACGAAACGATGCACGGAATCGTCCAGAAACGAAAGGAACGCACCCTATCCACTTTTTTGGACCCAATAGTGATGTTTTGGTTCGTTTGGGTCAGTTTCGTTACTGCACCGAAAACCATGCCGGGGTTGCATTTAATGCACCGATTCGGGTCGGAAACGAAACGATGCACTGGATCGGCTACAAACAAAACGAACGCACCCAATTCACTTTTTTGGACCCAATAGTGATGTTTTGGTTCGTTTGGGTCAGTTTCTTACTACACCAAAAACCATACCGGGGTTGCATTTAATGCACCGATTCGGGTCGGAAACGAAACGATGCAAAGAATCGGCTAGAAACGAAACGAATGCACCCTATCCACTTTTTTGGACCCAATAGTGATGTTTTGGTTCGTTTGGGTCAGTTTCGTTACTGCACCGAAAACCATGTCGGGCTTGCATTTAATGCACCAATTCGAGTCGGAAACGAAACGATGCACGGAATCGTCCAGAAACGAAAGGAACGCACCCTATCCACTTTTTTCGACCCAATAGTGATGTTTTGGTTCGTTTGGGTCAGTTTCTTACTGCACCGAAAACCATGCCGGGGTTGCATTTAATGCACCGATTCGGGTCGGAAACGAAACGATGCACGGAATCATCCAGAAACGAAACGAACGCACCCTATCCACATTTTTGGACCGAATAGTGATGTTTTGGTTCGTTGGGGTCAGTTTGGTTACTGCACCGAAAACCATGCCGGGGTTGCATTTAATGCACCGATTCGGGTCGGAAACGAAACGATGCAAAGAATCGGCTAGAAACGAAACGAATGCACCCTATCCGCTTTTTTGGACCCAATAGTGATGTTTTGGTTCGTTTGGGTCAGTTTCGTTACTGCACCGAAAAACATGTCGGGCTTGCATTTAATGCACCAATTCGAGTCGGAAACGAAACGATGCACGGAATCGTCCAGAAACGAAAGGAACGCACCCTATCCACTTTTTTCGACCCAATAGTGATGTTTTGGTTCGTTTGGGTCAGTTTCGTTACTGCACCGAAAACCATGCCGGGGTTGCATTTAATGCACCGATTCGGGTCGGAAACGAAACGGTGCACGGGATCGGCTAGAAACGAAACGAACGCACCCAATTCACTTTTTTGGACCCAATAGTGATGTTTTGGTTCGTTTGGGTCAGTTTCGTTACTACACCGAAAACCATGCCGGGGTTGCATTTAATGCACCGATTCGGGTCAGAAATGAAACGATCCACGGAATCGGCTACAAACAAAACGAACGCACAGAATTTAATTTTTTGGACCCAATAGTGATGTTTTGGTTCGTTTGGGTCAGTTTCGTTACTGCACCGAAAACCATGCTGGGGTTGCATTTAATGCACCCATTCGGGTCAGAAATCAAACGATGCACGGAATCGGCTAGAAACGAGATGAACGCACCCAATTCACTTTTTTGGACCCAATAGTGATGTTTTGGTTCGTTTGGGTCAGTTTCGTTACTGCACCGAAAACCATGCCGGGGTTGCATTTAATGCACCGATTCGGGTCGGAAACGAAACGCTGCACGGAATCATCCAGAAACAAAACGAACGCACCCTATCCACATTTTTGGACCGAATAGTGATGTTTTGGTTCGTTTGGGTCAGTTTGGTTACTGCACCGAAAACCATACCGGGGTTGCATTTAATGCACCGATTCGGGTCGGAAACGAAACGATGCAAAGAATCGGCTAGAAACGAAACGAATGCACCCAATTCACTTTTTTGGACCCAATAGTGATGTTTTGGTTCGTTTGGGTCAGTTTCGTTACTGCACCGAAAACCATGCCGGGGTTGCATTTAATGCACCGATTCGGGTCGGAAAGGAAACGATGCACGGAATCGTCCAGAAATGAAAGGAACGCACCCTATCCACTTTTTTCGACCCAATAGTGATGTTTTGGTTCGTTTGGGTCAGTTTCGTTACTGCACCTAAAACCATGCCGGGGTTGCATTTAATGCACCGATTCGGGTCGGAAACGAAACGATGCAAAGAATCGGCTAGAAACGAAACGAATGCACCCTATCCACTTTTTTGGACCCAATAGTGATGTTTTGGTTCGTTTGGGTCAGTTTCGTTACTGCACCGAAAACCATGCCGGGGTTGCATTTAATGCACCAATTCGAGTCGGAAACGAAACGATGCACGGAATCGTCCAGAAACGAAAGGAACGCACCCTATCCACTTTTTTGGACCCAATAGTGATGTTTTGGTTCGTTTGGGTCAGTTTCGTTACTGCACCGAAAACCATGCCGGGGTTGCATTTAATGCACCGATTCGGGTCGGAAACGAAACGATGCACTGGATCGGCTACAAACAAAACGAACGCACCCAATTCACTTTTTTGGACCCAATAGTGATGTTTTGGTTCGTTTGGGTCAGTTTCTTACTACACCAAAAACCATACCGGGGTTGCATTTAATGCACCGATTCGGGTCGGAAACGAAACGATGCAAAGAATCGGCTAGAAACGAAACGAATGCACCCTATCCACTTTTTTGGACCCAATAGTGATGTTTTGGTTCGTTTGGGTCAGTTTCGTTACTGCACCGAAAACCATGTCGGGCTTGCATTTAATGCACCAATTCGAGTCGGAAACGAAACGATGCACGGAATCGTCCAGAAACGAAAGGAACGCACCCTATCCACTTTTTTCGACCCAATAGTGATGTTTTGGTTCGTTTGGGTCAGTTTCTTACTGCACCGAAAACCATGCCGGGGTTGCATTTAATGCACCGATTCGGGTCGGAAACGAAACGATGCACGGAATCATCCAGAAACGAAACGAACGCACCCTATCCACATTTTTGGACCGAATAGTGATGTTTTGGTTCGTTGGGGTCAGTTTGGTTACTGCACCGAAAACCATGCCGGGGTTGCATTTAATGCACCGATTCGGGTCGGAAACGAAACGATGCAAAGAATCGGCTAGAAACGAAACGAATGCACCCTATCCGCTTTTTTGGACCCAATAGTGATGTTTTGGTTCGTTTGGGTCAGTTTCGTTACTGCACCGAAAAACATGTCGGGCTTGCATTTAATGCACCAATTCGAGTCGGAAACGAAACGATGCACGGAATCGTCCAGAAACGAAAGGAACGCACCCTATCCACTTTTTTCGACCCAATAGTGATGTTTTGGTTCGTTTGGGTCAGTTTCGTTACTGCACCGAAAACCATGCCGGGGTTGCATTTAATGCACCGATTCGGGTCGGAAACGAAACGGTGCACGGGATCGGCTAGAAACGAAACGAACGCACCCAATTCACTTTTTTGGACCCAATAGTGATGTTTTGGTTCGTTTGGGTCAGTTTCGTTACTACACCGAAAACCATGCCGGGGTTGCATTTAATGCACCGATTCGGGTCAGAAATGAAACGATCCACGGAATCGGCTACAAACAAAACGAACGCACAGAATTTAATTTTTTGGACCCAATAGTGATGTTTTGGTTCGTTTGGGTCAGTTTCGTTACTGCACCGAAAACCATGCTGGGGTTGCATTTAATGCACCCATTCGGGTCAGAAATCAAACGATGCACGGAATCGGCTAGAAACGAGATGAACGCACCCAATTCACTTTTTTGGACCCAATAGTGATGTTTTGGTTCGTTTGGGTCAGTTTCGTTACTGCACCGAAAACCATGCCGGGGTTGCATTTAATGCACCGATTCGGGTCGGAAACGAAACGCTGCACGGAATCATCCAGAAACAAAACGAACGCACCCTATCCACATTTTTGGACCGAATAGTGATGTTTTGGTTCGTTTGGGTCAGTTTGGTTACTGCACCGAAAACCATACCGGGGTTGCATTTAATGCACCGATTCGGGTCGGAAACGAAACGATGCAAAGAATCGGCTAGAAACGAAACGAATGCACCCAATTCACTTTTTTGGACCCAATAGTGATGTTTTGGTTCGTTTGGGTCAGTTTCGTTACTGCACCGAAAACCATGCCGGGGTTGCATTTAATGCACCGATTCGGGTCGGAAAGGAAACGATGCACGGAATCGTCCAGAAATGAAAGGAACGCACCCTATCCACTTTTTTCGACCCAATAGTGATGTTTTGGTTCGTTTGGGTCAGTTTCGTTACTGCACCTAAAACCATGCCGGGGTTGCATTTAATGCACCGATTCGGGTCGGAAACGAAACGATGCAAAGAATCGGCTAGAAACGAAACGAATGCACCCTATCCACTTTTTTGGACCCAATAGTGATGTTTTGGTTCGTTTGGGTCAGTTTCGTTACTGCACCGAAAACCATGCCGGGGTTGCATTTAATGCACCAATTCGAGTCGGAAACGAAACGATGCACGGAATCGTCCAGAAACGAAAGGAACGCACCCTATCCACTTTTTTGGACCCAATAGTGATGTTTTGGTTCGTTTGGGTCAGTTTCGTTACTGCACCGAAAACCATGCCGGGGTTGCATTTAATGCACCGATTCGGGTCGGAAACGAAACGATGCACTGGATCGGCTACAAACAAAACGAACGCACCCAATTCACTTTTTTGGACCCAATAGTGATGTTTTGGTTCGTTTGGGTCAGTTTCTTACTACACCAAAAACCATACCGGGGTTGCATTTAATGCACCGATTCGGGTCGGAAACGAAACGATGCAAAGAATCGGCTAGAAACGAAACGAATGCACCCTATCCACTTTTTTGGACCCAATAGTGATGTTTTGGTTCGTTTGGGTCAGTTTCGTTACTGCACCGAAAACCATGTCGGGCTTGCATTTAATGCACCAATTCGAGTCGGAAACGAAACGATGCACGGAATCGTCCAGAAACGAAAGGAACGCACCCTATCCACTTTTTTCGACCCAATAGTGATGTTTTGGTTCGTTTGGGTCAGTTTCTTACTGCACCGAAAACCATGCCGGGGTTGCATTTAATGCACCGATTCGGGTCGGAAACGAAACGATGCACGGAATCATCCAGAAACGAAACGAACGCACCCTATCCACATTTTTGGACCGAATAGTGATGTTTTGGTTCGTTGGGGTCAGTTTGGTTACTGCACCGAAAACCATGCCGGGGTTGCATTTAATGCACCGATTCGGGTCGGAAACGAAACGATGCAAAGAATCGGCTAGAAACGAAACGAATGCACCCTATCCGCTTTTTTGGACCCAATAGTGATGTTTTGGTTCGTTTGGGTCAGTTTCGTTACTGCACCGAAAAACATGTCGGGCTTGCATTTAATGCACCAATTCGAGTCGGAAACGAAACGATGCACGGAATCGTCCAGAAACGAAAGGAACGCACCCTATCCACTTTTTTCGACCCAATAGTGATGTTTTGGTTCGTTTGGGTCAGTTTCGTTACTGCACCGAAAACCATGCCGGGGTTGCATTTAATGCACCGATTCGGGTCGGAAACGAAACGGTGCACGGGATCGGCTAGAAACGAAACGAACGCACCCAATTCACTTTTTTGGACCCAATAGTGATGTTTTGGTTCGTTTGGGTCAGTTTCGTTACTACACCGAAAACCATGCCGGGGTTGCATTTAATGCACCGATTCGGGTCAGAAATGAAACGATCCACGGAATCGGCTACAAACAAAACGAACGCACAGAATTTAATTTTTTGGACCCAATAGTGATGTTTTGGTTCGTTTGGGTCAGTTTCGTTACTGCACCGAAAACCATGCTGGGGTTGCATTTAATGCACCCATTCGGGTCAGAAATCAAACGATGCACGGAATCGGCTAGAAACGAGATGAACGCACCCAATTCACTTTTTTGGACCCAATAGTGATGTTTTGGTTCGTTTGGGTCAGTTTCGTTACTGCACCGAAAACCATGCCGGGGTTGCATTTAATGCACCGATTCGGGTCGGAAACGAAACGCTGCACGGAATCATCCAGAAACAAAACGAACGCACCCTATCCACATTTTTGGACCGAATAGTGATGTTTTGGTTCGTTTGGGTCAGTTTGGTTACTGCACCGAAAACCATACCGGGGTTGCATTTAATGCACCGATTCGGGTCGGAAACGAAACGATGCAAAGAATCGGCTAGAAACGAAACGAATGCACCCAATTCACTTTTTTGGACCCAATAGTGATGTTTTGGTTCGTTTGGGTCAGTTTCGTTACTGCACCGAAAACCATGCCGGGGTTGCATTTAATGCACCGATTCGGGTCGGAAAGGAAACGATGCACGGAATCGTCCAGAAATGAAAGGAACGCACCCTATCCACTTTTTTCGACCCAATAGTGATGTTTTGGTTCGTTTGGGTCAGTTTCGTTACTGCACCTAAAACCATGCCGGGGTTGCATTTAATGCACCGATTCGGGTCGGAAACGAAACGATGCAAAGAATCGGCTAGAAACGAAACGAATGCACCCTATCCACTTTTTTGGACCCAATAGTGATGTTTTGGTTCGTTTGGGTCAGTTTCGTTACTGCACCGAAAACCATGCCGGGGTTGCATTTAATGCACCAATTCGAGTCGGAAACGAAACGATGCACGGAATCGTCCAGAAACGAAAGGAACGCACCCTATCCACTTTTTTGGACCCAATAGTGATGTTTTGGTTCGTTTGGGTCAGTTTCGTTACTGCACCGAAAACCATGCCGGGGTTGCATTTAATGCACCGATTCGGGTCGGAAACGAAACGATGCACTGGATCGGCTACAAACAAAACGAACGCACCCAATTCACTTTTTTGGACCCAATAGTGATGTTTTGGTTCGTTTGGGTCAGTTTCTTACTACACCAAAAACCATACCGGGGTTGCATTTAATGCACCGATTCGGGTCGGAAACGAAACGATGCAAAGAATCGGCTAGAAACGAAACGAATGCACCCTATCCACTTTTTTGGACCCAATAGTGATGTTTTGGTTCGTTTGGGTCAGTTTCGTTACTGCACCGAAAACCATGTCGGGCTTGCATTTAATGCACCAATTCGAGTCGGAAACGAAACGATGCACGGAATCGTCCAGAAACGAAAGGAACGCACCCTATCCACTTTTTTCGACCCAATAGTGATGTTTTGGTTCGTTTGGGTCAGTTTCTTACTGCACCGAAAACCATGCCGGGGTTGCATTTAATGCACCGATTCGGGTCGGAAACGAAACGATGCACGGAATCATCCAGAAACGAAACGAACGCACCCTATCCACTTTTTTGGACCCAATAGTGATGTTTTGGTTCGTTTGGGTCAGTTTGGTTACTGCACCGAAAACCATGCCGGGGTTGCATATAACGCACCGATTCGGGTCGGAAACGAAACGGTGCACGGGATCGGCTAGAAACGAAACGAACGCACCCAATTCACTTTTTTGGACCCAATAGTGATGTTTTGGTTCGTTTGGGTCAGTTTCGTTACTACACCGAAAACCATACCGGGGTTGCATTTAATGCACCGATTCGGGTCGGTAACGAAACGATGCGCGGAATCATCCAGAAACAAAACGAACGCACCCTATCCACATTTTTGGACCGAATAGTGATGTTTTGGTTCGTTTGGGTCAGTTTGGTTACTGCACCGAAAACCATGCCGGGGTTGCATTTAATGCACCGATTCGGGTCGGAAACGAAACGATGCAAAGAATCGGCTAGAAACGAAACGAATGCACCCTATCCACTTTTTTGGACCCAATAGTGATGTTTTGGTTCGTTTGGGTCAGTTTCGTTACTGCACCGAAAACCATGTCGGGCTTGCATTTAATGCACCAATTCGAGTCGGAAACGAAACGATGCACGGAATCGTCCAGAAACGAAAGGAACGCACCCTATCCACTTTTTTCGACCCAATAGTGATGTTTTGGTTCGTTTGGGTCAGTTTCGTTACTGCACCGAAAACCATGCCGGGGTTGCATTTAATGCACCGATTCGGGTCGGAAACGAAACGGTGCACGGGATCGGCTAGAAACGAAACGAACGCACCCAATTCACTTTTTTGGACCCAATAGTGATGTTTTGGTTCGTTTGGGTCAGTTTCGTTACTACACCGAAAACCATGCCGGGGTTGCATTTAATGCACCGATTCGGGTCAGAAATGAAACGATCCACGGAATCGGCTACAAACAAAACGAACGCACAGAATTCAATTTTTTGGACCCAATAGTGATGTTTTGGTTCGTTTGGGTCAGTTTCGTTACTGCACCGAAAACCATGCTGGGGTTGCATTTAATGCACCGATTCGGGTCAGAAATCAAACGATGCACGGAATCGGCTAGAAACGAGATGAACGCACCCAATTCACTTTTTTGGACCCAATAGTGATGTTTTGGTTCGTTTGGGTCAGTTTCGTTACTGCACCGAAAACCATGCCGGGGTTGCATTTAATGCACCGATTCGGGTCGGAAACGAAACGCTGCACGGGATCATCCAGAAACAAAACGAACGCACCCTATCCACATTTTTGGACCGAATAGTGATGTTTTGGTTCGTTTGGGTCAGTTTGGTTACTGCACCGAAAACCATGCCAGGGTTCCATTTAATGCACCGATTCGGGTCGGAAACGAAACGATGCAAAGAATCGGCTAGAAACGAAACGAATGCACCCTATCCACTTTTTTGGACCCAATAGTGATGTTTTGGTTCGTTTGGGTCAGTTTCGTTACTGCACCGAAAACCATGTCGGGCTTGCATTTAATGCACCAATTCGAGTCGGAAATGAAACGATGCACGGAATCGTCCAGAAACGAAAGGAACGCACCATATCCACTTTTTTCGACCCAATAGTGATGTTTTGGTTCGTTTGGGTCAGTTTCGTTACTGCACCGAAAACCATGCCGGGGTTGCATTTAATGCACCGATTCGGGTCGGAAACGAAACGGTGCACAGGATCGGCTAGAAACGAAACGAACGCACCCAATTCACTTTTTTGGACCCAATAGTGATGTTTTGGTTCGTTTGGGTCAGTTTCGTTACTACACCGAAAACCATGCCGGGGTTGCATTTAATGCACCGATTCGGGTCAGAAATGAAACGATCCACGGAATCGGCTACAAACAAAACGAACGCACAGAATTCAATTTTTTGGACCCAATAGTGATGTTTTGGTTCGTTTGGGTCAGTTTCGTTACTGCACCGAAAACCATGCTGGGGTTGCATTTAATGCACCGACTCGGGTCAGAAATCAAACGATGCACGGAATCGGCTAGAAACGAGATGAACGCACCCAATTCACTTTTTTGGACCCAATAGTGATGTTTTGGTTCGTTTGGGTCAGTTTCGTTACTGCACCGAAAACCATATCGGGGTTGCATATAACGCACCGATTCGGGTCGGAAACGAAACGATGCACGGAATCGTCCAGAAACGAAAGGAACGCACCCTATCCACTTTTTTCGACCCAATAGTGATGTTTTTGTTCGTTTGGGTCAGTTTCTTACTGCACCGAAAACCATGCCGGGGTTGCATTTAATGCACCGATTCGGGTCGGAAACGAAACGATGAACGGAATCATCCAGAAACGAAACGAACGCACCCTATCCACTTTTTTGGACCCAATAGTGATGTTTTGGTTCGTTTGGGTCAGTTTGGTTACTGCACCGAAAACCATGCCGGGGTTGCATATAACGCACCGATTCGGGTCGGAAACGAAACGGTGCACGGGATCGGCTAGAAACGAAACGAACGCACCCAATTCACTTTTTTGGACCCAATAGTGATGTTTTGGTTCGTTTGGGTCAGTTTCGTTACTACACCGAAAACCATACCGGGGTTGCATTTAATGCACCGATTCGGGTCGGTAACGAAACGATGCGCGGAATCATCCAGAAACAAAACGAACGCACCCTATCCACATTTTTGGACCGAATAGTGATGTTTTGGTTCGTTTGGGTCAGTTTGGTTACTGCACCGAAAACCATGCCGGGGTTGCATTTAATGCACCGATTCGGGTCGGAAACGAAACGATGCAAAGAATCGGCTAGAAACGAAACGAATGCACCCTATCCACTTTTTTGGACCCAATAGTGATGTTTTGGTTCGTTTGGGTCAGTTTCGTTACTGCACCGAAAACCATGTCGGGCTTGCATTTAATGCACCAATTCGAGTCGGAAACGAAACGATGCACGGAATCGTCCAGAAACGAAAGGAACGCACCCTATCCACTTTTTTCGACCCAATAGTGATGTTTTGGTTCGTTTGGGTCAGTTTCGTTACTGCACCGAAAACCATGCCGGGGTTGCATTTAATGCACCGATTCGGGTCGGAAACGAAACGGTGCACGGGATCGGCTAGAAACGAAACGAACGCACCCAATTCACTTTTTTGGACCCAATAGTGATGTTTTGGTTCGTTTGGGTCAGTTTCGTTACTACACCGAAAACCATGCCGGGGTTGCATTTAATGCACCGATTCGGGTCAGAAATGAAACGATCCACGGAATCGGCTACAAACAAAACGAACGCACAGAATTCAATTTTTTGGACCCAATAGTGATGTTTTGGTTCGTTTGGGTCAGTTTCGTTACTGCACCGAAAACCATGCTGGGGTTGCATTTAATGCACCGATTCGGGTCAGAAATCAAACGATGCACGGAATCGGCTAGAAACGAGATGAACGCACCCAATTCACTTTTTTGGACCCAATAGTGATGTTTTGGTTCGTTTGGGTCAGTTTCGTTACTGCACCGAAAACCATGCCGGGGTTGCATTTAATGCACCGATTCGGGTCGGAAACGAAACGCTGCACGGCATCATCCAGAAACAAAACGAACGCACCCTATCCACATTTTTGGACCGAATAGTGATGTTTTGGTTCGTTTGGGTCAGTTTGGTTACTGCACCGAAAACCATGCCAGGGTTCCATTTAATGCACCGATTCGGGTCGGAAACGAAACGATGCAAAGAATCGGCTAGAAACGAAACGAATGCACCCTATCCACTTTTTTGGACCCAATAGTGATGTTTTGGTTCGTTTGGGTCAGTTTCGTTACTGCACCGAAAACCATGTCGGGCTTGCATTTAATGCACCAATTCGAGTCGGAAACGAAACGATGCACGGAATCGTCCAGAAACGAAAGGAACGCACCCTATCCACTTTTTTCGACCCAATAGTGATGTTTTGGTTCGTTTGGGTCAGTTTCGTTACTGCACCGAAAACCATGCCGGGGTTGCATTTAATGCACCGATTCGGGTCGGAAACGAAACGGTGCACAGGATCGGCTAGAAACGAAACGAACGCACCCAATTCACTTTTTTGGACCCAATAGTGATGTTTTGGTTCGTTTGGGTCAGTTTCGTTACTACACCGAAAACCATGCCGGGGTTGCATTTAATGCACCGATTCGGGTCAGAAATGAAACGATCCACGGAATCGGCTACAAACAAAACGAACGCACAGAATTCAATTTTTTGGACCCAATAGTGATGTTTTGGTTCGTTTGGGTCAGTTTCGTTACTGCACCGAAAACCATGCTGGGGTTGCATTTAATGCACCGATTCGGGTCAGAAATCAAACGATGCACGGAATCGGCTAGAAACGAGATGAACGCACCCAATTCACTTTTTTGGACCCAATAGTGATGTTTTGGTTCGTTTGGGTCAGTTTCGTTACTGCACCGAAAACCATGCCGGGGTTGCATTTAATGCACCGATTCGGGTCGGAAACGAAACGCTGCACGGGATCATCCAGAAACAAAACGAACGCACCCTATCCACATTTTTGGACCGAATAGTGATGTTTTGGTTCGTTTGGGTCAGTTTGGTTACTGCACCGAAAACCATGCCAGGGTTCCATTTAATGCACCGATTCGGGTCGGAAACGAAACGATGCAAAGAATCGGCTAGAAACGAAACGAATGCACCCTATCCACTTTTTTGGACCCAATAGTGATGTTTTGGTTCGTTTGGGTCAGTTTCGTTACTGCACCGAAAACCATGTCGGGCTTGCATTTAATGCACCAATTCGAGTCGGAAACGAAACGATGCACGGAATCGTCCAGAAACGAAAGGAACGCACCCTATCCACTTTTTTCGACCCAATAGTGATGTTTTGGTTCGTTTGGGTCAGTTTCGTTACTGCACCGAAAACCATGCCGGGGTTGCATTTAATGCACCGATTCGGGTCGGAAACGAAACGGTGCACAGGATCGGCTAGAAACGAAACGAACGCACCCAATTCACTTTTTTGGACCCAATAGTGATGTTTTGGTTCGTTTGGGTCAGTTTCGTTACTACACCGAAAACCATGCCGGGGTTGCATTTAATGCACCGATTCGGGTCAGAAATGAAACGATCCACGGAATCGGCTACAAACAAAACGAACGCACAGAATTCAATTTTTTGGACCCAATAGTGATGTTTTGGTTCGTTTGGGTCAGTTTCGTTACTGCACCGAAAACCATGCTGGGGTTGCATTTAATGCACCGACTCGGGTCAGAAATCAAACGATGCACGGAATCGGCTAGAAACGAGATGAACGCACCCAATTCACTTTTTTGGACCCAATAGTGATGTTTTGGTTCGTTTGGGTCAGTTTCGTTACTGCACCGAAAACCATGCCGGGGTTGCATTTAATGCACCGATTCGGGTCGGAAACGAAACGCTGCACGAGATCATCCAGAAACAAAACGAACGCACCCTATCCACCTTTTTGGACCGAATAGTGATGTTTTGGTTCGTTTGGGTCAGTTTGGTTACTGCACCGAAAACCATGCCAGGGTTGCATTTAATGCACCGATTCGGGTCGGAAACGAAACAATGCAAAGAATCGGCTAGAAACGAAACGAATGCACCCTATCCACTTTTTTGGACCCAATAGTGATGTTTTGGTTCGTTTGGGTCAGTTTCGTTACTACACCGAAAACCATGCCGGGGTTGCATTTAATGCACCAATTCGAGTCGGAAACGAAACGATGCACGGAATCGTCCAGAAACGAAAGGAACGCCCCCTATCCACTTTTTTCGACCCAATAGTGATGTTTTGGTTCGTTTGGGTCAGTTTCGTTACTGCACCGAAAACCATGCCGGGGTTGCATTTAATGCACCAATTCGAGTCGGAAACGAAACGATGCACGGAATCGTCCAGAAACGAAAGGAACGCACCCTATCCACTTTTTTCGACCCAATAGTGATGTTTTGGTTCGTTTGGGTCAGTTTCGTTACTGCACCGAAAACCATGCCGGGGTTGCATTTAATGCACCGATTCGGGTCGGAAACGAAACGGTGCACGGGATCGGCTAGAAACGAAACGAACGCACCCAATTCACTTTTTTGGACCCAATAGTGATGTTTTGGTTCGTTTGGGTCAGTTTCGTTACTACACCGAAAACCATGCCGGGGTTGCATTTAATGCACCGATTCGGGTCAGAAATGAAACGATCCACGAAATCGGCTACAAACAAAACGAACGCACAGAATTCAATTTTTTGGACCCAATAGTGATGTTTTGGTTCGTTTGGGTCAGTTTCGTTACTGCACCGAAAACCATGCTGGGGTTGCATTTAATGCACCGACTCGGGTCAGAAATCAAACGATGCACGGAATCGGCTAGAAACGAGATGAACGCACCCAATTCACTTTTTTGGACCCAATAGTGATGTTTTGGTTCGTTTGGGTCAGTTTCGTTACTGCACCGAAAACCATGCCGGGGTTGCATTTAATGCACCGATTCGGGTCGGAAACGAAACGCTGCACGAGATCATCCAGAAACAAAACGAACGCACCCTATCCACCTTTTTGGACCGAATAGTGATGTTTTGGTTCGTTTGGGTCAGTTTGGTTACTGCACCGAAAACCATGCCAGGGTTGCATTTAATGCACCGATTCGGGTCGGAAACGAAACGATGCAAAGAATCGGCTAGAAACGAAACGAATGCACCCTATCCACTTTTTTGGACCCAATAGTGATGTTTTGGTTCGTTTGGGTCAGTTTCGTTACTGCACCAAAAACCATGCCGGGGTTGCATTTAATGCACCAATTCGAGTCGGAAACGAAACGATGCACGGAATCGTCCAGAAACGAAAGGAACGCACCCTATCCACTTTTTTCGACCCAATAGTGATGTTTTGGTTCGTTTGGGTCAGTTTCGTTACTGCATCGAAAACCATGCCGGGGTTGCACTTAATGCACCGATTCGGGTCGGAAACGAAACGATGCACTGGATCTGCTACAAACAAAACGAACGCACCCAATTCACTTTTTTGGACCCAATAATGATGTTTTGGTTCGTTTGGGTCAGTTTCTTACTACACCGAAAACCATACCGGGGTTGCATTTAATGCACCGATTCGGGTTTGAAATGAAACGATGCACGGAATCGGCTACAAACAAAACGAACGCACATAATTCAATTTTTTGGACCCAATAGTGATGTTTTCGTTCGTTTGGGTCAGTTTCGTTACTGCACCGAAAACCATGCCGGGGTTGCATTTAATGCACCGATTCGGGTCGGAAACGAAACGATGCACGGAATCATCCAGAAATGAAACGAACGCACCCTATCCACTTTTTTGGACCCAATAGTGATGTTTTGGTTCGTTTGGGTCAGTTTGGTTACTGCACCGAAAACCATGCCGGGGTTGCATATAACGCACCGATTCGGGTCGGAAACGAAACGGTGCACGGGATCGGCTAGAAACGAAACGAACGCACCCAATTCACTTTTTTGGACCCAATAGTGATGTTTTGGTTCGTTTGGGTCAGTTTCGTTACTACACCGAAAACCATACCGGGGTTGCATTTAATGCACCGATTCGGGTCGGTAACGAAACGATGCGCGGAATCATCCAGAAACAAAACGAACGCACCCTATCCACATTTTTGGACCGAATAGTGATGTTTTGGTTCGTTTGGGTCAGTTTGGTTACTGCACCGAAAACCATGCCGGGGTTGCATTTAATGCACCGATTCGGGTCGGAAACGAAACGATGCAAAGAATCGGCTAGAAACGAAACGAATGCACCCTATCCACTTTTTTGGACCCAATAGTGATGTTTTGGTTCGTTTGGGTCAGTTTCGTTACTGCACCGAAAACCATGTCGGGCTTGCATTTAATGCACCAATTCGAGTCGGAAACGAAACGATGCACGGAATCGTCCAGAAACGAAAGGAACGCACCCTATACACTTTTTTCGACCCAATAGTGATGTTTTGGTTCGTTTGGGTCAGTTTCGTTACTGCACCGAAAACCATGCCGGGGTTGCATTTAATGCACCGATTCGGGTCGGAAACGAAACGGTGCACGGGATCGGCTAGAAACGAAACGAACGCACCCAATTCACTTTTTTGGACCCAATAGTGATGTTTTGGTTCGTTTGGGTCAGTTTCGTTACTGCACCGAAAACCATGCCGGGGTTGCATATAACGCACCGATTCGGGTCGGAAACGAAACGATGCACGGGATCGGCTAGAAACGAAACGAACGCACCCAATTCACTTTTTTGGACCCAATAGTGATGTTTTGGTTCGTTTGGGTCAGTTTCGTTACTACACCGAAAACCATACCGGGGTTGCATTTAATGCACCGATTCGGGTCAGAAATGAAACGATCCACGGAATCGGCTACAAACAAAACGAACGCACAGAATTCAATTTTTTGGACCCAATAGTGATGTTTTGGTTCGATTGGGTCAGTTTCGTTACTGCACCGAAAACCATGCCGGGGTTGCATTTAATGCACCGATTCGGGTCGGTAACGAAACGATGCGCGGAATCATCCAGAAACAAAAGGAACGCACCCTATCCACTTTTTTGGACCGAATAGTGATGTTTTGGTTCGTTTGGGTTAGTTTGGTTACTGCACCGAAAACCATGCCGGGGTTGCATTTAATGCACCGATTCGGGTCGGAAACGAAACGATGCACGGAATCGTCTACAAATGAAAGGAGCGCACCCTATCCACTTTTTTGGACCGAATAGTGATGTTTTGGTTCGTTTGGGTCAGTTTGGTTACTGCACCGAAAACCATGCCGGGGTTGCATTTAATGCACCGATTCGGGTCGGAAATGAAACGATGCAAAGAATCGGCTAGAAACGAAACGAATGCACCCAATTCACTTTTTTGGACCCAATAGTGATGTTTTGGTTCGTTTGGGTCAGTTTCGTTACTGCACCGAAAACCATGCCGGGGTTGCATTTAATGCACCGATTCGGGTCGGATACGAAACGATGCACGGAATCATCCAGAAACAAAACGAACGCACCCTATCCACATTTTTGGACCGAATAGTGATGTTTTGGTTCGTTTGGGTCAGTTTGGTTACTGCACCGAAAACCATGCCGGGGTTGCATTTAATGCACCGATTCGGGTCGGAAACGAAACGATGCAAAGAATCGGCTAGAAACGAAACGAATGCACCCTATCCACTTTTTTGGACCCAATAGTGATGTTTTGGTTCGTTTGGGTCAGTTTCGTTACTGCACCGAAAACCATGTCGGGCTTGCATTTAATGCACCAATTCGAGTCGGAAACGAAACGATGCACGGAATCGTCCAGAAACGAAAGGAACGCACCCTATCCACTTTTTTCGACCCAATAGTGATGTTTTGGTTCGTTTGGGTCAGTTTCGTTACTGCACCGAAAACCATGCCGGGGTTGCATTTAATGCACCGATTCGGGTCGGAAACGAAATGGTGCACGGGATCGGCTAGAAACGAAACGAACGCTCCCAATTCACTTTTTTGGACCCAATAGTGATGTTTTGGTTCGTTTGGGTCAGTTTCGTTACTACACCGAAAACCATGCCGGGGTTGCATTTAATGCACCGATTCGGGTCAAAAATGAAATGATCCACGGAATCGGCTACAAACAAAACGAACGCACAGAATTCAATTTTTTGGACCCAATAGTGATGTTTTGGTTCGTTTGGGTTAGTTTCGTTACTGCACCGAAAACCATGCTGGGGTTGCATTTAATGCACCGATTCGGGTCAGAAATCAAACGATGCACGGAATCGGCTAGAAACGAGATGAACGCACCCAATTCACTTTTTTGGACCCAATAGTGATGTTTTGGTTCGTTTGGGTCAGTTTCGTTACTGCACCGAAAACCATGCCGGGGTTGCATTTAATGCACCGATTCGGGTCGGAAACGAAACGCTGCACGGGATCATCCAGAAACAAAACGAACGCACCCTATCCACATTTTTGGACCGAATAGTGATGTTTTGGTTCGTTTGGGTCAGTTTGGTTACTGCACCGAAAACCATGCCAGGGTTGCATTTAATGCACCGATTCGGGTCGGAAACGAAACGATGCAAAGAATCGGCTAGAAACGAAACGAATGCACCCTATCCACTTTTTTGGACCCAATAGTGATGTTTTGGTTCGTTTGGGTCAGTTTCGTTACTGCACCAAAAACCATGTCGGGCTTGCATTTAATGCACCAATTCGAGTCGGAAACGAAACGATGCACGGAATCGTCCAGAAACGAAAGGAACGCACCCTATCCACTTTTTTCGACCCAATAGTGATGTTTTGGTTCGTTTGGGTCAGTTTCGTTACTGCACCGAAAACCATGCCGGGGTTGCATTTAATGCACCGATTCGGGTCGGAAACGAAACGGTGCACGGGATCGGCTAGAAATGAAACGAACGCACCCAATTCACTTTTTTGGACCCAATAGTGATGTTTTGGTTCGTTTGGGTCAGTTTCGTTACTACACCGAAAACCATGCCGGGGTTGCATTTAATGCACCGATTCGGGTCGGAAATGAAACGATCCACGGAATCGGCTACAAACAAAACGAACGCACAGAATTCAATTTTTTGGACCCAATAGTGATGTTTTGGTTCGTTTGGGTCAGTTTCGTTACTGCACCGAAAACCATGCTGGGGTTGCATTTAATGCACCCATTCGGGTCAGAAATCAAACGATGCACGGAATCGGCTAGAAACGAGATGAACGCACCCAATTCACTTTTTTGGACCCAATAGTGATGTTTTGGTTCGTTTGGGTCAGTTTCGGTACTGCACCGAAAACCATACCGGGGTTGCATTTAATGCACCGATTCGGGTCGGAAACGAAACGATGCACGGAATCATCCAGAAACGAAACGAACGCACCCTATCCACTTTTTTGGACCCAATAGTGATGTTTTGGTTCGTTTGGGTCAGTTTGGTTACTGCACCGAAAACCATGCCGGGGTTGCATATAACGCACCGATTCGGGTCGGAAACGAAACGGTGCACGGGATCGGCTAGAAACGAAACGAACGCACCCAATTCACTTTTTTGGACCCAATAGTGATGTTTTGGTTCGTTTGGGTCAGTTTCGTTACTGCACCGAAAACCATGCCGGGGTTGCATTTAATGCACCGATTCGGGTCAGAAACGAAACGATGCACGGAATCATCCAGAAACGAAACGAACGCACCCTATCCACTTTTTTGGACCCAATAGTGATGTTTTGGTTCGTTTGGGTCAGTTTGGTTACTGCACCGAAAACCATGCCGGGGTTGCATATAACGCACCGATTCGGGTCGGAAACGAAACGATGCACGGGATCGGCTAGAAACGAAACGAACGCACCCAATTCACTTTTTTGGACCCAATAGTGATGTTTTGGTTCGTTTGGGTCAGTTTCGTTACTACACCGAAAACCATACCGGGGTTGCATTTAATGCACCGATTCGGGTCAGAAATGAAACGATCCACGGAATCGGCTACAAACAAAACGAACGCACAGAATTCAATTTTTTGGACCCAATAGTGATGTTTTGGTTTGTTTGGGTCAGTTTCGTTACTGCACCGAAAACCATGCCGGGGTTGCATTTAATGCACCGATTCGGGTCGGTAACGAAACGATGCGCGGAATCATCCAGAAACAAAAGGAACGCACCCTATCCACTTTTTTGGACCGAATAGTGATGTTTTGGTTCGTTTGGGTCAGTTTGGTTACTGCACCGAAAACCATGCCGGGGTTGCATTTAATGCACCGATTCGGGTCGGAAACGAAACGATGCACGGAATCGTCTACAAATGAAAGGAGCGCACCCTATCCACTTTTTTGGACCGAATAGTGATGTTTTGGTTCGTTTGGGTCAGTTTGGTTACTGCACCGAAAACCATGCCGGGGTTGCATTTAATGCACCGATTCGGGTCGGAAACGAAACGATGCAAAGAATCGGCTAGAAACGAAACGAATGCACCCAATTCACTTTTTTGGACCCAATAGTGATGTTTTGGTTCGTTTGGGTCAGTTTCGTTACTGCACCGAAAACCATGCCGGGGTTGCATTTAATGCACCGATTCGGGTCGGAAACGAAACGATGCACGGAATCATCCAGAAACAAAACGAACGCACCCTATCCACATTTTTGGACCGAATAGTGATGTTTTGGTTCGTTTGGGTCAGTTTGGTTACTGCACCGAAAACCATGCCGGGGTTGCATTTAATGCACGGATTCGGGTCGGAAACGAAACGATGCAAAGAATCGGCTAGAAACGAAATGAATGCACCCTATCCACTTTTTTGGACCCAATAGTGATGTTTTGGTTCGTTTGGGTCAGTTTCGTTACTGCACCGAAAACCATGTCGGGCTTGCATTTAATGCACCAATTCGAGTCGGAAACGAAACGATGCACGGAATCGTCCAGAAACGAAAGGAACGCACCCTATCCACTTTTTTCGACCCAATAGTGATGTTTTGGTTCGTTTGGGTCAGTTTCGTTACTGCACCGAAAACCATGCCGGGGTTGCATTTAATGCACCGATTCGGGTCGGAAACGAAACGATGCAAAGAATCGGCTAGAAACGAAACGAATGCACCCTATCCACTTTTTTGGACCCAATAGTGATGTTTTGGTTCGTTTGGGTCAGTTTCTTTACTGCACCGAAAACCATGTCGGGCTTGCATTTAATGCACCAATTTGAGTCGGAAACGAAACGATGCACGGAATCGTCCAGAAACGAAAGGAACGCACCCTATCCACTTTTTTCGACCCAATAGTGATGTTTTGGTTCGTTTGGGTCAGTTTCGTTACTGCACCGAAAACCATGCCGGGGTTGCATTTAATGCACCGATTCGGGTCGGAAACGAAACGGTGCACGGGATCGGCTAGAAATGAAACGAACGCACCCAATTCACTTTTTTGGACCCAATAGTGATGTTTTGGTTCGTTTGGGTCAGTTTCGTTACTGCACCGAAAACCATGCCGGGGTTGCATTTAATGCACCGATTCGGGTCGGAAACGAAACGATGCACGGAATCATCCAGAAACGAAACGAACGCACCCTATCCACTTTTTTGGACCCAATAGTGATGTTTTGGTTCGTTTGGGTCAGTTTGCTTACTGCACCGAAACCCATGCCGGGGTTGCATATAACGCACCGATTCGGGTCGGAAACGAAACGGTGCACGGGATCGGCTAGAAACAAAACGAACGCACCCAATTCACTTTTTTGGACCCAATAGTGATGTTTTGGTTCGTTTGGGTCAGTTTCGTTACTGCACCGAAAACCATGCCGGGGTTGCATTTAATGCACCGATTCGGGTCGGAAACGAAACGATGCACGGAATCATCCAGAAACGAAACGAACGCACCCTATCCACTTTTTTGGACCCAATAGTGATGTTTTGGTTCGTTTGGGTCAGTTTGGTTACTGCACCGAAAACCATGCCGGGGTTGCATATAACGCAGCGATTCGGGTCGGAAACGAAACGATGCACGGGATCGGCTACAAACAAAACGAACGCACAGAATTCAATTTTTTGGACCCAATAGTGATGTTTTGGTTCGTTTGGGTTAGTTTCGTTACTGCACCGAAAACCATACCGGGGTTGCATTTAATGCACCGATTCGGGTCGGAAACGAAACGATGCGCGGAATCATCCAGAAACAAAAGGAACGCACCCTATCCACTTTTTTGGACCGAATAGTGATGTTTTGGTTCGTTTGGGTCAGTTTGGTTACTGCACCGAAAACCATGCCGGGGTTGCATTTAATGCACCGATTCGGGTCGGAAACGAAACGATGCAAAGAATCGGCTAGAAACGAAACGAATGCACCCAATTCACTTTTTTGGACCCAATAGTGATGTTTTGGTTCGTTTGGGTCAGTTTCGTTACTGCACCGAAAACCATGTCGGGGTTGCATTTAATGCACCGATTCGGGTCGGAAACGAAACGATGCACGGAATCATCCAGAAACAAAACGAACGCACCCTATCCACATTTTTGGACCGAATAGTGATGTTTTGGTTCGTTTGGGTCAGTTTGGTTACTGCACCGAAAACCATGCCGGGGTTGCATTTAATGCACCGATTCGGGTCGGAAACGAAACGATGCAAAGAATCGGCTAGAAACGAAACGAATGCACCCTATCCACTTTTTTGGACCCAATAGTGATGTTTTGGTTCGTTTGGGTCAGTTTCGTTACTGCACCGAAAACCATGTCGGGCTTGCATTTAATGCACCAATTCGAGTCGGAAACGAAACGATGCACGGAATCGTCCAGAAACGAAAGGAACGCACCCTATCCACTTTTTTCGACCCAATAGTGATGTTTTGGTTCGTTTGGGTCAGTTTCGTTACTGCACCGAAAACCATGCCGGGGTTGCATTTAATGCACCGATTCTGGTCGGAAACGAAATGGTGCACGGGATCGGCTAGAAACGAAACGAACGCACCCAATTCACTTTTTTGGACCCAATAGTGATGTTTTGGTTCGTTTGGGTCAGTTTCGTTACTACACCGAAAACCATGCCGGGGTTGCATTTAATGCACCGATTCGGGTCAGAAATGAAATGATCCACGGAATCGGCTACAAACAAAACGAACGCACAGAATTCAATTTTTTGGACCCAATAGTGATGTTTTGGTTCGTTTGGGTTAGTTTCGTTACTGCACCGAAAACCATGCTGGGGTTGCATTTAATGCACCGATTCGGGTCAGAAATCAAACGATGCACGGAATCGGCTAGAAACGAGATGAACGCACCCAATTCACTTTTTTGGACCCAATAGTGATGTTTTGGTTCGTTTGGGTCAGTTTCGTTACTGCACCGAAAACCATGCCGGGGTTGCATTTAATGCACCGATTCGGGTCGGAAACGAAACGCTACACGGGATCATCCAGAAACAAAACGAACGCACCCTATCCACATTTTTGGACCGAATATTGATGTTTTGGTTCGTTTGGGTCAGTTTGGTTACTGCACCGAAAACCATGCCAGGGTTGCATTTAATGCACCGATTCGGGTCGGAAACGAAACGATGAAAAGAATCGGCTAGAAACGAAACGAATGCACCCTATCCACTTTTTTGGACCCAATAGTGATGTTTTGGTTCGTTTGGGTCAGTTTCGTTACTGCACCAAAAACCATGTCGGGCTTGCATTTAATGCACCAATTCGAGTCGGAAACGAAACGATGCACGGAATCGTCCAGAAACGAAAGGAACGCACCCTATCCACTTTTTTCGACCCAATAGTGATGTTTTGGTTCGTTTGGGTCAGTTTCGTTACTGCACCGAAAACCATGCCGGGGTTGCATTTAATGCACCGATTCGGGTCGGAAACGAAACGGTGCACGGGATCGGCTAGAAATGAAACGAACGCACCCAATTCACTTTTTTGGACCCAATAGTGATGTTTTGGTTCGTTTGGGTCAGTTTCGTTACTGCACCGAAAACCATGCCGGGGTTGCATTTAATGCACCGATTCGGGTCGGAAACGAAACGATGCACGGAATCATCCAGAAACAAAACGAACGCACCCTATCCACATTTTTGGACCCAATAGTGATGTTTTGGTTCGTTTGGGTCAGTTTGGTTACTGCACCGAAAACCATGCCGGGGTTGCATATAACGCAGCGATTCGGGTCGGAAACGAAACGATGCACGGGATCGGCTAGAAACGAAACGAACGCACCCAATTCACTTTTTTGACCCAATAGTGATGTTTTGGTTCATTTGGGTCAGTTTCGTTACTACACCGAAAACCATACCGGGGTTGCATTTAATGCACCGATTCGGGTCAGAAATGAAACGATCCACGGAATCGGCTACAAACAAAACGAACGCACAGAATTCAATTTTTTGGACCCAATAGTGATGTTTTTGTTCGTTTGGGTCAGTTTCGTTACTGCACCGAAAACCATGCCGGGGTTGCATTTAATGCACCGATTCGGGTCGGAAACGAAACGATGCGCGGAATCATCCAGAAACAAAAGGAACGCAGCCTATCCACTTTTTTGGACCGAATAGTGATGTTTTGGTTCGTTTGGGTCAGTTTGTTTACTGCACCGAAAACCATGCCGGGGTTGCATTTAATGCACTGATTCGGGTCGGAAACGAAACGATGCAAAGAATCGGCTAGAAACGAAACGAATGCACCCAATTCACTTTTTTGGACCCAATAGTGATGTTTTGGTTCGTTTGGGTCAGTTTCGTTACTGCACCGAAAACCATGTCGGGGTTGCATTTAATGCACCGATTCGGGTCGGAAACGAAACGATGCACGGAATCATCCAGAAACAAAACGAACGCACCCTATCCACATTTTTGGACCGAATAGTGATGTTTTGGTTCGTTTGGGTCAGTTTGGTTACTGCACCGAAAACCATGCCGGGGTTGCATTTAATGCACCGATTCGGGTCGGAAACGAAACGATGCAAAGAATCGTCTAGAAACGAAACGAATGCACCCTATCCACTTTTTTGGACCCAATAGTGATGTTTTGGTTTGTTTGGGTCAGTTTCGTTACTGCACCGAAAACCATGTCGGGCTTCCATTTAATGCACCAATTCGAGTCGGAAACGAAACGATGCACGGAATCATCCAGAAACGAAAGGAACGCACCCTATCCACTTTTTTCGACCCAATAGTGATGTTTTGGTTCGTTTGGGTCAGTTTCGTTACTGCACCGAAAACCATGCCGGGGTTGCATTTAATGCACCGATTCGGGTCGGAAACGAAACGGTGCACGGGATCGGCTAGAAATGAAACGAACGCACCCAATTCACTTTTTTGGACCCAATAGTGATGTTTTGGTTCGTTTGGGTCAGTTTCGTTACTGCACCGAAAACCATGCCGGGGTTGCATTTAATGCACCGATTCGGGTCGGAAACGAAACGATGCGCGGAATCATCCAGAAACAAAACGAACGCACCCTATCCACATTTTTGGACCGAATAGTGATGTTTTGGTTCGTTTGGGTCAGTTTGGTTACTGCACCGAAAACCATGGCGGGGTTGCATTTAATGCACCGATTCGGGTCGGAAACGAAACGATGCAAAGAATCGGCTAGAAACGAAACGAATGCACCGTATCCACTTTTTTGGACCCAATAGTGATGTTTTGGTTCGTTTGGGTCATTTTGGTTACTGCACCGAAAACCATGCCGGGGTTGCATTTAATGCACCGATTCGGGTCGGAAACGAAACGATGCAAAGAATCAGCTAGAAACGAAACGAACGCACCCAATTCACTTTTTTGGACCCAATAGTGATGTTTTGGTTCGTTTGGGTCAGTTTCGTTACTGCACCGAAAACCATGCCGGGGTTGCATTTAATGCACCGATTCGGGTCGGAAACGAAACGATGCACGGAATCATCCAGAAACGAAACGAACGCACCCTATCCACTTTTTTGGACCCAATAGTGATGTTTTGGTTCGTTTGGGTCAGTTTGGTTACTGCACCGAAAACCATGCCGGGGTTGCATATAACGCAGCGATTCGGGTCGGAAACGAAACGATGCACGGGATCGGCTAGAAACGAAACGAACGCACCCAATTCACTTTTTTGACCCAATAGTGATGTTTTGGTTCATTTGGGTCAGTTTCGTTACTACACCGAAAACCATACCGGGGTTGCATTTAATGCACCGATTCGGGTCGGAAACGAAACGATGCGCGGAATCATCCAGAAACAAAAGGAACGCACCCTATCCACTTTTTTGGACCGAATAGTGATGTTTTGGTTCGTTTGGGTCAGTTTGGTTACTGCACCGAAAACCATGCCGGGGTTGCATTTAATGCACCGATTCGGGTCGGAAACGAAACGATGCAAAGAATCGGCTAGAAACGAAACGAATGCACCCAATTCACTTTTTTGGACCCAATAGTGATGTTTTGGTTCGTTTGGGTCAGTTTCGTTACTGCACCGAAAACCATGTCGGGGTTGCATTTAATGCACCGATTCGGGTCGGAAACGAAACGATGCACGGAATCATCCAGAAACAAAACGAACGCACCCTATCCACATTTTTGGACCGAATAGTGATGTTTTGGTTCGTTTGGGTCAGTTTGGTTACTGCACCGAAAACCATGCCGGGGTTGCATTTAATGCACCGATTCGGGTCGGAAACGAAACGATGCAAAGAATCGGCTAGAAACGAAACGAATGCACCCTATCCACTTTTTTGGACCCAATAGTGATGTTTTGGTTCGTTTGGGTCAGTTTCGTTACTGCACCGAAAACCATGTCGGGCTTGCATTTAATGCACCATTTCGAGTCGGAAACGAAACGATGCACGGAATCGTCCAGAAACGAAAGGAACGCACCCTATCCACTTTTTTCGACCCAATAGTGATGTTTTGGTTCGTTTGGGTCAGTTTCGTTACTGCACCGAAAACCATGCCGGGGTTGCATTTAATGCACCGATTCGGGTCGGAAACGAAATGGTGCACGGGATCGGCTAGAAACGAAACGAATGCACCCAATTCACTTTTTTGGACCCAATAGTGATGTTTTGGTTCGTTTGGGTCAGTTTCGTTACTACACCGAAAACCATGCCGGGGTTGCATTTAATGCACCGATTCGGGTCAGAAATGAAATGATCCACGGAATCGGCTACAAACAAAACGAACGCACAGAATTCAATTTTTTGGACCCAATAGTGATGTTTTGGTTCGTTTGGGTTAGTTTCGTTACTGCACCGAAAACCATGCTGGGGTTGCATTTAATGCACCGATTCGGGTCAGAAATCAAACGATGCACGGAATCGGCTAGAAACGAGATGAACGCACCCAATTCACTTTTTTGGACCCAATAGTGATGTTTTGGTTCGTTTGGGTCAGTTTCGTTACTGCACCGAAAACCATGCCGGGGTTGCATTTAATGCACCGATTCGGGTCGGAAACGAAACGCTGCACGGGATCATCCAGAAACAAAACGAACGCACCCTATCCACATTTTTGGACCGAATATTGATGTTTTGGTTCGTTTGGGTCAGTTTGGTTACTGCACCGAAAACCATGCCAGGGTTGCATTTAATGCACCGATTCGGGTCGGAAACGAAACGATGAAAAGAATCGGCTAGAAACGAAACGAATGCACCCTATCCACTTTTTTGGACCCAATAGTGATGTTTTGGTTCGTTTGGGTCAGTTTCGTTACTGCACCAAAAACCATGTCGGGCTTGCATTTAATGCACCAATTCGAGTCGGAAACGAAACGATGCACGGAATCGTCCAGAAACGAAAGGAACGCACCCTATCCACTTTTTTCGACCCAATAGTGATGTTTTGGTTCGTTTGGGTCAGTTTCGTTACTGCACCGAAAACCATGCCGGGGTTGCATTTAATGCACCGATTCGGGTCGGAAACAAAACGGTGCACGGGATCGGCTAGAAATGAAACGAACGCACCCAATTCACTTTTTTGGACCCAATAGTGATGTTTTGGTTCGTTTGGGTCAGTTTCGTTACTGCACCGAAAACCATGCCGGGGTTGCATTTAATGCACCGATTCGGGTCGGAAACGAAACGATGCACGGAATCATCCAGAAACAAAACGAACGCACCCTATCCACATTTTTGGACCCAATAGTGATGTTTTGGTTCGTTTGGGTCAGTTTGGTTACTGCACCGAAAACCATGCCGGGGTTGCATATAACGCAGCGATTCGGGTCGGAAACGAAACGATGCACGGGATCGGCTAGAAACGAAACGAACGCACCCAATTCACTTTTTTGACCCAATAGTGATGTTTTGGTTCATTTGGGTCAGTTTCGTTACTACACCGAAAACCATGCCGGGGTTGCATATAACGCAGCGATTCGGGTCGGAAACGAAACGATGCACGGGATCGGCTAGAAACGAAACGAACGCACCCAATTCACTTTTTTGACCCAATAGTGATGTTTTGGTTCATTTGGGTCAGTTTCGTTACTGCACCGAAAACCATGCCGGGGTTGCATATAACGCAGCGATTCGGGTCGGAAACGAAACGATGCACGGGATCGGCTAGAAACGAAACGAACGCACCCAATTCACTTTTTTGACCCAATAGTGATGTTTTGGTTCGTTTGGGTCAGTTTCGTTACTGCACCGAAAACCATGCCGGGGTTGCATTTAATGCACCGATTCGGGTCGGAAACGAAACGGTGCACGGGATCGGCTAGAAATGAAACGAACGCACCCAATTCACTTTTTTGGACCCAATAGTGATGTTTTGGTTCGTTTGGGTCAGTTTCGTTACTACACCGAAAACCATGCCGGGGTTGCATTTAATGCACCGATTCGGGTCAGAAATGAAACGATCCACGGAATCGGCTACAAACAAAACGAACGCACAGAATTCAATTTTTTGGACCCAATAGTGATGTTTTGGTTCGTTTGGGTCAGTTTCGTTACTGCACCGAAAACCATGCCGGGGTTGCATTTAATGCACCGATTCGGGTCGGAAACGAAACGATGCGCGGAATCATCCAGAAACAAAAGGAACGCAGCCTATCCACTTTTTTGGACCGAATAGTGATGTTTTGGTTCGTTTGGGTCAGTTTGGTTACTGCACCGAAAACCATGCCGGGGTTGCATTTAATGCACCGATTCGGGTCGGAAACGAAATGATGCAAAGAATCGGCTAGAAACGAAACGAATGCACCCAATTCACTTTTTTGGACCCAATAGTGATGTTTTGGTTCGTTTAGGTCAGTTTCGTTACTGCACCGAAAACCATGTCGGGGTTGCATTTAATGCACCGATTCGGGTCGGAAACGAAACGATGCACGGAATCATCCAGAAACAAAACGAACGCACCCTATCCACATTTTTGGACCGAATAGTGATGTTTTGGTTCGTTTGGGTCAGTTTGGTTACTGCACCGAAAACCATGCCGGGGTTGCATTTAATGCACCGATTCGGGTCGGAAACGAAACGATGCAAAGAATCGGCTAGAAACGAAACGAATGCACCCTATCCACTTTTTTGGACCCAATAGTGATGTTTTGGTTTGTTTGGGTCAGTTTCGTTACTGCACCGAAAACCATGTCGGGCTTGCATTTAATGCACCAATTCGAGTCGGAAACGAAACGATGCACGGAATCGTCCAGAAACGAAAGGAACGCACCCTATCCACTTTTTTCGACCCAATAGTGATGTTTTGGTTCGTTTGGGTCAGTTTCGTTACTGCACCGAAAACCATGCCGGGGTTGCATTTAATGCACCGATTCGGGTCGGAAACGAAACGGTGCACGGGATCGGCTAGAAATGAAACGAACGCACCCAATTCACTTTTTTGGACCCAATAGTGATGTTTTGGTTCGTTTGGGTCAGTTTCGTTACTGCACCGAAAACCATGCCGGGGTTGCATTTAAGGCACCAATTTGAGTCGGAAACGAAACGATGCACGGAATCGTCCAGAAACGAAACGAACGCACCCTATCCACTTTTTTGGACCCAATACTGATGTTTTGGTTCGTTTGGGTCAGTTTGGTTACTGCACCGAAAACCATGCCGGGGTTGCATATAACGCACCGATTCGGGTCGGAAACGAAACGGTGCACGGGATCGGCTAGAAACGAAACGAACGCACCCAATTCACTTTTTTGGACCCAATAGTGATATTTTGGTTCGTTTGGGTCAGTTTCGTTACTGCACCGAAAACCATGCCGGGGTTGCATTTAATGCACCGATTCGGGTCGGAAACGAAACGATGCACGGAATCATCCAGAAACGAAACGAACGCACCCTATCCACTTTTTTGGACCCAATAGTGATGTTTTGGTTCGTTTGGGTCAGTTTGGTTACTGCACCGAAAACCATGCCGGGGTTGCATATAACGCACCGATTCGGGTCGGAAACGAAACGGTGCACGGGATCGGCTAGAAACGAAACGAACGCACCCAATTCACTTTTTTGGACCCAATAGTGATGTTTTGGTTCGTTTGGGTCAGTTTCGTTACTGCACCGAAAACCATGCCGGGGTTGCATTTAATGCACCGATTTGAGTCGGAAACGAAACGATGCATGGAATCGTCCAGAAACGAAACGAACGCACCCTATCCACTTTTTTGGACCCAATAGTGATGTTTTGGTTCGTTTGGGTCAGTTTGGTTACTGCACCGAAAACCATGCCGGGGTTGCATATAACGCACCGATTCGGGTCGGAAACGAAACGGTGCACGGGATCGGCTAGAAACGAAACGAACGCACCCAATTCACTTTTTTGGACCCAATAGTGATATTTTGGTTCGTTTGGGTCAGTTTCGTTACTGCACCGAAAACCATGCCGGGGTTGCATTTAATGCACCGATTCGGGTCGGAAACGAAACGATGCACGGAATCATCCAGAAACGAAACGAACGCACCCTATCCACTTTTTTGGACCCAATAGTGATGTTTTGGTTCGTTTGGGTCAGTTTGGTTACTGCACCGAAAACCATGCCGGGGTTGCATATAACGCACCGATTCGGGTCGGAAACGAAACGGTGCACGGGATCGGCTAGAAACGAAACGAACGCACCCAATTCACTTTTTTGGACCCAATAGTGATGTTTTGGTTCGTTTGGGTCAGTTTGGTTACTGCACCGAAAACCATGCCGGGGTTGCATTTAATGCACCGATTCGGGTCGGAAACGAAATGATGCAAAGAATCGGCTAGAAACGAAACGAATGCACCCAATTCACTTTTTTGGACCCAATAGTGATGTTTTGGTTCGTTTAGGTCAGTTTCGTTACTGCACCGAAAACCATGTCGGGGTTGCATTTAATGCACCGATTCGGGTCGGAAACGAAACGATGCACGGAATCGTCCAGAAACAAAACGAACGCACCCTATCCACATTTTTGGACCGAATAGTGATGTTTTGGTTCGTTTGGGTCAGTTTGGTTACTGCACCGAAAACCATGCCGGGGTTGCATTTAATGCACCGATTCGGGTCGGAAACGAAACGATGCAAAGAATCGGCTAGAAACGAAACGAATGCACCCTATCCACTTTTTTGGACCCAATAGTGATGTTTTGGTTTGTTTGGGTCAGTTTCGTTACTGCACCGAAAACCATGTCGGGCTTGCATTTAATGCACCAATTCGAGTCGGAAACGAAACGATGCACGGAATCGTCCAGAAACGAAAGGAACGCACCCTATCCACTTTTTTCGACCCAATAGTGATGTTTTGGTTCGTTTGGGTCAGTTTCGTTACTGCACCGAAAACCATGCCGGGGTTGCATTTAATGCACCGATTCGGGTCGGAAACGAAACGGTGCACGGGATCGGCTAGAAATGAAACGAACGCACCCAATTCACTTTTTTGGACCCAATAGTGATGTTTTGGTTCGTTTGGGTCAGTTTCGTTACTGCACCGAAAACCATGCCGGGGTTGCATTTAAGGCACCAATTTGAGTCGGAAACGAAACGATGCACGGAATCGTCCAGAAACGAAACGAACGCACCCTATCCACTTTTTTGGACCCAATACTGATGTTTTGGTTCGTTTGGGTCAGTTTGGTTACTGCACCGAAAACCATGCCGGGGTTGCATATAACGCACCGATTCGGGTCGGAAACGAAACGGTGCACGGGATCGGCTAGAAACGAAACGAACGCACCCAATTCACTTTTTTGGACCCAATAGTGATATTTTGGTTCGTTTGGGTCAGTTTCGTTACTGCACCGAAAACCATGCCGGGGTTGCATTTAATGCACCGATTCGGGTCGGAAACGAAACGATGCACGGAATCATCCAGAAACGAAACGAACGCACCCTATCCACTTTTTTGGACCCAATAGTGATGTTTTGGTTCGTTTGGGTCAGTTTGGTTACTGCACCGAAAACCATGCCGGGGTTGCATATAACGCACCGATTCGGGTCGGAAACGAAACGGTGCACGGGATCGGCTAGAAACGAAACGAACGCACCCAATTCACTTTTTTGGACCCAATAGTGATGTTTTGGTTCGTTTGGGTCAGTTTCGTTACTGCACCGAAAACCATGCCGGGGTTGCATTTAAGGCACCAATTTGAGTCGGAAACGAAACGATGCACGGAATCGTCCAGAAACGAAACGAACGCACCCTATCCACTTTTTTGGACCCAATAGTGATGTTTTGGTTCGTTTGGGTCAGTTTGGTTACTGCACCGAAAACCATGCCGGGGTTGCATATAACGCACCGATTCGGGTCGGAAACGAAACGGTGCACGGGATCGGCTAGAAACGAAACGAACGCACCCAATTCACTTTTTTGGACCCAATAGTGATATTTTGGTTCGTTTGGGTCAGTTTCGTTACTGCACCGAAAACCATGCCGGGGTTGCATTTAATGCACCGATTCGGGTCGGAAACGAAACGATGCACGGAATCATCCAGAAACGAAACGAACGCACCCTATCCACTTTTTTGGACCCAATAGTGATGTTTTGGTTCGTTTGGGTCAGTTTGGTTACTGCACCGAAAACCATGCCGGGGTTGCATATAACGCACCGATTCGGGTCGGAAACGAAACGGTGCACGGGATCGGCTAGAAACGAAACGAACGCACCCAATTCACTTTTTTGGACCCAATAGTGATGTTTTGGTTCGTTTGGGTCAGTTTCGTTACTGCACCGAAAACCATGCCGGGGTTGCATTTAATGCACCGATTCGGGTCGGAAACGAAACGATGCACGGAATCATCCAGAAACGAAACGAATGCACCCTATCCACTTTTTTGGACCCAATAGTGATGTTTTGGTTCGTTTGGGTCAGTTTGGTTACTGCACCGAAAACCATGCCGGGGTTGCATATAACGCACCGATTCGGGTCGGAAACGAAACGGTGCACGGGATTGGCTAGAAACGAAACGAACGCACCCAATTCACTTTTTTGGACCCAATAGTGATGTTTTGGTTCGTTTGGGTCAGTTTCGTTACTGCACCGAAAACCATGCCGGGGTTGCATTTAATGCACCGATTCGGGTCGGAAACGAAACGATGCACGGAATCATCCAGAAACGAAACGAACGCACCCTATCCACTTTTTTGGACCCAATAGTGATGTTTTGGTTCGTTTGGGTCAGTTTGGTTACTGCACCGAAAACCATGCCGGGGTTGCATATAACGCAGCGATTCGGGTCGGAAACGAAACGATGCACGGGATCGGCTAGAAACGAAACGAACGCACCCAATTCACTTTTTTGACCCAATAGTGATGTTTTGGTTCATTTGGGTCAGTTTCGTTACTACACCGAAAACCATACCGGGGTTGCATTTAATGCACCGATTCGGGTCGGAAACGAAACGATGCAAAGAATCGGCTAGAAACGAAACGAATGCACCCTATCCACTTTTTTGGACCCAATAGTGATGTTTTGGTTCGTTTGGGTCAGTTTCGTTACTGCACCGAAAACCATGTCGGGCTTGCATTTAATGCACCATTTCGAGTCGGAAACGAAACGATGCACGGAATCGTCCAGAAACGAAAGGAACGCACCCTATCCACTTTTTTCGACCCAATAGTGATGTTTTGGTTCGTTTGGGTCAGTTTCGTTACTGCACCGAAAACCATGCCGGGGTTGCATTTAATGCACCGATTCGGGTCGGAAACGAAATGGTGCACGGGATCGGCTAGAAACGAAACGAACGCACCCAATTCACTTTTTTGGACCCAATAGTGATGTTTTGGTTCGTTTGGGTCAGTTTCGTTACTACACCGAAAACCATGCCGGGGTTGCATTTAATGCACCGATTCGGGTCAGAAATGAAATGATCCACGGAATCGGCTACAAACAAAACGAACGCACAGAATTCAATTTTTTGGACCCAATAGTGATGTTTTGGTTCGTTTGGGTTAGTTTCGTTACTGCACCGAAAACCATGCTGGGGTTGCATTTAATGCACCGATTCGGGTCAGAAATCAAACGATGCACGGAATCGGCTAGAAACGAGATGAACGCACCCAATTCACTTTTTTGGACCCAATAGTGATGTTTTGGTTCGTTTGGGTCAGTTTCGTTACTGCACCGAAAACCATGCCGGGGTTGCATTTAATGCACCGATTCGGGTCGGAAACGAAACGCTGCACGGGATCATCCAGAAACAAAACGAACGCACCCTATCCACATTTTTGGACCGAATATTGATGTTTTGGTTCGTTTGGGTCAGTTTGGTTACTGCACCGAAAACCATGCCAGGGTTGCATTTAATGCACCGATTCGGGTCGGAAACGAAACGATGAAAAGAATCGGCTAGAAACGAAACGAATGCACCCTATCCACTTTTTTGGACCCAATAGTGATGTTTTGGTTCGTTTGGGTCAGTTTCGTTACTGCACCAAAAACCATGTCGGGCTTGCATTTAATGCACCAATTCGAGTCGGAAACGAAACGATGCACGGAATCGTCCAGAAACGAAAGGAACGCACCCTATCCACTTTTTTCGACCCAATAGTGATGTTTTGGTTCGTTTGGGTCAGTTTCGTTACTGCACCGAAAACCATGCCGGGGTTGCATTTAATGCACCGATTCGGGTCGGAAACGAAACGGTGCACGGGATCGGCTAGAAATGAAACGAACGCACCCAATTCACTTTTTTGGACCCAATAGTGATGTTTTGGTTCGTTTGGGTCAGTTTCGTTACTGCACCGAAAACCATGCCGGGATTGCATTTAATGCACCGATTCGGGTCGGAAACGAAACGATGCAAAGAATCGGCTAGAAACGAAACGAATGCACCCAATTCACTTTTTTGACCCAATAGTGATGTTTTGGTTCATTTGGGTCAGTTTCGTTACTACACCGAAAACCATGCCGGGGTTGCATATAACGCAGCGATTCGGGTCGGAAACGAAACGATGCACGGGATCGGCTAGAAACGAAACGAACGCACCCAATTCACTTTTTTGACCCAATAGTGATGTTTTGGTTCATTTGGGTCAGTTTCGTTACTGCACCGAAAACCATGCCGGGGTTGCATATAACGCAGCGATTCGGGTCGGAAACGAAACGATGCACGGGATCGGCTAGAAACGAAACGAACGCACCCAATTCACTTTTTTGACCCAATAGTGATGTTTTGGTTCGTTTGGGTCAGTTTCGTTACTGCACCGAAAACCATGCCGGGGTTGCATTTAATGCACCGATTCGGGTCGGAAACGAAACGGTGCACGGGATCGGCTAGAAATGAAACGAACGCACCCAATTCACTTTTTTGGACCCAATAGTGATGTTTTGGTTCGTTTGGGTCAGTTTCGTTACTACACCGAAAACCATGCCGGGGTTGCATTTAATGCACCGATTCGGGTCAGAAATGAAACGATCCACGGAATCGGCTACAAACAAAACGAACGCACAGAATTCAATTTTTTGGACCCAATAGTGATGTTTTGGTTCGTTTGGGTCAGTTTCGTTACTGCACCGAAAACCATGCCGGGGTTGCATTTAATGCACCGATTCGGGTCGGAAACGAAACGATGCGCGGAATCATCCAGAAACAAAAGGAACGCAGCCTATCCACTTTTTTGGACCGAATAGTGATGTTTTGGTTCGTTTGGGTCAGTTTGGTTACTGCACCGAAAACCATGCCGGGGTTGCATTTAATGCACCGATTCGGGTCGGAAACGAAATGATGCAAAGAATCGGCTAGAAACGAAACGAATGCACCCAATTCACTTTTTTGGACCCAATAGTGATGTTTTGGTTCGTTTAGGTCAGTTTCGTTACTGCACCGAAAACCATGTCGGGGTTGCATTTAATGCACCGATTCGGGTCGGAAACGAAACGATGCACGGAATCATCCAGAAACAAAACGAACGCACCCTATCCACATTTTTGGACCGAATAGTGATGTTTTGGTTCGTTTGGGTCAGTTTGGTTACTGCACCGAAAACCATGCCGGGGTTGCATTTAATGCACCGATTCGGGTCGGAAACGAAACGATGCAAAGAATCGGCTAGAAACGAAACGAATGCACCCTATCCACTTTTTTGGACCCAATAGTGATGTTTTGGTTTGTTTGGGTCAGTTTCGTTACTGCACCGAAAACCATGTCGGGCTTGCATTTAATGCACCAATTCGAGTCGGAAACGAAACGATGCACGGAATCGTCCAGAAACGAAAGGAACGCACCCTATCCACTTTTTTCGACCCAATAGTGATGTTTTGGTTCGTTTGGGTCAGTTTCGTTACTGCACCGAAAACCATGCCGGGGTTGCATTTAATGCACCGATTCGGGTCGGAAACGAAACGGTGCACGGGATCGGCTAGAAATAAAACGAACGCACCCAATTCACTTTTTTGGACCCAATAGTGATGTTTTGGTTCGTTTGGGTCAGTTTCGTTACTACACCGAAAACCATGCCGGGGTTGCATTTAATGCACCGATTCGGGTCAGAAATGAAATGATCCACGGAATCGGCTACAAACAAAACGAACGCACAGAATTCAATTTTTTGGACCCAATAGTGATGTTTTGGTTCGTTTGGGTTAGTTTCGTTACTGCACCGAAAACCATGCTGGGGTTGCATTTAATGCACCGATTCGGGTCAGAAATCAAACGATGCACGGAATCGGCTAGAAACGAGATGAACGCACCCAATTCACTTTTTTGGACCCAATAGTGATGTTTTGGTTCGTTTGGGTCAGTTTCGTTACTGCACCGAAAATCATGCCGGGGTTGCATTTAATGCACCGATTCGGGTCGGAAACGAAACGCTGCACGGGATCATCCAGAAACAAAACGAACGCACCCTATCCACATTTTTGGACCGAATATTGATGTTTTGGTTCGTTTGGGTCAGTTTGGTTACTGCACCGAAAACCATGCCAGGGTTGCATTTAATGCACCGATTCGGGTCGGAAACGAAACGATGAAAAGAATCGGCTAGAAACGAAACGAATGCACCCTATCCACTTTTTTGGACCCAATAGTGATGTTTTGGTTCGTTTGGGTCAGTTTCGTTACTGCACCAAAAACCATGTCGGGCTTGCATTTAATGCACCAATTCGAGTCGGAAACGAAACGATGCACGGAATCGTCCAGAAACGAAAGGAACGCACCCTATCCACTTTTTTCGACCCAATAGTGATGTTTTGGTTCGTTTGGGTCAGTTTCGTTACTGCACCGAAAACCATGCCGGGGTTGCATTTAATGCACCGATTCGGGTCGGAAACGAAACGGTGCACGGGATCGGCTAGAAATGAAACGAACGCACCCAATTCACTTTTTTGGACCCAATAGTGATGTTTTGGTTCGTTTGGGTCAGTTTCGTTACTGCACCGAAAACCATGCCGGGATTGCATTTAATGCACCGATTCGGGTCGGAAACGAAACGATGCAAAGAATCGGCTAGAAACGAAACGAATGCACCCAATTCACTTTTTTGACCCAATAGTGATGTTTTGGTTCATTTGGGTCAGTTTCGTTACTACACCGAAAACCATGCCGGGGTTGCATATAACGCAGCGATTCGGGTCGGAAACGAAACGATGCACGGGATCGGCTAGAAACGAAACGAACGCACCCAATTCACTTTTTTGACCCAATAGTGATGTTTTGGTTCATTTGGGTCAGTTTCGTTACTGCACCGAAAACCATGCCGGGGTTGCATATAACGCAGCGATTCGGGTCGGAAACGAAACGATGCACGGGATCGGCTAGAAACGAAACGAACGCACCCAATTCACTTTTTTGACCCAATAGTGATGTTTTGGTTCGTTTGGGTCAGTTTCGTTACTGCACCGAAAACCATGCCGGGGTTGCATTTAATGCACCGATTCGGGTCGGAAACGAAACGGTGCACGGGATCGGCTAGAAATGAAACGAACGCACCCAATTCACTTTTTTGGACCCAATAGTGATGTTTTGGTTCGTTTGGGTCAGTTTCGTTACTACACCGAAAACCATGCCGGGGTTGCATTTAATGCACCGATTCGGGTCAGAAATGAAACGATCCACGGAATCGGCTACAAACAAAACGAACGCACAGAATTCAATTTTTTGGACCCAATAGTGATGTTTTGGTTCGTTTGGGTCAGTTTCGTTACTGCACCGAAAACCATGCCGGGGTTGCATTTAATGCACCGATTCGGGTCGGAAACGAAACGATGCGCGGAATCATCCAGAAACAAAAGGAACGCAGCCTATCCACTTTTTTGGACCGAATAGTGATGTTTTGGTTCGTTTGGGTCAGTTTGGTTACTGCACCGAAAACCATGCCGGGGTTGCATTTAATGCACCGATTCGGGTCGGAAACGAAATGATGCAAAGAATCGGCTAGAAACGAAACGAATGCACCCAATTCACTTTTTTGGACCCAATAGTGATGTTTTGGTTCGTTTAGGTCAGTTTCGTTACTGCACCGAAAACCATGTCGGGGTTGCATTTAATGCACCGATTCGGGTCGGAAACGAAACGATGCACGGAATCATCCAGAAACAAAACGAACGCACCCTATCCACATTTTTGGACCGAATAGTGATGTTTTGGTTCGTTTGGGTCAGTTTGGTTACTGCACCGAAAACCATGCCGGGGTTGCATTTAATGCACCGATTCGGGTCGGAAACGAAACGATGCAAAGAATCGGCTAGAAACGAAACGAATGCACCCTATCCACTTTTTTGGACCCAATAGTGATGTTTTGGTTTGTTTGGGTCAGTTTCGTTACTGCACCGAAAACCATGTCGGGCTTGCATTTAATGCACCAATTCGAGTCGGAAACGAAACGATGCACGGAATCGTCCAGAAACGAAAGGAACGCACCCTATCCACTTTTTTCGACCCAATAGTGATGTTTTGGTTCGTTTGGGTCAGTTTCGTTACTGCACCGAAAACCATGCCGGGGTTGCATTTAATGCACCGATTCGGGTCGGAAACGAAACGGTGCACGGGATCGGCTAGAAATAAAACGAACGCACCCAATTCACTTTTTTGGACCCAATAGTGATGTTTTGGTTCGTTTGGGTCAGTTTCGTTACTGCACCGAAAACCATGCCGGGGTTGCATTTAAGGCACCAATTTGAGTCGGAAACGAAACGATGCACGGAATCGTCCAGAAACGAAACGAACGCACCCTATCCACTTTTTTGGACCCAATACTGATGTTTTGGTTCGTTTGGGTCAGTTTGGTTACTGCACCGAAAACCATGCCGGGGTTGCATATAACGCACCGATTCGGGTCGGAAACGAAACGGTGCACGGGATCGGCTAGAAACGAAACGAACGCACCCAATTCACTTTTTTGGACCAATAGTGATATTTTGGTTCGTTTGGGTCAGTTTCGTTACTGCACCGAAAACCATGCCGGGGTTGCATTTAATGCACCGATTCGGGTCGGAAACGAAACGATGCACGGAATCATCCAGAAACGAAACGAACGCACCCTATCCACTTTTTTGGACCCAATAGTGATGTTTTGGTTCGTTTGGGTCAGTTTGGTTACTGCACCGAAAACCATGCCGGGGTTGCATATAACGCACCGATTCGGGTCGGAAACGAAACGGTGCACGGGATCGGCTAGAAACGAAACGAACGCACCCAATTCACTTTTTTGGACCCAATAGTGATGTTTTGGTTCGTTTGGGTCAGTTTCGTTACTGCACCGAAAACCATGCCGGGGTTGCATTTAATGCACCGATTTGAGTCGGAAACGAAACGATGCACGGAATCGTCCAGAAACGAAACGAACGCACCCTATCCACTTTTTTGGACCCAATAGTGATGTTTTGGTTCGTTTGGGTCAGTTTGGTTACTGCACCGAAAACCATGCCGGGGTTGCATATAACGCACCGATTCGGGTCGGAAACGAAACGGTGCACGGGATCGGCTAGAAACGAAACGAACGCACCCAATTCACTTTTTTGGACCCAATAGTGATATTTTGGTTCGTTTGGGTCAGTTTCGTTACTGCACCGAAAACCATGCCGGGGTTGCATTTAATGCACCGATTCGGGTCGGAAACGAAACGATGCACGGAATCATCCAGAAACGAAACGAACGCACCCTATCCACTTTTTTGGACCCAATAGTGATGTTTTGGTTCGTTTGGGTCAGTTTGGTTACTGCACCGAAAACCATGCCGGGGTTGCATATAACGCACCGATTCGGGTCGGAAACGAAACGGTGCACGGGATCGGCTAGAAACGAAACGAACGCACCCAATTCACTTTTTTGGACCCAATAGTGATGTTTTGGTTCGTTTGGGTCAGTTTGGTTACTGCACCGAAAACCATGCCGGGGTTGCATTTAATGCACCGATTCGGGTCGGAAACGAAATGATGCAAAGAATCGGCTAGAAACGAAACGAATGCACCCAATTCACTTTTTTGGACCCAATAGTGATGTTTTGGTTCGTTTAGGTCAGTTTCGTTACTGCACCGAAAACCATGTCGGGGTTGCATTTAATGCACCGATTCGGGTCGGAAACGAAACGATGCACGGAATCGTCCAGAAACAAAACGAACGCACCCTATCCACATTTTTGGACCGAATAGTGATGTTTTGGTTCGTTTGGGTCAGTTTGGTTACTGCACCGAAAACCATGCCGGGGTTGCATTTAATGCACCGATTCGGGTCGGAAACGAAACGATGCAAAGAATCGGCTAGAAACGAAACGAATGCACCCTATCCACTTTTTTGGACCCAATAGTGATGTTTTGGTTTGTTTGGGTCAGTTTCGTTACTGCACAGAAAACCATGTCGGGCTTGCATTTAATGCACCAATTCGAGTCGGAAACGAAACGATGCACGGAATCGTCCAGAAACGAAAGGAACGCACCCTATCCACTTTTTTCGACCCAATAGTGATGTTTTGGTTCGTTTGGGTCAGTTTCGTTACTGCACCGAAAACCATGCCGGGGTTGCATTTAATGCACCGATTCGGGTCGGAAACGAAACGGTGCACGGGATCGGCTAGAAATGAAACGAACGCACCCAATTCACTTTTTTGGACCCAATAGTGATGTTTTGGTTCGTTTGGGTCAGTTTCGTTACTGCACCGAAAACCATGCCGGGGTTGCATTTAAGGCACCAATTTGAGTCGGAAACGAAACGATGCACGGAATCGTCCAGAAACGAAACGAACGCACCCTATCCACTTTTTTGGACCCAATACTGATGTTTTGGTTCGTTTGGGTCAGTTTGGTTACTGCACCGAAAACCATGCCGGGGTTGCATATAACGCACCGATTCGGGTCGGAAACGAAACGGTGCACGGGATCGGCTAGAAACGAAACGAACGCACCCAATTCACTTTTTTGGACCAATAGTGATATTTTGGTTCGTTTGGGTCAGTTTCGTTACTGCACCGAAAACCATGCCGGGGTTGCATTTAATGCACCGATTCGGGTCGGAAACGAAACGATGCACGGAATCATCCAGAAACGAAACGAACGCACCCTATCCACTTTTTTGGACCCAATAGTGATGTTTTGGTTCGTTTGGGTCAGTTTGGTTACTGCACCGAAAACCATGCCGGGGTTGCATATAACGCACCGATTCGGGTCGGAAACGAAACGGTGCACGGGATCGGCTAGAAACGAAACGAACGCACCCAATTCACTTTTTTGGACCCAATAGTGATGTTTTGGTTCGTTTGGGTCAGTTTCGTTACTGCACCGAAAACCATGCCGGGGTTGCATTTAATGCACCGATTTGAGTCGGAAACGAAACGATGCACGGAATCGTCCAGAAACGAAACGAACGCACCCTATCCACTTTTTTGGACCCAATAGTGATGTTTTGGTTCGTTTGGGTCAGTTTGGTTACTGCACCGAAAACCATGCCGGGGTTGCATATAACGCACCGATTCGGGTCGGAAACGAAACGGTGCACGGGATCGGCTAGAAACGAAACGAACGCACCCAATTCACTTTTTTGGACCCAATAGTGATATTTTGGTTCGTTTGGGTCAGTTTCGTTACTGCACCGAAAACCATGCCGGGGTTGCATTTAATGCACCGATTCGGGTCGGAAACGAAACGATGCACGGAATCATCCAGAAACGAAACGAACGCACCCTATCCACTTTTTTGGACCCAATAGTGATGTTTTGGTTCGTTTGGGTCAGTTTGGTTACTGCACCGAAAACCATGCCGGGGTTGCATATAACGCACCGATTCGGGTCGGAAACGAAACGGTGCACGGGATCGGCTAGAAACGAAACGAACGCACCCAATTCACTTTTTTGGACCCAATAGTGATGTTTTGGTTCGTTTGGGTCAGTTTCGTTACTGCACCGAAAACCATGCCGGGGTTGCATTTAATGCACCGATTTGAGTCGGAAACGAAACGATGCACGGAATCGTCCAGAAACGAAACGAACGCACCCTATCCACTTTTTTGGACCCAATAGTGATGTTTTGGTTCGTTTGGGTCAGTTTGGTTACTGCACCGAAAACCATGCCGGGGTTGCATATAACGCACCGATTCGGGTCGGAAACGAAACGGTGCACGGGATCGGCTAGAAACGAAACGAACGCACCCAATTCACTTTTTTGGACCCAATAGTGATATTTTGGTTCGTTTGGGTCAGTTTCGTTACTGCACCGAAAACCATGCCGGGGTTGCATTTAATGCACCGATTCGGGTCGGAAACGAAACGATGCACGGAATCATCCAGAAACGAAACGAACGCACCCTATCCACTTTTTTGGACCCAATAGTGATGTTTTGGTTCGTTTGGGTCAGTTTGGTTACTGCACCGAAAACCATGCCGGGGTTGCATATAACGCACCGATTCGGGTCGGAAACGAAACGGTGCACGGGATCGGCTAGAAACGAAACGAACGCACCCAATTCACTTTTTTGGACCCAATAGTGATGTTTTGGTTCGTTTGGGTCAGTTTGGTTACTGCACCGAAAACCATGCCGGGGTTGCATTTAATGCACCGATTCGGGTCGGAAACGAAATGATGCAAAGAATCGGCTAGAAACGAAACGAATGCACCCAATTCACTTTTTTGGACCCAATAGTGATGTTTTGGTTCGTTTAGGTCAGTTTCGTTACTGCACCGAAAACCATGTCGGGGTTGCATTTAATGCACCGATTCGGGTCGGAAACGAAACGATGCACGGAATCGTCCAGAAACAAAACGAACGCACCCTATCCACATTTTTGGACCGAATAGTGATGTTTTGGTTCGTTTGGGTCAGTTTGGTTACTGCACCGAAAACCATGCCGGGGTTGCATTTAATGCACCGATTCGGGTCGGAAACGAAACGATGCAAAGAATCGGCTAGAAACGAAACGAATGCACCCTATCCACTTTTTTGGACCCAATAGTGATGTTTTGGTTTGTTTGGGTCAGTTTCGTTACTGCACCGAAAACCATGTCGGGCTTGCATTTAATGCACCAATTCGAGTCGGAAACGAAACGATGCACGGAATCGTCCAGAAACGAAAGGAACGCACCCTATCCACTTTTTTCGACCCAATAGTGATGTTTTGGTTCGTTTGGGTCAGTTTCGTTACTGCACCGAAAACCATGCCGGGGTTGCATTTAATGCACCGATTCGGGTCGGAAACGAAACGGTGCACGGGATCGGCTAGAAATGAAACGAACGCACCCAATTCACTTTTTTGGACCCAATAGTGATGTTTTGGTTCGTTTGGGTCAGTTTCGTTACTGCACCGAAAACCATGCCGGGGTTGCATTTAAGGCACCAATTTGAGTCGGAAACGAAACGATGCACGGAATCGTCCAGAAACGAAACGAACGCACCCTATCCACTTTTTTGGACCCAATACTGATGTTTTGGTTCGTTTGGGTCAGTTTGGTTACTGCACCGAAAACCATGCCGGGGTTGCATATAACGCACCGATTCGGGTCGGAAACGAAACGGTGCACGGGATCGGCTAGAAACGAAACGAACGCACCCAATTCACTTTTTTGGACCAATAGTGATATTTTGGTTCGTTTGGGTCAGTTTCGTTACTGCACCGAAAACCATGCCGGGGTTGCATTTAATGCACCGATTCGGGTCGGAAACGAAACGATGCACGGAATCATCCAGAAACGAAACGAACGCACCCTATCCACTTTTTTGGACCCAATAGTGATGTTTTGGTTCGTTTGGGTCAGTTTGGTTACTGCACCGAAAACCATGCCGGGGTTGCATATAACGCACCGATTCGGGTCGGAAACGAAACGGTGCACGGGATCGGCTAGAAACGAAACGAACGCACCCAATTCACTTTTTTGGACCCAATAGTGATGTTTTGGTTCGTTTGGGTCAGTTTCGTTACTGCACCGAAAACCATGCCGGGGTTGCATTTAATGCACCGATTTGAGTCGGAAACGAAACGATGCACGGAATCGTCCAGAAACGAAACGAACGCACCCTATCCACTTTTTTGGACCCAATAGTGATGTTTTGGTTCGTTTGGGTCAGTTTGGTTACTGCACCGAAAACCATGCCGGGGTTGCATATAACGCACCGATTCGGGTCGGAAACGAAACGGTGCACGGGATCGGCTAGAAACGAAACGAACGCACCCAATTCACTTTTTTGGACCCAATAGTGATATTTTGGTTCGTTTGGGTCAGTTTCGTTACTGCACCGAAAACCATGCCGGGGTTGCATTTAATGCACCGATTCGGGTCGGAAACGAAACGATGCACGGAATCATCCAGAAACGAAACGAACGCACCCTATCCACTTTTTTGGACCCAATAGTGATGTTTTGGTTCGTTTGGGTCAGTTTGGTTACTGCACCGAAAACCATGCCGGGGTTGCATATAACGCACCGATTCGGGTCGGAAACGAAACGGTGCACGGGATCGGCTAGAAACGAAACGAACGCACCCAATTCACTTTTTTGGACCCAATAGTGATGTTTTGGTTCGTTTGGGTCAGTTTGGTTACTGCACCGAAAACCATGCCGGGGTTGCATTTAATGCACCGATTCGGGTCGGAAACGAAATGATGCAAAGAATCGGCTAGAAACGAAACGAATGCACCCAATTCACTTTTTTGGACCCAATAGTGATGTTTTGGTTCGTTTAGGTCAGTTTCGTTACTGCACCGAAAACCATGTCGGGGTTGCATTTAATGCACCGATTCGGGTCGGAAACGAAACGATGCACGGAATCGTCCAGAAACAAAACGAACGCACCCTATCCACATTTTTGGACCGAATAGTGATGTTTTGGTTCGTTTGGGTCAGTTTGGTTACTGCACCGAAAACCATGCCGGGGTTGCATTTAATGCACCGATTCGGGTCGGAAACGAAACGATGCAAAGAATCGGCTAGAAACGAAACGAATGCACCCTATCCACTTTTTTGGACCCAATAGTGATGTTTTGGTTTGTTTGGGTCAGTTTCGTTACTGCACCGAAAACCATGTCGGGCTTGCATTTAATGCACCAATTCGAGTCGGAAACGAAACGATGCACGGAATCGTCCAGAAACGAAAGGAACGCACCCTATCCACTTTTTTCGACCCAATAGTGATGTTTTGGTTCGTTTGGGTCAGTTTCGTTACTGCACCGAAAACCATGCCGGGGTTGCATTTAATGCACCGATTCGGGTCGGAAACGAAACGGTGCACGGGATCGGCTAGAAATGAAACGAACGCACCCAATTCACTTTTTTGGACCCAATAGTGATGTTTTGGTTCGTTTGGGTCAGTTTCGTTACTGCACCGAAAACCATGCCGGGGTTGCATTTAAGGCACCAATTTGAGTCGGAAACGAAACGATGCACGGAATCGTCCAGAAACGAAACGAACGCACCCTATCCACTTTTTTGGACCCAATACTGATGTTTTGGTTCGTTTGGGTCAGTTTGGTTACTGCACCGAAAACCATGCCGGGGTTGCATATAACGCACCGATTCGGGTCGGAAACGAAACGGTGCACGGGATCGGCTAGAAACGAAACGAACGCACCCAATTCACTTTTTTGGACCCAATAGTGATATTTTGGTTCGTTTGGGTCAGTTTCGTTACTGCACCGAAAACCATGCCGGGGTTGCATTTAATGCACCGATTCGGGTCGGAAACGAAACGATGCACGGAATCATCCAGAAACGAAACGAACGCACCCTATCCACTTTTTTGGACCCAATAGTGATGTTTTGGTTCGTTTGGGTCAGTTTGGTTACTGCACCGAAAACCATGCCGGGGTTGCATATAACGCACCGATTCGGGTCGGAAACGAAACGGTGCACGGGATCGGCTAGAAACGAAACGAACGCACCCAATTCACTTTTTTGGACCCAATAGTGATGTTTTGGTTCGTTTGGGTCAGTTTCGTTACTGCACCGAAAACCATGCCGGGGTTGCATTTAAGGCACCAATTTGAGTCGGAAACGAAACGATGCACGGAATCGTCCAGAAACGAAACGAACGCACCCTATCCACTTTTTTGGACCCAATAGTGATGTTTTGGTTCGTTTGGGTCAGTTTGGTTACTGCACCGAAAACCATGCCGGGGTTGCATATAACGCAACGATTCGGGTCGGAAACGAAACGGTGCACGGGATCGGCTAGAAACGAAACGAACGCACCCAATTCACTTTTTTGGACCCAATAGTGATATTTTGGTTCGTTTGGGTCAGTTTCGTTACTGCACCGAAAACCATGCCGGGGTTGCATTTAATGCACCGATTCGGGTCGGAAACGAAACGATGCACGGAATCATCCAGAAACGAAACGAACGCACCCTATCCACTTTTTTGGACCCAATAGTGATGTTTTGGTTCGTTTGGGTCAGTTTGGTTACTGCACCGAAAACCATGCCGGGGTTGCATATAACGCACCGATTCGGGTCGGAAACGAAACGGTGCACGGGATCGGCTAGAAACGAAACGAACGCACCCAATTCACTTTTTTGGACCCAATAGTGATGTTTTGGTTCGTTTGGGTCAGTTTCGTTACTGCACCGAAAACCATGCCGGGGTTGCATTTAATGCACCGATTCGGGTCGGAAACGAAACGATGCACGGAATCATCCAGAAACGAAACGAATGCACCCTATCCACTTTTTTGGACCCAATAGTGATGTTTTGGTTCGTTTGGGTCAGTTTGGTTACTGCACCGAAAACCATGCCGGGGTTGCATATAACGCACCGATTCGGGTCGGAAACGAAACGATGCACGGGATCGGCTAGAACCGAAACGAACGCACCCAATTCACTTTTTTGGACCCAATAGTGATGTTTTGGTTCGTTTGGGTCAGTTTCGTTACTACACCGAAAACCATACCGGGGTTGCATTTAATGCACCGATTCGGGTCAGAAATGAAACGATCCACGGAATCGGCTACAAACAAAACGAACGCACAGAATTCAATTTTTTGGACCCAATAGTGATGTTTTGGTTCGTTTGGGTCAGTTTCGTTACTGCACCGAAAACCATGTCGGGGTTGCATTTAATGCACTGATTCGGGTCGGTAACGAAACGATGCGCGGAATCATCCAGAAATAAAAGGAACGCACCCTATCCACTTTTTTGGACCGAATAGTGATGTTTTGGTTCGTTTGGGTCAGTTTGGTTACTGCACCGAAAACCATGCCGGGGTTGCATTTAATGCACCGATTCGGGTCGGAAACGAAACGGTGCACGGGATCGGCTAGAAACGAAACGAACGCACCCAATTCACTTTTTTGGACCCAATAGTGATGTTTTGGTTCGTTTGGGTCAGTTTCGTTACTGCACCGAAAACCATGCCGGGGTTGCATTTAATGCACCGATTCGGGTCAGAAATGAAACGATCCACGGAATCGGCTACAAACAAAACGAACGCATAGAATTCAATTTTTTGGACCCAATAGTGATGTTTTGGTTCGTTTGGGTTAGTTTCGTTACTGCACCGAAAACCATGCCGGGGTTGCATTTAATGCACCGATTCGGGTCAGAAATCAAACGATGCACGGAATCGGCTAGAAACGAGATGAACGCACCCAATTCACTTTTTTCGACCCAATAGTGATGTTTTGGTTCGTTTGGGTCAGTTTCGTTACTGCACCGAAAACCATGCCGGCGTTGCATTTAATGCACCGATTCGGGTCGGAAACGAAATGATGCACGGGATCGGCTAGAAACGAAACGAACGCACCCAATTCACTTTTTTGGACCCAATAGTGATGTTTTGGTTCGTTTGGGTCAGTTTCGTTACTACACCGAAAACCATGCCGGGGTTGCATTTAATGCACCGATTCGGGTCGGAAACGAAACGATGCAAAGAATCGGCTAGAAACGAAACGAATGCACCCAATTCACTTTTTTGGACCCAATAGTGATGTTTTGGTTCGTTTGGGTCAGTTTCGTTACTGCACCGAAAACCATGCCGGGGTTGCATTTAATGCACCGATTCGGGTCGGAAACGAAACGATGCACGGAATCATCCAGAAACGAAACGAATGCACCCTATCCACTTTTTTGGACCCAATAGTGATGTTTTGGTTCGTTTGGGTCAGTTTGGTTACTGCACCGAAAACCATGCCGGGGTTGCATATAACGCACCGATTCGGGTCGGAAACGAAACGAACGCACCCAATTCACTTTTTTGGACCCAATAGTGATGTTTTGGTTCGTTTGGGTCAGTTTCGTTACTACACCGAAAACCATACCGGGGTTGCATTTAATGCACCGATTCGGGTCAGAAATGAAACGATCCACGGAATCGGCTACAAACAAAACGAACGCACAGAATTCAATTTTTTGGACCCAATAGTGATGTTTTGGTTCGTTTGGGTCAGTTTCGTTACTGCACCGAAAACCATGCCGGGGTTGCATTTAATGCACCGATTCGGGTCGGTAACGAAACGATGCGCGGAATCATCCAGAAACAAAAGGAACGCACCCTATCCACTTTTTTGGACCGAATAGTGATGTTTTGGTTCGTTTGGGTCAGTTTGGTTACTGCACCGAAAACCATGCCGGGGTTGCATTTAATGCACCGATTCGGGTCGGAAACGAAACGATGCACGGAATCGTCTACAAATGAAAGGAGCGCACCCTATCCACTTTTTTGGACCAAATAGTGATGTTTTGGTTCGTTTGGGTCAGTTTGGTTACTGCACCGAAAACCATGCCGGGGTTGCATTTAATGCACCGATTCGGGTCGGAAACGAAACGATGCAAAGAATCGGCTAGAAACGAAACGAATGCACCCAATTCACTTTTTTGGACCCAATAGTGATGTTTTGGTTCGTTTGGGTCAGTTTCGTTACTGCACCGAAAACCATGCCGGGGTTGCATTTAATGCACCGATTCGGGTCGGAAATGAAACGATGCACGGAATCATCCAGAAACAAAACGAACGCACCCTATCCACATTTTTGGACCGAATAGTGATGTTTTGGTTCGTTTGGGTCAGTTTGGTTACTGCACCGAAAACCATGCCGGGGTTGCATTTAATGCACCGATTCGGGTCGGAAACGAATCGATGCAAAGAATCGGCTAGAAACGAAACGAATGCATCCTATCCACTTTTTTGGACCCAATAGTGATGTTTTGGTTCGTTTGGGTCAGTTTCGTTACTGCACCGAAAACCATGTCGGGCTTGCATTTAATGCACCAATTCGAGTCGGAAACGAAACGATGCACGGAATCGTCCAGAAACGAAAGGAACGCACCCTATCCACTTTTTTCGACCCAATAGTGATGTTTTGGTTCGTTTGGGTCAGTTTCGTTACTGCACCGAAAACCATGCCGGGGTTGCATTTAATGCACCGATTCGGGTCGGAAACGAAATGGTGCACGGGATCGGCTAGAAACGAAACGAACGCACCCAATTCACTTTTTTGGACCCAATAGTGATGTTTTGGTTCGTTTGGGTCAGTTTCGTTACTGCACCGAAAACCATGCCGGCGTTGCATTTAATGCACCGATTCGGGTCGGAAACGAAACGATGCACGGAATCGTCTACAAATGAAAGGAGCGCACCCTATCCACTTTTTTGGACCGAATAGTGATGTTTTGGTTCGTTTGGGTCAGTTTGGTTACTGCACCGAAAACCATGCCGGGGTTGCATTTAATGCACCGATTCGGGTCGGAAACGAAACGATGCAAAGTATCGGCTAGAAACGAAACGAATGCACCCAATTCACTTTTTTGGACCCAATAGTGATGTTTTGGTTCGTTTGGGTCAGTTTCGTTACTGCACCGAAAACCATGCCTGGGTTGCATTTAATGCACCGATTCGGGTCAGAAATGAAACGATCCACGGAATCGGCTACAAACAAAACGAACGCATAGAATTCAATTTTTTGGACCCAATAGTGATGTTTTGGTTCGTTTGGGTTAGTTTCGTTACTGCACCGAAAACCATGCCGGGGTTGCATTTAATGCACCGATTCGGGTCAGAAATCAAACGATGCACGGAATCGGCTAGAAACGAGATGAACGCACCCAATTCACTTTTTTCGACCCAATAGTGATGTTTTGGTTCGTTTGGGTCAGTTTCGTTACTGCACCGAAAACCATGCCGGCGTTGCATTTAATGCACCGATTCGGGTCGGAAACGAAATGATGCACGGAATCGTCTACAAATGAAAGGAGCGCACCCTATCCACTTTTTTGGACCGAATAGTGATGTTTTGGTTCGTTTGGGTCAGTTTGGTTACTGCACCGAAAACCATGCCGGGATTGCATTTAATGCACCGATTCGGGTCGGAAACGAAACGATGCAAAGAATCGGCTAGAAACGAAACGAATGCACCCAATTCACTTTTTTGGACCCAATAGTGATGTTTTGGTTCGTTTGGGTCAGTTTCGTTACTGCACCGAAAACCATGCCGGGGTTGCATTTAATGCACCGATTCGGGTCGGAAACGAAACGATGCACGGAATCATCCAGAAACGAAACGAATGCACCCTATCCACTTTTTTGGACCCAATAGTGATGTTTTGGTTCGTTTGGGTCAGTTTGGTTACTGCACCGAAAACCATGCCGGGGTTGCATATAACGCACCGATTCGGGTCGGAAACGAAACGAACGCACCCAATTCACTTTTTTGGACCCAATAGTGATGTTTTGGTTCGTTTGGGTCAGTTTCGTTACTACACCGAAAACCATACCGGGGTTGCATTTAATGCACCGATTCGGGTCAGAAATGAAACGATCCACGGAATCGGCTACAAACAAAACGAACGCACAGAATTCAATTTTTTGGACCCAATAGTGATGTTTTGGTTCGTTTGGGTCAGTTTCGTTACTGCACCGAAAACCATGCCGGGGTTGCATTTAATGCACCGATTCGGGTCGGTAACGAAACGATGCGCGGAATCATCCAGAAACAAAAGGAACGCACCCTATCCACTTTTTTGGACCGAATAGTGATGTTTTGGTTCGTTTGGGTCAGTTTGGTTACTGCACCGAAAACCATGCCGGGGTTGCATTTAATGCACCGATTCGGGTCGGAAACGAAACGATGCACGGAATCGTCTACAAATGAAAGGAGCGCACCCTATCCACTTTTTTGGACCGAATAGTGATGTTTTGGTTCGTTTGGGTCAGTTTGGTTACTGCACCGAAAACCATGCCGGGGTTGCATTTAATGCACCGATTCGGGTCGGAAACGAAACGATGCAAAGAATCGGCTAGAAACGAAACGAATGCACCCAATTCACTTTTTTGGACCCAATAGTGATGTTTTGGTTCGTTTGGGTCAGTTTCGTTACTGCACCGAAAACCATGCCGGGGTTGCATTTAATGCACCGATTCGGGTCGGAAACGAAACGATGCACGGAATCATCCAGAAACGAAACGAATGCACCCTATCCACTTTTTTGGACCCAATAGTGATGTTTTGGTTCGTTTGGGTCAGTTTGGTTACTGCACCGAAAACCATGCCGGGGTTGCATATAACGCACCGATTCGGGTCGGAAACGAAACGAACGCACCCAATTCACTTTTTTGGACCCAATAGTGATGTTTTGGTTCGTTTGGGTCAGTTTCGTTACTACACCGAAAACCATACCGGGGTTGCATTTAATGCACCGATTCGGGTCAGAAATGAAACGATCCACGGAATCGGCTACAAACAAAACGAACGCACAGAATTCAATTTTTTGGACCCAATAGTGATGTTTTGGTTCGTTTGGGTCAGTTTCGTTACTGCACCGAAAACCATGCCGGGGTTGCATTTAATGCACCGATTCGGGTCGGTAACGAAACGATGCGCGGAATCATCCAGAAACAAAAGGAACGCACCCTATCCACTTTTTTGGACCGAATAGTGATGTTTTGGTTCGTTTGGGTCAGTTTGGTTACTGCACCGAAAACCATGCCGGGGTTGCATTTAATGCACCGATTCGGGTCGGAAACGAAACGATGCACGGAATCGTCTACAAATGAAAGGAGCGCACCCTATCCACTTTTTTGGACCGAATAGTGATGTTTTGGTTCGTTTGGGTCAGTTTGGTTACTGCACCGAAAACCATGCCGGGGTTGCATTTAATGCACCGATTCGGGTCGGAAACGAAACGATGCAAAGAATCGGCTAGAAACGAAACGAATGCACCCAATTCACTTTTTTGGACCCAATAGTGATGTTTTGGTTCGTTTGGGTCAGTTTCGTTACTGCACCGAAAACCATGCCGGGGTTGCATTTAATGCACCGATTCGGGTCGGAAACGAAACGATGCACGGAATCATCCAGAAACAAAACGAACGCACCCTATCCACATTTTTGGACCGAATAGTGATGTTTTGGTTCGTTTGGGTCAGTTTGGTTACTGCACCGAAAACCATGCCGGGGTTGCATTTAATGCACCGATTCGGGTCGGAAACGAATCGATGCAAAGAATCGGCTAGAAACGAAACGAATGCACCCTATCCACTTTTTTGGACCCAATAGTGATGTTTTGGTTCGTTTGGGTCAGTTTCGTTACTGCACCGAAAACCATGTCGGGCTTGCATTTAATGCACCAATTCGAGTCGGAAACGAAACGATGCACGGAATCGTCCAGAAACGAAAGGAACGCACCCTATCCACTTTTTTCGACCCAATAGTGATGTTTTGGTTCGTTTGGGTCAGTTTCGTTACTGCACCGAAAACCATGCCGGGGTTGCATTTAATGCACCGATTCGGGTCGGAAACGAAATGGTGCACGGGATCGGCTAGAAACGAAACGAACGCACCCAATTCACTTTTTTGGACCCAATAGTGATGTTTTGGTTCGTTTGGGTCAGTTTCGTTACTACACCGAAAACCATGCCGGGGTTGCATTTAATGCACCGATTCGGGTCAGAAATGAAACGATCCACGGAATCGGCTACAAACAAAACGAACGCATAGAATTCAATTTTTTGGACCCAATAGTGATGTTTTGGTTCGTTTGGGTTAGTTTCGTTACTGCACCGAAAACCATGCCGGGGTTGCATTTAATGCACCGATTCGGGTCAGAAATCAAACGATGCACGGAATCGGCTAGAAACGAGATGAACGCACCCAATTCACTTTTTTGGACCCAATAGTGATATTTTGGTTGGTTTGGGTCAGTTTCGTTACTGCACCGAAAACCATGCCGGGGTTGCATTTAATGCACCGATTCGGGTCGGAAACGAAACGCTGCACGGGATCATCCAGAAACAAAACGAACGCACCCTATCCACATTTTTGGACCGAATAGTGATGTTTTGGTTCGTTTGGGTCAGTTTGGTTACTGCACCGAAAACCATGCCAGGGTTGCATTTAATGCACCGATTCGGGTCGGAAACGAAACGATGCAAAGAATCGGCTAGAAACAAAACGAATGCACCCTATCCACTTTTTTGGACCCAATAGTGATGTTTTGGTTCGTTTGGGTCAGTTTCGTTACTGCACCGAAAACCATGCCGGGGTTGCATTTAATGCACCAATTCGAGTCGGAAACGAAACGATGCACGGAATCGTCCAGAAACGAAAGGAACGCACAGAATTCAATTTTTTCGACCCAATAGCGATGTTTTGGTTCGTTTGGGTCAGTTTCGTTACTGCACCGAAAACCATGCCGGGCTTGCATTTAATGCACCGATTCGGGTCGGAAACGAAACGGTGCACGGGATCGGCTAGAAATGAAACGAATGCACCCAATTCACTTTTTTGGACCCAATAGTGATGTTTTGGTTCGTTTGGGTTAGTTTCGTTACTGCACCGAAAACCATGCCGGGGTTGCATTTAATGCACCGATTCGGGTCAGAAATCAAACGATGCACGGAATCGGCTAGAAACGAGTTGAACGCACCCAATTCACTTTTTTGGACCCAATAGTGATATTTTGGTTGGTTTGGGTCAGTTTCGTTACTGCACCGAAAACCATGCCGGGGTTGCATTTAATGCACCGATTCGGGTCGGAAACGAAACGCTGCACGGGATCATCCAGAAACAAAACGAACGCACCCTATCCACATTTTTGGACCGAATAGTGATGTTTTGGTTCGTTTGGGTCAGTTTGGTTACTGCACCGAAAACCATGCCAGGGTTGCATTTAATGCACCGATTCGGGTCGGAAACGAAACGATGCAAAGAATCGGCTAGAAACAAAACGAATGCACCCTATCCACTTTTTTGGACCCAATAGTGATGTTTTGGTTCGTTTGGGTCAGTTTCGTTACTGCACCGAAAACCATGCCGGGGTTGCATTTAATGCACCAATTCGAGTCGGAAACGAAACGATGCACAGAATCGTCCAGAAACGAAAGGAACGCACAGAATTCAATTTTTTCGACCCAATAGTGATGTTTTGGTTCGTTTGGGTCAGTTTCGTTACTGCACCAAAAACCATGTCGGGCTTGCATTTAATGCACCAATTCGAGTCGGAAACGAAACGATGCACGGAATCGTCCAGAAACGAAAGGAACGCACCCTATTCACTTTTTTGGACCCAATAGTGATGTTTTGGTTCGTTTGGGTCAGTTTCGTTACTGCACCGAAAACCATGCCGGGGTTGCATTTAATGCACCGATTCGGGTCGGAAATGAAACGATCCACGGAATCGGCTACAAACAAAACGAACGCAAAGAATTCAATTTTTTGGACCCAATAGTGATGTTTTGGTTCGTTTGGGTCAGTTTCGTTACTGCACCGAAATTCATGCTGGGGTTGCATTTAATGCACCCATTCGGGTCAGAAATCAAACGATGCACGGAATCGGCTAGAAACGAGATGAACGCACCCAATTCACTTTTTTGGACCCAATAGTGATGTTTTGGTTCGTTTGGGTCAGTTTCGTTACTGCACCGAAAACCATGCCGGGGTTGCATTTAATGCACCGATTCGGGTCGGAAACGAAACGATGCACGGAATCATCCAGAAACGAAACGAACGCACCCTATCCACTTTTTTGGACCCAATAGTGATGTTTTGGTTCGTTTGGGTCAGTTTGGTTACTGCACCGAAAACCATGCCGGGGTTGCATTTAATGCACCGATTCGGGTCGGAAACGAATCGATGCAAAGAATCGGCTAGAAACGAAACGAATGCACCCTATCCACTTTTTTGGACCCAATAGTGATGTTTTGGTTCGTTTGGGTCAGTTTCGTTACTGCACCGAAAACCATGTCGGGCTTGCATTTAATGCACCAATTCGAGTCGGAAACGAAACGATGCACGGAATCGTCCAGAAACGAAAGGAACGCACCCTATCCACTTTTTTCGACCCAATAGTGATGTTTTGGTTCGTTTGGGTCAGTTTCGTTACTGCACCGAAAACCATGCCGGGGTTGCATTTAATGCACCGATTCGGGTCGGAAACGAAATGGTGCACGGGATCGGCTAGAAACGAAACGAACGCACCCAATTCACTTTTTTGGACCCAATAGTGATGTTTTGGTTCGTTTGGGTCAGTTTCGTTACTACACCGAAAACCATGCCGGGGTTGCATTTAATGCACCGATTCGGGTCAGAAATGAAACGATCCACGGAATCGGCTACAAACAAAACGAACGCATAGAATTCAATTTTTTGGACCCAATAGTGATGTTTTGGTTCGTTTGGGTTAGTTTCGTTACTGCACCGAAAACCATGCCGGGGTTGCATTTAATGCACCGATTCGGGTCAGAAATCAAACGATGCACGGAATCGGCTAGAAACGAGATGAACGCACCCAATTCACTTTTTTGGACCCAATAGTGATATTTTGGTTGGTTTGGGTCAGTTTCGTTACTGCACCGAAAACCATGCCGGGGTTGCATTTAATGCACCGATTCGGGTCGGAAACGAAACGCTGCACGGGATCATCCAGAAACAAAACGAACGCACCCTATCCACATTTTTGGACCGAATAGTGATGTTTTGGTTCGTTTGGGTCAGTTTGGTTACTGCACCGAAAACCATGCCAGGGTTGCATTTAATGCACCGATTCGGGTCGGAAACGAAACGATGCAAAGAATCGGCTAGAAACAAAACGAATGCACCCTATCCACTTTTTTGGACCCAATAGTGATGTTTTGGTTCGTTTGGGTCAGTTTCGTTACTGCACCGAAAACCATGCCGGGGTTGCATTTAATGCACCAATTCGAGTCGGAAACGAAACGATGCACGGAATCGTCCAGAAACGAAAGGAACGCACAGAATTCAATTTTTTCGACCCAATAGTGATGTTTTGGTTCGTTTGGGTCAGTTTCGTTACTGCACCGAAAACCATGCCGGGCTTGCATTTAATGCACCGATTCGGGTCGGAAACGAAACGGTGCACGGGATCGGCTAGAAATGAAACGAACGCACCCAATTCACTTTTTTGGACCCAATAGTGATGTTTTGGTTCGTTTGGGTCAGTTTCGTTACTACACCGAAAACCATGCCGGGGTTGCATTTAATGCACCGATTCGGGTCGGAAATGAAACGATCCACGGAATCGGCTACAAACAAAACGAACGCAAAGAATTCAATTTTTTGGACCCAATAGTGATGTTTTGGTTCGTTTGGGTCAGTTTCGTTACTGCACCGAAATTCATGCTGGGGTTGCATTTAATGCACCCATTCGGGTCAGAAATCAAACGATGCACGGAATCGGCTAGAAACGAGATGAACGCACCCAATTCACTTTTTTGGACCCAATAGTGATGTTTTGGTTCGTTTGGGTCAGTTTCGTTACTGCACCGAAAACCATGCCGGGGTTGCATTTAATGCACCGATTCGGGTCGGAAACGAAACGATGCACGGAATCATCCAGAAACGAAACGAACGCACCCTATCCACTTTTTTGGACCCAATAGTGATGTTTTGGTTCGTTTGGGTCAGTTTGGTTACTGCACCGAAAACCATGCCGGGGTTGCATATAACGCACCGATTCGGGTCGGAAACGAAACGGTGCACGGGATTGGCTAGAAACGAAAGGAACGCACCCAATTCACTTTTTTGGACCCAATAGTGATGTTTTGGTTCGTTTGGGTCAGTTTCGTTACTACACCGAAAACCATACCGGGGTTGCATTTAATGCACCGATTCGGGTCAGAAATGAAACGATCCACGGAATCGGCTACAAACAAAACGAACGCACAGAATTCAATTTTTTGGACCCAATAGTGATGTTTTGGTTCGTTTGGGTCCGTTTCGTTACTGCACCGAAAACCATGCCGGGGTTGCATTTAATGCACCGATTCGGGTCGGTAACGAAACGATGCGCGGAATCATCCAGAAACAAAACGAACGCACCCTATCCACTTTTTTGGACCGAATAGTGATGTTTTGGTTCGTTTGGGTCAGTTTGGTTACTGCACCAAAAACCATGCCGGGGTTGCATTTAATGCACCGATTCGGGTCGGAAACGAAACGATGCACGGAATCGTCTACAAATGAAAGGAGCGCACCCTATCCACTTTTTTGGACCGAATAGTGATGTTTTGGTTCGTTTGGGTCAGTTTGGTTACTGCACCGAAAACCATGCCGGGGTTGCATTTAATGCACCGATTCGGGTCGGAAACGAAACGATGCAAAGAATCGGCTAGAAACGAAACGAATGCACCCAATTCACTTTTTTGGACCCAATAGTGATGTTTTGGTTCGTTTGGGTCAGTTTCGTTACTGCACCGAAAACCATGCCGGGGTTGCATTTAATGCACCGATTCGGGTCGGAAACGAAACGATGCACGGAATCATCCAGAAACGAAACGAACGCACCCTATCCACTTTTTTGGACCGAATAGTGATGTTTTGGTTCGTTTGGGTCATTTTGGTTACTGCACCGAAAACCATGCCGGGGTTGCATTTAATGCACCGATTCGGGTCGGAAACGAAACGATGCACGGAATCGTCTACAAATGAAAGGAGCGCACCCTATCCACTTTTTTGGACCGAATAGTGATGTTTTGGTTCGTTTGGGTCAGTTTCGTTACTGCACCGAAAACCATGCCGGGGTTGCATTTAACGCACCGATTCGGGTCGGAAACGAAACGGTGCACGGGATTGGCTAGAAACGAAAGGAACGCACCCAATTCACTTTTTTGGACCCAATAGTGATGTTTTGGTTCGTTTGGGTCAGTTTCGTTACTACACCGAAAACCATACCGGGGTTGCATTTAATGCACCGATTCGGGTCAGAAATGAAACGATCCACGGAATCGGCTACAAACAAAACGAACGCACAGAATTCAATTTTTTGGACCCAATAGTGATGTTTTGGTTCGTTTGGGTCCGTTTCGTTACTGCACCGAAAACCATGCCGGGGTTGCATTTAATGCACCGATTCGGGTCGGTAACGAAACGATGCGCGGAATCATCCAGAAACAAAACGAACGCACCCTATCCACTTTTTTGGACCGAATAGTGATGTTTTGGTTCGTTTGGGTCAGTTTGGTTACTGCACCAAAAACCATGCCGGGGTTGCATTTAATGCACCGATTCGGGTCGGAAACGAAACGATGCACGGAATCGTCTACAAATGAAAGGAGCGCACCCTATCCACTTTTTTGGACCGAATAGTGATGTTTTGGTTCGTTTGGGTCAGTTTGGTTACTGCACCGAAAACCATGCCGGGGTTGCATTTAATGCACCGATTCGGGTCGGAAACGAAACGATGCAAAGAATCGGCTAGAAACGAAACGAATGCACCCAATTCACTTTTTTGGACCCAATAGTGATGTTTTGGTTCGTTTGGGTCAGTTTCGTTACTGCACCGAAAACCATGCCGGGGTTGCATTTAATGCACCGATTCGGGTCGGAAACGAAACGATGCACGGAATCATCCAGAAACGAAACGAACGCACCCTATCCACTTTTTTGGACCGAATAGTGATGTTTTGGTTCGTTTGGGTCATTTTGGTTACTGCACCGAAAACCATGCCGGGGTTGCATTTAATGCACCGATTCGGGTCGGAAACGAAACGATGCACGGAATCGTCTACAAATGAAAGGAGCGCACCCTATCCACTTTTTTGGACCGAATAGTGATGTTTTGGTTCGTTTGGGTCAGTTTGGTTACTGCACCGAAAACCATGCCGGGGTTGCATTTAATGCACCGATTCGGGTCGGAAACGAAACGATGCACGGAATCGGCTAGAAACGAAACGAATGCACCCTATCCACTTTTTTGGACCCAATAGTGATGTTTTGGTTCGTTTGGGTCAGTTTGGTTACTGCACCGAAAACCATGCCGGGGTTGCATTTAATGCACCGATTCGGGTCGGAAACGAAACGATGCAAAGAATCGGCTAGAAACGAAACGAATGCACCCAATTCACTTTTTTGGACCCAATAGTGATGTTTTGGTTCGTTTGGGTCAGTTTCGTTACTGCACCGAAAACCATGCCGGGGTTGCATTTAATGCACCGATTCGGGTCGGAAACGAAACGATGCACGGAATCATCCAGAAACAAAACGAACGCACCCTATCCACATTTTTGGACCGAATAGTGATGTTTTGGTTCGTTTGGGTCAGTTTGGTTACTGCACCGAAAACCATGCCGGGGTTGCATTTAATGCACCGATTCGGGTCGGAAACGAAACGATGCAAAGAATCGGCTAGAAACGAAACGAATGCACCCTATCCACTTTTTTGGACCCAATAGTGATGTTTTGGTTCGTTTGGGTCAGTTTCGTTACTGCACCGAAAACCATGTCGGGCTTGCATTTAATGCACCAATTCGAGTCGGAAATGAAACGATGCACGGAATCGTCCAGAAACGAAAGGAACGCACCCTATCCACTTTTTTCGACCCAATAGTGATGTTTTGGTTCGTTTGGGTCAGTTTCGTTACTGCACCGAATACCATGCCGGGGTTGCATTTAATGCACCGATTCGGGTCGGAAACGAAATGGTGCACGGGATCGGCTAGAAACGAAAGGAACGCACCCAATTCACTTTTTTGGACCCAATAGTGATGTTTTGGTTCGTTTGGGTCAGTTTCGTTACTGCACCGAAAACCATGCCGGGGTTGCATTTAATGCACCGATTCGGGTCGGAAACGAAACGATGCACTGGATCGGCTACAAACAAAACGAACGCACCCAATTCACTTTTTTGGACCCAATAGTGATGTTTTGGTTCGTTTGGGTCAGTTTCGTTACTGCACCGAAAACCATGCCGGGGTTGCATTTAATGCACCGATTCGGGTCGGAAACGAAACGATGCACTGGATCGGCTACAAACAAAACGAACGCACCCAATTCACTTTTTTGGACCCAATAGTGATGTTTTGGTTCGTTTGGGTCAGTTTCTTACTACACCGAAAACCATACCGGGGTTGCATTTAATGCACCGATTCGGGTTTGAAATGAAACGATGCACGGAATCGGCTACAAACAAAACGAACGCACATAATTCAATTTTTTGGACCCAATAGTGATGTTTTGGTTCGTTTGGGTCAGTTTCGTTACTGCACCGAAAACCATGCCGGGGTTGCATTTAATGCACCGATTCGGGTCGGAAACGAAACGATGCACGGAATCATCCAGAAACGAAACGAACGCACCCTATCCACTTTTTTGGACCCAATAGTGATGTTTTGGTTCGTTTGGGTCAGTTTGGTTACTGCACCGAAAACCATGCCGGGGTTGCATATAACGCACCGATTCGGGTCGGAAACGAAACGGTGCACGGGATCGGCTAGAAACGAAACGAACGCACCCTATCCACTTTTTTGGACCCAATAGTGATGTTTTGGTTCGTTTGGGTCAGTTTGGTTACTGCACCGAAAACCATGCCGGGGTTGCATATAACGCACCGATTCGGGTCGGAAACGAAACGGTGCACGGGATCGGCTAGAAACGAAACGAACGCACCCAATTCACTTTTTTGGACCCAATAGTGATGTTTTGGTTCGTTTGGGTCAGTTTCGTTACTGCACCGAAAACCATGCCGGGGTTGCATTTAATGCACCGATTCGGGTCGGAAACGAAACGATGCACGGAATCATCCAGAAACGAAACGAACGCACCCTATCCACTTTTTTGGACCCAATAGTGATGTTTTGGTTCGTTTGGGTCAGTTTGGTTACTGCACCGAAAACCATGCCGGGGTTGCATATAACGCACCGATTCGGGTCGGAAACGAAACGATGCACGGGATCGGCTAGAAACGAAACGAACGCACCCAATTCACTTTTTTGGACCCAATAGTGATGTTTTGGTTTGTTTGGGTCAGTTTCGTTACTACACCGAAAACCATACCGGGGTTGCATTTAATGCACCGATTCGGGTCAGAAATGAAACGATCCACGGAATCGGCTACAAACAAAACGAACGCACGGAATTCAATTTTTTGGACCCAATAGTGATGTTTTGGTTCGTTTGGGTCAGTTTCGTTACTGCACCGAAAACCATGCCGGGGTTGCATTTAATGCACCGATTCGGGTCGGTAACGAAACGATGCGCGGAATCATCCAGAAACAAAACGAACGCACCCTATCCACATTTTTGGACCGAATAGTGATGTTTTGGTTCGTTTGGGTCAGTTTGGTTACTGCACCGAAAACCATGCCAGGGTTGCATTTAATGCACCGATTCGGGTCGGAAACGAAACGATGCAAAGAATCGGCTAGAAACGAAACGAATGCACCCTATCCACTTTTTTGGACCCAATAGTGATGTTTTGGTTCGTTTGGGTCAGTTTCGTTACTGCACCGAAAACCATGTCGGGCTTGCATTTAATGCACCAATTCGAGTCGGAAATGAAACGATGCACGGAATCGTCCAGAAACGAAAGGAACGCACCCTATCCACTTTTTTCGACCCAATAGTGATGTTTTGGTTCGTTTGGGTCAGTTTCGTTACTGCACCGAATACCATGCCGGGGTTGCATTTAATGCACCGATTCGGGTCGGAAACGAAATGGTGCACGGGATCGGCTAGAAACGAAAGGAACGCACCCAATTCACTTTTTTGGACCCAATAGTGATGTTTTGGTTCGTTTGGGTCAGTTTCGTTACTGCACCGAAAACCATGCCGGGGTTGCATTTAATGCACCGATTCGGGTCGGAAACGAAACGATGCACTGGATCGGCTACAAACAAAACGAACGCACCCAATTCACTTTTTTGGACCCAATAGTGATGTTTTGGTTCGTTTGGGTCAGTTTCGTTACTGCACCGAAAACCATGCCGGGGTTGCATTTAATGCACCGATTCGGGTCGGAAACGAAACGATGCACTGGATCGGCTACAAACAAAACGAACGCACCCAATTCACTTTTTTGGACCCAATAGTGATGTTTTGGTTCGTTTGGGTCAGTTTCTTACTACACCGAAAACCATACCGGGGTTGCATTTAATGCACCGATTCGGGTTTGAAATGAAACGATGCACGGAATCGGCTACAAACAAAACGAACGCACATAATTCAATTTTTTGGACCCAATAGTGATGTTTTGGTTCGTTTGGGTCAGTTTCGTTACTGCACCGAAAACCATGCCGGGGTTGCATTTAATGCACCGATTCGGGTCGGAAACGAAACGATGCACGGAATCATCCAGAAACGAAACGAACGCACCCTATCCACTTTTTTGGACCCAATAGTGATGTTTTGGTTCGTTTGGGTCAGTTTGGTTACTGCACCGAAAACCATGCCGGGGTTGCATATAACGCACCGATTCGGGTCGGAAACGAAACGGTGCACGGGATCGGCTAGAAACGAAACGAACGCACCCTATCCACTTTTTTGGACCCAATAGTGATGTTTTGGTTCGTTTGGGTCAGTTTGGTTACTGCACCGAAAACCATGCCGGGGTTGCATATAACGCACCGATTCGGGTCGGAAACGAAACGGTGCACGGGATCGGCTAGAAACGAAACGAACGCACCCAATTCACTTTTTTGGACCCAATAGTGATGTTTTGGTTCGTTTGGGTCAGTTTCGTTACTGCACCGAAAACCATGCCGGGGTTGCATTTAATGCACCGATTCGGGTCGGAAACGAAACGATGCACGGAATCATCCAGAAACGAAACGAACGCACCCTATCCACTTTTTTGGACCCAATAGTGATGTTTTGGTTCGTTTGGGTCAGTTTGGTTACTGCACCGAAAACCATGCCGGGGTTGCATATAACGCACCGATTCGGGTCGGAAACGAAACGATGCACGGGATCGGCTAGAAACGAAACGAACGCACCCAATTCACTTTTTTGGACCCAATAGTGATGTTTTGGTTTGTTTGGGTCAGTTTCGTTACTACACCGAAAACCATACCGGGGTTGCATTTAATGCACCGATTCGGGTCAGAAATGAAACGATCCACGGAATCGGCTACAAACAAAACGAACGCACGGAATTCAATTTTTTGGACCCAATAGTGATGTTTTGGTTCGTTTGGGTCAGTTTCGTTACTGCACCGAAAACCATGCCGGGGTTGCATTTAATGCACCGATTCGGGTCGGTAACGAAACGATGCGCGGAATCATCCAGAAACAAAACGAACGCACCCTATCCACATTTTTGGACCGAATAGTGATGTTTTGGTTCGTTTGGGTCAGTTTGGTTACTGCACCGAAAACCATGCCAGGGTTGCATTTAATGCACCGATTCGGGTCGGAAACGAAACGATGCAAAGAATCGGCTAGAAACGAAACGAATGCACCCTATCCACTTTTTTGGACCCAATAGTGATGTTTTGGTTCGTTTGGGTCAGTTTCGTTACTGCACCGAAAACCATGTCGGGCTTGCATTTAATGCACCAATTCGAGTCGGAAATGAAACGATGCACGGAATCGTCCAGAAACGAAAGGAACGCACCCTATCCACTTTTTTCGACCCAATAGTGATGTTTTGGTTCGTTTGGGTCAGTTTCGTTACTGCACCGAATACCATGCCGGGGTTGCATTTAATGCACCGATTCGGGTCGGAAACGAAATGGTGCACGGGATCGGCTAGAAACGAAAGGAACGCACCCAATTCACTTTTTTGGACCCAATAGTGATGTTTTGGTTCGTTTGGGTCAGTTTCGTTACTGCACCGAAAACCATGCCGGGGTTGCATTTAATGCACCGATTCGGGTCGGAAACGAAACGATGCACTGGATCGGCTACAAACAAAACGAACGCACCCAATTCACTTTTTTGGACCCAATAGTGATGTTTTGGTTCGTTTGGGTCAGTTTCGTTACTGCACCGAAAACCATGCCGGGGTTGCATTTAATGCACCGATTCGGGTCGGAAACGAAACGATGCACTGGATCGGCTACAAACAAAACGAACGCACCCAATTCACTTTTTTGGACCCAATAGTGATGTTTTGGTTCGTTTGGGTCAGTTTCTTACTACACCGAAAACCATACCGGGGTTGCATTTAATGCACCGATTCGGGTTTGAAATGAAACGATGCACGGAATCGGCTACAAACAAAACGAACGCACATAATTCAATTTTTTGGACCCAATAGTGATGTTTTGGTTCGTTTGGGTCAGTTTCGTTACTGCACCGAAAACCATGCCGGGGTTGCATTTAATGCACCGATTCGGGTCGGAAACGAAACGATGCACGGAATCATCCAGAAACGAAACGAACGCACCCTATCCACTTTTTTGGACCCAATAGTGATGTTTTGGTTCGTTTGGGTCAGTTTGGTTACTGCACCGAAAACCATGCCGGGGTTGCATATAACGCACCGATTCGGGTCGGAAACGAAACGGTGCACGGGATCGGCTAGAAACGAAACGAACGCACCCTATCCACTTTTTTGGACCCAATAGTGATGTTTTGGTTCGTTTGGGTCAGTTTGGTTACTGCACCGAAAACCATGCCGGGGTTGCATATAACGCACCGATTCGGGTCGGAAACGAAACGGTGCACGGGATCGGCTAGAAACGAAACGAACGCACCCAATTCACTTTTTTGGACCCAATAGTGATGTTTTGGTTCGTTTGGGTCAGTTTCGTTACTGCACCGAAAACCATGCCGGGGTTGCATTTAATGCACCGATTCGGGTCGGAAACGAAACGATGCACGGAATCATCCAGAAACGAAACGAACGCACCCTATCCACTTTTTTGGACCCAATAGTGATGTTTTGGTTCGTTTGGGTCAGTTTGGTTACTGCACCGAAAACCATGCCGGGGTTGCATATAACGCACCGATTCGGGTCGGAAACGAAACGATGCACGGGATCGGCTAGAAACGAAACGAACGCACCCAATTCACTTTTTTGGACCCAATAGTGATGTTTTGGTTTGTTTGGGTCAGTTTCGTTACTACACCGAAAACCATACCGGGGTTGCATTTAATGCACCGATTCGGGTCAGAAATGAAACGATCCACGGAATCGGCTACAAACAAAACGAACGCACGGAATTCAATTTTTTGGACCCAATAGTGATGTTTTGGTTCGTTTGGGTCAGTTTCGTTACTGCACCGAAAACCATGCCGGGGTTGCATTTAATGCACCGATTCGGGTCGGTAACGAAACGATGCGCGGAATCATCCAGAAACAAAACGAACGCACCCTATCCACATTTTTGGACCGAATAGTGATGTTTTGGTTCGTTTGGGTCAGTTTGGTTACTGCACCGAAAACCATGCCAGGGTTGCATTTAATGCACCGATTCGGGTCGGAAACGAAACGATGCAAAGAATCGGCTAGAAACGAAACGAATGCACCCTATCCACTTTTTTGGACCCAATAGTGATGTTTTGGTTCGTTTGGGTCAGTTTCGTTACTGCACCGAAAACCATGCCGGGGTTGCATTTAATGCACCGATTCGGGTCGGAAACGAAATGATGCAAAGAATCGGCTAGAAACGAAAGGAACGCACCCAATTCACTTTTTTGGACCCAATAGTGATGTTTTGGTTCGTTTGGGTCAGTTTCGTTACTGCACCAAAAACCATGCCGGGGTTGCATTTAATGCACCGATTCGGGTCGGAAACGAAACGATGCACTGGATCGGCTACAAACAAAACGAACGCACCCAATTCACTTTTTTGGACCCAATAGTGATGTTTTGGTTCGTTTGGGTCAGTTTCGTTACTGCACCGAAAACCATGCCGGAGTTGCATTTAATGCACCGATTCGGGTCGGAAACGAAACGATGCACTGGATCGGCTACAAACAAAACGAACGCACCCAATTCACTTTTTTGGACCCAATAGTGATGTTTTGGTTCGTTTGGGTCAGTTTCTTACTACACCGAAAACCATACCGGGGTTGCATTTAATGCACCGATTCGGGTTTGAAATGAAACGATGCACGGAATCGGCTACAAACAAAACGAACGCACATAATTCAATTTTTTGGACCCAATAGTGATGTTTTGGTTCGTTTGGGTCAGTTTCGTTACTGCACCGAAAACCATGCCGGGGTTGCATTTAATGCACCGATTCGGGTCGGAAACGAAACGATGCACGGAATCATCCAGAAACGAAACGAACGCACCCTATCCACTTTTTTGGACCCAATAGTGATGTTTTGGTTCGTTTGGGTCAGTTTGGTTACTGCACCGAAAACCATGCCGGGGTTGCATATAACGCACCGATTCGGGTCGGAAACGAAACGGTGCACGGGATCGGCTAGAAACGAAACGAACGCACCCTATCCACTTTTTTGGACCCAATAGTGATGTTTTGGTTCGTTTGGGTCAGTTTGGTTACTGCACCGAAAACCATGCCGGGGTTGCATATAACGCACCGATTCGGGTCGGAAACGAAACGGTGCACGGGATCGGCTAGAAACGAAACGAACGCACCCAATTCACTTTTTTGGACCCAATAGTGATGTTTTGGTTCGTTTGGGTCAGTTTCGTTACTGCACCGAAAACCATGCCGGGGTTGCATTTAATGCACCGATTCGGGTCGGAAACGAAACGATGCACGGAATCATCCAGAAACGAAACGAACGCACCCTATCCACTTTTTTGGACCCAATAGTGATGTTTTGGTTCGTTTGGGTCAGTTTGGTTACTGCACCGAAAACCATGCCGGGGTTGCATATAACGCACCGATTCGGGTCGGAAACGAAACGATGCACGGGATCGGCTAGAAACGAAACGAACGCACCCAATTCACTTTTTTGGACCCAATAGTGATGTTTTGGTTTGTTTGGGTCAGTTTCGTTACTACACCGAAAACCATACCGGGGTTGCATTTAATGCACCGATTCGGGTCAGAAATGAAACGATCCACGGAATCGGCTACAAACAAAACGAACGCACGGAATTCAATTTTTTGGACCCAATAGTGATGTTTTGGTTCGTTTGGGTCAGTTTCGTTACTGCACCGAAAACCATGCCGGGGTTGCATTTAATGCACCGATTCGGGTCGGTAACGAAACGATGCGCGGAATCATCCAGAAACAAAACGAACGCACCCTATCCACATTTTTGGACCGAATAGTGATGTTTTGGTTCGTTTGGGTCAGTTTGGTTACTGCACCGAAAACCATGCCAGGGTTGCATTTAATGCACCGATTCGGGTCGGAAACGAAACGATGCAAAGAATCGGCTAGAAACGAAACGAATGCACCCTATCCACTTTTTTGGACCCAATAGTGATGTTTTGGTTCGTTTGGGTCAGTTTCGTTACTGCACCGAAAACCATGCCGGGGTTGCATTTAATGCACCGATTCGGGTCGGAAACGAAATGATGCAAAGAATCGGCTAGAAACGAAAGGAACGCACCCAATTCACTTTTTTGGACCCAATAGTGATGTTTTGGTTCGTTTGGGTCAGTTTCGTTACTGCACCGAAAACCATGCCGGGGTTGCATTTAATGCACCGATTCGGGTCGGAAACGAAACGATGCACTGGATCGGCTACAAACAAAACGAACGCACCCAATTCACTTTTTTGGACCCAATAGTGATGTTTTGGTTCGTTTGGGTCAGTTTCGTTACTGCACCGAAAACCATGCCGGGGTTGCATTTAATGCACCGATTCGGGTCGGAAACGAAACGATACACTGGATCGGCTACAAACAAAACGAACGCACCCAATTCACTTTTTTGGACCCAATAGTGATGTTTTGGTTCGTTTGGGTCAGTTTCTTACTACACCGAAAACCATACCGGGGTTGCATTTAATGCACCGATTCGGGTTTGAAATGAAACGATGCACGGAATCGGCTACAAACAAAACGAACGCACATAATTCAATTTTTTGGACCCAATAGTGATGTTTTGGTTCGTTTGGGTCAGTTTCGTTACTGCACCGAAAACCATGCCGGGGTTGCATTTAATGCACCGATTCGGGTCGGAAACGAAACGATGCACGGAATCATCCAGAAACGAAACGAACGCACCCTATCCACTTTTTTGGACCCAATAGTGATGTTTTGGTTCGTTTGGGTCAGTTTGGTTACTGCACCGAAAACCATGCCGGGGTTGCATATAACGCACCGATTCGGGTCGGAAACGAAACGGTGCACGGGATCGGCTAGAAACGAAACGAACGCACCCTATCCACTTTTTTGGACCCAATAGTGATGTTTTGGTTCGTTTGGGTCAGTTTGGTTACTGCACCGAAAACCATGCCGGGGTTGCATATAACGCACCGATTCGGGTCGGAAACGAAACGGTGCACGGGATCGGCTAGAAACGAAACGAACGCACCCAATTCACTTTTTTGGACCCAATAGTGATGTTTTGGTTCGTTTGGGTCAGTTTCGTTACTGCACCGAAAACCATGCCGGGGTTGCATTTAATGCACCGATTCGGGTCGGAAACGAAACGATGCACGGAATCATCCAGAAACGAAACGAACGCACCCTATCCACTTTTTTGGACCCAATAGTGATGTTTTGGTTCGTTTGGGTCAGTTTGGTTACTGCACCGAAAACCATGCCGGGGTTGCATATAACGCACCGATTCGGGTCGGAAACGAAACGATGCACGGGATCGGCTAGAAACGAAACGAACGCACCCAATTCACTTTTTTGGACCCAATAGTGATGTTTTGGTTTGTTTGGGTCAGTTTCGTTACTACACCGAAAACCATACCGGGGTTGCATTTAATGCACCGATTCGGGTCAGAAATGAAACGATCCACGGAATCGGCTACAAACAAAACGAACGCACGGAATTCAATTTTTTGGACCCAATAGTGATGTTTTGGTTCGTTTGGGTCAGTTTCGTTACTGCACCGAAAACCATGCCGGGGTTGCATTTAATGCACCGATTCGGGTCGGTAACGAAACGATGCGCGGAATCATCCAGAAACAAAAGGAACGCACCCTATCCACTTTTTTGGACCGAATAGTGATGTTTTGGTTCGTTTGGGTCAGTTTGGTTACTGCACCGAAAACCATGCCGGGGTTGCATTTAATGCACCGATTCGGGTCGGAAACGAAACGATGCACGGAATCGTCTACAAATGAAAGGAGCGCACCCTATCCACTTTTTTGGACCGAATAGTGATGTTTTGGTTCGTTTGGGTCAGTTTGGTTACTGCACCGAAAACCATGCCGGGGTTGCATTTAATGCACCGATTCGGGTCGGAAACGAAACGATGCAAAGAATCGGCTAGAAACGAAACGAATGCACCCAATTCACTTTTTTGGACCCAATAGTGATGTTTTGGTTCGTTTGGGTCAGTTTCGTTACTGCACCGAAAACCATGCCGGGGTTGCATTTAATGCACCGTTTCGGGTCGGAAACGAAACGATGCACGGAATCATCCAGAAACAAAACGAACGCACCCTATCCACATTTTTGGACCGAATAGTGATGTTTTGGTTCGTTTGGGTCAGTTTGGTTACTGCACCGAAAACCATGCCGGGGTTGCATTTAATGCACCGATTCGGGTCGGAAACGAAACGATGCAAAGAATCGGCTAGAAACGAAACGAATGCACCCAATTCACTTTTTTGGACCCAATAGTGATGTTTTGGTTCGTTTGGGTCAGTTTCGTTACTGCACCGAAAACCATGCCGGGGTTGCATTTAATGCACCGATTCGGGTCGGAAACGAAACGGTGCACGGGATCGGCTAGAAATGAAACGAACGCACCCAATTCACTTTTTTGGACCCAATAGTGATGTTTTGGTTCGTTTGGGTCAGTTTCGTTACTACACCGAAAACCATGCCGGGGTTGCATTTAATGCACCGATTCGGGTCGGAAATGAAACGATCCACGGAATCGGCTACAAACAAAACGAACGCACAGAATTCAATTTTTTGGACCCAATAGTGATGTTTTGGTTCGTTTGGGTCAGTTTCGTTACTGCACCGAAAACCATGCTGGGGTTGCATTTAATGCACCCATTCGGGTCAGAAATCAAACGATGCACGGAATCGGCTAGAAACGAGATGAACGCACCCAATTCACTTTTTTGGACCCAATAGTGATGTTTTGGTTCGTTTGGGTCAGTTTCGTTACTGCACCGAAAACCATGCCGGGCTTGCATTTAATGCACCGATTCGGGTCGGAAACGAAACGGTGCACGGGATCGGCTAGAAATGAAACGAACGCACCCAATTCACTTTTTTGGACCCAATAGTGATGTTTTGGTTCGTTTGGGTCAGTTTCGTTACTACACCGAAAACCATGCCGGGGTTGCATTTAATGCACCGATTCGGGTCGGAAATGAAACGATCCACGGAATCGTCTACAAACAAAACGAACGCACAGAATTCAATTTTTTGGACCCAATAGTGATGTTTTGGTTCGTTTGGGTCAGTTTCGTTACTGCACCGAAAACCATGCTGGGGTTGCATTTAATGCACCCATTCGGGTCAGAAATCAAACGATGCACGGAATCGGCTAGAAACGAGATGAACGCACCCAATTCACTTTTTTGGACCCAATAGTGATGTTTTGGTTCGTTTGGGTCAGTTTCGTTACTGCACCGAAAACCATGCCGGGGTTGCATTTAATGCACCGATTCGGGTCGGAAACGAAACGATGCACGGAATCATCCAGAAACGAAACGAACGCACCCTATCCACTTTTTTGGACCCAATAGTGATGTTTTGGTTCGTTTGGGTCAGTTTGGTTACTGCACCGAAAACCATGCCGGGGTTGCATATAACGCACCGATTCGGGTCGGAAACGAAACGGTGCACGGGATTGGCTAGAAACGAAAGGAACGCACCCAATTCACTTTTTTGGACCCAATAGTGATGTTTTGGTTCGTTTGGGTCAGTTTCGTTACTACACCGAAAACCATACCGGGGTTGCATTTAATGCACCGATTCGGGTCAGAAATGAAACGATCCACGGAATCGGCTACAAACAAAACGAACGCACAGAATTCAATTTTTTGGACCCAATAGTGATGTTTTGGTTCGTTTGGGTCCGTTTCGTTACTGCACCGAAAACCATGCCGGGGTTGCATTTAATGCACCGATTCGGGTCGGAAACGAAACGATGCACGGAATCATCCAGAAACGAAACGAACGCACCCTATCCACTTTTTTGGACCCAATAGTGATGTTTTGGTTCGTTTGGGTCAGTTTGGTTACTGCACCGAAAACCATGCCGGGGTTGCATATAACGCACCGATTCGGGTCGGAAACGAAACGGTGCACGGGATCGGCTAGAAACGAAACGAACGCACCCAATTCACTTTTTTGGACCCAATAGTGATGTTTTGGTTCGTTTGGGTCAGTTTCGTTACTGCACCGAAAACCATGCCGGGGTTGCATTTAATGCACCGATTCGGGTCGGAAACGAAACGATGCACGGAATCATCCAGAAACGAAACGAACGCACCCTATCCACTTTTTTGGACCCAATAGTGATGTTTTGGTTCGTTTGGGTCAGTTTGGTTACTGCACCGAAAACCATGCCGGGGTTGCATATAACGCACCGATTCGGGTCGGAAACGAAACGATGCACGGGATCGGCTAGAAACGAAACGAACGCACCCAATTCACTTTTTTGGACCCAATAGTGATGTTTTGGTTTGTTTGGGTCAGTTTCGTTACTACACCGAAAACCATACCGGGGTTGCATTTAATGCACCGATTCGGGTCAGAAATGAAACGATCCACGGAATCGGCTACAAACAAAACGAACGCACGGAATTCAATTTTTTGGACCCAATAGTGATGTTTTGGTTCGTTTGGGTCAGTTTCGTTACTGCACCGAAAACCATGCCGGGGTTGCATTTAATGCACCGATTCGGGTCGGTAACGAAACGATGCGCGGAATCATCCAGAAACAAAAGGAACGCACCCTATCCACTTTTTTGGACCGAATAGTGATGTTTTGGTTCGTTTGGGTCAGTTTGGTTACTGCACCGAAAACCATGCCGGGGTTGCATTTAATGCACCGATTCGGGTCGGAAACGAAACGATGCACGGAATCATCCAGAAACGAAACGAACGCACCCTATCCACTTTTTTGGACCCAATAGTGATGTTTTGGTTCGTTTGGGTCAGTTTGGTTACTGCACCGAAAACCATGCCGGGGTTGCATATAACGCACCGATTCGGGTCGGAAACGAAACGGTGCACGGGATCGGCTAGAAACGAAACGAACGCACCCTATCCACTTTTTTGGACCCAATAGTGATGTTTTGGTTCGTTTGGGTCAGTTTGGTTACTGCACCGAAAACCATGCCGGGGTTGCATATAACGCACCGATTCGGGTCGGAAACGAAACGGTGCACGGGATCGGCTAGAAACGAAACGAACGCACCCAATTCACTTTTTTGGACCCAATAGTGATGTTTTGGTTCGTTTGGGTCAGTTTCGTTACTGCACCGAAAACCATGCCGGGGTTGCATTTAATGCACCGATTCGGGTCGGAAACGAAACGATCCACGGAATCGGCTACAAACAAAACGAACGCACGGAATTCAATTTTTTGGACCCAATAGTGATGTTTTGGTTCGTTTGGGTCAGTTTCGTTACTGCACCGAAAACCATGCCGGGGTTGCATTTAATGCACCGATTCGGGTCGGTAACGAAACGATGCGCGGAATCATCCAGAAACAAAAGGAACGCACCCTATCCACTTTTTTGGACCGAATAGTGATGTTTTGGTTCGTTTGGGTCAGTTTGGTTACTGCACCGAAAACCATGCCGGGGTTGCATTTAATGCACCGATTCGGGTCGGAAACGAAACGATGCACGGAATCATCCAGAAACGAAACGAACGCACCCTATCCACTTTTTTGGACCGAATAGTGATGTTTTGGTTCGTTTGGGTCAGTTTGGTTACTGCACCGAAAACCATGCCGGGGTTGCATTTAATGCACCGATTCGGGTCGGAAACGAAACGATGCACGGAATCATCCAGAAACGAAACGAACGCACCCTATCCACTTTTTTGGACCCAATAGTGATGTTTTGGTTCGTTTGGGTCAGTTTGGTTACTGCACCGAAAACCATGCCGGGGTTGCATATAACGCACCGATTCGGGTCGGAAACGAAACGGTGCACGGGATCGGCTAGAAACGAAACGAACGCACCCTATCCACTTTTTTGGACCCAATAGTGATGTTTTGGTTCGTTTGGGTCAGTTTGGTTACTGCACCGAAAACCATGCCGGGGTTGCATATAACGCACCGATTCGGGTCGGAAACGAAACGGTGCACGGGATCGGCTAGAAACGAAACGAACGCACCCAATTCACTTTTTTGGACCCAATAGTGATGTTTTGGTTCGTTTGGGTCAGTTTCGTTACTGCACCGAAAACCATGCCGGGGTTGCATTTAATGCACCGATTCGGGTCGGAAACGAAACGATGCACGGAATCATCCAGAAACGAAACGAACGCACCCTATCCACTTTTTTGGACCCAATAGTGATGTTTTGGTTCGTTTGGGTCAGTTTGGTTACTGCACCGAAAACCATGCCGGGGTAGCATATAACGCACCGATTCGGGTCGGAAACGAAACGATGCACGGGATCGGCTAGAAACGAAACGAACGCACCCAATTCACTTTTTTGGACCCAATAGTGATGTTTTGGTTTGTTTGGGTCAGTTTCGTTACTACACCGAAAACCATACCGGGGTTGCATTTAATGCACCGATTCGGGTCAGAAATGAAACGATCCACGGAATCGGCTACAAACAAAACGAACGCACGGAATTCAATTTTTTGGACCCAATAGTGATGTTTTGGTTCGTTTGGGTCAGTTTCGTTACTGCACCGAAAACCATGCCGGGGTTGCATTTAATGCACCGATTCGGGTCGGTAACGAAACGATGCGCGGAATCATCCAGAAACAAAAGGAACGCACCCTATCCACTTTTTTGGACCGAATAGTGATGTTTTGGTTCGTTTGGGTCAGTTTGGTTACTGCACCGAAAACCATGCCGGGGTTGCATTTAATGCACCGATTCGGGTCGGAAACGAAACGATGCACGGAATCGTCTACAAATGAAAGGAGCGCACCCTATCCACTTTTTTGGACCGAATAGTGATGTTTTGGTTCGTTTGGGTCAGTTTGGTTACTGCACCGAAAACCATGCCGGGGTTGCATTTAATGCACCGATTCGGGTCGGAAACGAAACGATGCAAAGAATCGGCTAGAAACGAAACGAATGCACCCAATTCACTTTTTTGGACCCAATAGTGATGTTTTGGTTCGTTTGGGTCAGTTTCGTTACTGCACCGAAAACCATGCCGGGGTTGCATTTAATGCACCGTTTCGGGTCGGAAACGAAACGATGCACGGAATCATCCAGAAACAAAACGAACGCACCCTATCCACATTTTTGGACCGAATAGTGATGTTTTGGTTCGTTTGGGTCAGTTTGGTTACTGCACCGAAAACCATGCCGGGGTTGCATTTAATGCACCGATTCGGGTCGGAAACGAAACGATGCAAAGAATCGGCTAGAAACGAAACGAATGCACCCAATTCACTTTTTTGGACCCAATAGTGATGTTTTGGTTCGTTTGGGTCAGTTTCGTTACTGCACCGAAAACCATGCCGGGGTTGCATTTAATGCACCGATTCGGGTCGGAAACGAAACGGTGCACGGGATCGGCTAGAAATGAAACGAACGCACCCAATTCACTTTTTTGGACCCAATAGTGATGTTTTGGTTCGTTTGGGTCAGTTTCGTTACTACACCGAAAACCATGCCGGGGTTGCATTTAATGCACCGATTCGGGTCGGAAATGAAACGATCCACGGAATCGGCTACAAACAAAACGAACGCACAGAATTCAATTTTTTGGACCCAATAGTGATGTTTTGGTTCGTTTGGGTCAGTTTCGTTACTGCACCGAAAACCATGCTGGGGTTGCATTTAATGCACCCATTCGGGTCAGAAATCAAACGATGCACGGAATCGGCTAGAAACGAGATGAACGCACCCAATTCACTTTTTTGGACCCAATAGTGATGTTTTGGTTCGTTTGGGTCAGTTTCGTTACTGCACCGAAAACCATGCCGGGCTTGCATTTAATGCACCGATTCGGGTCGGAAACGAAACGGTGCACGGGATCGGCTAGAAATGAAACGAACGCACCCAATTCACTTTTTTGGACCCAATAGTGATGTTTTGGTTCGTTTGGGTCAGTTTCGTTACTACACCGAAAACCATGCCGGGGTTGCATTTAATGCACCGATTCGGGTCGGAAATGAAACGATCCACGGAATCGTCTACAAACAAAACGAACGCACAGAATTCAATTTTTTGGACCCAATAGTGATGTTTTGGTTCGTTTGGGTCAGTTTCGTTACTGCACCGAAAACCATGCTGGGGTTGCATTTAATGCACCCATTCGGGTCAGAAATCAAACGATGCACGGAATCGGCTAGAAACGAGATGAACGCACCCAATTCACTTTTTTGGACCCAATAGTGATGTTTTGGTTCGTTTGGGTCAGTTTCGTTACTGCACCGAAAACCATGCCGGGGTTGCATTTAATGCACCGATTCGGGTCGGAAACGAAACGATGCACGGAATCATCCAGAAACGAAACGAACGCACCCTATCCACTTTTTTGGACCCAATAGTGATGTTTTGGTTCGTTTGGGTCAGTTTGGTTACTGCACCGAAAACCATGCCGGGGTTGCATATAACGCACCGATTCGGGTCGGAAACGAAACGGTGCACGGGATTGGCTAGAAACGAAAGGAACGCACCCAATTCACTTTTTTGGACCCAATAGTGATGTTTTGGTTCGTTTGGGTCAGTTTCGTTACTACACCGAAAACCATACCGGGGTTGCATTTAATGCACCGATTCGGGTCAGAAATGAAACGATCCACGGAATCGGCTACAAACAAAACGAACGCACAGAATTCAATTTTTTGGACCCAATAGTGATGTTTTGGTTCGTTTGGGTCCGTTTCGTTACTGCACCGAAAACCATGCCGGGGTTGCATTTAATGCACCGATTCGGGTCGGTAACGAAACGATGCGCGGAATCATCCAGAAACAAAACGAACGCACCCTATCCACTTTTTTGGACCGAATAGTGATGTTTTGGTTCGTTTGGGTCAGTTTGGTTACTGCACCAAAAACCATGCCGGGGTTGCATTTAATGCACCGATTCGGGTCGGAAACGAAATGATGCACGGAATCGTCTACAAATGAAAGGAGCGCACCCTATCCACTTTTTTGGACCGAATAGTGATGTTTTGGTTCGTTTGGGTCAGTTTGGTTACTGCACCGAAAACCATGCCGGGGTTGCATTTAATGCACCGATTCGGGTCGGAAACGAAACGATGCAAAGAATCGGCTAGAAACGAAACGAATGCACCCAATTCACTTTTTTGGACCCAATAGTGATGTTTTGGTTCGTTTGGGTCAGTTTCGTTACTGCACCGAAAACCATGCCGGGGTTGCATTTAATGCACCGATTCGGGTCGGAAACGAAACGATGCACGGAATCATCCAGAAACGAAACGAACGCACCCTATCCACTTTTTTGGACCGAATAGTGATGTTTTGGTTCGTTTGGGTCATTTTGGTTACTGCACCGAAAACCATGCCGGGGTTGCATTTAATGCACCGATTCGGGTCGGAAACGAAACGATGCACGGAATCGTCTACAAATGAAAGGAGCGCACCCTATCCACTTTTTTGGATCGAATAGTGATGTTTTGGTTCGTTTGGGTCAGTTTGGTTACTGCACCGAAAACCATGCCGGGGTTGCATTTAATGCACCGATTCGGGTCGGAAACGAAACGATGCACGGAATCGTCTACAAATGAAAGGAGCGCACCCTATCCACTTTTTTGGACCCAATAGTGATGTTTTGGTTCGTTTGGGTCAGTTTGGTTACTGCACCGAAAACCATGCCGGGGTTGCATTTAATGCACCGATTCGGGTCGGAAACGAAACGATGCAAAGAATCGGCTAGAAACGAAACGAATGCACCCAATTCACTTTTTTGGACCCAATAGTGATGTTTTGGTTCGTTTGGGTCAGTTTCGTTACTGCACCGAAAACCATGCCGGGGTTGCATTTAATGCACCGATTCGGGTCGGAAACGAAACGATGCACGGAATCATCCAGAAACAAAACGAACGCACCCTATCCACATTTTTGGACCGAATAGTGATGTTTTGGTTCGTTTGGGTCAGTTTGGTTACTGCACCGAAAACCATGCCGGGGTTGCATTTAATGCACCGATTCGGGTCGGAAACGAAACGATGCAAAGAATCGGCTAGAAACGAAACGAATGCACCCTATCCACTTTTTTGGACCCAATAGTGATGTTTTGGTTCGTTTGGGTCAGTTTCGTTACTGCACCGAAAACCATGTCGGGCTTGCATTTAATGCACCAATTCGAGTCGGAAATGAAACGATGCACGGAATCGTCCAGAAACGAAAGGAACGCACCCTATCCACTTTTTTCGACCCAATAGTGATGTTTTGGTTCGTTTGGGTCAGTTTCGTTACTGCACCGAATACCATGCCGGGGTTGCATTTAATGCACCGATTCGGGTCAGAAACGAAATGGTGCACGGGATCGGCTAGAAACGAAACGAACGCACCCAATTCACTTTTTTGGACCCAATAGTGATGTTTTGGTTCGTTTGGGTCAGTTTCGTTACTACACCGAAAACCATGCCGGGGTTGCATTTAATGCACCGATTCGGGTCAGAAATGAAACGATCCACGGAATCGGCTACAAACAAAACGAACGCACAGAATTCAATTTTTTGGACCCAATAGTGATGTTTTGGTTCGTTTGGGTTAGTTTCGTTACTGCACCGAAAACCATGCCGGGGTTGCATTTAATGCACCGATTCGGGTCAGAAATCAAACGATGCACGGAATTGGCTAGAAACGAGATGAACGCACCCAATTCACTTTTTTGGACCCAATAGTGATATTTTGGTTCGTTTGGGTCAGTTTCGTTACTGCACCGAAAACCATGCCGGGGTTGCATTTAATGCACCGATTCGGGTCGGAAACGAAACGCTGCACGGGATCATCCAGAAACAAAACGAACGCACCCTATCCACATTTTTGGACCGAATAGTGATGTTTTGGTTCGTTTGGGTCAGTTTGGTTACTGCACCGAAAACCATGCCAGGGTTGCATTTAATGCACCGATTCGGGTCGGAAACGAAACGATGCAAAGAATCGGCTAGAAACGAAACGAATGCACCCTATCCACTTTTTTGGACCCAATAGTGATGTTTTGGTTCGTTTGGGTCAGTTTCGTTACTGCACCGAAAACCATGCCGGGGTTGCATTTATTGCACCGATTCGGGTCGGAAACGAAATGATGCAAAGAATCGGCTAGAAACGAAAGGAACGCACCCAATTCACTTTTTTGGACCCAATAGTGATGTTTTGGTTCGTTTGGGTCAGTTTCGTTACTGCACCGAAAACCATGCCGGGGTTGCATTTAATGCACCGATTCGGGTCGGAAACGAAACGATGCACTGGATCGGCTACAAACAAAACGAACGCACCCAATTCACTTTTTTGGACCCAATAGTGATGTTTTGGTTCGTTTGGGTCAGTTTCGTTACTGCACCGAAAACCATGCCGGGGTTGCATTTAATGCACCGATTCGGGTCGGAAACGAAACGATGCACTGGATCGGCTACAAACAAAACGAACGCACCCAATTCACTTTTTTGGACCCAATAGTGATGTTTTGGTTCGTTTGGGTCAGTTTCTTACTACACCGAAAACCATACCGGGGTTGCATTTAATGCACCGATTCGGGTTTGAAATGAAACGATGCACGGAATCGGCTACAAACAAAACGAACGCACATAATTCAATTTTTTGGACCCAATAGTGATGTTTTGGTTCGTTTGGGTCAGTTTCGTTACTGCACCGAAAACCATGCCGGGGTTGCATTTAATGCACCGATTCGGGTCGGAAACGAAACGATGCACGGAATCATCCAGAAACGAAACGAACGCACCCTATCCACTTTTTTGGACCCAATAGTGATGTTTTGGTTCGTTTGGGTCAGTTTGGTTACTGCACCGAAAACCATGCCGGGGTTGCATATAACGCACCGATTCGGGTCGGAAACGAAACGGTGCACGGGATCGGCTAGAAACGAAACGAACGCACCCAATTCACTTTTTTGGACCCAATAGTGATGTTTTGGTTCGTTTGGGTCAGTTTCGTTACTGCACCGAAAACCATGCCGGGGTTGCATTTAATGCACCGATTCGGGTCGGAAACGAAACGATGCACGGAATCATCCAGAAACGAAACGAACGCACCCTATCCACTTTTTTGGACCCAATAGTGATGTTTTGGTTCGTTTGGGTCAGTTTGGTTACTGCACCGAAAACCATGCCGGGGTTGCATATAACGCACCGATTCGGGTCGGAAACGAAACGATGCACGGGATCGGCTAGAAACGAAACGAACGCACCCAATTCACTTTTTTGGACCCAATAGTGATGTTTTGGTTTGTTTGGGTCAGTTTCGTTACTACACCGAAAACCATACCGGGGTTGCATTTAATGCACCGATTCGGGTCAGAAATGAAACGATCCACGGAATCGGCTACAAACAAAACGAACGCACGGAATTCAATTTTTTGGACCCAATAGTGATGTTTTGGTTCGTTTGGGTCAGTTTCGTTACTGCACCGAAAACCATGCCGGGGTTGCATTTAATGCACCGATTCGGGTCGGTAACGAAACGATGCGCGGAATCATCCAGAAACAAAAGGAACGCACCCTATCCACTTTTTTGGACCGAATAGTGATGTTTTGGTTCGTTTGGGTCAGTTTGGTTACTGCACCGAAAACCATGCCGGGGTTGCATTTAATGCACCGATTCGGGTCGGAAACGAAACGATGCACGGAATCGTCTACAAATGAAAGGAGCGCACCCTATCCACTTTTTTGGACCGAATAGTGATGTTTTGGTTCGTTTGGGTCAGTTTGGTTACTGCACCGAAAACCATGCCGGGGTTGCATTTAATGCACCGATTCGGGTCGGAAACGAAACGATGCAAAGAATCGGCTAGAAACGAAACGAATGCACCCAATTCACTTTTTTGGACCCAATAGTGATGTTTTGGTTCGTTTGGGTCAGTTTCGTTACTGCACCGAAAACCATGCCGGGGTTGCATTTAATGCACCGTTTCGGGTCGGAAACGAAACGATGCACGGAATCATCCAGAAACAAAACGAACGCACCCTATCCACATTTTTGGACCGAATAGTGATGTTTTGGTTCGTTTGGGTCAGTTTGGTTACTGCACCGAAAACCATGCCGGGGTTGCATTTAATGCACCGATTCGGGTCGGAAACGAAACGATGCAAAGAATCGGCTAGAAACGAAACGAATGCAGCCTATCCACTTTTTTGGACCCAATAGTGATGTTTTGGTTCGTTTGGGTCAGTTTCGTTACTGCACCGAAAACCATGTCGGGCTTGCATTTAATGCACCAATTCGAGTCGGAAACGAAACGATGCACGGAATCGTCCAGAAACGAAAGGAACGCACCCTATCCACTTTTTTTGACCCAATAGTGATGTTTTGGTTCGTTTGGGTCAGTTTCGTTACTGCACCGAAAACCATGCCGGGGTTGCATTTAATGCACCGATTCGGGTCGGAAACGAAACGGTGCACGGGATCGGCTAGAAATGAAACGAACGCACCCAATTCACTTTTTTGGACCCAATAGTGATGTTTTGGTTCGTTTGGGTCAGTTTCGTTACTACACCGAAAACCATGCCGGGGTTGCATTTAATGCACCGATTCGGGTCGGAAATGAAACGATCCACGGAATCGGCTACAAACAAAACGAACGCACAGAATTCAATTTTTTGGACCCAATAGTGATGTTTTGGTTCGTTTGGGTCAGTTTCGTTACTGCACCGAAAACCATGCTGGGGTTGCATTTAATGCACCCATTCGGGTCAGAAATCAAACGATGCACGGAATCGGCTAGAAACGAGATGAACGCACCCAATTCACTTTTTTGGACCCAATAGTGATGTTTTGGTTCGTTTGGGTCAGTTTCGTTACTGCACCGAAAACCATGCCAGGGTTGCATTTAATGCACCGATTCGGGTCGGAAACGAAACGATGCACGGAATCATCCAGAAACGAAACGAACGCACCCTATCCACTTTTTTGGACCCAATAGTGATGTTTTGGTTCGTTTGGGTCAGTTTGGTTACTGCACCGAAAACCATGCCGGGGTTGCATATAACGCACCGATTCGGGTCGGAAACGAAACGGTGCACGGGATTGGCTAGAAACGAAAGTAACGCACCCAATTCACTTTTTTGGACCCAATAGTGATGTTTTGGTTCGTTTGGGTCAGTTTCGTTACTACACCGAAAACCATACCGGGGTTGCATTTAATGCACCGATTCGGGTCAGAAATGAAACGATCCACGGAATCGGCTACAAACAAAACGAACGCACAGAATTCAATTTTTTGGACCCAATAGTGATGTTTTGGTTCGTTTGGGTCCGTTTCGTTACTGCACCGAAAACCATGCCGGGGTTGCATTTAATGCACCGATTCGGGTCGGTAACGAAACGATGCGCGGAATCATCCAGAAACAAAACGAACGCACCCTATCCACTTTTTTGGACCGAATAGTGATGTTTTGGTTCGTTTGGGTCAGTTTGGTTACTGCACCAAAAACCATGCCGGGGTTGCATTTAATGCACCGATTCGGGTCGGAAACGAAACGATGCACGGAATCGTCTACAAATGAAAGGAGCGCACCCTATCCACTTTTTTGGACCGAATAGTGATGTTTTGGTTCGTTTGGGTCAGTTTGGTTACTGCACCGAAAACCATGCCGGGGTTGCATTTAATGCACCGATTCGGGTCGGAAACGAAACGATGCAAAGAATCGGCTAGAAACGAAACGAATGCACCCAATTCACTTTTTTGGACCCAATAGTGATGTTTTGGTTCGTTTGGGTCAGTTTCGTTACTGCACCGAAAACCATGCCGGGGTTGCATTTAATGCACCGATTCGGGTCGGAAACGAAACGATGCACGGAATCATCCAGAAACGAAACGAACGCACCCTATCCACTTTTTTGGAGCGAATAGTGATGTTTTGGTTCGTTTGGGTCATTTTGGTTACTGCACCGAAAACCATGCCGGGGTTGCATTTAATGCACCGATTCGGGTCGGAAACGAAACGATGCACGGAATCGTCTACAAATGAAAGGAGCGCACCCTATCCACTTTTTTGGACCGAATAGTGATGTTTTGGTTCGTTTGGGTCAGTTTGGTTACTGCACCGAAAACCATGCCGGGGTTGCATTTAATGCACCGATTCGGGTCGGAAACGAAACGATGCACGGAATCGGCTAGAAACGAAACGAATGCACCCTATCCACTTTTTTGGACCCAATAGTGATGTTTTGGTTCGTTTGGGTCAGTTTGGTTACTGCACCGAAAACCATGCCGGGGTTGCATTTAATGCACCGATTCGGGTCGGAAACGAAACGATGCAAAGAATCGGCTAGAAACGAAACGAATGCACCCAATTCACTTTTTTGGACCCAATAGTGATGTTTTGGTTCGTTTGGGTCAGTTTCGTTACTGTACCGAAAACCATGCTGGGGTTGCATTTAATGCACCGATTCGGGTCAGAAATCAAACGATCCACGGAATCGGCTAGAAACGAGATGAACGCACCCAATTCACTTTTTTGGACCCAATAGTGATGTTTTGGTTCGTTTGGGTCAGTTTGGTTACTGCACCGAAAACCATGCCGGGGTTGCATATAACGCACCGATTCGGGTCGGAAACGAAACGGTGCACGGGATTGGCTAGAAACGAAACGAACGCACCCAATTCACTTTTTTGGACCCAATAGTGATGTTTTGGTTCGTTTGGGTCAGTTTCGTTACTACACCGAAAACCATACCGGGGTTGCATTTAATGCACCGATTCGGGTCAGAAATGAAACGATCCACGGAATCGGCTACAAACAAAACGAACGCACAGAATTCAATTTTTTGGACCCAATAGTGATGTTTTGGTTCGTTTGGGTCCGTTTCGTTACTGCACCGAAAACCATGCCGGGGTTGCATTTAATGCACCGATTCGGGTCGGTAACGAAACGATGCGCGGAATCATCCAGAAACAAAACGAACGCACCCTATCCACTTTTTTGGACCGAATAGTGATGTTTTGGTTCGTTTGGGTCAGTTTGGTTACTGCACCAAAAACCATGCCGGGGTTGCATTTAATGCACCGATTCGGGTCGGAAACGAAACGATGCACGGAATCGTCTACAAATGAAAGGAGCGCACCCTATCCATTTTTTTGGACCGAATAGTGATGTTTTGGTTCGTTTGGGTCAGTTTGGTTACTGCACCGAAAACCATGCCGGGGTTGCATTTAATGCACCGATTCGGGTCGGAAACGAAACGATGCAAAGAATCGGCTAGAAACGAAACGAATGCACCCAATTCACTTTTTTGGACCCAATAGTGATGTTTTGGTTCGTTTGGGTCAGTTTCGTTACTGCACCGAAAACCATGCCGGGGTTGCATTTAATGCACCGTTTCGGGTCGGAAACGAAACGATGCACGGAATCATCCAGAAACAAAACGAACGCACCCTATCCACATTTTTGGACCGAATAGTGATGTTTTGGTTCGTTTGGGTCAGTTTGGTTACTGCACCGAAAACCATGCCGGGGTTGCATTTAATGCACCGATTCGGGTCGGAAACGAAACGATGCAAAGAATCGGCTAGAAACGAAACGAATGCAGCCTATCCACTTTTTTGGACCCAATAGTGATGTTTTGGTTCGTTTGGGTCAGTTTCGTTACTGCACCGAAAACCATGTCGGGCTTGCATTTAATGCACCAATTCGAGTCGGAAACGAAACGATGCACGGAATCGTCCAGAAACGAAAGGAACGCACCCTATCCACTTTTTTTGACCCAATAGTGATGTTTTGGTTCGTTTGGGTCAGTTTCGTTACTGCACCGAAAACCATGCCGGGGTTGCATTTAATGCACCGATTCGGGTCGGAAACGAAACGGTGCACGGGATCGGCTAGAAATGAAACGAACGCACCCAATTCACTTTTTTGGACCCAATAGTGATGTTTTGGTTCGTTTGGGTCAGTTTCGTTACTACACCGAAAACCATGCCGGGGTTGCATTTAATGCACCGATTCGGGTCGGAAATGAAACGATCCACGGAATCGGCTACAAACAAAACGAACGCACAGAATTCAATTTTTTGGACCCAATAGTGATGTTTTGGTTCGTTTGGGTCAGTTTCGTTACTGCACCGAAAACCATGCTGGGGTTGCATTTAATGCACCCATTCGGGTCAGAAATCAAACGATGCACGGAATCGGCTAGAAACGAGATGAACGCACCCAATTCACTTTTTTGGACCCAATAGTGATGTTTTGGTTCGTTTGGGTCAGTTTCGTTACTGCACCGAAAACCATGCCGGGGTTGCATTTAATGCACCGATTCGGGTCGGAAACGAAACGATGCACGGAATCATCCAGAAACGAAACGAACGCACCCTATCCACTTTTTTGGACCCAATAGTGATGTTTTGGTTCGTTTGGGTCAGTTTGGTTACTGCACCGAAAACCATGCCGGGGTTGCATATAACGCACCGATTCGGGTCGGAAACGAAACGGTGCACGGGATTGGCTAGAAACGAAAGTAACGCACCCAATTCACTTTTTTGGACCCAATAGTGATGTTTTGGTTCGTTTGGGTCAGTTTCGTTACTACACCGAAAACCATACCGGGGTTGCATTTAATGCACCGATTCGGGTCAGAAATGAAACGATCCACGGAATCGGCTACAAACAAAACGAACGCACAGAATTCAATTTTTTGGACCCAATAGTGATGTTTTGGTTCGTTTGGGTCCGTTTCGTTACTGCACCGAAAACCATGCCGGGGTTGCATTTAATGCACCGATTCGGGTCGGTAACGAAACGATGCGCGGAATCATCCAGAAACAAAACGAACGCACCCTATCCACTTTTTTGGACCGAATAGTGATGTTTTGGTTCGTTTGGGTCAGTTTGGTTACTGCACCAAAAACCATGCCGGGGTTGCATTTAATGCACCGATTCGGGTCGGAAACGAAACGATGCACGGAATCGTCTACAAATGAAAGGAGCGCACCCTATCCACTTTTTTGGACCGAATAGTGATGTTTTGGTTCGTTTGGGTCAGTTTGGTTACTGCACCGAAAACCATGCCGGGGTTGCATTTAATGCACCGATTCGGGTCGGAAACGAAACGATGCAAAGAATCGGCTAGAAACGAAACGAATGCACCCAATTCACTTTTTTGGACCCAATAGTGATGTTTTGGTTCGTTTGGGTCAGTTTCGTTACTGCACCGAAAACCATGCCGGGGTTGCATTTAATGCACCGATTCGGGTCGGAAACGAAACGATGCACGGAATCATCCAGAAACGAAACGAACGCACCCTATCCACTTTTTTGGAGCGAATAGTGATGTTTTGGTTCGTTTGGGTCATTTTGGTTACTGCACCGAAAACCATGCCGGGGTTGCATTTAATGCACCGATTCGGGTCGGAAACGAAACGATGCACGGAATCGTCTACAAATGAAAGGAGCGCACCCTATCCACTTTTTTGGACCGAATAGTGATGTTTTGGTTCGTTTGGGTCAGTTTGGTTACTGCACCGAAAACCATGCCGGGGTTGCATTTAATGCACCGATTCGGGTCGGAAACGAAACGATGCACGGAATCGGCTAGAAACGAAACGAATGCACCCTATCCACTTTTTTGGACCCAATAGTGATGTTTTGGTTCGTTTGGGTCAGTTTGGTTACTGCACCGAAAACCATGCCGGGGTTGCATTTAATGCACCGATTCGGGTCGGAAACGAAACGATGCAAAGAATCGGCTAGAAACGAAACGAATGCACCCAATTCACTTTTTTGGACCCAATAGTGATGTTTTGGTTCGTTTGGGTCAGTTTCGTTACTGTACCGAAAACCATGCTGGGGTTGCATTTAATGCACCGATTCGGGTCAGAAATCAAACGATCCACGGAATCGGCTAGAAACGAGATGAACGCACCCAATTCACTTTTTTGGACCCAATAGTGATGTTTTGGTTCGTTTGGGTCAGTTTGGTTACTGCACCGAAAACCATGCCGGGGTTGCATATAACGCACCGATTCGGGTCGGAAACGAAACGGTGCACGGGATTGGCTAGAAACGAAACGAACGCACCCAATTCACTTTTTTGGACCCAATAGTGATGTTTTGGTTCGTTTGGGTCAGTTTCGTTACTACACCGAAAACCATACCGGGGTTGCATTTAATGCACCGATTCGGGTCAGAAATGAAACGATCCACGGAATCGGCTACAAACAAAACGAACGCACAGAATTCAATTTTTTGGACCCAATAGTGATGTTTTGGTTCGTTTGGGTCCGTTTCGTTACTGCACCGAAAACCATGCCGGGGTTGCATTTAATGCACCGATTCGGGTCGGTAACGAAACGATGCGCGGAATCATCCAGAAACAAAACGAACGCACCCTATCCACTTTTTTGGACCGAATAGTGATGTTTTGGTTCGTTTGGGTCAGTTTGGTTACTGCACCAAAAACCATGCCGGGGTTGCATTTAATGCACCGATTCGGGTCGGAAACGAAACGATGCACGGAATCGTCTACAAATGAAAGGAGCGCACCCTATCCATTTTTTTGGACCGAATAGTGATGTTTTGGTTCGTTTGGGTCAGTTTGGTTACTGCACCGAAAACCATGCCGGGGTTGCATTTAATGCACCGATTCGGGTCGGAAACGAAACGATGCAAAGAATCGGCTAGAAACGAAACGAATGCACCCAATTCACTTTTTTGGACCCAATAGTGATGTTTTGGTTCGTTTGGGTCAGTTTCGTTACTGCACCGAAAACCATGCCGGGGTTGCATTTAATGCACCGATTCGGGTCGGAAACGAAACGATGCACGGAATCATCCAGAAACGAAACGAACGCACCCTATCCACTTTTTTGGACCGAATAGTGATGTTTTGGTTCGTTTGGGTCATTTTGGTTACTGCACCGAAAACCATGCCGGGGTTGCATTTAATGCACCGATTCGGGTCGGAAACGAAACGATGCACGGAATCGTCTACAAATGAAAGGAGCGCACCCTATCCACTTTTTTGGACCGAATAGTGATGTTTTGGTTCGTTTGGGTCAGTTTGGTTACTGCACCGAAAACCATGCCGGGGTTGCATTTAATGCACCGATTCGGGTCGGAAACGAAACGATGCACGGAATCGGCTAGAAACGAAACGAATGCACCCTATCCACTTTTTTGGACCCAATAGTGATGTTTTGGTTCGTTTGGGTCAGTTTGGTTACTGCACCGAAAACCATGCCGGGGTTGCATTTAATGCACCGATTCGGGTCGGAAACGAAACGATGCAAAGAATCGGCTAGAAACGAAACGAATGCACCCAATTCACTTTTTTGGACCCAATAGTGATGTTTTGGTTCGTTTGGGTCAGTTTCGTTACTGCACCGAAAACCATGCCGGGGTTGCATTTAATGCACCGATTCGGGTCGGAAACGAAACGATGCACGGAATCATCCAGAAACGAAACGAACGCACCCTATCCACTTTTTTGGACCGAATAGTGATGTTTTGGTTCGTTTGGGTCATTTTGGTTACTGCACCGAAAACCATGCCGGGGTTGCATTTAATGCACCGATTCGGGTCGGAAACGAAACGATGCACGGAATCGTCTACAAATGAAAGGAGCGCACCCTATCCACTTTTTTGGACCGAATAGTGATGTTTTGGTTCGTTTGGGTCAGTTTGGTTACTGCACCGAAAACCATGCCGGGGTTGCATTTAATGCACCGATTCGGGTCGGAAACGAAACGATGCACGGAATCGGCTAGAAACGAAACGAATGCACCCTATCCACTTTTTTGGACCCAATAGTGATGTTTTGGTTCGTTTGGGTCAGTTTGGTTACTGCACCGAAAACCATGCCGGGGTTGCATTTAATGCACCGATTCGGGTCGGAAACGAAACGATGCAAAGAATCGGCTAGAAACGAAACGAATGCACCCAATTCACTTTTTTGGACCCAATAGTGATGTTTTGGTTCGTTTGGGTCAGTTTCGTTACTGTACCGAAAACCATGCTGGGGTTGCATTTAATGCACCGATTCGGGTCAGAAATCAAACGATCCACGGAATCGGCTAGAAACGAGATGAACGCACCCAATTCACTTTTTTGGACCCAATAGTGATGTTTTGGTTCGTTTGGGTCAGTTTGGTTACTGCACCGAAAACCATGCCGGGGTTGCATATAACGCACCGATTCGGGTCGGAAACGAAACGGTGCACGGGATTGGCTAGAAACGAAACGAACGCACCCAATTCACTTTTTTGGACCCAATAGTGATGTTTTGGTTCGTTTGGGTCAGTTTCGTTACTACACCGAAAACCATACCGGGGTTGCATTTAATGCACCGATTCGGGTCAGAAATGAAACGATCCACGGAATCGGCTACAAACAAAACGAACGCACAGAATTCAATTTTTTGGACCCAATAGTGATGTTTTGGTTCGTTTGGGTCCGTTTCGTTACTGCACCGAAAACCATGCCGGGGTTGCATTTAATGCACCGATTCGGGTCGGTAACGAAACGATGCGCGGAATCATCCAGAAACAAAACGAACGCACCCTATCCACTTTTTTGGACCGAATAGTGATGTTTTGGTTCGTTTGGGTCAGTTTGGTTACTGCACCAAAAACCATGCCGGGGTTGCATTTAATGCACCGATTCGGGTCGGAAACGAAACGATGCACGGAATCGTCTACAAATGAAAGGAGCGCACCCTATCCACTTTTTTGGACCGAATAGTGATGTTTTGGTTCGTTTGGGTCAGTTTGGTTACTGCACCGAAAACCATGCCGGGGTTGCATTTAATGCACCGATTCGGGTCGGAAACGAAACGATGCAAAGAATCGGCTAGAAACGAAACGAATGCACCCAATTCACTTTTTTGGACCCAATAGTGATGTTTTGGTTCGTTTGGGTCAGTTTCGTTACTGCACCGAAAACCATGCCGGGGTTGCATTTAATGCACCGATTCGGGTCGGAAACGAAACGATGCACGGAATCATCCAGAAACGAAACGAACGCACCCTATCCACTTTTTTGGACCGAATAGTGATGTTTTGGTTCGTTTGGGTCATTTTGGTTACTGCACCGAAAACCATGCCGGGGTTGCATTTAATGCACCGATTCGGGTCGGAAACGAAACGATGCACGGAATCGTCTACAAATGAAAGGAGCGCACCCTATCCACTTTTTTGGACCGAATAGTGATGTTTTGGTTCGTTTGGGTCAGTTTGGTTACTGCACCGAAAACCATGCCGGGGTTGCATTTAATGCACCGATTCGGGTCGGAAACGAAACGATGCAAAGAATCGGCTAGAAACGAAACGAATGCACCCAATTCACTTTTTTGGACCCAATAGTGATGTTTTGGTTCGTTTGGGTCAGTTTCGTTACTGCACCGAAAACCATGCCGGGGTTGCATTTAATGCACCGATTCGGGTCGGAAACGAAACGATGCACGGAATCATCCAGAAACGAAACGAACGCACCCTATCCACTTTTTTGGACCGAATAGTGATGTTTTGGTTCGTTTGGGTCATTTTGGTTACTGCACCGAAAACCATGCCGGGGTTGCATTTAATGCACCGATTCGGGTCGGAAACGAAACGATGCACGGAATCGTCTACAAATGAAAGGAGCGCACCCTATCCACTTTTTTGGACCGAATAGTGATGTTTTGGTTCGTTTGGGTCAGTTTGGTTACTGCACCGAAAACCATGCCGGGGTTGCATTTAATGCACCGATTCGGGTCGGAAACGAAACGATGCAAAGAATCGGCTAGAAACGAAACGAATGCACCCAATTCACTTTTTTGGACCCAATAGTGATGTTTTGGTTCGTTTGGGTCAGTTTGGTTACTGCACCGAAAACCATGCCGGGGTTGCATTTAATGCACCGATTCGGGTCGGAAACGAAACGATGCAAAGAATCGGCTAGAAACGAAACGAATGCACCCAATTCACTTTTTTGGACCCAATAGTGATGTTTTGGTTCGTTTGGGTCAGTTTCGTTACTGTACCGAAAACCATGCTGGGGTTGCATTTAATGCACCGATTCGGGTCAGAAATCAAACGATCCACGGAATCGGCTAGAAACGAGATGAACGCACCCAATTCACTTTTTTGGACCCAATAGTGATGTTTTGGTTCGTTTGGGTCAGTTTCGTTACTGCACCGAAAACCATGCCGGGGTTGCATTTAATGCACCGATTCGGGTCGGAAACGAAACAATGCACGGAATCATCCAGAAACAAAACGAACGCACCCTATCCACATTTTTGGACCGAATAGTGATGTTTTTGTTCGTTTGGGTCAGTTTTGTTACTGCACCGAAAACCATGCCGGGGTTGCATTTAATGCACCGATTCAGGTCGGAAACGAAATGATGCAAAGAATCGGCTAGAAACGAAACGAATGCACCCTATCCACTTTTTTGGACCCAATAGTGATGTTTTGGTTCGTTTGGGTCAGTTTCGTTACTGCACCGAAAACCATGTCGGGCTTGCATTTAATGCACCAATTCGAGTCGGAAACGAAACGATGCACGGAATCGTCCAGAAACGAAAGGAACGCACCCTATCCACTTTTTTCGACCCAATAGTGATGTTTTGGTTCGTTTGGGTCAGTTTCGTTACTGCACCGAAAACCATGCCGGGGTTGCATTTAATGCACCGATTCGGGTCGGAAACGAAACGGTGCACGGGATCGGCTAGAAATGAAACGAACGCACCCAATTCACTTTTTTGGACCCAATAGTGATGTTTTGGTTCGTTTGGGTCAGTTTCGTTACTACACCGAAAACCATGCCGGGGTTGCATTTAATGCACCGATTCGGGTCGGAAATGAAACGATCCACGGAATCGGCTACAAACAAAACGAACGCACAGAATTCAATTTTTTGGACCCAATAGTGATGTTTTGGTTCGATTGGGTCAGTTTCGTTACTGCACCGAAAACCATGCTGGGGTTGCATTTAATGCACCCATTCGGGTCAGAAATCAAACGATGCACGGAATCGGCTAGAAACGAGATGAACGCACCCAATTCACTTTTTTGGACCCAATAGTGATGTTTTGGTTCGTTTGGGTCAGTTTCGTTACTGCACCGAAAACCATGCCGGGGTTGCATTTAATGCACCGATTCGGGTCGGAAACGAAACGATGCACGGAATCATCCAGAAACGAAACGAACGCACCCTATCCACTTTTTTGGACCCAATAGTGATGTTTTGGTTGGTTTGGGTCAGTTTGGTTACTGCACCGAAAACCATGCCGGGGTTGCATATAACGCACCGATTCGGGTCGGAAACGAAACGGTGCACGGGATTGGCTAGAAACGAAACGAACGCACCCAATTCACTTTTTTGGACCCAATAGTGATGTTTTGGTTCGTTTGGGTCAGTTTCGTTACTACACCGAAAACCATACCGGGGTTGCATTTAATGCACCGATTCGGGTCAGAAATGAAACGATCCACGGAATCGGCTACAAACAAAACGAACGCACAGAATTCAATTTTTTGGACCCAATAGTGATGTTTTGGTTCGTTTGGGTCCGTTTCGTTACTGCACCGAAAACCATGCCGGGGTTGCATTTAATGCACCGATTCTGGTCGGTAACGAAACGATGCGCGGAATCATCCAGAAACAAAACGAACGCACCCTATCCACTTTTTTGGACCGAATAGTGATGTTTTGGTTCGTTTGGGTCAGTTTCTTACTACACCGAAAACCATGCCAGGGTTGCATTTAATGCACCGATTCGGGTCGGAAATGAAACGATGCAAAGAATCGGCTAGAAACGAAACGAACGCACCCTATCCACTTTTTTGGACCCAATAGTGATGTTTTGGTTCGTTTGGGTCAGTTTCGTTACTGCACCGAAAACCATGCCGGGGTTGCATTTAATGCACCGATTCGGGTTTGAAATGAAACGATGCACGGAATCGTCCAGAAACGAAAGGAACGCACCCTATCCACTTTTTTCGACCCAATAGTGATGTTTTGGTTCGTTTGGGTCAGTTTCTTACTACACCGAAAACCATGCCAGGGTTGCATTTAATGCACCGATTCGGGTCGGAAATGAAACGATGCAAAGAATTGGCTAGAAACGAAACGAACGCACCCTATCCACTTTTTTGGACCCAATAGTGATGTTTTGGTTCGTTTGGGTCAGTTTCGTTACTACACCGAAAACCATACCGGGGTTGCATTTAATGCACCGATTCGGGTTTGAAATGAAACGATGCACGGAATCGTCCAGAAACGAAAGGAACGCACCCTATCCACTTTTTTGGACCCAATAGTGATGTTTTGGTTCGTTTGGGTCAGTTTCTTACTACACCGAAAACCATACCGGGGTTGCATTTAATGCACCGATTCGGGTCGGAAATGAAACGATGCAAAGAATCGGCTAGAAACGAAAGGAACGCACCCTATCCACTTTTTTCGACCCAATAGTGATGTTTTGGTTCGTTTGGGTCAGTTTCTTACTACACCGAAAACCATGCCAGGGTTGCATTTAATGCACCGATTCGGGTCGGAAATGAAACGATGCAAAGAATCGGCTAGAAACGAAACGAACGCACCCTATCCACTTTTTTGGACCCAATAGTGATGTTTTGGTTCGTTTGGGTCAGTTTCGTTACTGCACCGAAAACCATGCTGGGGTTGCATTTAATGCACCGATTCGGGTTTGAAATGAAACGATGCACGGAATCGGCTACAAACAAAACGAACGCACATAATTCAATTTTTTGGACCCAATAGTGATGTTTTGGTTCGTTTGGGTCAGTTTCGTTACTGCACCGAAAACCATGCCGGGGTTGCATTTAATGCACCGATTCGGGTCGGAAACGAAACGATGCACGGAATCATCCAGAAACGAAACGAACGCACCCTATCCACTTTTTTGGACCCAATAGTGATGTTTTGGTTCGTTTGGGTCAGTTTGGTTACTGCACCGAAAACCATGCCGGGGTTGCATATAACGCACCGATTCGGGTCAGAAACGAAACGGTGCACGGGATCGGCTAGAAACGAAACGAATGCACCCTATCCACTTTTTTGGACCGAATAGTGATGTTTTGGTTCGTTTGGGTCAGTTTTGTTACTGCACCGAAAACCATGTCGGGCTTGCATTTAATGCACCAATTCGAGTCGGAAACGAAACGATGCACGGAATCATCCAGAAACGAAAGGAAGGCACCCTATCCACTTTTTTCGACCCAATAGTGATGTTTTGGTTCGTTTGGGTCAGTTTCGTTACTGCACCGAAAACCATGCCGGGGTTGCATTTAATGCACCGATTCGGGTCGGAAACGAAACGGTGCACGGGATCGGCTAGAAACGAAACGAACGCACCCAATTCACTTTTTTGGACCCAATAGTGATGTTTTGGTTCGTTTGGGTCAGTTTCGTTACTACACCGAAAAACATGACGGGGTTGCATTTAATGCACCGATTCGGGTCAGAAATGAAACGATCCACGGAATCGGCTACAAACAAAACGAACGCACAGAATTCAATTTTTTGGACCCAATAGTGATGTTTTGGTTCGTTTGGGTCAGTTTCGTTACTGCACCGAAAACCATGCTGGGGTTGCATTTAATGCACCGATTCAGGTCAGAAATCAAACGATGCACGGAATCGGCTAGAAACGAGATGAACGCACCCAATTCACTTTTTTGGACCCAATAGTGATGTTTTGGTTCGTTTGGGTCAGTTTCGTTACTGCACCGAAAACCATGCCGGGGTTGCATTTAATGCACCGATTCGGGTCGGAAACGAAACGCTGCACGGGATCATCCAGAAACGAAACGAACGCACCCTATCCACATTTTTGGACCGAATAGTGATGTTTTGGTTCGTTTGGGTCAGTTTGGTTACTGCACCGAAAACCATGCCAGGGTTGCATTTAATGCACCGATTCGGGTCGGAAACGAAACGATGCACGGAATCATCCAGAAACGAAAGGAACGCACCCTATCCACTTTTTTGGACCCAATAGTGATGTTTTGGTTCGTTTGGGTCAGTTTCGTTACTGCACCGAAAACCATGCCGGGGTTGCATTTAATGCACCGATTCGGGTTTGAAATGAAACGATGCACGGAATCGGCTACAAACAAAACGAACGCACATAATTCAATTTTTTGGACCCAATAGTGATGTTTTGGTTCGTTTGGGTCAGTTTCGTTACTGCACCGAAAACCATGCCGGGGTTGCATTTAATGCACCGATTCGGGTCGGAAACGAAACGATGCACGGAATCATCCAGAAACGAAACGAACGCACCCTATCCACTTTTTTGGACCCAATAGTGATGTTTTGGTTCGTTTGGGTCCGTTTGGTTACTGCACCGAAAACCATGCCGGGGTTGCATATAACGCACCGATTCGGGTCGGAAACGAAACGGTGCACGGGATCGGCTAGAAACGAAACGAACGCACCCAATTCACTTTTTTGGACCCAATAGTGATGTTTTGGTTCGTTTGGGTCAGTTTCGTTACTACACCGAAAACCATACCGGGGTTGCATTTAATGCACCGATTCGGGTCAGAAATGAAACGATGCACGGAATCGTCCAGAAACGAAACGAACGCACCCAATTCACTTTTTTGGACCCAATAGTGATGTTTTGGTTCGTTTGGGTCAGTTTCGTTACTACACCGAAAACCATACCGGGGTTGCATTTAATGCACCGATTCGGGTCGGAAACGAAACGGTGCACGGGATCGGCTAGAAACGAAACGAACGCACCCAATTCACTTTTTTGGACCCAATAGTGATGTTTTGGTTCGTTTGGGTCAGTTTCGTTACTACACCGAAAACCATACCGGGGTTGCATTTAATGCACCGATTCGGGTCAGAAATGAAACGATCCACGGAATCGGCTAGAAACAAAACGAACACACAGAATTCAATTTTTTGGACCCAATAGTGATGTTTTGGTTCGATTGGGTCAGTTTCGTTACTGCACCGAAAACCATGCCGGGGTTGCATTTAATGCACCGATTCGGGTCGGTAACGAAACGATGCGCGGAATCATCCAGAAACAAAACGAACGCACCCTATCCACATTTTTGGACCGAATAGTGATGTTTTGGTTCGTTTGGGTCAGTTTGGTTACTGCACCGAAAACCATGCCGGGGTTGCATTTAATGCACCGATTCGGGTCGGAAACGAAACGATGCAAAGAATCGGCTAGAAACGAAACGAATGCACCCTATCCACTTTTTTGGACCCAATAGTGATGTTTTGGTTCGTTTGGGTCAGTTTTGTTACTGCACCGAAAACCATGTCGGGCTTGCATTTAATGCACCAATTCGAGTCGGAAACGAAACGATGCACGGAATCGTCCAGAAACGAAAGGAACGCACCCTATCCACTTTTTTCGACCCAATAGTGATGTTTTGGTTCGTTTGGGTCAGTTTCGTTACTGCACCGAAAACCATGCCGGGGTTGCATTTAATGCATCGATTCGGGTCGGAAACGAAACGGTGCACGGGATCGGCTAGAAACGAAACGAACGCACCCAATTCACTTTTTTGGACCCAATAGTGATGTTTTGGTTCGTTTGGGTCAGTTTCGTTACTACACCGAAAACCATGACGGGGTTGCATTTAATGCACCGATTTGGGTCAGAAATGAAACGATCCACGGAATCGGCTACAAACAAAACGAACGCACAGAATTCAATTTTTTGGACCCAATAGTGATGTTTTGGTTCGTTTGGGTCAGTTTCGTTACTGCACCGAAAACCATGCTGGGGTTGCATTTAATGCACCGATTCGGGTCAGAAATCAAACGATGCACGGAATCGGCTAGAAACGAGATGAACGCACCCAATTCACTTTTTTGGACCCAATAGTGATGTTTTGGTTCGTTTGGGTCAGTTTCGTTACTGCACCGAAAACCATGCCGGGGTTGCATTTAATGCACCGATTCGGGTCGGAAACGAAACGCTGCACGGGATCATCCAGAAACAAAACGAACGCACCCTATCCACATTTTTGGACCGAATAGTGATGTTTTGGTTCGTTTGGGTCAGTTTGGTTACTGCACCGAAAACCATGCCAGGGTTGCATTTAATGCTCCGATTCGGGTCGGAAATGAAACGATGCAAAGAATCGGCTAGAAACGAAACGAATGCACCCTATCCACTTTTTTGGACCCAATAGTGATGTTTTGGTTCGTTTGGGTCAGTTTCGTTACTGCACCGAAAACCATGCCGGGGTTGCATTTAATGCACCGATACGGGTTTGAAATGAAACGATGCACGGAATCGGCTACAAACAAAACGAACGCACATAATTCAATTTTTTGGACCCAATAGTGATGTTTTGGTTCGTTTGGGTCAGTTTCGTTACTGCACCGAAAACCATGCCGGGGTTGCATTTAATGCACCGATTCGTGTCGGAAACGAAACGATGCACGGAATCATCCAGAAACGAAACGAACGCACCCTATCCACTTTTTTGGACCCAATAGTGATGTTTTGGTTCGTTTGGGTCAGTTTGGTTACTGCACCGAAAACCATGCCGGGGTTGCATATAACGCACCGATTCGGGTCGGAAACGAAACGGTGCACGGGATCGGCTAGAAACGAAACGAACGCACCCAATTCACTTTTTTGGACCCAATAGTGATGTTTTGGTTCGTTTGGGTCAGTTTCGTTACTACACCGAAAACCATACCGGGGTTGCATTTAATGCACCGATTCGGGTCAGAAATGAAACGATGCACGGAATCGTCCAGAAACGAAAGGAACGCACCCTATCCACTTTTTTCGACCCAATAGTGATGTTTTGGTTCGTTTGGGTCAGTTTCTTACTACACCGAAAACCATACCGGGGTTGCATTTAATGCACCGATTCGGGTCGGAAATGAAACGATGCAAAGAATCGGCTAGAAACGAAACGAACGCACCCTATCCACTTTTTTGGACCCAATAGTGATGTTTTGGTTCGTTTGGGTCAGTTTGGTTACTGCACCGAAAACCATGCCGGGGTTGCATTTAATGCACCGATTCGAGTCGGAAACGAAACGATGCAAAGAATCGGCTAGAAACGAAACGAATGCACCCAATTCACTTTTTTGGACCCAATAGTGATGTTTTGGTTCGTTTGGGTCAGTTTCGTTACTGCACCGAAAACCATGCCGGGGTTGCATTTAATGCACCGATTCGGGTCGGAAATGAAACGATGCACGGAATCGTCCAGAAACGAAAGGAACGCACCCTATCCACTTTTTTCGACCCAATAGTGATGTTTTGGTTCATTTGGGTCAGTTTCGTTACTGCACCTAAAACCATGCCGGCGTTGCATTTAATGCACCGATTCGGGTCGGAAACGAAACGATGCACGGAATCGGCTAGAAACGAGATGAACGCACCCAATTCACTTTTTTGGACCCAATAGTGATGTTTTGGTTCGTTTGGGTCAGTTTCGTTACTGCACCGAAAACCATGCCGGGGTTGCATTTAATGCACCGATTCGGGTCGGAAATGAAACGATGCACGGAATCGTCAAGAAACGAAAGGAACGCACCCTATCCACTTTTTTCGACCCAATAGTGATGTTTTGGTTCATTTGGGTCAGTTTCGTTACTGCACCTAAAACCATGCCGGGGTTGCATTTAATGCACCGATTCGGGTCGGAAACGAAACGATGCACGGAATCGGCTAGAAACGAGATGAACGCACCCAATTCACTTTTTTGGACCCAATAGTGATGCTTTGGTTCGTTTGGGTCAGTTTCGTTACTGCACCGAAAACCATGCCGGGGTTGCATTTAATGCACCGATTCGGGTCGGAAACGAAACGCTGCACGGGATCATCCAGAAACAAAACGAACGCACCCTATCCACATTTTTGGACCGAATAGTGATGTTTTGGTTCGTTTGGGTCAGTTTGGTTACTGCACCGAAAACCATGCCGGGGTTGCATTTAATGCACCGATTCGGGTCGGAAACGAAACGATGCAAAGAATCGGCTAGAAACGAAACGAATGCACCCTATCCACTTTTTTGGACCCAATAGTGATGTTTTGGTTCGTTTGGGTCAGTTTCGTTACTGCACCGAAAACCATGTCGGGCTTGCATTTAATGCACCAATTCGAGTCGGAAACGAAACGATGCACGGAATCGTCCAGAAACGAAAGGAACGCACCCTATCCACTTTTTTCGACCCAATAGTGATGTTTTGGTTCGTTTGGGTCAGTTTCGTTACTGCACCGAAAACCATGCCGGGGTTGCATTTAATGCACCGATTCGGGTCGGAAACGAAACGGTGCACGGGATCGGCTAGAAACGAAACGAACGCACCCAATTCACTTTTTTGGACCCAATAGTGATGTTTTGGTTCGTTTGGGTCAGTTTCGTTACTACACCGAAAACCATGCCGGGGTTGCATTTAATGCACCGATTCGGGTCAGAAATGAAACGATCCACGGAATCGGCTACAAACAAAACGAACGCACAGAATTCAATTTTTTGGACCCAATAGTGATGTTTTGGTTCGTTTGGGTCAGTTTCGTTACTGCACCGAAAACCATGCTGGGGTTGCATTTAATGCACCCATTCGGGTCAGAAATCAAACGATGCACGGAATCGGCTAGAAAAAAGATGGACGCACCCAATTCACTTTTTTGGACCCAATAGTGATGTTTTGGTTCGTTTGGGTCAGTTTCGTTACTGCACCGAAAACCATGCCGGGGTTGCATTTAATGCACCGATTCGGGTCGGAAACGAAACGCTGCACGGAATCATCCAGAAACAAAACGAACGCACCCTATCCACATTTTTGGACCGAATAGTGATGTTTTGGTTCGTTTGGGTCAGTTTGGTTACTGCACCGAAAACCATGCCGGGGTTGCATTTAATGCACCGATTCGGGTCGGAAACGAAACGATGCAAAGAATCGGCTAGAAACGAAACGAATGCACCCAATTCACTTTTTTGGACCCAATAGTGATGTTTTGGTTCGTTTGGGTCAGTTTCGTTACTGCACTGAAAACCATGCCGGGGTTGCATTTAATGCACCGATTCGGGTCGGAAATGAAACGATGCACGGAATCGTCCAGAAACGAAAGGAACGCACCCTATCCACTTTTTTCGACCCAATAGTGATGTTTTGGTTCGTTTGGGTCAGTTTGGTTACTGCACCGAAAACCATGCCGGGGTTGCATTTAATGCACCGATTCGGGTCGGAAACGAAACGATGCACGGAATCGTCTACAAATGAAAGGAGCGCACCCTATCCACTTTTTTGGACCGAATAGTGATGTTTTGGTTCGTTTGGGTCAGTTTGGTTACTGCACCGAAAACCATGCCGGGGTTGCATTTAATGCACCGATTCGGGTCGGAAACGAAACGATGCAAAGAATCGGCTAGAAACGAAACGAATGCACCCAATTCACTTTTTTGGACCCAATAGTGATGTTTTGGTTCGTTTGGGTCAGTTTCGTTACTGCACCGAAAACCATGCCGGGGTTGCATTTAATGCACCGATTCGGGTCGGAAACGAAACGATGCACGGAATCATCCAGAAACGAAACGAACGCACCCTATCCACTTTTTTGGACCCAATAGTGATGTTTTGGTTCGTTTGGGTCAGTTTGGTTACTGCACCGAAAACCATGCCGGGGTTGCATATAACGCACCGATTCGGGTCGGAAACGAAACGGTGTACGGGATCGGCTAGAAACGAAACGAACGCACCCAATTCACTTTTTTGGACCCAATAGTGATGTTTTGGTTCGTTTGGGTCAGTTTCGTTACTACACCGACAACCATACCGGGGTTGCATTTAATGCACCGATTCGGGTCAGAAATGAAACGATCCACGGAATCGGCTACAAACAAAACGAACGCACAGAATTCAATTTTTTGGACCCAATAGTGATGTTTTGGTTCGTTTGGGTCAGTTTCGTTACAGCACCGAAAACCATGCCGGGGTTGCATTTAATGCACCGATTCGGGTCGGTAACGAAACGATGCGCGGAATCATCCAGAAACAAAACGAACGCACCCTATCCACATTTTTGGACCGAATAGTGATGTTTTGGTTCGTTTGGGTCAGTTTGGTTACTGCACCGAAAACCATGCCGGGGTTGCATTTAATGCACCGATTCGGGTCGGAAACGAAACGATGCAAAGAATCGGCTAGAAACGAAACGAATGCACCCTATCCACTTTTTTGGACCGAATAGTGATGTTTTGGTTCGTTTGGGTCAGTTTGGTTACTGCACCGAAAACCATGCCGGGGTTGCATTTAATGCACCGATTCGGGTCGGAAACGAAACGATGCAAAGAATCGGATAGAAACGAAACGAATGCACCCAATTCACTTTTTTGGACCCAATAGTGATGTTTTGGTTCGTTTGGGTCAGTTTCGTTACTGCACCGAAAACCATGCCGGGGTTGCATTTAATGCACCGATTCGGGTCGGAAACGAAACGATGCACGGAATCATCCAGAAACGAAACGAACGCACCCTATCCACTTTTTTGGACCCAATAGTGATGTTTTGGTTCGTTTGGGTCAGTTTGGTTACTGCACCGAAAACCATGCCGGGGTTGCATATAACGCACCGATTCGGGTCGGAAACGAAACGGTGCACGGGATCGGCTAGAAACGAAACGAACGCACCCAATTCACTTTTTTGGACCCAATAGTGATGTTTTGGTTCGTTTGGGTCAGTTTCGTTACTACACCGAAAACCATACCGGGGTTGCATTTAATGCACCGATTCGGGTCAGAAATGAAACGATCCACGGAATCAGCTACAAATAAAACGAACGCACAGAATTCAATTTTTTGGACCCAATAGTGATGTTTTGGTTCGTTTGGGTCAGTTTCGTTACTGCACCGAAAACCATGCCGGGGTTGCATTTAATGCACCGATTCGGGTCGGTAACGAAACGCTGCACGGGATCATCCAGAAACAAAACGAACGCACCCTATCCACATTTTTGGACCGAATAGTGATGTTTTGGTTCGTTTGGTTCAGTTTGGTTACTGCACCGAAAACCATGCCAGGGTTGCATTTAATGCACCGATTCGGGTCGGAAACGAAACGATGCAAAGAATCGGCTAGAAACGAAACGAATGCACCCTATCCACTTTTTTGGACCCAATAGTGATGTTTTGGTTCGTTTGGGTCAGTTTCGTTACTGCACCGAAAACCATGCCGGGGTTGCATTTAATGCACCAATTCGAGTCGGAAACGAAACGATGCACGGAATCGTCCAGAAACGAAAGGAACGCACCCTATCCACTTTTTTCGACCCAATAGTGATGTTTTGGTTCGTTTGGGTCAGTTTCGTTACTGCACCGAAAACCATGCCGGGGTTGCATTTAATGCACCGATTCGGGTCGGAAACGAAACGGTGCACGGGATCGGCTAGAAACGAAACGAACGCACCCAATTCACTTTTTTGGACCCAATAGTGATGTTTTGGTTCGTTTGGGTCAGTTTCGTTACTACACCGAAAACCATGCCGGGGTTGCATTTAATGCACCGATTCGGGTCAGAAATGAAACGATCCACGGAATCGGCTACAAACAAAACGAACGCACAGAATTCAATTTTTTGGACCCAATAGTGATGTTTTGGTTCGTTTGGGTCAGTTTCGTTACTGCACCGAAAACCATGCCGGGGTTGCATTTAATGCACCGATTCGGGTCAGAAATCAAACGATGCACGAAATCGGCTAGAAACGAGATGAACGCACCCAATTCACTTTTTTGGACCCAATAGTGATGTTTTGGTTCGTTTGGGTCAGTTTCGTTACTGCACCGAAAACCATGCCGGGGTTGCATTTAATGCACCGATTCGGGTCGGAAACGAAACGCTGCACGGAATCATCCAGAAACAAAACGAACGCACCCTATCCACATTTTTGGACCGAATAGTGATGTTTTGGTTCGTTTGGGTCAGTTTGGTTACTGCACCGAAAACCATGCCGGGGTTGCATTTAATGCACCGATTCGGGTCGGAAACGAAACGATGCAAAGAATCGGCTAGAAACGAAACGAATGCACCCAATTCACTTTTTTGGACACAATAGTGATGTTTTGGTTCGTTTGGGTCAGTTTCGTTACTGCACCGAAAACCATGCCGGGGTTGCATTTAATGCACCGATTCGGGTCGGAAACGAAACGATGCACGGAATCATCCAGAAACGAAACGAACGCACCCTATCCACTTTTTTGGACCCAATAGTGATATTTTGGTTCGTTTGGGTCAGTTTGGTTACTGCACCGAAAACCATGCCGGGGTTGCATATAACGCACCGATTCGGGTCGGAAACGAAACGGTGCACGGGATCGGCTAGAAACGAAACGAACGCACCCAATTCACTTTTTTGGACCCAATAGTGATGTTTTGGTTCGTTTGGGTCAGTTTCGTTACTGCACCGAAAACCATGCCGGGGTTGCATTTAATGCACCGATTCGGGTCGGAAACGAAACGGTGCACGGGATCGGCTAGAAACGAAACGAATGCACCCTATCCACTTTTTTGGACCCAATAGTGATGTTTTGGTTCGTTTGGGTCAGTTTCGTTACTGCACCGAAAACCATGCCGGGGTTGCATTTAATGCACCAATTCGAGTCGGAAACGAAACGATGCACGGAATCGTCCAGAAACGAAAGGAACGCACCCTATCCACTTTTTTCGACCCAATAGTGATGTTTTGGTTCGTTTGGGTCAGTTTCGTTACTGCACCGAAAACCATGCCGGGGTTACATTTAATGCACCGATTCGGGTCGGAAACGAAACGGTGCACGGGATCGGCTAGAAACGAAACGAACGCACCCAATTCACTTTTTTGGACCCAATAGTGATGTTTTGGTTCGTTTGGGTCAGTTTCGTTACTACACCGAAAACCATGCCGGGGTTGCATTTAATGCACCGATTCGGGTCAGAAATGAAACGATCCACGGAATCGGCTACAAACAAAACGAACGCACAGAATTCAATTTTTTGGACCCAATAGTGATGTTTTGGTTCGTTTGGGTCAGTTTCGTTACTGCACCGAAAACCATGCCGGGGTTGCATTTAATGCACCGATTCGGGTCAGAAATCAAACGATGCACGAAATCGGCTAGAAACGAGATGAACGCACCCAATTCACTTTTTTGGACCCAATAGTGATGTTTTGGTTCGTTTGGGTCAGTTTCGTTACTGCACCGAAAACCATGCCGGGGTTGCATTTAATGCACCGATTCGGGTCGGAAACGAAACGCTGCACGGAATCATCCAGAAACAAAACGAACGCACCCTATCCACATTTTTGGACCGAATAGTGATGTTTTGGTTCGTTTGGGTCAGTTTGGTTACTGCACCGAAAACCATGCCGGGGTTGCATTTAATGCACCGATTCGGGTCGGAAACGAAACGATGCAAAGAATCGGCTAGAAACGAAACGAATGCACCCAATTCACTTTTTTGGACACAATAGTGATGTTTTGGTTCGTTTGGGTCAGTTTCGTTACTGCACCGAAAACCATGCCGGGGTTGCATTTAATGCACCGATTCGGGTCGGAAACGAAACGATGCACGGAATCATCCAGAAACGAAACGAACGCACCCTATCCACTTTTTTGGACCCAATAGTGATATTTTGGTTCGTTTGGGTCAGTTTGGTTACTGCACCGAAAACCATGCCGGGGTTGCATATAACGCACCGATTCGGGTCGGAAACGAAACGGTGCACGGGATCGGCTAGAAACGAAACGAACGCACCCAATTCACTTTTTTGGACCCAATAGTGATGTTTTGGTTCGTTTGGGTCAGTTTCGTTACTACACCGACAACCATACCGGGGTTGCATTTAATGCACCGATTCGGGTCAGAAATGAAACGATCCACGGAATCGGCTACAAATAAAACGAACGCACAGAATTCAATTTTTTGGACCCAATAGTGATGTTTTGGTTCGTTTGGGTCAGTTTCGTTACTGCACCGAAAACCATGCCGGGGTTGCATTTAATGCACCGATTCGGGTCGGTAACGAAACGCTGCACGGGATCATCCAGAAACAAAACGAACGCACCCTATCCACATTTTTGGACCGAATAGTGATGTTTTGGTTCGTTTGGGTCAGTTTGGTTACTACACCGAAAACCATGCCGGGGTTGCATATAACGCACCGATTCGGGTCGGAAACGAAACGGTGCACGGGATCGGCTAGAAACGAAACGAACGCACCCAATTCACTTTTTTGGACCCAATAGTGATGTTTTGGTTCGTTTGGGTCAGTTTCGTTACTACACCGAAAACCATACCGGGGTTGCATTTAATGCACCGATTCGGGTCGGAAACGAAACGATGCACGGAATCATCCAGAAACGAAACGAACGCACCCTATCCACTTTTTTGGACCCAATAGTGATGTTTTGGTTCGTTTGGGTCAGTTTGGTTACTGCACCGAAAACCATGCCGGGGTTGCATATAACGCACCGATTCGGGTCGGAAACGAAACGGTGTACGGGATCGGCTAGAAACGAAACGAACGCACCCAATTCACTTTTTTGGACCCAATAGTGATGTTTTGGTTCGTTTGGGTCAGTTTCGTTACTACACCGACAACCATACCGGGGTTGCATTTAATGCACCGATTCGGGTCAGAAATGAAACGATCCACGGAATCGGCTACAAACAAAACGAACGCACAGAATTCAATTTTTTGGACCCAATAGTGATGTTTTGGTTCGTTTGGGTCAGTTTCGTTACAGCACCGAAAACCATGCCGGGGTTGCATTTAATGCACCGATTCGGGTCGGTAACGAAACGATGCGCGGAATCATCCAGAAACAAAACGAACGCACCCTATCCACATTTTTGGACCGAATAGTGATGTTTTGGTTCGTTTGGGTCAGTTTGGTTACTGCACCGAAAACCATGCCGGGGTTGCATTTAATGCACCGATTCGGGTCGGAAACGAAACGATGCAAAGAATCGGCTAGAAACGAAACGAATGCACCCTATCCACTTTTTTGGACCGAATAGTGATGTTTTGGTTCGTTTGGGTCAGTTTGGTTACTGCACCGAAAACCATGCCGGGGTTGCATTTAATGCACCGATTCGGGTCGGAAACGAAACGATGCAAAGAATCGGATAGAAACGAAACGAATGCACCCAATTCACTTTTTTGGACCCAATAGTGATGTTTTGGTTCGTTTGGGTCAGTTTCGTTACTGCACCGAAAACCATGCCGGGGTTGCATTTAATGCACCGATTCGGGTCGGAAACGAAACGATGCACGGAATCATCCAGAAACGAAACGAACGCACCCTATCCACTTTTTTGGACCCAATAGTGATGTTTTGGTTCGTTTGGGTCAGTTTGGTTACTGCACCGAAAACCATGCCGGGGTTGCATATAACGCACCGATTCGGGTCGGAAACGAAACGGTGCACGGGATCGGCTAGAAACGAAACGAACGCACCCAATTCACTTTTTTGGACCCAATAGTGATGTTTTGGTTCGTTTGGGTCAGTTTCGTTACTACACCGAAAACCATACCGGGGTTGCATTTAATGCACCGATTCGGGTCAGAAATGAAACGATCCACGGAATCGGCTACAAATAAAACGAACGCACAGAATTCAATTTTTTGGACCCAATAGTGATGTTTTGGTTCGTTTGGGTCAGTTTCGTTACTGCACCGAAAACCATGCCGGGGTTGCATTTAATGCACCGATTCGGGTCGGTAACGAAACGCTGCACGGGATCATCCAGAAACAAAACGAACGCACCCTATCCACATTTTTGGACCGAATAGTGATGTTTTGGTTCGTTTGGTTCAGTTTGGTTACTGCACCGAAAACCATGCCAGGGTTGCATTTAATGCACCGATTCGGGTCGGAAACGAAACGATGCAAAGAATCGGCTAGAAACGAAACGAATGCACCCTATCCACTTTTTTGGACCCAATAGTGATGTTTTGGTTCGTTTGGGTCAGTTTCGTTACTGCACCGAAAACCATGCCGGGGTTGCATTTAATGCACCAATTCGAGTCGGAAACGAAACGATGCACGGAATCGTCCAGAAACGAAAGGAACGCACCCTATCCACTTTTTTCGACCCAATAGTGATGTTTTGGTTCGTTTGGGTCAGTTTCGTTACTGCACCGAAAACCATGCCGGGGTTGCATTTAATGCACCGATTCGGGTCGGAAACGAAACGGTGCACGGGATCGGCTAGAAACGAAACGAACGCACCCAATTCACTTTTTTGGACCCAATAGTGATGTTTTGGTTCGTTTGGGTCAGTTTCGTTACTACACCGAAAACCATGCCGGGGTTGCATTTAATGCACCGATTCGGGTCAGAAATGAAACGATCCACGGAATCGGCTACAAACAAAACGAACGCACAGAATTCAATTTTTTGGACCCAATAGTGATGTTTTGGTTCGTTTGGGTCAGTTTCGTTACTGCACCGAAAACCATGCCGGGGTTGCATTTAATGCACCGATTCGGGTCAGAAATCAAACGATGCACGAAATCGGCTAGAAACGAGATGAACGCACCCAATTCACTTTTTTGGACCCAATAGTGATGTTTTGGTTCGTTTGGGTCAGTTTCGTTACTGCACCGAAAACCATGCCGGGGTTGCATTTAATGCACCGATTCGGGTCGGAAACGAAACGCTGCACGGAATCATCCAGAAACAAAACGAACGCACCCTATCCACATTTTTGGACCGAATAGTGATGTTTTGGTTCGTTTGGGTCAGTTTGGTTACTGCACCGAAAACCATGCCGGGGTTGCATTTAATGCACCGATTCGGGTCGGAAACGAAACGATGCAAAGAATCGGCTAGAAACGAAACGAATGCACCCAATTCACTTTTTTGGACACAATAGTGATGTTTTGGTTCGTTTGGGTCAGTTTCGTTACTGCACCGAAAACCATGCCGGGGTTGCATTTAATGCACCGATTCGGGTCGGAAACGAAACGATGCACGGAATCATCCAGAAACGAAACGAACGCACCCTATCCACTTTTTTGGACCCAATAGTGATATTTTGGTTCGTTTGGGTCAGTTTGGTTACTGCACCGAAAACCATGCCGGGGTTGCATATAACGCACCGATTCGGGTCGGAAACGAAACGGTGCACGGGATCGGCTAGAAACGAAACGAACGCACCCAATTCACTTTTTTGGACCCAATAGTGATGTTTTGGTTCGTTTGGGTCAGTTTCGTTACTACACCGACAACCATACCGGGGTTGCATTTAATGCACCGATTCGGGTCAGAAATGAAACGATCCACGGAATCGGCTACAAATAAAACGAACGCACAGAATTCAATTTTTTGGACCCAATAGTGATGTTTTGGTTCGTTTGGGTCAGTTTCGTTACTGCACCGAAAACCATGCCGGGGTTGCATTTAATGCACCGATTCGGGTCGGTAACGAAACGATGCGCGGAATCATCCAGAAACAAAACGAACGCACCCTATCCACATTTTTGGACCGAATAGTGATGTTTTGGTTCGTTTGGGTCAGTTTGGTTACTGCACCGAAAACCATGCCGGGGTTGCATTTAATGCACCGATTCGGGTCGGAAACGAAACGATGCAAAGAATCGGCTAGAAACGAAACGAATGCACCCTATCCACTTTTTTGGACCGAATAGTGATGTTTTGGTTCGTTTGGGTCAGTTTGGTTACTGCACCGAAAACCATGCCGGGGTTGCATTTAATGCACCGATTCGGGTCGGAAACGAAACGATGCAAAGAATCGGATAGAAACGAAACGAATGCACCCAATTCACTTTTTTGGACCCAATAGTGATGTTTTGGTTCGTTTGGGTCAGTTTCGTTACTGCACCGAAAACCATGCCGGGGTTGCATTTAATGCACCGATTCGGGTCAGAAATCAAACGATGCACGGAATCGGCTAGAAACGAGACGAACGCACCCAATTCACTTTTTTGGACCCAATAGTGATGTTTTGGTTCGTTTGGTTCAGTTTCGTTACTACACCGAAAACCATGCCGGGGTTGCATTTAATGCACCGATTCGGGTCAGAAATGAAACGATCCACGGAATCGGCTACAAACAAAACGAACGCACAGAATTCAATTTTTTGGACCCAATAGTGATGTTTTGGTTCGTTTGGGTCAGTTTCGTTACTGCACCGAAAACCATGCCGGGGTTGCATTTAATGCACCGATTCGGGTCAGAAATCAAACGATGCACGAAATCGGCTAGAAACGAGATGAACGCACCCAATTCACTTTTTTGGACCCAATAGTGATGTTTTGGTTCGTTTGGGTCAGTTTCGTTACTGCACCGAAAACCATGCCGGGGTTGCATTTAATGCACCGATTCGGGTCGGAAACGAAACGCTGCACGGAATCATCCAGAAACAAAACGAACGCACCCTATCCACATTTTTGGACCGAATAGTGATGTTTTGGTTCGTTTGGGTCAGTTTGGTTACTGCACCGAAAACCATGCCGGGGTTGCATTTAATGCACCGATTCGGGTCGGAAACGAAACGATGCAAAGAATCGGCTAGAAACGAAACGAATGCACCCAATTCACTTTTTTGGACACAATAGTGATGTTTTGGTACGTTTGGGTCAGTTTCGTTACTGCACCGAAAACCATGCCGGGGTTGCATTTAATGCACCGATTCGGGTCGGAAACGAAACGATGCACGGAATCATCCAGAAACGAAACGAACGCACCCTATCCACTTTTTTGGACCCAATAGTGATATTTTGGTTCGTTTGGGTCAGTTTGGTTACTGCACCGAAAACCATGCCGGGGTTGCATATAACGCACCGATTCGGGTCGGAAACGAAACGGTGTACGGGATCGGCTAGAAACGAAACGAACGCACCCAATTCACTTTTTTGGACCCAATAGTGATGTTTTGGTTCGTTTGGGTCAGTTTCGTTACTACACCGACAACCATACCGGGGTTGCATTTAATGCACCGATTCGGGTCAGAAATGAAACGATCCACGGAATCGGCTACAAACAAAACGAACGCACAGAATTCAATTTTTTGGACCCAATAGTGATGTTTTGGTTCGTTTGGGTCAGTTTCGTTACAGCACCGAAAACCATGCCGGGGTTGCATTTAATGCACCGATTCGGGTCGGTAACGAAACGATGCGCGGAATCATCCAGAAACAAAACGAACGCACCCTATCCACATTTTTGGACCGAATAGTGATGTTTTGGTTCGTTTGGGTCAGTTTGGTTACTGCACCGAAAACCATGCCGGGGTTGCATTTAATGCACCGATTCGGGTCGGAAACGAAACGATGCAAAGAATCGGCTAGAAACGAAACGAATGCACCCTATCCACTTTTTTGGACCGAATAGTGATGTTTTGGTTCGTTTGGGTCAGTTTGGTTACTGCACCGAAAACCATGCCGGGGTTGCATTTAATGCACCGATTCGGGTCGGAAACGAAACGATGCAAAGAATCGGATAGAAACGAAACGAATGCACCCAATTCACTTTTTTGGACCCAATAGTGATGTTTTGGTTCGTTTGGGTCAGTTTCGTTACTGCACCGAAAACCATGCCGGGGTTGCATTTAATGCACCGATTCGGGTCGGAAACGAAACGATGCACGGAATCATCCAGAAACGAAACGAACGCACCCTATCCACTTTTTTGGACCCAATAGTGATGTTTTGGTTCGTTTGGGTCAGTTTGGTTACTGCACCGAAAACCATGCCGGGGTTGCATATAACGCACCGATTCGGGTCGGAAACGAAACGGTGCACGGGATCGGCTAGAAACGAAACGAACGCACCCAATTCACTTTTTTGGACCCAATAGTGATGTTTTGGTTCGTTTGGGTCAGTTTCGTTACTACACCGAAAACCATACCGGGGTTGCATTTAATGCACCGATTCGGGTCAGAAATGAAACGATCCACGGAATCGGCTACAAATAAAACGAACGCACAGAATTCAATTTTTTGGACCCAATAGTGATGTTTTGGTTCGTTTGGGTCAGTTTTGTTACTGCACCGAAAACCATGCCGGGGTTGCATTTAATGCACCGATTCGGGTCGGTAACGAAACGCTGCACGGGATCATCCAGAAACAAAACGAACGCACCCTATCCACATTTTTGGACCGAATAGTGATGTTTTGGTTCGTTTGGTTCAGTTTGGTTACTGCACCGAAAACCATGCCAGGGTTGCATTTAATGCACCGATTCGGGTCGGAAACGAAACGATGCAAAGAATCGGCTAGAAACGAAACGAATGCACCCTATCCACTTTTTTGGACCCAATAGTGATGTTTTGGTTCGTTTGGGTCAGTTTCGTTACTGCACCGAAAACCATGCCGGGGTTGCATTTAATGCACCAATTCGAGTCGGAAACGAAACGATGCACGGAATCGTCCAGAAACGAAAGGAACGCACCCTATCCACTTTTTTCGACCCAATAGTGATGTTTTGGTTCGTTTGGGTCAGTTTCGTTACTGCACCGAAAACCATGCCGGGGTTGCATTTAATGCACCGATTCGGGTCGGAAACGAAACGGTGCACGGGATCGGCTAGAAACGAAACGAACGCACCCAATTCACTTTTTTGGACCCAATAGTGATGTTTTGGTTCGTTTGGGTCAGTTTCGTTACTACACCGAAAACCATGCCGGGGTTGCATTTAATGCACCGATTCGGGTCAGAAATGAAACGATCCACGGAATCGGCTACAAACAAAACGAACGCACAGAATTCAATTTTTTGGACCCAATAGTGATGTTTTGGTTCGTTTGGGTCAGTTTCGTTACTGCACCGAAAACCATGCCGGGGTTGCATTTAATGCACCGATTCGGGTCAGAAATCAAACGATGCACGAAATCGGCTAGAAACGAGATGAACGCACCCAATTCACTTTTTTGGACCCAATAGTGATGTTTTGGTTCGTTTGGGTCAGTTTCGTTACTGCACCGAAAACCATGCCGGGGTTGCATTTAATGCACCGATTCGGGTCGGAAACGAAACGCTGCACGGAATCATCCAGAAACAAAACGAACGCACCCTATCCACATTTTTGGACCGAATAGTGATGTTTTGGTTCGTTTGGGTCAGTTTGGTTACTGCACCGAAAACCATGCCGGGGTTGCATTTAATGCACCGATTCGGGTCGGAAACGAAACGATGCAAAGAATCGGCTAGAAACGAAACGAATGCACCCAATTCACTTTTTTGGACACAATAGTGATGTTTTGGTTCGTTTGGGTCAGTTTCGTTACTGCACCGAAAACCATGCCGGGGTTGCATTTAATGCACCGATTCGGGTCGGAAACGAAACGATGCACGGAATCATCCAGAAACGAAACGAACGCACCCTATCCACTTTTTTGGACCCAATAGTGATATTTTGGTTCGTTTGGGTCAGTTTGGTTACTGCACCGAAAACCATGCCGGGGTTGCATATAACGCACCGATTCGGGTCGGAAACGAAACGGTGCACGGGATCGGCTAGAAACGAAACGAACGCACCCAATTCACTTTTTTGGACCCAATAGTGATGTTTTGGTTCGTTTGGGTCAGTTTCGTTACTACACCGACAACCATACCGGGGTTGCATTTAATGCACCGATTCGGGTCAGAAATGAAACGATCCACGGAATCGGCTACAAACAAAACGAACGCACAGAATTCAATTTTTTGGACCCAATAGTGATGTTTTGGTTCGTTTGGGTCAGTTTCGTTACAGCACCGAAAACCATGCCGAGGTTGCATTTAGTGCACCGATTCGGGTCGGTAATGAAACGATGCGCGGAATCATCCAGAAACAAAACGAACGCACCCTATCCACATTTTTGGACCGAATAGTGATGTTTTGGTTCGTTTGGGTCAGTTTGGTTACTGCACCGAAAACCATGCCGGGGTTGCATTTAATGCACCGATTCGGGTCGGAAACGAAACGATGCAAAGAATCGGCTAGAAACGAAACGAATGCACCCTATCCACTTTTTTGGACCGAATAGTGATGTTTTGGTTCGTTTGGGTCAGTTTGGTTACTGCACCGAAAACCATGCCGGGGTTGCATTTAATGCACCGATTCGGGTTGGAAACGAAACGATGCAAAGAATCGGATAGAAACGAAACGAATGCACCCAATTCACTTTTTTGGACCCAATAGTGATGTTTTGGTTCGTTTGGGTCAGTTTCGTTACTGCACCGAAAACCATGCCGGGGTTGCATTTAATGCACCGATTCGGGTCAGAAATCAAACGATGCACGGAATCGGCTAGAAACGAGATGAACGCACCCAATTCACTTTTTCGGACCCAATAGTGATGTTTTGGTTCGTTTGGGTCAGTTTCTTACTACACCGAAAACCATACCGGGGTTGCATTTAATGCACCGATTCGGGTCGGAAATGAAACGATGCAAAGAATCGGCTAGAAACGAAAGGAACGCACCCTATCCACTTTTTTCGACCCAATAGTGATGTTTTGGTTCGTTTGGGTCAGTTTCTTACTACACCGAAAACCATGCCAGGGTTGCATTTAATGCACCGATTCGGGTCGGAAATGAAACGATGCAAAGAATCGGCTAGAAACGAAACGAACGCACCCTATCCACTTTTTTGGACCCAATAGTGATGTTTTGGTTCGTTTGGGTCAGTTTCGTTACTGCACCGAAAACCATGCTGGGGTTGCATTTAATGCACCGATTCGGGTTTGAAATGAAACGATGCACGGAATCGGCTACAAACAAAACGAACGCACATAATTCAATTTTTTGGACCCAATAGTGATGTTTTGGTTCGTTTGGGTCAGTTTCGTTACTGCACCGAAAACCATGCCGGGGTTGCATTTAATGCACCGATTCGGGTCGGAAACGAAACGATGCACGGAATCATCCAGAAACGAAACGAACGCACCCTATCCACTTTTTTGGACCCAATAGTGATGTTTTGGTTCGTTTGGGTCAGTTTGGTTACTGCACCGAAAACCATGCCGGGGTTGCATATAACGCACCGATTCGGGTCGGAAACGAAACGGTGCACGGGATCGGCTAGAAACGAAACGAATGCACCCTATCCACTTTTTTGGACCGAATAGTGATGTTTTGGTTCGTTTGGGTCAGTTTTGTTACTGCACCGAAAACCATGTCGGGCTTGCATTTAATGCACCAATTCGAGTCGGAAACGAAACGATGCACTGAATCATCCAGAAACGAAACGAACGCACCCTATCCACTTTTTTGGACCCAATAGTGATGTTTTGGTTCGTTTGGGTCAGTTTCGTTACTGCACCGAAAACCATGCCGGGGTTGCATTTAATGCACCGATTCGGGTCGGAAATGAAACGATGCACGGAATCGTCCAGAAACGAAAGGAACGCACCCTATCCACTTTTTTGGACCGAATAGTGATGTTTTGGTTCGTTTGGGTCAGTTTGGTTACTGCACCGAAAACCATGCCGGGGTTGCATTTAATGCACCGATTCGAGTCGGAAACGAAACGATGCAAAGAATCGGCTAGAAACGAAACGAATGCACCCAATTCACTTTTTTGGACCCAATAGTGATGTTTTGGTTCGTTTGGGTCAGTTTCGTTACTGCACCGAAAACCATGCCGGGGTTGCATTTAATGCACCGATTCGGGTCAGAAATCAAACGATGCACGGAATCGGCTAGAAACGAGACGAACGCACCCAATTCACTTTTTTGGACCCAATAGTGATGTTTTGGTTCGTTTGGTTCAGTTTCGTTACTACACCGAAAACCATGCCGGGGTTGCATTTAATGCACCGATTCGGGTCAGAAATGAAACGATCCACGGAATCGGCTACAAACAAAACGAACGCACAGAATTCAATTTTTTGGACCCAATAGTGATGTTTTGGTTCGTTTGGGTCAGTTTCGTTACTGCACCGAAAACCATGCCGGGGTTGCATTTAATGCACCGATTCGGGTCAGAAATCAAACGATGCACGAAATCGGCTAGAAACGAGATGAACGCACCCAATTCACTTTTTTGGACCCAATAGTGATGTTTTGGTTCGTTTGGGTCAGTTTCGTTACTGCACCGAAAACCATGCCGGGGTTGCATTTAATGCACCGATTCGGGTCGGAAACGAAACGCTGCACGGAATCATCCAGAAACAAAACGAACGCACCCTATCCACATTTTTGGACCGAATAGTGATGTTTTGGTTCGTTTGGGTCAGTTTGGTTACTGCACCGAAAACCATGCCGGGGTTGCATTTAATGCACCGATTCGGGTCGGAAACGAAACGATGCAAAGAATCGGCTAGAAACGAAACGAATGCACCCAATTCACTTTTTTGGACACAATAGTGATGTTTTGGTTCGTTTGGGTCAGTTTCGTTACTGCACCGAAAACCATGCCGGGGTTGCATTTAATGCACCGATTCGGGTCGGAAACGAAACGATGCACGGAATCATCCAGAAACGAAACGAACGCACCCTATCCACTTTTTTGGACCCAATAGTGATATTTTGGTTCGTTTGGGTCAGTTTGGTTACTGCACCGAAAACCATGCCGGGGTTGCATATAACGCACCGATTCGGGTCGGAAACGAAACGGTGTACGGGATCGGCTAGAAACGAAACGAACGCACCCAATTCACTTTTTTGGACCCAATAGTGATGTTTTGGTTCGTTTGGGTCAGTTTCGTTACTACACCGACAACCATACCGGGGTTGCATTTAATGCACCGATTCGGGTCGGTAATGAAACGATGCGCGGAATCATCCAGAAACAAAACGAACGCACCCTATCCACATTTTTGGACCGAATAGTGATGTTTTGGTTCGTTTGGGTCAGTTTGGTTACTGCACCGAAAACCATGCCGGGGTTGCATTTAATGCACCGATTCGGGTCGGAAACGAAACGATGCAAAGAATCGGCTAGAAACGAAACGAATGCACCCTATCCACTTTTTTGGACCGAATAGTGATGTTTTGGTTCGTTTGGGTCAGTTTGGTTACTGCACCGAAAACCATGCCGGGGTTGCATTTAATGCACCGATTCGGGTCGGAAACGAAACGATGCAAAGAATCGGATAGAAACGAAACGAATGCACCCAATTCAATTTTTTTGGACCCAATAGTGATGTTTTGGTTCGTTTGGGTCAGTTTCGTTACTGCACCGAAAACCATGCCGGGGTTGCATTTAATGCACCGATTCGGGTCAGAAATCAAACGATGCACGGAATCGGCTAGAAACGAGATGAACGCACCCAATTCACTTTTTCGGACCCAATAGTGATGTTTTGGTTCGTTTGGGTCAGTTTCTTACTACACCGAAAACCATACCGGGGTTGCATTTAATGCACCGATTCGGGTCGGAAATGAAACGATGCAAAGAATCGGCTAGAAACGAAAGGAACGCACCCTATCCACTTTTTTCGACCCAATAGTGATGTTTTGGTTCGTTTGGGTCAGTTTCTTACTACACCGAAAACCATGCCAGGGTTGCATTTAATGCACCGATTCGGGTCGGAAATGAAACGATGCAAAGAATCGGCTAGAAACGAAACGAACGCACCCTATCCACTTTTTTGGACCCAATAGTGATGTTTTGGTTCGTTTGGGTCAGTTTCGTTACTGCACCGAAAACCATGCTGGGGTTGCATTTAATGCACCGATTCGGGTTTGAAATGAAACGATGCACGGAATCGGCTACAAACAAAACGAACGCACATAATTCAATTTTTTGGACCCAATAGTGATGTTTTGGTTCGTTTGGGTCAGTTTCGTTACTGCACCGAAAACCATGCCGGGGTTGCATTTAATGCACCGATTCGGGTCGGAAACGAAACGATGCACGGAATCATCCAGAAACGAAACGAACGCACCCTATCCACTTTTTTGGACCCAATAGTGATGTTTTGGTTCGTTTGGGTCAGTTTGGTTACTGCACCGAAAACCATGCCGGGGTTGCATATAACGCACCGATTCGGGTCGGAAACGAAACAGTGCACGGGATCGGCTAGAAACGAAACGAATGCACCCTATCCACTTTTTTGGACCGAATAGTGATGTTTTGGTTCGTTTGGGTCAGTTTTGTTACTGCACCGAAAACCATGTCGGGCTTGCATTTAATGCACCAATTCGAGTCGGAAACGAAACGATGCACGGAATCATCCAGAAACGAAAGGAACGCACCCTATCCACTTTTTTGGACCCAATAGTGATGTTTTGGTTCGTTTGGGTCAGTTTCGTTACTGCACCGAAAACCATGCCGGGGTTGCATTTAATGCACCGATTCGGGTCGGAAACGAAACGGTGCACGGGATCGGCTAGAAACGAAACGAACGCACCCAATTCACTTTTTTGGACCCAATAGTGATGTTTTGGTTCGTTTGGGTCAGTTTCGTTACTACACCGAAAAACATGACGGGGTTGCATTTAATGCACCGATTCGGGTCAGAAATGAAACGATCCACGGAATCGGCTACAAACAAAACGAACGCACAGAATTCAATTTTTTGGACCCAATAGTGATGTTTTGGTTCGTTTGGGTCAGTTTCGTTACTGCACCGAAAACCATGCTGGGGTTGCATTTAATGCACCGATTCAGGTCAGAAATCAAACGATGCACGGAATCGGCTAGAAACGAGATGAACGCACCCAATTCACTTTTTTGGACCCAATAGTGATGTTTTGGTTCGTTTGGGTCAGTTTCGTTACTGCACCGAAAACCATGCCGGGGTTGCATTTAATGCACCGATTCGGGTCGGAAACGAAACGCTGCACGGGATCATCCAGAAACGAAACGAACGCACCCTATCCACATTTTTGGACCGAATAGTGATGTTTTGGTTCGTTTGGGTCAGTTTGGTTACTGCACCGAAAACCATGCCAGGGTTGCATTTAATGCACCGATTCGGGTCGGAAACGAAACGATGCACGGAATCATCCAGAAACGAAAGGAACGCACCCTATCCACTTTTTTGGACCCAATAGTGATGTTTTGGTTCGTTTGGGTCAGTTTCGTTACTGCACCGAAAACCATGCCGGGGTTGCATTTAATGCACCGATTCGGGTTTGAAATGAAACGATGCACGGAATCGGCTACAAACAAAACGAACGCACATAATTCAATTTTTTGGACCCAATAGTGATGTTTTGGTTCGTTTGGGTCAGTTTCGTTACTGCACCGAAAACCATGACGGGGTTGCATTTAATGCACCGATTCGGGTCGGAAACGAAACGATGCACGGAATCATCCAGAAACGAAACGAACGCACCCTATCCACTTTTTTGGACCCAATAGTGATGTTTTGGTTCGTTTGGGTCAGTTTGGTTACTGCACCGAAAACCATGCCGGGGTTGCATATAACGCACCGATTCGGGTCGGAAACGAAACGGTGCAAGGGATCGGCTAGAAACGAAACGAACGCACCCAATTCACTTTTTTGGACCCAATAGTGATGTTTTGGTTCGTTTGGGTCAGTTTCGTTACTACACCGAAAACCATACCGGGGTTGCATTTAATGCACCGATTCGGGTCAGAAATGAAACGATGCACGGAATCGTCCAGAAACGAAACGAACGCACCCAATTCACTTTTTTGGACCCAATAGTGATGTTTTGGTTCGTTTGGGTCAGTTTCGTTACTACACCGAAAACCATACCGGGGTTGCATTTAATGCACCGATTCGGGTCGGAAACGAAACGGTGCACGGGATCGGCTAGAAACGAAACGAACGCACCCAATTCACTTTTTTGGACCCAATAGTGATGTTTTGGTTCGTTTGGGTCAGTTTCGTTACTACACCGAAAACCATACCGGGGTTGCATTTAATGCACCGATTCGGGTCAGAAATGAAACGATCCACGGAATCGGCTAGAAACAAAACGAACACACAGAATTCAATTTTTTGGACCCAATAGTGATGTTTTGGTTCGTTTGGGTCAGTTTCGTTACTGCACCGAAAACCATGCCGGGGTTGCATTTAATGCACCGATTCGGGTCGGTAACGAAACGATGCGCGGAATCATCCAGAAACAAAACGAACGCACCCTATCCACATTTTTGGACCGAATAGTGATGTTTTGGTTCGTTTGGGTCAGTTTGGTTACTGCACCGAAAACCATGCCGGGGTTGCATTTAATGCACCGATTCGGGTCGGAAACGAAACGATGCAAAGAATCGGCTAGAAACGAAACGAATGCACCCTATCCACTTTTTTGGACCCAATAGTGATGTTTTGGTTCGTTTGGGTCAGTTTTGTTACTGCACCGAAAACCATGTCGGGCTTGCATTTAATGCACCAATTCGAGTCGGAAACGAAACGATGCACGGAATCGTCCAGAAACGAAAGGAACGCACCCTATCCACTTTTTTCGACCCAATAGTGATGTTTTGGTTCGTTTGGGTCAGTTTCGTTACTGCACCGAAAACCATGCCGGGGTTGCATTTAATGCATCGATTCGGGTCGGAAACGAAACGGTGCACGGGATCGGCTAGAAACGAAACGAACGCACCCAATTCACTTTTTTGGACCCAATAGTGATGTTTTGGTTCGTTTGGGTCAGTTTCGTTACTACACCGAAAACCATGACGGGGTTGCATTTAATGCACCGATTTGGGTCAGAAATGAAACGATCCACGGAATCGGCTACAAACAAAACGAACGCACAAAATTCAATTTTTTGGACCCAATAGTGATGTTTTGGTTCGTTTGGGTCAGTTTCGTTACTGCACCGAAAACCATGCTGGGGTTGCATTTAATGCACCGATTCGGGTCAGAAATCAAACGATGCACGGAATCGGCTAGAAACGAGATGAACGCACCCAATTCACTTTTTTGGACCCAATAGTGATGTTTTGGTTCGTTTGGGTCAGTTTCGTTACTGCACCGAAAACCATGCCGGGGTTGCATTTAATGCACCGATTCGGGTCGGAAACGAAACGCTGCACGGGATCATCCAGAAACAAAACGAACGCACCCTATCCACATTTTTGGACCGAATAGTGATGTTTTGGTTCGTTTGGGTCAGTTTGGTTACTGCACCGAAAACCATGCCAGGGTTGCATTTAATGCACCGATTCGGGTCGGAAATGAAACGATGCAAAGAATCGGCTAGAAATGAAACGAATGCACCCTATCCACTTTTTTGGACCCAATAGTGATGTTTTGGTTCGTTTGGGTCAGTTTCGTTACTGCACCGAAAACCATGCCGGGGTTGCATTTAATGCACCGATACGGGTTTGAAATGAAACGATGCACGGAATCGGCTACAAACAAAACGAACGCACATAATTCAATTTTTTGGACCCAATAGTGATGTTTTGGTTCGTTTGGGTCAGTTTCGTTACTGCACCGAAAACCATGCCGGGGTTGCATTTAATGCACCGATTCGGGTCGGAAACGAAACGATGCACGGAATCATCCAGAAACGAAACGAACGCACCCTATCCACTTTTTTGGACCCAATAGTGATGTTTTGGTTCGTTTGGGTCAGTTTGGTTACTGCACCGAAAACCATGCCGGGGTTGCATATAACGCACCGATTCGGGTCGGAAACGAAACGGTGCACGGGATCGGCTAGAAACGAAACGAACGCACCCAATTCACTTTTTTGGACCCAATAGTGATGTTTTGGTTCGTTTGGGTCAGTTTCGTTACTACACCGAAAACCATACCGGGGTTGCATTTAATGCACCGATTCGGGTCAGAAATGAAACGATGCACGGAATCGTCCAGAAACGAAAGGAACGCACCCTATCCACTTTTTTCGACCCAATAGTGATGTTTTGGTTCGTTTGGGTCAGTTTCTTACTACACCGAAAACCATACCGGGGTTGCATTTAATGCACCGATTCGGGTCGGAAATGAAACGATGCAAAGAATCGGCTAGAAACGAAACGAACGCACCCTATCCACTTTTTTGGACCCAATAGTGATGTTTTGGTTCGTTTGGGTCAGTTTGGTTACTGCACCGAAAACCATGCCGGGGTTGCATTTAATGCACCGATTCGAGTCGGAAACGAAACGATGCAAAGAATCGGCTAGAAACGAAACGAATGCACCCAATTCACTTTTTTGGACCCAATAGTGATGTTTTGGTTCGTTTGGGTCAGTTTCGTTACTGCACCGAAAACCATGCCGGGGTTGCATTTAATGCACCGATTCGGGTCGGAATTGAAACGATGCACGGAATCGTCCAGAAACGAAAGGAACGCACCCTATCCACTTTTTTCGACCCAATAGTGATGTTTTGGTTCATTTGGGTCAGTTTCGTTACTGCACCTAAAACCATGCCGGCGTTGCATTTAATGCACCGATTCGGGTCGGAAACGAAACGATGCACGGAATCGGCTAGAAACGAGATGAACGCACCCAATTCACTTTTTTGGACCCAATAGTGATGTTTTGGTTCGTTTGGGTCAGTTTCGTTACTGCACCGAAAACCATGCCGGGGTTGCATTTAATGCACCGATTCGGGTCGGAAATGAAACGATGCACGGAATCGTCAAGAAACGAAAGGAACGCACCCTATCCACTTTTTTCGACCCAATAGTGATGTTTTGGTTCATTTGGGTCAGTTTCGTAACTGCACCTAAAACCATGCCGGGGTTGCATTTAATGCACCGATTCGGGTCGGAAACGAAACGATGCACGGAATCGGCTAGAAACGAGATGAACGCACCCAATTCACTTTTTTGGACCCAATAGTGATGCTTTGGTTCGTTTGGGTCAGTTTCGTTACTGCACCGAAAACCATGCCGGGGTTGCATTTAATGCACCGATTCGGGTCGGAAACGAAACGCTGCACGGGATCATCCAGAAACAAAACGAACGCACCCTATCCACATTTTTGGACCGAATAGTGATGTTTTGGTTCGTTTGGGTCAGTTTGGTTACTGCACCGAAAACCATGCCGGGGTTGCATTTAATGCACCGATTCGGGTCGGAAACGAAACGATGCAAAGAATCGGCTAGAAACGAAACGAATGCACCCTATCCACTTTTTTGGACCCAATAGTGATGTTTTGGTTCGTTTGGGTCAGTTTCGTTACTGCACCGAAAACCATGTCGGGCTTGCATTTAATGCACCAATTCGAGTCGGAAACAAAACGATGCACGGAATCGTCCAGAAACGAAAGGAACGCACCCTATCCACTTTTTTCGACCCAATAGTGATGTTTTGGTTCGTTTGGGTCAGTTTCGTTACTACACCGAAAACCATGCCGGGGTTGCATTTAATGCACCGATTCGGGTCGGAAACGAAACGGTGCACGGGATCGGCTAGAAACGAAACGAACGCACCCAATTCACTTTTTTGGACCCAATAGTGATGTTTTGGTTCGTTTGGGTCAGTTTCGTTACTACACCGAAAACCATGCCGGGGTTGCATTTAATGCACCGATTCGGGTCAGAAATGAAACGATCCACGGAATCGGCTACAAACAAAACGAACGCACAGAATTCAATTTTTTGGACCCAATAGTGATGTTTTGGTTCGTTTGGGTCAGTTTCGTTACTGCACCGAAAACCATGCTGGGGTTGCATTTAATGCACCCATTCGGGTCAGAAATCAAACGATGCACGGAATCGGCTAGAAAAAAGATGGACGCACCCAATTCACTTTTTTGGACCCAATAGTGATGTTTTGGTTCGTTTGGGTCAGTTTCGTTACTGCACCGAAAACCATGCCGGGGTTGCATTTAATGCACCGATTCGGGTCGGAAACGAAACGCTGCACGGAATCATCCAGAAACAAAACGAACGCACCCTATCCACATTTTTGGACCGAATAGTGATGTTTTGGTTCGTTTGGGTCAGTTTGGTTACTGCACCGAAAACCATGCCGGGGTTGCATTTAATGCACCGATTCGGGTCGGAAACGAAACGATGCAAAGAATCGGCTAGAAACGAAACGAATGCACCCAATTCACTTTTTTGGACCCAATAGTGATGTTTTGGTTCATTTGGGTCAGTTTCGTTACTGCACTGAAAACCATGCCGGGGTTGCATTTAATGCACCGATTCGGGTCGGAAATGAAACGATGCACGGAATCGTCCAGAAACGAAAGGAACGCACCCTATCCACTTTTTTCGACCCAATAGTGATGTTTTGGTTCGTTTGGGTCAGTTTGGTTACTGCACCGAAAACCATGCCGGGGTTGCATTTAATGCACCGATTCGGGTCGGAAACGAAACGATGCACGGAATCGTCTACAAATGAAAGGAGCGCACCCTATCCACTTTTTTGGACCGAATAGTGATGTTTTGGTTCGTTTGGGTCAGTTTGGTTACTGCACCGAAAACCATGCCGGGGTTGCATTTAATGCACCGATTCGGGTCGGAAACGAAACGATGCAAAGAATCGGCTAGAAACGAAACGAATGCACCCAATTCACTTTTTTGGACCCAATAGTGATGTTTTGGTTCGTTTGGGTCAGTTTCGTTACTGCACCGAAAACCATGCCGGGGTTGCATTTAATGCACCGATTCGGGTCGGAAACGAAACGATGCACGGAATCATCCAGAAACGAAACGAACGCACCCTATCCACTTTTTTGGACCCAATAGTGATGTTTTGGTTCGTTTGGGTCAGTTTGGTTACTGCACCGAAAACCATGCCGGGGTTGCATATAACGCACCGATTCGGGTCGGAAACGAAACGGTGTACGGGATCGGCTAGAAACGAAACGAACGCACCCAATTCACTTTTTTGGACCCAATAGTGATGTTTTGGTTCGTTTGGGTCAGTTTCGTTACTACACCGACAACCATACCGGGGTTGCATTTAATGCACCGATTCGGGTCAGAAATGAAACGATCCACGGAATCGGCTACAAACAAAACGAACGCACAGAATTCAATTTTTTGGACCCAATAGTGATGTTTTGGTTCGTTTGGGTCAGTTTCGTTACAGCACCGAAAACCATGCCGGGGTTGCATTTAATGCACCGATTCGGGTCGGTAACGAAACGATGCGCGGAATCATCCAGAAACAAAACGAACGCACCCTATCCACATTTTTGGACCGAATAGTGATGTTTTGGTTCGTTTGGGTCAGTTTGGTTACTGCACCGAAAACCATGCCGGGGTTGCATTTAATGCACCGATTCGGGTCGGAAACGAAACGATGCAAAGAATCGGCTAGAAACGAAACGAATGCACCCTATCCACTTTTTTGGACCGAATAGTGATGTTTTGGTTCGTTTGGGTCAGTTTGGTTACTGCACCGAAAACCATGCCGGGGTTGCATTTAATGCACCGATTCGGGTCGGAAACGAAACGATGCAAAGAATCGGATAGAAACGAAACGAATGCACCCAATTCACTTTTTTGGACCCAATAGTGATGTTTTGGTTCGTTTGGGTCAGTTTCGTTACTGCACCGAAAACCATGCCGGGGTTGCATTTAATGCACCGATTCGGGTCGGAAACGAAACGATGCACGGAATCATCCAGAAACGAAACGAACGCACCCTATCCACTTTTTTGGACCCAATAGTGATGTTTTGGTTCGTTTGGGTCAGTTTGGTTACTGCACCGAAAACCATGCCGGGGTTGCATTTAATGCACCGATTCGGGTCGGAAACGAAACGATGCAAAGAATCGGCTAGAAACGAAACGAATGCACCCTATCCACTTTTTTGGACCCAATAGTGATGTTTTGGTTCGTTTGGGTCAGTTTCGTTACTGCACCGAAAACCATGTCGGGCTTGCATTTAATGCACCAATTCGAGTCGGAAACAAAACGATGCACGGAATCGTCCAGAAACGAAAGGAACGCACCCTATCCACTTTTTTCGACCCAATAGTGATGTTTTGGTTCGTTTGGGTCAGTTTCGTTACTACACCGAAAACCATGCCGGGGTTGCATTTAATGCACCGATTCGGGTCGGAAACGAAACGGTGCACGGGATCGGCTAGAAACGAAACGAACGCACCCAATTCACTTTTTTGGACCCAATAGTGATGTTTTGGTTCGTTTGGGTCAGTTTCGTTACTACACCGAAAACCATGCCGGGGTTGCATTTAATGCACCGATTCGGGTCAGAAATGAAACGATCCACGGAATCGGCTACAAACAAAACGAACGCACAGAATTCAATTTTTTGGACCCAATAGTGATGTTTTGGTTCGTTTGGGTCAGTTTCGTTACTGCACCGAAAACCATGCTGGGGTTGCATTTAATGCACCCATTCGGGTCAGAAATCAAACGATGCACGGAATCGGCTAGAAAAAAGATGGACGCACCCAATTCACTTTTTTGGACCCAATAGTGATGTTTTGGTTCGTTTGGGTCAGTTTCGTTACTGCACCGAAAACCATGCCGGGGTTGCATTTAATGCACCGATTCGGGTCGGAAACGAAACGCTGCACGGAATCATCCAGAAACAAAACGAACGCACCCTATCCACATTTTTGGACCGAATAGTGATGTTTTGGTTCGTTTGGGTCAGTTTGGTTACTGCACCGAAAACCATGCCGGGGTTGCATTTAATGCACCGATTCGGGTCGGAAACGAAACGATGCAAAGAATCGGCTAGAAACGAAACGAATGCACCCAATTCACTTTTTTGGACCCAATAGTGATGTTTTGGTTCATTTGGGTCAGTTTCGTTACTGCACTGAAAACCATGCCGGGGTTGCATTTAATGCACCGATTCGGGTCGGAAATGAAACGATGCACGGAATCGTCCAGAAACGAAAGGAACGCACCCTATCCACTTTTTTCGACCCAATAGTGATGTTTTGGTTCGTTTGGGTCAGTTTGGTTACTGCACCGAAAACCATGCCGGGGTTGCATTTAATGCACCGATTCGGGTCGGAAACGAAACGATGCACGGAATCGTCTACAAATGAAAGGAGCGCACCCTATCCACTTTTTTGGACCGAATAGTGATGTTTTGGTTCGTTTGGGTCAGTTTGGTTACTGCACCGAAAACCATGCCGGGGTTGCATTTAATGCACCGATTCGGGTCGGAAACGAAACGATGCAAAGAATCGGCTAGAAACGAAACGAATGCACCCAATTCACTTTTTTGGACCCAATAGTGATGTTTTGGTTCGTTTGGGTCAGTTTCGTTACTGCACCGAAAACCATGCCGGGGTTGCATTTAATGCACCGATTCGGGTCGGAAACGAAACGATGCACGGAATCATCCAGAAACGAAACGAACGCACCCTATCCACTTTTTTGGACCCAATAGTGATGTTTTGGTTCGTTTGGGTCAGTTTGGTTACTGCACCGAAAACCATGCCGGGGTTGCATATAACGCACCGATTCGGGTCGGAAACGAAACGGTGTACGGGATCGGCTAGAAACGAAACGAACGCACCCAATTCACTTTTTTGGACCCAATAGTGATGTTTTGGTTCGTTTGGGTCAGTTTCGTTACTACACCGACAACCATACCGGGGTTGCATTTAATGCACCGATTCGGGTCAGAAATGAAACGATCCACGGAATCGGCTACAAACAAAACGAACGCACAGAATTCAATTTTTTGGACCCAATAGTGATGTTTTGGTTCGTTTGGGTCAGTTTCGTTACAGCACCGAAAACCATGCCGGGGTTGCATTTAATGCACCGATTCGGGTCGGTAACGAAACGATGCGCGGAATCATCCAGAAACAAAACGAACGCACCCTATCCACATTTTTGGACCGAATAGTGATGTTTTGGTTCGTTTGGGTCAGTTTGGTTACTGCACCGAAAACCATGCCGGGGTTGCATTTAATGCACCGATTCGGGTCGGAAACGAAACGATGCAAAGAATCGGCTAGAAACGAAACGAATGCACCCTATCCACTTTTTTGGACCGAATAGTGATGTTTTGGTTCGTTTGGGTCAGTTTGGTTACTGCACCGAAAACCATGCCGGGGTTGCATTTAATGCACCGATTCGGGTCGGAAACGAAACGATGCAAAGAATCGGATAGAAACGAAACGAATGCACCCAATTCACTTTTTTGGACCCAATAGTGATGTTTTGGTTCGTTTGGGTCAGTTTCGTTACTGCACCGAAAACCATGCCGGGGTTGCATTTAATGCACCGATTCGGGTCGGAAACGAAACGATGCACGGAATCATCCAGAAACGAAACGAACGCACCCTATCCACTTTTTTGGACCCAATAGTGATGTTTTGGTTCGTTTGGGTCAGTTTGGTTACTGCACCGAAAACCATGCCGGGGTTGCATATAACGCACCGATTCGGGTCGGAAACGAAACGGTGCACGGGATCGGCTAGAAACGAAACGAACGCACCCAATTCACTTTTTTGGACCCAATAGTGATGTTTTGGTTCGTTTGGGTCAGTTTCGTTACTACACCGAAAACCATACCGGGGTTGCATTTAATGCACCGATTCGGGTCAGAAATGAAACGATCCACGGAATCGGCTACAAACAAAACGAACGCACAGAATTCAATTTTTTGGACCCAATAGTGATGTTTTGGTTCGTTTGGGTCAGTTTCGTTACTGCACCGAAAACCATGCCGGGGTTGCATTTAATGCACCGATTCGGGTCGGTAACGAAACGCTGCACGGGATCATCCAGAAACAAAACGAACGCACCCTATCCACATTTTTGGACCGAATAGTGATGTTTTGGTTCGTTTGGTTCAGTTTGGTTACTGCACCGAAAACCATGCCAGGGTTGCATTTAATGCACCGATTCGGGTCGGAAACGAAACGATGCAAAGAATCGGCTAGAAACGAAACGAATGCACCCTATCCACTTTTTTGGACCCAATAGTGATGTTTTGGTTCGTTTGGGTCAGTTTCGTTACTGCACCGAAAACCATGCCGGGGTTGCATTTAATGCACCAATTCGAGTCGGAAACAAAACGATGCACGGAATCGTCCAGAAACGAAAGGAACGCACCCTATCCACTTTTTTCGACCCAATAGTGATGTTTTGGTTCGTTTGGGTCAGTTTCGTTACTGCACCGAAAACCATGCCGGGGTTGCATTTAATGCACCGATTCGGGTCGGAAACGAAACGGTGCACGGGATCGGCTAGAAACGAAACGAACGCACCCAATTCACTTTTTTGGACCCAATAGTGATGTTTTGGTTCGTTTGGGTCAGTTTCGTTACTACACCGAAAACCATGCCGGGGTTGCATTTAATGCACCGATTCGGGTCAGAAATGAAACGATCCACGGAATCGGCTACAAACAAAACGAACGCACAGAATTCAATTTTTTGGACCCAATAGTGATGTTTTGGTTCGTTTGGGTCAGTTTCGTTACTGCACCGAAAACCATGCCGGGGTTGCATTTAATGCACCGATTCGGGTCAGAAATCAAACGATGCACGAAATCGGCTAGAAACGAGATGAACGCACCCAATTCACTTTTTTGGACCCAATAGTGATGTTTTGGTTCGTTTGGGTCAGTTTCGTTACTGCACCGAAAACCATGCCGGGGTTGCATTTAATGCACCGATTCGGGTCGGAAACGAAACGCTGCACGGAATCATCCAGAAACAAAACGAACGCACCCTATCCACATTTTTGGACCGAATAGTGATGTTTTGGTTCGTTTGGGTCAGTTTGGTTACTGCACCGAAAACCATGCCGGGGTTGCATTTAATGCACCGATTCGGGTCGGAAACGAAACGATGCAAAGAATCGGCTAGAAACGAAACGAATGCACCCAATTCACTTTTTTGGACACAATAGTGATGTTTTGGTTCGTTTGGGTCAGTTTCGTTACTGCACCGAAAACCATGCCGGGGTTGCATTTAATGCACCGATTCGGGTCGGAAACGAAACGATGCACGGAATCATCCAGAAACGAAACGAACGCACCCTATCCACTTTTTTGGACCCAATAGTGATATTTTGGTTCGTTTGGGTCAGTTTGGTTACTGCACCGAAAACCATGCCGGGGTTGCATATAACGCACCGATTCGGGTCGGAAACGAAACGGTGTACGGGATCGGCTAGAAACGAAACGAACGCACCCAATTCACTTTTTTGGACCCAATAGTGATGTTTTGGTTCGTTTGGGTCAGTTTCGTTACTACACCGACAACCATACCGGGGTTGCATTTAATGCACCGATTCGGGTCAGAAATGAAACGATCCACGGAATCGGCTACAAACAAAACGAACGCACAGAATTCAATTTTTTGGACCCAATAGTGATGTTTTGGTTCGTTTGGGTCAGTTTCGTTACAGCACCGAAAACCATGCCGGGGTTGCATTTAATGCACCGATTCGGGTCGGTAACGAAACGATGCGCGGAATCATCCAGAAACAAAACGAACGCACCCTATCCACATTTTTGGACCGAATAGTGATGTTTTGGTTCGTTTGGGTCAGTTTGGTTACTGCACCGAAAACCATGCCGGGGTTGCATTTAATGCACCGATTCGGGTCGGAAACGAAACGATGCAAAGAATCGGCTAGAAACGAAACGAATGCACCCTATCCACTTTTTTGGACCGAATAGTGATGTTTTGGTTCGTTTGGGTCAGTTTGGTTACTGCACCGAAAACCATGCCGGGGTTGCATTTAATGCACCGATTCGGGTCGGAAACGAAACGATGCAAAGAATCGGATAGAAACGAAACGAATGCACCCAATTCACTTTTTTGGACCCAATAGTGATGTTTTGGTTCGTTTGGGTCAGTTTCGTTACTGCACCGAAAACCATGCCGGGGTTGCATTTAATGCACCGATTCGGGTCGGAAACGAAACGATGCACGGAATCATCCAGAAACGAAACGAACGCACCCTATCCACTTTTTTGGACCCAATAGTGATGTTTTGGTTCGTTTGGGTCAGTTTGGTTACTGCACCGAAAACCATGCCGGGGTTGCATATAACGCACCGATTCGGGTCGGAAACGAAACGGTGCACGGGATCGGCTAGAAACGAAACGAACGCACCCAATTCACTTTTTTGGACCCAATAGTGATGTTTTGGTTCGTTTGGGTCAGTTTCGTTACTACACCGAAAACCATACCGGGGTTGCATTTAATGCACCGATTCGGGTCAGAAATGAAACGATCCACGGAATCGGCTACAAACAAAACGAACGCACAGAATTCAATTTTTTGGACCCAATAGTGATGTTTTGGTTCGTTTGGGTCAGTTTCGTTACTGCACCGAAAACCATGCCGGGGTTGCATTTAATGCACCGATTCGGGTCGGTAACGAAACGCTGCACGGGATCATCCAGAAACAAAACGAACGCACCCTATCCACATTTTTGGACCGAATAGTGATGTTTTGGTTCGTTTGGTTCAGTTTGGTTACTGCACCGAAAACCATGCCAGGGTTGCATTTAATGCACCGATTCGGGTCGGAAACGAAACGATGCAAAGAATCGGCTAGAAACGAAACGAATGCACCCTATCCACTTTTTTGGACCCAATAGTGATGTTTTGGTTCGTTTGGGTCAGTTTCGTTACTGCACCGAAAACCATGCCGGGGTTGCATTTAATGCACCAATTCGAGTCGGAAACGAAACGATGCACGGAATCGTCCAGAAACGAAAGGAACGCACCCTATCCACATTTTTGGACCGAATAGTGATGTTTTGGTTCGTTTGGGTCAGTTTGGTTACTGCACCGAAAACCATGCCGGGGTTGCATTTAATGCACCGATTCGGGTCGGAAACGAAACGATGCAAAGAATCGGCTAGAAACGAAACGAATGCACCCTATCCACTTTTTTGGACCGAATAGTGATGTTTTGGTTCGTTTGGGTCAGTTTGGTTACTGCACCGAAAACCATGCCGGGGTTGCATTTAATGCACCGATTCGGGTCGGAAACGAAACGATGCAAAGAATCGGATAGAAACGAAACGAATGCACCCAATTCACTTTTTTGGACCCAATAGTGATGTTTTGGTTCGTTTGGGTCAGTTTCGTTACTGCACCGAAAACCATGCCGGGGTTGCATTTAATGCACCGATTCGGGTCGGAAACGAAACGATGCACGGAATCATCCAGAAACGAAACGAACGCACCCTATCCACTTTTTTGGACCCAATAGTGATGTTTTGGTTCGTTTGGGTCAGTTTGGTTACTGCACCGAAAACCATGCCGGGGTTGCATATAACGCACCGATTCGGGTCGGAAACGAAACGGTGCACGGGATCGGCTAGAAACGAAACGAACGCACCCAATTCACTTTTTTGGACCCAATAGTGATGTTTTGGTTCGTTTGGGTCAGTTTCGTTACTACACCGAAAACCATACCGGGGTTGCATTTAATGCACCGATTCGGGTCAGAAATGAAACGATCCACGGAATCGGCTACAAACAAAACGAACGCACAGAATTCAATTTTTTGGACCCAATAGTGATGTTTTGGTTCGTTTGGGTCAGTTTCGTTACTGCACCGAAAACCATGCCGGGGTTGCATTTAATGCACCGATTCGGGTCGGTAACGAAACGCTGCACGGGATCATCCAGAAACAAAACGAACGCACCCTATCCACATTTTTGGACCGAATAGTGATGTTTTGGTTCGTTTGGTTCAGTTTGGTTACTGCACCGAAAACCATGCCAGGGTTGCATTTAATGCACCGATTCGGGTCGGAAACGAAACGATGCAAAGAATCGGCTAGAAACGAAACGAATGCACCCTATCCACTTTTTTGGACCCAATAGTGATGTTTTGGTTCGTTTGGGTCAGTTTCGTTACTGCACCGAAAACCATGCCGGGGTTGCATTTAATGCACCAATTCGAGTCGGAAACGAAACGATGCACGGAATCGTCCAGAAACGAAAGGAACGCACCCTATCCACTTTTTTCAACCCAAGAGTGATGTTTTGGTTCGTTTGGGTCAGTTTCGTTACTGCACCGAAAACCATGCCGGGGTTGCATTTAATGCACCGATTCGGGTCGGAAATGAAACGGTGCATGGGATCGGCTAGAAACGAAACGAACGCACCCAATTCACTTTTTTGGACCCAATAGTGATGTTTTGGTTCGTTTGGGTCAGTTTCGTTACTACACCGAAAACCATGCCGGGGTTGCATTTAATGCACCGATTCGGGTCAGAAATGAAACGATCCACGGAATCGGCTACAAACAAAACGAACGCACAGAATTCAATTTTTTGGACCCAATAGTGATGTTTTGGTTCGTTTGGGTCAGTTTCGTTACTGCACCGAAAACCATGCCGGGGTTGCATTTAATGCACCGATTCGGGTCAGAAATCAAACGATGCACGGAATCGGCTAGAAACGAGATGAACGCACCCAATTCACTTTTTTGGACCCAATAGTGATGTTTTGGTTCGTTTGGGTCAGTTTCGTTACTGCACCGAAAACCATGCCGGGGTTGCATTTAATGCACCGATTTGGGTCGGAAACGAAACGCTGCACGGAATCATCCAGAAACAAAACGAACACACCCTATCCACATTTTTGGACCGAATAGTGATGTTTTGGTTCGTTTGGGTCAGTTTGGTTACTGCACCGAAAACCATGCCGGGGTTGCATTTAATGCACCGATTCGAGTCGGAAACGAAACGATGCAAAGAATCGGCTAGAAACGAAACGAATGCACCCAATTCACTTTTTTGGACCCAATAGTGATGTTTTGGTTCGTTTGGGTCAGTTTCGTTACTGCACCGAAAACCATGCCGGGGTTGCATTTAATGCACCGATTCGGGTCGGAAATGAAACGATGCACGGAATCGTCCAGAAACGAAAGGAACGCACCCTATCCACTTTTTTCGACCCAATAGTGATGTTTTGGTTCATTTGGGTCAGTTTCGTTACTGCACCTAAAACCATGCCGGGGTTGCATTTAATGCACCGATTCGGGTCGGAAACGAAACGATGCACGGAATCGGCTAGAAACGAGATGAACGCACCCAATTCACTTTTTTGGACCCAATAGTGATGTTTTGGTTCGTTTGGGTCAGTTTCGTTACTGCACCGAAAACCATGCCGGGGTTGCATTTAATGCACCGATTCGGGTCGGAAATGAAACGATGCACGGAATCGTCAAGAAACGAAAGGAACGCACCCTATCCACTTTTTTCGACCCAATAGTGATGTTTTGGTTCCTTTGGGTCAGTTTCGTTACTGCACCTAAAACCATGCCGGGGTTGCATTTAATGCACCGATTCGGGTCGGAAACGAAACGATGCACGGAATCGGCTAGAAACGAGATGAACGCACCCAATTCACTTTTTTGGACCCAATAGTGATGTTTTGGTTCGTTTGGGTCAGTTTCGTTACTGCACCGAAAACCATGCCGGGGTTGCATTTAATGCACCGATTCGGGTCGGAAACGAAACGCTGCACGGGATCATCCAGAAACAAAACGAACGCACCCTATCCACATTTTTGGACCGAATAGTGATGTTTTGGTTCGTTTGGGTCAGTTTGGTTACTGCACCGAAAACCATGCCGGGGTTGCATTTAATGCACCGATTCGGGTCGGAAACGAAACGATGCAAAGAATCGGCTAGAAACGAAACGAATGCACCCTATCCACTTTTTTGGACCCAATAGTGATGTTTTGGTTCGTTTGGGTCAGTTTCGTTACTGCACCGAAAACCATGTCGGGCTTGCATTTAATGCACCAATTCGAGTCGGAAACGAAACGATGCACGGAATCGTCCAGAAACGAAAGGAACGCACCCTATCCACTTTTTTCGACCCAATAGTGATGTTTTGGTTCGTTTGGTCAGTTTCGTTACTGCACCGAAAACCATGCCGGGGTTGCATTTAATGCACTGATTCGGGTCGGAAACGAAACGGTGCACGGGATCGGCTAGAAACGAAACGAACGCACCCAATTCACTTTTTTGGACCCAATAGTGATGTTTTGGTTCGTTTGGGTCAGTTTCGTTACTACACCGAAAACCATGCCGGGGTTGCATTTAATGCACCGATTCGGGTCAGAAATGAAACGATCCACGGAATCGGCTACAAACAAAACGAACGCACAGAATTCAATTTTTTGGACCCAATAGTGATGTTTTGGTTCGTTTGGGTCAGTTTCGTTACTGCACCGAAAACCATGCTGGGGTTGCATTTAATGCACCCATTCGGGTCAGAAATCAAACGATGCACGGAATCGGCTAGAAACGAGATGGACGCACCCAATTCACTTTTTTGGACCCAATAGTGATGTTTTGGTTCGTTTGGGTCAGTTTCGTTACTGCACCGAAAACCATGCCGGGGTTGCATTTAATGCACCGATTCGGGTCGGAAACGAAACGCTGCACGGAATCATCCAGAAACAAAACGAACGCACCCTATCCACATTTTTGGACCGAATAGTGATGTTTTGGTTCGTTTGGGTCAGTTTGGTTACTGCACCGAAAACCATGCCGGGGTTGCATTTAATGCACCGATTCGGGTCAGAAACGAAACGATGCAAAGAATCGGCTAGAAACGAAACGAATGCACCCAATTCACTTTTTTGGACCCAATAGTGATGTTTTGGTTCGTTTGGGTCAGTTTCGTTACTGCACTGAAAACCATGCCGGGGTTGCATTTAATGCACCGATTCGGGTCGGAAATGAAACGATGCACGGAATCGTCCAGAAACGAAAGGAACGCACCCTATCCACTTTTTTCGACCCAATAGTGATGTTTTGGTTCGTTTGGGTCAGTTTGGTTACTGCACCGAAAACCATGCCGGGGTTGCATTTAATGCACCGATTCGGGTCGGAAATGAAACGATGCACGGAATCGTCTACAAATGAAAGGAGCGCACCCTATCCACATTTTTGGACCGAATAGTGATGTTTTGGTTCGTTTGGGTCAGTTTGGTTACTGCACCGAAAACCATGCCGGTGTTGCATTTAATGCACCGATTCGGGTCGGAAACGAAACGATGCAAAGAATCGGCTAGAAACGAGACGAATGCACCCAATTCACTTTTTTGGACCCAATAGTGATGTTTTGGTTCGTTTGGGTCAGTTTCGTTACTGCACCGAAAACCATGCCGGGGTTGCATTTAATGCACCGATTCGGGTCGGAAACGAAACGATGCACGGAATCATCCAGAAACGAAACGAACGCACCCTATCCACTTTTTTGGACCCAATAGTGATGTTTTGGTTCGTTTGGGTCAGTTTGGTTACTGCACCGAAAACCATGCCGGGGTTGCATATAACGCACCGATTCGGGTCGGAAACGAAACGGTGTACGGGATCGGCTAGAAACGAAACGAACGCACCCAATTCACTTTTTCGGACCCAATAGTGATGTTTTGGTTCGTTTGGGTCAGTTTCGTTACTACACCGACAACCATACCGGGGTTGCATTTAATGCACCGATTCGGGTCAGAAATGAAACGATCCACGGAATCGGCTACAAACAAAACGAACGCACAGAATTCAATTTTTTGGACCCAATAGTGATGTTTTGGTTCGTTTGGGTCAGTTTCGTTACAGCACCGAAAACCATGCCGGGGTTGCATTTAATGCACCGATTCGGGTCGGTAACGAAACGATGCGCGGAATCATCCAGAAACAAAACGAACGCACCCTATCCACATTTTTGGACCGAATAGTGATGTTTTGGTTCGTTTGGGTCAGTTTGGTTACTGCACCGAAAACCATGCCGGGGTTGCATTTAATGCACCGATTCGGGTCGGAAACGAAACGATGCAAAGAATCGGCTAGAAACGAAACGAATGCACCCTATCCACTTTTTTGGACCGAATAGTGATGTTTTGGTTCGTTTGGGTCAGTTTGGTTACTGCACCGAAAACCATGCCGGGGTTGTATTTAATGCACCGATTCGGGTCGGAAACGAAACGATGCAAAGAATCGGATAGAAACGAAACGAATGCACCCAATTCACTTTTTTGGACCCAATAGTGATGTTTTGGTTCGTTTGGGTCAGTTTCGTTACTGCACCGAAAACCATGCCGGGGTTGCATTTAATGCACCGATTCGGGTCGGAAACGAAACGATGCACGGAATCATCCAGAAACGAAACGAACGCACCCTATCCACTTTTTTGGACCCAATAGTGATGTTTTGGTTCGTTTGGGTCAGTTTGGTTACTGCACCGAAAACCATGCCGGGGTTGCATATAACGCACCGATTCGGGTCGGAAACGAAACGGTGCACGGGATCGGCTAGAAACGAAACGAACGCACCCAATTCACTTTTTTGGACCCAATAGTGATGTTTTGGTTCGTTTGGGTCAGTTTCGTTACTACACCGAAAACCATACCGGGGTTGCATTTAATGCACCGATTCGGGTCAGAAATGAAACGATCCACGGAATCGGCTACAAACAAAACGAACGCACAGAATTCAATTTTTTGGACCCAATAGTGATGTTTTGGTTCGTTTGGGTCAGTTTCGTTACTGCACCGAAAACCATGCCGGGGTTGCATTTAATGCACCGATTCGGGTCGGTAACGAAACGATGCGCGGAATCATCCAGAAACAAAACGAACGCACCCTATCCACATTTTTGGACCGAATAGTGATGTTTTGGTTCGTTTGGGTCAGTTTGGTTACTGCACCGAAAACCATGCCGGGGTTGCATTTAATGCACCGATTCGGGTCGGAAACGAAACGATGCAAAGAATCGGCTAGAAACGAAACGAATGCACCCTATCCACTTTTTTGGACCCAATAGTGATGTTTTGGTTCGTTTGGGTCAGTTTCGTTACTGCACCGAAAACCATGCCGGGGTTGCATTTAATGCACCAATTCGAGTCGGAAACGAAACGATGCACGGAATCGTCCAGAAACGAAAGGAACGCACCCTATCCACTTTTTTCGACCCAATAGTGATGTTTTGGTTCGTTTGGGTCAGTTTCGTTACTGCACCGAAAACCATGCTGGGGTTGCATTTAATGCACCGATTCGGGTCGGAAACGAAACGGTGCACGGGATCGGCTAGAAACGAAACGAACGCACCCAATTCACTTTTTTGGACCCAATAGTGATGTTTTGGTTCGTTTGGGTCAGTTTTGTTACTACACCGAAAACCATGCCGGGGTTGCATTTAATGCACCGATTCGGGTCAGAAATGAAACGATCCACGGAATCGGCTACAAACAAAACGAACGCACAGAATTCAATTTTTTGGACCCAATAGTGATGTTTTGGTTCGTTTGGGTCAGTTTCGTTACTGCACCGAAAACCATGCTGGGGTTGCATTTAATGCACCGATTCGGGTTAGAAATCAAACGATGCACGGAATCGGCTAGAAACGAGATGAACGCACCCAATTCACTTTTTTGGACCCAATAGTGATGTTTTGGTTCGTTTGGGTCAGTTTCGTTACTGCACCGAAAACCATACCGGGGTTGCATTTAATGCACCGATTCGGGTCAGAAATGAAACGATCCACGGAATCGGCTACAAACAAAACGAACGCACAGAATTCAATTTTTTGGACCCAATAGTGATGTTTTGGTTCGTTTGGGTCAGTTTCGTTACTGCACCGAAAACCATGCCGGGGTTGCATTTAATGCACCGATTCGGGTCAGAAATGAAACGATCCACGGAATCGGCTACAAACAAAACGAACGCACAGAATTCAATTTTTTGGACCCAATAGTGATGTTTTGGTTCGTTTGGGTCAGTTTCGTTACAGCACCGAAAACCATGCCGGGGTTGCATTTAATGCACCGATTCGGGTCGGTAACGAAACGATGCGCGGAATCATCCAGAAACAAAACGAACGCACCCTATCCACATTTTTGGACCGAATAGTGATGTTTTGGTTCGTTTGGGTCAGTTTGGTTACTGCACCGAAAACCATGCCGGGGTTGCATTTAATGCACCGATTCGGGTCGGAAATGAAACGATGCAAAGAATCGGCTAGAAACGAAACGAATGCACCCTATCCACTTTTTTGGACCGAATAGTGATGTTTTGGTTCGTTTGGGTCAGTTTGGTTACTGCACCGAAAACCATGCCGGGGTTGTATTTAATGCACCGATTCGGGACGGAAACGAAACGATGCAAAGAATCGGATAGAAACGAAACGAATGCACCCAATTCACTTTTTTGGACCCAATAGTGATGTTTTGGTTCGTTTGGGTCAGTTTCGTTACTGCACCGAAAACCATGCCGGGGTTGCATTTAATGCACCGATTCGGGTCGGAAACGAAACGATGCACGGAATCATCCAGAAACGAAACGAACGCACCCTATCCACTTTTTTGGACCCAATAGTGATGTTTTGGTTCGTTTGGGTCAGTTTGGTTACTGCACCGAAAACCATGCCGGGGTTGCATATAACGCACCGATTCGGGTCAGAAACGAAACGGTGCACGGGATCGGCTAGAAACGAAACGAACGCACCCAATTCACTTTTTTGGACCCAATAGTGATGTTTTGGTTCGTTTGGGTCAGTTTCGTTACTACACCGAAAACCATACCGGGGTTGCATTTAATGCACCGATTCGGGTCAGAAATGAAACGATCCACGGAATCGGCTACAAACAAAACGAACGCACAGAATTCAATTTTTTGGACCCAATAGTGATGTTTTGGTTCGTTTGGGTCAGTTTCGTTACTGCACCGAAAACCATGCCGGGGTTGCATTTAATGCACCGATTCGGGTCGGTAACGAAACGATGCGCGGAATCATCCAGAAACAAAACGAACGCACCCTATCCACATTTTTGGACCGAATAGTGATGTTTTGGTTCGTTTGGGTCAGTTTGGTTACTGCCCCGAAAACCATGCCGGGGTTGCATTTAATGCACCGATTCGGGTCGGAAACGAAACGATGCAAAGAATCGGCTAGAAACGAAACGAATGCACCCTATCCACTTTTTTGGACCCAATAGTGATGTTTTGGTTCGTTTGGGTCAGTTTCGTTACTGCACCGAAAACCATGCCGGGGTTGCATTTAATGCACCAATTCGAGTCGGAAACGAAACGATGCACGGAATCGTCCAGAAACGAAAGGAACGCACCCTATCCACTTTTTTCGACCCAATAGTGATGTTTTGGTTCGTTTGGGTCAGTTTCGTTACTGCACCGAAAACCATGCTGGGGTTGCATTTAATGCACCGATTCGGGTTGGAAACGAAACGGTGCACGGGATCGGCTAGAAACGAAACGAACGCACCCAATTCACTTTTTTGGACCCAATTGTGATGTTTTGGTTCGTTTGGGTCAGTTTTGTTACTACACCGAAAACCATGCCGGGGTTGCATTTAATGCACCGATTCGGGTCAGAAATGAAACGATCCACGGAATCGGCTACAAACAAAACGAACGCACAGAATTCAATTTTTTGGACCCAATAGTGATGTTTTGGTTCGTTTGGGTCAGTTTCGTTACTGCACCGAAAACCATGCTGGGGTTGCATTTAATGCACCGATTCGGGTTAGAAATCAAACGATGCACGGAATCGGCTAGAAACGAGATGAACGCACCCAATTCACTTTTTTGGACCCAATAGTGATGTTTTGGTTCGTTTGGGTCAGTTTCGTTACTGCACCGAAAACCATGCCGGGGTTGCATTTAATGCACCGATTCGGGTCGGAAACGAAACGCTGCACGGGATCATCCAGAAACAAAACGAACGCACCCTATCCACATTTTTGGACCGAATAGTGATGTTTTGGTTCGTTTGGGTCAGTTTGGTTACTGCACCGAAAACCATGCCGGGGTTGCATTTAATGCACCGATTCGGGTCGGAAACGAAACGATGCAAAGAATCGGCTAGAAACGAAATGAATGCACCCTATCCACTTTTTTGGACCCAATAGTGATGTTTTGGTTCGTTTGGGTCAGTTTCGTTACTGCACCGAAAACCATGTCGGGGTTGCATTTAATGCACCGATTCGGGTCGGAAATGAAACGATGCACGGAATCGTCCAGAAACGAAAGGAACGCACCCTATCCACTTTTTTCGACCCAATAGTGATGTTTTGGTTCGTTTGGGTCAGTTTCGTTACTGCACCGAAAACCATGCTGGGGTTGCATTTAATGCACCGATTCGGGTCGGAAATGAAACGATGCACGGAATCGTCCAGAAACGAAAGGAACGCACCCTATCCACTTTTTTCGACCCAATAGTGATGTTTTGGTTCGTTTGGGTCAGTTTCGTTACTGCACCGAAAACCATGCCGGGGTTGCATTTAATACACCGATTCGGGTAGGAAATGAAACGTTGCACGGAATCAGCTAGAAACGAAACAAAGTCACCCAATTCACTTTTTTTGGACCCAATAGTGATGTTTTGGTTCGTTTGGGTCAGTTTCGTTACTGCACCGAAAACCATGCCAGGGTTGCATTTAATGCACCGATTCGGGTCGGAAACGAAACGATGCACGGGATCGGCTAGAAACGAAACGAACGCACCCAATTCACTTTTTTTGGACCCAATAGTGATGTTTTGGTTCGTTTGGGTCAGTTTCGTTACTGCACCGAAAACCATGCCGGGGTTGCATTTAATGCACCGATTCGGGTCGGAAACGAAACGATGCACGGAATCATCCAGAAACAAAACGAACGCACCCTATCCACTTTTTTGGACCGAATAGTGATGTTTTGGTTCGTTTGGGTCAGTTTGGTTACTGCACCGAAAACCATGCCGGGGTTGCATTTAATGCACCGATTCGGGTCGGAAACGAAACGATGCAAAGAATCGGATAGAAACGAAACGAATGCACCCAATTCACTTTTTTGGACCCAATAGTGATGTTTTGGTTCGTTTGGGTCAGTTTCGTTACTGCACCGAAAACCATGCCGGGGTTGCATATAACGCACCGATTCGGGTCGGAAACGAAACGATGCACGGAATCATCCAGAAACGAAACGAACGCACCCTATCCACCTTTTTGGACCCAATAGTGATGTTTTGGTTCGTTTGGGTCAGTTTCGTTACTACACCGAAAACCATACCGGGGTTGCATTTAATGCACCGATTCGGGTCAGAAATGAAGCGATCCACGGAATCGGCTACAAACAAAACGAACGCACAGAATTCAATTTTTTGGACCCAATAGTGATGTTTTGGTTCGTTTGGGTCAGTTTCGTTACTGCACCGAAAACCATGCCGGGGTTGCATTTAATGCACCGATTCGGGTCGGTAACGAAACGATGCGCGGAATCATCCAGAAACAAAACGAACACACCCTATCCACATTTTTGGACCGAATAGTGATGTTTTGGTTCGTTTGGGTCAGTTTGGTTACTGCACCGAAAACCATGCCGGGGTTGCATTTAATGCACCGATTCGGGTCGGAAACGAAACGATGCAAAGAATCGGCTAGAAACGAAACGAATGCACCCTATCCACTTTTTTGGACCCAATAGTGATGTTTTGGTTCGTTTGGGTCAGTTTTGTTACTGCACCGAAAACCATGTCGGGCTTGCATTTAATGCACCAATTCGAGTCGGAAACGAAATGATGCACGGAATCGTCCAGAAACGAAAGGAACGCACCCTATCCACTTTTTTCGACCCAATAGTGATGTTTTGGTTCGTTTGGGTCAGTTTCGTTACTGCACCGAAAACCATGCTGGGGTTGCATTTAATGCACCGATTCGGGTCAGAAACGAAACGGTGCACGGGATCGGCTAGAAACGAAACGAACGCACCCAATTCACTTTTTTGGACCCAATAGTGATGTTTTGGTTCGTTTGGGTCAGTTTTGTTACTACACCGAAAACCATGCCGGGGTTGCATTTAATGCACCGATTCGGGTCAGAAATGAAACGATCCACGGAATCGGCTACAAACAAAACGAACGCACAGAATTCAATTTTTTGGACCCAATAGTGATGTTTTGGTTCGTTTGGGTCAGTTTCGTTACTGCACCGAAAACCATGCTGGGGTTGCATTTAATGCACCGATTCGGGTTAGAAATCAAACGATGCACGGAATCGGCTAGAAACGAGATGAACGCACCCAATTCACTTTTTTGGACCCAATAGTGATGTTTTGGTTCGTTTGGGTCAGTTTCGTTACTGCACCGAAAACCATGCCGGGGTTGCATTTAATGCACCGATTCGGGTCGGAAACGAAACGCTGCACGGGATCATCCAGAAACAAAACGAACGCACCCTATCCACATTTTTGGACCGAATAGTGATGTTTTGGTTCGTTTGGGTCAGTTTGGTTACTGCAACGAAAACCATGCCGGGGTTGCATTTAATGCACCGATTCGGGTCGGAAACGAAACGATGCAAAGAATCGGCTAGAAACGAAACGAATGCACCCTATCCACTTTTTTGGACCCAATAGTGATGTTTTGGTTCGTTTGGGTCAGTTTCGTTACTGCACCGAAAACCATGTCGGGGTTGCATTTAATGCACCGATTCGGATCGGAAATGAAACGATGCACGGAATCGTCCAGAAACGAAAGGAACGCACCCTATCCACTTTTTTCGACCCAATAGTGATGTTTTGGTTCATTTGGGTCAGTTTCGTTACTGCACCGAAAACCATGCCGGGGTTGCATTTAATGCACCGATTCGGGTAGGAAATGAAACGTTGCACGGAATCAGCTAGAAACGAAACAAAGTCACCGAATTCACTTTTTTTGGACCCAATAGTGATGTTTTGGTTCGTTTGGGTCAGTTTCGTTACTGCACCGAAAACCATGTCAGCGTTGGATTTAATGCACCGATTCGGGTCGGAAACGAAACGATGCACGGGATCAGCTAGAAACGAAACGAACGCACCCAATTCACTTTTTTTGGACCCAATAGTGATGTTTTGGTTCGTTTGGGTCAGTTTCGTTACTGCACCGAAAACCATGCCGGGGTTGCATTTAATGCACCAATTCGGGTCGGTAACGAAACGATGCGCGGAATCATCCAGAAACAAAAGGAACGCACCCTATCCACTTTTTTGGACCGAATAGTGATGTTTTGGTTCGTTTGGGTTAGTTTGGTTACTGCACCGAAAACCATGCCGGGGTTGCATTTAATGCACCGATTCGGGTCGGAAACGAAACGATGCACGGAATCGTCTACAAATGAAAGGAGCGCACCCTATCCACTTTTTTGGACCGAATAGTGATGTTTTGGTTCGTTTGGGTCAGTTTGGTTACTGCACCGAAAACCATGCCGGGGTTGCATTTAATGCACCGATTCGGGTCGGAAATGAAACGATGCAAAGAATCGGCTAGAAACGAAACGAATGCACCCAATTCACTTTTTTGGACCCAATAGTGATGTTTTGGTTCGTTTGGGTCAGTTTGGTTACTGCACCGAAAACCATGCCGGGGTTGCATATAACGCACCGATTCGGGTCGGAAACGAAACGGTGCACGGGATCGGCTAGAAACGAAACGAACGCACCCAATTCACTTTTTTGGACCCAATAGTGATGTTTTGGTTCGTTTGGGTCAGTTTCGTTACTGCACCGAAAACCATGCCGGGGTTGCATTTAATGCACCGATTCGGGTCGGAAATGAAACGATGCACGGAATCGTCCAGAAACGAAAGGAACGCACCCTATCCACTTTTTTCGACCCAATAGTGATGTTTTGGTTCATTTGGGTCAGTTTCGTTACTGCACCTAAAACCATGCCGGGGTTGCATTTAATGCACCGATTCGGGTCGGAAACGAAACGATGCACGGAATCGGCTAGAAACGAGATGAACGCACCCAATTCACTTTTTTGGACCCAATAGTGATGTTTTGGTTCGTTTGGGTCAGTTTCGTTACTGCACCGAAAACCATGCCGGGGTTGCATTTAATGCACCGATTCGGGTCGGAAACGAAACGCTGCACGGGATCATCCAGAAACAAAACGAACGCACCCTATCCACATTTTTGGACCGAATAGTGATGTTTTGGTTCGTTTGGGTCAGTTTGGTTACTGCACCGAAAACCATGCCGGGGTTGCATTTAATGCACCGATTCGGGTCGGAAACGAAACGATGCAAAGAATCGGCTAGAAACGAAACGAATGCACCCTATCCACTTTTTTGGACCCAATAGTGATGTTTTGGTTCGTTTGGGTCAGTTTCGTTACTGCACCGAAAACCATGTCGGGCTTGCATTTAATGCACCAATTCGAGTCGGAAACGAAATGATGCACGGAATCGTCCAGAAACGAAAGGAACGCACCCTATCCACTTTTTTCGACCCAATAGTGATGTTTTGGTTCGTTTGGGTCAGTTTCGTTACTGCACCGAAAACCATTCCGGGGTTGCATTTAATGCACCGATTCGGGTCGGAAACGAAACGGTGCACGTTATCGGCTAGAAACGAAACGAACGCACCCAATTCACTTTTTTGGACCCAATAGGGATGTTTTGGTTCGTTTGGGTCAGTTTCGTTACTACACCGAAAACCATGCCGGGGTTGCATTTAATGCACCGATTCGGGTCAGAAATGAAACGATCCACGGAATCGGCTACAAACAAAACGAACGCACATAATTCAATTTTTTGGACCCAATAGTGATGTTTTCGTTCGTTTGGGTCAGTTTCGTTACTGCACCGAAAACCATGCTGGGGTTGCATTTAATGCACCCATTCGGGTCAGAAATCAAACGATGCACGGAATCGGCTAGAAACGAGATGAACGCACCCAATTCACTTTTTTGGACCCAATAGTGATGTTTTGGTTCGTTTGGGTCAGTTTCGTTACTGCACCGAAAACCATGCCGGGGTTGCATTTAATGCACCGATTCGGGTCGGAAACGAAACGCTGCACGGGATCATCCAGAAACAAAACGAACGCACCCTATCCACATTTTTGGACCGAATAGTGATGTTTTGGTTCGTTTGGGTCAGTTTGGTTACTGCACCGAAAACCATGCCGGGGTTGCATTTAATGCACCGATTCGGGTCGGAAACGAAACGATGCAAAGAATCGGCTAGAAACGAAACGAATGCACCCTATCCACTTTTTTGGACCCAATAGTGATGTTTTGGTTCGTTTGGGTCAGTTTCGTTACTGCACCGAAAACCATGCTGGGGTTGCATTTAATGCACCGATTCGGGTCGGAAACGAAACGGTGCACGGGATCGGCTAGAAACGAAACGAACGCACCCAATTCACTTTTTTGGACCCAATAGTGATATTTTGGTTAGTTTGGGTCAGTTTTGTTACTACACCGAAAACCATGCCGGGGTTGCATTTAATGCACCGATTCGGGTCAGAAATGAAACGATCCACGGAATCGGCTACAAACAAAACGAACGCACAGAATTCAATTTTTTGGACCCAATAGTGATGTTTTGGTTCGTTTGGGTCAGTTTCGTTACTGCACCGAAAACCATGCTGGGGTTGCATTTAATGCACCCATTCGGGTCAGAAATCAAACGATGCACGGAATCGGCTAGAAACGAGATGAACGCACCCAATTCACTTTTTTGGACCCAATAGTGATGTTTTGGTTCGTTTGGGTCAGTTTCGTTACTGCACCGAAAACCATGCCGGGGTTGCATTTAATGCACCGATTCGGGTCGGAAACGAAACGCTGCACGGGATCATCCAGAAACAAAACGAACGCACCCTATCCACATTTTTGGACCGAATAGTGATGTTTTGGTTCGTTTGGGTCAGTTTGGTTACTGCACCGAAAACCATGCCGGGGTTGCATTTAATGCACCGATAAGGGTCGGAAACGAAACGATGCAAAGAATCGGCTAGAAACGAAACGAATGCACCCTATCCACTTTTTTGGACCCAATAGTGATGTTTTGGTTCGTTTGGGTCAGTTTCGTTACTGCACCGAAAACCATGTCGGGCTTGCATTTAATGCACCAATTCGAGTCGGAAACGAAACGATGCACGGAATCGTCTAGAAACGAAAGGAACGCACCCTATCCACTTTTTTCGACCCAATAGTGATGTTTTGGTTCGTTTGGGTCAGTTCCGTTGCTGCACCGAAAACCATGCCGGGGTTGCATTTAATGCACCGATTCGGGTCGGAAACGAAACGGTGCACGGGATCGGCTAGAAACGAAACGAACGCACCCAATTCACTTTTTCGGACCCAATAGTGATGTTTTGGTTCGTTTGGGTCAGTTTGGTTACTGCACCGAAAGCCATGCCGGGGTTGCATTTAATGCACCGATTCGGGTCGGAAACGAAACGATGCAAAGAATCGGATAGAAACGAAACGAATGCACATAATTCACTTTTTTGGACCCAATAGTGATGTTTTGGTTCGTTTGGGTCAGTTTGGTTACTGCACCGAAAGCCATGCCGGGGTTGCATTTAATGCACCGATTCGGGTCGGAAACGAAACGATGCAAAGAATCGGCTAGAAACGAAATGAATGCACCCAATTGACTTTTTTGGACCCAATAGTGATGTTTTGGTTCGTTTGGGTCAGTTTCGTTACTGCACCGAAAACCATGCCGGGGTTGCATTTAATGCACCGATTCGGGTCGGAAACGAAACGGTGCACGAGATCGGCTAGAAACGAAACGAACGCACCCAATTCACTTTTTTGGACCCAATAGTGATGTTTTGGTTCGTTTGGGTCAGTTTCGTTACTACACCGAAAACCATGCCGGGGTTGCATTTAATGCACCGATTCGGGTCAGAAATGAAACGATCCACGGAATCGGCTACAAACAAAACGAACGCACAGAATTCAATTTTTTGGACCCAATAGTGATGTTTTGGTTCGTTTGGGTCAGTTTCGTTACTGCACCGAAAACCATGCTGGGGTTGCATTTAATGCACCGATTCGGGTCAGAAATCAAACGATGCACGGAATCGGCTAGAAACGAGATGAACGCACCCAATTCACTTTTTCGGACCCAATAGTGATGTTTTGGTTCGTTTGGGTCAGTTTCGTTACTACACCGAAAACCATGCCGGGGTTGCATTTAATGCACCGATTCGGGTCAGAAATGAAACGATCCACGGAATCGGCTACAAACAAAACGAACGCACAGAATTCAATTTTTTGGACCCAATAGTGATGTTTTGGTTCGTTTGGGTCAGTTTCGTTACTGCACCGAAAACCATGCTGGGGTTGCATTTAATGCACCGATTCGGGTCAGAAATCAAACGATCCACCGAATCGGCTAGAAACGAGATGAACGCACCCAATTCACTTTATTGGACCCAATAGTGATGTTTTGGTTCGTTTGGGTCAGTTTCGTTACTGCACCGAAAACCATGCCGGGGTTGCATTTAATGCACCGATTCGGGTCGGAAACGAAACGCTGCACGAGATCATCCAGAAACAAAACGAACGCACCCTATCCACATTTTTGGACCGAATAGTGATGTTTTGGTTCGTTTGGGTCAGTTTGGTTACTGCACCGAAAACCATGCCGGGGTTGCATTTACTGCACCGATTCGGGTCGGAAACGAAACGATGCAAAGAATCGGCTAGAAACGAAACGAATGCACCCTATCCACTTTTTTGGACCCAATAGTGATGTTTTGGTTCGTTTGGGTCAGTTTCGTTACTGCACCGAAAACCATGCCGGGGTTGCATTTAATGCACCGATTCGGGTCGGAAACGAAACGATGCAAAGAATCGGCTAGAAACGAAACGAATGCACCCTATCCACTTTTTTGGACCCAATAGTGATGTTTTGGTTCGTTTGGGTCAGTTTCGTTGCTGCACCGAAAACCATGCCGGGGTTGCATTTAATGCACCGATTCGGGTCGGAAACGAAACGATGCAAAGAATCGGCTAGAAACGAGATGAACGCACCCAATTCACTTTTTTGGACCCAATAGTGATGTTTTGGTTCGTTTGGGTCAGTTTCGTTACTGCACCGAAAACCATGCCGGGGTTGCTTTTAATGCACCGATTCGGGTCAGAAATGAAACGATCCACGGAATCGGCTACAAACAAAACGAACGCACAGAATTCAATTTTTTGGACCCAATAGTGATGTTTTGGTTCGTTTGGGTCAGTTTCGTTACTGCACCGAAAACCATGCTGGGGTTGCATTTAATGCACCGATTCGGGTCAGAAATCAAACGATGCACGGAATCGGCTAGAAACGAGATGAACGCACCCAATTCACTTTTTCGGACCCAATAGTGATGTTTTGGTTCGTTTGGGTCAGTTTCGTTACTACACCGAAAACCATGCCGGGGTTGCATTTAATGCACCGATTCGGGTCAGAAATGAAACGATCCACGGAATCGGCTACAAACAAAACGAACGCACAGAATTCAATTTTTTGGACCCAATAGTGATGTTTTGGTTCGTTTGGGTCAGTTTCGTTACTGCACCGAAAACCATGCTGGGGTTGCATTTAATGCACCGATTCGGGTCAGAAATCAAACGATCCACGGAATCGGCTAGAAACGAGATGAACGCACCCAATTCACTTTATTGGACCCAATAGTGATGTTTTGGTTCGTTTGGGTCAGTTTCGTTACTGCACCGAAAACCATGCCGGGGTTGCATTTAATGCACCGATTCGGGTCGGAAACGAAACGCTGCACGGGATCATCCAGAAACAAAACGAACGCACCCTATCCACATTTTTGGACCGAATAGTGATGTTTTGGTTCGTTTGGGTCAGTTTGGTTACTGCACCGAAAACCATGCCGGGGTTGCATTTAATGCACCGATTCGGGTCGGAAACGAAACGATGCAAAGAATCGGATAGAAACGAAACGAATGCACCCTATCCACTTTTTTGGACCCAATAGTGATGTTTTGGTTCGTTTGGGTCAGTTTCGTTACTGCACCGAAAACCATGCCGGGGTTGCATTTAATGCACCGATTCGGGTCGGAAACGAAACGATGCAAAGAATCGGCTAGAAACGAAACGAATGCACCCTATCCACTTTTTTGGACCCAATAGTGATGTTTTGGTTCGTTTGGGTCAGTTTCGTTGCTGCACCGAAAACCATGCCGGGGTTGCATTTAATGCACCGATTCGGGTCGGAAACGAAACGATGCAAAGAATCGGCTAGAAACGAAATGAATGCACCCAATTCACTTTTTTGGACCCAATAGTGATGTTTTGGTTCGTTTGGGTCAGTTTCGTTACTGCACCGAAAACCATGCCGGGGTTGCATTTAATGCACCGATTCGGTCGGAAACGAAACGATGCACGGAATCGTCCAGAAACGAAAGGAACGCACCCTATCCACTTTTTTCGACCCAATAGTGATGTTTTGGTTCGTTTGGGTCAGTTTCGTTACTGCACCGAAAACCATGCCGGGGTTGCATTTAATGCACCGATTCGGGTCGGAAACGAAACGGTGCACGAGATCGGCTAGAAACGAAACGAACGCACCCAATTCACTTTTTTGGACCCAATAGTGATGTTTTGGTTCGTTTGGGTCAGTTTCGTTACTACACCGAAAACCATGCCGGGGTTGCATTTAATGCACCGATTCGGGTCAGAAATGAAACGATCCACGGAATCGGCTACAAACAAAACGAACGCACAGAATTCAATTTTTTGGACCCAATAGTGATGTTTTGGTTCGTTTGGGTCAGTTTCGTTACTACACCGAAAACCATGCCGGGGTTGCATTTAATGCACCGATTCGGGTCGGAAATGAAACGATGCACGGAATCGTCTAGAAACGAAAGGAACGCACCCTATCCACTTTTTTCGACCCAATAGTGATGTTTTGGTTCGTTTGGGTCAGTTTCGTTACTGCACCTAAAACCATGCCGGGGTTGCATTTAATGCACCGATTCGGGTCGGAAACGAAACGATGCAAAGAATCGGCTAGAAACGAAACGAATGCACCCTATCCACTTTTTTGGACCCAATAGTGATGTTTTGGTTCGTTTGGGTCAGTTTCGTTACTGCACCGAAAACCATGCCGGGGTTGCATTTAATGCACCAATTCGAGTCGGAAACGAAACGATGCACGGAATCGTCCAGAAACGAAAGGAACGCACCCTATCCACTTTTTTCGACCCAATAGTGATGTTTTGGTTCGTTTGGGTCAGTTTCGTTACTGCACCGAAAACCATGCCGGGGTTGCATTTAATGCACCGATTCGGGTCGGTAACGAAACGATGCACGGAATCGTCCAGAAACGAAAGGAACGCACCCTATCCACTTTTTTCGACCCAATAGTGATGTTTTGGTTCGTTTGGGTCAGTTTCGTTACTGCACCTAAAACCATGCCGGGGTTGCATTTAATGCACCGATTCGGGTCGGAAACGAAACGATGCAAAGAATCGGCTAGAAACGAAACGAATGCACCCTATCCACTTTTTTGGACCCAATAGTGATGTTTTGGTTCGTTTGGGTCAGTTTCGTTACTGCACCGAAAACCATGCCGGGGTTGCATTTAATGCACCGATTCGGGTCGGAAACGAAACGATGCAAAGAATCGGCTAGAAACGAAATGAATGCACCCAATTGACTTTTTTGGACCCAATAGTGATGTTTTGGTTCGTTTGGGTCAGTTTCGTTACTGCACCGAAAACCATGCCGGGGTTGCATTTAATGCACCGATTCGGGTCGGTAACGAAACGATGCACGGAATCGTCCAGAAACGAAAGGAACGCACCCTATCCACTTTTTTCGACCCAATAGTGATGTTTTGGTTCGTTTGGGTCAGTTTCGTTACTGCACCGAAAACCATGCCGGGGTTGCATTTAATGCACCGATTCGGGTCGGAAACGAAACGGTGCACGAGATCGGCTAGAAACGAAACGAACGCACCCAATTCACTTTTTTGGACCCAATAGTGATGTTTTGGTTCGTTTGGGTCAGTTTCGTTACTACACCGAAAACCATGCCGGGGTTGCATTTAATGCACCGATTCGGGTCAGAAATGAAACGATCCACGGAATCGGCTACAAACAAAACGAACGCACAGAATTCAATTTTTTGGACCCAATAGTGATGTTTTGGTTCGTTTGGGTCAGTTTCGTTACTGCACCGAAAACCATGCTGGGGTTGCATTTAATGCACCGATTCGGGTCAGAAATCAAACGATGCACGGAATCGGCTAGAAACGAGATGAACGCACCCAATTCACTTTTTCGGACCCAATAGTGATGTTTTGGTTCGTTTGGGTCAGTTTCGTTACTACACCGAAAACCATGCCGGGGTTGCATTTAATGCACCGATTCGGGTCAGAAATGAAACGATCCACGGAATCGGCTACAAACAAAACGAACGCACAGAATTCAATTTTTTGGACCCAATAGTGATGTTTTGGTTCATTTGGGTCAGTTTCGTTACTGCACCGAAAACCATGCTGGGGTTGCATTTAATGCACCGATTCGGGTCAGAAATCAAACGATCCACGGAATCGGCTAGAAACGAGATGAACGCACCCAATTCACTTTTTTGGACCCAATAGTGATGTTTTGGTTCGTTTGGGTCAGTTTCGTTACTGCACCGAAAACCATGCCGGGGTTGCATTTAATGCACCGATTCGGGTCGGAAACGAAACGCTGCACGGGATCATCCAGAAACAAAACGAACGCACCCTATCCACATTTTTGGACCGAATAGTGATGTTTTGGTTCGTTTGGGTCAGTTTGGTTACTGCACCGAAAACCATGCCGGGGTTGCATTTAATGCACCGATTCGGGTCGGAAACGAAACGATGCAAAGAATCGGCTAGAAACGAAACGAATGCACCCTATCCACTTTTTTGGACCCAATAGTGATGTTTTGGTTCGTTTGGGTCAGTTTCGTTACTGCACCGAAAACCATGCCGGGGTTGCATTTAATGCACCGATTCGGGTCGGAAACGAAACGATGCAAAGAATCGGCTAGAAACGAAACGAATGCACCCTATCCACTTTTTTGGACCCAATAGTGATGTTTTGGTTCGTTTGGGTCAGTTTCGTTGCTGCACCGAAAACCATGCCGGGGTTGCATTTAATGCACCGATTCGGGTCGGAAACGAAACGATGCAAAGAATCGGCTAGAAACGAAATGAATGCACCCAATTCACTTTTTTGGACCCAATAGTGATGTTTTGGTTCGTTTGGGTCAGTTTCGTTACTGCACCGAAAACCATGCCGGGGTTGCATTTAATGCACCGATTCGGTCGGAAACGAAACGATGCACGGAATCGTCCAGAAACGAAAGGAACGCACCCTATCCACTTTTTTCGACCCAATAGTGATGTTTTGGTTCGTTTGGGTCAGTTTCGTTACTGCACCGAAAACCATGCCGGGGTTGCATTTAATGCACCGATTCGGGTCGGAAACGAAACGGTGCACGAGATCGGCTAGAAACGAAACGAACGCACCCAATTCACTTTTTTGGACCCAATAGTGATGTTTTGGTTCGTTTGGGTCAGTTTCGTTACTACACCGAAAACCATGCCGGGGTTGCATTTAATGCACCGATTCGGGTCAGAAATGAAACGATCCACGGAATCGGCTACAAACAAAACGAACGCACAGAATTCAATTTTTTGGACCCAATAGTGATGTTTTGGTTCGTTTGGGTCAGTTTCGTTACTACACCGAAAACCATGCCGGGGTTGCATTTAATGCACCGATTCGGGTCGGAAATGAAACGATGCACGGAATCGTCTAGAAACGAAAGGAACGCACCCTATCCACTTTTTTCGACCCAATAGTGATGTTTTGGTTCGTTTGGGTCAGTTTCGTTACTGCACCTAAAACCATGCCGGGGTTGCATTTAATGCACCGATTCGGGTCGGAAACGAAACGATGCAAAGAATCGGCTAGAAACGAAACGAATGCACCCTATCCACTTTTTTGGACCCAATAGTGATGTTTTGGTTCGTTTGGGTTAGTTTCGTTACTGCACCGAAAACCATGCCGGGGTTGCATTTAATGCACCGATTCGGGTCGGAAACGAAATGATGCAAAGAATCGGCTAGAAACGAAATGAATGCACCCAATTGACTTTTTTGGACCCAATAGTGATGTTTTGGTTCGTTTGGGTCAGTTTCGTTACTGCACCGAAAACCATGCCGGGGTTGCATTTAATGCACCGATTCGGGTCGGTAACGAAACGATGCACGGAATCGTCCAGAAACGAAAGGAACGCACCCTATCCACTTTTTTCGACCCAATAGTGATGTTTTGGTTCGTTTGGGTCAGTTTCGTTACTGCACCGAAAACCATGCCGGGGTTGCATTTAATGCACCGATTCGGGTCGGAAACGAAACGGTGCACGAGATCGGCTAGAAACGAAACGAACGCACCCAATTCACTTTTTTGGACCCAATAGTGATGTTTTGGTTCGTTTGGGTCAGTTTCGTTACTACACCGAAAACCATGCCGGGGTTGCATTTAATGCACCGATTCGGGTCAGAAATGAAACGATCCACGGAATCGGCTACAAACAAAACGAACGCACAGAATTCAATTTTTTGGACCCAATAGTGATGTTTTGGTTCGTTTGGGTCAGTTTCGTTACTGCACCGAAAACCATGCTGGGGTTGCATTTAATGCACCGATTCGGGTCAGAAATCAAACGATGCACGGAATCGGCTAGAAACGAGATGAACGCACCCAATTCACTTTTTCGGACCCAATAGTGATGTTTTGGTTCGTTTGGGTCAGTTTCGTTACTACACCGAAAACCATGCCGGGGTTGCATTTAATGCACCGATTCGGGTCAGAAATGAAACGATCCACGGAATCGGCTACAAACAAAACGAACGCACAGAATTCAATTTTTTGGACCCAATAGTGATGTTTTGGTTCGTTTGGGTCAGTTTCGTTACTGCACCGAAAACCATGCTGGGGTTGCATTTAATGCACCGATTCGGGTCAGAAATCAAACGATCCACGGAATCGGCTAGAAACGAGATGAACGCACCCAATTCACTTTTTTGGACCCAATAGTGATGTTTTGGTTCGTTTGGGTCAGTTTCGTTACTGCACCGAAAACCATGCCGGGGTTGCATTTAATGCACCGATTCGGGTCGGAAACGAAACGCTGCACGGGATCATCCAGAAACAAAACGAACGCACCCTATCCACATTTTTGGACCGAATAGTGATGTTTTGGTTCGTTTGGGTCAGTTTGGTTACTGCACCGAAAACCATGCCGGGGTTGCATTTAATGCACCGATTCGGGTCGGAAACGAAACGATGCAAAGAATCGGCTAGAAACGAAACGAATGCACCCTATCCACTTTTTTGGACCCAATAGTGATGTTTTGGTTCGTTTGGGTCAGTTTCGTTACTGCACCGAAAACCATGCCGGGGTTGCATTTAATGCACCGATTCGGGTCGGAAACGAAACGATGCAAAGAATCGGCTAGAAACGAAACGAATGCACCCTATCCACTTTTTTGGACCCAATAGTGATGTTTTGGTTCGTTTGGGTCAGTTTCGTTGCTGCACCGAAAACCATGCCGGGGTTGCATTTAATGCACCGATTCGGGTCAGAAACGAAACGATGCAAAGAATCGGCTAGAAACGAAATGAATGCACCCAATTCACTTTTTTGGACCCAATAGTGATGTTTTGGTTCGTTTGGGTCAGTTTCGTTACTGCACCGAAAACCATGCCGGGGTTGCATTTAATGCACCGATTCGGTCGGAAACGAAACGATGCACGGAATCGTCCAGAAACGAAAGGAACGCACCCTATCCACTTTTTTCGACCCAATAGTGATGTTTTGGTTCGTTTGGGTCAGTTTCGTTACTGCACCGAAAACCATGCCGGGGTTGCATTTAATGCACCGATTCGGGTCGGAAACGAAACGGTGCACGAGATCGGCTAGAAACGAAACGAACGCACCCAATTCACTTTTTTGGACCCAATAGTGATGTTTTGGTTCGTTTGGGTCAGTTTCGTTACTACACCGAAAACCATGCCGGGGTTGCATTTAATGCACCGATTCGGGTCAGAAATGAAACGATCCACGGAATCGGCTACAAACAAAACGAACGCACAGAATTCAATTTTTTGGACCCAATAGTGATGTTTTGGTTCGTTTGGGTCAGTTTCGTTACTGCACCGAAAACCATGCTGGGGTTGCATTTAATGCACCGATTCGGGTCAGAAATCAAACGATGCACGGAATCGGCTAGAAACGAGATGAACGCACCCAATTCACTTTTTCGGACCCAATAGTGATGTTTTGGTTCGTTTGGGTCAGTTTCGTTACTACACCGAAAACCATGCCGGGGTTGCATTTAATGCACCGATTCGGGTCGGAAACGAAACGATGCAAAGAATCGGCTAGAAACGAAACGAATGCACCCTATCCACTTTTTTGGACCCAATAGTGATGTTTTGGTTCGTTTGGGTCAGTTTCGTTACTGCACCGAAAACCATGCCGGGGTTGCATTTAATGCACCGATTCGGGTCGGAAACGAAACGATGCAAAGAATCGGCTAGAAACGAAACGAATGCACCCTATCCACTTTTTTGGACCCAATAGTGATGTTTTGGTTCGTTTGGGTCAGTTTCGTTGCTGCACCGAAAACCATGCCGGGGTTGCATTTAATGCACCGATTCGGGTCAGAAACGAAACGATGCAAAGAATCGGCTAGAAACGAAATGAATGCACCCAATTCACTTTTTTGGACCCAATAGTGATGTTTTGGTTCGTTTGGGTCAGTTTCGTTACTGCACCGAAAACCATGCCGGGGTTGCATTTAATGCACCGATTCGGTCGGAAACGAAACGATGCACGGAATCGTCCAGAAACGAAAGGAACGCACCCTATCCACTTTTTTCGACCCAATAGTGATGTTTTGGTTCGTTTGGGTCAGTTTCGTTACTGCACCGAAAACCATGCCGGGGTTGCATTTAATGCACCGATTCGGGTCGGAAACGAAACGGTGCACGAGATCGGCTAGAAACGAAACGAACGCACCCAATTCACTTTTTTGGACCCAATAGTGATGTTTTGGTTCGTTTGGGTCAGTTTCGTTACTACACCGAAAACCATGCCGGGGTTGCATTTAATGCACCGATTCGGGTCAGAAATGAAACGATCCACGGAATCGGCTACAAACAAAACGAACGCACAGAATTCAATTTTTTGGACCCAATAGTGATGTTTTGGTTCGTTTGGGTCAGTTTCGTTACTGCACCGAAAACCATGCTGGGGTTGCATTTAATGCACCGATTCGGGTCAGAAATCAAACGATGCACGGAATCGGCTAGAAACGAGATGAACGCACCCAATTCACTTTTTCGGACCCAATAGTGATGTTTTGGTTCGTTTGGGTCAGTTTCGTTACTACACCGAAAACCATGCCGGGGTTGCATTTAATGCACCGATTCGGGTCGGAAATGAAACGATGCACGGAATCGTCTAGAAACGAAAGGAACGCACCCTATCCACTTTTTTCGACCCAATAGTGATGTTTTGGTTCGTTTGGGTCAGTTTCGTTACTGCACCTAAAACCATGCCGGGGTTGCATTTAATGCACCGATTCGGGTCGGAAACGAAACGATGCAAAGAATCGGCTAGAAACGAAACGAATGCACCCTATCCACTTTTTTGGACCCAATAGTGATGTTTTGGTTCGTTTGGGTCAGTTTTGTTACTGCACCGAAAACCATGCCGGGGTTGCATTTAATGCACCAATTCGAGTCGGAAACGAAACGATGCACGGAATCGTCCAGAAACGAAAGGAACGCACCCTATCCACTTTTTTCGACCCAATAGTGATGTTTTGGTTCGTTTGGGTCAGTTTCGTTACTGCACCGAAAACCATGCCGGGGTTGCATTTAATGCACCGATTCGGGTCGGTAACGAAACGATGCACGGAATCGTCCAGAAACGAAAGGAACGCACCCTATCCACTTTTTTCGACCCAATAGTGATGTTTTGGTTCGTTTGGGTCAGTTTCGTTACTGCACCGAAAACCATGCCGGGGTTGCATTTAATGCACCGATTCGGGTCGGAAACGAAACGGTGCACGAGATCGGCTAGAAACGAAACGAACGCACCCAATTCACTTTTTTGGACCCAATAGTGATGTTTTGGTTCGTTTGGGTCAGTTTCGTTACTACACCGAAAACCATGCCGGGGTTGCATTTAATGCACCGATTCGGGTCAGAAATGAAACGATCCACGGAATCTGCTACCAACAAAACGAACGCACAGAATTCAATTTTTTGGACCCAATAGTGATGTTTTGGTTCGTTTGGGTCAGTTTCGTTACTGCACCGAAAACCATGCTGGGGTTGCATTTAATGCACCGATTCGGGTCAGAAATCAAACGATGCACGGAATCGGCTAGAAACGAGATGAACGCACCCAATTCACTTTTTCGGACCCAATAGTGATGTTTTGGTTCGTTTGGGTCAGTTTCGTTACTACACCGAAAACCATGCCGGGGTTGCATTTAATGCACCGATTCGGGTCAGAAATGAAACGATCCACGGAATCGGCTACAAACAAAACGAACGCACAGAATTCAATTTTTTGGACCCAATAGTGATGTTTTGGTTCGTTTGGGTCAGTTTCGTTACTGCACCGAAAACCATGCTGGGGTTGCATTTAATGCACCGATTCGGGTCAGAAATCAAACGATCCACGGAATCGGCTAGAAACGAGATGAACGCACCCAATTCACTTTTTTGGACCCAATAGTGATGTTTTGGTTCGTTTGGGTCAGTTTCGTTACTGCACCGAAAACCATGCCGGGGTTGCATTTAATGCACCGATTTGGGTCGGAAACGAAACGCTGCACGGGATCATCCAGAAACAAAACGAACGCACCCTATCCACATTTTTGGACCGAATAGTGATGTTTTGGTTCGTTTGGGTCAGTTTGGTTACTGCACCGAAAACCATGCCGGGGTTGCATTTAATGCACCGATTCGGGTCGGAAACGAAACGATGCAAAGAATCGGCTAGAAACGAAACGAATGCACCCTATCCACTTTTTTGGACCCAATAGTGATGTTTTGGTTCGTTTGGGTCAGTTTCGTTACTGCACCGAAAACCATGCCGGGGTTGCATTTAATGCACCGATTCGGGTCGGAAACGAAACGATGCAAAGAATCGGCTAGAAACGAAACGAATGCACCCTATCCACTTTTTTGGACCCAATAGTGATGCTTTGGTTCGTTTGGGTCAGTTTCGTTGTTGCACCGAAAACCATGCCGGGGTTGCATTTAATGCACCGATTCGGGTCGGAAACGAAACGATGCAAAGAATCGGCTAGAAACGAAATGAATGCACCCAATTCACTTTTTTGGACCCAATAGTGATGTTTTGGTTCGTTTGGGTCAGTTTCGTTACTGCACCGAAAACCATGCTGGGGTTGCATTTAATGCACCGATTCGGTCGGAAACGAAACGATGCACGGAATCGTCCAGAAACGAAAGGAACGCACCCTATCCACTTTTTTCGACCCAATAGTGATGTTTTGGTTCGTTTGGGTCAGTTTCGTTACTGCACCGAAAACCATGCCGGGGTTGCATTTAATGCACCGATTCGGGTCGGAAACGAAACGGTGCACGAGATCGGCTAGAAACGAAACTAACGCACCCAATTCAATTTTTTGGACCCAATAGTGATGTTTTGGTTCGTTTGGGTCAGTTTCGTTACTGCACCGAAAACCATGCCGGGGTTGCATTTAATGCACCGATTCGGGTCAGAAATCAAACGATGCACGGAATCGGCTAGAAACGAGATGAACGCACCCAATTCACTTTTTCGGACCCAATAGTGATGTTTTGGTTCGTTTGGGTCAGTTTCGTTACTACACCGAAAACCATGCCGGGGTTGCATTTAATGCACCGATTCGGGTCAGAAATGAAACGATCCACGGAATCGGCTACAAACAAAACGAACGCACAGAATTCAATTTTTTGGACCCAATAGTGATGTTTTGGTTCGTTTGGGTCAGTTTCGTTACTGCACCGAAAACCATGCTGGGGTTGCATTTAATGCACCGATTCGGGTCAGAAATCAAACGATCCACGGAATCGGCTAGAAACGAGATGAACGCACCCAATTCACTTTTTTGGACCCAATAGTGATGTTTTGGTTCGTTTGGGTCAGTTTCGTTACTGCACCGAAAACCATGCCGGGGTTGCATTTAATGCACCGATTCGGGTCGGAAACGAAACGCTGCACGGGATCATCCAGAAACAAAACGAACGCACCCTATCCACATTTTTGGACCGAATAGTGATGTTTTGGTTCGTTTGGGTCAGTTTGGTTACTGCACCGAAAACCATGCCGGGGTTGCATTTAATGCACCGATTCGGGTCGGAAACGAAACGATGCAAAGAATCGGCTAGAAACGAAACGAATGCACCCTATCCACTTTTTTGGACCCAATAGTGATGTTTTGGTTCGTTTGGGTCAGTTTCGTTACTGCACCGAAAACCATGCCGGGGTTGCATTTAATGCACCGATTCGGGTCGGAAACGAAACGATGCAAAGAATCGGCTAGAAACGAAACGAATCCACCCTATCCACTTTTTTGGACCCAATAGTGATGTTTTGGTTCGTTTGGGTCAGTTTCGTTGCTGCACCGAAAACCATGCCGGGGTTGCATTTAATGCACCGATTCGGGTCGGAAACGAAACGATGCAAAGAATCGGCTAGAAACGAAATGAATGCACCCAATTCACTTTTTTGGACCCAATAGTGATGTTTTGGTTCGTTTGTGTCAGTTTCGTTACTGCACCGAAAACCATGCTGGGGTTGCATTTAATGCACCGATTCGGTCGGAAACGAAACGATGCACGGAATCGTCCAGAAACGAAAGGAACGCACCCTATCCACTTTTTTCGACCCAATAGTGATGTTTTGGTTCGTTTGGGTCAGTTTCGTTACTGCACCGAAAACCATGCCGGGGTTGCATTTAATGCACCGATTCGGGTCGGAAACGAAACGGTGCACGAGATCGGCTAGAAACGAAACGAACGCACCCAATTCACTTTTTTGGACCCAATAGTGATGTTTTGGTTCGTTTGGGTCAGTTTCGTTACTACACCGAAAACCATGCCGGGGTTGCATTTAATGCACCGATTCGGGTCAGAAATGAAACGATCCACGGAATCGGCTACAAACAAAACGAACGCACAGAATTCAATTTTTTGGACCCAATAATGATGTTTTGGTTCGTTTGGGTCAGTTTCGTTACTACACCGAAAACCATGTCGGGGTTGCATTTAATGCACCGATTCGGGTCGGAAATGAAACGATGCACGGAATCGTCTAGAAACGAAAGGAACGCACCCTATCCACTTTTTTCGACCCAATAGTGATGTTTTGGTTCGTTTGGGTCAGTTTCGTTACTGCACCTAAAACCATGCCGGGGTTGCATTTAATGCACCGATTCGGGTCGGAAACGAAACGATGCAAAGAATCGGCTAGAAACGAAACGAATGCACCCTATCCACTTTTTTGGACCCAATAGTGATGTTTTGGTTCGTTTGGGTCAGTTTCGTTACTGCACCGAAAACCATGCCGGGGTTGCATTTAATGCACCAATTCGAGTCGGAAACGAAACGATGCACGGAATCGTCCAGAAACGAAAGGAACGCACCCTATCCACTTTTTTCGACCCAATAGTGATGTTTTGGTTCGTTTGGGTCAGTTTCGTTACTGCACCGAAAACCATGCCGGGGTTGCATTTAATGCACCGATTCGGGTCGGAAACGAAACGATGCACTGGATCGGCTACAAACAAAACGAACGCACCCAATTCACTTTTTTGGACCCAATAGTGATGTTTTGGTTCGTTTGGGTCAGTTTCTTACTACACCAAAAACCATACCGGGGTTGCATTTAATGCACCGATTCGGGTTTGAAATGAAACGATGCACGGAATCGGCTACAAACAAAACGAACGCACATAATTCAATTTTTTGGACCCAATAGTGATGTTTTGGTTCGTTTGGGTCAGTTTCGTTACTGCACCGAAAACCATGCCGGGGTTGCATTTAATGCACCGATTCGGTCGGAAACGAAACGATGCACGGAATCGTCCAGAAACGAAAGGAACGCACCCTATCCACTTTTTTCGACCCAATAGTGATGTTTTGGTTCGTTTGGGTCAGTTTCGTTACTGCACCGAAAACCATGCCGGGGTTGCATTTAATGCACCGATCCCTGTCGGAAACGAAACGGTGCACGAGATCGGCTAGAAACGAAACGAACGGACCCAATTCACTTTTTTGGACCCAATAGTGATGTTTTGGTTCGTTTGGGTCAGTTTCGTTACTACACCGAAAACCATGCCGGGGTTGCATTTAATGCACCGATTCGGGTCAGAAATGAAACGATCCACGGAATCGGCTACAAACAAAACGAACGCACAGAATTCAATTTTTTGGACCCAATAGTGATGTTTTGGTTCGTTTGGGTCAGTTTCGTTACTGCACCGAAAACCATGCTGGGGTTGCATTTAATGCACCGATTCGGGTCAGAAATCAAACGATGCACGGAATCGGCTAGAAACGAGATGAACGCACCCAATTCACTTTTTCGGACCCAATAGTGATGTTTTGGTTCGTTTGGGTCAGTTTCGTTACTCCACCGAAAACCATGCCGGGGTTGCATTTAATGCACCGATTCGGGTCGGAAACGAAACGCTGCACGGGATCATCCAGAAACAAAACGAACGCACCCTATCCACATTTTTGGACCGAATAGTGATGTTTTGGTTCGTTTGGGTCAGTTTGGTTACTGCACCGAAAACCATGCCGGGGTTGCATTTAATGCACCGATTCGGGTCGGAAACGAAACGATGCAAAGAATCGGCTAGAAACGAAACGAATGCACCCTATCCACTTCTTTGGACCCAATAGTGATGTTTTGGTTCGTGGGTCAGTTTCGTTACTGCACCGAAAACCATGCCGAGGTTGCATTTAATGCACCGATTCGGGTCGGAAACGAAACGATGCAAAGAATCGGCTAGAAACGAAATGAATGCACCCAATTGACTTTTTTGGACCCAATAGTGATGTTTTGGTTCGTTTGGGTCAGTTTCGTTACTGCACCGAAAACCATGCCGGGGTTGCATTTAATGCACCGATTCGGGTCGGTAACGAAACGATGCACGGAATCGTCTAGAAACGAAAGGAACGCACCCTATCCACTTTTTTCGACCCAATAGTGATGTTTTGGTTCGTTTGGGTCAGTTTCGTTACTGCACCGAAAACCATGCCGGGGTTGCATTTAATGCACCGATTCGGGTCGGAAACGAAACGGTGCACGAGATCGGCTAGAAACGAAACGAACGCACCCAATTCACTTTTTTGGACCCAATAGTGATGTTTTGGTTCGTTTGGGTCAGTTTCGTTACTACACCGAAAACCATGCCGGGGTTGCATTTAATGCACCGATTCGGGTCAGAAATGAAACGATCCACGGAATCGGCTACAAACAAAACGAACGCACAGAATTCAATTTTTTGGACCCAATAGTGATGTTTTGGTTCGTTTGGGTCAGTTTCGTTACTGCACCGAAAACCATGCTGGGGTTGCATTTAATGCACCGATTCGGGTCAGAAATCAAACGATGCACGGAATCGGCTAGAAACGAGATGAACGCACCCAATTCACTTTTTCGGACCCAATAGTGATGTTTTGGTTCGTTTGGGTCAGTTTCGTTACTCCACCGAAAACCATGCCGGGGTTGCATTTAATGCACCGATTCGGGTCAGAAATGAAACGATCCACGGAATCGGCTACAAACAAAACGAACGCACAGAATTCAATTTTTTGGACCCAATAGTGATGTTTTGGTTCGTTTGGGTCAGTTTCGTTACTGCACCGAAAACCATGCTGGGGTTGCATTTAATGCACCGATTCGGGTCAGAAATCAAACGATCCACGGAATCGGCTAGAAACGAGATAAACGCACCCAATTCACTTTTTTGGACCCAATAGTGATGTTTTGGTTCGTTTGGGTCAGTTTCGTTACTGCACCGAAAACCATGCCGGGGTTGCATTTAATGCACCGATTCGGGTCGGAAACGAAACGCTGCACGGGATCATCCAGAAACAAAACGAACGCACCCTATCCACATTTTTGGACCGAATAGTGATGTTTTGGTTCGTTTGGGTCAGTTTGGTTACTGCACCGAAAACCATGCCGGGGTTGCATTTAATGCACCGATTCGGGTCGGAAACGAAACGATGCAAAGAATCGGCTAGAAACGAAACGAATGCACCCTATCCACTTTTTTGGACCCAATAGTGATGTTTTGGTTCGTTTGGGTCAGTTTCGTTACTGCACCGAAAACCATGCCGGGGTTGCATTTAATGCACCGATTCGGGTCGGAAACGAAACGATGCAAAGAATCGGCTAGAAACGAAATGAATGCACCCAATTGACTTTTTTGGACCCAATAGTGATGTTTTGGTTCGTTTGGGTCAGTTTCGTTACTGCACCGAAAACCATGCTGGGGTTGCATTTAATGCACCGATTCGGTCGGAAACGAAACGATGCACGGAATCGTCCAGAAACGAAAGGAACGCACCCTATCCACTTTTTTCGACCCAATAGTGATGTTTTGGTTCGTTTGGGTCAGTTTCGTTACTGCACCGAAAACCATGCCGGGGTTGCATTTAATGCACCGATTCGAGTCGGAAACGAAACGATGCACGGAATCGTCCAGAAACGAAAGGAACGCACCCTATCCACTTTTTTCGACCCAATAGTGATGTTTTGGTTCGTTTGGGTCAGTTTCGTTACTGCACCGAAAACCATGCCGGGGTTGCATTTAATGCACCGATTCGGGTCGGAAACGAAACGATGCACTGGATCGGCTACAAACAAAACGAACGCACCCAATTCACTTTTTTGGACCCAATAGTGATGTTTTGGTTCGTTTGGGTCAGTTTCTTACTACACCAAAAACCATACCGGGGTTGCATTTAATGCACCGATTCGGGTTTGAAATGAAACGATGCACGGAATCGGCTACAAACAAAACGAACGCACATAATTCAATTTTTTGGACCCAATAGTGATGTTTTGGTTCGTTTGGGTCAGTTTCGTTACTGCACCGAAAACCATGCCGGGGTTGCATTTAATGCACCGATTCGGTCGGAAACGAAACGATGCACGGAATCGTCCAGAAACGAAAGGAACGCACCCTATCCACTTTTTTCGACCCAATAGTGATGTTTTGGTTCGTTTGGGTCAGTTTCGTTACTGCACCGAAAACCATGCCGGGGTTGCATTTAATGCACCGATCCCTGTCGGAAACGAAACGGTGCACGAGATCGGCTAGAAACGAAACGAACGGACCCAATTCACTTTTTTGGACCCAATAGTGATGTTTTGGTTCGTTTGGGTCAGTTTCGTTACTACACCGAAAACCATGCCGGGGTTGCATTTAATGCACCGATTCGGGTCAGAAATGAAACGATCCACGGAATCGGCTACAAACAAAACGAACGCACAGAATTCAATTTTTTGGACCCAATAGTGATGTTTTGGTTCGTTTGGGTCAGTTTCGTTACTGCACCGAAAACCATGCTGGGGTTGCATTTAATGCACCGATTCGGGTCAGAAATCAAACGATGCACGGAATCGGCTAGAAACGAGATGAACGCACCCAATTCACTTTTTCGGACCCAATAGTGATGTTTTGGTTCGTTTGGGTCAGTTTCGTTACTCCACCGAAAACCATGCCGGGGTTGCATTTAATGCACCGATTCGGGTCAGAAATGAAACGATCCACGGAATCGGCTACAAACAAAACGAACGCACAGAATTCAATTTTCTGGACCCAATAGTGATGTTTTGGTTCGTTTGGGTCAGTTTCGTTACTGCACCGAAAACCATGCTGGGGTTGCATTTAATGCACCGATTCGGGTCAGAAATCAAACGATCCACGGAATCGGCTAGAAACGAGATGAACGCACCCAATTCACTTTTTTGGACCCAATAGTGATGTTTTGGTTCGTTTGGGTCAGTTTCATTACTGCACCGAAAACCATGTCGGGGTTGCATTTAATGCACCGATTCGGGTCGGAAACGAAACGCTGCACGGGATCATCCAGAAACAAAACGAACGCACCCTATCCACATTTTTGGACCGAATAGTGATGTTTTGGTTCGTTTGGGTCAGTTTGGTTACTACACCGAAAACCATGCCGGGGTTACATTTAATGCACCGATTCGGGTCGGAAACGAAACGATGCAAAGAATCGGCTAGAAACGAAACGAATGCACCCTATCCACTTTTTTGGACCCAATAGTGATGTTTTGGTTCGTTTGGGTCAGTTTCGTTACTGCACCGAAAACCATGCCGGGGTTGCATTTAATGCACCGATTCGGGTCGGAAACGAAACGATGCAAAGAATCGGCTAGAAACGAAATGAATGCACCCAATTGACTTTTTTGGACCCAATAGTGATGTTTTGGTTCGTTTGGGTCAGTTTCGTTACTGCACCGAAAACCATGCCGGGGTTGCATTTAATGCACCGATTCGGGTCGGTAACGAAACGATGCACGGAATCGTCCAGAAACGAAAGGAACGCACCCTATCCACTTTTTTCGACCCAATAGTGATGTTTTGGTTCGTTTGGGTCAGTTTCGTTACTGCACCGAAAACCATGCCGGGGTTGCATTTAATGCACCGATTCGGGTCGGAAACGAAACGGTGCACGAGATCGGCTAGAAACGAAACGAACGCACCCAATTCACTTTTTTGGACCCAATAGTGATGTTTTGGTTCGTTTGGGTCAGTTTCGTTACTACACCGAAAACCATGCCGGGGTTGCATTTAATGCACCGATTCGGGTCAGAAATGAAACGATCCACGGAATCGGCTACAAACAAAACGAACGCACAGAATTCAATTTTTTGGACCCAATAGTGATGTTTTGGTTCGTTTGGGTCAGTTTCGTTACTGCACCGAAAACCATGCTGGGGTTGCATTTAATGCACCGATTCGGGTCAGAAATCAAACGATGCACGGAATCGGCTAGAAACGAGATGAATGCACCCAATTCACTTTTTCGGACCCAATAGTGATGTTTTGGTTCGTTTGGGTCAGTTTCGTTACTACACCGAAAACCATGCCGGGGTTGCATTTAATGCACCGATTCGGGTCAGAAATGAAACGATCCACGGAATCGGCTACAAACAAAACGAACGCACAGAATTCAATTTTTTGGACCCAATAGTGATGTTTTGGTTCGTTTGGGTCAGTTTCGTTACTGCACCGAAAACTATGCTGGGGTTGCATTTAATGCACCGATTCGGGTCAGAAATCAAACGATCCACGGAATCGGCTAGAAACGAGATGAACGCACCCAATTCACTTTTTTGGACCCAATAGTGATGTTTTGGTTCGTTTGGGTCAGTTTCGTTACTGCACCGAAAACCATGTCGGGGTTGCATTTAATGCACCGATTCGGGTCGGAAATGAAACGATGCACGGAATCGTCCAGAAACGAAAGGAACGCACCCTATCCACTTTTTTCGACCCAATAGTGATGTTTTGGTTCGTTTGGGTCAGTTTCGTTACTGCACCGAAAACCATGCCGGGGTTGCATTTAATGCACCGATTCGGGTCGGAAACGAAACGATGCACTGGATCGGCTACAAACAAAACGAACGCACCCAATTCACTTTTTTGGACCCAATAGTGATGTTTTGGTTCGTTTGGGTCAGTTTCTTACTACACCAAAAACCATACCGGGGTTGCATTTAATGCACCGATTCGGGTTTGAAATGAAACGATGCACGGAATCGGCTACAAACAAAACGAACGCACATAATTCAATTTTTTGGACCCAATAGTGATGTTTTGGTTCGTTTGGGTCAGTTTCGTTACTGCACCGAAAACCATGCCGGGGTTGCATTTAATGCACCGATTCGGTCGGAAACGAAACGATGCACGGAATCGTCCAGAAACGAAAGGAACGCACCCTATCCACTTTTTTCGACCCAATAGTGATGTTTTGGTTCGTTTGGGTCAGTTTCGTTACTGCACCGAAAACCATGCCGGGGTTGCATTTAATGCACCGATCCCTGTCGGAAACGAAACGGTGCACGAGATCGGCTAGAAACGAAACGAACGGACCCAATTCACTTTTTTGGACCCAATAGTGATGTTTTGGTTCGTTTGGGTCAGTTTCGTTACTACACCGAAAACCATGCCGGGGTTGCATTTAATGCACCGATTCGGGTCAGAAATGAAACGATCCACGGAATCGGCTACAAACAAAACGAACGCACAGAATTCAATTTTTTGGACCCAATAGTGATGTTTTGGTTCGTTTGGGTCAGTTTCGTTACTGCACCGAAAACCATGCTGGGGTTGCATTTAATGCACCGATTCGGGTCAGAAATCAAACGATGCACGGAATCGGCTAGAAACGAGATGAACGCACCCAATTCACTTTTTCGGACCCAATAGTGATGTTTTGGTTCGTTTGGGTCAGTTTCGTTACTCCACCGAAAACCATGCCGGGGTTGCATTTAATGCACCGATTCGGGTCAGAAATGAAACGATCCACGGAATCGGCTACAAACAAAACGAACGCACAGAATTCAATTTTCTGGACCCAATAGTGATGTTTTGGTTCGTTTGGGTCAGTTTCGTTACTGCACCGAAAACCATGCTGGGGTTGCATTTAATGCACCGATTCGGGTCAGAAATCAAACGATCCACGGAATCGGCTAGAAACGAGATGAACGCACCCAATTCACTTTTTTGGACCCAATAGTGATGTTTTGGTTCGTTTGGGTCAGTTTCATTACTGCACCGAAAACTATGTCGGGGTTGCATTTAATGCACCGATTCGGGTCGGAAACGAAACGCTGCACGGGATCATCCAGAAACAAAACGAACGCACCCTATCCACATTTTTGGACCGAATAGTGATGTTTTGGTTCGTTTGGGTCAGTTTGGTTACTACACCGAAAACCATGCCGGGGTTACATTTAATGCACCGATTCGGGTCGGAAACGAAACGATGCAAAGAATCGGCTAGAAACGAAACGAATGCACCCTATCCACTTTTTTGGACCCAATAGTGATGTTTTGGTTCGTTTGGGTCAGTTTCGTTACTGCACCGAAAACCATGCCGGGGTTGCATTTAATGCACCGATTCGGGTCGGAAACGAAACGATGCAAAGAATCGGCTAGAAACGAAATGAATGCACCCAATTGACTTTTTTGGACCCAATAGTGATGTTTTGGTTCGTTTGGGTCAGTTTCGTTACTGCACCGAAAACCATGCCGGGGTTGCATTTAATGCACCGATTCGGGTCGGTAACGAAACGATGCACGGAATCGTCCAGAAACGAAAGGAACGCACCCTATCCACTTTTTTCGACCCAATAGTGATGTTTTGGTTCGTTTGGGTCAGTTTCGTTACTGCACCGAAAACCATGCCGGGGTTGCATTTAATGCACCGATTCGGGTCGGAAACGAAACGGTGCACGAGATCGGCTAGAAACGAAACGAACGCACCCAATTCACTTTTTTGGACCCAATAGTGATGTTTTGGTTCGTTTGGGTCAGTTTCGTTACTACACCGAAAACCATGCCGGGGTTGCATTTAATGCACCGATTCGGGTCAGAAATGAAACGATCCACGGAATCGGCTACAAACAAAACGAACGCACAGAATTCAATTTTTTGGACCCAATAGTGATGTTTTGGTTCGTTTGGGTCAGTTTCGTTACTGCACCGAAAACCATGCTGGGGTTGCATTTAATGCACCGATTCGGGTCAGAAATCAAACGATGCACGGAATCGGCTAGAAACGAGATGAATGCACCCAATTCACTTTTTCGGACCCAATAGTGATGTTTTGGTTCGTTTGGGTCAGTTTCGTTACTACACCGAAAACCATGCCGGGGTTGCATTTAATGCACCGATTCGGGTCAGAAATGAAACGATCCACGGAATCGGCTACAAACAAAACGAACGCACAGAATTCAATTTTTTGGACCCAATAGTGATGTTTTGGTTCGTTTGGGTCAGTTTCGTTACTGTACCGAAAACCATGCTGGGGTTGCATTTAATGCACCGATTCGGGTCAGAAATCAAACGATGCACGGAATCGGCTAGAAACGAGATGAACGCACCCAATTCACTTTTTCGGACCCAATAGTGATGTTTTGGTTCGTTTGGGTCAGTTTCGTTACTACACCGAAAACCATGCCGGGGTTGCATTTAATGCACCGATTCGGGTCAGAAATGAAACGATCCACGGAATCGGCTACAAACAAAACGAACGCACAGAATTCAATTTTTTGGACCCAATAGTGATGTTTTGGTTCGTTTGGGTCAGTTTCGTTACTGCACCGAAAACTATGCTGGGGTTGCATTTAATGCACCGATTCGGGTCAGAAATCAAACGATCCACGGAATCGGCTAGAAACGAGATGAACGCACCCAATTCACTTTTTTGGACCCAATAGTGATGTTTTGGTTCGTTTGGGTCAGTTTCGTTACTGCACCGAAAACCATGTCGGGGTTGCATTTAATGCACCGATTCGGGTCGGAAATGAAACGATGCACGGAATCGTCCAGAAACGAAAGGAACGCACCCTATCCACTTTTTTGGACCGAATAGTGATGTTTTGGTTCGTTTGGGTCAGTTTCGTTACTGCACCGAAAACCATGTCGGGGTTGCATTTAATGCACCGATTCGGGTCGGAAATGAAACGATGCACGGAATCGTCCAGAAACGAAAGGAACGCACCCTATCCACTTTTTTCGACCCAATAGTGATGTTTTGGTTCGTTTGGGTCAGTTTCGTTACTGCACCGAAAACCATGCCGGGGTTGCATTTAATGCACCGATTCGGGTCGGAAACGAAACGATGCACTGGATCGGCTACAAACAAAACGAACGCACCCAATTCACTTTTTTGGACCCAATAGTGATGTTTTGGTTCGTTTGGGTCAGTTTCTTACTACACCAAAAACCATACCGGGGTTGCATTTAATGCACCGATTCGGGTTTGAAATGAAACGATGCACGGAATCGGCTACAAACAAAACGAACGCACATAATTCAATTTTTTGGACCCAATAGTGATGTTTTGGTTCGTTTGGGTCAGTTTCGTTACTGCACCGAAAACCATGCCGGGGTTGCATTTAATGCACCGATTCGGTCGGAAACGAAACGATGCACGGAATCGTCCAGAAACGAAAGGAACGCACCCTATCCACTTTTTTCGACCCAATAGTGATGTTTTGGTTCGTTTGGGTCAGTTTCGTTACTGCACCGAAAACCATGCCGGGGTTGCATTTAATGCACCGATCCCTGTCGGAAACGAAACGGTGCACGAGATCGGCTAGAAACGAAACGAACGGACCCAATTCACTTTTTTGGACCCAATAGTGATGTTTTGGTTCGTTTGGGTCAGTTTCGTTACTACACCGAAAACCATGCCGGGGTTGCATTTAATGCACCGATTCGGGTCAGAAATGAAACGATCCACGGAATCGGCTACAAACAAAACGAACGCACAGAATTCAATTTTTTGGACCCAATAGTGATGTTTTGGTTCGTTTGGGTCAGTTTCGTTACTGCACCGAAAACCATGCTGGGGTTGCATTTAATGCACCGATTCGGGTCAGAAATCAAACGATGCACGGAATCGGCTAGAAACGAGATGAACGCACCCAATTCACTTTTTCGGACCCAATAGTGATGTTTTGGTTCGTTTGGGTCAGTTTCGTTACTCCACCGAAAACCATGCCGGGGTTGCATTTAATGCACCGATTCGGGTCAGAAATGAAACGATCCACGGAATCGGCTACAAACAAAACGAACGCACAGAATTCAATTTTCTGGACCCAATAGTGATGTTTTGGTTCGTTTGGGTCAGTTTCGTTACTGCACCGAAAACCATGCTGGGGTTGCATTTAATGCACCGATTCGGGTCAGAAATCAAACGATCCACGGAATCGGCTAGAAACGAGATGAACGCACCCAATTCACTTTTTTGGACCCAATAGTGATGTTTTGGTTCGTTTGGGTCAGTTTCATTACTGCACCGAAAACTATGTCGGGGTTGCATTTAATGCACCGATTCGGGTCGGAAACGAAACGCTGCACGGGATCATCCAGAAACAAAACGAACGCACCCTATCCACATTTTTGGACCGAATAGTGATGTTTTGGTTCGTTTGGGTCAGTTTGGTTACTACACCGAAAACCATGCCGGGGTTACATTTAATGCACCGATTCGGGTCGGAAACGAAACGATGCAAAGAATCGGCTAGAAACGAAACGAATGCACCCTATCCACTTTTTTGGACCCAATAGTGATGTTTTGGTTCGTTTGGGTCAGTTTCGTTACTGCACCGAAAACCATGCCGGGGTTGCATTTAATGCACCGATTCGGGTCGGAAACGAAACGATGCAAAGAATCGGCTAGAAACGAAATGAATGCACCCAATTGACTTTTTTGGACCCAATAGTGATGTTTTGGTTCGTTTGGGTCAGTTTCGTTACTGCACCGAAAACCATGCCGGGGTTGCATTTAATGCACCGATTCGGGTCGGTAACGAAACGATGCACGGAATCGTCCAGAAACGAAAGGAACGCACCCTATCCACTTTTTTCGACCCAATAGTGATGTTTTGGTTCGTTTGGGTCAGTTTCGTTACTGCACCGAAAACCATGCCGGGGTTGCATTTAATGCACCGATTCGGGTCGGAAACGAAACGGTGCACGAGATCGGCTAGAAACGAAACGAACGCACCCAATTCACTTTTTTGGACCCAATAGTGATGTTTTGGTTCGTTTGGGTCAGTTTCGTTACTACACCGAAAACCATGCCGGGGTTGCATTTAATGCACCGATTCGGGTCAGAAATGAAACGATCCACGGAATCGGCTACAAACAAAACGAACGCACAGAATTCAATTTTTTGGACCCAATAGTGATGTTTTGGTTCGTTTGGGTCAGTTTCGTTACTGCACCGAAAACCATGCTGGGGTTGCATTTAATGCACCGATTCGGGTCAGAAATCAAACGATGCACGGAATCGGCTAGAAACGAGATGAATGCACCCAATTCACTTTTTCGGACCCAATAGTGATGTTTTGGTTCGTTTGGGTCAGTTTCGTTACTACACCGAAAACCATGCCGGGGTTGCATTTAATGCACCGATTCGGGTCAGAAATGAAACGATCCACGGAATCGGCTACAAACAAAACGAACGCACAGAATTCAATTTTTTGGACCCAATAGTGATGTTTTGGTTCGTTTGGGTCAGTTTCGTTACTGTACCGAAAACCATGCTGGGGTTGCATTTAATGCACCGATTCGGGTCAGAAATCAAACGATGCACGGAATCGGCTAGAAACGAGATGAACGCACCCAATTCACTTTTTCGGACCCAATAGTGATGTTTTGGTTCGTTTGGGTCAGTTTCGTTACTACACCGAAAACCATGCCGGGGTTGCATTTAATGCACCGATTCGGGTCAGAAATGAAACGATCCACGGAATCGGCTACAAACAAAACGAACGCACAGAATTCAATTTTTTGGACCCAATAGTGATGTTTTGGTTCGTTTGGGTCAGTTTCGTTACTGCACCGAAAACTATGCTGGGGTTGCATTTAATGCACCGATTCGGGTCAGAAATCAAACGATCCACGGAATCGGCTAGAAACGAGATGAACGCACCCAATTCACTTTTTTGGACCCAATAGTGATGTTTTGGTTCGTTTGGGTCAGTTTCGTTACTGCACCGAAAACCATGTCGGGGTTGCATTTAATGCACCGATTCGGGTCGGAAATGAAACGATGCACGGAATCGTCCAGAAACGAAAGGAACGCACCCTATCCACTTTTTTGGACCGAATAGTGATGTTTTGGTTCGTTTGGGTCAGTTTGGTTACTACACCGAAAACCATGCCGGGGTTACATTTAATGCACCGATTCGGGTCGGAAACGAAACGATGCAAAGAATCGGCTAGAAACGAAACGAATGCACCCTATCCACTTTTTTGGACCCAATAGTGATGTTTTGGTTCGTTTGGGTCAGTTTCGTTACTGCACCGAAAACCATGCCGGGGTTGCATTTAATGCACCGATTCGGGTCGGAAACGAAACGATGCAAAGAATCGGCTAGAAACGAAATGAATGCACCCAATTGACTTTTTTGGACCCAATAGTGATGTTTTGGTTCGTTTGGGTCAGTTTCGTTACTGCACCGAAAACCATGCCGGGGTTGCATTTAATGCACCGATTCGGGTCGGTAACGAAACGATGCACGGAATCGTCCAGAAACGAAAGGAACGCACCCTATCCACTTTTTTCGACCCAATAGTGATGTTTTGGTTCGTTTGGGTCAGTTTCGTTACTGCACCGAAAACCATGCCGGGGTTGCATTTAATGCACCGATTCGGGTCGGAAACGAAACGGTGCACGAGATCGGCTAGAAACGAAACGAACGCACCCAATTCACTTTTTTGGACCCAATAGTGATGTTTTGGTTCGTTTGGGTCAGTTTCGTTACTACACCGAAAACCATGCCGGGGTTGCATTTAATGCACCGATTCGGGTCAGAAATGAAACGATCCACGGAATCGGCTACAAACAAAACGAACGCACAGAATTCAATTTTTTGGACCCAATAGTGATGTTTTGGTTCGTTTGGGTCAGTTTCGTTACTGCACCGAAAACCATGCTGGGGTTGCATTTAATGCACCGATTCGGGTCAGAAATCAAACGATGCACGGAATCGGCTAGAAACGAGATGAACGCACCCAATTCACTTTTTCGGACCCAATAGTGATGTTTTGGTTCGTTTGGGTCAGTTTCGTTACTACACCGAAAACCATGCCGGGGTTGCATTTAATGCACCGATTCGGGTCAGAAATGAAACGATCCACGGAATCGGCTACAAACAAAACGAACGCACAGAATTCAATTTTTTGGACCCAATAGTGATGTTTTGGTTCGTTTGGGTCAGTTTCGTTACTGCACCGAAAACTATGCTGGGGTTGCATTTAATGCACCGATTCGGGTCAGAAATCAAACGATCCACGGAATCGGCTAGAAACGAGATGAACGCACCCAATTCACTTTTTTGGACCCAATAGTGATGTTTTGGTTCGTTTGGGTCAGTTTCGTTACTGCACCGAAAACCATGTCGGGGTTGCATTTAATGCACCGATTCGGGTCGGAAATGAAACGATGCACGGAATCGTCCAGAAACGAAAGGAACGCACCCTATCCACTTTTTTCGACCCAATAGTGATGTTTTGGTTCGTGTGGGTCAGTTTCGTTACTGCACCGAAAACCATGCCGGGGTTGCATTTAATGCACCGATTCGGGTCGGAAACGAAATGGTGCACGGGATCGGCTAGAAACGAAACGAACGCACCCAATTCACTTTTTTGGACCCAATAGTGATGTTTTGGTTCGTTTGGGTCAGTTTCGTTACTACACCGAAAACCATACAGGGGTTGCATTTAATGCACCGATTCGGGTCAGAAATCAAACGATGCATGGAATCGGCTAGAAACGAGATGAACGCACCCAATTCACTTTTTTCGACCCAATAGTGATGTTTTGGTTCGTTTGGGTCAGTTTCGTTACTGCACCGAAAACCATGCCGGGGTTGCATTTAATGCACCGATTCGGGTCGGAAACGAAACGCTGCACGGGATCATCCAGAAACAAAACGAACGCACCCTATCCACTTTTTTGGACCGAATAGTGATGTTTTGGTTCGTTTGGGTCAGTTTGGTTACTGCACCGAAAACCATGCCGGGGTTGCATTTAATGCACCGATTCGGGTCGGAAACGAAACGATGCAAAGAATCGGCTAGAAACGAAACGAATGCACCCTATCCACTTTTTTGGACCCAATAGTGATGTTTTGGTTCGTTTGGGTCAGTTTCGTTACTGCACCGAAAACCATGCCGGGGTTGCATTTAATGCACCGATTCGGTCGGAAATGAAACGATCCACGGAATCGGCTACAAACAAAACGAACGCACAGAATTCAATTTTTTGGACCCAATAGTGATGTTTTGGTTCGTTTGGGTCAGTTTCGTTACTGCACCGAAAACCATGCTGGGGTTGCATTTAATGCACCGATTCGGGTCAGAAATCAAACGATCCACGGAATCGGCTAGAAACGAGATGAACGCACCCAATTCACTTTTTTGGACCCAATAGTGATGTTTTGGTTCGTTTGGGTCAGTTTCATTACTGCACCGAAAACCATGTCGGGGTTGCATTTAATGCACCGATTCGGGTCGGAAACGAAACGCTGCACGGGATCATCCAGAAACAAAACGAACGCACCCTATCCACATTTTTGGACCGAATAGTGATGTTTTGGTTCGTTTGGGTCAGTTTGGTTACTGCACCGAAAACCATGCCGGGGTTACATTTAATGCACCGATTCGGGTCGGAAACGAAACGATGCAAAGAATCGGCTAGAAACGAAACGAATGCACCCTATCCACTTTTTTGGACCCAATAGTGATGTTTTGGTTCGTTTGGGTCAGTTTCGTTACTGCACCGAAAACCATGCCGGGGTTGCATTTAATGCACCGATTCGGGTCGGAAACGAAACGATGCAAAGAATCGGCTAGAAACGAAATGAATGCACCCAATTGACTTTTTTGGACCCAATAGTGATGTTTTGGTTCGTTTGGGTCAGTTTCGTTACTGCACCGAAAACCATGCTGGGGTTGCATTTAATGCACCGATTCGGGTCAGAAATCAAACGATCCACGGAATCGGCTAGAAACGAGATGAACGCACCCAATTCACTTTTTTGGACCCAATAGTGATGTTTTGGTTCGTTTGGGTCAGTTTCATTACTGCACCGAAAACCATGTCGGGGTTGCATTTAATGCACCGATTCGGGTCGGAAACGAAACGCTGCACGGGATCATCCAGAAACAAAACGAACGCACCCTATCCACATTTTTGGACCGAATAGTGATGTTTTGGTTCGTTTGGGTCAGTTTGGTTACTACACCGAAAACCATGCCGGGGTTACATTTAATGCACCGATTCGGGTCGGAAACGAAACGATGCAAAGAATCGGCTAGAAACGAAACGAATGCACCCTATCCACTTTTTTGGACCCAATAGTGATGTTTTGGTTCGTTTGGGTCAGTTTCGTTACTGCACCGAAAACCATGCCGGGGTTGCATTTAATGCACCGATTCGGGTCGGAAACGAAACGATGCAAAGAATCGGCTAGAAACGAAATGAATGCACCCAATTGACTTTTTTGGACCCAATAGTGATGTTTTGGTTCGTTTGGGTCTGTTTCGTTACTGCACCGAAAACCATGCCGGGGTTGCATTTAATGCACCGATTCGGGTCGGTAACGAAACGATGCACGGAATCGTCCAGAAACGAAAGGAACGCACCCTATCCACTTTTTTCGACCCAATAGTGATGTTTTGGTTCGTTTGGGTCAGTTTCGTTACTGCACCGAAAACCATGCCGGGGTTGCATTTAATGCACCGATTCGGGTCGGAAACGAAACGGTGCACGAGATCGGCTAGAAACGAAACGAACGCACCCAATTCACTTTTTTGGACCCAATAGTGATGTTTTGGTTCGTTTGGGTCAGTTTCGTTACTACACCGAAAACCATGCCGGGGTTGCATTTAATGCACCGATTCGGGTCAGAAATGAAACGATCCACGGAATCGGCTACAAACAAAACGAACGCACAGAATTCAATTTTTTGGACCCAATAGTGATGTTTTGGTTCGTTTGGGTCAGTTTCGTTACTGCACCGAAAACCATGCTGGGGTTGCATTTAATGCACCGATTCGGGTCAGAAATCAAACGATGCACGGAATCGGCTAGAAACGAGATGAACGCACCCAATTCACTTTTTCGGACCCAATAGTGATGTTTTGGTTCGTTTGGGTCAGTTTCGTTACTACACCGAAAACCATGCCGGGGTTGCATTTAATGCACCGATTCGGGTCAGAAATGAAACGATCCACGGAATCGGCTACAAACAAAACGAACGCACAGAATTCAATTTTTTGGACCCAATAGTGATGTTTTGGTTCGTTTGGGTCAGTTTCGTTACTGCACCGAAAACTATGCTGGGGTTGCATTTAATGCACCGATTCGGGTCAGAAATCAAACGATCCACGGAATCGGCTAGAAACGAGATGAACGCACCCAATTCACTTTTTTGGACCCAATAGTGATGTTTTGGTTCGTTTGGGTCAGTTTCGTTACTGCACCGAAAACCATGTCGGGGTTGCATTTAATGCACCGATTCGGGTCAGAAATCAAACGATCCACGGAATCGTCCAGAAACGAAAGGAACGCACCCAATTCACTTTTTTGGACCCAATAGTGATGTTTTGGTTCGTTTGGGTCAGTTTCGTTACTGCACCGAAAACCATGTCGGGGTTGCATTTAATGCACCGATTCGGGTCGGAAATGAAACGATGCACGGAATCGTCCAGAAACGAAAGGAACGCACCCTATCCACTTTTTTCGACCCAATAGTGATGTTTTGGTTCGTTTGGGTCAGTTTCGTTACTGCACCGAAAACCATGCCGGGGTTGCATTTAATGCACCGATTCGGGTCAGAAATCAAATGGTGCACGGAATCGGCTAGAAACGAAACGAACGCACCCAATTCACTTTTTTCGACCCAATAGTGATGTTTTGGTTCGTTTGGGTCAGTTTCGTTACTGCACCGAAAACCATGCCGGGGTTGCATTTAATGCACCGATTCGGGTCGGAAACGAAACGCTGCACGGGATCATCCAGAAACAAAACGAACGCACCCTATCCACTTTTTTGGACCGAATAGTGATGTTTTGGTTCGTTTGGGTCAGTTTGGTTACTGCACCGAAAACCATGCCGGTGTTGCATTTAATGCACCGATTCGGGTCGGAAACGAAACGATGCAAAGAATCGGCTAGAAACGAAACGAATGCACCCTATCCACTTTTTTGGACCCAATAGTGATGTTTTGGTTCGTTTGGGTCAGTTTCGTTACTGCACCGAAAACCATGCCGGGGTTGCATTTAATGCACCGATTCGGTCGGAAACGAAACGATGCACGGAATCGTCCAGAAACGAAAGGAACGCACCCTATCCACTTTTTTCGACCCAATAGTGATGTTTTGGTTCGTTTGGGTCAGTTTCGTTACTGCACCGAAAACCATGCCGGGGTTGCATTTAATGCACCGATTCGGTCGGAAATGAAACGATCCACGGAATCGGCTACAAACAAAACGAACGCACAGAATTCAATTTTTTGGACCCAATAGTGATGTTTTGGTTCGTTTGGGTCAGTTTCGTTACTGCACCGAAAACCATGCTGGGGTTGCATTTAATGCACCGATTCGGGTCAGAAATCAAACGATCCACGGAATCGGCTAGAAACGAGATGAACGCACCCAATTCACTTTTTTGGACCCAATAGTGATGTTTTGGTTCGTTTGGGTCAGTTTCATTACTGCACCGAAAACCATGTCGGGGTTGCATTTAATGCACCGATTCGGGTCGGAAACGAAACGCTGCACGGGATCATCCAGAAACAAAACGAACGCACCCTATCCACATTTTTGGACCGAATAGTGATGTTTTGGTTCGTTTGGGTCAGTTTGGTTACTGCACCGAAAACCATGCCGGGGTTACATTTAATGCACCGATTCGGGTCGGAAACGAAACGATGCAAAGAATCGGCTAGAAACGAAACGAATGCACCCTATCCACTTTTTTGGACCCAATAGTGATGTTTTGGTTCGTTTGGGTCAGTTTCGTTACTGCACCGAAAACCATGCCGGGGTTGCATTTAATGCACCGATTCGGGTCGGAAACGAAACGATGCAAAGAATCGGCTAGAAACGAAATGAATGCACCCAATTGACTTTTTTGGACCCAATAGTGATGTTTTGGTTCGTTTGGGTCAGTTTCATTACTGCACCGAAAACCATGCCGGGGTTGCATTTAATGCACCGATTCAGGTCGGAAACGAAACGGTGCACGGGATCGGCTAGAAACGAAACGAACGCACCCAATTCACTTTTTTGGACCCAATAGTGATGTTTTGGTTCGTTTGGGTCAGTTTCGTTACTACACCGAAAACCATGCCGGGGTTGCATTTAATGCACCGATTCGGGTCAGAAATGAAACGATCCACGGAATCGGCTACAAACAAAACGAACGCACAGAATTCAATTTTTTGGACCCAATAGTGATGTTTTGGTTCGTTTGGGTCGGTTTCGTTACTGCACCGAAAACCATGCTGGGGTTGCATTTAATGCACCGATTCGGGTCAGAAATGAAACGCTGCACGGGATCATCCAGAAACAAAACGAACGCACCCTATCCACTTTTTTGGACCGAATAGTGATGTTTTGGTTCGTTTGGGTCAGTTTGGTTACTGCACCGAAAACCATGCCGGGGTTGCATTTAATGCACCGATTCGGGTCGGAAACGAAACGATGCAAAGAATCGGCTAGAAACGAAACGAATGCACCCTATCCACTTTTTTGGACCCAATAGTGATGTTTTGGTTCGTTTGGGTCAGTTTCGTTACTGCACCGAAAACCATGCCGGGGTTGCATTTAATGCACCGATTCGGGTCGGTAACGAAACGATGCACGGAATCGTCCAGAAACGAAAGGAACGCAATAGTGATGTTTTGGTTCGTTTGGGTCAGTTTCATTACTGCACCGAAAACCATGCCGGGGTTGCATTTAATGCACCGATTCAGGTCGGAAACGAAACGGTGCACGGGATCGGCTAGAAACGAAACGAACGCACCCAATTCACTTTTTTGGGTCAGTTTCGTTACTGCACCGAAAACCATGCCGGGGTTGCATTTAATGCACCGATTCGGGTCGGAAACGAAACGATGCAAAGAATCGGCTAGAAACGAAATGAATGCACCCAATTGACTTTTTTGGACCCAATAGTGATGTTTTGGTTCGTTTGGGTCTGTTTCGTTACTGCACCGAAAACCATGCCGGGGTTGCATTTAATGCACCGATTCGGGTCGGTAACGAAACGATGCACGGAATCGTCCAGAAACGAAAGGAACGCACCCTATCCACTTTTTTCGACCCAATAGTGATGTTTTGGTTCGTTTGGGTCAGTTTCGTTACTGCACCGAAAACCATGCCGGGGTTGCATTTAATGCACCGATTCGGGTCGGAAACGAAACGGTGCACGAGATCGGCTAGAAACGAAACGAACGCACCCAATTCACTTTTTTGGACCCAATAGTGATGTTTTGGTTCGTTTGGGTCAGTTTCGTTACTACACCGAAAACCATGCCGGGGTTGCATTTAATGCACCGATTCGGGTCAGAAATGAAACGATCCACGGAATCGGCTACAAACAAAACGAACGCACAGAATTCAATTTTTTGGACCCAATAGTGATGTTTTGGTTCGTTTGGGTCAGTTTCGTTACTGCACCGAAAACCATGCTGGGGTTGCATTTAATGCACCGATTCGGGTCAGAAATCAAACGATGCACGGAATCGGCTAGAAACGAGATGAACGCACCCAATTCACTTTTTCGGACCCAATAGTGATGTTTTGGTTCGTTTGGGTCAGTTTCGTTACTACACCGAAAACCATGCCGGGGTTGCATTTAATGCACCGATTCGGGTCAGAAATGAAACGATCCACGGAATCGGCTACAAACAAAACGAACGCACAGAATTCAATTTTTTGGACCCAATAGTGATGTTTTGGTTCGTTTGGGTCAGTTTCGTTACTGCACCGAAAACTATGCTGGGGTTGCATTTAATGCACCGATTCGGGTCAGAAATCAAACGATCCACGGAATCGGCTAGAAACGAGATGAACGCACCCAATTCACTTTTTTGGACCCAATAGTGATGTTTTGGTTCGTTTGGGTCAGTTTCGTTACTGCACCGAAAACCATGTCGGGGTTGCATTTAATGCACCGATTCGGGTCGGAAATGAAACGATGCACGGAATCGTCCAGAAACGAAAGGAACGCACCCTATCCACTTTTTTCGACCCAATAGTGATGTTTTGGTTCGTTTGGGTCAGTTTCGTTACTGCACCGAAAACCATGCCGGGGTTGCATTTAATGCACCGATTCGGGTCGGAAACGAAACGGTGCACGGGATCGGCTAGAAACGAAACGAACGCACCCAATTCACTTTTTTGGACCCAATAGTGATGTTTTGGTTCGTTTGGGTCAGTTTCGTTACTACACCGAAAACCATACAGGGGTTGCATTTAATGCACCGATTCGGGTCAGAAATCAAACGATGCATGGAATCGGCTAGAAACGAGATGAACGCACCCAATTCACTTTTTTCGACCCAATAGTGATGTTTTGGTTCGTTTGGGTCAGTTTCGTTACTGCACCGAAAACCATGCCGGGGTTGCATTTAATGCACCGATTCGGGTCGGAAACGAAACGCTGCACGGGATCATCCAGAAACAAAACGAACGCACCCTATCCACTTTTTTGGACCGAATAGTGATGTTTTGGTTCGTTTGGGTCAGTTTGGTTACTGCACCGAAAACCATGCCGGTGTTGCATTTAATGCACCGATTCGGGTCGGAAACGAAACGATGCAAAGAATCGGCTAGAAACGAAACGAATGCACCCTATCCACTTTTTTGGACCCAATAGTGATGTTTTGGTTCGTTTGGGTCAGTTTCGTTACTGCACCGAAAACCATGCCGGGGTTGCATTTAATGCACCGATTCGGTCGGAAACGAAACGATGCACGGAATCGTCCAGAAACGAAAGGAACGCACCCTATCCACTTTTTTCGACCCAATAGTGATGTTTTGGTTCGTTTGGGTCAGTTTCGTTACTGCACCGAAAACCATGCCGGGGTTGCATTTAATGCACCGATTCGGGTCGGAAACGAAACGGTGCACGAGATCGGCTAGAAACGAAACGAACGCACCCAATTCACTTTTTTGGACCCAATAGTGATGTTTTGGTTCGTTTGGGTCAGTTTCGTTACTACACCGAAAACCATACCGGGGTTGCATTTAATGCACCGATTCGGGTCAGAAATGAAACGATCCACGGAATCGGCTACAAACAAAACGAACGCACAGAATTCAATTTTTTGGACCCAATAATGATGTTTTGGTTCATTTGGGTCAGTTTCGTTACTACACCGAAAACCATGCCGGGGTTGCATTTAATGCACCGATTCGGGTCGGAAATGAAACGATGCACGGAATCGTCTAGAAACGAAAGGAACGCACCCTATCCACTTTTTTCGACCCAATAGTGATGTTTTGGTTCGTTTGGGTCAGTTTCGTTACTGCACCTAAAACCATGCCGGGGTTGCATTTAATGCACCGATTCGGGTCGGAAACGAAACGATGCAAAGAATCGGCTAGAAACGAAACGAATGCACCCTATCCACTTTTTTGGACCCAATAGTGATGTTTTGGTTCGTTTGGGTCAGTTTCGTTACTGCACCGAAAACCATGCGGGGGTTGCATTTAATGCACCAATTCGAGTCGGAAACGAAACGATGCACGGAATCGTCCAGAAACGAAAGGAACGCACCCTATCCACTTTTTTCGACCCAATAGTGATGTTTTGGTTCGTTTGGGTCAGTTTCGTTACTGCACCGAAAACCATGCCGGGGTTGCATTTAATGCACCGATTCGGGTCGGAAACGAAACGATGCACTGGATCGGCTACAAACAAAACGAACGCACCCAATTCACTTTTTTGGACCTAATAGTGATGTTTTGGTTCGTTTGGGTCAGTTTCTTACTACACCAAAAACCATACCGGGGTTGCATTTAATGCACCGATTCGGGTTTGAAATGAAACGATGCACGGAATCGGCTACAAACAAAACGAACGCACATAATTCAATTTTTTGGACCCAATAGTGATGTTTTGGTTCGTTTGGGTCAGTTTCGTTACTGCACCGAAAACCATGCCGGGGTTGCATTTAATGCACCGATTCGGTCGGAAACGAAACGATGCACGGAATCGTCCAGAAACGAAAGGAACGCACCCTATCCACTTTTTTCGACCCAATAGTGATGTTTTGGTTCGTTTGGGTCAGTTTCGTTACTGCACCGAAAACCATGCCGGGGTTGCATTTAATGCACCGATCCCTGTCGGAAACGAAACGGTGCACGAGATCGGCTAGAAACGAAACGAACGGACCCAATTCACTTTTTTGGACCCAATAGTGATGTTTTGGTTCGTTTGGGTCAGTTTCGTAACTACACCGAAAACCATGCCGGGGTTGCATTTAATGCACCGATTCGGGTCAGAAATGAAACGATCCACGGAATCGGCTACAAACAAAACGAACGCACAGAATTCAATTTTTTGGACCCAATAGTGATGTTTTGGTTCGTTTGGGTCAGTTTCGTTACTGCACCGAAAACCATGCTGGGGTTGCATTTAATGCACCGATTCGGGTCAGAAATCAAACGATGCACGGAATCGGCTAGAAACGAGATGAACGCACCCAATTCACTTTTTCGGACCCAATAGTGATGTTTTGGTTCGTTTGGGTCAGTTTCGTTACTCCACCGAAAACCATGCCGGGGTTGCATTTAATGCACCGATTCGGGTCAGAAATGAAACGATCCACGGAATCGGCTACAAACAAAACGAACGCACAGAATTCAATTTTTTGGACCCAATAGTGATGTTTTGGTTCGTTTGGGTCAGTTTCGTTACTGCACCGAAAACCATGCTGGGGTTGCATTTAATGCACCGATTCGGGTCAGAAATCAAACGATCCACGGAATCGGCTAGAAACGAGATGAACGCACCCAATTCACTTTTTTGGACCCAATAGTGATGTTTTGGTTCGTTTGGGTCAGTTTCGTTACTGCACCGAAAACCATGCCGGGGTTGCATTTAATGCACCGATTCGGGTCGGAAACGAAACGCTGCACGGGATCATCCAGAAACAAAACGAACGCACCCTATCCACATTTTTGGACCGAATAGTGATGTTTTGGTTCGTTTGGGTCAGTTTGGTTACTGCACCGAAAACCATGCCGGGGTTGCATTTAATGCACCGATTCGGGTCGGAAACGAAACGATGCAAAGAATCGGCTAGAAACGAAACGAATGCACCCTATCCACTTTTTTGGACCCAATAGTGATGTTTTGGTTCGTTTGGGTCAGTTTCGTTACTGCACCGAAAACCATGCCGAGGTTGCATTTAATGCACCGATTCGGGTCGGAAACGAAACGATGCAAAGAATCGGCTAGAAACGAAATGAATGCACCCAATTGACTTTTTTGGACCCAATAGTGATGTTTTGGTTCGTTTGGGTCAGTTTCGTTACTGCACCGAAAACCATGCCGGGGTTGCATTTAATGCACCGATTCGGGTCGGTAACGAAACGATGCACGGAATCGTCCAGAAACGAAAGGAACGCACCCTATCCACTTTTTTCGACCCAATAGTGATGTTTTGGTTCGTTTGGGTCAGTTTCGTTACTGCACCGAAAACCATGCCGGGGTTGCATTTAATGCACCGATTCGGGTCGGAAACGAAACGGTGCACGAGATCGGCTAGAAACGAAACGAACGCACCCAATTCACTTTTTTGGACCCAATAGTGATGTTTTGGTTCGTTTGGGTCAGTTTCGTTACTACACCGAAAACCATGCCGGGGTTGCATTTAATGCACCGATTCGGGTCAGAAATGAAACGATTCACGGAATCGGCTACAAACAAAACGAACGCACAGAATTCAATTTTTTGGACCCAATAGTGATGTTTTGGTTCGTTTGGGTCAGTTTCGTTACTGCACCGAAAACCATGCTGGGGTTGCATTTAATGCACCGATTCGGGTCAGAAATCAAACGATGCACGGAATCGGCTAGAAACGAGATGAACGCACCCAATTCACTTTTTCGGACCCAATAGTGATGTTTTGGTTCGTTTGGGTCAGTTTCGTTACTCCACCGAAAACCATGCCGGGGTTGCATTTAATGCACCGATTCGGGTCAGAAATGAAACGATCCACGGAATCGGCTACAAACAAAACGAACGCACAGAATTCAATTTTTTGGACCCAATAGTGATGTTTTGGTTCGTTTGGGTCAGTTTCGTTACTGCACCGAAAACCATGCTGGGGTTGCATTTAATGCACCGATTCGGGTCAGAAATCAAACGATCCACGGAATCGGCTAGAAACGAGATAAACGCACCCAATTCACTTTTTTGGACCCAATAGTGATGTTTTGGTTCGTTTGGGTCAGTTTCGTTACTGCACCGAAAACCATGCCGGGGTTGCATTTAATGCACCGATTCGGGTCGGAAACGAAACGCTGCACGGGATCATCCAGAAACAAAACGAACGCACCCTATCCACATTTTTGGACCGAATAGTGATGTTTTGGTTCGTTTGGGTCAGTTTGGTTACTGCACTGAAAACCATGCCGGGGTTGCATTTAATGCACCGATTCGGGTCGGAAACGAAACGATGCAAAGAATCGGCTAGAAACGAAACGAATGCACCCTATCCACTTTTTTGGACCCAATAGTGATGTTTTGGTTCGTTTGGGTCAGTTTCGTTACTGCACCGAAAACCATGCCGGGGTTGCATTTAATGCACCGATTCGGGTCGGAAACGAAACGATGCAAAGAATCGGCTAGAAACGAAATGAATGCACCCAATTGACTTTTTTGGACCCAATAGTGATGTTTTGGTTCGTTTGGGTCAGTTTCGTTACTGCACCGAAAACCATGCCGGGGTTGCATTTAATGCACCGATTCGGGTTAGAAATGAAACGATCCACGGAATCGGCTACAAACAAAACGAACGCACAGAATTCAATTTTTTGGACCCAATAGTGATGTTTTGGTTCGTTTGGGTCAGTTTCGTTACTGCACCGAAAACCATGTCGGGGTTGCATTTAATGCACCGATTCGGGTCGGAAATGAAACGATGCACGGAATCGTCCAGAAACGAAAGGAACGCACCCTATCCACTTTTTTCGACCCAATAGTGATGTTTTGGTTCGTTTGGGTCAGTTTCGTTACTGCACCGAAAACCATGCCGGGGTTGCATTTAATGCACCGATTCGGGTCGGAAACGAAACGGTGCACGGGATCGGCTAGAAACGAAACGAACGCACCCAATTCACTTTTTTGGACCCAATAGTGATGTTTTGGTTCGTTTGGGTCAGTTTCGTTACTACACCGAAAACCATACCGGGGTTGCATTTAATGCACCGATTCGGGTCAGAAATCAAACGATGCATGGAATCGGCTAGAAACGAGATGAACGCACCCAATTCACTTTTTTCGACCCAATAGTGATGTTTTGGTTCGTTTGGGTCAGTTTCGTTACTGCACCGAAAACCATGCCGGGGTTGCATTTAATGCACCGATTCGGGTCGGAAACGAAACGGTGCACGAGATCGGCTAGAAACGAAACGAACGCACCCAATTCACTTTTTTGGACCCAATAGTGATGTTTTGGTTCGTTTGGGTCAGTTTCGTTACTACACCGAAAACCATGCCGGGGTTGCATTTAATGCACCGATTCGGGTCAGAAATGAAACGATCCACGGAATCGGCTACAAACAAAACGAACGCACAGAATTCAATTTTTTGGACCCAATAGTGATGTTTTGGTTCGTTTGGGTCAGTTTCGTTACTACACCGAAAACCATGCCGGGGTTGCATTTAATGCACCGATTCGGGTCGGAAATGAAACGATGCACGGAATCGTCTAGAAACGAAAGGAACGCACCCTATCCACTTTTTTCGACCCAATAGTGATGTTTTGGTTCGTTTGGGTCAGTTTCGTTACTGCACCTAAAACCATGCCGGGGTTGCATTTAATGCACCGATTCGGGTCGGAAACGAAACGATGCAAAGAATCGGCTAGAACCGAAACGAATGCACCCTATCCACTTTTTTGGACCCAATAGTGATGTTTTGGTTCGTTTGGGTCAGTTTCGTTACTGCACCGAAAACCATGCCGGGGTTGCATTTAATGCACCAATTCGAGTCAGAAACGAAACGATGCACGGAATCGTCCAGAAACGAAAGGAACGCACCCTATCCACTTTTTTCGACCCAATAGTGATGTTTTGGTTCGTTTGGGTCAGTTTCGTTACTGCACCGAAAACCATGCCGGGGTTGCATTTAATGCACCGATTCGGGTCGGAAACGAAACGATGCACTGGATCGGCTACAAACAAAACGAACGCACCCAATTCACTTTTTTGGACCCAATAGTGATGTTTTGGTTCGTTTGGGTCAGTTTCTTACTACACCAAAAACCATACCGGGGTTGCATTTAATGCACCGATTCGGGTTTGAAATGAAACGATGCACGGAATCGGCTACAAACAAAACGAACGCACATAATTCAATTTTTTGGACCCAATAGTGATGTTTTGGTTCGTTTGGGTCAGTTTCGTTACTGCACCGAAAACCATGCCGGGGTTGCATTTAATGCACCGATTCGGTCGGAAACGAAACGATGCACGGAATCGTCCAGAAACGAAAGGAACGCACCCTATCCACTTTTTTCGACCCAATAGTGATGTTTTGGTTCGTTTGGGTCAGTTTCGTTACTGCACCGAAAACCATGCCGGGGTTGCATTTAATGCACCGATCCCTGTCGGAAACGAAACGGTGCACGAGATCGGCTAGAAACGAAACGAACGGACCCAATTCACTTTTTTGGACCCAATAGTGATGTTTTGGTTCGTTTGGGTCAGTTTCGTTACTACACCGAAAACCATGCCGGGGTTGCATTTAATGCACCGATTCGGGTCAGAAATGAAACGATCCACGGAATCGGCTACAAACAAAACGAACGCACAGAATTCAATTTTTTGGACCCAATAGTGATGTTTTGGTTCGTTTGGGTCGGTTTCGTTACTGCACCGAAAACCATGCTGGGGTTGCATTTAATGCACCGATTCGGGTCAGAAATGAAACGCTGCACGGGATCATCCAGAAACAAAACGAACGCACCCTATCCACTTTTTTGGACCGAATAGTGATGTTTTGGTTCGTTTGGGTCAGTTTGGTTACTGCACCGAAAACCATGCCGGGGTTGCATTTAATGCACCGATTCGGGTCGGAAACGAAACGATGCAAAGAATCGGCTAGAAACGAAACGAATGCACCCTATCCACTTTTTTGGACCCAATAGTGATGTTTTGGTTCGTTTGGGTCAGTTTCGTTACTGCACCGAAAACCATGCCGGGGTTGCATTTAATGCACCGATTCGGTCGGAAACGAAACGATGCACGGAATCGTCCAGAAACGAAAGGAACGCACCCTATCCACTTTTTTCGACCCAATAGTGATGTTTTGGTTCGTTTGGGTCAGTTTCGTTACTGCACCGAAAACCATGCCGGGGTTGCATTTAATGCACCGATTCGGGTCGGAAACGAAACGGTGCACGAGATCGGCTAGAAACGAAACGAACGCACCCAATTCACTTTTTTGGACCCAATAGTGATGTTTTGGTTCGTTTGGGTCAGTTTCGTTACTACACCGAAAACCATGCCGGGGTTGCATTTAATGCACCGATTCGGGTCGGAAACGAAACGCTGCACGGGATCATCCAGAAACAAAACGAACGCACCCTATCCACTTTTTTGGACCGAATAGTGATGTTTTGGTTCGTTTGGGTCAGTTTGGTTACTGCACCGAAAACCATGCCGGGGTTGCATTTAATGCACCGATTCGGGTCGGAAACGAAACGATGCAAAGAATCGGCTAGAAACGAAACGAATGCACCCTATCCACTTTTTTGGACCCAATAGTGATGTTTTGGTTCGTTTGGGTCAGTTTCGTTACTGCACCGAAAACCATGCCGGGGTTGCATTTAATGCACCGATTCGGTCGGAAACGAAACGATGCACGGAATCGTCCAGAAACGAAAGGAACGCACCCTATCCACTTTTTTCGACCCAATAGTGATGTTTTGGTTCGTTTGGGTCAGTTTCGTTACTGCACCGAAAACCATGCCGGGGTTGCATTTAATGCACCGATTCGGGTCGGAAACGAAACGGTGCACGAGATCGGCTAGAAACGAAACGAACGCACCCAATTCACTTTTTTGGACCCAATAGTGATGTTTTGGTTCGTTTGGGTCAGTTTCGTTACTACACCGAAAACCATGCCGGGGTTGCATTTAATGCACCGATTCGGGTCAGAAATGAAACGATCCACGGAATCGGCTACAAACAAAACGAACGCACAGAATTCAATTTTTTGGACCCAATAATGATGTTTTGGTTCATTTGGGTCAGTTTCGTTACTACACCGAAAACCATGCCGGGGTTGCATTTAATGCACCGATTCGGGTCGGAATTGAAACGATGCACGGAATCGTCTAGAAACGAAAGGAACGCACCCTATCCACTTTTTTCGACCCAATAGTGATGTTTTGGTTCGTTTGGGTCAGTTTCGTTACTGCACCTAAAACCATGCCGGGGTTGCATTTAATGCACCGATTCGGGTCGGAAACGAAACGATGCAAAGAATCGGCTAGAAACGAAACGAATGCACCCTATCCACTTTTTTGGACCCAATAGTGATGTTTTGGTTCGTTTGGGTCAGTTTCGTTACTGCACCGAAAACCATGCCGGGGTTGCATTTAATGCACCAATTCGAGTCGGAAACGAAACGATGCACGGAATCGTCCAGAAACGAAAGGAACGCACCCTATCCACTTTTTTCGACCCAATAGTGATGTTTTGGTTCGTTTGGGTCAGTTTCGTTACTGCACCGAAAACCATGCCGGGGTTGCATTTAATGCACCGATTCGGGTCGGAAACGAAACGATGCACTGGATCGGCTACAAACAAAACGAACGCACCCAATTCACTTTTTTGGACCTAATAGTGATGTTTTGGTTCGTTTGGGTCAGTTTCTTACTACACCAAAAACCATACCGGGGTTGCATTTAATGCACCGATTCGGGTTTGAAATGAAACGATGCACGGAATCGGCTACAAACAAAACGAACGCACATAATTCAATTTTTTGGACCCAATAGTGATGTTTTGGTTCGTTTGGGTCAGTTTCGTTACTGCACCGAAAACCATGCCGGGGTTGCATTTAATGCACCGATTCGGTCGGAAACGAAACGATGCACGGAATCGTCCAGAAACGAAAGGAACGCACCCTATCCACTTTTTTCGACCCAATAGTGATGTTTTGGTTCGTTTGGGTCAGTTTCGTTACTGCACCGAAAACCATGCCGGGGTTGCATTTAATGCACCGATCCCTGTCGGAAACGAAACGGTGCACGAGATCGGCTAGAAACGAAACGAACGGACCCAATTCACTTTTTTGGACCCAATAGTGATGTTTTGGTTCGTTTGGGTCAGTTTCGTAACTACACCGAAAACCATGCCGGGGTTGCATTTAATGCACCGATTCGGGTCAGAAATGAAACGATCCACGGAATCGGCTACAAACAAAACGAACGCACAGAATTCAATTTTTTGGACCCAATAGTGATGTTTTGGTTCGTTTGGGTCAGTTTCGTTACTGCACCGAAAACCATGCTGGGGTTGCATTTAATGCACCGATTCGGGTCAGAAATCAAACGATGCACGGAATCGGCTAGAAACGAGATGAACGCACCCAATTCACTTTTTCGGACCCAATAGTGATGTTTTGGTTCGTTTGGGTCAGTTTCGTTACTCCACCGAAAACCATGCCGGGGTTGCATTTAATGCACCGATTCGGGTCAGAAATGAAACGATCCACGGAATCGGCTACAAACAAAACGAACGCACAGAATTCAATTTTTTGGACCCAATAGTGATGTTTTGGTTCGTTTGGGTCAGTTTCGTTACTGCACCGAAAACCATGCTGGGGTTGCATTTAATGCACCGATTCGGGTCAGAAATCAAACGATCCACGGAATCGGCTAGAAACGAGATGAACGCACCCAATTCACTTTTTTGGACCCAATAGTGATGTTTTGGTTCGTTTGGGTCAGTTTCATTACTGCACCGAAAACCATGTCGGGGTTGCATTTAATGCACCGATTCGGGTCGGAAACGAAACGCTGCACGGGATCATCCAGAAACAAAACGAACGCACCCTATCCACATTTTTGGACCGAATAGTGATGTTTTGGTTCGTTTGGGTCAGTTTGGTTACTACACCGAAAACCATGCCGGGGTTACATTTAATGCACCGATTCGGGTCGGAAACGAAACGATGCAAAGAATCGGCTAGAAACGAAACGAATGCACCCTATCCACTTTTTTGGACCCAATAGTGATGTTTTGGTTCGTTTGGGTCAGTTTCGTTACTGCACCGAAAACCATGCCGGGGTTGCATTTAATGCACCGATTCGGGTCGGAAACGAAACGATGCAAAGAATCGGCTAGAAACGAAATGAATGCACCCAATTGACTTTTTTGGACCCAATAGTGATGTTTTGGTTCGTTTGGGTCAGTTTCGTTACTGCACCGAAAACCATGCCGGGGTTGCATTTAATGCACCGATTCGGGTCGGTAACGAAACGATGCACGGAATCGTCCAGAAACGAAAGGAACGCACCCTATCCACTTTTTTCGACCCAATAGTGATGTTTTGGTTCGTTTGGGTCAGTTTCGTTACTGCACCGAAAACCATGCCGGGGTTGCATTTAATGCACCGATTCGGGTCGGAAACGAAACGGTGCACGAAATCGGCTAGAAACGAAACGAACGCACCCAATTCACTTTTTTGGACCCAATAGTGATGTTTTGGTTCGTTTGGGTCAGTTTCGTTACTACACCGAAAACCATGCCGGGGTTGCATTTAATGCACCGATTCGGGTCGGAAATGAAACGATCCACGGAATCGGCTACAAACAAAACGAACGCACAGAATTCAATTTTTTGGACCCAATAGTGATGTTTTGGTTCGTTTGGGTCAGTTTCGTTACTGCACCGAAAACCATGCTGGGGTTGCATTTAATGCACCGATTCGGGTCAGAAATCAAACGATGCACGGAATCGGCTAGAAACGAGATGAACGCACCCAATTCACTTTTTCGGACCCAATAGTGATGTTTTGGTTCGTTTGGGTCAGTTTCGTTACTACACCGAAAACCATGCCGGGGTTGCATTTAATGCACCGATTCGGGTCAGAAATGAAACGATCCACGGAATCGGCTACAAACAAAACGAACGCACAGAATTCAATTTTTTGGACCCAATAGTGATGTTTTGGTTCGTTTGGGTCAGTTTCGTTACTGCACCGAAAACTATGCTGGGGTTGCATTTAATGCACCGATTCGGGTCAGAAATCAAACGATCCACGGAATCGGCTAGAAACGAGATGAACGCACCCAATTCACTTTTTTGGACCCAATAGTGATGTTTTGGTTCGTTTGGGTCAGTTTCGTTACTGCACCGAAAACCATGTCGGGGTTGCATTTAATGCACCGATTCGGGTCGGAAATGAAATGATGCACGGAATCGTCCAGAAACGAAAGGAACGCACCCTATCCACTTTTTTCGACCCAATAGTGATGTTTTGGTTCGTTTGGGTCAGTTTCGTTACTGCACCGAAAACCATGCCGGGGTTGCATTTAATGCACCGATTCGGGTCGGAAACGAAACGGTGCACGGGATCGGCTAGAAACGAAACGAACGCACCCAATTCACTTTTTTGGACCCAATAGTGATGTTTTGGTTCGTTTGGGTCAGTTTCGTTACTACACCGAAAACCATACAGGGGTTGCATTTAATGCACCGATTCGGGTCAGAAATCAAACGATGCATGGAATCGGCTGGAAACGAGATGAACGCACCCAATTCACTTTTTTCGACCCAATAGTGATGTTTTGGTTCGTTTGGGTCAGTTTCGTTACTGCACCGAAAACCATGCCGGGGTTGCATTTAATGCACCGATTCGGGTCGGAAACGAAACGCTGCACGGGATCATCCAGAAACAAAACGAACGCACCCTATCCACTTTTTTGGACCGAATAGTGATGTTTTGGTTCGTTTGGGTCAGTTTGGTTACTGCACCGAAAACCATGCCGGGGTTGCATTTAATGCACCGATTCGGGTCGGAAACGAAACGATGCAAAGAATCGGCTAGAAACGAAACGAATGCACCCTATCCACTTTTTTGGACCCAATAGTGATGTTTTGGTTCGTTTGGGTCAGTTTCGTTACTGCACCGAAAACCATGCCGGGGTTGCATTTAATGCACCGATTCGGTCGGAAATGAAACGATCCACGGAATCGGCTACAAACAAAACGAACGCACAGAATTCAATTTTTTGGACCCAATAGTGATGTTTTGGTTCGTTTGGGTCAGTTTCGTTACTGCACCGAAAACCATGCTGGGGTTGCATTTAATGCACCGATTCGGGTCAGAAATCAAACGATCCACGGAATCGGCTAGAAACGAGATGAACGCACCCAATTCACTTTTTTGGACCCAATAGTGATGTTTTGGTTCGTTTGGGTCAGTTTCATTACTGCACCGAAAACCATGTCGGGGTTGCATTTAATGCACCGATTCGGGTCGGAAACGAAACGCTGCACGGGATCATCCAGAAACAAAACGAACGCACCCTATCCACATTTTTGGACCGAATAGTGATGTTTTGGTTCGTTTGGGTCAGTTTGGTTACTGCACCGAAAACCATGCCGGGGTTACATTTAATGCACCGATTCGGGTCGGAAACGAAACGATGCAAAGAATCGGCTAGAAACGAAACGAATGCACCCTATCCACTTTTTTGGACCCAATAGTGATGTTTTGGTTCGTTTGGGTCAGTTTCGTTACTGCACCGAAAACCATGCCGGGGTTGCATTTAATGCACCGATTCGGGTCGGAAACGAAACGATGCAAAGAATCGGCTAGAAACGAAATGAATGCACCCAATTGACTTTTTTGGACCCAATAGTGATGTTTTGGTTCGTTTGGGTCAGTTTCGTTACTGCACCGAAAACCATGCCGGGGTTGCATTTAATGCACCGATTCGGGTCGGTAACGAAACGATGCACGGAATCGTCCAGAAACGAAAGGAACGCACCCTATCCACTTTTTTCGACCCAATAGTGATGTTTTGGTTCGTTTGGGTCAGTTTCGTTACTGCACCGAAAACCATGCCGGGGTTGCATTTAATGCACCGATTCGGGTCGGAAACGAAACGGTGCACGAGATCGGCTAGAAACGAAACGAACGCACCCAATTCACTTTTTTGGACCCAATAGTGATGTTTTGGTTCGTTTGGGTCAGTTTCGTTACTACACCGAAAACCATGCCGGGGTTGCATTTAATGCACCGATTCGGGTCAGAAATGAAACGATCCACGGAATCGGCTACAAACAAAACGAACGCACAGAATTCAATTTTTTGGACCCAATAGTGATGTTTTGGTTCGTTTGGGTCAGTTTCGTTACTGCACCGAAAACCATGCTGGGGTTGCATTTAATGCACCGATTCGGGTCAGAAATCAAACGATGCACGGAATCGGCTAGAAACGAGATGAACGCACCCAATTCACTTTTTCGGACCCAATAGTGATGTTTTGGTTCGTTTGGGTCAGTTTCGTTACTACACCGAAAACCATGCCGGGGTTGCATTTAATGCACCGATTCGGGTCAGAAATGAAACGATCCACGGAATCGGCTACAAACAAAACGAACGCACAGAATTCAATTTTTTGGACCCAATAGTGATGTTTTGGTTCGTTTGGGTCAGTTTCGTTACTGCACCGAAAACTATGCTGGGGTTGCATTTAATGCACCGATTCGGGTCAGAAATCAAACGATCCACGGAATCGGCTAGAAACGAGATGAACGCACCCAATTCACTTTTTTGGACCCAATAGTGATGTTTTGGTTCGTTTGGGTCAGTTTCGTTACTGCACCGAAAACCATGTCGGGGTTGCATTTAATGCACCGATTCGGGTCGGAAATGAAACGATGCACGGAATCGTCCAGAAACGAAAGGAACGCACCCTATCCACTTTTTTCGACCCAATAGTGATGTTTTGGTTCGTTTGGGTCAGTTTCGTTACTGCACCGAAAACCATGCCGGGGTTGCATTTAATGCACCGATTCGGGTCGGAAACGAAACGGTGCACGGGATCGGCTAGAAACGAAACGAACGCACCCAATTCACTTTTTTGGACCCAATAGTGATGTTTTGGTTCGTTTGGGTCAGTTTCGTTACTACACCGAAAACCATACAGGGGTTGCATTTAATGCACCGATTCGGGTCAGAAATCAAACGATGCATGGAATCGGCTAGAAACGAGATGAACGCACCCAATTCACTTTTTTCGACCCAATAGTGATGTTTTGGTTCGTTTGGGTCAGTTTCGTTACTGCACCGAAAACCATGCCGGGGTTGCATTTAATGCACCGATTCGGGTCGGAAACGAAACGCTGCACGGGATCATCCAGAAACAAAACGAACGCACCCTATCCACTTTTTTGGACCGAATAGTGATGTTTTGGTTCGTTTGGGTCAGTTTGGTTACTGCACCGAAAACCATGCCGGGGTTGCATTTAATGCACCGATTCGGGTCGGAAACGAAACGATGCAAAGAATCGGCTAGAAACGAAACGAATGCACCCTATCCACTTTTTTGGACCCAATAGTGATGTTTTGGTTCGTTTGGGTCAGTTTCGTTACTGCACCGAAAACCATGCCGGGGTTGCATTTAATGCACCGATTCGGTCGGAAACGAAACGATGCACGGAATCGTCCAGAAACGAAAGGAACGCACCCTATCCACTTTTTTCGACCCAATAGTGATGTTTTGGTTCGTTTGGGTCAGTTTCGTTACTGCACCGAAAACCATGCCGGGGTTGCATTTAATGCACCGATTCGGGTCGGAAACGAAACGGTGCACGGGATCGGCTAGAAACGAAACGAACGCACCCAATTCACTTTTTTGGACCCAATAGTGATGTTTTGGTTCGTTTGGGTCAGTTTCGTTACTACACCGAAAACCATGCCGGGGTTGCATTCAATGCACCGATTCGGGTCAGAAATGAAACGATCCACGGAATCGGCTACAAACAAAACGAACGCACAGAATTCAATTTTTTGGACCCAATAGTGATGTTTTGGTTCGTTTGGGTCAGTTTCGTTACTGCACCGAAAACCATGCCGGGGTTGCATTTAATGCACCGATTCGGGTCGGTAACGAAACGATGCGCGGAATCATCCAGAAACAAAACGAACGCACCCTATCCACTTTTTTGGACCGAATAGTGATGTTTTGGTTCGTTTGGGTCAGTTTGGTTACTGCACCGAAAACCATGCCGGGGTTGCATTTAATGCACCGATTCGGGTCGGAAACGAAACGATGCACTGGATCGGCTACAAACAAAACGAACGCACCCAATTCACTTTTTTGGACCCAATAGTGATGTTTTGGTTCGTTTGGGTCAGTTTCTTACTACACCAAAAACCATACCGGGGTTGCATTTAATGCACCGATTCGGGTTGGAAATGAAACGATGCACGGAATCGGCTACAAACAAAACGAACGCACATAATTCAATTTTTTGGACCCAATAGTGATGTTTTGGTTCGTTTGGGTCAGTTTCGTTACTGCACCGAAAACCATGCCGGGGTTGCATTTAATGCACCGATTCGGTCGGAAACGAAACGATGCACGGAATCGTCCAGAAACGAAAGGAACGCACCCTATCCACTTTTTTGGACCCAATAGTGATGTTTTGGTTCGTTTGGGTCAGTTTCGTTACTGCACCGAAAACCATGCCGGGGTTGCATTTAATGCACCGATTCGGGTCGGAAACGAAACGATGCAAAGAATCGGCTAGAAACGAAATGAATGCACCCAATTGACTTTTTTGGACCCAATAGTGATGTTTTGGTTCGTTTGGGTCAGTTTCGTTACTGCACCGAAAACCATGCCGGGGTTGCATTTAATGCACCGATTCGGGTCGGTAACGAAACGATGCACGGAATCGTCCAGAAACGAAAGGAACGCACCCTATCCACTTTTTTCGACCCAATAGTGATGTTTTGGTTCGTTTGGGTCAGTTTCGTTACTGCACCGAAAACCATGCCGGGGTTGCATTTAATGCACCGATTTGGGTCGGAAACGAAACGGTGCACGAGATCGGCTAGAAACGAAACGAACGCACCCAATTCACTTTTTTGGACCCAATAGTGATGTTTTGGTTCGTTTGGGTCAGTTTCGTTACTGCACCGAAAACCATGCTGGGGTTGCATTTAATGCACCGATTCGGGTCAGAAATCAAACGATGCACGGAATCGGCTAGAAACGAGATGAACGCACCCAATTCACTTTTTCGGACCCAATAGTGATGTTTTGGTTCGTTTGGGTCAGTTTCGTTACTACACCGAAAACCATGCCGGGGTTGCATTTAATGCACCGATTCGGGTCAGAAATGAAACGATCCACGGAATCGGCTACAAACAAAACGAACGCACAGAATTCAATTTTTTGGACCCAATAGTGATGTTTTGGTTCGTTTGGGTCAGTTTCGTTACTGCACCGAAAACCATGCTGGGGTTGCATTTAATGCACCGATTCGGGTCAGAAATCAAACGATCCACGGAATCGGCTAGAAACGAGATGAACGCACCCAATTCACTTTTTTGGACCCAATAGTGATGTTTTGGTTCGTTTGGGTCAGTTTCGTTACTGCACCGAAAACCATGTCGGGGTTGCATTTAATGCACCGATTCGGGTCGGAAATGAAACGATGCACGGAATCGTCCAGAAACGAAAGGAACGCACCCTATCCACTTTTTTCGACCCAATAGTGATGTTTTGGTTCGTTTGGGTCAGTTTCGTTACTGCACCGAAAACCATGCCGGGGTTGCATTTAATGCACCGATTCGGGTCGGAAACGAAACGGTGCACGGGATCGGCTAGAAACGAAACGAACGCACCCAATTCACTTTTTTGGACCCAATAGTGATGTTTTGGTTCGTTTGGGTCAGTTTCGTTACTACACCGAAAACCATACCGGGGTTGCATTTAATGCACCGATTCGGGTCAGAAATCAAACGATGCATGGAATCGGCTAGAAACGAGATGAACGCACCCAATTCACTTTTTTCGACCCAATAGTGATGTTTTGGTTCGTTTGGGTCAGTTTCGTTACTGCACCGAAAACCATGCCGGGGTTGCATTTAATGCACCGATTCGGGTCGGAAACGAAACGCTGCACGGGATCATCCAGAAACAAAACGAACGCACCCTATCCACTTTTTTGGACCGAATAGTGATGTTTTGGTTCGTTTGGGTCAGTTTGGTTACTGCACCGAAAACCATGCCGGGGTTGCATTTAATGCACCGATTCGGGTCGGAAACGAAACGATGCAAAGAATCGGCTAGAAACGAAACGAATGCACCCTATCCACTTTTTTGGACCCAATAGTGATGTTTTGGTTCGTTTGGGTCAGTTTCGTTACTGCACCGAAAACCATGCCGGGGTTGCATTTAATGCACCGATTCGGTCGGAAACGAAACGATGCACGGAATCGTCCAGAAACGAAAGGAACGCACCCTATCCACTTTTTTCGACCCAATAGTGATGTTTTGGTTCGTTTGGGTCAGTTTCGTTACTGCACCGAAAACCATGCCGGGGTTGCATTTAATGCACCGATTCGGGTCGGAAACGAAACGGTGCACGGGATCGGCTAGAAACGAAACGAACGCACCCAATTCACTTTTTTGGACCCAATAGTGATGTTTTGGTTCGTTTGGGTCAGTTTCGTTACTACACCGAAAACCATGCCGGGGTTGCATTCAATGCACCGATTCGGGTCAGAAATGAAACGATCCACGGAATCGGCTACAAACAAAACGAACGCACAGAATTCAATTTTTTGGACCCAATAGTGATGTTTTGGTTCGTTTGGGTCAGTTTCGTTACTGCACCGAAAACCATGCCGGGGTTGCATTTAATGCACCGATTCGGGTCGGTAACGAAACGATGCGCGGAATCATCCAGAAACAAAACGAACGCACCCTATCCACTTTTTTGGACCGAATAGTGATGTTTTGGTTCGTTTGGGTCAGTTTGGTTACTGCACCGAAAACCATGCCGGGGTTGCATTTAATGCACCGATTCGGGTCGGAAACGAAACGATGCACGGAATCGTCTACAAATGAAAGGAGCGCACCCTATCCACTTTTTTGGACCGAATAGTGATGTTTTGGTTCGTTTGGGTCAGTTTGGTTACTGCACCGAAAACCATGCCGGGGTTGCATTTAATGCACCGATTCGGGTCGGAAACGAAACGGTGCACGAGATCGGCTAGAAACGAAACGAACGCACCCAATTCACTTTTTTGGACCCAATAGTGATGTTTTGGTTCGTTTGGGTCAGTTTCGTTACTACACCGAAAACCATGCCGGGGTTGCATTTAATGCACCGATTCGGGTCAGAAATGAAACGATCCACGGAATCGGCTACAAACAAAACGAACGCACAGAATTCAATTTTTTGGACCCAATAGTGATGTTTTGGTTCGTTTGGGTCAGTTTCGTTACTGCACCGAAAACCATGCTGGGGTTGCATTTAATGCACCGATTCGGGTCAGAAATCAAACGATGCACAGAATCGGCTAGAAACGAGATGAACGCACCCAATTCACTTTTTCGGACCCAATAGTGATGTTTTGGTTCGTTAGGGTCAGTTTCGTTACTACACCGAAAACCATGCCGGGGTTGCATTTAATGCACCGATTCGGGTCAGAAATGAAACGATCCACGGAATAGGCTACAAACAAAACGAACGCACAGAATTCAATTTTTTGGACCCAATAGTGATGTTTTGGTTCGTTTGGGTCAGTTTCGTTACTGCACCGAAAACCATGCTGGGGTTGCATTTAATGCACCGATTCGGGTCAGAAATCAAACGATCCACGAAATCGGCTATAAACGAGATGAACGCACCCAATTCACTTTTTTGGACCCAATAGTGATGTTTTGGTTCGTTTGGGTCAGTTTCGTTACTGCACCGAAAACCATGCCGGGGTTGCATTTAATGCACCGATTCGGGTCGGAAACGAAACGCTGCACGGGATCATCCAGAAACAAAACGAACGCACCCTATCCACATTTTTGGACCGAATAGTGATGTTTTGGTTCGTTTGGGTCAGTTTGGTTACTGCACCGAAAACCATGCCGGGGTTGCATTTAATGCACCGATTCGGGTCGGAAACGAAACGATGCAAAGAATCGGCTAGAAACGAAACGAATGCACCCTATCCACTTTTTTGGACCCAATAGTGATGTTTTGGTTCGTTTGGGTCAGTTTCGTTACTGCACCGAAAACCATGCCGGGGTTGCATTTAATGCACCGATTCGGGTCGGAAACGAAACGATGCAAAGAATCGGCTAGAAACGAAACGAATGCACCCAATTCACTTTTTTGGACCCAATAGTGATGTTTTGGTTCGTTTGGGTCAGTTTCGTTACTGCACCGAAAACCATGCCGGGGTTGCATTTAATGCACCGATTCGGGTCGGAAATGAAACGATGCACGGAATCGTCCAGAAACGAAAGGAACGCACCCTATCCACTTTTTTCGACCCAATAGTGATGTTTTGGTTCGTTTGGGTCAGTTTCGTTACTGCACCGAAAACCATGCCGGGGTTGCATTTAATGCACCGATTCGGGTCGGAAACGAAACGCTGCACGGGATCATCCAGAAACGAAACGAACGCACCCTATCCACTTTTTTGGACCGAATAGTGATGTTTTGGTTCGTTTGGGTCAGTTTCGTTACTACATCGAAAACCATGCCGGGGTTGCATTTAATGCACCGATTCGGGTTAGAAATGAAACGATCCACGGAATCGGCTACAAACAAAACGAACGCACAGAATTCAATTTTTTGGACCCAATAGTGATGTTTTGGTTCGTTTGGGTCAGTTTCGTTACTGCACCGAAAACCATGCCGGGGTTGCATTTAATGCACCGATTCGGGTTAGAAATGAAACGATCCACGGAATCGGCTACAAACAAAACGAACGCACAGAATTCAATTTTTTGGACCCAATAGTGATGTTTTGGTTCGTTTGGGTCAGTTTCGTTACTGCACCGAAAACCATGCCGGGGTTGCATTTAATGCACCGATTCGGGTCAGAAATCAAACGATGCACGGAATCGGCTAGAAACGAGATGAACGCACCCAATTCACTTTTTCGGACCCAATAGTGATGTTTTGGTTCGTTTGGGTCAGTTTCGTTACTACACCGAAAACCATGCCGGGGTTGCATTTAATGCACCGATTCGGGTCAGAAATGAAACGATCCACGGAATCGGCTACAAACAAAACGAACGCACAAAATTCAATTTTTTGGACCCAATAGTGATGTTTTGGTTCGTTTGGGTCAGTTTCGTTACTGCACCGAAAACCATGCTGGGGTTGCATTTAATGCACCGATTCGGGTCAGAAATCAAACGATCCACGGAATCGGCTAGAAACGAGATGAACGCACCCAATTCACTTTTTTGGACCCAATAGTGATGTTTTGGTTCGTTTGGGTCAGTTTCGTTACTGCACCGAAAACCATGCCGGGGTTGCATTTAATGCACCGATTCGGGTCGGAAACGAAATGCTGCACGGGATCATCCAGAAACAAAACGAACGCACCCTATCCATATTTTTGGACCGAATAGTGATGTTTTGGTTCGTTTGGGTCAGTTTGGTTACTGCACCGAAAACCATGCCGGGGTTGCATTTAATGCACCGATTCGGGTCGGAAACGAAACGATGCAAAGAATCGGCTAGAAACGAAACGAATGCACCCTATCCACTTTTTTGGACCCAATAGTGATGTTTTGGTTCGTTCGGGTCAGTTTCGTTACTGCACCGAAAACCATGCCGGGGTTGCATTTAATGCACCGATTCGGGTCGGAAACGAAACGATGCAAAGAATCGGCTAGAAACGAAACGAAGGCACCCAATTCACTTTTTTGGACCCAATAGTGATGTTTTGGTTCGTTTGGGTCAGTTTCGTTACTGCACCGAAAACCATGTCGGGGTTGCATTTAATGCACCGATTCGGGTCGGAAATGAAACGATGCACGGAATCGTCCAGAAACGAAAGGAACGCACCCTATCCACTTTTTTCGACCCAATAGTGATGTTTTGGTTCGTTTGGGTCAGTTTCGTTACTGCACCGAAAACCATGCCGGGGTTGCATTTAATGCACCGATTCGGGTCGGAAACGAAACGGTGCACGGGATCGGCTAGAAACGAAACGAACGCACCCAATTCACTTTTTTGGACCCAATAGTGATGTTTTGGTTCGTTTGGGTCAGTTTCGTTACTACACCGAAAACCATGCCGGGGTTGCATTTAATGCACCGATTCGGGTCAGAAATGAAACGATCCACGGAATCGGCTACAAACAAAACGAACGCACAGAATTCAATTTTTTGGACCCAATAGTGATGTTTTGGTTCGTTTGGGTCAGTTTCGTTACTGCACCGAAAACCATGCTGGGGTTGCATTTAATGCACCGATTCGGGTCAGAAATCAAACGATGCACGGAATCAGCTAGAAACGAGATGAACGCACCCAATTCACTTTTTCGGACCCAATAGTGATGTTTTGGTTCGTTTGGGTCAGTTTCGTTACTACACCGAAAACCATGTCGGGGTTGCATTTAATGCACCGATTCGGGTCAGAAATGAAACGATCCACGGAATAGGCTACAAACAAAACGAACGCACAGAATTCAATTTTTTGGACCCAATAGTGATGTTTTGGTTCGTTTGGGTCAGTTTCGTTACTGCACCGAAAACCATGCTGGGGTTGCATTTAATGCACCGATTCGGGTCAGAAATCAAACGATCCACGGAATCGGCTAGAAACGAGATGAACGCACCCAATTCACTTTTTTGGACCCAATAGTGATGTTTTGGTTCGTTTGGGTTAGTTTCGTTACTGCACCGAAAACCATGCCGGGGTTGCATTTAATGCACCGATTCGGGTCGGAAACGAAACGCTGCACGGGATCATCCAGAAACAAAACGAACGCACCCTATCCACATTTTTGGACCGAATAGTGATGTTTTGGTTCGTTTGGGTCAGTTTGGTTACTGCACCGAAAACCATGCCGGGGTTGCATTTAATGCACCGATTCGGGTCGGAAACGAAACGATGCAAAGAATCGGCTAGAAACGAAACGAATGCACCCTATCCACTTTTTTGGACCCAATAGTGATGTTTTGGTTCGTTTGGGTCAGTTTCGTTACTGCACCGAAAACCATGCCGGGGTTGCATTTAATGCACCGATTCGGGTCGGAAACGAAACGATGCAAAGAATCGGCTAGAAACGAAACGAATGCACCCAATTCACTTTTTTGGACCCAATAGTGATGTTTTGGTTCGTTTGGGTCAGTTTCGTTACTGCACCGAAAACCATGCCGGGGTTGCATTTAATGCACCGATTCGGGTCGGAAATGAAACGATGCACGGAATCGTCTAGAAACGAAAGAAACGCACCCTATCCACTTTTTTCGACCCAATAGTGATGTTTTGGTTCGTTTGGGTCAGTTTCGTTACTGCACCTAAAACCATGCCGGGGTTGCATTTAATGCACCGATTCGGGTCGGAAACGAAACGATGCACGGAATCGTCCAGAAATGAAAGGAACACACCCTATCCACTTTTTTCGACCCAATAGTGATGTTTTGGTTCGTTTGGGTCAGTTTCGTTACTGCACCGAAAACCATGCCGGGGTTGCATTTAATGCACCGATTCGGGTCAGAAATGAAACGATCCACGGAATAGGCTACAAACAAAACGAACGCACAGAATTCAATTTTTTGGACCCAATTGTGATGTTTTGGTTCGTTTGGGTCAGTTTCGTTACTGCACCGAAAACCATGCTGGGGTTGCATTTAATGCACCGATTCGGGTCAGAAATCAAACGATCCACGAAATCGGCTAGAAACGAGATGAACGCACCCAATTCACTTTTTTGGACCCAATAGTGATGTTTTGGTTCGTTTGGGTCAGTTTCGTTACTGCACCGAAAACCATGCCGGGGTTGCATTTAATGCACCGATTCGGGTTGGAAACGAAACGCTGCACGGGATCATCCAGAAACAAAACGAACGCACCCTATCCACATTTTTGGACCGAATAGTGATGTTTTGGTTCGTTTGGGTCAGTTTGGTTACTGCACCGAAAACCATGCCGGGGTTGCATTTAATGCACCGATTCGGGTCGGAAACGAAACGATGCAAAGAATCGGCTAGAAACGAAACGAATGCACCCTATCCACTTTTTTGGACCCAATAGTGATGTTTTGGTTCGTTTGGGTCAGTTTCGTTACTGCACCGAAAACCATGCCGGGGTTGCATTTAATGCACCGATTCGGGTCGGAAACGAAACGATGCAAAGAATCGGCTAGAAACGAAACGAATGCACCCAATTCACTTTTTTGGACCCAATAGTGATGTTTTGGTTCGTTTGGGTCAGTTTCGTTACTGCACCGAAAACCATGCCGGGGTTGCATTTAATGCACCGATTCGGGTCGGAAATGAAACGATGCACGGAATCGTCTAGAAACGAAAGAAACGCACCCTATCCACTTTTTTCGACCCAATAGTGATGTTTTGGTTCGTTTGGGTCAGTTTCGTTACTGCACCTAAAACCATGCCGGGGTTGCATTTAATGCACCGATTCGGGTCGGAAACGAAACGATGCACGGAATCGTCCAGAAATGAAAGGAACACACCCTATCCACTTTTTTCGACCCAATAGTGATGTTTTGGTTCGTTTGGGTCAGTTTCGTTACTGCACCGAAAACCATGCCGGGGTTGCATTTAATGCACCGATTCGGGTCAGAAATGAAACGATCCACGGAATAGGCTACAAACAAAACGAACGCACAGAATTCAATTTTTTGGACCCAATTGTGATGTTTTGGTTCGTTTGGGTCAGTTTCGTTACTGCACCGAAAACCATGCTGGGGTTGCATTTAATGCACCGATTCGGGTCAGAAATCAAACGATCCACGAAATCGGCTAGAAACGAGATGAACGCACCCAATTCACTTTTTTGGACCCAATAGTGATGTTTTGGTTCGTTTGGGTCAGTTTCGTTACTGCACCGAAAACCATGCCGGGGTTGCATTTAATGCACCGATTCGGGTTGGAAACGAAACGCTGCACGGGATCATCCAGAAACAAAACGAACGCACCCTATCCACATTTTTGGACCGAATAGTGATGTTTTGGTTCGTTTGGGTCAGTTTGGTTACTGCACCGAAAACCATGCCGGGGTTGCATTTAATGCACCGATTCGGGTCGGAAACGAAACGATGCAAAGAATCGGCTAGAAACGAAACGAATGCACCCTATCCACTTTTTTGGACCCAATAGTGATGTTTTGGTTCGTTTGGGTCAGTTTCGTTACTGCACCGAAAACCATGCCGGGGTTGCATTTAATGCACCGATTCGGGTCGGAAACGAAACGATGCAAAGAATCGGCTAGAAACGAAACGAATGCACCCAATTCACTTTTTTGGACCCAATAGTGATGTTTTGGTTCGTTTGGGTCAGTTTCGTTACTGCACCGAAAACCATGCCGGGGTTGCATTTAATGCACCGATTCGGGTCGGAAATGAAACGATGCACGGAATCGTCTAGAAACGAAAGAAACGCACCCTATCCACTTTTTTCGACCCAATAGTGATGTTTTGGTTCGTTTGGGTCAGTTTCGTTACTGCACCTAAAACCATGCCGGGGTTGCATTTAATGCACCGATTCGGGTCGGAAACGAAACGATGCACGGAATCGTCCAGAAATGAAAGGAACACACCCTATCCACTTTTTTCGACCCAATAGTGATGTTTTGGTTCGTTTGGGTCAGTTTCGTTACTGCACCGAAAACCATGCCGGGGTTGCATTTAATGCACCGATTCGGGTCAGAAATGAAACGATCCACGGAATAGGCTACAAACAAAACGAACGCACAGAATTCAATTTTTTGGAACCAATTGTGATGTTTTGGTTCGTTTGGGTCAGTTTCGTTACTGCACCGAAAACCATGCTGGGGTTGCATTTAATGCACCGATTCGGGTCAGAAATCAAACGATCCACGAAATCGGCTAGAAACGAGATGAACGCACCCAATTCACTTTTTTGGACCCAATAGTGATGTTTTGGTTCGTTTGGGTCAGTTTCGTTACTGCACCGAAAACCATGCCGGGGTTGCATTTAATGCACCGATTCGGGTTGGAAACGAAACGCTGCACGGGATCATCCAGAAACAAAACGAACGCACCCTATCCACATTTTTGGACCGAATAGTGATGTTTTGGTTCGTTTGGGTCAGTTTGGTTACTGCACCGAAAACCATGCCGGGGTTGCATTTAATGCACCGATTCGGGTCGGAAACGAAACGATGCAAAGAATCGGCTAGAAACGAAACGAATGCTCCCTATCCACTTTTTTGGACCCAATAGTGATGTTTTGGTTCGTTTGGGTCAGTTTCGTTACTGCACCGAAAACCATGCCGGGGTTGCATTTAATGCACCGATTCGGGTCGGAAACGAAACGATGCAAAGAATCGGCTAGAAACGAAACGAATGCACCCAATTCACTTTTTTGGACCCAATAGTGATGTTTTGGTTCGTTTGGGTCAGTTTCGTTACTGCACCGAAAACCATGCCGGGGTTGCATTTAATGCACCGATTCGGGTCGGAAATGAAACGATGCACGGAATCGTCCAGAAACGAAAGGAACGCACCCTATCCACTTTTTTCGACCCAATAGTGATGTTTTGGTTCGTTTGGGTCAGTTTCGTTACTGCACCGAAAACCATGCCGGGGTTGCATTTAATGCACCGATTCGGGTCGGAAACGAAACGCTGCATGGGATCATCCAGAAACGAAACGAACGCACCCTATCCACTTTTTTGGACCGAATAGTGATGTTTTGGTTCGTTTGGGTCAGTTTCGTTACTACATCGAAAACCATGCCGGGGTTGCATTTAATGCACCGATTCGGGTTAGAAATGAAACGATCCACGGAATCGGCTACAAACAAAACGAACGCACAGAATTCAATTTTTTGGACCCAATAGTGATGTTTTGGTTCGTTTGGGTCAGTTTCGTTACTGCACCGAAAACCATGCCGGGGTTGCATTTAATGCACCGATTCGGGTCAGAAATCAAACGATGCACGGAATCGGCTAGAAACGAGATGAACGCACCCAATTCACTTTTTCGGACCCAATAGTGATGTTTTGGTTCGTCTGGGTCAGTTTCGTTACTACACCGAAAACCATGCCGGGGTTGCATTTAATGCACCGATTCGGGTCAGAAATGAAACGATCCACGGAATCGGCTACAAACAAAACGAACGCACAAAATTCAATTTTTTGGACCCAATAGTGATGTTTTGGTTCGTTTGGGTCAGTTTCGTTACTGCACCGAAAACCATGCTGGGGTTGCATTTAATGCACCGATTCGGGTCAGAAATCAAACGATCCACGGAATCGGCTAGAAACGAGATGAACGCACCCAATTCACTTTTTTGGACCCAATAGTGATGTTTTGGTTCGTTTGGGTCAGTTTCGTTACTGCACCGAAAACCATGCCGGGGTTGCATTTAATGCACCGATTCGGGTCGGAAACGAAATGCTGCACGGGATCATCCAGAAACAAAACGAACGCACCCTATCCATATTTTTGGACCGAATAGTGATGTTTTGGTTCGTTTGGGTCAGTTTGGTTACTGCACCGAAAACCATGCCGGGGTTGCATTTAATGCACCGATTCGGGTCGGAAACGAAACGATGCAAAGAATCGGCTAGAAACGAAACGAATGCACCCTATCCACTTTTTTGGACCCAATAGTGATGTTTTGGTTCGTTCGGGTCAGTTTCGTTACTGCACCGAAAACCATGCCGGGGTTGCATTTAATGCACCGATTCGGGTCGGAAACGAAACGATGCAAAGAATCGGCTAGAAACGAAACGAATGCACCCAATTCACTTTTTTGGACCCAATAGTGATGTTTTGGTTCGTTTGGGTCAGTTTCGTTACTGCACCGAAAACCATGTCGGGGTTGCATTTAATGCACCGATTCGGGTCGGAAATGAAACGATGCACGGAATCGTCCAGAAACGAAAGGAACGCACCCTATCCACTTTTTTCGACCCAATAGTGATGTTTTGGTTCGTTTGGGTCAGTTTCGTTACTGCACCGAAAACCATGCCGGGGTTGCATTTAATGCACCGATTCGGGTCGGAAACGAAACGGTGCACGGGGTCGGCTAGAAACGAAACGAACGCACCCAATTCACTTTTTTGGACCCAATAGTGATGTTTTGGTTCGTTTGGGTCAGTTTCGTTACTACACCGAAAACCATGCCGGGGTTGCATTTAATGCACCGATTCGGGTCAGAAATGAAACGATCCACGGAATCGGCTACAAACAAAACGAACGCACAGAATTCAATTTTTTGGACCGAATAGTGATGTTTTGGTTCGTTTGGGTCAGTTTCGTTACTGCACCGAAAACCATGCTGGGGTTGCATTTAATGCACCGATTCGGGTCAGAAATCAAACGATGCACGGAATCGGCTAGAAACGAGATGAACGCACCCAATTCACTTTTTCGGACCCAATAGTGATGTTTTGGTTCGTTAGGGTCAGTTTCGTTACTACACCGAAAACCATGCCGGGGTTGCATTTAATGCACCGATTCGGGTCAGAAATGAAACGATCCACGGAATAGGCTACAAACAAAACGAACGCACAGAATTCAATTTTTTGGACCCAATAGTGATGTTTTGGTTCGTTTGGGTCAGTTTCGTTACTGCACCGAAAACCATGCTGGGGTTGCATTTAATGCACCGATTCGGGTCAGAAATCAAACGATCCACGGAATCGGCTAGAAACGAGATGAACGCACCCAATTCACTTTTTTTGACCCAATAGTGATGTTTTGGTTCGTTTGGGTCAGTTTCGTTACTGCACCGAAAACCATGCCGGGGTTGCATTTAATGCACCGATTCGGGTCGGAAACGAAACGCTGCACGGGATCATCCAGAAACAAAACGAACGCACCCTATCCACATTTTTGGACCGAATAGTGATGTTTTGGTTCGTTTGGGTCAGTTTGGTTACTGCACCGAAAACCATGCCGGGGTTGCATTTAATGCACCGATTCGGGTCGGAAACGAAACGATGCAAAGAATCGGCTAGAAACGAAACGAATGCACCCAATTCACTTTTTTGGACCCAATAGTGATGTTTTGGTTCGTTTGGGTCAGTTTCGTTACTGCACCGAAAACCATGCCGGGGTTGCATTTAATGCACCGATTCGGGTCGGAAACGAAACGATGCAAAGAATCGGCTAGAAACGAAACGAATGCACCCAATTCACTTTTTTGGACCCAATAGTGATGTTTTGGTTCGTTTGGGTCAGTTTCGTTACTGCACCGAAAACCATGCCGGGGTTGCATTTAATGCACCGATTCGGGTCGGAAATGAAACGATGCACGGAATCGTCCAGAAACGAAAGGAACGCACCCTATCCACTTTTTTCGACCCAATAGTGATGTTTTGGTTCGTTTGGGTCAGTTTCGTTACTGCACCGAAAACCATGCCGGGGTTGCATTTAATGCACCGATTCGGGTCGGAAACGAAACGATGCACGGGATCATCCAGAAACGAAACGAACGCACCCTATCCACTTTTTTGGACCGAATAGTGATGTTTTGGTTCGTTTGGGTCAGTTTCGTTACTACACCGAAAACCATGCCGGGGTTGCATTTAATGCACCGATTCGGGTCAGAAATGAAACGATCCACGGAATCGGCTACAAACAAAACGAATGCACCCAATTCACTTTTTTGGACCCAATAGTGATGTTTTGGTTCGTTTGGGTCAGTTTCGTTACTGCACCGAAAACCATGCTGGGGTTGCATTTAATGCACCGATTCGGGTCAGAAATCAAACGATGCACGGAATCGGCTAGAAACGAGATGAACGCACCCAATTCACTTTTTCGGACCCAATAGTGATGTTTTGGTTCGTTTGGGTCAGTTTCGTTACTACACCGAAAACCATGCCGGGGTTGCATTTAATGCACCGATTCGGGTCAGAAATGAAACGATCCACGGAATCGGCTACAAACAAAACGAACGCACAGAATTCAATTTTTTGGACCCAATAGTGATGTTTTGGTTCGTTTGGGTCAGTTTCGTTACTGCACCGAAAACCATGCTGGGGTTGCATTTAATGCACCGATTCGGGTCAGAAATGAAACGATCCACGGAATCGGCTAGAAACGAGATGAACGCACCCAATTCACTTTTTTGGACCCAATAGTGATGTTTTGGTTCGTTTGGGTCAGTTTCGTTACTGCACCGAAAACCATGCCGGGGTTGCATTTAATGCACCGATTCGGGTCGGAAACGAAACGCTGCACGGGATCATCCAGAAACAAAACGAACGCACCCTATCCACATTTTTGGACCGAATAGTGATGTTTTGGTTCGTTAGGGTCAGTTTCGTTACTACACCGAAAACCATGCCGGGGTTGCATTTAATGCACCGATTCGGGTCAGAAACGAAACGATGCAAAGAATCGTTTAGAAACGAAACGAATGCACCCTATCCACTTTTTTGGACCCAATAGTGATGTTTTGGTTCGTTCGGGTCAGTTTCGTTACTGCACCGAAAACCATGCCGGGGTTGCATTTAATGCACCGATTCGGGTCGGAAACGAAACGATGCAAAGAATCGGCTAGAAACGAAACGAATGCACCCAATTCACTTTTTTGGACCCAATAGTGATGTTTTGGTTCGTTTGGGTCAGTTTTGTTACTGCACCGAAAACCATGTCGGGGTTGCATTTAATGCACCGATTCGGGTCGGAAATGAAACGATGCACGGAATCGTCCAGAAACGAAAGGAACGCACCCTATCCACTTTTTTCGACCCAATAGTGATATTTTGGTTCGTTTGGGTCAGTTTCGTTACTGCACCGAAAACCATGCCGGGGTTGCATTTAATGCACCGATTCGGGTCGGAAACGAAACGGTGCACGGGATCGGCTAGAAACGAGATGAACGCACCCAATTCACTTTTTTCGACCCAATAGTGATGTTTTGGTTCGTTTGGGTCAGTTTCGTTACTGCACCGAAAACCATGCCGGGGTTGCATTTAATGCACCGATTCGGGTCGGAAACGAAACGCTGCACGGGATCATCCAGAAACAAAACGAACGCACCCTATCCACTTTTTTGGACCGAATAGTGATGCTTTGGTTCGTTTGGGTCAGTTTGGTTACTGCACCGAAAACCATGCCGGGGTTGCATTTAATGCACCGATTCGGGTCGGAAACGAAACGATGCAAAGAATCGGCTAGAAACGAAACGAATGCACCCTATCCACTTTTTTGGACCCAATAGTGATGTTTTGGTTCGTTTGGGTCAGTTTCGTTACTGCACCGAAAACCATGCCGGGGTTGAATTTAATGCACCGATTCGGTCGGAAACGAAACGATGCACGGAATCGTCCAGAAACGAAAGGAACGCACCCTATCCACTTTTTTCGACCCAATAGTGATGTTTTGGTTCGTTTGGGTCAGTTTCGTTACTGCACCGAAAACCATGCCGGGGTTGCATTTAATGCACCGATTCGGGTCGAAAACGAAACGGTGCACGGGATCGGCTAGAAACGAAACGAACCCACCCAATTCACTTTTTTGGACCCAATAGTGATGTTTTGGTTCGTTTGGGTCAGTTTCGTTACTACACCGAAAACCATGCCGGGGTTGCATTCAATGCACCGATTCGGGTCAGAAATGAAACGATCCACGGAATCGGCTACAAACAAAACGAACGCACAGAATTCAATTTTTTGGACCCAATAGTGATGTTTTGGTTCGTTTGGGTCAGTTTCGTTACTGCACCGAAAACCATGCCGGGGTTGCATTTAATGCACCGATTCGGGTCGGTAACGAAACGATGCGCGGAATCATCCAGAAACAAAACGAACGCACCCTATCCACTTTTTTGGACCGAATAGTGATGTTTTTGTTCGTTTGGGTCAGTTTGGTTACTGCACCGAAAACCATGCCGGGGTTGCATTTAATGCACCGATTCGGGTCGGAAACGAAACGATGCACGGAATCGTCTACAAATGAAAGGAGCGCACCCTATCCACTTTTTTGGACCGAATAGTGATGTTTTGGTTCGTTTGGGTCAGTTTGGTTACTGCACCGAAAACCATGCCGGGGTTGCATTTAATGCACCGATTCGGGTCGGAAACGAAACGGTGCACGAGATCGGCTAGAAACGAAACGAACGCACCCAATTCACTTTTTTGGACCCAATAGTGATGTTTTGGTTCGTTTGGGTCAGTTTCGTTACTACACCGAAAACCATGCCGGGGTTGCATTTAATGCACCGATTCGGGTCAGAAATGAAACGATCCACGGAATCGGCTACAAACAAAACGAACGCACAGAATTCAATTTTTTGGACCCAATAGTGATGTTTTGGTTCGTTTGGGTCAGTTTCGTTACTGCACCGAAAACCATGCTGGGGTTGCATTTAATGCACCGATTCGGGTCAGAAATCAAACGATGCACGGAATCAGCTAGAAACGAGATGAACGCACCCAATTCACTTTTTCGGACCCAATAGTGATGTTTTGGTTCGTTTGGGTCAGTTTCGTTACTACACCGAAAACCATGTCGGGGTTGCATTTAATGCACCGATTCGGGTCAGAAATGAAACGATCCACGGAATAGGCTACAAACAAAACGAACGCACAGAATTCAATTTTTTGGACCCAATAGTGATGTTTTGGTTCGTTTGGGTCAGTTTCGTTACTGCACCGAAAACCATGCTGGGGTTGCATTTAATGCACCGATTCGGGTCAGAAATCAAACGATCCACGGAATCGGCTAGAAACGAGATGAACGCACCCAATTCACTTTTTTGGACCCAATAGTGATGTTTTGGTTCGTTTGGGTTAGTTTCGTTACTGCACCGAAAACCATGCCGGGGTTGCATTTAATGCACCGATTCGGGTCGGAAACGAAACGCTGCACGGGATCATCCAGAAACAAAACGAACGCACCCTATCCACATTTTTGGACCGAATAGTGATGTTTTGGTTCGTTTGGGTCAGTTTGGTTACTGCACCGAAAACCATGCCGGGGTTGCATTTAATGCACCGATTCGGGTCGGAAACGAAACGATGCAAAGAATCGGCTAGAAACGAAACGAATGCACCCTATCCACTTTTTTGGACCCAATAGTGATGTTTTGGTTCGTTTGGGTCAGTTTCGTTACTGCACCGAAAACCATGCCGGGGTTGCATTTAATGCACCGATTCGGGTCGGAAACGAAACGATGCAAAGAATCGGCTAGAAACGAAACGAATGCACCCAATTCACTTTTTTGGACCCAATAGTGATGCTTTGGTTCGTTTGGGTCAGTTTCGTTACTGCACCGAAAACCATGCCGGGGTTGCATTTAATGCACCGATTCGGGTCGGAAATGAAACGATGCACGGAATCGTCTAGAAACGAAAGAAACGCACCCTATCCACTTTTTTCGACCCAATAGTGATGTTTTGGTTCGTTTGGGTCAGTTTCGTTACTGCACCTAAAACCATGCCGGGGTTGCATTTAATGCACCGATTCGGGTCGGAAACGAAACGATGCACGGAATCGTCCAGAAACGAAAGGAACGCACCCTATCCACTTTTTTCGACCCAATAGTGATGTTTTGGTTCGTTTGGGTCAGTTTCGTTACTGCACCGAAAACCATGCCGGGGTTGCATTTAATGCACCGATTCGGGTCGGAAACGAAACGATGCACTGGATCGGCTACAAACAATACGAACGCACCCAATTCACTTTTTTGGACCCAATAGTGATGTTTTGGTTCGTTTGGGTCAGTTTCTTACTACACCAAAAACCATACCGGGGTTGCATTTAATGCACCGATTCGGGTTTGAAATAAAACGATGCACGGAATCGGCTACAAACAAAACGAACGCACATAATTCAATTTTTTGGACCCAATAGTGATGTTTTGGTTCGTTTGGGTCAGTTTCGTTACTGCACCGAAAACCATGCCGGGTTGCATTTAATGCACCGATTCGGGTCGGAAACGAAACGCTGCACGGGATCATCCAGAAACAAAACGAACGCACCCTATCCACTTTTTTGGACCGAATAGTGATGCTTTGGTTCGTTTGGGTCAGTTTGGTTACTGCACCGAAAACCATGCCGGGGTTGCATTTAATGCACCGATTCGGGTCGGAAACGAAACGATGCAAAGAATCGGCTAGAAACGAAACGAATGCACCCTATCCACTTTTTTGGACCCAATAGTGATGTTTTGGTTCGTTTGGGTCAGTTTGGTTACTGCACCGAAAACCATGCCGGGGTTGCATTTAATGCACCGATTCGGGTCGGAAACGAAACGATGCAAAGAATCGGCTAGAAACGAAACGAATGCACCCTATCCACTTTTTTGGACCCAATAGTGATGTTTTGGTTCGTTTGGGTCAGTTTCGTTACTGCACCGAAAACCATGCCGGGGTTGCATTTAATGCACCGATTCGGGTCGGAAACGAAACGATGCAAAGAATCGGCTAGAAACGAAACGAATGCACCCTATCCACTTTTTTGGACCCAATAGTGATGTTTTGGTTCGTTTGGGTCAGTTTCGTTACTGCACCGAAAACCATGCCGGGGTTGCATTTAATGCACCGATTCGGGTCGGAAACGAAACGATGCAAAGAATCGGCTAGAAACGAAACGAATGCACCCAATTCACTTTTTTGGACCCAATAGTGATGTTTTGGTTCGTTTGGGTCAGTTTCGTTACTGCACCGAAAACCATGCCGGGGTTGCATTTAATGCACCGATTCGGGTCGGAAATGAAACGATGCACGGAATCGTCCAGAAACGAAAGGAACGCACCCTATCCACTTTTTTCGACCCAATAGTGATGTTTTGGTTCGTTTGGGTCAGTTTCGTTACTGCACCGAAAACCATGCCGGGGTTGCATTTAATGCACCGATTCGGGTCGGAAACGAAACGATGCACGGGATCATCCAGAAACGAAACGAACGCACCCTATCCACTTTTTTGGACCGAATAGTGATGTTTTGGTTCGTTTGGGTCAGTTTCGTTACTACACCGAAAACCATGCCGGGGTTGCATTTAATGCACCGATTCGGGTCAGAAATGAAACGATCCACGGAATCGGCTACAAACAAAACGAATGCACCCAATTCACTTTTTTGGACCCAATAGTGATGTTTTGGTTCGTTTGGGTCAGTTTCGTTACTGCACCGAAAACCATGCTGGGGTTGCATTTAATGCACCGATTCGGGTCAGAAATCAAACGATGCACGGAATCGGCTAGAAACGAGATGAACGCACCCAATTCACTTTTTCGGACCCAATAGTGATGTTTTGGTTCGTTTGGGTCAGTTTCGTTACTACACCGAAAACCATGCCGGGGTTGCATTTAATGCACCGATTCGGGTCAGAAATGAAACGATCCACGGAATCGGCTACAAACAAAACGAACGCACAGAATTCAATTTTTTGGACCCAATAGTGATGTTTTGGTTCGTTTGGGTCAGTTTCGTTACTGCACCGAAAACCATGCTGGGGTTGCATTTAATGCACCGATTCGGGTCAGAAATGAAACGATCCACGGAATCGGCTAGAAACGAGATGAACGCACCCAATTCACTTTTTTGGACCCAATAGTGATGTTTTGGTTCGTTTGGGTCAGTTTCGTTACTGCACCGAAAACCATGCCGGGGTTGCATTTAATGCACCGATTCGGGTCGGAAACGAAACGCTGCACGGGATCATCCAGAAACAAAACGAACGCACCCTATCCACATTTTTGGACCGAATAGTGATGTTTTGGTTCGTTAGGGTCAGTTTCGTTACTACACCGAAAACCATGCCGGGGTTGCATTTAATGCACCGATTCGGGTCAGAAACGAAACGATGCAAAGAATCGTTTAGAAACGAAACGAATGCACCCTATCCACTTTTTTGGACCCAATAGTGATGTTTTGGTTCGTTCGGGTCAGTTTCGTTACTGCACCGAAAACCATGCCGGGGTTGCATTTAATGCACCGATTCGGGTCGGAAACGAAACGATGCAAAGAATCGGCTAGAAACGAAACGAATGCACCCAATTCACTTTTTTGGACCCAATAGTGATGTTTTGGTTCGTTTGGGTCAGTTTTGTTACTGCACCGAAAACCATGTCGGGGTTGCATTTAATGCACCGATTCGGGTCGGAAATGAAACGATGCACGGAATCGTCCAGAAACGAAAGGAACGCACCCTATCCACTTTTTTCGACCCAATAGTGATATTTTGGTTCGTTTGGGTCAGTTTCGTTACTGCACCGAAAACCATGCCGGGGTTGCATTTAATGCACCGATTCGGGTCGGAAACGAAACGGTGCACGGGATCGGCTAGAAACGAGATGAACGCACCCAATTCACTTTTTTCGACCCAATAGTGATGTTTTGGTTCGTTTGGGTCAGTTTCGTTACTGCACCGAAAACCATGCCGGGGTTGCATTTAATGCACCGATTCGGGTCGGAAACGAAACGCTGCACGGGATCATCCAGAAACAAAACGAACGCACCCTATCCACTTTTTTGGACCGAATAGTGATGCTTTGGTTCGTTTGGGTCAGTTTGGTTACTGCACCGAAAACCATGCCGGGGTTGCATTTAATGCACCGATTCGGGTCGGAAACGAAACGATGCAAAGAATCGGCTAGAAACGAAACGAATGCACCCTATCCACTTTTTTGGACCCAATAGTGATGTTTTGGTTCGTTTGGGTCAGTTTCGTTACTGCACCGAAAACCATGCCGGGGTTGAATTTAATGCACCGATTCGGTCGGAAACGAAACGATGCACGGAATCGTCCAGAAACGAAAGGAACGCACCCTATCCACTTTTTTCGACCCAATAGTGATGTTTTGGTTCGTTTGGGTCAGTTTCGTTACTGCACCGAAAACCATGCTGGGGTTGCATTTAATGCACCGATTCGGGTCAGAAATGAAACGATCCACGGAATCGGCTAGAAACGAGATGAACGCACCCAATTCACTTTTTTGGACCCAATAGTGATGTTTTGGTTCGTTTGGGTCAGTTTCGTTACTGCACCGAAAACCATGCCGGGGTTGCATTTAATGCACCGATTCGGGTCGGAAACGAAACGCTGCACGGGATCATCCAGAAACAAAACGAACGCACCCTATCCACATTTTTGGACCGAATAGTGATGTTTTGGTTCGTTAGGGTCAGTTTCGTTACTACACCGAAAACCATGCCGGGGTTGCATTTAATGCACCGATTCGGGTCAGAAACGAAACGATGCAAAGAATCGTTTAGAAACGAAACGAATGCACCCTATCCACTTTTTTGGACCCAATAGTGATGTTTTGGTTCGTTCGGGTCAGTTTCGTTATTGCACCGAAAACCATGCCGGGGTTGCATTTAATGCACCGATTCGGGTCGGAAACGAAACGATGCAAAGAATCGGCTAGAAACGAAACGAATGCACCCAATTCACTTTTTTGGACCCAATAGTGATGTTTTGGTTCGTTTGGGTCAGTTTTGTTACTGCACCGAAAACCATGTCGGGGTTGCATTTAATGCACCGATTCGGGTCGGAAATGAAACGATGCACGGAATCGTCCAGAAACGAAAGGAACGCACCCTATCCACTTTTTTCGACCCAATAGTGATATTTTGGTTCGTTTGGGTCAGTTTCGTTACTGCACCGAAAACCATGCCGGGGTTGCATTTAATGCACCGATTCGGGTCGGAAACGAAACGGTGCACGGGATCGGCTAGAAACGAGATGAACGCACCCAATTCACTTTTTTCGACCCAATAGTGATGTTTTGGTTCGTTTGGGTCAGTTTCGTTACTGCACCGAAAACCATGCCGGGGTTGCATTTAATGCACCGATTCGGGTCGGAAACGAAACGCTGCACGGGATCATCCAGAAACAAAACGAACGCACCCTATCCACTTTTTTGGACCGAATAGTGATGCTTTGGTTCGTTTGGGTCAGTTTGGTTACTGCACCGAAAACCATGCCGGGGTTGCATTTAATGCACCGATTCGGGTCGGAAACGAAACGATGCAAAGAATCGGCTAGAAACGAAACGAATGCACCCTATCCACTTTTTTGGACCCAATAGTGATGTTTTGGTTCGTTTGGGTCAGTTTCGTTACTGCACCGAAAACCATGCCGGGGTTGAATTTAATGCACCGATTCGGTCGGAAACGAAACGATGCACGGAATCGTCCAGAAACGAAAGGAACGCACCCTATCCACTTTTTTCGACCCAATAGTGATGTTTTGGTTCGTTTGGGTCAGTTTCGTTACTGCACCGAAAACCATGCTGGGGTTGCATTTAATGCACCGATTCGGGTCAGAAATCAAACGATCCACGGAATCGGCTAGAAACGAGATGAACGCACCCAATTCACTTTTTTGGACCCAATAGTGATGTTTTGGTTCGTTTGGGTCAGTTTCGTTACTGCACCGAAAACCATGCCGGGGTTGCATTTAATGCACCGATTCGGGTCGGTAACGAAACGATGCGCGGAATCATCCAGAAACAAAACGAACGCACCCTATCCACTTTTTTGGACCGAATAGTGATGTTTTGGTTCGTTTGGGTCAGTTTGGTTACTGCACCGAAAACCATGCCGGGGTTGCATTTAATGCACCGATTCGGGTCGGAAACGAAACGATGCACGGAATCGTCTACAAATGAAAGGAGCGCACCCTATCCACATTTTTGGACCGAATAGTGATGTTTTGGTTCGTTTGGGTCAGTTTGGTTACTGCACCGAAAACCATGCCGGGGTTGCATTTAATGCACCGATTCGGGTCGGAAACGAAACGATGCAAAGAATCGGCTAGAAACGAAACGAATGCACCCAATTCACTTTTTTGGACCCAATAGTGATGTTTTGGTTCGTTTGGGTCAGTTTCGTTACTGCACCGAAAACCATGCCGGGGTTGCATTTAATGCACCGATTCGGGTCGGAAATGAAACGATGCACGGAATCGTCCAGAAACGAAAGGAACGCACCCTATCCACTTTTTTCGACCCAATAGTGATGTTTTGGTTCGTTTGGGTCAGTTTCGTTACTGCACCGAAAACCATGCCGGGGTTGCATTTAATGCACCGATTCGGGTCGGAAACGAAACGATGCACGGGATCATCCAGAAACGAAACGAACGCACCCTATCCACTTTTTTGGACCGAATAGTGATGTTTTGGTTCGTTTGGGTCAGTTTCGTTACTACACCGAAAACCATGCCGGGGTTGCATTTAATGCACCGATTCGGGTCAGAAATGAAACGATCCACGGAATCGGCTACAAACAAAACGAATGCACCCAATTCACTTTTTTGGACCCAATAGTGATGTTTTGGTTCGTTTGGGTCAGTTTCGTTACTGCACCGAAAACCATGCTGGGGTTGCATTTAATGCACCGATTCGGGTCAGAAATCAAACGATGCACGGAATCGGCTAGAAACGAGATGAACGCACCCAATTCACTTTTTCGGACCCAATAGTGATGTTTTGGTTCGTTTGGGTCAGTTTCGTTACTACACCGAAAACCATGCCGGGGTTGCATTTAATGCACCGATTCGGGTCAGAAATGAAACGATCCACGGAATCGGCTACAAACAAAACGAACGCACAGAATTCAATTTTTTGGACCCAATAGTGATGTTTTGGTTCGTTTGGGTCAGTTTCGTTACTGCACCGAAAACCATGCTGGGGTTGCATTTAATGCACCGATTCGGGTCAGAAATGAAACGATCCACGGAATCGGCTAGAAACGAGATGAACGCACCCAATTCACTTTTTTGGACCCAATAGTGATGTTTTGGTTCGTTTGGGTCAGTTTCGTTACTGCACCGAAAACCATGCCGGGGTTGCATTTAATGCACCGATTCGGGTCGGAAACGAAACGCTGCACGGGATCATCCAGAAACAAAACGAACGCACCCTATCCACATTTTTGGACCGAATAGTGATGTTTTGGTTCGTTAGGGTCAGTTTCGTTACTACACCGAAAACCATGCCGGGGTTGCATTTAATGCACCGATTCGGGTCAGAAACGAAACGATGCAAAGAATCGTTTAGAAACGAAACGAATGCACCCTATCCACTTTTTTGGACCCAATAGTGATGTTTTGGTTCGTTCGGGTCAGTTTCGTTACTGCACCGAAAACCATGCCGGGGTTGCATTTAATGCACCGATTCGGGTCGGAAACGAAACGATGCAAAGAATCGGCTAGAAACGAAACGAATGCACCCAATTCACTTTTTTGGACCCAATAGTGATGTTTTGGTTCGTTTGGGTCAGTTTTGTTACTGCACCGAAAACCATGTCGGGGTTGCATTTAATGCACCGATTCGGGTCGGAAATGAAACGATGCACGGAATCGTCCAGAAACGAAAGGAACGCACCCTATCCACTTTTTTCGACCCAATAGTGATATTTTGGTTCGTTTGGGTCAGTTTCGTTACTGCACCGAAAACCATGCCGGGGTTGCATTTAATGCACCGATTCGGGTCGGAAACGAAACGGTGCACGGGATCGGCTAGAAACGAGATGAACGCACCCAATTCACTTTTTTCGACCCAATAGTGATGTTTTGGTTCGTTTGGGTCAGTTTCGTTACTGCACCGAAAACCATGCCGGGGTTGCATTTAATGCACCGATTCGGGTCGGAAACGAAACGCTGCACGGGATCATCCAGAAACAAAACAAACGCACCCTATCCACTTTTTTGGACCGAATAGTGATGCTTTGGTTCGTTTGGGTCAGTTTGGTTACTGCACCGAAAACCATGCCGGGGTTGCATTTAATGCACCGATTCGGGTCGGAAACGAAACGATGCAAAGAATCGGCTAGAAACGAAACGAATGCACCCTATCCACTTTTTTGGACCCAATAGTGATGTTTTGGTTCGTTTGGGTCAGTTTCGTTACTGCACCGAAAACCATGCCGGGGTTGAATTTAATGCACCGATTCGGTCGGAAACGAAACGATGCACGGAATCGTCCAGAAACGAAAGGAACGCACCCTATCCACTTTTTTCGACCCAATAGTGATGTTTTGGTTCGTTTGGGTCAGTTTCGTTACTGCACCGAAAACCATGCCGGGGTTGCATTTAATGCACCGATTCGGGTCGAAAACGAAACGGTGCACGGGATCGGCTAGAAACGAAACGAACCCACCCAATTCACTTTTTTGGACCCAATAGTGATGTTTTGGTTCGTTTGGGTCAGTTTCGTTACTACACCGAAAACCATGCCGGGGTTGCATTCAATGCACCGATTCGGGTCAGAAATGAAACGATCCACGGAATCGGCTACAAACAAAACGAACGCACAGAATTCAATTTTTTGGACCCAATAGTGATGTTTTGGTTCGTTTGGGTCAGTTTCGTTGCTGCACCGAAAACCATGCCGGGGTTGCATTTAATGCACCGATTCGGGTCGGTAACGAAACGATGCGCGGAATCATCCAGAAACAAAACGAACGCACCCTATCCACTTTTTTGGACCGAATAGTGATGTTTTTGTTCGTTTGGGTCAGTTTGGTTACTGCACCGAAAACCATGACGGGGTTGCATTTAATGCACCGATTCGGGTCGGAAACGAAACGATGCACGGAATCGTCTACAAATGAAAGGAGCGCACCCTATCCACTTTTTTGGACCGAATAGTGATGTTTTGGTTCGTTTGGGTCAGTTTGGTTACTGCACCGAAAACCATGCCGGGGTTGCATTTAATGCACCGATTCGGGTCGGAAACGAAACGGTGCACGAGATCGGCTAGAAACGAAACGAACGCACCCAATTCACTTTTTTGGACCCAATAGTGATGTTTTGGTTCGTTTGGGTCAGTTTCGTTACTACACCGAAAACCATGCCGGGGTTGCATTTAATGCACCGATTCGGGTCAGAAATGAAACGATCCACGGAATCGGCTACAAACAAAACGAACGCACAGAATTCAATTTTTTGGACCCAATAGTGATGTTTTGGTTCGTTTGGGTCAGTTTCGTTACTGCACCGAAAACCATGCTGGGGTTGCATTTAATGCACCGATTCGGGTCAGAAATCAAACGATGCACGGAATCAGCTAGAAACGAGATGAACGCACCCAATTCACTTTTTCGGACCCAATAGTGATGTTTTGGTTCGTTTGGGTCAGTTTCGTTACTACACCGAAAACCATGTCGGGGTTGCATTTAATGCACTGATTCGGGTCAGAAATGAAACGATCCACGGAATAGGCTACAAACAAAACGAACGCACAGAATTCAATTTTTTGGACCCAATAGTGATGTTTTGGTTCGTTTGGGTCAGTTTCGTTACTGCACCGAAAACCATGCTGGGGTTGCATTTAATGCACCGATTCGGGTCAGAAATCAAACGATCCACGGAATCGGCTAGAAACGAGATGAACGCACCCAATTCACTTTTTTGGACCCAATAGTGATGTTTTGGTTCGTTTGGGTCAGTTTCGTTACTGCACCGAAAACCATGCCGGGGTTGCATTTAATGCACCGATTCGGGTCGGAAACGAAACGCTGCACGGGATCATCCAGAAACAAAACGAACGCACCCTATCCACATTTTTGGACCGAATAGTGATGTTTTGGTTCGTTTGGGTCAGTTTGGTTACTGCACCGAAAACCATGCCGGGGTTGCATTTAATGCACCGATTCGGGTCGGAAACGAAACGATGCAAAGAATCGGCTAGAAACGAAACGAATGCACCCTATCCACTTTTTTGGACCCAATAGTGATGTTTTGGTTCGATTGGGTCAGTTTCGTTACTGCACCGAAAACCATGCCGGGGTTGCATTTAATGCACCGATTCGGGTCGGAAACGAAACGATGCAAAGAATCGGCTAGAAACGAAACGAATGCACCCAATTCACTTTTTTGGACCCAATAGTGATGTTTTGGTTCGTTTGGGTCAGTTTCGTTACTGCACCGAAAACCATGCCGGGGTTGCATTTAATGCACCGATTCGGGTCGGAAATGAAACGATGCACGGAATCGTCTAGAAACGAAAGAAACGCACCCTATCCACTTTTTTCGACCCAATAGTGATGTTTTGGTTCGTTTGGGTCAGTTTCGTTACTGCACCTAAAACCATGCCGGGGTTGCATTTAATGCACCGATTCGGGTCGGAAACGAAACGATGCACGGAATCGTCCAGAAACGAAAGGAACGCACCCTATCCACTTTTTTCGACCCAATAGTGATGTTTTGGTTCGTTTGGGTCAGTTTCGTTACTGCACCGAAAACCATGCCGGGGTTGCATTTAATGCACCGATTCGGGTCGGAAACGAAACGATGCACTGGATCGGCTACAAACAATACGAACGCACCCAATTCACTTTTTTGGACCCAATAGTGATGTTTTGGTTCGTTTGGGTCAGTTTCTTACTACACCAAAAACCATACCGGGGTTGCATTTAATGCACCGATTCGGGTTTGAAATAAAACGATGCACGGAATCGGCTACAAACAAAACGAACGCACATAATTCAATTTTTTGGACCCAATAGTGATGTTTTGGTTCGTTTGGGTCAGTTTCGTTACTGCACCGAAAACCATGCCGGGGTTGCATTTAATGCACCGATTCGGGTCGGAAACGAAACGCTGCACGGGCTCATCCAGAAACAAAACGAACGCACCCTATCCACTTTTTTGGACCGAATAGTGATGTTTTGGTTCGTTTGGGTCAGTTTCTTACTACACCAAAAACCATACCGGGGTTGCATTTAATGCACCGATTCGGGTTTGAAATAAAACGATGCACGGAATCGGCTACAAACAAAACGAACGCACATAATTCAATTTTTTGGACCCAATAGTGATGTTTTGGTTCGTTTGGGTCAGTTTCGTTACTGCACCGAAAACCATGCCGGGGTTGCATTTAATGCACCGATTCGGGTCGGAAACGAAACGCTGCACGGGATCATCCAGAAACAAAACGAACGCACCCTATCCACATTTTTGGACCGAATAGTGATGTTTTGGTTCGTTTGGGTCAGTTTGGTTACTGCACCGAAAACCATGCCGGGGTTGCATTTAATGCACCGATTCGGGTCGGAAACGAAACGATGCAAAGAATCGGCTAGAAACGAAACGAATGCACCCTATCCACTTTTTTGGACCCAATAGTGATGTTTTGGTTCGATTGGGTCAGTTTCTTACTACACCAAAAACCATACCGGGGTTGCATTTAATGCACCGATTCGGGTTTGAAATAAAACGATGCACGGAATCGGCTACAAACAAAACGAACGCACATAATTCAATTTTTTGGACCCAATAGTGATGTTTTGGTTCGTTTGGGTCAGTTTCGTTACTGCACCGAAAACCATGCCGGGGTTGCATTTAATGCACCGATTCGGGTCGGAAACGAAACGCTGCACGGGATCATCCAGAAACAAAACGAACGCACCCTATCCACATTTTTGGACCGAATAGTGATGTTTTGGTTCGTTTGGGTCAGTTTGGTTACTGCACCGAAAACCATGCCGGGGTTGCATTTAATGCACCGATTCGGGTCGGAAACGAAACGATGCAAAGAATCGGCTAGAAACGAAACGAATGCACCCTATCCACTTTTTTGGACCCAATAGTGATGTTTTGGTTCGATTGGGTCAGTTTCGTTACTGCACCGAAAACCATGCCGGGGTTGCATTTAATGCACCGATTCGGGTCGGAAACGAAACGATGCAAAGAATCGGCTAGAAACGAAACGAATGCACCCAATTCACTTTTTTGGACCCAATAGTGATGTTTTGGTTCGTTTGGGTCAGTTTCGTTACTGCACCGAAAACCATGCCGGGGTTGCATTTAATGCACCGATTCGGGTCGGAAATGAAACGATGCACGGAATCGTCTAGAAACGAAAGAAACGCACCCTATCCACTTTTTTCGACCCAATAGTGATGTTTTGGTTCGTTTGGGTCAGTTTCGTTACTGCACCTAAAACCATGCCGGGGTTGCATTTAATGCACCGATTCGGGTCGGAAACGAAACGATGCACGGAATCGTCCAGAAACGAAAGGAACGCACCCTATCCACTTTTTTCGACCCAATAGTGATGTTTTGGTTCGTTTGGGTCAGTTTCGTTACTGCACCGAAAACCATGCCGGGGTTGCATTTAATGCACCGATTCGGGTCGGAAACGAAACGATGCACTGGATCGGCTACAAACAATACGAACGCACCCAATTCACTTTTTTGGACCCAATAGTGATGTTTTGGTTCGTTTGGGTCAGTTTCTTACTACACCAAAAACCATACCGGGGTTGCATTTAATGCACCGATTCGGGTTTGAAATAAAACGATGCACGGAATCGGCTAGAAACGAAACGAATGCACCCTATCCACTTTTTTGGACCCAATAGTGATGTTTTGGTTCGTTTGGGTCAGTTTCGTTACTGCACCGAAAACCATGCCGGGGTTGAATTTAATGCACCGATTCGGTCGGAAACGAAACGATGCACGGAATCGTCCAGAAACGAAAGGAACGCACCCTATCCACTTTTTTCGACCCAATAGTGATGTTTTGGTTCGTTTGGGTCAGTTTCGTTACTGCACCGAAAACCATGCCGGGGTTGCATTTAATGCACCGATTCGGGTCGAAAACGAAACGGTGCACGGGATCGGCTAGAAACGAAACGAACCCACCCAATTCACTTTTTTGGACCCAATAGTGATGTTTTGGTTCGTTTGGGTCAGTTTCGTTACTACACCGAAAACCATGCCGGGGTTGCATTCAATGCACCGATTCGGGTCAGAAATGAAACGATCCACGGAATCGGCTACAAACAAAACGAACGCACAGAATTCAATTTTTTGGACCCAATAGTGATGTTTTGGTTCGTTTGGGTCAGTTTCGTTGCTGCACCGAAAACCATGCCGGGGTTGCATTTAATGCACCGATTCGGGTCGGTAACGAAACGATGCGCGGAATCATCCAGAAACAAAACGAACGCACCCTATCCACTTTTTTGGACCGAATAGTGATGTTTTTGTTCGTTTGGGTCAGTTTGGTTACTGCACCGAAAACCATGACGGGGTTGCATTTAATGCACCGATTCGGGTCGGAAACGAAACGATGCACGGAATCGTCTACAAATGAAAGGAGCGCACCCTATCCACTTTTTTGGACCGAATAGTGATGTTTTGGTTCGTTTGGGTCAGTTTGGTTACTGCACCGAAAACCATGCCGGGGTTGCATTTAATGCACCGATTCGGGTCGGAAACGAAACGGTGCACGAGATCGGCTAGAAACGAAACGAACGCACCCAATTCACTTTTTTGGACCCAATAGTGATGTTTTGGTTCGTTTGGGTCAGTTTCGTTACTACACCGAAAACCATGCCGGGGTTGCATTTAATGCACCGATTCGGGTCAGAAATGAAACGATCCACGGAATCGGCTACAAACAAAACGAACGCACAGAATTCAATTTTTTGGACCCAATAGTGATGTTTTGGTTCGTTTGGGTCAGTTTCGTTACTGCACCGAAAACCATGCTGGGGTTGCATTTAATGCACCGATTCGGGTCAGAAATCAAACGATGCACGGAATCAGCTAGAAACGAGATGAACGCACCCAATTCACTTTTTCGGACCCAATAGTGATGTTTTGGTTCGTTTGGGTCAGTTTCGTTACTACACCGAAAACCATGTCGGGGTTGCATTTAATGCACTGATTCGGGTCAGAAATGAAACGATCCACGGAATAGGCTACAAACAAAACGAACGCACAGAATTCAATTTTTTGGACCCAATAGTGATGTTTTGGTTCGTTTGGGTCAGTTTCGTTACTGCACCGAAAACCATGCTGGGGTTGCATTTAATGCACCGATTCGGGTCAGAAATCAAACGATCCACGGAATCGGCTAGAAACGAGATGAACGCACCCAATTCACTTTTTTGGACCCAATAGTGATGTTTTGGTTCGTTTGGGTCAGTTTCGTTACTGCACCGAAAACCATGCCGGGGTTGCATTTAATGCACCGATTCGGGTCGGAAACGAAACGCTGCACGGGATCATCCAGAAACAAAACGAACGCACCCTATCCACATTTTTGGACCGAATAGTGATGTTTTGGTTCGTTTGGGTCAGTTTGGTTACTGCACCGAAAACCATGCCGGGGTTGCATTTAATGCACCGATTCGGGTCGGAAACGAAACGATGCAAAGAATCGGCTAGAAACGAAACGAATGCACCCTATCCACTTTTTTGGACCCAATAGTGATGTTTTGGTTCGATTGGGTCAGTTTCGTTACTGCACCGAAAACCATGCCGGGGTTGCATTTAATGCACCGATTCGGGTCGGAAACGAAACGATGCAAAGAATCGGCTAGAAACGAAACGAATGCACCCAATTCACTTTTTTGGACCCAATAGTGATGTTTTGGTTCGTTTGGGTCAGTTTCGTTACTGCACCGAAAACCATGCCGGGGTTGCATTTAATGCACCGATTCGGGTCGGAAATGAAACGATGCACGGAATCGTCTAGAAACGAAAGAAACGCACCCTATCCACTTTTTTCGACCCAATAGTGATGTTTTGGTTCGTTTGGGTCAGTTTCGTTACTGCACCTAAAACCATGCCGGGGTTGCATTTAATGCACCGATTCGGGTCGGAAACGAAACGATGCACGGAATCGTCCAGAAACGAAAGGAACGCACCCTATCCACTTTTTTCGACCCAATAGTGATGTTTTGGTTCGTTTGGGTCAGTTTCGTTACTGCACCGAAAACCATGCCGGGGTTGCATTTAATGCACCGATTCGGGTCGGAAACGAAACGATGCACTGGATCGGCTACAAACAATACGAACGCACCCAATTCACTTTTTTGGACCCAATAGTGATGTTTTGGTTCGTTTGGGTCAGTTTCTTACTACACCAAAAACCATACCGGGGTTGCATTTAATGCACCGATTCGGGTTTGAAATAAAACGATGCACGGAATCGGCTACAAACAAAACGAACGCACATAATTCAATTTTTTGGACCCAATAGTGATGTTTTGGTTCGTTTGGGTTAGTTTCGTTACTGCACCGAAAACCATGCCGGGGTTGCATTTAATGCACCGATTCGGGTCGGAAACGAAACGCTGCACGGGCTCATCCAGAAACAAAACGAACGCACCCTATCCACTTTTTTGGACCGAATAGTGATGCTTTGGTTCGTTTGGGTCAGTTTGGTTACTGCACCGAAAACCATGCCGGGGTTGCATTTAATGCACCGATTCGGGTCGGAAACGAAACGATGCAAAGAATCGGCTAGAAACGAAACGAATGCACCCTATCCACTTTTTTGGACCCAATAGTGATGTTTTGGTTCGTTTGGGTCAGTTTGGTTACTGCACCGAAAACCATGCCGGGGTTGCATTTAATGCACCGATTCGGGTCGGAAACGAAACGATGCAAAGAATCGGCTAGAAACGAAACGAATGCACCCTATCCACTTTTTTGGACCCAATAGTGATGTTTTGGTTCGTTTGGGTCAGTTTCGTTACTGCACCGAAAACCATGCCGGGGTTGCATTTAATGCACCGATTCGGGTCGGAAACGAAACGATGCAAAGAATCGGCTAGAAACGAAACGAATGCACCCAATTCACTTTTTTGGACCCAATAGTGATGTTTTGGTTCGTTTGGGTCAGTTTCGTTACTGCACCGAAAACCATGCCGGGGTTGCATTTAATGCACCGATTCGGGTCGGAAATGAAACGATGCACGGAATCGTCCAGAAACGAAAGGAACGCACCCTATCCACTTTTTTCGACCCAATAGTGATGTTTTGGTTCGTTTGGGTCAGTTTCGTTACTGCACCGAAAACCATGCCGGGGTTGCATTTAATGCACCGATTCGGGTCGGAAACGAAACGATGCACGGGATCATCCAGAAACGAAACGAACGCACCCTATCCACTTTTTTGGACCGAATAGTGATGTTTTGGTTCGTTTGGGTCAGTTTCGTTACTACACCGAAAACCATGCCGGGGTTGCATTTAATGCACCGATTCGGGTCAGAAATGAAACGATCCACGGAATCGGCTACAAACAAAACGAATGCACCCAATTCACTTTTTTGGACCCAATAGTGATGTTTTGGTTCGTTTGGGTCAGTTTCGTTACTGCACCGAAAACCATGCTGGGGTTGCATTTAATGCACCGATTCGGGTCAGAAATCAAACGATGCACGGAATCGGCTAGAAACGAGATGAACGCACCCAATTCACTTTTTCGGACCCAATAGTGATGTTTTGGTTCGTTTGGGTCAGTTTCGTTACTACACCGAAAACCATGCCGGGGTTGCATTTAATGCACCGATTCGGGTCAGAAATGAAACGATCCACGGAATCGGCTACAAACAAAACGAACGCACAGAATTCAATTTTTTGGACCCAATAGTGATGTTTTGGTTCGTTTGGGTCAGTTTCGTTACTGCACCGAAAACCATGCTGGGGTTGCATTTAATGCACCGATTCGGGTCAGAAATGAAACGATCCACGGAATCGGCTAGAAACGAGATGAACGCACCCAATTCACTTTTTTGGACCCAATAGTGATGTTTTGGTTCGTTTGGGTCAGTTTCGTTACTGCACCGAAAACCATGCCGGGGTTGCATTTAATGCACCGATTCGGGTCGGAAACGAAACGCTGCACGGGATCATCCAGAAACAAAACGAACGCACCCTATCCACATTTTTGGACCGAATAGTGATGTTTTGGTTCGTTAGGGTCAGTTTCGTTACTACACCGAAAACCATGCCGGGGTTGCATTTAATGCACCGATTCGGGTCAGAAACGAAACGATGCAAAGAATCGGCTAGAAACGAAACGAATGCACCCTATCCACTTTTTTGGACCCAATAGTGATGTTTTGGTTCGTTCGGGTCAGTTTCGTTACTGCACCGAAAACCATGCCGGGGTTGCATTTAATGCACCGATTCGGGTCGGAAACGAAACGATGCAAAGAATCGGCTAGAAACGAAACGAATGCACCCAATTCACTTTTTTGGACCCAATAGTGATGTTTTGGTTCGTTTGGGTCAGTTTTGTTACTGCACCGAAAACCATGTCGGGGTTGCATTTAATGCACCGATTCGGGTCGGAAATGAAACGATGCACGGAATCGTCCAGAAACGAAAGGAACGCACCCTATCCACTTTTTTCGACCCAATAGTGATATTTTGGTTCGTTTGGGTCAGTTTCGTTACTGCACCAAAAACCATGCCGGGGTTGCATTTAATGCACCGATTCGGGTCGGAAACGAAACGGTGCACGGGATCGGCTAGAAACGAGATGAACGCACCCAATTCACTTTTTTCGACCCAATAGTGATGTTTTGGTTCGTTTGGGTCAGTTTCGTTACTGCACCGAAAACCATGCCGGGGTTGCATTTAATGCACCGATTCGGGTCGGAAACGAAACGCTGCACGGGATCATCCAGAAACAAAACGAACGCACCCTATCCACTTTTTTGGACCGAATAGTGATGCTTTGGTTCGTTTGGGTCAGTTTGGTTACTGCACCGAAAACCATGCCGGGGTTGCATTTAATGCACCGATTCGGGTCGGAAACGAAACGATGCAAAGAATCGGCTAGAAACGAAACGAATGCACCCTATCCACTTTTTTGGACCCAATAGTGATGTTTTGGTTCGTTTGGGTCAGTTTCGTTACTGCACCGAAAACCATGCCGGGGTTGAATTTAATGCACCGATTCGGTCGGAAACGAAACGATGCACGGAATCGTCCAGAAACGAAAGGAACGCACCCTATCCACTTTTTTCGACCCAATAGTGATGTTTTGGTTCGTTTGGGTCAGTTTCGTTACTGCACCGAAAACCATGCCGGGGTTGCATTTAATGCACCGATTCGGGTCGAAAACGAAACGGTGCACGGGATCGGCTAGAAACGAAACGAACCCACCCAATTCACTTTTTTGGACCCAATAGTGATGTTTTGGTTCGTTTGGGTCAGTTTCGTTACTACACCGAAAACCATGCCGGGGTTGCATTCAATGCACCGATTCGGGTCAGAAATGAAACGATCCACGGAATCGGCTACAAACAAAACGAACGCACAGAATTCAATTTTTTGGACCCAATAGTGATGTTTTGGTTCGTTTGGGTCAGTTTCGTTACTGCACCGAAAACCATGCCGGGGTTGCATTTAATGCACCGATTCGGGTCGGTAACGAAACGATGCGCGGAATCATCCAGAAACAAAACGAACGCACCCTATCCACTTTTTTGGACCGAATAGTGATGTTTTTGTTCGTTTGGGTCAGTTTGGTTACTGCACCGAAAACCATGCCGGGGTTGCATTTAATGCACCGATTCGGGTCGGAAACGAAACGATGCACGGAATCGTCTACAAATGAAAGGAGCGCACCCTATCCACTTTTTTGGACCGAATAGTGATGTTTTGGTTCGTTTGGGTCAGTTTGGTTACTGCACCGAAAACCATGCCGGGGTTGCATTTAATGCACCGATTCGGGTCGGAAACGAAACGGTGCACGAGATCGGCTAGAAACGAAACGAACGCACCCAATTCACTTTTTTGGACCCAATAGTGATGTTTTGGTTCGTTTGGGTCAGTTTCGTTACTACACCGAAAACCATGCCGGGGTTGCATTTAATGCACCGATTCGGGTCAGAAATGAAACGATCCACGGAATCGGCTACAAACAAAACGAACGCACAGAATTCAATTTTTTGGACCCAATAGTGATGTTTTGGTTCGTTTGGGTCAGTTTCGTTACTGCACCGAAAACCATGCTGGGGTTGCATTTAATGCACCGATTCGGGTCAGAAATCAAACGATGCACGGAATCAGCTAGAAACGAGATGAACGCACCCAATTCACTTTTTCGGACCCAATAGTGATGTTTTGGTTCGTTTGGGTCAGTTTCGTTACTACACCGAAAACCATGTCGGGGTTGCATTTAATGCACCGATTCGGCTCAGAAATGAAACGATCCACGGAATAGGCTACAAACAAAACGAACGCACAGAATTCAATTTTTTGGACCCAATAGTGATGTTTTGGTTCGCTTGGGTCAGTTTCGTTACTGCACCGAAAACCATGCTGGGGTTGCATTTAATGCACCGATTCGGGTCGGAAACGAAACGATGCAAAGAATCGGCTAGAAACGAAACGAATGCACCCTATCCACTTTTTTGGACCCAATAGTGATGTTTTGGTTCGTTTGGGTCAGTTTCGTTACTGCACCGAAAACCATGCCGGGGTTGAATTTAATGCACCGATTCGGTCGGAAACGAAACGATGCACGGAATCGTCCAGAAACGAAAGGAACGCACCCTATCCACTTTTTTCGACCCAATAGTGATGTTTTGGTTCGTTTGGGTCAGTTTCGTTACTGCACCGAAAACCATGCCGGGGTTGCATTTAATGCACCGATTCGGGTCGAAAACGAAACGGTGCACGGGATCGGCTAGAAACGAAACGAACCCACCCAATTCACTTTTTTGGACCCAATAGTGATGTTTTGGTTCGTTTGGGTCAGTTTCGTTACTACACCGAAAACCATGCCGGGGTTGCATTCAATGCACCGATTCGGGTCAGAAATGAAACGATCCACGGAATCGGCTACAAACAAAACGAACGCACAGAATTCAATTTTTTGGACCCAATAGTGATGTTTTGGTTCGTTTGGGTCAGTTTCGTTACTGCACCGAAAACCATGCCGGGGTTGCATTTAATGCACCGATTCGGGTCGGTAACGAAACGATGCGCGGAATCATCCAGAAACAAAACGAACGCACCCTATCCACTTTTTTGGACCGAATAGTGATGTTTTTGTTCGTTTGGGTCAGTTTGGTTACTGCACCGAAAACCATGCCGGGGTTGCATTTAATGCACCGATTCGGGTCGGAAACGAAACGATGCACGGAATCGTCTACAAATGAAAGGAGCGCACCCTATCCACTTTTTTGGACCGAATAGTGATGTTTTGGTTCGTTTGGGTCAGTTTGGTTACTGCACCGAAAACCATGCCGGGGTTGCATTTAATGCACCGATTCGGGTCGGAAACGAAACGGTGCACGAGATCGGCTAGAAACGAAACGAACGCACCCAATTCACTTTTTTGGACCCAATAGTGATGTTTTGGTTCGTTTGGGTCAGTTTCGTTACTACACCGAAAACCATGCCGGGGTTGCATTTAATGCACCGATTCGGGTCAGAAATGAAACGATCCACGGAATCGGCTACAAACAAAACGAACGCACAGAATTCAATTTTTTGGACCCAATAGTGATGTTTTGGTTCGTTTGGGTCAGTTTCGTTACTGCACCGAAAACCATGCTGGGGTTGCATTTAATGCACCGATTCGGGTCAGAAATCAAACGATGCACGGAATCAGCTAGAAACGAGATGAACGCACCCAATTCACTTTTTCGGACCCAATAGTGATGTTTTGGTTCGTTTGGGTCAGTTTCGTTACTACACCGAAAACCATGTCGGGGTTGCATTTAATGCACCGATTCGGCTCAGAAATGAAACGATCCACGGAATAGGCTACAAACAAAACGAACGCACAGAATTCAATTTTTTGGACCCAATAGTGATGTTTTGGTTCGCTTGGGTCAGTTTCGTTACTGCACCGAAAACCATGCTGGGGTTGCATTTAATGCACCGATTCGGGTCAGAAATCAAACGATCCACGGAATCGGCTAGAAACGAGATGAACGCACCCAATTCACTTTTTTGGACCCAATAGTGATGTTTTGGTTCGTTTGGGTCAGTTTCGTTACTGCACCGAAAACCATGCCGGGGTTGCATTTAATGCACCGATTCGGGTCGGAAACGAAACGCTGCACGGGATCATCCAGAAACAAAACGAACGCACCCTATCCACATTTTTGGACCGAATAGTGATGTTTTGGTTCGTTTGGGTCAGTTTGGTTACTGCACCGAAAACCATGCCGGGGTTGCATTTAATGCACCGATTCGGGTCGGAAACGAAACGATGCAAAGAATCGGCTAGAAACGAAACGAATGCACCCTATCCACTTTTTTGGACCCAATAGTGATGTTTTGGTTCGTTTGGGTCAGTTTCGTTACTGCACCGAAAACCATGCCGGGGTTGCATTTAATGCACCGATTCGGGTCGGAAACGAAACGATGCAAAGAATCGGCTAGAAACGAAACGAATGCACCCAATTCACTTTTTTGGACCCAATAGTGATGTTTTGGTTCGTTTGGGTCAGTTTCGTTACTGCACCGAAAACCATGCCGGGGTTGCATTTAATGCACCGATTCGGGTCGGAAATGAAACGATGCACGGAATCGTCTAGAAACGAAAGAAACGCACCCTATCCACTTTTTTCGACCCAATAGTGATGTTTTGGTTCGTTTGGGTCAGTTTCGTTACTGCACCTAAAACCATGCCGGGGTTGCATTTAATGCACCGATTCGGGTCGGAAACGAAACGATGCACGGAATCGTCCAGAAACGAAAGGAACGCACCCTATCCACTTTTTTCGACCCAATAGTGATGTTTTGGTTCGTTTGGGTCAGTTTCGTTACTGCACCGAAAACCATGCCGGGGTTGCATTTAATGCACCGATTCGGGTCGGAAACGAAACGATGCACTGGATCGGCTACAAACAATGCACCCAATTCACTTTTTTGGACCCAATAGTGATGTTTTGGTTCGTTTGGGTCAGTTTCTTACTACACCAAAAACCATACCGGGGTTGCATTTAATGCACCGATTCGGGTTTGAAATAAAACGATGCACGGAATCGGCTACAAACAAAACGAACGCACATAATTCAATTTTTTGGACCCAATAGTGATGTTTTGGTTCGTTTGGGTCAGTTTCGTTACTGCACCGAAAACCATGCCGGGGTTGCATTTAATGCACCGATTCGGGTCGGAAACGAAACGCTGCACGGGATCATCCAGAAACAAAACGAACGCACCCTATCCACTTTTTTGGACCGAATAGTGATGCTTTGGTTCGTTTGGGTCAGTTTGGTTACTGCACCGAAAACCATGCCGGGGTTGCATTTAATGCACCGATTCGGGTCGGAAACGAAACGGTGCACGAGATCGGCTAGAAACGAAACGAATGCACCCTATCCACTTTTTTGGACCCAATAGTGATGTTTTGGTTCGTTTGGGTCAGTTTCGTTACTGCACCGAAAACCATGCCGGGGTTGCATTTAATTCACCGATTCGGGTCGGAAACGAAACGGTGCACGGGATCGGCTAGAAACGAAACGAACGCACCCAATTCACTTTTTTGGACCCAATAGTGATGTTTTGGTTCGTTTGGGTCAGTTTCGTTACTACACCGAAAACCATACCGGGGTTGCATTTAATGCACCGATTCGGGTCAGAAATCAAACGATGCACGGAATCGGCTAGAAACGAGATGAACGCACCCAATTCACTTTTTTGGACCCAATAGTGATGTTTTGGTTCGTTTGGGTCAGTTTCGTTACTGCACCGAAAACCATGCCGGGGTTGCATTTAATGCACCGATTCGGGTCAGAAATCAAACGATGCACGGAATCGGCTAGAAACGAGATGAACGCACCCAATTCACTTTTTCGGACCCAATAGTGATGTTTTGGTTCGTTTGGGTCAGTTTCGTTACTACACCGAAAACCATGCCGGGGTTGCATTTAATGCACCGATTCGGGTCAGAAATGAAACGATCCACTGAATAGGCTACAAACAAAACGAACGCACAGAATTCAATTTTTTGGACCCAATAGTGATGTTTTGGTTCGTTTGGGTCAGTTTCGTTACTGCACCGAAAACCATGCTGGGGTTGCATTTAATGCACCGATTTGGGTCAGAAATCAAACGATCCACGGAATCGGCTAGAAACGAGATGAACGCACCCAATTCACTTTTTTGGACCCAATAGTGATGTTTTGGTTCGTTTGGGTCAGTTTCGTTACTGCACCGAAAACCATGCCGGGGTTGCATTTAATGCACCGATTCGGGTCGGAAACGAAACGCTGCACGGGATCATCCAGAAACAAAACGAACGCACCCTATCCACATTTTTGGACCGAATAGTGATGTTTTGGTTCGTTTGGGTCAGTTTGGTTACTGCACCGAAAACCATGCCGGGGTTGCATTTAATGCACCGATTCGGGTCGGAAACGAAACGCTGCACGGGATCATCCAGAAACAAAACGAACGCACCCTATCCACTTTTTTGGACCGAATAGTGATGTTTTGGTTCGTTTGGGTCAGTTTGGTTACTGCACCGAAAACCATGCCGGGGTTGCATTTAATGCACCGATTCGGGTCGGAAACGAAACGATGCAAAGAATCGGCTAGAAACGAAACGAATGCACCCTATCCACTTTTTTGGACCCAATAGTGATGTTTTGGTTCGTTTGGGTCAGTTTCGTTACTGCACCGAAAACCATGCCGGGGTTGCATTTAATGCACCGATTCGGGTCGGAAATGAAACGATGCACGGAATCGTCCAGAAACGAAAGGAACGCACCCTATCCACTTTTTTCGACCCAATAGTGATGTTTTGGTTCGTTTGGGTCAGTTTCGTTACTGCACCGAAAACCATGCCGGGGTTGCATTTAATGCACCGATTCGGGTCGGAAACGAAACGGTGCACGGGATCAGCTAGAAACGAAACGAACGCACCCAATTCACTTTTTTGGACCCAATAGTGATGTTTTGGTTCGTTTGGGTCAGTTTCGTTACTACACCGAAAACCATACCGGGGTTGCATTTAATGCACCGATTCGGGTCAGAAATCAAACGATGCACGGAATCGGCTAGAAACGAGATGAACGCACCCAATTCACTTTTTTGGACCCAATAGTGATGTTTTGGTTCGTTTGGGTCAGTTTCGTTACTGCACCGAAAACCATGCCGGGGTTGCATTTAATGCACCGATTCGGTCGGAAACGAAACGATGCACGGAATCGTCCAGAAACGAAAGGAACGCACCCTATCCACTTTTTTGGACCGAATAGTGATGTTTTGGTTCGTTTGGGTCAGTTTGGTTACTGCACCGAAAACCATGCCGGGGTTGCATTTAATGCACCGATTCGGGTCGGAAACGAAACGGTGCACGAGATCGGCTAGAAACGAAACGAACGCACCCAATTCACTTTTTTGGACCCAATAGTGATGTTTTGGTTCGTTTGGGTCAGTTTCGTTACTACACCGAAAACCATGCCGGGGTTGCATTCAATGCACCGATTCGGGTCAGAAATGAAACGATCCACGGAATCGGCTACAAACAAAACGAACGCACAGAATTCAATTTTTTGGACCCAATAGTGATGTTTTGGTTCGTTTGGGTCAGTTTCGTTACTGCACCGAAAACCATGCTGGGGTTGCATTTAATGCACCGATTCGGGTAAGAAATCAAACGATGCACGGAATCGGCTAGAAACGAGATGAACGCACCCAATTCACTTTTTCGGACCCAATAGTGATGTTTTGGTTCGTTTGGGTCAGTTTCGTTACTACACCGAAAACCATGCCGGGGTTGCATTTAATGCACCGATTCGGGTCAGAAATGAAACGATCCACGGAATAGGCTACAAACAAAACGAACGCACAGAATTCAATTTTTTGGACCCAATAGTGATGTTTTGGTTCGTTTGGGTCAGTTTCGTTACTGCACCGAAAACCATGCTGGGGTTGCATTTAATGCACCGATTCGGGTCAGAAATCAAACGATCCACGGAATCGGCTAGAAACGAGATGAACGCACCCAATTCACTTTTTTGGACCCAATAGTGATGTTTTGGTTCGTTTGGGTCAGTTTCGTTACTGCACCGAAAACCATGCCGGGGTTGCATTTAATGCACCGATTCGGGTCGGAAACGAAACGCTGCACGGGATCATCCAGAAACAAAACGAACGCACCCTATCCACATTTTTGGACCGAATAGTGATGTTTTGGTTCGTTTGGGTCAGTTTGGTTACTGCACCGAAAACCATGCCGGGGTTGCATTTAATGCACCGATTCGGGTCGGAAACGAAACGATGCAAAAAATCGGCTAGAAACGAAACGAATGCACCCTATCCACTTTTTTTGGACCCAATAGTGATGTTTTGGTTCGTTTGGGTCAGTTTCGTTACTGCACCGAAAACCATGCCGGGGTTGCATTTAATGCACCGATTCGGGTCGGAAACGAAACGATGCAAAGAATCGGCTAGAAATGAAACGAATGCACCCAATTCACTTTTTTGGACCCAATAGTGATGTTTTGGTTCGTTTGGGTCAGTTTCGTTACTACACCGAAAACCATGCCGGGGTTGCATTTAATGCACCGATTCGGGTCGGAAATGAAACGATGCACGGAATCGTCCAGAAACGAAAGGAACGCACCCTATCCACTTTTTTCGACCCAATAGTGATGTTTTGGTTCGTTTGGGTCAGTTTCGTTACTGCACCGAAAACCATGCCGGGGTTGCATTTAATGCACCGATTCGGGTCGGAAACGAAACGGTGCACGGGATCAGCTAGAAACGAAACGAACGCACCCAATTCACTTTTTTGGACCCAATAGTGATGTTTTGGTTCGTTTGGGTCAGTTTCGTTACTACACCGAAAACCATACCGGGGTTGCATTTAATGCACCGATTCGGGTCAGAAATCAAACGATGCACGGAATCGGCTAGAAACGAGATGAACGCACCCAATTCACTTTTTTGGACCCAATAGTGATGTTTTGGTTCGTTTGGGTCAGTTTCGTTACTGCACCGAAAACCATGCCGGGGTTGCATTTAATGCACCGATTCAGGTCGGAAACGAAACGCTGCACGGGATCATCCAGAAACAAAACGAACGCACCCTATCCACATTTTTGGACCGAATAGTGATGTTTTGGTTCGTTTGGGTCAGTTTGGTTACTGCACCGAAAACCATGCCGGGGTTGCATTTAATGCACCGATTCGGGTCGGAAACGAAACGATGCAAAGAATCGGCTAGAAACGAAACGAATGCACCCTATCCACTTTTTTGGACCCAATAGTGATGTTTTGGTTCGTTTGGGTCAGTTTCGTTACTGCACCGAAAACCATGCCGGGGTTGCATTTAATGCACCGATTCGGTCGGAAACGAAACGATGCACGAAATCGTCCAGAAACGAAAGGAACGCACCCTATCCACTTTTTTCGACCCAATAGTGATGTTTTGGTTCGTTTGGGTCAGTTTCGTTTCTGCACCGAAAACCATGCCGGGGTTGCATTTAATGCACCGATTCGGGTCGGAAACGAAACGGTGCACGGGATCGGCTAGAAACGAAACGAACGCACCCAATTCACTTTTTTGGACCCAATAGTGATGTTTTGGTTCGTTTGGGTCAGTTTCGTTACTACACCGAAAACCATGCCGGGGTTGCATTTAATGCACCGATTCGGGTCAGAAATGAAACGATCCACGGAATCGGCTACAAACAAAACGAACGCACAGAATTCAATTTTTTGGACCCAATAGTGATGTTTTGGTTCGTTTGGGTCAGTTTCGTTACTGCACCGAAAACCATGCCGGGGTTGCATTTAATGCACCGATTCGGGTCGGTAACGAAACGATGCGCGGAATCATCCAGAAACAAAACGAACGCACCCTATCCACTTTTTTGGACCGAATAGTGATGTTTTGGTTCGTTTGGGTCAGTTTCGTTACTGCACCGAAAACCATGCCGGGGTTGCATTTAATGCACCGATTCGGGTCGGAAACGAAACGATGCACTGGATCGGCTACAAACAAAACGAACGCACCCAATTCACTTTTTTGGACCCAATAGTGATGTTTTGGTTCGTTTGGGTCAGTTTCTTACTACACCGAAAACCATACCGGGGTTGCATTTAATGCACCGATTCGGGTCAGAAATCAAACGATGCACGGAATCGGCTAGAAACGAGATGAACGCACCCAATTCACTTTTTTGGACCCAATAGTGATGTTTTGGTTCGTTTGGGTCAGTTTCGTTACTGCACCGAAAACCATGCCGGGGTTGCATTTAATGCACCGATTCGGGTCGGAAACGAAACGCTGCACGGGATCATCCAGAAACAAAACGAACGCACCCTATCCACATTTTTGGACCGAATAGTGATGTTTTGGTTCGTTTGGGTCAGTTTGGTTACTGCACCGAAAACCATGCCGGGGTTGCATTTAATGCACCGATTCGGGTCGGAAACGAAACGATGCAAAGAATCGGCTAGAAACGAAACGAATGCACCCTATCCACTTTTTTGGACCCAATAGTGATGTTTTGGTTCGTTTGGGTCAGTTTCGTTACTGCACCGAAAACCATGCCGGGGTTGCATTTAATGCACCGATTCGGTCGGAAACGAAACGATGCACGGAATCGTCCAGAAACGAAAGGAACGCACCCTATCCACTTTTTTCGACCCAATAGTGATGTTTTGGTTCGTTTGGGTCAGTTTCGTTTCTGCACCGAAAACCATGCCGGGGTTGCATTTAATGCACCGATTCGGGTCGGAAACGAAACGGTGCACGGGATCGGCTAGAAACGAAACGAACGCACCCAATTCACTTTTTTGGACCCAATAGTGATGTTTTGGTTCGTTTGGGTCAGTTTCGTTACTACACCGAAAACCATGCCGGGGTTGCATTTAATGCACCGATTCGGGTCAGAAATGAAACGATCCACGGAATCGGCTACAAACAAAACGAACGCACAGAATTCAATTTTTTGGACCCAATAGTGATGTTTTGGTTCGTTTGGGTCAGTTTCGTTACTGCACCGAAAACCATGCCGGGGTTGCATTTAATGCACCGATTCGGGTCGGTAACGAAACGATGCGCGGAATCATCCAGAAACAAAACGAACGCACCCTATCCACTTTTTTGGACCGAATAGTGATGTTTTGGTTCGTTTGGGTCAGTTTGGTTACTGCACCGAAAACCATGCCGGGGTTGCATTTAATGCACCGATTCGGGTCGGAAACGAAACGATGCACGGAATCGTCTACAAATGAAAGGAGCGCACCCTATCCACTTTTTTGGACCGAATAGTGATGTTTTGGTTCGTTTGGGTAAGTTTGGTTACAGCACCGAAAACCATGCCGGGGTTGCATTTAATGCACCGATTCGGGTCGGAAACGAAATGATGCAAAGAATCGGCTAGAAACGAAACGAATGCACCCAATTCACTTTTTTGGACCCAATAGTGATGTTTTGGTTCGTTTGGGTCAGTTTCGTTACTGCACCGAAAACCATGGCGGGGTTGCATTTAATGCACCGATTCGGGTCGGAAACGAAACGGTGCACGGGATCGGCTAGAAACGAAACGAACGCACCCAATTCACTTTTTTGGACCCAATAGTGATGTTTTGGTTCGTTTGGGTCAGTTTCGTTACTACACCGAAAACCATGCCGGGGTTGCATTTAATGCACCGATTCGGGTCAGAAATGAAACGATCCACGGAATCGGCTACAAACAAAACGAACGCACAGAATTCAATTTTTTGGACCCAATAGTGATGTTTTGGTTCGTTTGGGTCAGTTTCGTTACTACACCGAAAACCATGCCGGGGTTGCATTTAATGCACCGATTCGGGTCAGAAATGAAACGATCCACGGAATAGGCTACAAACAAAACGAACGCACAGAATTCAATTTTTTGGACCCAATAGTGATGTTTTGGTTCGTTTGGGTCAGTTTCGTTACTGCACCGAAAACCATGCTGGGGTTGCATTTAATGCACCGATTCGGGTCAGAAATCAAACGATCCACGGAATCGGCTAGAAACGAGATGAACGCACCCAATTCACTTTTTTGGACCCAATAGTGATGTTTTGGTTCGTTTGGGTCAGTTTCGTTACTGCACCGAAAACCATGCCGGGGTTGCATTTAATGCACCGATTCGGGTCGGAAACGAAACGCTGCACGGGATCATCCAGAAACAAAACGAACGCACCCTATCCACATTTTTGGACCGAATAGTGATGTTTTGGTTCGTTTGGGTCAGTTTGGTTACTGCACCGAAAACCATGCCGGGGTTGCATTTAATGCACCGATTCGGGTCGGAAACGAAACGATGCAAAAAATCGGCTAGAAACGAAACGAATGCACCCTATCCACTTTTTTTGGACCCAATAGTGATGTTTTGGTTCGTTTGGGTCAGTTTCGTTACTGCACCGAAAACCATGCCGGGGTTGCATTTAATGCACCGATTCGGGTCGGAAACGAAACGATGCAAAGAATCGGCTAGAAACGAAACGAATGCACCCAATTCACTTTTTTGGACCCAATAGTGATGTTTTGGTTCGTTTGGGTCAGTTTCGTTACTGCACCGAAAACCATGCCGGGGTTGCATTTAATGCACCGATTCGGGTCGGAAATGAAACGATGCACGGAATCGTCCAGAAACGAAAGGAACGCACCCTATCCACTTTTTTCGACCCAATAGTGATGTTTTGGTTCGTTTGGGTCAGTTTCTTACTACACCGAAAACCATACCGGGGTTGCATTTAATGCACCGATTCGGGTCAGAAATCAAACGATGCACGGAATCGGCTAGAAACGAGATGAACGCACCCAATTCACTTTTTTGGACCCAATAGTGATGTTTTGGTTCGTTTGGGTCAGTTTCGTTACTGCACCGAAAACCATGCCGGGGTTGCATTTAATGCACCGATTCGGGTCGGAAACGAAACGCTGCACGGGATCATCCAGAAACAAAACGAACGCACCCTATCCACATTTTTGGACCGAATAGTGATGTTTTGGTTCGTTTGGGTCAGTTTGGTTACTGCACCGAAAACCATGCCGGGGTTGCATTTAATGCACCGATTCGGGTCGGAAACGAAACGATGCAAAGAATCGGCTAGAAACGAAACGAATGCACCCTATCCACTTTTTTGGACCCAATAGTGATGTTTTGGTTCGTTTGGGTCAGTTTCGTTACTGCACCGAAAACCATGCCGGGGTTGCATTTAATGCACCGATTCGGTCGGAAACGAAACGATGCACGGAATCGTCCAGAAACGAAAGGAACGCACCCTATCCACTTTTTTCGACCCAATAGTGATGTTTTGGTTCGTTTGGGTCAGTTTCGTTTCTGCACCGAAAACCATGCCGGGGTTGCATTTAATGCACCGATTCGGGTCGGAAACGAAACGGTGCACGGGATCGGCTAGAAACGAAACGAACGCACCCAATTCACTTTTTTGGACCCAATAGTGATGTTTTGGTTCGTTTGGGTCAGTTTCGTTACTACACCGAAAACCATGCCGGGGTTGCATTTAATGCACCGATTCGGGTCAGAAATGAAACGATCCACGGAATCGGCTACAAACAAAACGAACGCACAGAATTCAATTTTTTGGACCCAATAGTGATGTTTTGGTTCGTTTGGGTCAGTTTCGTTACTGCACCGAAAACCATGCCGGGGTTGCATTTAATGCACCGATTCGGGTCGGTAACGAAACGATGCGCGGAATCATCCAGAAACAAAACGAACGCACCCTATCCACTTTTTTGGACCGAATAGTGATGTTTTGGTTCGTTTGGGTCAGTTTGGTTACTGCACCGAAAACCATGCCGGGGTTGCATTTAATGCACCGATTCGGGTCGGAAACGAAACGATGCACGGAATCGTCTACAAATGAAAGGAGCGCACCCTATCCACTTTTTTGGACCGAATAGTGATGTTTTGGTTCGTTTGGGTCAGTTTGGTTACAGCACCGAAAACCATGCCGGGGTTGCATTTAATGCACCGATTCGGGTCGGAAACGAAATGATGCAAAGAATCGGCTAGAAACGAAACGAATGCACCCAATTCACTTTTTTGGACCCAATAGTGATGTTTTGGTTCGTTTGGGTCAGTTTCGTTACTGCACCGAAAACCATGGCGGGGTTGCATTTAATGCACCGATTCGGGTCGGAAACGAAACGGTGCACGGGATCGGCTAGAAACGAAACGAACGCACCCAATTCACTTTTTTGGACCCAATAGTGATGTTTTGGTTCGTTTGGGTCAGTTTCGTTACTACACCGAAAACCATGCCGGGGTTGCATTTAATGCACCGATTCGGGTCAGAAATGAAACGATCCACGGAATCGGCTACAAACAAAACGAACGCACAGAATTCAATTTTTTGGACCCAATAGTGATGTTTTGGTTCGTTTGGGTCAGTTTCGTTACTACACCGAAAACCATGCCGGGGTTGCATTTAATGCACCGATTCGGGTCAGAAATGAAACGATCCACGGAATAGGCTACAAACAAAACGAACGCACAGAATTCAATTTTTTGGACCCAATAGTGATGTTTTGGTTCGTTTGGGTCAGTTTCGTTACTGCACCGAAAACCATGCTGGGGTTGCATTTAATGCACCGATTCGGGTCAGAAATCAAACGATCCACGGAATCGGCTAGAAACGAGATGAACGCACCCAATTCACTTTTTTGGACCCAATAGTGATGTTTTGGTTCGTTTGGGTCAGTTTCGTTACTGCACCGAAAACCATGCCGGGGTTGCATTTAATGCACCGATTCGGGTCGGAAACGAAACGCTGCACGGGATCATCCAGAAACAAAACGAACGCACCCTATCCACATTTTTGGACCGAATAGTGATGTTTTGGTTCGTTTGGGTCAGTTTGGTTACTGCACCGAAAACCATGCCGGGGTTGCATTTAATGCACCGATTCGGGTCGGAAACGAAACGATGCAAAAAATCGGCTAGAAACGAAACGAATGCACCCTATCCACTTTTTTTGGACCCAATAGTGATGTTTTGGTTCGTTTGGGTCAGTTTCGTTACTGCACCGAAAACCATGCCGGGGTTGCATTTAATGCACCGATTCGGGTCGGAAACGAAACGATGCAAAGAATCGGCTAGAAACGAAACGAATGCACCCAATTCACTTTTTTGGACCCAATAGTGATGTTTTGGTTCGTTTGGGTCAGTTTCGTTACTGCACCGAAAACCATGCCGGGGTTGCATTTAATGCACCGATTCGGGTCGGAAATGAAACGATGCACGGAATCGTCCAGAAACGAAAGGAACGCACCCTATCCACTTTTTTCGACCCAATAGTGATGTTTTGGTTCGTTTGGGTCAGTTTCGTTACTGCACCGAAAACCATGCCGGGTTGCATTTAATGCACCGATTCGGGTCGGAAACGAAACGGTGCACGGGATCAGCTAGAAACGAAACGAACGCACCCAATTCACTTTTTTGGACCCAATAGTGATGTTTTGGTTCGTTTGGGTCAGTTTCGTTACTACACCGAAAACCATACCGGGGTTGCATTTAATGCACCGATTCGGGTCAGAAATCAAACGATGCACGGAATCGGCTAGAAACGAGATGAACGCACCCAATTCACTTTTTTGGACCCAATAGTGATGTTTTGGTTCGTTTGGGTCAGTTTCGTTACTGCACCGAAAACCATGCCGGGGTTGCATTTAATGCACCGATTCGGGTCGGAAACGAAACGCTGCACGGGATCATCCAGAAACAAAACGAACGCACCCTATCCACATTTTTGGACCGAATAGTGATGTTTTGGTTCGTTTGGGTCAGTTTGGTTACTGCACCGAAAACCATGCCGGGGTTGCATTTAATGCACCGATTCGGGTCGGAAACGAAACGATGCAAAGAATCGGCTAGAAACGAAACGAATGCACCCTATCCACTTTTTTGGACCCAATAGTGATGTTTTGGTTCGTTTGGGTCAGTTTCGTTACTGCACCGAAAACCATGCCGGGGTTGCATTTAATGCACCGATTCGGTCGGAAACGAAACGATGCACGGAATCGTCCAGAAACGAAAGGAACGCACCCTATCCACTTTTTTCGACCCAATAGTGATGTTTTGGTTCGTTTGGGTCAGTTTCGTTTCTGCACCGAAAACCATGCCGGGGTTGCATTTAATGCACCGATTCGGGTCGGAAACGAAACGGTGCACGGGATCGGCTAGAAACGAAACGAACGCACCCAATTCACTTTTTTGGACCCAATAGTGATGTTTTGGTTCGTTTGGGTCAGTTTCGTTACTACACCGAAAACCATGCCGGGGTTGCATTTAATGCACCGATTCGGGTCAGAAATGAAACGATCCACGGAATCGGCTACAAACAAAACGAACGCACAGAATTCAATTTTTTGGACCCAATAGTGATGTTTTGGTTCGTTTGGGTCAGTTTCGTTACTGCACCGAAAACCATGCCGGGGTTGCATTTAATGCACCGATTCGGGTCGGTAACGAAACGATGCGCGGAATCATCCAGAAACAAAACGAACGCACCCTATCCACTTTTTTGGACCGAATAGTGATGTTTTGGTTCGTTTGGGTCAGTTTCGTTACTGCACCGAAAACCATGCCGGGGTTGCATTTAATGCACCGATTCGGGTCGGAAACGAAACGATGCACTGGATCGGCTACAAACAAAACGAACGCACCCAATTCACTTTTTTGGACCCAATAGTGATGTTTTGGTTCGTTTGGGTCAGTTTCTTACTACACCGAAAACCATACCGGGGTTGCATTTAATGCACCGATTCGGGTCAGAAATCAAACGATGCACGGAATCGGCTAGAAACGAGATGAACGCACCCAATTCACTTTTTTGGACCCAATAGTGATGTTTTGGTTCGTTTGGGTCAGTTTCGTTACTGCACCGAAAACCATGCCGGGGTTGCATTTAATGCACCGATTCGGGTCGGAAACGAAACGCTGCACGGGATCATCCAGAAACAAAACGAACGCACCCTATCCACATTTTTGGACCGAATAGTGATGTTTTGGTTCGTTTGGGTCAGTTTGGTTACTGCACCGAAAACCATGCCGGGGTTGCATTTAATGCACCGATTCGGGTCGGAAACGAAACGATGCAAAGAATCGGCTAGAAACGAAACGAATGCACCCTATCCACTTTTTTGGACCCAATAGTGATGTTTTGGTTCGTTTGGGTCAGTTTCGTTACTGCACCGAAAACCATGCCGGGGTTGCATTTAATGCACCGATTCGGTCGGAAACGAAACGATGCACGGAATCGTCCAGAAACGAAAGGAACGCACCCTATCCACTTTTTTCGACCCAATAGTGATGTTTTGGTTCGTTTGGGTCAGTTTCGTTTCTGCACCGAAAACCATGCCGGGGTTGCATTTAATGCACCGATTCGGGTCGGAAACGAAACGGTGCACGGGATCGGCTAGAAACGAAACGAACGCACCCAATTCACTTTTTTGGACCCAATAGTGATGTTTTGGTTCGTTTGGGTCAGTTTCGTTACTACACCGAAAACCATGCCGGGGTTGCATTTAATGCACCGATTCGGGTCAGAAATGAAACGATCCACGGAATCGGCTACAAACAAAACGAACGCACAGAATTCAATTTTTTGGACCCAATAGTGATGTTTTGGTTCGTTTGGGTCAGTTTCGTTACTGCACCGAAAACCATGCCGGGGTTGCATTTAATGCACCGATTCGGGTCGGTAACGAAACGATGCGCGGAATCATCCAGAAACAAAACGAACGCACCCTATCCACTTTTTTGGACCGAATAGTGATGTTTTGGTTCGTTTGGGTCAGTTTGGTTACTGCACCGAAAACCATGCCGGGGTTGCATTTAATGCACCGATTCGGGTCGGAAACGAAACGATGCACGGAATCGTCTACAAATGAAAGGAGCGCACCCTATCCACTTTTTTGGACCGAATAGTGATGTTTTGGTTCGTTTGGGTCAGTTTGGTTACAGCACCGAAAACCATGCCGGGGTTGCATTTAATGCACCGATTCGGGTCGGAAACGAAATGATGCAAAGAATCGGCTAGAAACGAAACGAATGCACCCAATTCACTTTTTTGGACCCAATAGTGATGTTTTGGTTCGTTTGGGTCAGTTTCGTTACTGCACCGAAAACCATGCCGGGGTTGCATTTAATGCACCGATTCGGGTCGGTAACGAAACGATGCGCGGAATCATCCAGAAACAAAACGAACGCACCCTATCCACTTTTTTGGACCGAATAGTGATGTTTTGGTTCGTTTGGGTCAGTTTCGTTACTGCACCGAAAACCATGCCGGGGTTGCATTTAATGCACCGATTCGGGTCGGAAACGAAACGATGCACTGGATCGGCTACAAACAAAACGAACGCACCCAATTCACTTTTTTGGACCCAATAGTGATGTTTTGGTTCGTTTGGGTCAGTTTCTTACTACACCGAAAACCATACCGGGGTTGCATTTAATGCACCGATTCGGGTCAGAAATCAAACGATGCACGGAATCGGCTAGAAACGAGATGAACGCACCCAATTCACTTTTTTGGACCCAATAGTGATGTTTTGGTTCGTTTGGGTCAGTTTCGTTACTGCACCGAAAACCATGCCGGGGTTGCATTTAATGCACCGATTCGGGTCGGAAACGAAACGCTGCACGGGATCATCCAGAAACAAAACGAACGCACCCTATCCACATTTTTGGACCGAATAGTGATGTTTTGGTTCGTTTGGGTCAGTTTGGTTACTGCACCGAAAACCATGCCGGGGTTGCATTTAATGCACCGATTCGGGTCGGAAACGAAACGATGCAAAGAATCGGCTAGAAACGAAACGAATGCACCCTATCCACTTTTTTGGACCCAATAGTGATGTTTTGGTTCGTTTGGGTCAGTTTCGTTACTGCACCGAAAACCATGCCGGGGTTGCATTTAATGCACCGATTCGGTCGGAAACGAAACGATGCACGGAATCGTCCAGAAACGAAAGGAACGCACCCTATCCACTTTTTTCGACCCAATAGTGATGTTTTGGTTCGTTTGGGTCAGTTTCGTTTCTGCACCGAAAACCATGCCGGGGTTGCATTTAATGCACCGATTCGGGTCGGAAACGAAACGGTGCACGGGATCGGCTAGAAACGAAACGAACGCACCCAATTCACTTTTTTGGACCCAATAGTGATGTTTTGGTTCGTTTGGGTCAGTTTCGTTACTACACCGAAAACCATGCCGGGGTTGCATTTAATGCACCGATTCGGGTCAGAAATGAAACGATCCACGGAATCGGCTACAAACAAAACGAACGCACAGAATTCAATTTTTTGGACCCAATAGTGATGTTTTGGTTCGTTTGGGTCAGTTTCGTTACTGCACCGAAAACCATGCCGGGGTTGCATTTAATGCACCGATTCGGGTCGGTAACGAAACGATGCGCGGAATCATCCAGAAACAAAACGAACGCACCCTATCCACTTTTTTGGACCGAATAGTGATGTTTTGGTTCGTTTGGGTCAGTTTGGTTACTGCACCGAAAACCATGCCGGGGTTGCATTTAATGCACCGATTCGGGTCGGAAACGAAACGATGCACGGAATCGTCTACAAATGAAAGGAGCGCACCCTATCCACTTTTTTGGACCGAATAGTGATGTTTTGGTTCGTTTGGGTCAGTTTGGTTACAGCACCGAAAACCATGCCGGGGTTGCATTTAATGCACCGATTCGGGTCGGAAACGAAATGATGCAAAGAATCGGCTAGAAACGAAACGAATGCACCCAATTCACTTTTTTGGACCCAATAGTGATGTTTTGGTTCGTTTGGGTCAGTTTCGTTACTGCACCGAAAACCATGGCGGGGTTGCATTTAATGCACCGATTCGGGTCGGAAACGAAACGGTGCACGGGATCGGCTAGAAACGAAACGAACGCACCCAATTCACTTTTTTGGACCCAATAGTGATGTTTTGGTTCGTTTGGGTCAGTTTCGTTACTACACCGAAAACCATGCCGGGGTTGCATTTAATGCACCGATTCGGGTCAGAAATGAAACGATCCACGGAATCGGCTACAAACAAAACGAACGCACAGAATTCAATTTTTTGGACCCAATAGTGATGTTTTGGTTCGTTTGGGTCAGTTTCGTTACTACACCGAAAACCATGCCGGGGTTGCATTTAATGCACCGATTCGGGTCAGAAATGAAACGATCCACGGAATAGGCTACAAACAAAACGAACGCACAGAATTCAATTTTTTGGACCCAATAGTGATGTTTTGGTTCGTTTGGGTCAGTTTCGTTACTGCACCGAAAACCATGCTGGGGTTGCATTTAATGCACCGATTCGGGTCAGAAATCAAACGATCCACGGAATCGGCTAGAAACGAGATGAACGCACCCAATTCACTTTTTTGGACCCAATAGTGATGTTTTGGTTCGTTTGGGTCAGTTTCGTTACTGCACCGAAAACCATGCCGGGGTTGCATTTAATGCACCGATTCGGGTCGGTAACGAAACGATGCGCGGAATCATCCAGAAACAAAACGAACGCACCCTATCCACTTTTTTGGACCGAATAGTGATGTTTTGGTTCGTTTGGGTCAGTTTCGTTACTGCACCGAAAACCATGCCGGGGTTGCATTTAATGCACCGATTCGGGTCGGAAACGAAACGATGCACTGGATCGGCTACAAACAAAACGAACGCACCCAATTCACTTTTTTGGACCCAATAGTGATGTTTTGGTTCGTTTGGGTCAGTTTCTTACTACACCGAAAACCATACCGGGGTTGCATTTAATGCACCGATTCGGGTCAGAAATCAAACGATGCACGGAATCGGCTAGAAACGAGATGAACGCACCCAATTCACTTTTTTGGACCCAATAGTGATGTTTTGGTTCGTTTGGGTCAGTTTCGTTACTGCACCGAAAACCATGCCGGGGTTGCATTTAATGCACCGATTCGGGTCGGAAACGAAACGCTGCACGGGATCATCCAGAAACAAAACGAACGCACCCTATCCACATTTTTGGACCGAATAGTGATGTTTTGGTTCGTTTGGGTCAGTTTGGTTACTGCACCGAAAACCATGCCGGGGTTGCATTTAATGCACCGATTCGGGTCGGAAACGAAACGATGCAAAGAATCGGCTAGAAACGAAACGAATGCACCCTATCCACTTTTTTGGACCCAATAGTGATGTTTTGGTTCGTTTGGGTCAGTTTCGTTACTGCACCGAAAACCATGCCGGGGTTGCATTTAATGCACCGATTCGGTCGGAAACGAAACGATGCACGGAATCGTCCAGAAACGAAAGGAACGCACCCTATCCACTTTTTTCGACCCAATAGTGATGTTTTGGTTCGTTTGGGTCAGTTTCGTTTCTGCACCGAAAACCATGCCGGGGTTGCATTTAATGCACCGATTCGGGTCGGAAACGAAACGGTGCACGGGATCGGCTAGAAACGAAACGAACGCACCCAATTCACTTTTTTGGACCCAATAGTGATGTTTTGGTTCGTTTGGGTCAGTTTCGTTACTACACCGAAAACCATGCCGGGGTTGCATTTAATGCACCGATTCGGGTCAGAAATGAAACGATCCACGGAATCGGCTACAAACAAAACGAACGCACAGAATTCAATTTTTTGGACCCAATAGTGATGTTTTGGTTCGTTTGGGTCAGTTTCGTTACTGCACCGAAAACCATGCCGGGGTTGCATTTAATGCACCGATTCGGGTCGGTAACGAAACGATGCGCGGAATCATCCAGAAACAAAACGAACGCACCCTATCCACTTTTTTGGACCGAATAGTGATGTTTTGGTTCGTTTGGGTCAGTTTGGTTACTGCACCGAAAACCATGCCGGGGTTGCATTTAATGCACCGATTCGGGTCGGAAACGAAACGATGCACGGAATCGTCTACAAATGAAAGGAGCGCACCCTATCCACTTTTTTGGACCGAATAGTGATGTTTTGGTTCGTTTGGGTCAGTTTGGTTACAGCACCGAAAACCATGCCGGGGTTGCATTTAATGCACCGATTCGGGTCGGAAACGAAATGATGCAAAGAATCGGCTAGAAACGAAACGAATGCACCCAATTCACTTTTTTGGACCCAATAGTGATGTTTTGGTTCGTTTGGGTCAGTTTCGTTACTGCACCGAAAACCATGGCGGGGTTGCATTTAATGCACCGATTCGGGTCGGAAACGAAACGGTGCACGGGATCGGCTAGAAACGAAACGAACGCACCCAATTCACTTTTTTGGACCCAATAGTGATGTTTTGGTTCGTTTGGGTCAGTTTCGTTACTACACCGAAAACCATGCCGGGGTTGCATTTAATGCACCGATTCGGGTCAGAAATGAAACGATCCACGGAATCGGCTACAAACAAAACGAACGCACAGAATTCAATTTTTTGGACCCAATAGTGATGTTTTGGTTCGTTTGGGTCAGTTTCGTTACTACACCGAAAACCATGCCGGGGTTGCATTTAATGCACCGATTCGGGTCAGAAATGAAACGATCCACGGAATAGGCTACAAACAAAACGAACGCACAGAATTCAATTTTTTGGACCCAATAGTGATGTTTTGGTTCGTTTGGGTCAGTTTCGTTACTGCACCGAAAACCATGCTGGGGTTGCATTTAATGCACCGATTCGGGTCAGAAATCAAACGATCCACGGAATCGGCTAGAAACGAGATGAACGCACCCAATTCACTTTTTTGGACCCAATAGTGATGTTTTGGTTCGTTTGGGTCAGTTTCGTTACTGCACCGAAAACCATGCCGGGGTTGCATTTAATGCACCGATTCGGGTCGGAAACGAAACGCTGCACGGGATCATCCAGAAACAAAACGAACGCACCCTATCCACATTTTTGGACCGAATAGTGATGTTTTGGTTCGTTTGGGTCAGTTTGGTTACTGCACCGAAAACCATGCCGGGGTTGCATTTAATGCACCGATTCGGGTCGGAAACGAAACGATGCAAAAAATCGGCTAGAAACGAAACGAATGCACCCTATCCACTTTTTTTGGACCCAATAGTGATGTTTTGGTTCGTTTGGGTCAGTTTCGTTACTGCACCGAAAACCATGCCGGGGTTGCATTTAATGCACCGATTCGGGTCGGAAACGAAACGATGCAAAGAATCGGCTAGAAACGAAACGAATGCACCCAATTCACTTTTTTGGACCCAATAGTGATGTTTTGGTTCGTTTGGGTCAGTTTCGTTACTGCACCGAAAACCATGCCGGGGTTGCATTTAATGCACCGATTCGGGTCGGAAATGAAACGATGCACGGAATCGTCCAGAAACGAAAGGAACGCACCCTATCCACTTTTTTCGACCCAATAGTGATGTTTTGGTTCGTTTGGGTCAGTTTCGTTACTGCACCGAAAACCATGCCGGGTTGCATTTAATGCACCGATTCGGGTCGGAAACGAAACGGTGCACGGGATCAGCTAGAAACGAAACGAACGCACCCAATTCACTTTTTTGGACCCAATAGTGATGTTTTGGTTCGTTTGGGTCAGTTTCGTTACTACACCGAAAACCATACCGGGGTTGCATTTAATGCACCGATTCGGGTCAGAAATCAAACGATGCACGGAATCGGCTAGAAACGAGATGAACGCACCCAATTCACTTTTTTGGACCCAATAGTGATGTTTTGGTTCGTTTGGGTCAGTTTCGTTACTGCACCGAAAACCATGCCGGGGTTGCATTTAATGCACCGATTCGGGTCGGAAACGAAACGCTGCACGGGATCATCCAGAAACAAAACGAACGCACCCTATCCACATTTTTGGACCGAATAGTGATGTTTTGGTTCGTTTGGGTCAGTTTGGTTACTGCACCGAAAACCATGCCGGGGTTGCATTTAATGCACCGATTCGGGTCGGAAACGAAACGATGCAAAGAATCGGCTAGAAACGAAATGAATGCACCCTATCCACTTTTTTGGACCCAATAGTGATGTTTTGGTTCGTTTGGGTCAGTTTCGTTACTGCACCGAAAACCATGCCGGGGTTGCATTTAATGCACCGATTCGGTCGGAAACGAAACGATGCACGGAATCGTCCAGAAACGAAAGGAACGCACCCTATCCACTTTTTTCGACCCAATAGTGATGTTTTGGTTCGTTTGGGTCAGTTTCGTTTCTGCACCGAAAACCATGCCGGGGTTGCATTTAATGCACCGATTCGGGTCGGAAACGAAACGGTGCACGGGATCGGCTAGAAACGAAACGAACGCACCCAATTCACTTTTTTGGACCCAATAGTGATGTTTTGGTTCGTTTGGGTCAGTTTCGTTACTACACCGAAAACCATGCCGGGGTTGCATTTAATGCACCGATTCGGGTCAGAAATGAAACAATCCACGGAATCGGCTACAAACAAAACGAACGCACAGAATTCAATTTTTTGGACCCAATAGTGATGTTTTGGTTCGTTTGGGTCAGTTTCGTTACTGCACCGAAAACCATGCCGGGGTTGCATTTAATGCACCGATTCGGGTCGGTAACGAAACGATGCGCGGAATCATCCAGAAACAAAACGAACGCACCCTATCCACTTTTTTGGACCGAATAGTGATGTTTTGGTTCGTTTGGGTCAGTTTGGTTACTGCACCGAAAACCATGCCGGGGTTGCATTTAATGCACCGATTCGGGTCGGAAACGAAACGATGCACGGAATCGTCTACAAATGAAAGGAGCGCACCCTATCCACTTTTTTGGACCGAATAGTGATGTTTTGGTTCGTTTGGGTCAGTTTGGTTACAGCACCGAAAACCATGCCGGGGTTGCATTTAATGCACCGATTCGGGTCGGAAACGAAATGATGCAAAGAATCGGCTAGAAACGAAACGAATGCACCCAATTCACTTTTTTGGACCCAATAGTGATGTTTTGGTTCGTTTGGGTCAGTTTCGTTACTGCACCGAAAACCATGCCGGGGTTGCATTTAATGCACCGATTCGGGTCGGAAACGAAACGATGCACTGGATCGGCTACAAACAAAACGAACGCACCCAATTCACTTTTTTGGACCCAATAGTGATGTTTTGGTTCGTTTGGGTCAGTTTCGTTACTGCACCGAAAACCATGCCGGGGTTGCATTTAATGCACCGATTCGGGTCGGAAACGAAACGATGCACTGGATCGGCTACAAACAAAACGAACGCACCCAATTCACTTTTTTGGACCCAATAGTGATGTTTTGGTTCGTTTGGGTCAGTTTCTTACTACACCGAAAACCATACCGGGGTTGCATTTAATGCACCGATTCGGGTTTGAAATGAAACGTTGCACGGAATCGGCTACAAACAAAACGAACGCACATAATTCAATTTTTTGGACCCAATAGTGATGTTTTGGTTCGTTTGGGTCAGTTTCGTTACTGCACCGAAAACCATGCCGGGGTTGCATTTAATGCACCGATTCGGGTCGGAAACGAAACGATGCACGGAATCATCCAAAAACGAAACGAACGCACCCTATCCACTTTTTTGGACCCAATAGTGATGTTTTGGTTCGTTTGGGTCAGTTTGGTTACTGCACCGAAAACCATGCCGGGGTTGCATATAACGCACCGATTCGGGTCGGAAACGAAACGGTGCACGGGATCGGCTAGAAACGAAACGAACGCACCCAATTCACTTTTTTGGACCCAATAGTGATGTTTTGGTTCGTTTGGGTCAGTTTCGTTACTACACCGAAAACCATACCGGGGTTGCATTTAATGCACCGATTCGGGTCAGAAATGAAACGATCCACGGAATCGGCTACAAACAAAACGAACGCACAGAATTCAATTTTTTGGACCCAATAGTGATGTTTTGGTTCGTTTGGGTCAGTTTCGTTACTGCACCGAAAACCATGCCGGGGTTGCATTTAATGCACCGATTCGGGTCGGTAACGAAACGATGCGCGGAATCATCCAGAAACGAAACGAACGCACCCTATCCACTTTTTTGGACCGAATAGTGATGTTTTGGTTCGTTTGGGTCAGTTTGGTTACTGCACCGAAAACCATGCCGGGGTTGCATTTAATGCACCGATTCGGGTCGGAAACGAAACGATGCACGGAATCGTCTACAAATGAAAGGAGCGCACCCTATCCACTTTTTTGGACCGAATAGTGATGTTTTGGTTCGTTTGGGTCAGTTTGGTTACAGCACCGAAAACCATGCCGGGGTTGCATTTAATGCACCGATTCGGGTCGGAAACGAAATGATGCAAAGAATCGGCTAGAAACGAAACGAATGCACCCAATTCACTTTTTTGGACCCAATAGTGATGTTTTGGTTCGTTTGGGTCAGTTTCGTTACTGCACCGAAAACCATGCCGGGGTTGCATTTAATGCACCGATTCGGGTCGGAAACGAAACGATGCACTGGATCGGCTACAAACAAAACGAACGCACCCAATTCACTTTTTTGGACCCAATAGTGATGTTTTGGTTCGTTTGGGTCAGTTTCGTTACTGCACCGAAAACCATGCCGGGGTTGCATTTAATGCACCGATTCGGGTCGGAAACGAAACGATGCACTGGATCGGCTACAAACAAAACGAACGCACCCAATTCACTTTTTTGGACCCAATAGTGATGTTTTGGTTCGTTTGGGTCAGTTTCTTACTACACCGAAAACCATACCGGGGTTGCATTTAATGCACCGATTCGGGTTTGAAATGAAACGTTGCACGGAATCGGCTACAAACAAAACGAACGCACATAATTCAATTTTTTGGACCCAATAGTGATGTTTTGGTTCGTTTGGGTCAGTTTCGTTACTGCACCGAAAACCATGCCGGGGTTGCATTTAATGCACCGATTCGGGTCGGAAACGAAACGATGCACGGAATCATCCAAAAACAAAATGAACGCACCCTATCCACTTTTTTGGACCCAATAGTGATGTTTTGGTTCGTTTGGGTCAGTTTGGTTACTGCACCGAAAACCATGCCGGGGTTGCATATAACGCACCGATTCGGGTCGGAAACGAAACGGTGCACGGGATCGGCTAGAAACGAAACGAACGCACCCAATTCACTTTTTTGGACCCAATAGTGATGTTTTGGTTCGTTTGGGTCAGTTTCGTTACTACACCGAAAACCATACCGGGGTTGCATTTAATGCACCGATTCGGGTCAGAAATGAAACGATCCACGGAATCGGCTACAAACAAAACGAACGCACAGAATTCAATTTTTTGGACCCAATAGTGATGTTTTGGTTCGTTTGGGTCAGTTTCGTTACTGCACCGAAAACCATGCCGGGGTTGCATTTAATGCACCGATTCGGGTCGGTAACGAAACGATGCGCGGAATCATCCAGAAACGAAACGAACGCACCCTATCCACTTTTTTGGACCGAATAGTGATGTTTTGGTTCGTTTGGGTCAGTTTGGTTACTGCAACGAAAACCATGCCGGGGTTGCATTTAATGCACCGATTCGGGTCGGAAACGAAACGATGCACGGAATCGTCTACAAATGAAAGGAGCGCACCCTATCCACTTTTTTGGACCGAATAGTGATGTTTTGGTTCGTTTGGGTCAGTTTGGTTACTGCACCGAAAACCATGCCGGGGTTGCATTTAATACACCGATTCGGGTCGGAAACGAAACGGTGCACGAGATCGGCTAGAAACGAAACGAACGCACCCAATTCACTTTTTTGGACCCAATAGTGATGTTTTGGTTCGTTTGGGTCAGTTTCGTTACTACACCGAAAACCATGCCGGGGTTGCATTTAATGCACCGATTCGGGTCAGAAATGAAACGATCCACGGAATCGGCTACAAACAAAACGAACGCACAGAATTCAATTTTTTGGACCCAATAGTGATGTTTTGGTTCGTTTGGGTCAGTTTCGTTACTGCACCGAAAACCATGCTGGGGTTGCATTTAATGCACCGATTCGGGTCAGAAATCAAACGATGCACGGAATCGGCTAGAAACGAGATGAACGCACCCAATTCACTTTTTCGGACCCAATAGTGATGTTTTGGTTCGTTTGGGTCAGTTTCGTTACTACACCGAAAACCATGCCGGGGTTGCATTTAATGCACCGATTCGGGTCAGAAATGAAACGATCCACGGAATCGGCTACAAACAAAACGAACGCACAGAATTCAATTTTTTGGACCCAATAGTGATGTTTTGGTTCGTTTGGGTCGGTTTCGTTACTGCACCGAAAACCATGCTGGGGTTGCATTTAATGCACCGATTCGGGTCAGAAATCAAACGATCCACGGAATCGGCTAGAAACGAGATGAACGCACCCAATTCACTTTTTTGGACCCAATAGTGATGTTTTGGTTCGTTTCGGTCAGTTTCGTTACTGCACCGAAAACCATGCCGGGGTTGCATTTAATGCACCGATTCGGGTCGGAAACGAAACGATGCACGGAATCGTCTACAAATGAAAGGAGCGCACCCTATCCACTTTTTTGGACCGAATAGTGATGTTTTGGTTCGTTTGGGTCAGTTTGGTTACTGCACCGAAAACCATGCCGGGGTTGGATTTAATGCACCGATTCGGGTCGGAAACGAAATGATGCAAAGAATCGGCTAGAAACGAAACGAATGCACCCAATTCACTTTTTTGGACCCAATAGTGATGTTTTGGTTCGTTTGGGTCAGTTTCGTTACTGCACCGAAAACCATGCCGGGGTTGCATTTAATGCACCGATTCGGGTCGGAAACGAAACGATGCACTGGATCGGCTACAAACAAAACGAACGCACCCAATTCACTTTTTTGGACCCAATAGTGATGTTTTGGTTCGTTTGGGTCAGTTTCGTTACTGCACCGAAAACCATGCCGGGGTTGCATTTAATGTACCGATTCGGGTCGGAAACGAAACGATGCACTGGATCGGCTACAAACAAAACGAACGCACCCAATTCACTTTTTTGGACCCAATAGTGATGTTTTGGTTCGTTTGGGTCAGTTTCTTACTACACCGAAAACCATACCGGGGTTGCATTTAATGCACCGATTCGGGTTTGAAATGAAACGATGCACGGAATCGGCTACAAACAAAACGAACGCACATAATTCAATTTTTTGGACCCAATAGTGATGTTTTGGTTCGTTTGGGTCAGTTTCGTTACTGCACCGAAAACCATGCCGGGGTTGCATTTAATGCACCGATTCGGGTCGGAAACGAAACGATGCACGGAATCATCCAGAAACGAAACGAACGCACCCTATCCACTTTTTTGGACCCAATAGTGATGTTTTGGTTCGTTTGGGTCAGTTTGGTTACTGCACCGAAAACCATGCCGGGGTTGCATATAACGCACCGATTCGGGTCGGAAACGAAACGGTGCACGGGATCGGCTAGAAACGAAACGAACGCACCCAATTCACTTTTTTGGACCCAATAGTGATGTTTTGGTTCGTTTGGGTCAGTTTCGTTACTGCACCGAAAACCATGCCGGGGTTGCATTTAATGCACCGATTCGGGTCGGAAACGAAACGGTGCACGGGATCGGCTAGAAACGAAACGAACGCACCCAATTCACTTTTTTGGACCCAATAGTGATGTTTTGGTTCGTTTGGGTCAGTTTCGTTACTACACCGAAAACCATGCCGGGGTTGCATTTAATGCACCGATTCGGGTCAGAAATGAAACGATCCACGGAATCGGCTACAAACAAAACGAACGCACAGAATTCAATTTTTTGGACCCAATAGTGATGTTTTGGTTCGTTTGGGTCAGTTTCGTTACTGCACCGAAAACCATGCTGGGGTTGCATTTAATGCACCGATTCGGGTCAGAAATCAAACGATGCACGGAATCGGCTAGAAACGAGATGAACGCACCCAATTCACTTTTTTGGACCCAATAGTGATGTTTTGGTTCGTTTCGGTCAGTTTCGTTACTGCACCGAAAACCATGCCGGGGTTGCATTTAATGCACCGTTTCGGGTCGGAAACGAAACGATGCACGGAATCGTCTACAAATGAAAGGAGCGCACCCTATCCACTTTTTTGGACCGAATAGTGATGTTTTGGTTCGTTTGGGTCAGTTTGGTTACTGCACCGAAAACCATGCCGGGGTTGGATTTAATGCACCGATTCGGGTCGGAAACGAAATGATGCAAAGAATCGGCTACAAACGAAACGAATGCACCCAATTCACTTTTTTGGACCCAATAGTGATGTTTTGGTTCGTTTGGGTCAGTTTCGTTACTGCACCGAAAACCATGCCGGGGTTGCATTTAATGCACCGATTCGGGTCGGAAACGAAACGATGCACTGGATCGGCTACAAACAAAACGAACGCACCCAATTCACTTTTTTGGACCCAATAGTGATGTTTTGGTTCGTTTGGGTCAGTTTCGTTACTGCACCGAAAACCATGCCGGGGTTGCATTTAATGCACCGATTCGGGTCGGAAACGAAACGGTGCACGGGATCGGCTAGAAACGAAACGAACGCACCCAATTCACTTTTTTGGACCCAATAGTGATGTTTTGGTTCGTTTGGGTCAGTTTCGTTACTACACCGAAAACCATGCCGGGGTTGCATTTAATGCACCGATTCGGGTCAGAAATGAAACGATCCACGGAATCGGCTACAAACAAAACGAACGCACAGAATTCAATTTTTTGGACCCAATAGTGATGTTTTGGTTCGTTTGGGTCAGTTTCGTTACTGCACCGAAAACCATGCTGGGGTTGCATTTAATGCACCGATTCGGGTCAGAAATCAAACGATGCACGGAATCGGCTAGAAACGAGATGAACGCACCCAATTCACTTTTTTGGACCCAATAGTGATGTTTTGGTTCGTTTCGGTCAGTTTCGTTACTGCACCGAAAACCATGCCGGGGTTGCATTTAATGCACCGTTTCGGGTCGGAAACGAAACGATGCACGGAATCGTCTACAAATGAAAGGAGCGCACCCTATCCACTTTTTTGGACCGAATAGTGATGTTTTGGTTCGTTTGGGTCAGTTTGGTTACTGCACCGAAAACCATGCCGGGGTTGGATTTAATGCACCGATTCGGGTCGGAAACGAAATGATGCAAAGAATCGGCTAGAAACGAAACGAATGCACCCAATTCACTTTTTTGGACCCAATAGTGATGTTTTGGTTCGTTTGGGTCAGTTTCGTTACTGCACCGAAAACCATGCCGGGGTTGCATTTAATGCACCGATTCGGGTCGGAAACGAAACGATGCACTGGATCGGCTACAAACAAAACGAACGCACCCAATTCACTTTTTTGGACCCAATAGTGATGTTTTGGTTCGTTTGGGTCAGTTTCGTTACTGCACCGAAAACCATGCCGGGGTTGCATTTAATGCACCGATTCGGGTCGGAAACGAAACGATGCACTGGATCGGCTACAAACAAAACGAACGCACCCAATTCACTTTTTTGGACCCAATAGTGATGTTTTGGTTCGTTTGGGTCAGTTTCGTTACTACACCGAAAACCATGCCGGGGTTGCATTTAATGCACCGATTCGGGTCAGAAATGAAACGATCCACGGAATCGGCTACAAACAAAACGAACGCACATAATTCAATTTTTTGGACCCAATAGTGATGTTTTGGTTCGTTTGGGTCAGTTTCGTTACTGCACCGAAAACCATGCTGGGGTTGCATTTAATGCACCGATTCGGGTCAGAAATCAAACGATGCACGGAATCGGCTAGAAACGAGATGAACGCACCCAATTCACTTTTTTGGACCCAATAGTGATGTTTTGGTTCGTTTCGGTCAGTTTCGTTACTGCACCGAAAACCATGCCGGGGTTGCATTTAATGCACCGATTCGGGTCGGAAACGAAACGATGCACGGAATCGTCTACAAATGAAAGGAGCGCACCCTATCTACTTTTTTGGACCGAATAGTGATGTTTTGGTTCGTTTGGGTCAGTTTGGTTACTGCACCGAAAACCATGCCGGGTTGGATTTAATGCACCGATTCGGGTCGGAAACGAAATGATGCAAAGAATCGGCTAGAAACGAAACGAATGCACCCAATTCACTTTTTTGGACCCAATAGTGATGTTTTGGTTCGTTTGGGTCAGTTTCGTTACTGCACCGAAAACCATGCCGGGGTTGCATTTAATGCACCGATTCGGGTCGGAAACGAAACGATGCACTGGATCGGCTACAAACAAAACGAACGCACCCAATTCACTTTTTTGGACCCAATAGTGATGTTTTGGTTCGTTTGGGTCAGTTTCGTTACTGCACCGAAAACCATGCCGGGGTTGCATTTAATGTACCGATTCGGGTCGGAAACGAAACGATGCACTGGATCGGCTACAAACAAAACGAACGCACCCAATTCACTTTTTTGGACCCAATAGTGATGTTTTGGTTCGTTTGGGTCAGTTTCTTACTACACCGAAAACCATACCGGGGTTGCATTTAATGCACCGATTCGGGTTTGAAATGAAACGATGCACGGAATCGGCTACAAACAAAACGAACGCACATAATTCAATTTTTTGGACCCAATAGTGATGTTTTGGTTCGTTTGGGTCAGTTTCGTTACTGCACCGAAAACCATGCCGGGGTTGCATTTAATGCACCGATTCGGGTCGGAAACGAAACGATGCACGGAATCATCCAGAAACGAAACGAACGCACCCTATCCACTTTTTTGGACCCAATAGTGATGTTTTGGTTCGTTTGGGTCAGTTTGGTTACTGCACCGAAAACCATGCCGGGGTTGCATATAACGCACCGATTCGGGTCGGAAACGAAACGGTGCACGGGATCGGCTAGAAACGAAACGAACGCACCCAATTCACTTTTTTGGACCCAATAGTGATGTTTTGGTTCGTTTGGGTCAGTTTCGTTACTACAGCGAAAACCATACCGGGGTTGCATTTAATGCACCGATTCGGGTCAGAAATGAAACGATCCACGGAATCGGCTACAAACAAAACGAACGCACAGAATTAAATTTTTTGGACCCAATAGTGATGTTTTGGTTCGTTTGGGTCAGTTTCGTTACTGCACCGAAAACCATGCCGGGGTTGCATTTAATGCACCGATTCGGGTCGGTAACGAAACGATGCGCGGAATCATCCAGAAACAAAACGAACGCACCCTATCCACTTTTTTGGACCGAATAGTGATGTTTTGGTTCGTTTGGGTCAGTTTGGTTACTGCACCGAAAACCATGCCGGGGTTGCATTTAATGCACCGATTCGGGTCGGAAACGAAACGATGCACGGAATCGTCTACAAATGAAAGGAGCGCACCCTATCCACTTTTTTGGACCGAATAGTGATGTTTTGGTTCGTTTGGGTCAGTTTGGTTACTGCACCGAAAACCATGCCGGGGTTGCATTTAATACACCGATTCGGGTCGGAAACGAAACGGTGCACGAGATCGGCTAGAAACGAAACGAACGCACCCAATTCACTTTTTTGGACCCAATAGTGATGTTTTGGTTCGTTTGGGTCAGTTTCGTTACTACACCGAAAACCATGCCGGGGTTGCATTTAATGCACCGATTCGGGTCAGAAATGAAACGATCCACGGAATCGGCTACAAACAAAACGAACGCACAGAATTCAATTTTTTGGACCCAATAGTGATGTTTTGGTTCGTTTGGGTCAGTTTCGTTACTGCACCGAAAACCATGCTGGGGTTGCATTTAATGCACCGATTCGGGTCAGAAATCAAACGATGCACGGAATCGGCTAGAAACGAGATGAACGCACCCAATTCACTTTTTCGGACCCAATAGTGATGTTTTGGTTCGTTTGGGTCAGTTTCGTTACTACACCGAAAACCATGCGGGGGTTGCATTTAATGCACCGATTCGGGTCAGAAATGAAACGATCCACGGAATCGGCTACAAACAAAACGAACGCACAGAATTCAATTTTTTGGACCCAATAGTGATGTTTTGGTTCGTTTGGGTCGGTTTCGTTACTGCACCGAAAACCATGCTGGGGTTGCATTTAATGCACCGATTCGGGTCAGAAATCAAACGATCCACGGAATCGGCTAGAAACGAGATGAACGCACCCAATTCACTTTTTTGGACCCAATAGTGATGTTTTGGTTCGTTTGGGTAAGTTTCGTTACTGCACTGAAAACCATGCCGGGGTTGCATTTAATGCACCGATTCGGGTCGGAAACGAAACGCTGCACGGGATCATCCAGAAACAAAACGAACGCACCCTATCCACTTTTTTGGACCGAATAGTGATGTTTTGGTTCGTTTGGGTCAGTTTGGTTACTGCACCGAAAACCATGCCGGGGTTGCATTTAATGCACCAATTCGGGTCGGAAACGAAACGATGCACGGAATCCTCTACAAATGAAAGGAGCGCACCCTATCCACATTTTTGGACCGAATAGTGATGTTTTGGTTCGTTTGGGTCAGTTTGGTTACTGCACCGAAAACCATGCCGGGGTTGCATTTAATGCACCGATTCGGGTCGGAAACGAAACGATGCAAAGAATCGGCTAGAAACGAAACGAATGCACCCAATTCACTTTTTTGGACCCAATAGTGATGTTTTGGTTCGTTTGGGTCAGTTTCGTTACTGCACCGAAAACAATGCCGGGGTTGCATTTAATGCACCGATTCGGGTCGGAAATGAAACGATGCACGGAATCGTCCAGAAACGAAAGGAACGCACCCTATCCACTTTTTTCGACCCAATAGTGATGTTTTGGTTCGTTTGGGTCAGTTTCGTTACTGCACCGAAAACCATGCCGGGGTTGCATTTAATGCACCGATTCGGGTCGGAAACGAAACGGTGCACGGGATCGGCTAGAAACGAAACGAACGCACCCAATTCACTTTTTTGTACCCAATAGTGATGTTTTGGTTCGTTTGGGTCAGTTTCGTTACTGCACCGAAAACCATGCCGGGGTTGCATTTAATGCACCGATTCGGGTCGGAAACGAAACGGTGCACGGGATCGGCTAGAAACGAAACGAACGCACCCAATTCACTTTTTTGGACCCAATAGTGATGTTTTGGTTCGTTTGGGTCAGTTTCGTTACTACACCGAAAACCATGCCGGGGTTGCATTTAATGCACCGATTCGGGTCGGAAACGAAACGCTGCACGGGATCATCCAGAAACAAAACGAACGCACCCTATCCACATTTTTGGACCGAATAGTGATGTTTTGGTTCGTTTGGGTCAGTTTCGTTACTGCACCGAAAACCATGCCGGGGTTGCATTTAATACACCGATTCGGGTCGGAAACGAAACGATGCAAAGAATCGTCTACAAATGAAAGGAGCGCACCCTATCCACATTTTTGGACCGAATAGTGATGTTTTGGTTCGTTTGGGTCAGTTTGGTTACTGCACCGAAAACCATGCCGGGGTTGCATTTAATGCACCGATTCGGGTCGGAAACGAAACGATGCAAAGAATCGGCTAGAAACGAAACGAATGCACCCTATCCACTTTTTTGGACCCAATAGTGATGTTTTGGTTCGTTTGGGTCAGTTTCGTTACTGCACCGAAAACCATGCCGGGGTTGCATTTAATGCACCGATTCGGTCGGAAACGAAACGATACACGGAATCGTCCAGAAACGAAAGGAACGCACCCTATCCACTTTTTTCGACCCAATAGTGATGTTTTGGTTCGTTTGGGTCAGTTTCGTTTCTACACCGAAAACCATGCCGGGGTTGCATTTAATGCACCGATTCGGGTCGGAAACGAAACGGTGCACGGGATCGGCTAGAATCGAAACGAACGCACCCAATTCACTTTTTTGGACCCAATAGTGATGTTTTGGTTCGTTTGGGTCAGTTTCGTTACTACACCGAAAACCATGCCGGGGTTGCATTTAATGCACCGATTCGGGTCAGAAAGGAAACGATCCACGGAATCGGCTACAAACAAAACGAACGCACAGAATTCAATTTTTTGGACCCAATAGTGATGTTTTGGTTCGTTTGGGTCAGTTTCGTTACTGCACCGAAAACCATGCCGGGGTTGCATTTAATGCACCGATTCGGGTCGGTAACGAAACGATGCGCGGAATCATCCAGAAACAAAACGAACGCACCCTATCCACTTTTTTGGACCGAATAGTGATGTTTTGGTTCGTTTGGGTCAGTTTGGTTACTGCACCGAAAACCATGCCGGGGTTGCATTTAATGCACCGATTCGGGTCGGAAACGAAACGATGCACGGAATCGTCTACAAATGAAAGGAGCGCACCCTATCCACTTTTTTGGACCGAATAGTGATGTTTTGGTTCGTTTGGGTCAGTTTGGTTACTGCACCGAAAACCATGCCGGGGTTGCATTTAATGCACCGATTCGGGTCGGAAACGAAATGATGCAAAGAATCGGCTAGAAACGAAACGAATGCACCCAATTCACTTTTTTGGACCCAATAGTGATGTTTTGGTTCGTTTGGGTCAGTTTCGTTACTGCACCGAAAACCATGCCGGGGTTGCATTTAATGCACCGATTCGGGTCGGAAACGAAACGATGCACTGGATCGGCTACAAACAAAACGAACGCACCCAATTCACTTTTTTGGACCCAATAGTGATGTTTTGGTTCGTTTGGGTCAGTTTCGTTACTGCACCGAAAACCATGTCGGGGTTGCATTTAATGCACCGATTCGGGTCGGAAACGAAACGATGCACTGGATCGGCTACAAACAAAACGAACGCACCCAATTCACTTTTTTGGACCCAATAGTGATGTTTTGGTTCGTTTGGGTCAGTTTCTTACTACACCGAAAACCATACCGGGGTTGCATTTAATGCACCGATTCGGGTTTGAAATGAAACGATGCACGGAATCGGCTACAAACAAAACGAACGCACATAATTCAATTTTTTGGACCCAATAGTGATGTTTTGGTTCGTTTGGGTCAGTTTCGTTACTGCACCGAAAACCATGCCGGGGTTGCATTTAATGCACCGATTCGGGTCGGAAACGAAACGATGCACGGAATCATCCAGAAACGAAACGAACGCACCCTATCCACTTTTTTGGACCCAATAGTGATGTTTTGGTTCGTTTGGGTCAGTTTGGTTACTGCACCGAAAACCATGCCGGGGTTGCATATAACGCACCGATTCGGGTCGGAAACGAAACGGTGCACGGGATCGGCTAGAAACGAAACGAACGCACCCAATTCACTTTTTTGGACCCAATAGTGATGTTTTGGTTCGTTTGGGTCAGTTTCGTTACTACACCGAAAACCATACCGGGGTTGCATTTAATGCACCGATTCGGGTCAGAAATGAAACGATCCACGGAATCGGCTACAAACAAAACGAACGCACAGAATTAAATTTTTTGGACCCAATAGTGATGTTTTGGTTCGTTTGGGTCAGTTTCGTTACTGCACCGAAAACCATGCCGGGGTTGCATTTAATGCACCGATTCGGGTCGGTAACGAAACGATGCGCGGAATCATCCAGAAACAAAACGAACGCACCCTATCCACTTTTTTGGACCGAATAGTGATGTTTTGGTTCGTTTGGGTCAGTTTGGTTACTGCACCGAAAACCATGCCGGGGTTGCATTTAATGCACCTCGGAAACGAAACGATGCACGGAATCGTCTACAAATGAAAGGAGCGCACCCTATCCACTTTTTTGGACCGAATAGTGATGTTTTGGTTCGTTTGGGTCAGTTTGGTTACTGCACCGAAAACCATGCCGGGGTTGCATTTAATACACCGATTCGGGTCGGAAACGAAACGGTGCACGAGATCGGCTAGAAACGAAACGAACGCACCCAATTCACTTTTTTGGACCCAATAGTGATGTTTTGGTTCGTTTGGGTCAGTTTCGTTACTACACCGAAAACCATGCCGGGGTTGCATTTAATGCACCGATTCGGGTCAGAAATGAAACGATCCACGGAATCGGCTACAAACAAAACGAACGCACAGAATTCAATTTTTTGGACCCAATAGTGATGTTTTGGTTCGTTTGGGTCAGTTTCGTTACTGCACCGAAAACCATGCTGGGGTTGCATTTAATGCACCGATTCGGGTCAGAAATCAAACGATGCACGGAATCGGCTAGAAACGAGATGAACGCACCCAATTCACTTTTTCGGACCCAATAGTGATGTTTTGGTTCGTTTGGGTCAGTTTCGTTACTACACCGAAAACCATGCGGGGGTTGCATTTAATGCACCGATTCGGGTCAGAAATGAAACGATCCACGGAATCGGCTACAAACAAAACGAACGCACAGAATTCAATTTTTTGGACCCAATAGTGATGTTTTGGTTCGTTTGGGTCGGTTTCGTTACTGCACCGAAAACCATGCTGGGGTTGCATTTAATGCACCGATTCGGGTCAGAAATCAAACGATCCACGGAATCGGCTAGAAACGAGATGAACGCACCCAATTCACTTTTTTGGACCCAATAGTGATGTTTTGGTTCGTTTGGGTAAGTTTCGTTACTGCACTGAAAACCATGCCGGGGTTGCATTTAATGCACCGATTCGGGTCGGAAACGAAACGCTGCACGGGATCATCCAGAAACAAAACGAACGCACCCTATCCACTTTTTTGGACCGAATAGTGATGTTTTGGTTCGTTTGGGTCAGTTTGGTTACTGCACCGAAAACCATGCCGGGGTTGCATTTAATGCACCAATTCGGGTCGGAAACGAAACGATGCACGGAATCCTCTACAAATGAAAGGAGCGCACCCTATCCACATTTTTGGACCGAATAGTGATGTTTTGGTTCGTTTGGGTCAGTTTGGTTACTGCACCGAAAACCATGCCGGGGTTGCATTTAATGCACCGATTCGGGTCGGAAACGAAACGATGCAAAGAATCGGCTAGAAACGAAACGAATGCACCCAATTCACTTTTTTGGACCCAATAGTGATGTTTTGGTTCGTTTGGGTCAGTTTCGTTACTGCACCGAAAACAATGCCGGGGTTGCATTTAATGCACCGATTCGGGTCGGAAATGAAACGATGCACGGAATCGTCCAGAAACGAAAGGAACGCACCCTATCCACTTTTTTCGACCCAATAGTGATGTTTTGGTTCGTTTGGGTCAGTTTCGTTACTGCACCGAAAACCATGCCGGGGTTGCATTTAATGCACCGATTCGGGTCGGAAACGAAACGGTGCACGGGATCGGCTAGAAACGAAACGAACGCACCCAATTCACTTTTTTGGACCCAATAGTGATGTTTTGGTTCGTTTGGGTCAGTTTCGTTACTGCACCGAAAACCATGCCGGGGTTGCATTTAATGCACCGATTCGGGTCGGAAACGAAACGGTGCACGGGATCGGCTAGAAACGAAACGAACGCACCCAATTCACTTTTTTGGACCCAATAGTGATGTTTTGGTTCGTTTGGGTCAGTTTCGTTACTACACCGAAAACCATGCCGGGGTTGCATTTAATGCACCGATTCGGGTCGGAAACGAAACGCTGCACGGGATCATCCAGAAACAAAACGAACGCACCCTATCCACATTTTTGGACCGAATAGTGATGTTTTGGTTCGTTTGGGTCAGTTTCGTTACTGCACCGAAAACCATGCCGGGGTTGCATTTAATACACCGATTCGGGTCGGAAACGAAACGATGCAAAGAATCGTCTACAAATGAAAGGAGCGCACCCTATCCACATTTTTGGACCGAATAGTGATGTTTTGGTTCGTTTGGGTCAGTTTGGTTACTGCACCGAAAACCATGCCGGGGTTGCATTTAATGCACCGATTCGGGTCGGAAACGAAACGATGCAAAGAATCGGCTAGAAACGAAACGAATGCACCCTATCCACTTTTTTGGACCCAATAGTGATGTTTTGGTTCGTTTGGGTCAGTTTCGTTACTGCACCGAAAACCATGCCGGGGTTGCATTTAATGCACCGATTCGGTCGGAAACGAAACGATGCACGGAATCGTCCAGAAACGAAAGGAACGCACCCTATCCACTTTTTTCGACCCAATAGTGATGTTTTGGTTCGTTTGGGTCAGTTTCGTTTCTACACCGAAAACCATGCCGGGGTTGCATTTAATGCACCGATTCGGGTCGGAAACGAAACGGTGCACGGGATCGGCTAGAAACGAAACGAACGCACCCAATTCACTTTTTTGGACCCAATAGTGATGTTTTGGTTCGTTTGGGTCAGTTTCGTTACTACACCGAAAACCATGCCGGGGTTGCATTTAATGCACCGATTCGGGTCAGAAAGGAAACGATCCACGGAATCGGCTACAAACAAAACGAACGCACAGAATTCAATTTTTTGGACCCAATAGTGATGTTTTGGTTCGTTTGGGTCAGTTTCGTTACTGCACCGAAAACCATGCCGGGGTTGCATTTAATGCACCGATTCGGGTCGGTAACGAAACGATGCGCGGAATCATCCAGAAACAAAACGAACGCACCCTATCCACTTTTTTGGACCGAATAGTGATGTTTTGGTTCGTTTGGGTCAGTTTGGTTACTGCACCGAAAACCATGCCGGGGTTGCATTTAATGCACCGATTCGGGTCGGAAACGAAACGATGCACGGAATCGTCTACAAATGAAAGGAGCGCACCCTATCCACTTTTTTGGACCGAATAGTGATGTTTTGGTTCGTTTGGGTCAGTTTGGTTACTGCACCGAAAACCATGCCGGGGTTGCATTTAATGCACCGATTCGGGTCGGAAACGAAATGATGCAAAGAATCGGCTAGAAACGAAACGAATGCACCCAATTCACTTTTTTGGACCCAATAGTGATGTTTTGGTTCGTTTGGGTCAGTTTCGTTACTGCACCGAAAACCATGCCGGGGTTGCATTTAATGCACCGATTCGGGTCGGAAACGAAACGATGCACTGGATCGGCTACAAACAAAACGAACGCACCCAATTCACTTTTTTGGACCCAATAGTGATGTTTTGGTTCGTTTGGGTCAGTTTCGTTACTGCACCGAAAACCATGCCGGGGTTGCATTTAATGCACCGATTCGGGTCGGAAACGAAACGATGCACTGGATCGGCTACAAACAAAACGAACGCACCCAATTCACTTTTTTGGACCCAATAGTGATGTTTTGGTTCGTTTGGGTCAGTTTCTTACTACACCGAAAACCATACCGGGGTTGCATTTAATGCACCGATTCGGGTTTGAAATAAAACGATGCACGGAATCGGCTACAAACAAAACGAACGCACATAATTCAATTTTTTGGACCCAATAGTGATGTTTTGGTTCGTTTGGGTCATTTCGTTACTGCACCGAAAACCATGCCGGGGTTGCATTTAATGCACCGATTCGGGTCGGAAACGAAACGATGCACGAAATCATCCAGAAACGAAACGAACGCACCCTATCCATTTTTTTGGACCCAATAGTGATGTTTTGGTTCGTTTGGGTCAGTTTGGTTACTGCACCGAAAACCATGCCGGGGTTGCATATAACGCACCGATTCGGGTCGGAAACGAAACGGTGCACGGGATCGGCTAGAAACGAAACGAACGCACCCAATTCACTTTTTTGGACCCAATAGTGATGTTTTGGTTCGTTTGGGTCAGTTTCGTTACTACACCGAAAACCATACCGGGGTTGCATTTAATGCACCGATTCGGGTCAGAAATGAAACGATCCACGGAATCGGCTACAAACAAAACGAACGCACAGAATTAAATTTTTTGGACCCAATAGTGATGTTTTGGTTCGTTTGGGTCAGTTTCGTTACTGCACCGAAAACCATGCCGGGGTTGCATTTAATGCACCGATTCGGGTCGGTAACGAAACGATGCGCGGAATCATCCAGAAACAAAACGAACGCACCCAATTCACTTTTTTGGACCCAATAGTGATGTTTTGGTTCGTTTGGGTCAGTTTCTTACTACACCGAAAACCATACCGGGGTTGCATTTAATGCACCGATTCGGGTTTGAAATGAAACGATCCACGGAATCGGCTACAAACAAAACGAACGCACATAATTCAATTTTTTGGACCCAATAGTGATGTTTTGGTTCGTTTGGGTCAGTTTCGTTACTGCACCGAAAACCATGCCGGGGTTGCATTTAATGCACCGATTCGGGTCGGAAACGAAACGATGCACGGAATCATCCAGAAACGAAACGAACGCACCCTATCCACTTTTTTGGACCCAATAGTGATGTTTTGGTTCGTTTGGGTCAGTTTGGTTACTGCACCGAAAACCATGCCGGGGTTGCATATAACGCACCGATTCGGGTCGGAAACGAAACGGTGCACGGGATCGGCTAGAAACGAAACGAACGCACCCAATTCACTTTTTTGGACCCAATAGTGATGTTTTGGTTCGTTTGGGTCAGTTTCGTTACTACACCGAAAACCATACCGGGGTTGCATTTAATGCACCGATTCGGGTCAGAAATGAAACGATCCACGGAATCGGCTACAAACAAAACGAACGCACAGAATTAAATTTTTTGGACCCAATAGTGATGTTTTGGTTCGTTTGGGTCAGTTTCGTTACTGTACCGAAAACCATGCCGGGGTTGCATTTAATGCACCGATTCTGGTCAGTAACGAAACGATGCGCGGAATCATCCAGAAACAAAACGAACGCACCCTGTCCACTTTTTTGGACCGAATAGTGATGTTTTGGTTCGTTTGGGTCAGTTTGGTTACTGCACCGAAAACCATGCCGGGGTTGCATTTAATGCACCGATTCGGGTCGGAAACGAAACGATGCACGGAATCGTCTACAAATGAAAGGAGCGCACCCTATCCACTTTTTTGGACCGAATAGTGATATTTTGGTTCGTTTGGGTCAGTTTGGTTACTGCACCGAAAACCATGCCGGGGTTGCATTTAATACACCGATTCGGGTCGGAAACGAAACGGTGAACGAGATCGGCTAGAAACGAAACGAACGCACCCAATTCACTTTTTTGGACCCAATAGTGATGTTTTGGTTCGTTTGGGTCAGTTTCGTTACTACACCGAAAACCATGCCGGGGTTGCATTTAATGCACCGATTCGGGTCAGAAATGAAACGATCCACGGAATCGGCTACAAACAAAACGAACGCACAGAATTCAATTTTTTGGACCCAATAGTGATGTTTTGGTTCGTTTGGGTCAGTTTCGTTACTGCACCGAAAACCATGCTGGGGTTGCATTTAATGCACCGATTCGGGTCAGAAATCAAACGATGCACGGAATCTGCTAGAAACGAGATGAACGCACCCAATTCACTTTTTCGGACCCAATAGTGATGTTTTGGTTCGTTTGGGTCAGTTTCGTTACTACACCGAAAACCATGCCGGGGTTGCATTTAATGCACCGATTCGGGTCAGAAATGAAACGATCCACGGAATCGGCTACAAACAAAACGAACGCACAGAATTCAATTTTTTGGACCCAATAGTGATGTTTTGGTTCGTTTGGGTCGGTTTCGTTACTGCACCGAAAACCATGCTGGGGTTGCATTTAATGCACCGATTCGGGTCAGAAATCAAACGATCCACGGAATCGGCTAGAAACGAGATGAACGCACCCAATTCACTTTTTTGGACCCAATAGTGATGTTTTGGTTCGTTTGGGTCAGTTTCGTTACTGCACTGAAAACCATGCCGGGGTTGCATTTAATGCACCGATTCGGGTCGGAAACGAAACGCTGCACGGGATCATCCAGAAACAAAACGAACGCACCCTATCCACTTTTTTGGACCGAATAGTGATGTTTTGGTTCGTTTGGGTCAGTTTGGTTACTGCACCGAAAACCATGCCGGGGTTGCATTTAATGCACCGATTCGGGTCAGAAACGAAACGATGCACGGAATCGTCTACAAATGAAAGGAGCGCACCCTATCCACATTTTTGGACCGAATAGTGATGTTTTGGTTCGTTTGGGTCAGTTTGGTTACTGCACCGAAAACCATGCCGGGGTTGCATTTAATGCACCGATTCGGGTCGGAAACGAAACGATGCAAAGAATCGGCTAGAAACGAAACGAATGCACCCAATTCACTTTTTTGGACCCAATAGTGATGTTTTGGTTCGTTTGGGTCAGTTTCGTTACTGCACCGAAAACAATGCCGGGGTTGCATTTAATGCACCGATTCGGGTCGGAAATGAAACGATGCACGGAATCGTCCAGAAATGAAAGGAACGCACCCTATCCACTTTTTTCGACCCAATAGTGATGTTTTGGTTCGTTTGGGTCAGTTTCGTTACTGCACCGAAAACCATGCCGGGGTTGCATTTAATGCACCGATTCGGGTCGGAAACGAAACGGTGCACGGGATCGGCTAGAAACGAAACGAACGCACCCAATTCACTTTTTTGGACCCAATAGTGATGTTTTGGTTCGTTTGGGTCAGTTTCGTTACTGCACCGAAAACCATGCCGGGGTTGCATTTAATGCACCGATTCGGGTCGGAAACGAAACGGTGCACGGGATCGGCTAGAAACGAAACGAACGCACCCAATTCACTTTTTTGGACCCAATAGTGATGTTTTGGTTCGTTTGGGTCAGTTTCGTTACTACACCGAAAACCATGCCGGGGTTGCATTTAATGCACCGATTCGGGTCGGAAACGAAACGCTGCACGGGATCATCCAGAAACAAAACGAACGCACCCTATCCACATTTTTGGACCGAATAGTGATGTTTTGGTTCGTTTGGGTCAGTTTCGTTACTGCACCGAAAACCATGCCGGGGTTGCATTTAATACACCGATTCGGGTCGGAAACGAAACGATGCAAAGAATCGGCTAGAAACGAAACGAATGCACCCTATCCACTTTTTTGGACCCAATAGTGATGTTTTGGTTCGTTTGGGTCAGTTTGGTTACTGCACCGAAAACCATGCCGGGGTTGCATTTAATGCACCGATTCGGGTCGGAAACGAAACGATGCACGAAATCGTCTACAAATGAAAGGAGCGCACCCTATCCACATTTTTGGACCGAATAGTGATGTTTTGGTTCGTTTGGGTCAGTTTGGTTACTGCACCGAAAACCATGCCGGGGTTGCATTTAATGCACCAATTCGGGTCGGAAACGAAACGATGCAAAGAATCGGCTAGAAACGAAACGAATGCACCGTATCCACTTTTTTGGACCCAATAGTGATGTTTTGGTTCGTTTGGGTCAGTTTCGTTACTGCACCGAAAACCATGCCGGGGTTGCATTTAATGCACCGATTCGGTCGGAAACGAAACGATGCACGGAATCGTCCAGAAACGAAAGGAACGCACCCTATCCACTTTTTTCGACCCAATAGTGATGTTTTGGTTCGTTTGGGTCAGTTTCGTTTCTACACCGAAAACCATGCCGGGGTTGCATTTAATGCACCGATTCGGGTCGGAAACGAAACGGTGCACGGGATCGGCTAGAAACGAAACGAACGCACCCAATTCACTTTTTTGGACCCAATAGTGATGTTTTGGTTCGTTTGGGTCAGTTTCGTTACTACACCGAAAACCATGCCGGGGTTGCATTTAATGCACCGATTCGGGTCAGAAAGGAAACGATCCACGGAATCGGCTACAAACAAAACGAACGCACAGAATTCAATTTTTTGGACCCAATAGTGATGTTTTGGTTCGTTTGGGTCAGTTTCGTTACTGCACCGAAAACCATGCCGGGGTTGCATTTAATGCACCGATTCGGGTCGGTAACGAAACGATGCGCGGAATCATCCAGAAACAAAACGAACGCACCCTATCCACTTTTTTGGACCGAATAGTGATGTTTTGGTTCGTTTGGGTCAGTTTGGTTACTGCACCGAAAACCATGCCGGGGTTGCATTTAATGCACCGATTCGGGTCGGAAACGAAACGATGCACGGAATCGTCTACAAATGAAAGGAGCGCACCCTATCCACTTTTTTGGACCGAATAGTGATGTTTTGGTTCGTTTGGGTCAGTTTGGTTACTGCACCGAAAACCATGCCGGGGTTGCATTTAATGCACCGATTCGGGTCGGAAACGAAATGATGCAAAGAATCGGCTAGAAACGAAACGAATGCACCCAATTCACTTTTTTGGACCCAATAGTGATGTTTTGGTTCGTTTGGGTCAGTTTCGTTACTGCACCGAAAACCATGCCGGGGTTGCATTTAATGCACCGATTCGGGTCGGAAACGAAACGATGCACTGGATCGGCTACAAACAAAACGAACACACCCAATTCACTTTTTTGGACCCAATAGTGATGTTTTGGTTCGTTTGGGTCAGTTTCGTTACTGCACCGAAAACCATGCCGGGGTTGCATTTAATGCACCGATTCGGGTCGGAAACGAAACGATGCACTGGATCGGCTACAAACAAAACGAACGCACAGAATTCAATTTTTTGGACCCAATAGTGATGTTTTGGTTCGTTTGGGTCAGTTTGGTTACTGCACCGAAAACCATGCCGGGGTTGCATAAAACGCACCGATTCGGGTCGGAAACGAAACGGTGCACGGGATCGGCTAGAAACGAAACGAACGCACCCAATTCACTTTTTTGGACCCAATAGTGATGTTTTGGTTCGTTTGGGTCAGTTTCGTTACTACACCGAAAACCATACCGGGGTTGCATTTAATGCACCGATTCGGGTCAGAAATGAAACGATCCACGGAATCGGCTACAAACAAAACGAACGCACAGAATTAAATTTTTTGGACCCAATAGTGATGTTTTGGTTCGTTTGGGTCAGTTTCGTTACTGCACCGAAAACCATGCCGGGGTTGCATTTAATGCACCGATTCGGGTCGGTAACGAAACGATGCGCGGAATCATCCAGAAACAAAACGAACGCACCCAATTCACTTTTTTGGACCCAATAGTGATGTTTTGGTTCGTTTGGGTCAGTTTCTTACTACACCGAAAACCATACCGGGGTTGCATTTAATGCACCGATTCGGGTTTGAAATGAAACGATCCACGGAATCGGCTACAAACAAAACGAACGCACATAATTCAATTTTTTGGACCCAATAGTGATGTTTTGGTTCGTTTGGGTCAGTTTCGTTACTGCACCGAAAACCATGCCGGGGTTGCATTTAATGCACCGATTCGGGTCGGAAACGAAACGATGCACGGAATCATCCAGAAACGAAACGAACGCACCCTATCCACTTTTTTGGACCCAATAGTGATGTTTTGGTTCGTTTGGGTCAGTTTGGTTACTGCACCGAAAACCATGCCGGGGTTGCATATAACGCACCGATTCGGGTCGGAAACGAAACGGTGCACGGGATCGGCTAGAAACGAAACGAACGCACCCAATTCACTTTTTTGGACCCAATAGTGATGTTTTGGTTTGTTTGGGTCAGTTTCGTTACTACACCGAAAACCATACCGGGGTTGCATTTAATGCACCGATTCGGGTCAGAAATGAAACGATCCACGGAATCGGCTACAAACAAAACGAACGCACAGAATTAAATTTTTTGGACCCAATAGTGATGGTTTGGTTCGTTTGGGTCAGTTTCGTTACTGTACCGAAAACCATGCCGGGGTTGCATTTAAAGCACCGATTCGGGTCAGTAACGAAACGATGCGCGGAATCATCCAGAAACAAAACGAACGCACCCTATCCACTTTTTTGGACCGAATAGTGATGTTTTGGTTCGTTTGGGTCAGTTTGGTTACTGCACCGAAAACCATGCCGGGGTTGCATTTAATGCACCGATTCGGGTCGGAAACGAAACGATGCACGGAATCGTCTACAAATGAAAGGAGCGCACCCTATCCACTTTTTTGGACCGAATAGTGATATTTTGGTTCGTTTGGGTCAGTTTGGTTACTGCACCGAAAACCATGCCGGGGTTGCATTTAATACACCGATTCGGGTCGGAAACGAAACGGTGCACGAGATCGGCTAGAAACGAAACGAACGCACCCAATTCACTTTTTTGGACCCAATAGTGATGTTTTGGTTCGTTTGGGTCAGTTTCGTTACTACACCGAAAACCATGCCGGGGTTGCATTTAATGCACCGATTCGGGTCAGAAATGAAACGATCCACGGAATCGGCTACAAACAAAACGAACGCACAGAATTCAATCTTTTGGACCCAATAGTGATGTTTTGGTTCGTTTGGGTCAGTTTCGTTACTGCACCGAAAACCATGCCGGGGTTGCATTTAATGCACCGATTCGGGTCGGTAACGAAACGATGCGCGGAATCATCCAGAAACAAAACGAACGCACCCAATTCACTTTTTTGGACCCAATAGTGATGTTTTGGTTCGTTTGGGTCAGTTTCTTACTACACCGAAAACCATACCGGGGTTGCATTTAATGCACCGATTCGGGTTTGAAATGAAACGATCCACGGAATCGGCTACAAACAAAACGAACGCACATAATTCAATTTTTTGGACCCAATAGTGATGTTTTGGTTCGTTTGGGTCAGTTTCGTTACTGCACCGAAAACCATGTCGGGGTTGCATTTAATGCACCGATTCGGGTCGGAAACGAAACGATGCACGGAATCATCCAGAAACGAAACGAACGCACCCTATCCACTTTTTTGGACCCAATAGTGATGTTTTGGTTCGTTTGGGTCAGTTTGGTTACTGCACCGAAAACCATGCCGGGGTTGCATATAACGCACCGATTCGGGTCGGAAACGAAACGGTGCACGGGATCGGCTAGAAACGAAACGAACGCACCCAATTCACTTTTTTGGACCCAATAGTGATGTTTTGGTTCGTTTGGGTCAGTTTCGTTACTACACCGAAAACCATACCGGGGTTGCATTTAATGCACCGATTCGGGTCAGAAATGAAACGATCCACGGAATCGGCTACAAACAAAACGAACGCACAGAATTAAATTTTTTGGACCCAATAGTGATGTTTTGGTTCGTTTGGGTCAGTTTCGTTACTGTACCGAAAACCATGCCGGGGTTGCATTTAATGCACCGATTCGGGTCAGTAACGAAACGATGCGCGGAATCATCCAGAAACAAAACGAACGCACCCTATCCACTTTTTTGGACCGAATAGTGATGTTTTGGTTCGTTTGGGTCAGTTTGGTTACTGCACCGAAAACCATGCCGGGGTTGCATTTAATGCACCGATTCGGGTCGGAAACGAAACGATGCACGGAATCGTCTACAAATGAAAGGAGCGCACCCTATCCACTTTTTTGGACCGAATAGTGATATTTTGGTTCGTTTGGGTCAGTTTGGTTACTGCACCGAAAACCATGCCGGGGTTGCATTTAATACACCGATTCGGGTCGGAAACGAAACGGTGCACGAGATCGGCTAGAAACGAAACGAACGCACCCAATTCACTTTTTTGGACCCAATAGTGATGTTTTGGTTCGTTTGGGTCAGTTTCGTTACTACACCGAAAACCATGCCGGGGTTGCATTTAATGCACCGATTCGGGTCAGAAATGAAACGATCCACGGAATCGGCTACAAACAAAACGAACGCACAGAATTCAATTTTTTGGACCCAATAGTGATGTTTTGGTTCGTTTGGGTCAGTTTCGTTACTGCACCGAAAACCATGCTGGGGTTGCATTTAATGCACCGATTCGGGTCAGAAATCAAACGATGCACGGAATCTGCTAGAAACGAGATGAACGCACCCAATTCACTTTTTCGGACCCAATAGTGATGTTTTGGTTCGTTTGGGTCAGTTTCGTTACTACACCGAAAACCATGCCGGGGTTGCATTTAATGCACCGATTCGGGTCAGAAATGAAACGATCCACGGAATCGGCTACAAACAAAACGAACGCACAGAATTCAATTTTTTGGACCCAATAGTGATGTTTTGGTTCGTTTGGGTCGGTTTCGTTACTGCACCGAAAACCATGCTGGGGTTGCATTTAATGCACCGATTCGGGTCAGAAATCAAACGATCCACGGAATCGGCTAGAAACGAGATGAACGCACCCATTTCACTTTTTTGGACCCAATAGTGATGTTTTGGTTCGTTTGGGTCAGTTTCGTTACTGCACTGAAAACCATGCCGGGGTTGCATTTAATGCACCGATTCGGGTCGGAAACGAAACGCTGCACGGGATCATCCAGAAACAAAACGAACGCACCCTATCCACTTTTTTGGACCGAATAGTGATGTTTTGGTTCGTTTGGGTCAGTTTGGTTACTGCACCGAAAACCATGCCGGGGTTGCATTTAATGCACCGATTCGGGTCGGAAACGAAACGATGCACGGAATCGTCTACAAATGAAAGGAGCGCACCCTATCCACATTTTTGGACCGAATAGTGATGTTTTGGTTCGTTTGGGTCAGTTTGGTTACTGCACCGAAAACCATGCCGGGGTTGCATTTAATGCACCGATTCGGGTCGGAAACGAAACGATGCAAAGAATCGGCTAGAAACGAAACGAATGCACCCAATTCACTTTTTTGGACCCAATAGTGATGTTTTGGTTCGTTTGGGTCAGTTTCGTTACTGCACCGAAAACAATGCCGGGGTTGCATTTAATGCACCGATTCGGGTCGGAAATGAAACGATGCACGGAATCGTCCAGAAACGAAAGGAACGCACCCTATCCACTTTTTTCGACCCAATAGTGATGTTTTGGTTCGTTTGGGTCAGTTTCGTTACTGCACCGAAAACCATGCCGGGGTTGCATTTAATGCACCGATTCGGGTCGGAAACGAAACGGTGCACGGGATCGGCTAGAAACGAAACGAACGCACCCAATTCACTTTTTTGGACCCAATAGTGATGTTTTGGTTCGTTTGGGTCAGTTTCGTTACTGCACCGAAAACCATGCCGGGGTTGCATTTAATGCACCGATTCGGGTCGGAAACGAAACGGTGCACGGGATCGGCTAGAAACGAAACGAACGCACCCAATTCGCTTTTTTGGACCCAATAGTGATGTTTTGGTTCGTTTGGGTCAGTTTCGTTACTACACCGAAAACCATGCCGGGGTTGCATTTAATGCACCGATTCGGGTCGGAAACGAAACGATGCACGGAATCGTCTACAAATGAAAGGAGCGCACCCTATCCACATTTTTGGACCGAATAGTGATGTTTTGGTTCGTTTGGGTCAGTTTGGTTACTGCACCGAAAACCATGCCGGGGTTGCATTTAATGCACCGATTCGGGTCGGAAACGAAACGATGCAAAGAATCGGCTAGAAACGAAACGAATGCACCCAATTCACTTTTTTGGACCCAATAGTGATGTTTTGGTTCGTTTGGGTCAGTTTCGTTACTGCACCGAAAACAATGCCGGGGTTGCATTTAATGCACCGATTCGGGTCGGAAATGAAACGATGCACGGAATCGTCCAGAAACGAAAGGAACGCACCCTATCCACTTTTTTCGACCCAATAGTGATGTTTTGGTTCGTTTGGGTCAGTTTCGTTACTGCACCGAAAACCATGCCGGGGTTGCATTTAATGCACCGATTCGGGTCGGAAACGAAACGGTGCACGGGATCGGCTAGAAACGAAACGAACGCACCCAATTCACTTTTTTGGACCCAATAGTGATGTTTTGGTTCGTTTGGGTCAGTTTCGTTACTGCACCGAAAACCATGCCGGGGTTGCATTTAATGCACCGATTCGGGTCGGAAACGAAACGGTGCACGGGATCGGCTAGAAACGAAACGAACGCACCCAATTCGCTTTTTTGGACCCAATAGTGATGTTTTGGTTCGTTTGGGTCAGTTTCGTTACTACACCGAAAACCATGCCGGGGTTGCATTTAATGCACCGATTCGGGTCGGAAACGAAACGCTGCACGGGATCATCCAGAAACAAAACGAACGCACCCTATCCACATTTTTGGACCGAATAGTGATGTTTTGGTTCGTTTGGGTCAGTTTCGTTACTGCACCGAAAACCATGCCGGGGTTGCATTTAATGCACCGATTCGGGTCGGAAACGAAACGATGCAAAGAATCGGCTAGAAACGAAACGAATGCACCCTATCCACTTTTTTGGACCCAATAGTGATGTTTTGGTTCGTTTGGGTCAGTTTGGTTACTGCACCGAAAACCATGCCGGGGTTGCATTTAATGCACCGATTCGGGTCGGAAACGAAACGATGCACGGAATCGTCTACAAATGAAAGGAGCGCACCCTATCCACATTTTTGGACCGAATAGTGATGTTTTGGTTCGTTTGGGTCAGTTTGGTTACTGCACCGAAAACCATGCCGGGGTTGCATTTAATGCACCGATTCGGGTCGGAAACGAAACGATGCAAAGAATCGGCTAGAAACGAAACGAATGCACCCTATCCACTTTTTTGGACCCAATAGTGATGTTTTGGTTCGTTTGGGTCAGTTTCGTTACTGCACCGAAAACCATGCCGGGGTTGCATTTAATGCACCGATTCGGTCGGAAACGAAACGATGCACGGAATCGTCCAGAAACGAAAGGAACGCACCCTATCCACTTTTTTCGACCCAATAGTGATGTTTTGGTTCGTTTGGGTCAGTTTCGTTTCTACACCGAAAACCATGCCGGGGTTGCATTTAATGCACCGATTCGGGTCGGAAACGAAACGGTGCACGGGATCGGCTAGAAACGAAACGAACGCACCCAATTCACTTTTTTGGACCCAATAGTGATGTTTTGCTTCGTTTGGGTCAGTTTCGTTACTACACCGAAAACCATGCCGGGGTTGCATTTAATGCACCGATTCGGGTCAGAAATGAAACGATCCACGGAATCGGCTACAAACAAAACGAACGCACAGAATTCAATTTTTTGGACCCAATAGTGATGTTTTGGTTCGTTTGGGTCAGTTTCGTTACTGCACCGAAAACCATGCCGGGGTTGCATTTAATGCACCGATTCGGGTCGGTAACGAAACGATGCGCGGAATCATCCAGAAACAAAACGAACGCACCCTATCCACTTTTTTGGACCGAATAGTGATGTTTTGGTTCGTTTGGGTCAGTTTGGTTACTGCACCGAAAACCATGCCGGGGTTGCATTTAATGCACCGATTCGGGTCGGAAACGAAACGATGCACGGAATCGTCTACAAATGAAAGGAGCGCACCCTATCCACTTTTTTGGAACGAATAGTGATGTTTTGGTTCGTTTGGGTCAGTTTGGTTACTGCACCGAAAACCATGCCGGGGTTGCATTTAATGCACCGATTCGGGTCGGAAACGAAACGATGCAAAGAATCGGCTAGAAACGAAACGAATGCACCCAATTCACTTTTTTGGACCCAATAGTGATGTTTTGGTTCGTTTGGGTCAGTTTCGTTACTGCACCGAAAACAATGCCGGGGTTGCATTTAATGCACCGATTCGGGTCGGAAATGAAACGATGCACGGAATCGTCCAGAAACGAAAGGAACGCACCCTATCCACTTTTTTCGACCCAATAGTGATGTTTTGGTTCGTTTGGGTCAGTTTCGTTACTGCACCGAAAACCATGCCGGGGTTGCATTTAATGCACCGATTCGGGTCGGAAACGAAACGGTGCACGGGATCGGCTAGAAACGAAACGAACGCACCCAATTCACTTTTTTGGACCCAATAGTGATGTTTTGGTTCGTTTGGGTCAGTTTCGTTACTGCACCGAAAACCATGCCGGGGTTGCATTTAATGCACCGATTCGGGTCGGAAACGAAACGGTGCACGGGATCGGCTAGAAACGAAACGAACGCACCCAATTCGCTTTTTTGGACCCAATAGTGATGTTTTGGTTCGTTTGGGTCAGTTTCGTTACTACACCGAAAACCATGCCGGGGTTGCATTTAATGCACCGATTCGGGTCGGAAACGAAACGCTGCACGGGATCATCCAGAAACAAAACGAACGCACCCTATCCACATTTTTGGACCGAATAGTGATGTTTTGGTTCGTTTGGGTCAGTTTCGTTACTGCACCGAAAACCATGCCGGGGTTGCATTTAATGCACCGATTCGGGTCGGAAACGAAACGATGCAAAGAATCGGCTAGAAACGAAACGAATGCACCCTATCCACTTTTTTGGACCCAATAGTGATGTTTTGGTTCGTTTGGGTCAGTTTGGTTACTGCACCGAAAACCATGCCGGGGTTGCATTTAATGCACCGATTCGGGTCGGAAACGAAACGATGCACGGAATCGTCTACAAATGAAAGGAGCGCACCCTATCCACATTTTTGGACCGAATAGTGATGTTTTGGTTCGTTTGGGTCAGTTTGGTTACTGCACCGAAAACCATGCCGGGGTTGCATTTAATGCACCGATTCGGGTCGGAAACGAAACGATGCAAAGAATCGGCTAGAAACGAAACGAATGCACCCTATCCACTTTTTTGGACCCAATAGTGATGTTTTGGTTCGTTTGGGTCAGTTTCGTTACTGCACCGAAAACCATGCCGGGGTTGCATTTAATGCACCGATTCGGTCGGAAACGAAACGATGCACGGAATCGTCCAGAAACGAAAGGAACGCACCCTATCCACTTTTTTCGACCCAATAGTGATGTTTTGGTTCGTTTGGGTCAGTTTCGTTTCTACACCGAAAACCATGCCGGGGTTGCATTTAATGCACCGATTCGGGTCGGAAACGAAACGGTGCACGGGATCGGCTAGAAACGAAACGAACGCACCCAATTCACTTTTTTGGACCCAATAGTGATGTTTTGCTTCGTTTGGGTCAGTTTCGTTACTACACCGAAAACCATGCCGGGGTTGCATTTAATGCACCGATTCGGGTCAGAAATGAAACGATCCACGGAATCGGCTACAAACAAAACGAACGCACAGAATTCAATTTTTTGGACCCAATAGTGATGTTTTGGTTCGTTTGGGTCAGTTTCGTTACTGCACCGAAAACCATGCCGGGGTTGCATTTAATGCACCGATTCGGGTCGGTAACGAAACGATGCGCGGAATCATCCAGAAACAAAACGAACGCACCCTATCCACTTTTTTGGACCGAATAGTGATGTTTTGGTTCGTTTGGGTCAGTTTGGTTACTGCACCGAAAACCATGCCGGGGTTGCATTTAATGCACCGATTCGGGTCGGAAACGAAACGATGCACGGAATCGTCTACAAATGAAAGGAGCGCACCCTATCCACTTTTTTGGAACGAATAGTGATGTTTTGGTTCGTTTGGGTCAGTTTGGTTACTGCACCGAAAACCATGCCGGGGTTGCATTTAATGCACCGATTCGGGTCGGAAACGAAATGATGCAAAGAATCGGCTAGAAACGAAACGAATGCACCCAATTCACTTTTTTGGACCCAATAGTGATGTTTTGGTTCGTTTGGGTCAGTTTCGTTACTGCACCGAAAACCATGCCGGGGTTGCATTTAATGCACCGATTCGGGTCGGAAACGAAACGATGCACGGAATCGTCTACAAATGAAAGGAGCGCACCCTATCCACTTTTTTGGACCGAATAGTGATATTTTGGTTCGTTTGGGTCAGTTTGGTTACTGCACCGAAAACCATGCCGGGGTTGCATTTAATACACCGATTCGGGTCGGAAACGAAACGGTGCACGAGATCGGCTAGAAACGAAACGAACGCACCCAATTCACTTTTTTGGACCCAATAGTGATGTTTTGGTTCGTTTGGGTCAGTTTCGTTACTACACCGAAAACCATGCCGGGGTTGCATTTAATGCACCGATTCGGGTCAGAAATGAAACGATCCACGGAATCGGCTACAAACAAAACGAACGCACAGAATTCAATTTTTTGGACCCAATAGTGATGTTTTGGTTCGTTTGGGTCAGTTTCGTTACTGCACCGAAAACCATGCCGGGGTTGCATTTAATGCACCGATTCGGGTCGGTAACGAAACGATGCGCGGAATCATCCAGAAACAAAACGAACGCACCCAATTCACTTTTTTGGACCCAATAGTGATGTTTTGGTTCGTTTGGGTCAGTTTCTTACTACACCGAAAACCATACCGGGGTTGCATTTAATGCACCGATTCGGGTTTGAAATGAAACGATCCACGGAATCGGCTACAAACAAAACGAACGCACATAATTCAATTTTTTGGACCCAATAGTGATGTTTTGGTTCGTTTGGGTCAGTTTCGTTACTGCACCGAAAACCATGTCGGGGTTGCATTTAATGCACCGATTCGGGTCGGAAACGAAACGATGCACGGAATCATCCAGAAACGAAACGAACGCACCCTATCCACTTTTTTGGACCCAATAGTGATGTTTTGGTTCGTTTGGGTCAGTTTGGTTACTGCACCGAAAACCATGCCGGGGTTGCATATAACGCACCGATTCGGGTCGGAAACGAAACGGTGCACGGGATCGGCTAGAAACGAAACGAACGCACCCAATTCACTTTTTTGGACCCAATAGTGATGTTTTGGTTCGTTTGGGTCAGTTTCGTTACTACACCGAAAACCATACCGGGGTTGCATTTAATGCACCGATTCGGGTCAGAAATGAAACGATCCACGGAATCGGCTACAAACAAAACGAACGCACAGAATTAAATTTTTTGGACCCAATAGTGATGTTTTGGTTCGTTTGGGTCAGTTTCGTTACTGTACCGAAAACCATGCCGGGGTTGCATTTAATGCACCGATTCGGGTCAGTAACGAAACGATGCGCGGAATCATCCAGAAACAAAACGAACGCACCCTATCCACTTTTTTGGACCGAATAGTGATGTTTTGGTTCGTTTGGGTCAGTTTGGTTACTGCACCGAAAACCATGCCGGGGTTGCATTTAATGCACCGATTCGGGTCGGAAACGAAACGATGCACGGAATCGTCTACAAATGAAAGGAGCGCACCCTATCCACTTTTTTGGACCGAATAGTGATATTTTGGTTCGTTTGGGTCAGTTTGGTTACTGCACCGAAAACCATGCCGGGGTTGCATTTAATACACCGATTCGGGTCGGAAACGAAACGGTGCACGAGATCGGCTAGAAACGAAACGAACGCACCCAATTCACTTTTTTGGACCCAATAGTGATGTTTTGGTTCGTTTGGGTCAGTTTCGTTACTACACCGAAAACCATGCCGGGGTTGCATTTAATGCACCGATTCGGGTCAGAAATGAAACGATCCACGGAATCGGCTACAAACAAAACGAACGCACAGAATTCAATTTTTTGGACCCAATAGTGATGTTTTGGTTCGTTTGGGTCAGTTTCGTTACTGCACCGAAAACCATGCTGGGGTTGCATTTAATGCACCGATTCGGGTCAGAAATCAAACGATGCACGGAATCTGCTAGAAACGAGATGAACGCACCCAATTCACTTTTTCGGACCCAATAGTGATGTTTTGGTTCGTTTGGGTCAGTTTCGTTACTACACCGAAAACCATGCCGGGGTTGCATTTAATGCACCGATTCGGGTCAGAAATGAAACGATCCACGGAATCGGCTACAAACAAAACGAACGCACAGAATTCAATTTTTTGGACCCAATAGTGATGTTTTGGTTCGTTTGGGTCGGTTTCGTTACTGCACCGAAAACCATGCTGGGGTTGCATTTAATGCACCGATTCGGGTCAGAAATCAAACGATCCACGGAATCGGCTAGAAACGAGATGAACGCACCCATTTCACTTTTTTGGACCCAATAGTGATGTTTTGGTTCGTTTGGGTCAGTTTCGTTACTGCACTGAAAACCATGCCGGGGTTGCATTTAATGCACCGATTCGGGTCGGAAACGAAACGCTGCACGGGATCATCCAGAAACAAAACGAACGCACCCTATCCACTTTTTTGGACCGAATAGTGATGTTTTGGTTCGTTTGGGTCAGTTTGGTTACTGCACCGAAAACCATGCCGGGGTTGCATTTAATGCACCGATTCGGGTCGGAAACGAAACGATGCACGGAATCGTCTACAAATGAAAGGAGCGCACCCTATCCACATTTTTGGACCGAATAGTGATGTTTTGGTTCGTTTGGGTCAGTTTGGTTACTGCACCGAAAACCATGCCGGGGTTGCATTTAATGCACCGATTCGGGTCGGAAACGAAACGATGCAAAGAATCGGCTAGAAACGAAACGAATGCACCCAATTCACTTTTTTGGACCCAATAGTGATGTTTTGGTTCGTTTGGGTCAGTTTCGTTACTGCACCGAAAACAATGCCGGGGTTGCATTTAATGCACCGATTCGGGTCGGAAATGAAACGATGCACGGAATCGTCCAGAAACGAAAGGAACGCACCCTATCCACTTTTTTCGACCCAATAGTGATGTTTTGGTTCGTTTGGGTCAGTTTCGTTACTGCACCGAAAACCATGCCGGGGTTGCATTTAATGCACCGATTCGGGTCGGAAACGAAACGGTGCACGGGATCGGCTAGAAACGAAACGAACGCACCCAATTCACTTTTTTGGACCCAATAGTGATGTTTTGGTTCGTTTGGGTCAGTTTCGTTACTGCACCGAAAACCATGCCGGGGTTGCATTTAATGCACCGATTCGGGTCGGAAACGAAACGGTGCACGGGATCGGCTAGAAACGAAACGAACGCACCCAATTCGCTTTTTTGGACCCAATAGTGATGTTTTGGTTCGTTTGGGTCAGTTTCGTTACTACACCGAAAACCATGCCGGGGTTGCATTTAATGCACCGATTCGGGTCGGAAACGAAACGCTGCACGGGATCATCCAGAAACAAAACGAACGCACCCTATCCACATTTTTGGACCGAATAGTGATGTTTTGGTTCGTTTGGGTCAGTTTCGTTACTGCACCGAAAACCATGCCGGGGTTGCATTTAATGCACCGATTCGGGTCGGAAACGAAACGATGCAAAGAATCGGCTAGAAACGAAACGAATGCACCCTATCCACTTTTTTGGACCCAATAGTGATGTTTTGGTTCGTTTGGGTCAGTTTGGTTACTGCACCGAAAACCATGCCGGGGTTGCATTTAATGCACCGATTCGGGTCGGAAACGAAACGATGCACGGAATCGTCTACAAATGAAAGGAGCGCACCCTATCCACATTTTTGGACCGAATAGTGATGTTTTGGTTCGTTTGGGTCAGTTTGGTTACTGCACCGAAAACCATGCCGGGGTTGCATTTAATGCACCGATTCGGGTCGGAAACGAAACGATGCAAAGAATCGGCTAGAAACGAAACGAATGCACCCTATCCACTTTTTTGGACCCAATAGTGATGTTTTGGTTCGTTTGGGTCAGTTTCGTTACTGCACCGAAAACCATGCCGGGGTTGCATTTAATGCACCGATTCGGTCGGAAACGAAACGATGCACGGAATCGTCCAGAAACGAAAGGAACGCACCCTATCCACTTTTTTCGACCCAATAGTGATGTTTTGGTTCGTTTGGGTCAGTTTCGTTTCTACACCGAAAACCATGCCGGGGTTGCATTTAATGCACCGATTCGGGTCGGAAACGAAACGGTGCACGGGATCGGCTAGAAACGAAACGAACGCACCCAATTCACTTTTTTGGACCCAATAGTGATGTTTTGCTTCGTTTGGGTCAGTTTCGTTACTACACCGAAAACCATGCCGGGGTTGCATTTAATGCACCGATTCGGGTCAGAAATGAAACGATCCACGGAATCGGCTACAAACAAAACGAACGCACAGAATTCAATTTTTTGGACCCAATAGTGATGTTTTGGTTCGTTTGGGTCAGTTTCGTTACTGCACCGAAAACCATGCCGGGGTTGCATTTAATGCACCGATTCGGGTCGGTAACGAAACGATGCGCGGAATCATCCAGAAACAAAACGAACGCACCCTATCCACTTTTTTGGACCGAATAGTGATGTTTTGGTTCGTTTGGGTCAGTTTGGTTACTGCACCGAAAACCATGCCGGGGTTGCATTTAATGCACCGATTCGGGTCGGAAACGAAACGATGCACGGAATCGTCTACAAATGAAAGGAGCGCACCCTATCCACTTTTTTGGACCGAATAGTGATGTTTTGGTTCGTTTGGGTCAGTTTGGTTACTGCACCGAAAACCATGCCGGGGTTGCATTTAATGCACCGATTCGGGTCGGAAACGAAATGATGCAAAGAATCGGCTAGAAACGAAACGAATGCACCCAATTCACTTTTTTGGACCCAATAGTGATGTTTTGGTTCGTTTGGGTCAGTTTCGTTACTGCACCGAAAACCATGCCGGGGTTGCATTTAATGCACCGATTCGGGTCGGAAACGAAACGATGCACTGGATCGGCTACAAACAAAACGAACGCACCCAATTCACTTTTTTGGACCCAATAGTGATGTTTTGGTTCGTTTGGGTCAGTTTCGTTACTGCACCGAAAACCATGCCGGGGTTGCATTTAATGCACCGATTCGGGTCGGAAACGAAACGATGCACTGGATCGGCTACAAACAAAACGAACGCACCCAATTCACTTTTTTGGACCCAATAGTGATGTTTTGGTTCGTTTGGGTCAGTTTCTTACTACACCGAAAACCATACCTGGGTTGCATTTAATGCACCGATTCGGGTTTGAAATGAAACGATGCACGGAATCGGCTACAAACAAAACGAACGCACATAATTCAATTTTTTGGACCCAATAGTGATGTTTTGGTTCGTTTGGGTCAGTTTCGTTGCTGCACCGAAAACCATGCCGGGGTTGCATTTAATGCACCGATTCGGGTCGGAAACGAAACGATGCACGGAATCATCCAGAAACGAAACGAACGCACCCTATCCACTTTTTTGGACCCAATAGTGATGTTTTGGTTCGTTTGGGTCAGTTTGGTTACTACACCGAAAACCATGCCGGGGTTGCATATAACGCACCGATTCGGGTCGGAAACGAAACGGTGCACGGGATCGGCTAGAAACGAAACGAACGCACCCAATTCACTTTTTTGGACCCAATATTGATGTTTTGGTTCGTTTGGGTCAGTTTCGTTACTGCACCGAAAACAATGCCGGGGTTGCATTTAATGCACCGATTCGGGTCGGAAATGAAACGATGCACGGAATCGTCCAGAAACGAAAGGAACGCACCCTATCCGCTTTTTTGGACCGAATAGTGATGTTTTGGTTCGTTTGGGTCAGTTTCGTTACTGCACCGAAAACCATGCCGGGGTTGCATTTAATGCACTGATTCGGGTCGGAAACGAAACGGTGCACGGCATCGGCTAGAAACGAAACGAACGCACCCAATTCACTTTTTTGGACCCAATAGTGATGTTTTGGTTCGTTTGGGTCAGTTTCGTTACTGCACCGAAAACCATGCCGGGGTTGCATTTAATGCACCGATTCGGGTCGGAAACGAAACGGTGCACGGGATCGGCTAGAAACGAAACGAACGCACCCAATTCGCTTTTTTGGACCCAATAGTGATGTTTTGGTTCGTTTGGGTCAGTTTCGTTACTGCACCGAAAACCATGCCGGGGTTGCATTTAATGCACCGATTCGGGTCGGAAACGAAACGATGCACTGGATCGGCTACAAACAAAACGAACGCACCCAATTCACTTTTTTGGACCCAATAGTGATGTTTTGGTTCGTTTGGGTCAGTTTCTTACTACACCGAAAACCATACCTGGGTTGCATTTAATGCACCGATTCGGGTTTGAAATGAAACGATGCACGGAATCGGCTACAAACAAAACGAACGCACATAATTCAATTTTTTGGACCCAATAGTGATGTTTTGGTTCGTTTGGGTCAGTTTCGTTGCTGCACCGAAAACCATGCCGGGGTTGCATTTAATGCACCGATTCGGGTCGGAAACGAAACGATGCACGGAATCATCCAGAAACGAAACGAACGCACCCTATCCACTTTTTTGGACCCAATAGTGATGTTTTGGTTCGTTTGGGTCAGTTTGGTTACTACACCGAAAACCATGCCGGGGTTGCATATAACGCACCGATTCGGGTCGGAAACGAAACGGTGCACGGGATCGGCTAGAAACGAAACGAACGCACCCAATTCACTTTTTTGGACCCAATATTGATGTTTTGGTTCGTTTGGGTCAGTTTCGTTACTGCACCGAAAACAATGCCGGGGTTGCATTTAATGCACCGATTCGGGTCGGAAATGAAACGATGCACGGAATCGTCCAGAAACGAAAGGAACGCACCCTATCCACTTTTTTCGACCCAATAGTGATGTTTTGGTTCGTTTGGGTCAGTTTCGTTACTGCACCGAAAACCATGCCGGGGTTGCATTTAATGCACCGATTCGGGTCGGAAACGAAACGGTGCACGGGATCGGCTAGAAACGAAACGAACGCACCCAATTCACTTTTTTGGACCCAATAGTGATGTTTTGGTTCGTTTGGGTCAGTTTCGTTACTGCACCGAAAACCATGCCGGGGTTGCATTTAATGCACCGATTCGGGTCGGAAACGAAACGGTGCACGGGATCGGCTAGAAACGAAACGAACGCACCCAATTCGCTTTTTTGGACCCAATAGTGATGTTTTGGTTCGTTTGGGTCAGTTTCGTTACTACACCGAAAACCATGCCGGGGTTGCATTTAATGCACCGATTCGGGTCGGAAACGAAACGCTGCATGGGATCATCCAGAAACAAAACGAACGCACCCTATCCACATTTTTGGACCGAATAGTGATGTTTTGGTTCGTTTGGGTCAGTTTCGTTACTGCACCGAAAACCATGCCGGGGTTGCATTTAATGCACCGATTCGGGTCGGAAACGAAACGATGCAAAGAATCGGCTAGAAACGAAACGAATGCACCCTATCCACTTTTTTGGACCCAATAGTGATGTTTTGGTTCGTTTGGGTCAGTTTGGTTACTGCACCGAAAACCATGCCGGGGTTGCATTTAATGCACCGATTCGGGTCGGAAACGAAACGATGCACGGAATCGTCTACAAATGAAAGGAGCGCACCCTATCCACATTTTTGGACCGAATAGTGATGTTTTGGTTCGTTTGGGTCAGTTTGGTTACTGCACCGAAAACCATGCCGGGGTTGCATTTAATGCACCGATTCGGGTCGGAAACGAAACGATGCAAAGAATCGGCTAGAAACGAAACGAATGCACCCTATCCACTTTTTTGGACCCAATAGTGATGTTTTGGTTCGTTTGGGTCAGTTTCGTTACTGCACCGAAAACCATGCCGGGGTTGCATTTAATGCACCGATTCGGTCGGAAACGAAACGATGCACGGAATCGTCCAGAAACGAAAGGAACGCACCCTATCCACTTTTTTCGACCCAATAGTGATGTTTTGGTTCGTTTGGGTCAGTTTCGTTTCTACACCGAAAACCATGCCGGGGTTGCATTTAATGCACCGATTTGGGTCGGAAACGAAACGGTGCACGGGATCGGCTAGAAACGAAACGAACGCACCCAATTCACTTTTTTGGACCCAATAGTGATGTTTTGGTTCGTTTGGGTCAGTTTCGTTACTACACCGAAAACCATGCCGGGGTTGCATTTAATGCACCGATTCGGGTCAGAAATGAAACGATCCACGGAATCGGCTACAAACAAAACGAACGCACAGAATTCAATTTTTTGGACCCAATAGTGATGTTTTGGTTCGTTTGGGTCAGTTTCGTTACTGCACCGAAAACCATGCCGGGGTTGCATTTAATGCACCGATTCGGGTCGGTAACGAAACGATGCGCGGAATCATCCAGAAACAAAACGAACGCACCCTATCCACTTTTTTGGACCGAATAGTGATGTTTTGGTTCGTTTGGGTCAGTTTGGTTACTGCACCGAAAACCATGCCGGGGTTGCATTTAATGCACCGATTCGGGTCGGAAACGAAACGATGCACGGAATCGTCTACAAATGAAAGGAGCGCACCCTATCCACTTTTTTGGAACGAATAGTGATGTTTTGGTTCGTTTGGGTCAGTTTGGTTACTGCACCGAAAACCATGCCGGGGTTGCATTTAATGCACCGATTCGGGTCGGAAACGAAATGATGCAAAGAATCGGCTAGAAACGAAACGAATGCACCCAATTCACTTTTTTGGACCCAATAGTGATGTTTTGGTTCGTTTGGGTCAGTTTCGTTACTGCACCGAAAACCATGCCGGGGTTGCATTTAATGCACCGATTCGGGTCGGAAACGAAACGATGCACTGGATCGGCTACAAACAAAACGAACGCACCCAATTCACTTTTTTGGACCCAATTGTGATGTTTTGGTTCGTTTGGGTCAGTTTCGTTACTGCACCGAAAACCATGCCGGGGTTGCATTTAATGCACCGATTCGGGTCGGAAACGAAACGATGCACTGGATCGGCTACAAACAAAACGAACGCACCCAATTCACTTTTTTGGACCCAATAGTGATGTTTTGGTTCGTTTGGGTCAGTTTCTTACTACACCGAAAACCATACCGGGGTTGCATTTAATGCACCGATTCGGGTTTGAAATGAAACGATGCACGGAATCGGCTACAAACAAAACGCACGCACATAATTCAATTTTTTGGACCCAATAGTGATGTTTTGGTTCGTTTGGGTCAGTTTCGTTGCTGCACCGAAAACCATGCCGGGGTTGCATTTAATGCACCGATTCGGGTCGGAAACGAAACGATGCACGGAATCATCCAGAAACGAAACGAACGCACCCTATCCACTTTTTTGGACCCAATAGTGATGTTTTGGTTCGTTTGGGTCAGTTTGGTTACTACACCGAAAACCATGCCGGGGTTGCATATAACGCACCGATTCGGGTCGGAAACGAAACGGTGCACGGGATCGGCTAGAAACGAAACGAACGCACCCAATTCACTTTTTTGGACCCAATAGTGATGTTTTGGTTCGTTTGGGTCAGTTTCGTTACTACACCGAAAACCATACCGGGGTTGCATTTAATACACCGATTCGGGTCGGAAACGAAACGGTGCACGAGATCGGCTAGAAACGAAACGAACGCACCCAATTCACTTTTTTGGACCCAATAGTGCTGTTTTGGTTCGTTTGGGTCAGTTTCGTTACTACACCGAAAACCATGCCGGGGTTGCATTTAATGCACCGATTCGGGTCAGAAATGAAACGATCCACGGAATCGGCTACAAACAAAACGAACGCACAGAATTCAATTTTTTGGACCCAATAGTGATGTTTTGGTTCGTTTGGGTCAGTTTCGTTACTGCACCGAAAACCATGCTGGGGTTGCATTTAATGCACCGATTCGGGTCAGAAATCAAACGATGCACGGAATCGGCTAGAAACGAGATGAACGCACCCAATTCACTTTTTCGGATCCAATAGTGATGTTTTGGTTCGTTTGGGTCAGTTTCGTTACTACACCGAAAACCATGCCGGGGTTGCATTTAATGCACCGATTCGGGTCAGAAATGAAACGATCCACGGAATCGGCTACAAACAAAACGAACGCACAGAATTCAATTTTTTGGACCCAATAGTGATGTTTTGGTTCGTTTGGGTCGGTTTCGTTACTGCACCGAAAACCATGCTGGGGTTGCATTTAATGCACCGATTCGGGTCAGAAATCAAACGATCCACGGAATCGGCTAGAAACGAGATGAACGCACCCAATTCACTTTTTTGGACCCAATAGTGATGTTTTGGTTCGTTTGGGTCAGTTTCGTTACTGCACCGAAAACCATGCCGGGGTTGCATTTAATGCACCGATTCGGGTCGGAAACGAAACGCTGCACGGGATCATCCAGAAACAAAACGAACGCACCCTATCCACTTTTTTGGACCGAATAGTGATGTTTTGGTTCGTTTGGGTCAGTTTGGTTACTGCACCGAAAACCATGCCGGGGTTGCATTTAATGCACCGATTCGGGTCGGAAACGAAATGATGCAAAGAATCGGCTAGAAACGAAACGAATGCACCCAATTCACTTTTTTGGACCCAATAGTGATGTTTTGGTTCGTTTGGGTCAGTTTCGTTACTGCACCGAAAACCATGCCGGGGTTGCATTTAATGCACCGATTCGGGTCGGAAACGAAACGATGCACTGGATCGGCTACAAACAAAACGAACGCACCCAATTCACTTTTTTGGACCCAATAGTGATGTTTTGGTTCGTTTGGGTCAGTTTCGTTACTGCACCGAAAACCATGCCGGGGTTGCATTTAATGCACCGATTCGGGTCGGAAACGAAACGATGCACTGGATCGGCTACAAACAAAATGAACGCACCCAATTCACTTTTTTGGACCCAATAGTGATGTTTTGGTTCGTTTGGGTCAGTTTCTTACTACACCGAAAACCATACCGGGGTTGCATTTAATGCACCGATTCGGGTTTGAAATGAAACGATGCACGGAATCGGCTACAAACAAAACGAACGCACATAATTCAATTTTTTGGACCCAATAGTGATGTTTTGGTTCGTTTGGGTCAGTTTCGTTACTGCACCGAAAACCATGCCGGGGTTGCATTTAATGCACCGATTCGGGTCGGAAACGAAACGATGCACGGAATCATCCAGAAACGAAACGAACGCACCCTATCCACTTTTTTGGACCCAATAGTGATGTTTTGGTTCGTTTGGGTCAGTTTGGTTACTGCACCGAAAACCATGCCGGGGTTGCATATAACGCACCGATTCGGGTCGGAAACGAAACGGTGCACGGGATCGGCTAGAAACGAAACGAACGCACCCAATTCACTTTTTTGGACCCAATAGTGATGTTTTGGTTCGTTTGGGTCAGTTTCGTTACTACACCGAAAACCATACCGGGGTTGCATTTAATGCACCGATTCGGGTCAGAAATGAAACGATCCACGGAATCGGCTACAAACAAAACGAACGCACAGAATTCAATTTTTTGGACCCAATAGTGATGTTTTGGTTCGTTTGGGTCAGTTTCGTTACTGCACCGAAAACCATGCCGGGGTTGCATTTAATGCACCGATTCGGGTCGGTAACGAAACGATGCGCGGAATCATCCAGAAACAAAACGAACGCACCCTATCCACTTTTTTGGACCGAATAGTGATGTTTTGGTTCGTTTGGGTCAGTTTGGTTACTGCACCGAAAACCATGCCGGGGTTGCATTTAATGCACCGATTCGGGTCGGAAACGAAACGATGCACGGAATCGTCTACAAATGAAAGGAGCGCACCCTATCCACTTTTTTGGACCGAATAGTGATGTTTTGGTTCGTTTGGGTCAGTTTGGTTACTGCACCGAAAACCATGCCGGGGTTGCATTTAATACACCGATTCGGGTCGGAAACGAAACGGTGCACGAGATCGGCTAGAAACGAAACGAACGCACCCAATTCACTTTTTTGGACCCAATAGTGATGTTTTGGTTCGTTTGGGTCAGTTTCGTTACTACACCGAAAACCATGCCGGGGTTGCATTTAATGCACCGATTCGGGTCAGAAATGAAACGATCCACGGAATCGGCTACAAACAAAACGAACGCACAGAATTCAATTTTTTGGACCCAATAGTGATGTTTTGGTTCGTTTGGGTCAGTTTCGTTACTGCACCGAAAACCATGCTGGGGTTGCATTTAATGCACCGATTCGGGTCAGAAATCAAACGATGCACGGAATCGGCTAGAAACGAGATGAACGCACCCAATTCACTTTTTCGGACCCAATAGTGATGTTTTGGTTCGTTTGGGTCAGTTTCGTTACTACACCGAAAACCATGCCGGGGTTGCATTTAATGCACCGATTCGGGTCAGAAATGAAACGATCCACGGAATCGGCTACAAACAAAACGAACGCACAGAATTCAATTTTTTAGACCCAATAGTGATGTTTTGGTTCGTTTGGGTCGGTTTCGTTACTGCACCGAAAACCATGCTGGGGTTGCATTTAATGCACCGATTCGGGTCAGAAATCAAACGATCCACGGAATCGGCTAGAAACGAGATGAACGCACCCAATTCACTTTTTTGGACCCAATAGTGATGTTTTGGTTCGTTTGGGTCAGTTTCGTTACTGCACCGAAAACCATGCCGGGGTTGCATTTAATGCACCGATTCGGGTCGGAAACGAAACGATGCAAAGAATCGGCTAGAAACGAAACGAATGCACCCTATCCACTTTTTTGGACCCAATAGTGATGTTTTGGTTCGTTTGGGTCAGTTTCGTTACTGCACCGAAAACCATGCCGGGGTTGCATTTAATGCACCGATTCGGGTCGGTAACGAAGCGATGCGCGGAATCATCCAGAAACAAAACGAACGCACCCTATCCACTTTTTTGGACCGAATAGTGATGTTTTGGTTCGTTTGGGTCAGTTTGGTTACTGCACCGAAAACCATGCCGGGGTTGCATTTAATGCACCGATTCGGGTCGGAAACGAAACGATGCACAGAATCGTCTACAAATGAAAGGAGCGCACCCTATCCACTTTTGTGGACCGAATAGTGATGTTTTGGTTCATTTGGGTCAGTTTGGTTACTGCACCGAAAACCATGCCGGGGTTGCATTTAATGCACCGATTCGGGTCGGAAACGAAACGGTGCACGAGATCGGCTAGAAACGAAACGAACGCACCCAATTCACTTTTTTGGACCCAATAGTGATGTTTTGGTTCGTTTGGGTCAGTTTCGTTACTACACCGAAAACCATGCCGGGGTTGCATTTAATGCACCGATTCGGGTCAGAAATGAAACGATCCACGGAATCGGCTACAAACAAAACGAACGCACAGAATTCAATTTTTTGGACCCAATAGTGATGTTTTGGTTCGTTTGGGTCAGTTTCGTTACTGCACCGAAAACCATGCTGGGGTTGCATTTAATGCACCGATTCGGGTCAGAAATCAAACGATCCACGGAATCGGCTAGAAACGAGATGAACGCACCCAATTCACTTTTTTGGACCCAATAGTGATGTTTTGGTTCGTTTGGGTCAGTTTCGTTACTGCACCGAAAACCATGCCGGGGTTGCATTTAATGCACCGATTCGGGTCGGAAACGAAACGCTGCACGGGATCATCCAGAAACAAAACGAACGCACCCTATCCACTTTTTTGGACCGAATAGTGATGTTTTGGTTCGTTTGGGTCAGTTTGGTTACTGCACCGAAAACCATGCCGGGGTTGCATTTAATGCACCGATTCGGGTCGGAAACGAAATGATGCAAAGAATCGGCTAGAAACGAAACGAATGCACCCAATTCACTTTTTTGGACCCAATAGTGATGTTTTGGTTCGTTTGGGTCAGTTTCGTTACTGCACCGAAAACCATGCCGGGGTTGCATTTAATGCACCGATTCGGGTCGGAAACGAAACGATGCACTGGATCGGCTACAAACAAAACGAACGCACCCAATTCACTTTTTTGGACCCAATAGTGATGTTTTGGTTCGTTTGGGTCAGTTTCGTTACTGCACCGAAAACCATGCCGGGGTTGCATTTAATGCACCGATTCGGGTCGGAAACGAAACGATGCACTGGATCGGCTACAAACAAAATGAACGCACCCAATTCACTTTTTTGGACCCAATAGTGATGTTTTGGTTCGTTTGGGTCAGTTTCTTACTACACCGAAAACCATACCGGGGTTGCATTTAATGCACCGATTCGGGTTTGAAATGAAACGATGCACGGAATCGGCTACAAACAAAACGAACGCACATAATTCAATTTTTTGGACCCAATAGTGATGTTTTGGTTCGTTTGGGTCAGTTTCGTTACTGCACCGAAAACCATGCCGGGGTTGCATTTAATGCACCGATTCGGGTCGGAAACGAAACGATGCACGGAATCATCCAGAAACGAAACGAACGCACCCTATCCACTTTTTTGGACCCAATAGTGATGTTTTGGTTCGTTTGGGTCAGTTTGGTTACTGCACCGAAAACCATGCCGGGGTTGCATATAACGCACCGATTCGGGTCGGAAACGAAACGGTGCACGGGATCGGCTAGAAACGAAACGAACGCACCCAATTCACTTTTTTGGACCCAATAGTGATGTTTTGGTTCGTTTGGGTCAGTTTCGTTACTACACCGAAAACCATACCGGGGTTGCATTTAATGCACCGATTCGGGTCAGAAATGAAACGATCCACGGAATCGGCTACAAACAAAACGAACGCACAGAATTCAATTTTTTGGACCCAATAGTGATGTTTTGGTTCGTTTGGGTCAGTTTCGTTACTGCACCGAAAACCATGCCGGGGTTGCATTTAATGCACCGATTCGGGTCGGTAACGAAACGATGCGCGGAATCATCCAGAAACAAAACGAACGCACCCTATCCACTTTTTTGGACCGAATAGTGATGTTTTGGTTCGTTTGGGTCAGTTTGGTTACTGCACCGAAAACCATGCCGGGGTTGCATTTAATGCACCGATTCGGGTCGGAAACGAAACGATGCACGGAATCGTCTACAAATGAAAGGAGCGCACCCTATCCACTTTTTTGGACCGAATAGTGATGTTTTGGTTCGTTTGGGTCAGTTTGGTTACTGCACCGAAAACCATGCCGGGGTTGCATTTAATACACCGATTCGGGTCGGAAACGAAACGGTGCACGAGATCGGCTAGAAACGAAACGAACGCACCCAATTCACTTTTTTGGACCCAATAGTGATGTTTTGGTTCGTTTGGGTCAGTTTCGTTACTACACCGAAAACCATGCCGGGGTTGCATTTAATGCACCGATTCGGGTCAGAAATGAAACGATCCACGGAATCGGCTACAAACAAAACGAACGCACAGAATTCAATTTTTTGGACCCAATAGTGATGTTTTGGTTCGTTTGGGTCAGTTTCGTTACTGCACCGAAAACCATGCTGGGGTTGCATTTAATGCACCGATTCGGGTCAGAAATCAAACGATGCACGGAATCGGCTAGAAACGAGATGAACGCACCCAATTCACTTTTTCGGACCCAATAGTGATGTTTTGGTTCGTTTGGGTCAGTTTCGTTACTACACCGAAAACCATGCCGGGGTTGCATTTAATGCACCGATTCGGGTCAGAAATGAAACGATCCACGGAATCGGCTACAAACAAAACGAACGCACAGAATTCAATTTTTTAGACCCAATAGTGATGTTTTGGTTCGTTTGGGTCGGTTTCGTTACTGCACCGAAAACCATGCTGGGGTTGCATTTAATGCACCGATTCGGGTCAGAAATCAAACGATCCACGGAATCGGCTAGAAACGAGATGAACGCACCCAATTCACTTTTTTGGACCCAATAGTGATGTTTTGGTTCGTTTGGGTCAGTTTCGTTACTGCACCGAAAACCATGCCGGGGTTGCATTTAATGCACCGATTCGGGTCGGAAACGAAACGATGCAAAGAATCGGCTAGAAACGAAACGAATGCACCCTATCCACTTTTTTGGACCCAATAGTGATGTTTTGGTTCGTTTGGGTCAGTTTCGTTACTGCACCGAAAACCATGCCGGGGTTGCATTTAATGCACCGATTCGGGTCGGTAACGAAGCGATGCGCGGAATCATCCAGAAACAAAACGAACGCACCCTATCCACTTTTTTGGACCGAATAGTGATGTTTTGGTTCGTTTGGGTCAGTTTGGTTACTGCACCGAAAACCATGCCGGGGTTGCATTTAATGCACCGATTCGGGTCGGAAACGAAACGATGCACAGAATCGTCTACAAATGAAAGGAGCGCCCCCTATCCACTTTTGTGGACCGAATAGTGATGTTTTGGTTCGTTTGGGTCAGTTTGGTTACTGCACCGAAAACCATGCCGGGGTTGCATTTAATGCACCGATTCGGGTCGGAAACGAAACGGTGCACGAGATCGGCTAGAAACGAAACGAACGCACCCAATTCACTTTTTTGGACCCAATAGTGATGTTTTGGTTCGTTTGGGTCAGTTTCGTTACTACACCGAAAACCATGCCGGGGTTGCATTTAATGCACCGATTCGGGTCAGAAATGAAACGATCCACGGAATCGGCTACAAACAAAACGAACGCACAGAATTCAATTTTTTGGACCCAATAGTGATGTTTTGGTTCGTTTGGGTCAGTTTCGTTACTGCACCGAAAACCATGCTGGGGTTGCATTTAATGCACCGATTCGGGTAAGAAATCAAACGATGCACGGAATCGGCTAGAAACGAGATGAACGCACCCAATTCACTTTTTCGGACCCAATAGTGATGTTTTGGTTCGTTTGGGTCAGTTTCGTTACTACACCGAAAACCATACCGGGGTTGCATTTAATGCACCGATTCGGGTCAAAAATGAAACGATCCACGGAATCGGCTACAAACAAAACGAACGCACAGAATTCAATTTTTTAGACCCAATAGTGATGTTTTGGTTCGTTTGGGTCGGTTTCGTTACTGCACCGAAAACCATGCTGGGGTTGCATTTAATGCACCGATTCGGGTCAGAAATCAAACGATCCACGGAATCGGCTAGAAACGAGATGAACGCACCCAATTCACTTTTTTGGACCCAATAGTGATGTTTTGGTTCGTTTGGGTCAGTTTCGTTACTGCACCGAAAACCATGCCGGGGTTGCATTTAATGCACCGATTCGGGTCGGAAACGAAACGATGCACGAAATCATCCAGAAACGAAACGAACGCACCCTATCCACTTTTTTGGACCCAATAGTGATGTTTTGGTTCGTTTGGGTCAGTTTGGTTACTGCACCGAAAACCATGCCGGGGTTGCATATAACGCACCGATTCGGGTCGGAAACGAAACGGTGCACGGGATCGGCTAGAAACGAAACGAACGCACCCAATTCACTTTTTTGGACCCAATAGTGATGTTTTGGTTCGTTTGGGTCAGTTTCGTTACTACACCGAAAACCATACCGGGGTTGCATTTAATGTACCGATTCGGGTCAGAAATGAAACGATCCACGGAATCGGCTACAAACAAAACGAACGCACAGAATTAAATTTTTTGGACCCAATAGTGATGTTTTGGTTCGTTTGGGTCAGTTTCGTTACTGCACCGAAAACCATGCCGGGGTTGCATTTAATGCACCGATTCGGGTCGGTAACGAAACGATGCGCGGAATCATCCAGAAACAAAACGAACGCACCCAATTCAATTTTTTGGACCCAATAGTGATGTTTTGGTTCGTTTGGGTCAGTTTCTTACTACACCGAAAACCATACCGGGGTTGCATTTAATGCACCGATTCGGGTTTGAAATGAAACGATCCACGGAATCGGCTACAAACAAAACGAACGCACATAATTCAATTTTTTGGACCCAATAGTGATGTTTTGGTTCGTTTGGGTCAGTTTCGTTACTGCACCGAAAACCATGCCGGGGTTGCATTTAATGCACCGATTCGGGTCGGAAACGAAACGATGCACGGAATCATCCAGAAACGAAACGAACGCACCCTATCCACTTTTTTGGACCCAATAGTGATGTTTTGGTTCGTTTGGGTCAGTTTGGTTACTGCACCGAAAACCATGCCGGGGTTGCATATAACGCACCGATTCGGGTCGGAAACGAAACGGTGCACGGGATCGGCTAGAAACGAAACGAACGCACCCAATTCACATTTTTGGACCCAATAGTGATGTTTTGGTTCGTTTGGGTCAGTTTCGTTACTGCACCGAAAACCATGCCGGGGTTGCATTTAATGCACCGATTCGGGTCGGAAACGAAACGATGCACTGGATCGGCTACAAACAAAACGAACGCACCCAATTCACTTTTTTGGACCCAATAGTGATGTTTTGGTTCGTTTGGGTCAGTTTCGTTACTACACCGAAAACCATGCCGGGGTTGCATTTAATGCACCGATTCGGGTCAGAAATGAAACGATCCACGGAATCGGCTACAAACAAAACGAACGCACAGAATTCAATTTTTTGGACCCAATAGTGATGTTTTGGTTCGTTTGGGTCAGTTTCGTTACTGCACCGAAAACCATGCTGGGGTTGCATTTAATGCACCGATTCGGGTCAGAAATCAAACGATGCACGGAATCTGCTAGAAACGAGATGAACGCACCCAATTCACTTTTTCGGACCCAATAGTGATGTTTTGGTTCGTTTGGGTCAGTTTCGTTACTACACCGAAAACCATGCCGGGGTTGCATTTAATGCACCGATTTGGGTCAGAAATGAAACGATCCACGGAATCGGCTACAAACAAAACGAACGCACAGAATTCAATTTTTTGGACCCAATAGTGATGTTTTGGTTCGTTTGGGTCGGTTTCGTTACTGCACCGAAAACCATGCTGGGGTTGCATTTAATGCACCGATTCGGGTCAGAAATCAAACGATCCACGGAATCGGCTAGAAACGAGATGAACGCACCCAATTCACTTTTTTGGACCCAATAGTGATGTTTTGGTTCGTTTGGGTCCGTTTCGTTACTGCACTGAAAACCATGCCGGGGTTGCATTTAATGCACCGATTCGGGTCGGAAACGAAACGCTGCACGGGATCATCCAGAAACAAAACGAACGCACCCTATCCACTTTTTTGGACCGAATAGTGATGTTTTGGTTCGTTTGGGTCAGTTTGGTTACTGCACCGAAAACCATGCCGGGGTTGCATTTAATGCACCGATTCGGGTCGGAAACGAAACGATGCACGGAATCGTCTACAAATGAAAGGAGCGCACCCTATCCACATTTTTGGACCGAATAGTGATGTTTTGGTTCGTTTGGGTCAGTTTGGTTACTGCACCGAAAACCATGCCGGGGTTGCATTTAATGCACCGATTCGGGTCGGAAACGAAACGATGCAAAGAATCGGCTAGAAACGAAACGAATGCACCCAATTCACTTTTTTGGACCCAATAGTGATGTTTTGGTTCGTTTGGGTCAGTTTCGTTACTGCACCGAAAACAATGCCGGGGTTGCATTTAATGCACCGATTCGGGTCGGAAATGAAACGATGCACGGAATCGTCCAGAAACGAAAGGAACGCACCCTATCCACTTTTTTCGACCCAATAGTGATGTTTTGGTTCGTTTGGGTCAGTTTCGTTACTGCACCGAAAACCATGCCGGGGTTGCATTTAATGCACCGATTTGAGTCGGAAACGAAACGATGCACGGAATCGTCCAGAAACGAAACGAACGCACCCTATCCACTTTTTTGGACCCAATAGTGATGTTTTGGTTCGTTTGGGTCAGTTTGGTTACTGCACCGAAAACCATGCCGGGGTTGCATATAACGCACCGATTCGGGTCAGAAATCAAACGATCCACGGAATCGGCTAGAAACGAGATGAACGCACCCAATTCACTTTTTTGGACCCAATAGTGATGTTTTGGTTCGTTTGGGTCCGTTTCGTTACTGCACTGAAAACCATGCCGGGGTTGCATTTAATGCACCGATTCGGGTCGGAAACGAAACGCTGCACGGGATCATCCAGAAACAAAACGAACGCACCCTATCCACTTTTTTGGACCGAATAGTGATGTTTTGGTTCGTTTGGGTCAGTTTGGTTACTGCACCGAAAACCATGCCGGGGTTGCATTTAATGCACCGATTCGGGTCGGAAACGAAACGATGCACGGAATCGTCTACAAATGAAAGGAGCGCACCCTATCCACATTTTTGGACCGAATAGTGATGTTTTGGTTCGTTTGGGTCAGTTTGGTTACTGCACCGAAAACCATGCCGGGGTTGCATTTAATGCACCGATTCGGGTCGGAAACGAAACGATGCAAAGAATCGGCTAGAAACGAAACGAATGCACCCAATTCACTTTTTTGGACCCAATAGTGATGTTTTGGTTCGTTTGGGTCAGTTTCGTTACTGCACCGAAAACAATGCCGGGGTTGCATTTAATGCACCGATTCGGGTCGGAAATGAAACGATGCACGGAATCGTCCAGAAACGAAAGGAACGCACCCTATCCACTTTTTTCGACCCAATAGTGATGTTTTGGTTCGTTTGGGTCAGTTTCGTTACTGCACCGAAAACCATGCCGGGGTTGCATTTAATGCACCGATTCGGGTCGGAAACGAAACGGTGCACGGGATCGGCTAGAAACGAAACGAACGCACCCAATTCACTTTTTTGGACCCAATAGTGATGTTTTGGTTCGTTTGGGTCAGTTTCGTTACTGCACCGAAAACCATGCCGGGGTTGCATTTAATGCACCGATTCGGGTCGGAAACGAAACGGTGCACGGGATCGGCTAGAAACGAAACGAACGCACCCAATTCGCTTTTTTGGACCCAATAGTGATGTTTTGGTTCGTTTGGGTCAGTTTCGTTACTACACCGAAAACCATGCCGGGGTTGCATTTAATGCACCGATTCGGGTCGGAAACGAAACGCTGCACGGGATCATCCAGAAACAAAACGAACGCACCCTATCCACATTTTTGGACCGAATAGTGATGTTTTGGTTCGTTTGGGTCAGTTTCGTTACTGCACCGAAAACCATGCCGGGGTTGCATTTAATGCACCGATTCGGGTCGGAAACGAAACGATGCAAAGAATCGGCTAGAAACGAAACGAATGCACCCTATCCACTTTTTTGGACCCAATAGTGATGTTTTGGTTCGTTTGGGTCAGTTTGGTTACTGCACCGAAAACCATGCCGGGGTTGCATTTAATGCACCGATTCGGGTCGGAAACGAAACGATGCACGGAATCGTCTACAAATGAAAGGAGCGCACCCTATCCACATTTTTGGACCGAATAGTGATGTTTTGGTTCGTTTGGGTCAGTTTGGTTACTGCACCGAAAACCATGCCGGGGTTGCATTTAATGCACCGATTCGGGTCGGAAACGAAACGATGCAAAGAATCGGCTAGAAACGAAACGAATGCACCCTATCCACTTTTTTGGACCCAATAGTGATGTTTTGGTTCGTTTGGGTCAGTTTCGTTACTGCACCGAAAACCATGCCGGGGTTGCATTTAATGCACCGATTCGGTCGGAAACGAAACGATGCCCGGAATCGTCCAGAAACGAAAGGAACGCACCCTATCCACTTTTTTCGACCCAATAGTGATGTTTTGGTTCGTTTGGGTCAGTTTCGTTTCTACACCGAAAACCATGCCGGGGTTGCATTTAATGCACCGATTCGGGTCGGAAACGAAACGGTGCACGGGATCGGCTAGAAACGAAACGAACGCACCCAATTCACTTTTTTGGACCCAATAGTGATGTTTTGGTTCGTTTGGGTCAGTTTCGTTACTACACCGAAAACCATGCCGGGGTTGCATTTAATGCACCGATTCGGGTCAGAAATGAAACGATCCACGGAATCGGCTACAAACAAAACGAACGCACAGAATTCAATTTTTTGGACCCAATAGTGATGTTTTGGTTCGTTTGGGTCAGTTTCGTTACTGCACCGAAAACCATGCCGGGGTTGCATTTAATGCACCGATTCGGGTCGGTAACGAAACGATGCGCGGAATCATCCAGAAACAAAACGAACGCACCCTATCCACTTTTTTGGACCGAATAGTGATGTTTTGGTTCGTTTGGGTCAGTTTGGTTACTGCACCGAAAACCATGCCGGGGTTGCATTTAATGCACCGATTCGGGTCGGAAACGAAACGATGCACGGAATCGTCTACAAATGAAAGGAGCGCACCCTATCCACTTTTTTGGACCGAATAGTGATGTTTTGGTTCGTTTGGGTCAGTTTGGTTACTGCACCGAAAACCATGTCGGGGTTGCATTTAATGCACCGATTCGGGTCGGAAACGAAACGATGCACGGAATCGTCTACAAATGAAAGGAGCGCACCCTATCCACTTTTTTGGACCGAATAGTGATGTTTTGGTTCGTTTGGGTCAGTTTGGTTACTGCACCGAAAACCATGCCGGGGTTGCATTTAATGCACCGATTCGGGTCGGAAACGAAATGATGCAAAGAATCGGCTAGAAACGAAACGAATGCACCCAATTCACTTTTTTGGACCCAATAGTGATGTTTTGGTTCGTTTGGGTCAGTTTCGTTACTGCACCGAAAACCATGCCGGGGTTGCATTTAATGCACCGATTCGGGTCGGAAACGAAACGATGCACTGGATCGGCTACAAACAAAACGAACGCACCCAATTCACTTTTTTGGACCCAATAGTGATGTTTTGGTTCGTTTGGGTCAGTTTCGTTACTGCACCGAAAACCATGCCGGGGTTGCATTTAATGCACCGATTCGGGTCGGAAACGAAACGATGCACTGGATCGGCTACAAACAAAACGAACGCACCCAATTCACTTTTTTGGACCCAATAGTGATGTTTTGGTTCGTTTGGGTCAGTTTCTTACTACACCGAAAACCATACCGGGGTTGCATTTAATGCACCGATTCGGGTTTGAAATGAAACGATGCACGGAATCGGCTACAAACAAAACGAACGCACATAATTCAATTTTTTGGACCCAATAGTGATGTTTTGGTTCGTTTGGGTCAGTTTCGTTGCTGCACCGAAAACCATGCCGGGGTTGCATTTAATGCACCGATTCGGGTCGGAAACGAAACGATGCACGGAATCATCCAGAAACGAAACGAACGCACCCTATCCACTTTTTTGGACCCAATAGTGATGTTTTGGTTCGTTTGGGTCAGTTTGGTTACTACACCGAAAACCATGCCGGGGTTGCATATAACGCACCGATTCGGGTCGGAAACGAAACGGTGCACGGGATCGGCTAGAAACGAAACGAACGCACCCAATTCACTTTTTTGGACCCAATAGTGATGTTTTGGTTCGTTTGGGTCAGTTTCGTTACTGCACCGAAAACAATGCCGGGGTTGCATTTAATGCACCGATTCGGGTCGGAAATGAAACGATGCACGGAATCGTCCAGAAACGAAAGGAACGCACCCTATCCACTTTTTTCGACCCAATAGTGATGTTTTGGTTCGTTTGGGTCAGTTTCGTTACTGCACCGAAAACCATGCCGGGGTTGCATTTAATGCACCGATTCGGGTCGGAAACGAAACGGTGCACGGGATCGGCTAGAAACGAAACGAACGCACCCAATTCACTTTTTTGGACCCAATAGTGATGTTTTGGTTCGTTTGGGTCAGTTTCGTTACTGCACCGAAAACCATGCCGGGGTTGCATTTAATGCACCGATTCGGGTCGGAAACGAAACGGTGCACGGGATCGGCTAGAAACGAAACGAACGCACCCAATTCGCTTTTTTGGACCCAATAGTGATGTTTTGGTTCGTTTGGGTCAGTTTCGTTACTACACCGAAAACCATGCCGGGGTTGCATTTAATGCACCGATTCGGGTCGGAAACGAAACGCTCACGGGATCATCCAGAAACAAAACGAACGCACCCTATCCACATTTTTGGACCGAATAGTGATGTTTTGGTTCGTTTGGGTCAGTTTCGTTACTGCACCGAAAACCATGCCGGGGTTGCATTTAATGCACCGATTCGGGTCGGAAACGAAACGATGCAAAGAATCGGCTAGAAACGAAACGAATGCACCCTATCCACTTTTTTGGACCCAATAGTGATGTTTTGGTTCGTTTGGGTCAGTTTGGTTACTGCACCGAAAACCATGCCGGGGTTGCATTTAATGCACCGATTCGGGTCGGAAACGAAACGATGCACGGAATCGTCTACAAATGAAAGGAGCGCACCCTATCCACATTTTTGGACCGAATAGTGATGTTTTGGTTCGTTTGGGTCAGTTTGGTTACTGCACCGAAAACCATGCCGGGGTTGCATTTAATGCACCGATTCGGGTCGGAAACGAAACGATGCAAAGAATCGGCTAGAAACGAAACGAATGCACCCTATCCACTTTTTTGGACCCAATAGTGATGTTTTGGTTCGTTTGGGTCAGTTTCGTTACTGCACCGAAAACCATGCCGGGGTTGCATTTAATGCACCGATTCGGTCGGAAACGAAATGATGCACGGAATCGTCCAGAAACGAAAGGAACGCACCCTATCCACTTTTTTCGACCCAATAGTGATGTTTTGGTTCGTTTGGGTCAGTTTCGTTTCTACACCGAAAACCATGCCGGGGTTGCATTTAATGCACCGATTCGGGTCGGAAACGAAACGGTGCACGGGATCGGCTAGAAACGAAACGAACGCACCCAATTCACTTTTTTGGACCCAATAGTGATGTTTTGGTTCGTTTGGGTCAGTTTCGTTACTACACCGAAAACCATGCCGGGGTTGCATTTAATGCACCGATTCGGGTCAGAAATGAAACGATCCACGGAATCGGCTACAAACAAAACGAACGCACAGAATTCAATTTTTTGGACCCAATAGTGATGTTTTGGTTCGTTTGGGTCAGTTTCGTTACTGCACCGAAAACCATGCCGGGGTTGCATTTAATGCACCGATTCGGGTCGGTAACGAAACGATGCGCGGAATCATCCAGAAACAAAACGAACGCACCCTATCCACTTTTTTTGACCGAATAGTGATGTTTTGGTTCGTTTGGGTCAGTTTGGTTACTGCACCGAAAACCATGCCGGGGTTGCATTTAATGCACCGATTCGGGTCGGAAACGAAACGATGCACGGAATCGTCTACAAATGAACGGAGCGCACCCTATCCACTTTTTTGGACCGAATAGTGATGTTTTGGTTCGTTTGGGTCAGTTTGGTTACTGCACCGAAAACCATGCCGGGGTTGCATTTAATGCACCGATTCGGGTCGGAAACGAAATGATGCAAAGAATCGGCTAGAAACGAAACGAATGCACCCAATTCACTTTTTTGGACCCAATAGTGATGTTTTGGTTCGTTTGGGTCAGTTTCGTTACTGCACCGAAAACCATGCCGGGGTTGCATTTAATGCACCGATTCGGGTCGGAAACGAAACGATGCACTGGATCGGCTACAAACAAAACGAACGCACCCAATTCACTTTTTTGGACCCAATAGTGATGTTTTGGTTCGTTTGGGTCAGTTTCGTTACTGCACCGAAAACCATGCCGGGGTTGCATTTAATGCACCGATTCGGGTCGGAAACGAAACGATGCACTGGATCGGCTACAAACAAAACGAACGCACCCAATTCACTTTTTTGGACCCAATAGTGATGTTTTGGTTCGTTTGGGTCAGTTTCTTACTACACCGAAAACCATACCGGGGTTGCATTTAATGCACCGATTCGGGTTTGAAATGAAGCGATGCACGGAATCGGCTACAAACAAAACGAACGCACATAATTCAATTTTTTGGACCCAATAGTGATGTTTTGGTTCGTTTGGGTCAGTTTCGTTGCTGCACCGAAAACCATGCCGGGGTTGCATTTAATGCACCGATTCGGGTCGGAAACGAAACGATGCACGGAATCATCCAGAAACGAAACGAACGCACCCTATCCACTTTTTTGGACCCAATAGTGATGTTTTGGTTCGTTTGGGTCAGTTTGGTTACTACACCGAAAACCATGCCGGGGTTGCATATAACGCACCGATTCGGGTCGGAAACGAAACGGTGCACGGGATCGGCTAGAAACGAAACGAACGCACCCAATTCACTTTTTTGGACCCAATAGTGATGTTTTGGTTCGTTTGGGTCAGTTTCGTTACTACACCGAAAACCATACCGGGGTTGCATTTAATACACCGATTCGGGTCGGAAACGAAACGGTGCACGAGATCGGCTAGAAACGAAACGAACGCACCCAATTCACTTTTTTGGACCCAATAGTGATGTTTTGGTTCGTTTGGGTCAGTTTCGTTACTACACCGAAAACCATGCCGGGGTTGCATTTAATGCACCGATTCGGGTCAGAAATGAAACGATCCACGGAATCGGCTACAAACAAAACGAACGCACAGAATTCAATTTTTTGGACCCAATAGTGATGTTTTGGTTCGTTTGGGTCAGTTTCGTTACTGCACCGAAAACCATGCTGGGGTTGCATTTAATGCACCGATTCGGGTCAGAAATCAAACGATGCACGGAATCGGCTAGAAACGAGATGAACGCACCCAATTCACTTTTTTGGATCCAATAGTGATGTTTTGGTTCGTTTGGGTCAGTTTCGTTACTACACCGAAAACCATGCCGGGGTTGCATTTAATGCACCGATTCGGGTCAGAAATGAAACGATCCACGGAATCGGCTACAAACAAAACGAACGCACAGAATTCAATTTTTTGGACCCAATAGTGATGTTTTGGTTCGTTTGGGTCGGTTTCGTTACTGCACCGAAAACCATGCTGGGGTTGCATTTAATGCACCGATTCGGGTCAGAAATCAAACGATCCACGGAATCGGCTAGAAACGAGATGAACGCACCCAATTCACTTTTTTGGACCCAATAGTGATGTTTTGGTTCGTTTGGGTCAGTTTCGTTACTGCACCGAAAACCATGCCGGGGTTGCATTTAATGCACCGATTCGGGTCGGAAACGAAACGCTGCACGGGATCATCCAGAAACAAAACGAACGCACCCTATCCACTTTTTTGGACCGAATCGTGATGTTTTGGTTCGTTTGGGTCAGTTTGGTTACTGCACCGAAAACCATGCCGGGGTTGCATTTAATGCACCGATTCGGGTCGGAAACGAAATGATGCAAAGAATCGGCTAGAAACGAAACGAATGCACCCAATTCACTTTTTTGGACCCAATAGTGATGTTTTGGTTCGTTTGGGTCAGTTTCGTTACTGCACCGAAAACCATGCCGGGGTTGCATTTAATGCACCGATTCGGGTCGGAAACGAAACGATGCACTGGATCGGCTACAAACAAAACGAACGCACCCAATTCACTTTTTTGGACCCAATAGTGATGTTTTGGTTCGTTTGGGTCAGTTTCGTTACTGCACCGAAAACCATGCCGGGGTTGCATTTAATGCACCGATTCGGGTCGGAAACGAAACGATGCACTGGATCGGCTACAAACAAAATGAACGCACCCAATTCACTTTGTTGGACCCAATAGTGATGTTTTGGTTCGTTTGGGTCAGTTTCTTACTACACCGAAAACCATACCGGGGTTGCATTTAATGCACCGATTCGGGTTTGAAATGAAACGATGCACGGAATCGGCTACAAACAAAACGAACGCACATAATTCAATTTTTTGGACCCAATAGTGATGTTTTGGTTCGTTTGGGTCAGTTTCGTTACTGCACCGAAAACCATGCCGGGGTTGCATTTAATGCACCGATTCGGGTCGGAAACGAAACGATGCACGGAATCATCCAGAAACGAAACGAACGCACCCTATCCACTTTTTTGGACCCAATAGTGATGTTTTGGTTCGTTTGGGTCAGTTTGGTTACTGCACCGAAAACCATGCCGGGGTTGCATATAACGCACCGATTCGGGTCGGAAACGAAACGGTGCACGGGATCGGCTAGAAACGAAACGAACGCACCCAATTCACTTTTTTGGACCCAATAGTGATGTTTTGGTTCGTTTGGGTCAGTTTCGTTACTACACCGAAAACCATACCGGGGTTGCATTTAATGCACCGATTCGGGTCAGAAATGAAACGATCCACGGAATCGGCTACAAACAAAACGAACGCACAGAATTCAATTTTTTGGACCCAATAGTGATGTTTTGGTTCGTTTGGGTCAGTTTCGTTACTGCACCGAAAACCATGCCGGGGTTGCATTTAATGCACCGATTCGGGTCGGAAACGAAACGATGCACGGAATCGTCTACAAATGAAAGGAGCGCACCCTATCCACTTTTTTGGACCGAATAGTGATGTTTTGGTTCGTTTGGGTCAGTTTGGTTACTGCACCGAAAACCATGCCGGGGTTGCATTTAATACACCGATTCGGGTCGGAAACGAAACGGTGCACGAGATCGGCTAGAAACGAAACGAACGCACCCAATTCACTTTTTTGGACCCAATAGTGATGTTTTGGTTCGTTTGGGTTAGTTTCGTTACTACACCGAAAACCATGCCGGGGTTGCATTTAATGCACCGATTCGGGTCAGAAATGAAACGATCCACGGAATCGGCTACAAACAAAACGAACGCACAGAATTCAATTTTTTGGACCCAATAGTGATGTTTTGGTTCGTTTGGGTCAGTTTCGTTACTGCACCGAAAACCATGCTGGGGTTGCATTTAATGCACCGATTCGGGTCAGAAATCAAACGATGCACGGAATCTGCTAGAAACGAGATGAACGCACCCAATTCACTTTTTCGGACCCAATAGTGATGTTTTGGTTCGTTTGGGTCAGTTTCGTTACTACACCGAAAACCATGCCGGGGTTGCATTTAATGCATCGATTCGGGTCAGAAATGAAACGATCCACGGAATCGGCTACAAACAAAACGAACGCACAGAATTCAATTTTTTAGACCCAATAGTGATGTTTTGGTTCGTTTGGGTCGGTTTCGTTACTGCACCGAAAACCATGCTGGGGTTGCATTTAATGCACCGATTCGGGTCAGAAATCAAACGATCCACGGAATCGGCTAGAAACGAGATGAACGCACCCAATTCACTTTTTTGGACCCAATAGTGATGTTTTGGTTCGTTTGGGTCAGTTTCGTTACTGCACCGAAAACCATGCCGGGGTTGCATTTAATGCACCGATTCGGGTCGGAAACGAAACGATGCAAAGAATCGGCTAGAAACGAAACGAATGCACCCTATCCACTTTTTTGGACCCAATAGTGATGTTTTGGTTCGTTTGGGTCAGTTTCGTTACTGCACCGAAAACCATGCCGGGGTTGCATTTAATGCACCGATTCGGGTCGGTAACGAAGCGATGCGCGGAATCATCCAGAAACAAAACGAACGCACCCTATCCACTTTTTTGGACCGAATAGTGATGTTTTGGTTCGTTTGGGTCAGTTTGGTTACTGCACCGAAAACCATGCCGGGGTTGCATTTAATGCACCGATTCGGGTCGGAAACGAAACGATGCAAAGAATCGGCTAGAAACGAAACGAATGCACCCAATTCACTTTTTTGGACCCAATAGTGATGTTTTGGTTCGTTTGGGTCAGTTTCGTTACTGCACCGAAAACCATGCCGGGGTTGCATTTAATGCACCGATTCGGGTCGGAAATGAAACGATGCACGGAATCGTCCAGAAACGAAAGGAACGCACCCTATTCACTTTTTTGGACCCAATAGTGATGTTTTGGTTCGTTTGGGTCAGTTTCGTTACTGCACCGAAAACCATGCTGGGGTTGCATTTAATGCACCGATTCGGGTAAGAAATCAAACGATGCACGGAATCGGCTAGAAACGAGATGAACGCACCCAATTCACTTTTTCGGACCCAATAGTGATGTTTTGGTTCGTTTGGGTCAGTTTCGTTACTACACCGAAAACCATGCCGGGGTTGCATTTAATGCACCGATTCGGGTCAGAAATGAAACGATCCACGGAATAGGCTACAAACAAAACGAACGCACAGAATTCAATTTTTTCGACCCAATAGTGATGTTTTGGTTCGTTTGGGTCAGTTTCGTTACTGCACCGAAAACCATGCTGGGGTTGCATTTAATGCACCGATTCGGGTCAGAAATCAAACGATCCACGGAATCGGCTAGAAACGAGATGAACGCACCCAATTCACTTTTTTGGACCCAATAGTGATGTTTTGGTTCGTTTGGGTCAGTTTCGTTACTGCACCGAAAACCATGCCGGGGTTGCATTTAATGCACCGATTCGGGTCGGAAACGAAACGCTGCACGGGATCATCCAGAAACAAAACGAACGCACCCTATCCACTTTTTTGGACCGAATAGTGATGTTTTGGTTCGTTTGGGTCAGTTTGGTTACTGCACCGAAAACCATGCCGGGGTTGCATTTAATGCACCGATTCGGGTCGGAAACGAAACGATGCACGGAATCGTCTACAAATGAAAGGAGCGCACCCTATCCACATTTTTGGACCGAATAGTGATGTTTTGGTTCGTTTGGGTCAGTTTGGTTACTGCACCGAAAACCATGCCGGGGTTGCATTTAATGCACCGATTCGGGTCGGAAACGAAACGATGCAAAGAATCGGCTAGAAACGAAACGAATGCACCCAATTCACTTTTTTGGACCCAATAGTGATGTTTTGGTTCGTTTGGGTCAGTTTCGTTACTGCACCGAAAACCATGCCGGGGTTGCATTTAATGCACCGATTCGGGTCGGAAATGAAACGATGCACGGAATCGTCCAGAAACGAAAGGAACGCACCCTATCCACTTTTTTCGACCCAATAGTGATGTTTTGGTTCGTTTGGGTCAGTTTCGTTACTGCACCGAAAACCATGCCGGCGTTGCATTTAATGCACCGATTCGGGTCGGAAACGAAACGGTGCACGGGATCAGCTAGAAACGAAACGAACGCACCCAATTCACTTTTTTGGACCCAATAGTGATGTTTTGGTTCGTTTGGGTCAGTTTCGTTACTACACCGAAAACCATGCCGGGGTTGCATTTAATGCACCGATTCGGGTCGGTAACGAAGCGATGCGCGGAATCATCCAGAAACAAAACGAACGCACCCTATCCACTTTTTTGGACCGAATAGTGATGTTTTGGTTCGTTTGGGTCAGTTTGGTTACTGCACCGAAAACCATGCCGGGGTTGCATTTAATGCACCGATTCGGGTCGGAAACGAAACGATGCACAGAATCGTCTACAAATGAAAGGAGCGCCCCCTATCCACTTTTGTGGACCGAATAGTGATGTTTTGGTTCGTTTGGGTCAGTTTGGTTACTGCACCGAAAACCATGCCGGGGTTGCATTTAATGCACCGATTCGGGTCGGAAACGAAACGGTGCACGAGATCGGCTAGAAACGAAACGAACGCACCCAATTCACTTTTTTGGACCCAATAGTGATGTTTTGGTTCGTTTGGGTCAGTTTCGTTACTACACCGAAAACCATGCCGGGGTTGCATTTAATGCACCGATTCGGGTCAGAAATGAAACGATCCACGGAATCGGCTACAAACAAAACGAACGCACAGAATTCAATTTTTTGGACCCAATAGTGATGTTTTGGTTCGTTTGGGTCAGTTTCGTTACTGCACCGAAAACCATGCTGGGGTTGCATTTAATGCACCGATTCGGGTAAGAAATCAAACGATGCACGGAATCGGCTAGAAACGAGATGAACGCACCCAATTCACTTTTTCGGACCCAATAGTGATGTTTTGGTTCGTTTGGGTCAGTTTCGTTACGACACCGAAAACCATGCCGGGGTTGCATTTAATGCACCGATTCGGGTCAGAAATGAAACGATCCACGGAATAGGCTACAAACAAAACGAACGCACAAAATTCAATTTTTTCGACCCAATAGTGATGTTTTGGTTCGTTTGGGTCAGTTTCGTTACTGCACCGAAAACCATGCTGGGGTTGCATTTAATGCACCGATTCGGGTCAGAAATCAAACGATCCACGGAATCGGCTAGAAACGAGATGAACGCACCCAATTCACTTTTTTGGACCCAATAGTGATGTTTTGGTTCGTTTGGGTCAGTTTCGTTACTGCACCGAAAACCATGCCGGGGTTGCATTTAATGCACCGATTCGGGTCGGAAACGAAACGCTGCACGGGATCATCCAGAAACAAAACGAACGCACCCTATCCACTTTTTTGGACCGAATAGTGATGTTTTGGTTCGTTTGGGTCAGTTTGGTTACTGCACCGAAAACCATGCCGGGGTTGCATTTAATGCACCGATTCGGGTCGGAAACGAAACGATGCACGGAATCGTCTACAAATGAAAGGAGCGCACCCTATCCACATTTTTGGACCGAATAGTGATGTTTTGGTTCGTTTGGGTCAGTTTGGTTACTGCACCGAAAACCATGCCGGGGTTGCATTTAATGCACCGATTCGGGTCGGAAACGAAACGATGCAAAGAATCGGCTAGAAACGAAACGAATGCACCCAATTCACTTTTTTGGACCCAATAGTGATGTTTTGGTTCGTTTGGGTCAGTTTCGTTACTGCACCGAAAACCATGTCGGGGTTGCATTTAATGCACCGATTCGGGTCGGAAATGAAACGATGCACGGAATCGTCCAGAAACGAAAGGAACGCACCCTATCCACTTTTTTCGACCCAATAGTGATGTTTTGGTTCGTTTGGGTCAGTTTCGTTACTGCACCGAAAACCATGCCGGCGTTGCATTTAATGCACCGATTCGGGTCGGAAACGAAACGGTGCACGGGATCAGCTAGAAACGAAACGAACGCACCCAATTCACTTTTTTGGACCCAATAGTGATGTTTTGGTTCGTTTGGGTCAGTTTCGTTACTACACCGAAAACCATACCGGGGCTGCATTTAATGCACCGATTCGGGTCAGAAATCAAACGATGCACGGAATCGGCTAGAAACGAGATGAACGCACCCAATTCACTTTTTTGGACCCAATAGTGATGTTTTGGTTCGTTTGGGTCAGTTTCGTTACTGCACCGAAAACCATGCCGGGGTTGCATTTAATGCACCGATTCGGGTCGGAAACGAAACGCTGCACGGGATCATCCAGAAACAAAACGAACGCACCCTATCCACTTTTTTGGACCGAATAGTGATGTTTTGGTTCGTTTGGGTCAGTTTGGTTACTGCACCGAAAACCATGCCGGGGTTGCATTTAATGCACCGATTCGGGTCGGAAACGAAACGATGCAAAGAATCGGCTAGAAACGAAACGAATGCACCCTATCCACTTTTTTGGACCCAATAGTGATGTTTTGGTTCGTTTGGGTCAGTTTCGTTACTGCACCGAAAACCATGCCGGGGTTGCATTTAATGCACCGATTCGGTCGGAAACGAAACGATGCACGGAATCATCCAGAAACGAAAGGAACGCACCCTATCCACTTTTTTCGACCCAATAGTGATGTTTTGGTTCGTTTGGGTCAGTTTCGTTTCTGCACCGAAAACCATGCCGGGGTTGCATTTAATGCACCGATTCGGGTCGGAAACGAAACGGTGCACGGGATCGGCTAGAAACGAAACGAACGCACCCAATTCACTTTTTTGGACCCAATAGTGATGTTTTGGTTCGTTTGGGTCAGTTTCGTTACTACACCGAAAACCATGCCGGGGTTGCATTTAATGCACCGATTCGGGTCAGAAATGAAACGATCCACGGAATCGGCTACAAACAAAACGAACGCACAGAATTCAATTTTTTGGACCCAATAGTGATGTTTTGGTTCGTTTGGGTCAGTTTCGTTACTGCACCGAAAACCATGCCGGGGTTGCATTCAATGCACCGATTCGGGTCGGTAACGAAACGATGCGCGGAATCATCCAGAAACAAAACGAACGCACCCTATCCACTTTTTTGGACCGAATAGTGATGTTTTGGTTCGTTTGGGTCAGTTTGGTTACTGCACCGAAAACCATGCCGGGGTTGCATTTAATGCACCGATTCGGGTCGGAAACGAAACGATGCACGGAATCGTCTACAAATGAAAGGAGCGCACCCTATCCACTTTTTTGGACCGAATAGTGATGTTTTGGTTCGTTTGGGTCAGTTTGGTTACTGCACCGAAAACCATGCCGGGGTTGCATTTAATGCACCGATTCGGGTCGGAAACGAAATGATGCAAAGAATCGGCTAGAAACGAAACGAATGCACCCAATTCACTTTTTTGGACCCAATAGTGATGTTTTGGTTCGTTTGGGGTCAGTTTCGTTACTGCACCGAAAACCATGCCGAGGTTGCATTTAATGCACCGATTCGTGTCGGAAACGAAACGATGCACTGGATCGGCTACAAACAAAACGAACGCACCCAATTCACTTTTTTGGACCCAATAGTGATGTTTTGGTTCGTTTGGGTCAGTTTCGTTACTGCACCGAAAACCATGCCGGGGTTGCAATTAATGCACCGATTCGGGTCGGAAACGAAACGATGCACTGGATCGGCTACAAACAAAACGAACGCACCCAATTCACTTTTTTGGACCCAATAGTGATGTTTTGGTTCGTTTGGGTCAGTTTCTTACTACACCGAAAACCATACCGGGGTTGCATTTAATGCACCGATTCGGGTTTGAAATGAAACGATGCACGGAATCGGCTACAAACAAAACGAACGCACATAATTCAATTTTTTGGACCCAATAGTGATGTTTTGGTTCGTTTGGGTCAGTTTCGTTACTGCACCGAAAACCATGCCGGGGTTGCATTTAATGCACCGATTCGGGTCGGAAACGAAACGATGCACGGAATCATCCAGAAACGAAACGAACGCACCCTATCCACTTTTTTGGACCCAATAGTGATGTTTTGGTTCGTTTGGGTCAGTTTGGTTACTGCTCCGAAAACCATGCCGGGGTTGCATATAACGCACCGATTCGGGTCGGAAACGAAACGGTGCACGGGATCGGCTAGAAACGAAACGAACGCACCCAATTCACTTTTTTGGACCCAATAGTGATGTTTTGGTTCGTTTGGGTCAGTTTCGTTACTACACCGAAAACCATACCGGGGTTGCATTTAATGCACCGATTCGGGTCAGAAATGAAACGATCCACGGAATCGGCTACAAACAAAACGAACGCACATAATTCAATTTTTTGGACCCAATAGTGATGTTTTGGTTCGTTTGGGTCAGTTTCGTTACTGCACCGAAAACCATGCCGGGGTTGCATTTAATGCACCGATTCGGGTCGGTAACGAAACGATGCGCGGAATCATAAAGAAACAAGACGAACGCACCCTATCCACTTTTTTGGACCGAATAGTGATGTTTTGGTTCGTTTGGGTCAGTTTGGTTACTGCACCGAAAACCATGCCGGGGTTGCATTTAATGCACCGATTCGGGTCGGAAACGAAACGATGCACGGAATCGTCTACAAATGAAAGGAGCGCACCCTATCCACTTTTTTGGACCGAATAGTGATGTTTTGGTTCGTTTGGGTCAGTTTGGTTACTGCACCGAAAACCATGCCGGGGTTGCATTTAATACACCGATTCGGGTCGGAAACGAAACGGTGCACGAGATCGGCTAGAAACGAAACGAACGCACCCAATTCACTTTTTTGGACCCAATAGTGATGTTTTGGTTCGTTTGGGTCAGTTTCGTTACTACACCGAAAACCATGCCGGGGTTGCATTTAATGCACCGATTCGGGTCAGAAATGAAACGATCCACGGAATCGGCTACAAACAAAACGAACGCACAGAATTCAATTTTTTGGACCCAATAGTGATGTTTTGGTTCGTTTGGGTCAGTTTCGTTACTGCACCGAAAACCATGCTGGGGTTGCATTTAATGCACCGATTCGGGTCAGAAATCAAACGATGCACGGAATCGGCTAGAAACGAGATGAACGCACCCAATTCACTTTTTCGGACCCAATAGTGATGTTTTGGTTCGTTTGGGTCAGTTTCGTTACTACACCGAAAACCATGCCGGGGTTGCATTTAATGCACCGATTCGGGTCAGAAATGAAACGATCCACGGAATCGGCTACAAACAAAACGAACGCACAGAATTCAATTTTTTGGACCCAATAATGATGTTTTGGTTCGTTTGGGTCGGTTTCGTTACTGCACCGAAAACCATGCTGGGGTTGCATTTAATGCACCGATTCGGGTCAGAAATCAAACGATCCACGGAATCGGCTAGAAACGAGATGAACGCACCCAATTCACTTTTTCGGACCCAATAGTGATGTTTTGGTTCGTTTGGGTCAGTTTCGTTACTGCACCGAAAACCATGCCGGGGTTGCATTTAATGCACCGATTCGGGTCGGAAACGAAATGCTGCACGGGATCATCCAGAAACAAAACGAACGCACCCTATCCACTTTTTTGGACCGAATAGTGATGTTTTGGTTCGTTTGGGTCAGTTTGGTTACTGCACCAAAAACCATGCCGGGGTTGCATTTAATGCACCGATTCGGGTCGGAAACGAAACGATGCACGGAATCGTCTACAAATGAAAGGAGCGCACCCTATCCACATTTTTGGACCGAATAGTGATGTTTTGGTTCGTTTGGGTCAGTTTGGTTACTGCACCGAAAACCATGCCGGGGTTGCATTTAATGCACCGATTCGGGTCGGAAACGAAACGATGCAAAGAATCGGCTAGAAACGAAACGAATGCACCCAATTCACTTTTTTGGACCCACTAGTGATGTTTTGGTTCGTTTGGGTCAGTTTCGTTACTGCACCGAAAACAATGCCGGGGTTGCATTTAATGCACCGATTCGGGTCGGAAATGAAACGATGCACGGAATCGTCCAGAAACGAAAGGAACGCACCCTATCCACTTTTTTCGACCCAATAGTGATGTTTTGGTTCATTTGGGTCAGTTTCGTTACTGCACCGAAAACCATGCCGGGGTTGCATTTAATGCACCGATTCGGGTCGGAAACGAAACGGTGCACGGGATCGGCTAGAAACGAAACGAACGCACCCAATTCACTTTTTTGGACCCAATAGTGATGTTTTGGTTCGTTTGGGTCAGTTTCGTTACTGCACCGAAAACCATGCCAGGGTTGCATTTAATGCACCGATTCGGGTCGGAAACGAAACGGTGCACGGGATCGGCTAGAAACGAAACGAACGCACCCAATTCACTTTTTTGGACCCAATAGTGATGTTTTGGTTCGTTTGGGTCAGTTTCGTTACTACACCGAAAACCATGCCGGGGTTGCATTTAATGCACCGATTCGGGTCGGAAACGAAACGCTGCACGGGATCATCCAGAAACAAAACGAACGCACCCTATCCACATTTTTGGACCGAATAGTGATGTTTTGGTTCGTTTGGGTCAGTTTCGTTACTGCACCGAAAACCATGCCGGGGTTGCATTTAATGCACCGATTCGGGTCGGAAACGAAACGATGCAAAGAATCGGCTAGAAACAAAACGAATGCACCCTATCCACTTTTTTGGACCCAATAGTGATGTTTTGGTTCGTTTGGGTCAGTTTGGTTACTGCACCGAAAACCATGCCGGGGTTGCATTTAATGCACCGATTCGGGTCGGAAACGAAACGATGCACGGAATCGTCTACAAATGAAAGGAGCGCACCCTATCCACATTTTTGGACCGAATAGTGATGTTTTGGTTCGTTTGGGTCAGTTTGGTTACTGCACCGAAAACCATGCCGGGGTTGCATTTAATGCACCGATTCGGGTCGGAAACGAAACGGTGCACGGGATCGGCTAGAAACGAAACGAACGCACCCAATTCACTTTTTTGGACCCAATAGTGATGTTTTGGTTCGTTTGGGTCAGTTTCGTTACTACACCGAAAACCATGCCGGGGTTGCATTTAATGCACCGATTCGGGTCGGAAACGAAACGCTGCACGGGATCATCCAGAAACAAAACGAACGCACCCTATCCACATTTTTGGACCGAATAGTGATGTTTTGGTTCGTTTGGGTCAGTTTCGTTACTGCACCGAAAACCATGCCGGGGTTGCATTTAATGCACCGATTCGGGTCGGAAACGAAACGATGCAAAGAATCGGCTAGAAACAAAACGAATGCACCCTATCCACTTTTTTGGACCCAATAGTGATGTTTTGGTTCGTTTGGGTCAGTTTGGTTACTGCACCGAAAACCATGCCGGGGTTGCATTTAATGCACCGATTCGGGTCGGAAACGAAACGATGCACGGAATCGTCTACAAATGAAAGGAGCGCACCCTATCCACATTTTTGGACCGAATAGTGATGTTTTGGTTCGTTTGGGTCAGTTTGGTTACTGCACCGAAAACCATGCCGGGGTTGCATTTAATGCACCGATTCGGGTCGGAAACGAAACGATGCAAAGAATCGGCTAGAAACGAAACGAATGCACCCTATCCACTTTTTTGGACCCAATAGTGATGTTTTGGTTCGTTTGGGTCAGTTTCGTTACTGCACCGAAAACCATGCCGGGGTTGCATTTAATGCACCGATTCGGTCGGAAACGAAACGGTGCACGGGATCGGCTAGAAACGAAAGGAACGCACCCTATCCACTTTTTTCGACCCAATAGTGATGTTTTGGTTCGTTTGGGTCAGTTTCGTTACTACACCGAAAACCATGCCGGGGTTGCATTTAATGCACCGATTCGGGTCAGAAATGAAACGATCCACGGAATCGGCTATAAACAAAACGAACGCACAGAATTCAATTTTTTGGACCCAATAGTGATGTTTTGGTTCGTTTGGGTCAGTTTCGTTACTGCACCGAAAACCATGCCGGGGTTGCATTTAATGCACCGATTCGGGTCGGTAACGAAACGATGCGCGGAATCATCCAGAAACAAAACGAACGCACCCTATCCACTTTTTTGGACCGAATAGTGATGTTTTGGTTCGTTTGGGTCAGTTTGGTTACTGCACCGAAAACCATGCCGGGGTTGCATTTAATGCACCGATTCGGGTCGGAAACAAAACGATGCACGGAATCGTCTACAAATGAAAGGAGCGCACCCTATCCACTTTTTTGGACCGAATAGTGATGTTTTGGTTCGTTTGGGTCAGTTTGGTTACTGCACCGAAAACCATGCCGGGGTTGCATTTAATGCACCGATTCGGGTCGGAAACGAAATGATGCAAAGAATCGGCTAGAAACGCAACGAATGCACCCAATTCACTTTTTTGGACCCAATAGTGATGTTTTGGTTCGTTTGGGTCAGTTTCGTTACTGCACCGAAAACCATGCCGGGGTTGCATTTAATGCACCGATTCGGGTCGGAAACGAAACGATGCACTGGATCGGCTACAAACAAAACGAACGCACCCAATTCACTTTTTTGGACCCAATAGTGATGTTTTGGTTCGTTTGGGTCAGTTTCGTTACTGCACCGAAAACCATGCCGGGGTTGCATTTAATGCACCGATTCGGGTCGGAAACGAAACGATGCACTGGATCGGCTACAAACAAAACGAACGCACCCAATTCACTTTTTTGGACCCAATAGTGATGTTTTGGTTCGTTTGGGTCAGTTTCGTTACTACACCGAAAACCATACCGGGGTTGCATTTAATGCACCGATTCGGGTCAGAAATGAAACGATCCACGGAATCGGCTACAAACAAAACGAACGCACAGAATTCAATTTTTTGGACCCAATAGTGATGTTTTGGTTCGTTTGGGTCAGTTTCGTTACTGCACCGAAAACCATGCTGGGGTTGCATTTAATGCACCGATTCGGGTCAGAAATCAAACGATGCACGGAATCGGCTAGAAACGAGATGAACGCACCCAATTCACTTTTTCGGACCCAATAGTGATGTTTTGGTTCGTTTGGGTCAGTTTCGTTACTACACCGAAAACCATGCCGGGGTTGCATTTAATGCACCGATTCGGGTCAGAAATGAAACGATCCACGGAATCGGCTACAAACAAAACGAACGCACAGAATTCAATTTTTTGGACCCAATAATGATGTTTTGGTTCGTTTGGGTCGGTTTCGTTACTGCACCGAAAACCATGCTGGGGTTGCATTTAATGCACCGATTCGGGTCAGAAATCAAACGATCCACGGAATCGGCTAGAAACGAGATGAACGCACCCAATTCACTTTTTTGGACCCAATAGTGATGTTTTGGTTCGTTTGGGTCAGTTTCGTTACTGCACCGAAAACCATGCCGGGGTTGCATTTAATGCACCGATTCGGGTCGGAAACGAAATGCTGCACGGGATCATCCAGAAACAAAACGAACGCACCCTATCCACTTTTTTGGACCGAATAGTGATGTTTTGGTTCGTTTGGGTCAGTTTGGTTACTGCACCAAAAACCATGCCGGGGTTGCATTTAATGCACCGATTCGGGTCGGAAACGAAACGATGCACGGAATCGTCTACAAATGAAAGGAGCGCACCCTATCCACATTTTTGGACCGAATAGTGATGTTTTGGTTCGTTTGGGTCAGTTTGGTTACTGCACCGAAAACCATGCCGGGGTTGCATTTAATGCACCGATTCGGGTCGGAAACGAAACGATGCAAAGAATCGGCTAGAAACGAAACGAATGCACCCAATTCACTTTTTTGGACCCACTAGTGATGTTTTGGTTCGTTTGGGTCAGTTTCGTTACTGCACCGAAAACAATGCCGGGGTTGCATTTAATGCACCGATTCGGGTCGGAAATGAAACGATGCACGGAATCGTCCAGAAACGAAAGGAACGCACCCTATCCACTTTTTTCGACCCAATAGTGATGTTTTGGTTCGTTTGGGTCAGTTTCGTTACTGCACCGAAAACCATGCCGGGGTTGCATTTAATGCACCGATTCGGGTCGGAAACGAAACGGTGCACGGGATCGGCTAGAAACGAAACGAACGCACCCAATTCACTTTTTTGGACCCAATAGTGATGTTTTGGTTCGTTTGGGTCAGTTTCGTTACTGCACCGAAAACCATGCCAGGGTTGCATTTAATGCACCGATTCGGGTCGGAAACGAAACGGTGCACGGGATCGGCTAGAAACGAAACGAACGCACCCAATTCACTTTTTTGGACCCAATAGTGATGTTTTGGTTCGTTTGGGTCAGTTTCGTTACTACACCGAAAACCATGCCGGGGTTGCATTTAATGCACCGATTCGGGTCGGAAACGAAACGGTGCACGGGATCATCCAGAAACAAAACGAACGCACCCTATCCACATTTTTGGACCCAATAGTGATGTTTTGGTTCGTTTGGGTCAGTTTCGTTACTGCACCGAAAACCATGCCGGGGTTGCATTTAATGCACCGATTCGGGTCGGAAACGAAACGGTGCACGGGATCGGCTAGAAACGAAACGAATGCACCCAATTCACTTTTTTGGACCCAATAGTGATGTTTTGGTTCGTTTGGGTCAGTTTCGTTACTACACCGAAAACCATGCCGGGGTTGCATTTAATGCACCGATTCGGGTCGGAAACGAAACGCTGCACGGGATCATCCAGAAACAAAACGAACGCACCCTATCCACATTTTTGGACCGAATAGTGATGTTTTGGTTCGTTTGGGTCAGTTTCGTTACTGCACCGAAAACCATGCCGGGGTTGCATTTAATGCACCGATTCGGGTCGGAAACGAAACGATGCAAAGAATCGGCTAGAAACAAAACGAATGCACCCTATCCACTTTTTTGGACCCAATAGTGATGTTTTGGTTCGTTTGGGTCAGTTTGGTTACTGCACCGAAAACCATGCCGGGGTTGCATTTAATGCACCGATTCGGGTCGGAAACGAAACGATGCACGGAATCGTCTACAAATGAAAGGAGCGCACCCTATCCACATTTTTGGACCGAATAGTGATGTTTTGGTTCGTTTGGGTCAGTTTGGTTACTGCACCGAAAACCATGCCGGGGTTGCATTTAATGCACCGATTCGGGTCGGAAACGAAACGATGCAAAGAATCGGCTAGAAACGAAACGAATGCACCCTATCCACTTTTTTGGACCCAATAGTGATGTTTTGGTTCGTTTGGGTCAGTTTCGTTACTGCACCGAAAACCATGCCGGGGTTGCATTTAATGCACCGATTCGGTCGGAAACGAAACGATGCACGGAATCGTCCAGAAACGAAAGGAACGCACCCTATCCACTTTTTTCGACCCAATAGTGATGTTTTGGTTCGTTTGGGTCAGTTTCGTTTCTGCACCGAAAACCATGCCGGGGTTGCATTTAATGCACCGATTCGGGTCGGAAACGAAACGGTGCACGGGATCGGCTAGAAACGAAACGAACGCACCCAATTCACTTTTTTGGACCCAATAGTGATGTTTTGGTTCGTTTGGGTCAGTTTCGTTACTACACCGAAAACCATGCCGGGGTTGCATTTAATGCACCGATTCGGGTCAGAAATGAAACGATCCACGGAATCGGCTATAAACAAAACGAACGCACAGAATTCAATTTTTTGGACCCAATAGTGATGTTTTGGTTCGTTTGGGTCAGTTTCGTTACTGCACCGAAAACCATGCCGGGGTTGCATTTAATGCACCGATTCGGGTCGGTAACGAAACGATGCGCGGAATCATCCAGAAACAAAACGAACGCACCCTATCCACTTTTTTGGACCGAATAGTGATGTTTTGGTTCGTTTGGGTCAGTTTGGTTACTGCACCGAAAACCATGCCGGGGTTGCATTTAATGCACCGATTCGGGTCGGAAACAAAACGATGCACGGAATCGTCTACAAATGAAAGGAGCGCACCCTATCCACTTTTTTGGACCGAATAGTGATGTTTTGGTTCGTTTGGGTCAGTTTGGTTACTGCACCGAAAACCATGCCGGGGTTGCATTTAATGCACCGATTCGGGTCGGAAACGAAATGATGCAAAGAATCGGCTAGAAACGAAACGAATGCACCCAATTCACTTTTTTGGACCCAATAGTGATGTTTTGGTTCGTTTGGGTCAGTTTCGTTACTGCACCGAAAACCATGCCGGGGTTGCATTTAATGCACCGATTCGGGTCGGAAACGAAACGATGCACTGGATCGGCTACAAACAAAACGAACGCACCCAATTCACTTTTTTGGACCCAATAGTGATGTTTTGGTTCGTTTGGGTCAGTTTCGTTACTGCACCGAAAACCATGCCGGGGTTGCATTTAATGCACCGATTCGGGTCGGAAACGAAACGATGCACTGGATCGGCTACAAACAAAACGAACGCACCCAATTCACTTTTTTGGACCCAATAGTGATGTTTTGGTTCGTTTGGGTCAGTTTCGTTACTACACCGAAAACCATACCGGGGTTGCATTTAATGCACCGATTCGGGTCAGAAATGAAACGATCCACGGAATCGGCTACAAACAAAACGAACGCACAGAATTCAATTTTTTGGACCCAATAATGATGTTTTGGTTCGTTTGGGTCGGTTTCGTTACTGCACCGAAAACCATGCTGGGGTTGCATTTAATGCACCGATTCGGGTCAGAAATCAAACGATCCACGGAATCGGCTAGAAACGAGATGAACGCACCCAATTCACTTTTTTGGACCCAATAGTGATGTTTTGGTTCGTTTGGGTCAGTTTCGTTACTGCACCGAAAACCATGCCGGGGTTGCATTTAATGCACCGATTCGGGTCGGAAACGAAATGCTGCACGGGATCATCCAGAAACAAAACGAACGCACCCTATCCACTTTTTTGGACCGAATAGTGATGTTTTGGTTCGTTTGGGTCAGTTTGGTTACTGCACCAAAAACCATGCCGGGGTTGCATTTAATGCACCGATTCGGGTCGGAAACGAAACGATGCACGGAATCGTCTACAAATGAAAGGAGCGCACCCTATCCACATTTTTGGACCGAATAGTGATGTTTTGGTTCGTTTGGGTCAGTTTGGTTACTGCACCGAAAACCATGCCGGGGTTGCATTTAATGCACCGATTCGGGTCGGAAACGAAACGATGCAAAGAATCGGCTAGAAACGAAACGAATGCACCCAATTCACTTTTTTGGACCCACTAGTGATGTTTTGGTTCGTTTGGGTCAGTTTCGTTACTGCACCGAAAACAATGCCGGGGTTGCATTTAATGCACCGATTCGGGTCGGAAATGAAACGATGCACGGAATCGTCCAGAAACGAAAGGAACGCACCCTATCCACTTTTTTCGACCCAATAGTGATGTTTTGGTTCGTTTGGGTCAGTTTCGTTACTGCACCGAAAACCATGCCGGGGTTGCATTTAATGCACCGATTCGGGTCGGAAACGAAACGGTGCACGGGATCGGCTAGAAACGAAACGAACGCACCCAATTCACTTTTTTGGACCCAATAGTGATGTTTTGGTTCGTTTGGGTCAGTTTCGTTACTGCACCGAAAACCATGCCAGGGTTGCATTTAATGCACCGATTCGGGTCGGAAACGAAACGGTGCACGGGATCGGCTAGAAACGAAACGAACGCACCCAATTCACTTTTTTGGACCCAATAGTGATGTTTTGGTTCGTTTGGGTCAGTTTCGTTACTACACCGAAAACCATGCCGGGGTTGCATTTAATGCACCGATTCGGGTCGGAAACGAAACGGTGCACGGGATCATCCAGAAACAAAACGAACGCACCCTATCCACATTTTTGGACCCAATAGTGATGTTTTGGTTCGTTTGGGTCAGTTTCGTTACTGCACCGAAAACCATGCCGGGGTTGCATTTAATGCACCGATTCGGGTCGGAAACGAAACGGTGCACGGGATCGGCTAGAAACGAAACGAACGCACCCAATTCACTTTTTTGGACCCAATAGTGATGTTTTGGTTCGTTTGGGTCAGTTTCGTTACTACACCGAAAACCATGCCGGGGTTGCATTTAATGCACCGATTCGGGTCGGAAACGAAACGCTGCACGGGATCATCCAGAAACAAAACGAACGCACCCTATCCACATTTTTGGACCGAATAGTGATGTTTTGGTTCGTTTGGGTCAGTTTCGTTACTGCACCGAAAACCATGCCGGGGTTGCATTTAATGCACCGATTCGGGTCGGAAACGAAACGATGCAAAGAATCGGCTAGAAACAAAACGAATGCACCCTATCCACTTTTTTGGACCCAATAGTGATGTTTTGGTTCGTTTGGGTCAGTTTGGTTACTGCACCGAAAACCATGCCGGGGTTGCATTTAATGCACCGATTCGGGTCGGAAACGAAACGATGCACGGAATCGTCTACAAATGAAAGGAGCGCACCCTATCCACATTTTTGGACCGAATAGTGATGTTTTGGTTCGTTTGGGTCAGTTTGGTTACTGCACCGAAAACCATGCCGGGGTTGCATTTAATGCACCGATTCGGGTCGGAAACGAAACGATGCAAAGAATCGGCTAGAAACGAAACGAATGCACCCTATCCACTTTTTTGGACCCAATAGTGATGTTTTGGTTCGTTTGGGTCAGTTTCGTTACTGCACCGAAAACCATGCCGGGGTTGCATTTAATGCACCGATTCGGTCGGAAACGAAACGATGCACGGAATCGTCCAGAAACGAAAGGAACGCACCCTATCCACTTTTTTCGACCCAATAGTGATGTTTTGGTTCGTTTGGGTCAGTTTCGTTTCTGCACCGAAAACCATGCCGGGGTTGCATTTAATGCACCGATTCGGGTCGGAAACGAAACGGTGCACGGGATCGGCTAGAAACGAAACGAACGCACCCAATTCACTTTTTTGGACCCAATAGTGATGTTTTGGTTCGTTTGGGTCAGTTTCGTTACTACACCGAAAACCATGCCGGGGTTGCATTTAATGCACCGATTCGGGTCAGAAATGAAACGATCCACGGAATCGGCTATAAACAAAACGAACGCACAGAATTCAATTTTTTGGACCCAATAGTGATGTTTTGGTTCGTTTGGGTCAGTTTCGTTACTGCACCGAAAACCATGCCGGGGTTGCATTTAATGCACCGATTCGGGTCGGTAACGAAACGATGCGCGGAATCATCCAGAAACAAAACGAACGCACCCTATCCACTTTTTTGGACCGAATAGTGATGTTTTGGTTCGTTTGGGTCAGTTTGGTTACTGCACCGAAAACCATGCCGGGGTTGCATTTAATGCACCGATTCGGGTCGGAAACAAAACGATGCACGGAATCGTCTACAAATGAAAGGAGCGCACCCTATCCACTTTTTTGGACCGAATAGTGATGTTTTGGTTCGTTTGGGTCAGTTTTGTTACTGCACCGAAAACCATGCCGGGGTTGCATTTAATGCACCGATTCGGGTCGGAAACGAAATGATGCAAAGAATCGGCTAGAAACGAAACGAATGCACCCAATTCACTTTTTTGGACCCAATAGTGATGTTTTGGTTCGTTTGGGTCAGTTTCGTTACTGCACCGAAAACCATGCCGGGGTTGCATTTAATGCACCGATTCGGGTCGGAAACGAAACGATGCACTGGATCGGCTACAAACAAAACGAACGCACCCAATTCACTTTTTTGGACCCAATAGTGATGTTTTGGTTCGTTTGGGTCAGTTTCGTTACTGCACCGAAAACCATGCCGGGGTTGCATTTAATGCACCGATTCGGGTCGGAAACGAAACGATGCACTGGATCGGCTACAAACAAAACGAACGCACCCAATTCACTTTTTTGGACCCAATAGTGATGTTTTGGTTCGTTTGGGTCAGTTTCTTACTACACCGAAAACCATACCGGGGTTGCATTTAATGCACCGATTCGGGTTTGAAATGAAACGATGCACGGAATCGGCTACAAACAAAACGAACGCACATAATTCAATTTTTTGGACCCAATAGTGATGTTTTGGTTCGTTTGGGTCAGTTTCGTTACTGCACCGAAAACCATGCCGGGGTTGCATTTAATGCACCGATTCGGGTCGGAAACGAAACGATGCACGGAATCATCCAGAAACGAAACGAACGCACCCTATCCACTTTTTTGGACCCAATAGTGATGTTTTGGTTCGTTTGGGTCAGTTTGGTTACTGCACCGAAAACCATGCCGGGGTTGCATATAATGCACCGATTCGGGTCGGAAACGAAACGGTGCACGGGATCGGCTAGAAATGAAACGAACGCACCCAATTCACTTTTTTGGACCCAATAGTGATGTTTTGGTTCGTTTGGGTCAGTTTCGTTACTACACCGAAAACCATACCGGGGTTGCATTTAATGCACCGATTCGGGTCAGAAATGAAACGATCCACGGAATCGGCTACAAACAAAACGAACGCACAGAATTCAATTTTTTGGACCCAATAGTGATGTTTTGGTTCGTTTGGGTCAGTTTCGTTACTGCACCGAAAACCATGCCGGGGTTGCATTTAATGCACCGATTCGGGTCGGTAACGAAACGATGCGCGGAATCATCCAGAAACAAAACGAACGCACCCTATCCACTTTTTTGGACCGAATAGTGATGTTTTGGTTCGTTTGGGTCAGTTTGGTTACTGCACCGAAAACCATGCCGGGGTTGCATTTAATGCACCGATTCGGGTCGGAAACGAAACGATGCACGGAATCGTCTACAAATGAAAGGAGCGCACCCTATCCACTTTTTTGGACCGAATAGTGATGTTTTGGTTCGTTTGGGTCAGTTTGGTTACTGCACCGAAAACCATGCCGGGGTTGCATTTAATACACCGATTCGGGTCGGAAACGAAACGGTGCACGAGATCGGCTAGAAACGAAACGAACGCACCCAATTCACTTTTTTGGACCCAATAGTGATGTTTTGGTTCGTTTGGGTCAGTTTCGTTACTACACCGAAAACCATGTCGGGGTTGCATTTAATGCACCGATTCGGGTCAGAAATGAAACGATCCACGGAATCGGCTACAAAAAAACGAACGCACAGAATTCAATTTTTTGGACCCAATAGTGATGTTTTGGTTCGTTTGGGTCAGTTTCGTTACTGCACCGAAAACCATGCTGGGGTTGCATTTAATGCACCGATTCGGGTCAGAAATCAAACGATGCACGGAATCGGCAAGAAACGAGATGAACGCACCCAATTCACTTTTTCGGACCCAATACTGATGTTTTGGTTCGTTTGGGTCAGTTTCGTTACTACACCGAAAACCATGCCGGGGTTGCATTTATTGCACCGATTCGGGTCAGAAATAAAACGATCCACGGAATCGGCTACAAACAAAACGAACGCACAGAATTCAATTTTTTGGACCCAATAATGATGTTTTGGTTCGTTTGGGTCGGTTTCGTTACTGCACCGAAAACCATGCTGGGGTTGCATTTAATGCACCGATTCGGGTCAGAAATCAAACGATCCACGGAATCGGCTAGAAACGAGATGAACGCACCCAATTCACTTTTTTGGACCCAATAGTGATGTTTTGGTTCGTTTGGGTCAGTTTCGTTACTGCACCGAAAACCATGCCGGGGTTGCATTTAATGCACCGATTCGGGTCGGAAACGAAACGCTGCACGGGATCATCCAGAAACAAAACGAACGCACCCTATCCACTTTTTTGGACCGAATAGTGATGTTTTGGTTCGTTTGGGTCAGTTTGGTTACTGCACCGAAAACCATGCCGGGGTTGCATTTAATGCACCGATTCGGGTCGGAAACGAAACGATGCACGGGATCATCCAGAAACAAAACGAACGCACCCTATCCACTTTTTTGGACCGAATAGTGATGTTTTGGTTCGTTTGGGTCAGTTTGGTTACTGCACCAAAAACCATGCCGGCGTTGCATTTAATGCACCGATTCGGGTCGGAAACGAAACGATGCACGGAATCGTCTACAAATGAAAGGAGCGCACCCTATCCACATTTTTGGACCGAATAGTGATGTTTTGGTTCGTTTGGGTCAGTTTGGTTACTACACCGAAAACCATGCCGGGGTTGCATTTAATGCACCGATTCGGGTCGGAAACGAAACGATGCAAAGAATCGGCTAGAAACGAAACGAATGCACCCAATTCACTTTTTTGGACCCACTAGTGATGTTTTGGTTCGTTTGGGTCAGTTTCGTTACTGCACCGAAAACAATGCCGGGGTTGCATTTAATGCACCGATTCGGGTCGGAAATGAAACGATGCACGGAATCGTCCAGAAACGAAAGGAACGCACCCTATCCACTTTTTTCGACCCAATAGTGATGTTTTGGTTCGTTTGGGTCAGTTTCGTTACTGCACCGAAAACCATGCCGGGGTTGCATTTAATGCACCGATTCGGGTCGGAAACGAAACGGTGCACGGGATCGGCTAGAAACGAAACGAACGCACCCAATTCACTTTTTTGGACCCAATAGTGATGTTTTGGTTCGTTTGGGTCAGTTTCGTTACTGCACCGAAAACCATGCCGGGGTTGCATTTAATGCACCGATTCGGGTCGGAAACGAAACGGTGCACGGGATCGGCTAGAAACGAAACGAACGCACCCAATTCACTTTTTTTGACCCAATAGTGATGTTTTGGTTCGTTTGGGTCAGTTTCGTTACTACACCGAAAACCATGCCGGGGTTGCATTTAATGCACCGATTCGGGTCGGAAACGAAACGGTGCACGGGATCATCCAGAAACAAAACGAACGCACCCTATCCACATTTTTGGACCCAATAGTGATGTTTTGGTTCGTTTGGGTCAGTTTCGTTACTGCACCGAAAACCATGCCGGGGTTGCATTTAATGCACCGATTCGGGTCGGAAACGAAACGGTGCACGGGATCGGCTAGAAACGAAACGAACGCACCCAATTCACTTTTTTGGACCCAATAGTGATGTTTTGGTTCGTTTGGGTCAGTTTCGTTACTACACCGAAAACCATGCCGGGGTTGCATTTAATGCACCGATTCGGGTCGGAAACGAAACGCTGCACGGGATCATCCAGAAACAAAACGAACGCACCCTATCCACATTTTTGGACCGAATAGTGATGTTTTGGTTCGTTTGGGTCAGTTTCGTTACTGCACCGAAAACCATGCCGGGGTTGCATTTAATGCACCGATTCGGGTCGGAAACGAAACGATGCAAAGAATCGGCTAGAAACAAAACGAATGCACCCTATCCACTTTTTTGGACCCAATAGTGATGTTTTGGTTCGTTTGGGTCAGTTTGGTTACTGCACCGAAAACCATGCCGGGGTTGCATTTAATGCACCGATTCGGGTCGGAAACGAAACGATGCACGTAATCGTCTACAAATGAAAGGAGCGCACCCTATCCACATTTTTGGACCGAATAGTGATGTTTTGGTTCGTTTGGGTCAGTTTGGTTACTGCACCGAAAACCATGCCGGGGTTGCATTTAATGCACCGATTCGGGTCGGAAACGAAACGATGCAAAGAATCGGCTAGAAACGAAACGAATGCACCCTATCCACTTTTTTGGACCCAATAGTGATGTTTTGGTTCGTTTGGGTCAGTTTCGTTACTGCACCGAAAACCATGCCGGGGTTGCATTTAACGCACCGATTCGGGTCAGAAACGAAACGGTGCACGGGATCGGCCAGAAACGAAAGGAACGCACCCTATCCACTTTTTTCGACCCAATAGTGATGTTTTGGTTCGTTTGGGTCAGTTTCGTTTCTGCACCGAAAACCATGCCGGGGTTGCATTTAATGCACCGATTCGGGTCGGAAACGAAATGGTGCACGGGATCGGCTAGAAACGAAACGAACGCACCCAATTCACTTTTTTGGACCCAATAGTGATGTTTTGGTTCGTTTGGGTCAGTTTCGTTACTACACCGAAAACCATGCCGGGGTTGCATTTAATGCACCGATTCGGGTCAGAAATGAAACGATCCACGGAATCGGCTACAAACAAAACGAACGCACAGAATTCAATTTTTTGGACCCAATAGTGATGTTTTGGTTCGTTTGGGTCAGTTTCGTTACTGCACCGAAAACCATGCCGGGGTTGCATTTAATGCACCGATTCGGGTCGGTAACGAAACGATGCGCGGAATCATCCAGAAACAAAACGAACACATCCTATCCACTTTTTTGGACCGAATAGTGATGTTTTGGTTCGTTTGGGTCAGTTTGGTTACTGCACCGAAAACCATGCCGGGGTTGCATTTAATGCACCGATTCGGGTCGGAAACAAAACGATGCACGGAATCGTCTACAAATGAAAGGAGCGCACCCTATCCACTTTTTTGGACCGAATAGTGATGTTTTGGTTCGTTTGGGTCAGTTTGGTTACTGCACCGAAAACCATGCCGGGGTTGCATTTAATGCACCGATTCGGGTCGGAAACGAAATGATGCAAAGAATCGGCTAGAAACGAAACGAATGCACCCAATTCACTTTTTTGGACCCAATAGTGATGTTTTGGTTCGTTTGGGTCAGTTTCGTTACTGCACCGAAAACCATGCCGGGGTTGCATTTAATGCACCGATTCGGGTCGGAAACGAAACGATGCACTGGATCGGCTACAAACAAAACGAACGCACCCAATTCACTTTTTTGGACCCAATAGTGATGTTTTGGTTCGTTTGGGTCAGTTTCGTTACTGCACCGAAAACCATGCCGGGGTTGCATTTAATGCACCGATTCGGGTCGGAAACGAAACGATGCACTGGATCGGCTACAAACAAAACGAACGCACCCAATTCACTTTTTTGGACCCAATAGTGATGTTTTGGTTCGGTTGGGTCAGTTTCTTACTACACCGAAAACCATACCGGGGTTGCATTTAATGCACCGATTCGGGTTTGAAATGAAACGATGCACGGAATCGGCTACAAACAAAACGAACGCACATAATTCAATTTTTTGGACCCAATAGTGATGTTTTGGTTCGTTTGGGTCAGTTTCGTTACTGCACCGAAAACCATGCCGGGGTTGCATTTAATGCACCGATTCGGGTCGGAAACGAAACGATGCACGGAATCATCCAGAAACGAAACGAACGCACCCTATCCACTTTTTTGGACCCAATAGTGATGTTTTGGTTCGTTTGGGTCAGTTTGGTTACTGCACCGAAAACCATGCCGGGGTTGCATATAACGCACCGATTCGGGTCGGAAACGAAACGGTGCACGGGATCGGCTAGAAATGAAACGAACGCACCCAATTCACTTTTTTGGACCCAATAGTGATGTTTTGGTTCATTTGGGTCAGTTTCGTTACTACACCGAAAACCATACCGGGGTTGCATTTAATGCACCGATTCGGGTCGGAAACGAAACGGTGCACGGGATCATCCAGAAACAAAACGAACGCACCCTATCCACTTTTTTGGACCGAATAGTGATGTTTTGGTTCGTTTGGGTCAGTTTCGTTACTGCACCGAAAACCATGCCGGGGTTGCATTTAATGCACCGATTCGGGTCGGAAACGAAACGATGCAAAGAATCGGCTAGAAACAAAACGAATGCACCCTATCCACTTTTTTGGACCCAATAGTGATGTTTTGGTTCGTTTGGGTCAGTTTGGTTACTGCACCGAAAACCATGCCGGGGTTGCATTTAATGCACCGATTCGGGTCGGAAACGAAACGATGCACGTAATCGTCTACAAATGAAAGGAGCGCACCCTATCCACATTTTTGGACCGAATAGTGATGTTTTGGTTCGTTTGGGTCAGTTTGGTTACTGCACCGAAAACCATGCCGGGGTTGCATTTAATGCACCGATTCGGGTCGGAAACGAAACGATGCAAAGAATCGGCTAGAAACGAAACGAATGCACCCTATCCACTTTTTTGGACCCAATAGTGATGTTTTGGTTCGTTTGGGTCAGTTTCGTTACTGCACCGAAAACCATGCCGGGGTTGCATTTAACGCACCGATTCGGGTCAGAAACGAAACGGTGCACGGGATCGGCCAGAAACGAAAGGAACGCACCCTATCCACTTTTTTCGACCCAATAGTGATGTTTTGGTTCGTTTGGGTCAGTTTCGTTTCTGCACCGAAAACCATGCCGGGGTTGCATTTAATGCACCGATTCGGGTCGGAAACGAAATGGTGCACGGGATCGGCTAGAAACGAAACGAACGCACCCAATTCACTTTTTTGGACCCAATAGTGATGTTTTGGTTCGTTTGGGTCAGTTTCGTTACTACACCGAAAACCATGCCGGGGTTGCATTTAATGCACCGATTCGGGTCAGAAATGAAACGATCCACGGAATCGGCTACAAACAAAACGAACGCACAGAATTCAATTTTTTGGACCCAATAGTGATGTTTTGGTTCGTTTGGGTCAGTTTCGTTACTGCACCGAAAACCATGCCGGGGTTGCATTTAATGCACCGATTCGGGTCGGTAACGAAACGATGCGCGGAATCATCCAGAAACAAAACGAACACATCCTATCCACTTTTTTGGACCGAATAGTGATGTTTTGGTTCGTTTGGGTCAGTTTGGTTACTGCACCGAAAACCATGCCGGGGTTGCATTTAATGCACCGATTCGGGTCGGAAACAAAACGATGCACGGAATCGTCTACAAATGAAAGGAGCGCACCCTATCCACTTTTTTGGACCGAATAGTGATGTTTTGGTTCGTTTGGGTCAGTTTGGTTACTGCACCGAAAACCATGCCGGGGTTGCATTTAATGCACCGATTCGGGTCGGAAACGAAATGATGCAAAGAATCGGCTAGAAACGAAACGAATGCACCCAATTCACTTTTTTGGACCCAATAGTGATGTTTTGGTTCGTTTGGGTCAGTTTCGTTACTGCACCGAAAACCATGCCGGGGTTGCATTTAATGCACCGATTCGGGTCGGAAACGAAACGATGCACTGGATCGGCTACAAACAAAACGAACGCACCCAATTCACTTTTTTGGACCCAATAGTGATGTTTTGGTTCGTTTGGGTCAGTTTCGTTACTGCACCGAAAACCATGCCGGGGTTGCATTTAATGCACCGATTCGGGTCGGAAACGAAACGATGCACTGGATCGGCTACAAACAAAACGAACGCACCCAATTCACTTTTTTGGACCCAATAGTGATGTTTTGGTTCGGTTGGGTCAGTTTCTTACTACACCGAAAACCATACCGGGGTTGCATTTAATGCACCGATTCGGGTTTGAAATGAAACGATGCACGGAATCGGCTACAAACAAAACGAACGCACATAATTCAATTTTTTGGACCCAATAGTGATGTTTTGGTTCGTTTGGGTCAGTTTCGTTACTGCACCGAAAACCATGCCGGGGTTGCATTTAATGCACCGATTCGGGTCGGAAACGAAACGATGCACGGAATCATCCAGAAACGAAACGAACGCACCCTATCCACTTTTTTGGACCCAATAGTGATGTTTTGGTTCGTTTGGGTCAGTTTGGTTACTGCACCGAAAACCATGCCGGGGTTGCATATAACGCACCGATTCGGGTCGGAAACGAAACGGTGCACGGGATCGGCTAGAAATGAAACGAACGCACCCAATTCACTTTTTTGGACCCAATAGTGATGTTTTGGTTCATTTGGGTCAGTTTCGTTACTACACCGAAAACCATACCGGGGTTGCATTTAATGCACCGATTCGGGTCGGAAACGAAACGGTGCACGGGATCATCCAGAAACAAAACGAACGCACCCTATCCACATTTTTGGACCCAATAGTGATGTTTTGGTTCATTTGGGTCAGTTTCGTTACTGCACCGAAAACCATGCCGGGGTTGCATTTAATGCACCGATTCGGGTCGGTAACGAAACGATGCGCGGAATCATCCAGAAACAAAACGAACGCACCCTATCCACTTTTTTGGACCGAATAGTGATGTTTTGGTTCGTTTGGGTCAGTTTGGTTACTGCACCGAAAACCATGCCGGGGTTGCATTTAATGCACCGATTCGGGTCGGAAACGAAACGATGCACGGAATCGTCTACAAATGAAAGGAGCGCACCCTATCCACTTTTTTGGACCGAATAGTGATGTTTTGGTTCGTTTGGGTCAGTTTGGTTACTGCACCGAAAACCATGCCGGGGTTGCATTTAATACACCGATTCGGGTCGGAAACGAAACGGTGCACGAGATCGGCTAGAAACGAAACGAACGCACCCAATTCACTTTTTTGGACCCAATACTGATGTTTTGGTTCGTTTGGGTCAGTTTCGTTACTACACCGAAAACCATGCCGGGGTTGCATTTAATGCACCGATTCGGGTCAGAAATGAAACGATCCACGGAATCGGCTACAAACAAAACGAACGCACAGAATTCAATTTTTTGGACCCAATAGTGATGTTTTGGTTCGTTTGGGTCAGTTTCGTTACTCCACCGAAAACCATGCCGGGGTTGCATTTAATGCACCGATTCGGGTCAGAAATGAAACGATCCACGGAATAGGCTACAAACAAAACGAACGCACAGAATTCAATTTTTTGGACCCAATAGTGATGTTTTGGTTCGTTTGGGTCAGTTTCGTTACTGCACCGAAAACCATGCTGGGGTTGCATTTAATGCACCGATTCGGGTCAGAAATCAAACGATCCACGGAATCGGCGAGAAACGAGATGAACGCACCCAATTCACTTTTTTGGACCCAATAGTGATGTTTTGGTTCGTTTGGGTCAGTTTCGTTACTGCACCGAAAACCATGCCGGGGTTGCATTTAATGCACCGATTCGGGTCGGAAACGAAACGCTGCACGGGATCATCCAGAAACAAAACGAACGCACCCTATCCACTTTTTTGGACCGAATAGTGATGTTTTGGTTCGTTTGGGTCAGTTTGGTTACTGCACCGAAAACCATGCCGGGGTTGCATTTAATGCACCGATTCGGGTCGGAAACGAAATGATGCAAAGAATCGGCTAGAAACGAAACGAATGCACCCAATTCACTTTTTTGGACCCAATAGTGATGTTTTGGTTCGTTTGGGTCAGTTTCGTTACTGCACCGAAAACCATGCCGGGGTTGCATTTAATGCACCGATTCGGGTCGGAAACGAAACGATGCACTGGATCGGCTACAAACAAAACGAACGCACCCAATTCACTTTTTTGGACCCAATAGTGATGTTTTGGTTCGTTTGGGTCAGTTTCGTTACTGCACCGAAAACCATGCCGGGGTTGCATTTAATGCACCGATTCGGGTCGGAAACGAAACGATGCACTGGATCGGCTACAAACAAAACGAACGCACCCAATTCACTTTTTTGGACCCAATAGTGATGTTTTGGTTCGTTTGGGTCAGTTTCTTACTACACCGAAAACCATACCGGGGTTGCATTTAATGCACCGATTCGGGTTTGAAATGAAACGATGCACGGAATCGGCTACAAACAAAACGAACGCACATAATTCACTTTTTTGGACCCAATAGTGATGTTTTGGTTCGTTTGGGTCAGTTTCGTTACTGCACCGAAAACCATGCCGGGGTTGCATTTAATGCACCGATTCGGGTCGGAAACGAAACGATGCACTGGATCGGCTACAAACAAAACGAACGCACCCAATTCACTTTTTTGGACCCAATAGTGATGTTTTGGTTCGTTTGGGTCAGTTTCTTACTACACCGAAAACCATACCGGGGTTGCATTTAATGCACCGATTCGGGTTTGAAATGAAACGATGCACGGAATCGGCTACAAACAAAACGAACGCACATAATTCAATTTTTTGGACCCAATAGTGATGTTTTGGTTCGTTTGGGTCAGTTTCGTTACTGCACCGAAAACCATGCCGGGGTTGCATTTAATGCACCGATTCGGGTCGGAAACGAAACGATGCACGGAATCATCCAGAAACGAAACGAACGCACCCTATCCACTTTTTTGGACCCAATAGTGATGTTTTGGTTCGTTTGGGTCAGTTTGGTTACTGCACCGAAAACCATGCCGGGGTTGCATTTAATGCACCGATTCGGGTCGGAAACGAAACGATGCACGGAATCGTCTACAAATGAAAGGAGCGCACCCTATCCACTTTTTTGGACCGAATAGTGATGTTTTGGTTCGTTTGGGTCAGTTTGGTTACTGCACCGAAAACCATGCCGGGGTTGCATTTAATGCACCGATTCGGGTCGGAAACGAAACGATGCAAAGAATCGGCTAGAAACGAAATGAATGCACCCTATCCACTTTTTTGGACCCAATAGTGATGTTTTGATTCGTTTGGGTCAGTTTCGTTACTGCACCGAAAACCATGCCGGGGTTGCACTTAATGCACCGATTCGGTCGGAAACGAAACGAAGCACGGAATCATCCAGAAACGAAAGGAACGCACCCTATCCACTTTTTTCGACCCAATAGTGATGTTTTGGTTCGTTTGGGTCAGTTTGGTTACTGCACCGAAAACCATGCCGGGGTTGCAGATAACGCACCGATTCGGGTCGGAAACGAAACGGTGCACGAGATCGGCTAGAAACGAAACGAACGCACCCAATTCACTTTTTTGGACCCAATAGTGAAGTTTTGGTTCGTTTGGGTCAGTTTCGTTACTACACCGAAAACCATACCGGGGTTGCATTTAATGCACCGATTCGGGTCAGAAATGAAACGATCCACGGAATCGGCTACAAACAAAACGAACGCACAGAATTCAATTTTTTGGACCCAATAGTGATGTTTTGGTTCGTTTGGGTCAGTTTCGTTACTGCACCGAAAACCATGCCGGGGTTGCATTTAATGCACCGATTCGGGTCGGTAACGAAACGATGCGCGGAATCATCCAGAAACAAAACGAACGCACCCTATCCACTTTTTTGGACCGAATAGTGATGTTTTGGTTCGTTTGGGTCAGTTTGGTTACTGCACCGAAAACCATGCCGGGGTTGCATTTAATGCACCGATTCGGGTCGGAAACGAAACGATGCACGGAATCGTCTACAAATGAAAGGAGCGCACCCTATCCACTTTTTTGGACCGAATAGTGATGTTTTGGTTCGTTTGGGTCAGTTTGGTTACTGCACCGAAAACCATGCCGGGGTTGCATTTAATGCACCGATTCGGGTCGGAAACGAAACGATGCAAAGAATCGGCTAGAAACGAAATGAATGCACCCTATCCACTTTTTTGGACCCAATAGTGATGTTTTGATTCGTTTGGGTCAGTTTCGTTACTGCACCGAAAACCATGCCGGGGTTGCACTTAATGCACCGATTCGGTCGGAAACGAAACGAAGCACGGAATCATCCAGAAACGAAAGGAACGCACCCTATCCACTTTTTTCGACCCAATAGTGATGTTTTGGTTCGTTTGGGTCAGTTTGGTTACTGCACCGAAAACCATGCCGGGGTTGCAGATAACGCACCGATTCGGGTCGGAAACGAAACGGTGCACGAGATCGGCTAGAAACGAAACGAACGCACCCAATTCACTTTTTTGGACCCAATAGTGATGTTTTGGTTCGTTTGGGTCAGTTTCGTTACTACACCGAAAACCATACCGGGGTTGCATTTAATGCACCGATTCGGGTCAGAAATGAAACGATCCACGGAATCGGCTACAAACAAAACGAACGCACAGAATTCAATTTTTTGGACCCAATAGTGATGTTTTGGTTCGTTTGGGTCAGTTTCGTTACTGCACCGAAAACCATGCCGGGGTTGCATTTAATGCACCGATTCGGGTCGGTAACGAAACGATGCGCGGAATCATCCAGAAACAAAACGAACGCACCCTATCCACTTTTTTGGACCGAATAGTGATGTTTTGGTTCGTTTGGGTCAGTTTGGTTACTGCACCGAAAACCATGCCGGGGTTGCATTTAATGCACCGATTCGGGTCGGAAACGAAACGATGCAAAGAATCGGCTAGAAACGAAATGAATGCACCCTATCCACTTTTTTGGACCCAATAGTGATGTTTTGATTCGTTTGGGTCAGTTTCGTTACTGCACCGAAAACCATGCCGGGGTTGCACTTAATGCACCGATTCGGTCGGAAACGAAACGATGCACGGAATCGTCCAGAAATGAAAGGAACGCACCCTATCCACTTTTTTCGACCCAATAGTGATGTTTTGGTTCATTTGGGTCAGTTTGGTTACTGCACCGAAAACCATGCCGGGGTTGCATATAACGCACCGATTCGGGTCGGAAACGAAACGGTGCACGAGATCGGCTAGAAACGAAACGAACGCACCCAATTCACTTTTTTGGACCCAATAGTGATGTTTTGGTTCGTTTGGGTCAGTTTCGTTACTACACCGAAAACCATACCGGGGTTGCATTTAATGCACCGATTCGGGTCAGAAATGAAACGATCCACGGAATCGGCTACAAACAAAACGAACGCACAGAATTCAATTTTTTGGACCCAATAGTGATGTTTTGGTTCGTTTGGGTCAGTTTCGTTACTGCACCGAAAACCATGCCGGGGTTGCATTTAATGCACCGATTCGGGTCGGTAACGAAACGATGCGCGGAATCATCCAGAAACAAAACGAACGCACCCTATCCACTTTTTTGGACCGAATAGTGATGTTTTGGTTCGTTTGGGTCAGTTTGGTTACTGCACCGAAAACCATGCCGGGGTTGCATTTAATGCACCGATTCGGGTCGGAAACGAAACGATGCAAAGAATCGGCTAGAAACGAAATGAATGCACCCTATCCACTTTTTTGGACCCAATAGTGATGTTTTGATTCGTTTGGGTCAGTTTCGTTACTGCACCGAAAACCATGCCGGGGTTGCATTTAATGCACCGATTCGGTCGGAAACAAAACGATGCACGGAATCGTCCAGAAACGAAAGGAACGCACCCTATCCACTTTTTTCGACCCAATAGTGATGTTTTGGTTCGTTTGGGTCAGTTTGGTTACTGCACCGAAAACCATGCCGGGGTTGCATATAACGCACCGATTCGGGTCGGAAACGAAACGGTGCACGAGATCGGCTAGAAACGAAACGAACGCACCCAATTCACTTTTTTGGACCCAATAGTGATGTTTTGGTTCGTTTGGGTCAGTTTCATTACTACACCGAAAACCATACCGGGGTTGCATTTAATGCACCGATTCGGGTCAGAAATGAAACGATCCACGGAATCGGCTACAAACAAAACGAACGCACAGAATTCAATTTTTTGGACCCAATAGTGATGTTTTGGTTCGTTTGGGTCAGTTTCGTTACTGCACCGAAAACCATGCCGGGGTTGCATTTAATGCACCGATTCGGGTCGGTAACGAAACGATGCGCGGAATCATCCAGAAACAAAACGAACGCACCCTATCCACTTTTTTGGACCGAATAGTGATGTTTTGGTTCGTTTGGGTCAGTTTGGTTACTGCACCGAAAACCATGCCGGGGTTGCATTTAATGCACCGATTCGGGTCGGAAACGAAACGATGCAAAGAATCGGCTAGAAACGAAATGAATGCACCCTATCCACTTTTTTGGACCCAATAGTGATGTTTTGATTCGTTTGGGTCAGTTTCGTTACTGCACCGAAAACCATGCCGGGGTTGCATTTAATGCACCGATTCGGGTCGGAAACGAAACGATGCACGGAATCATCCAGAAACGAAACGAACGCACCCTATCCACTTTTTTGGACCCAATAGTGATGTTTTGGTTCGTTTGGGTCAGTTTGGTTACTGCACCGAAAACCATGCCGGGGTTGCATTTAATGCACCGATTCGGGTCGGAAACGAAACGATGCACGGAATCGTCTACAAATGAAAGGAGCGCACCCTATCCACTTTTTTGGACCGAATAGTGATGTTTTGGTTCATTTGGGTCAGTTTGGTTACTGCACCGAAAACCATGCCGGGGTTGCATTTAATGCACCGATTCGGGTCGGAAACGAAACGATGCAAAGAATCGGCTAGAAACGAAATGAATGCACCCTATCCACTTTTTTGGACCCAATAGTGATGTTTTGATTCGTTTGGGTCAGTTTCGTTACTGCACCGAAAACCATGCCGGGGTTGCACTTAATGCACCGATTCGGTCGGAAACGAAACGAAGCACGGAATCATCCAGAAACGAAAGGAACGCACCCTATCCACTTTTTTCGACCCAATAGTGATGTTTTGGTTCGTTTGGGTCAGTTTGGTTACTGCACCGAAAACCATGCCGGGGTTGCAGATAACGCACCGATTCGGGTCGGAAACGAAACGGTGCACGAGATCGGCTAGAAACGAAACGAACGCACCCAATTCACTTTTTTGGACCCAATAGTGATGTTTTGGTTCGTTTGGGTCAGTTTCGTTACTACACCGAAAACCATACCGGGGTTGCATTTAATGCACCGATTCGGGTCAGAAATGAAACGATCCACGGAATCGGCTACAAACAAAACGAACGCACAGAATTCAATTTTTTGGACCCAATAGTGATGTTTTGGTTCGTTTGGGTCAGTTTCGTTACTGCACCGAAAACCATGCCGGGGTTGCATTTAATGCACCGATTCGGGTCGGTAACGAAACGATGCGCGGAATCATCCAGAAACAAAATGAACGCACCCTATCCACTTTTTTGGACCGAATAGTGATGTTTTGGTTCGTTTGGGTCAGTTTGGTTACTGCACCGAAAACCATGCCGGGGTTGCATTTAATGCACCGATTCGGGTCGGAAACGAAACGATGCACGGAATCGTCTACAAATGAAAGGAGCGCAACCTATCCACTTTTTTGGACCGAATAGTGATGTTTTGGTTCGTTTGGGTCAGTTTGGTTACTGCACCGAAAACCATGCCGGGGTTGCATTTAATGCACCGATTCGGGTCGGAAACGAAACGATGCAAAGAATCGGCTAGAAACGAAATGAATGCACCCTATCCACTTTTTTGGACCCAATAGTGATGTTTTGATTCGTTTGGGTCAGTTTCGTTACTGCACCGAAAACCATGCCGGGGTTGCACTTAATGCACCGATTCGGTCGGAAACGAAACGAAGCACGGAATCATCCAGAAACGAAAGGAACGCACCCTATCCACTTTTTTCGACCCAATAGTGATGTTTTGGTTCGTTTGGGTCAGTTTGGTTACTGCACCGAAAACCATGCCGGGGTTGCAGATAACGCACCGATTCGGGTCGGAAACGAAACGGTGCACGAGATCGGCTAGAAACGAAACGAACGCACCCAATTCACTTTTTTGGACCCAATAGTGATGTTTTGGTTCGTTTGGGTCAGTTTCGTTACTACACCGAAAACCATACCGGGGTTGCATTTAATGCACCGATTCGGGTCAGAAATGAAACGATCCACGGAATCGGCTACAAACAAAACGAACGCACAGAATTCAATTTTTTGGACCCAATAGTGATGTTTTGGTTCGTTTGGGTCAGTTTCGTTACTGCACCGAAAACCATGCCGGGGTTGCATTTAATGCACCGATTCGGGTCGGTAACGAAACGATGCGCGGAATCATCCAGAAACAAAACGAACGCACCCTATCCACTTTTTTGGACCGAATAGTGATGTTTTGGTTCGTTTGGGTCAGTTTGGTTACTGCACCGAAAACCATGCCGGGGTTGCATTTAATGCACCGATTCGGGTCGGAAACGAAACGATGCAAAGAATCGGCTAGAAACGAAATGAATGCACCCTATCCACTTTTTTGGACCCAATAGTGATGTTTTGATTCGTTTGGGTCAGTTTCGTTACTGCACCGAAAACCATGCCGGGGTTGCACTTAATGCACCGATTCGGTCGGAAACGAAACGATGCACGGAATCGTCCAGAAATGAAAGGAACGCACCCTATCCACTTTTTTCGACCCAATAGTGATGTTTTGGTTCGTTTGGGTCAGTTTGGTTACTGCACCGAAAACCATGCCGGGCTTGCATATAACGCACCGATTCGGGTCGGAAACGAAACGGTGCACGAGATCGGCTAGAAACGAAACGAACGCACCCAATTCACTTTTTTGGACCCAATAGTGATGTTTTGGTTCGTTTGGGTCAGTTTCGTTACTACACCGAAAACCATACCGGGGTTGCATTTAATGCACCGATTCGGGTCAGAAATGAAACGATCCACGGAATCGGCTACAAACAAAACGAACGCACAGAATTCAATTTTTTGGACCCAATAGTGATGTTTTGGTTCGTTTGGGTCAGTTTCGTTACTGCACCGAAAACCATGCCGGGGTTGCATTTAATGCACCGATTCGGGTCGGTAACGAAACGATGCGCGGAATCATCCAGAAACAAAACGAACGCACCCTATCCACTTTTTTGGACCGAATAGTGATGTTTTGGTTCGTTTGGGTCAGTTTGGTTACTGCACCGAAAACCATGCCGGGGTTGCATTTAATGCACCGATTCGGGTCGGAAACGAAACGATGCAAAGAATCGGCTAGAAACGAAATGAATGCACCCTATCCACTTTTTTGGACCCAATAGTGATGTTTTGATTCGTTTGGGTCAGTTTCGTTACTGCACCGAAAACCATGCCGGGGTTGCATTTAATGCACCGATTCGGTCGGAAACAAAACGATGCACGGAATCGTCCAGAAACGAAAGGAACGCACCCTATCCACTTTTTTCGACCCAATAGTGATGTTTTGGTTCGTTTGGGTCAGTTTGGTTACTGCACCGAAAACCATGCCGGGGTTGCATATAACGCACCGATTCGGGTCGGAAACGAAACGGTGCACGAGATCGGCTAGAAACGAAACGAACGCACCCAATTCACTTTTTTGGACCCAATAGTGATGTTTTGGTTCGTTTGGGTCAGTTTCGTTACTACACCGAAAACCATACCGGGGTTGCATTTAATGCACCGATTCGGGTCAGAAATGAAACGATCCACGGAATCGGCTACAAACAAAACGAACGCACAGAATTCAATTTTTTGGACCCAATAGTGATGTTTTGGTTCGTTTGGGTCAGTTTCGTTACTGCACCGAAAACCATGCCGGGGTTGCATTTAATGCACCGATTCGGGTCGGTAACGAAACGATGCGCGGAATCATCCAGAAACAAAACGAACGCACCCTATCCACTTTTTTGGACCGAATAGTGATGTTTTGGTTCGTTTGGGTCAGTTTGGTTACTGCACCGAAAACCATGCCGGGGTTGCATTTAATGCACCGATTCGGGTCGGAAACGAAACGATGCAAAGAATCGGCTAGAAACGAAATGAATGCACCCTATCCACTTTTTTGGACCCAATAGTGATGTTTTGATTCGTTTGGGTCAGTTTCGTTACTGCACCGAAAACCATGCCGGGGTTGTATTTAATGCACCGATTCGGTCGGAAACGAAATGATGCACGGAATCGTCCAGAAATGAAAGGAACGCACCCTATCCACTTTTTTCGACCCAATAGTGATGTTTTGGTTCGTTTGGGTCAGTTTGGTTACTGCACCGAAAACCATGCCGGGGTTGCATATAACGCACCGATTCGGGTCGGAAACGAAACGGTGCACGAGATCGGCTAGAAACGAAACGAACGCACCCAATTCACTTTTTTGGACCCAATAGTGATGTTTTGGTTCGTTTGGGTCAGTTTCGTTACTACACCGAAAACCATACCGGGGTTGCATTTAATGCACCGATTCGGGTCAGAAATGAAACGATCCACGGAATCGGCTACAAACAAAACGAACGCACAGAATTCAATTTTTTGGACCCAATAGTGATGTTTTGGTTCGTTTGGGTCAGTTTCGTTACTGCACCGAAAACCATGCCGGGGTTGCATTTAATGCACCGATTCGGGTCGGTAACGAAACGATGCGCGGAATCATCCAGAAACAAAACGAACGCACCCTATCCACTTTTTTGGACCGAATAGTGATGTTTTGGTTCGTTTGGGTCAGTTTGGTTACTGCACCGAAAACCATGCCGGGGTTGCATTTAATGCACCGATTCGGGTCGGAAACGAAACGATGCAAAGAATCGGCTAGAAACGAAATGAATGCACCCTATCCACTTTTTTGGACCCAATAGTGATGTTTTGATTCGTTTGGGTCAGTTTCGTTACTGCACCGAAAACCATGCCGGGGTTGTATTTAATGCACCGATTCGGTCGGAAACGAAACGATGCACGGAATCGTCCAGAAATGAAAGGAACGCACCCTATCCACTTTTTTCGACCCAATAGTGATGTTTTGGTTCGTTTGGGTCAGTTTGGTTACTGCACCGAAAACCATGCCGGGGTTGCATATAACGCACCGATTCGGGTCGGAAACGAAACGGTGCACGAGATCGGCTAGAAACGAAACGAACGCACCCAATTCACTTTTTTGGACCCAATAGTGATGTTTTGGTTCGTTTGGGTCAGTTTCGTTACTACACCGAAAACCATACCGGGGTTGCATTTAATGCACCGATTCGGGTCAGAAATGAAACGATCCACGGAATCGGCTACAAACAAAATGAATGCACAGAATTCAATTTTTTGGACCCAATAGTGATGTTTTGGTTCGTTTGGGTCAGTTTCGTTACTGCACCGAAAACCATGCCGGGGTTGCATTTAATGCACCGATTCGGGTCGGTAACGAAACGATGCGCGGAATCATCCAGAAACAAAACGAACGCACCCTATCCACTTTTTTGGACCGAATAGTGATGTTTTGGTTCGTTTGGGTCAGTTTGGTTACTGCACCGAAAACCATGCCGGGGTTGCATTTAATGCACCGATTCGGGTCGGAAACGAAACGATGCAAAGAATCGGCTAGAAACGAAATGAATGCACCCTATCCACTTTTTTGGACCCAATAGTGATGTTTTGATTCGTTTGGGTCAGTTTCGTTACTGCACCGAAAACCATGCCGGGGTTGCATTTAATGCACCGATTCGGTCGGAAACGAAACGATGCACGGAATCGTCCAGAAACGAAAGGAACGCACCCTATCCACTTTTTTCGACCCAATAGTGATGTTTTGGTTCGTTTGGGTCAGTTTCGTTACTGCACCGAAAACCATGCCGGGGTTGCATTTAATGCACCGATTCGGGTCGGAAACGAAACGGTGCACGGGATCGGCTAGAAACAAAACGAACGCACCCAATTCACTTTTTTGGACCCAATAGTGATGTTTTGGTTCGTTTGGGTCAGTTTCGTTACTACACTGAAAACCATGCCGGGGTTGCATTTAATGCACCGATTCGGGTCAGAAATGAAACGATCCACGGAATCGGCTACAAACAAAACGAACGCACAGAATTCAATTTTTTGGACCCAATAGTGATGTTTTGGTTCGTTTGGGTCGGTTTCGTTACTGCACCGAAAACCATGCTGGGGTTGCATTTAATGCACCGATTCGGGTCAGAAATCAAACGATCCACGGAATCGGCTAGAAACGAGATGAACGCACCCAATTCACTTTTTTGGACCCAATAGTGATGTTTTGGTTCGTTTGGGTCAGTTTCGTTACTGCACCGAAAACCATGCCGGGGTTGCATTTAATGCACCGATTCGGGTCGGAAACGAAACGCTGCACGGGATCATCCAGAAACAAAACGAACGCACCCTATCCACTTTTTTGGACCGAATAGTGATGTTTTGGTTCGTTTGGGTCAGTTTGGTTACTGCACCGAAAACCATGCCGGGGTTGCATTTAATGCACCGATTCGGGTCGGAAACGAAATGATGCAAAGAATCGGCTAGAAACGAAACGAATGCACCCAATTCACTTTTTTGGACCCAATAGTGATGTTTTGGTTCGTTTGGGTCAGTTTCGTTACTGCACCGAAAACCATGCCGGGGTTGCATTTAATGCACCGATTCGGGTCGGAAACGAAACGATGCACTGGATCGGCTACAAACAAAACGAACACACCCAATTCACTTTTTTGGACCCAATAGTGATGTTTTGGTTCGTTTGGGTCAGTTTCGTTACTGCACCGAAAACCATGCCGGGGTTGCATTTAATGCACCGATTCGGGTCGGAAACGAAACGATGCACTGGATCGGCTACAAACAAAACGAACGCACCCAATTCACTTTTTTGGACCCAATAGTGATGTTTTGGTTCGTTTGGGTCAGTTTCTTACTACACCGAAAACCATACCGGGGTTGCATTTAATGCACCGATTCGGGTTTGAAATGAAACGATGCACGGAATCGGCTACAAACAAAACGAACGCACATAATTAAATTTTTTGGACCCAATAGTGATGTTTTGGTTCGTTTGGGTCAGTTTCGTTACTGCACCGAAAACCATGCCGGGGTTGCATTTAATGCACCGATTCGGGTCGGAAACGAAACGATGCACGGAATCATCCAGAAACGAAACGAACGCACCCTATCCACTTTTTTGGACCCAATAGTGATGTTTTGGTTCGTTTGGGTCAGTTTCGTTACTGCACCGAAAACCATGTCGGGGTTGCATTTAATGCACCGATTCGGGTCGGTAACGAAACGATGCGCGGAATCATCCAGAAACAAAACGAACGCACCCTATCCACTTTTTTGGACCGAATAGTGATGTTTTGGTTCGTTTGGGTCAGTTTGGTTACTGCACCGAAAACCATGCCGGGGTTGCATTTAATGCACCGATTCGGTCGGAAACGAAACGATGCACGGAATCGTCCAGAAACGAAAGGAACGCACCCTATCCACTTTTTTCGACCCAATAGTGATGTTTTGGTTCGTTTGGGTCAGTTTCGTTACTGCACCGAAAACCATGCCGGGGTTGCATTTAATGCACCGATTCGGGTCGGAAACGAAACGGTGCACGGGATCGGCTAGAAACAAAACGAACGCACCCAATTCACTTTTTTGGACCCAATAGTGATGTTTTGGTTCGTTTGGGTCAGTTTCGTTACTACACCGAAAACCATGCCGGGGTTGCATTTAATGCACCGATTCGGGTCAGAAATGAAACGATCCACGGAATCGGCTACAAACAAAACGAACGCACAGAATTCAATTTTTTGGACCCAATAGTGATGTTTTGGTTCGTTTGGGTCGGTTTCGTTACTGCACCGAAAACCATGCTGGGGTTGCATTTAATGCACCGATTCGGGTCAGAAATCAAACGATCCACGGAATCGGCTAGAAACGAGATGAACGCACCCTATCCACTTTTTTGGACCGAATAGTGATGTTTTGGTTCGTTTGGGTCAGTTTGGTTACTGCACCGAAAACCATGCCGGGGTTGCATTTAATGCACCGATTCGGGTCGGAAACGAAATGATGCAAAGAATCGGCTAGAAACGAAACGAATGCACCCAATTCACTTTTTTGGACCCAATAGTGATGTTTTGGTTCGTTTGGGTCAGTTTCGTTACTGCACCGAAAACCATGCCGGGGTTGCATTTAATGCACCGATTCGGGTCGGAAACGAAACGATGCACTGGATCGGCTACAAACAAAACGAACACACCCAATTCACTTTTTTGGACCCAATAGTGATGTTTTGGTTCGTTTGGGTCAGTTTCGTTACTGCACCGAAAACCATGCCGGGGTTGCATTTAATGCACCGATTCGGGTCGGAAACGAAACGATGCACTGGATCGGCTACAAACAAAACGAACGCACCCAATTCACTTTTTTGGACCCAATAGTGATGTTTTGGTTCGTTTGGGTCAGTTTCTTACTACACCGAAAACCATACCGGGGTTGCATTTAATGCACCGATTCGGGTTTGAAATGAAACGATGCACGGAATCGGCTACAAACAAAACGAACGCACATAATTAAATTTTTTGGACCCAATAGTGATGTTTTGGTTCGTTTGGGTCAGTTTCGTTACTGCACCGAAAACCATGCCGGGGTTGCATTTAATGCACCGATTCGGGTCGGAAACGAAACGATGCACGGAATCATCCAGAAACGAAACGAACGCACCCTATCCACTTTTTTGGACCCAATAGTGATGTTTTGGTTCGTTTGGGTCAGTTTGGTTACTGCACCGAAAACCATGCCGGGGTTGCATATAACGCACCGATTCGGGTCGGAAACGAAACGGTGCACGAGATCGGCTAGAAACGAAACGAACGCACCCAATTCACTTTTTTGGACCCAATAGTGATGTTTTGGTTCGTTTGGGTCAGTTTCGTTACTACACCGAAAACCATACCGGGGTTGCATTTAATGCACCGATTCGGGTCAGAAATGAAACGATCCACGGAATCGGCTACAAACAAAACGAACGCACAGAATTCAATTTTTTGGACCCAATAGTGATGTTTTGGTTCGTTTGGGTCGGTTTCGTTACTGCACCGAAAACCATGCTGGGGTTGCATTTAATGCACCGATTCGGGTCAGAAATCAAACGATCCACGGAATCGGCTAGAAACGAGATGAACGCACCCAATTCACTTTTTTGGACCCAATAGTGATGTTTTGGTTCGTTTGGGTCAGTTTCGTTACTGCACCGAAAACCATGCCGGGGTTGCATTTAATGCACCGATTCGGGTCGGAAACGAAACGCTGCACGGGATCATCCAGAAACAAAACGAACGCACCCTATCCACTTTTTTGGACCGAATAGTGATGTTTTGGTTCGTTTGGGTCAGTTTGGTTACTGCACCGAAAACCATGCCGGGGTTGCATTTAATGCACCGATTCGGGTCGGAAACGAAATGATGCAAAGAATCGGCTAGAAACGAAACGAATGCACCCAATTCACTTTTTTGGACCCAATAGTGATGTTTTGGTTCGTTTGGGTCAGTTTCGTTACTGCACCGAAAACCATGCCGGGGTTGCATTTAATGCACCGATTCGGGTCGGAAACGAAACGATGCACTGGATCGGCTACAAACAAAACGAACACACCCAATTCACTTTTTTGGACCCAATAGTGATGTTTTGGTTCGTTTGGGTCAGTTTCGTTACTGCACCGAAAACCATGCCGGGGTTGCATTTAATGCACCGATTCGGGTCGGAAACGAAACGATGCACTGGATCGGCTACAAACAAAACGAACGCACCCAATTCACTTTTTTGGACCCAATAGTGATGTTTTGGTTCGTTTGGGTCAGTTTCTTACTACACCGAAAACCATACCGGGGTTGCATTTAATGCACCGATTCGGGTTTGAAATGAAACGATGCACGGAATCGGCTACAAACAAAACGAACGCACATAATTAAATTTTTTGGACCCAATAGTGATGTTTTGGTTCGTTTGGGTCAGTTTCGTTACTGCACCGAAAACCATGCCGGGGTTGCATTTAATGCACCGATTCGGGTCGGAAACGAAACGATGCACGGAATCATCCAGAAACGAAACGAACGCACCCTATCCACTTTTTTGGACCCAATAGTGATGTTTTGGTTCGTTTGGGTCAGTTTCGTTACTGCACCGAAAACCATGTCGGGGTTGCATTTAATGCACCGATTCGGGTCGGTAACGAAACGATGCGCGGAATCATCCAGAAACAAAACGAACGCACCCTATCCACTTTTTTGGACCGAATAGTGATGTTTTGGTTCGTTTGGGTCAGTTTGGTTACTGCACCGAAAACCATGCCGGGGTTGCATTTAATGCACCGATTCGGTCGGAAACGAAACGATGCACGGAATCGTCCAGAAACGAAAGGAACGCACCCTATCCACTTTTTTCGACCCAATAGTGATGTTTTGGTTCGTTTGGGTCAGTTTCGTTACTGCACCGAAAACCATGCCGGGGTTGCATTTAATGCACCGATTCGGGTCGGAAACGAAACGGTGCACGGGATCGGCTAGAAACAAAACGAACGCACCCAATTCACTTTTTTGGACCCAATAGTGATGTTTTGGTTCGTTTGGGTCAGTTTCGTTACTACACCGAAAACCATGCCGGGGTTGCATTTAATGCACCGATTCGGGTCAGAAATGAAACGATCCACGGAATCGGCTACAAACAAAACGAACGCACAGAATTCAATTTTTTGGACCCAATAGTGATGTTTTGGTTCGTTTGGGTCGGTTTCGTTACTGCACCGAAAACCATGCTGGGGTTGCATTTAATGCACCGATTCGGGTCAGAAATCAAACGATCCACGGAATCGGCTAGAAACGAGATGAACGCACCCTATCCACTTTTTTGGACCGAATAGTGATGTTTTGGTTCGTTTGGGTCAGTTTGGTTACTGCACCGAAAACCATGCCGGGGTTGCATTTAATGCACCGATTCGGGTTGGAAACGAAATGATGCAAAGAATCGGCTAGAAACGAAACGAATGCACCCAATTCACTTTTTTGGACCCAATAGTGATGTTTTGGTTCGTTTGGGTCAGTTTCGTTACTGCACCGAAAACCATGCCGGGGTTGCATTTAATGCACCGATTCGGGTCGGAAACGAAACGATGCACTGGATCGGCTACAAACAAAACGAACACACCCAATTCACTTTTTTGGACCCAATAGTGATGTTTTGGTTCGTTTGGGTCAGTTTCGTTACTGCACCGAAAACCATGCCGGGGTTGCATTTAATGCACCGATTCGGGTCGGAAACGAAACGATGCACTGGATCGGCTACAAACAAAACGAACGCACCCAATTCACTTTTTTGTACCCAATAGTGATGTTTTGGTTCGTTTGGGTCAGTTTCTTACTACACCGAAAACCATACCGGGGTTGCATTTAATGCACCGATTCGGGTTTGAAATGAAACGATGCACGGAATCGGCTACAAACAAAACGAACGCACATAATTAAATTTTTTGGACCCAATAGTGATGTTTTGGTTCGTTTGGGTCAGTTTCGTTACTGCACCGAAAACCATGCCGGGGTTGCATTTAATGCACCGATTCGGGTCGGAAACGAAACGATGCACGGAATCATCCAGAAACGAAACGAACGCACCCTATCCACTTTTTTGGACCCAATAGTGATGTTTTGGTTCGTTTGGGTCAGTTTGGTTACTGCACCGAAAACCATGCCGGGGTTGCATATAACGCACCGATTCGGGTCGGAAACGAAACGGTGCACGAGATCGGCTAGAAACGAAACGAACGCACCCAATTCACTTTTTTGGACCCAATAGTGATGTTTTGGTTCGTTTGGGTCAGTTTCGTTACTACACCGAAAACCATACCGGGGTTGCATTTAATGCACCGATTCGGGTCAGAAATGAAACGATCCACGGAATCGGCTACAAACAAAACGAACGCACAGAATTCAATTTTTTGGACCCAATAGTGATGTTTTGGTTCGTTTGGGTCAGTTTCGTTACTGCACCGAAAACCATGTCGGGGTTGCATTTAATGCACCGATTCGGGTCGGTAACGAAACGATACGCGGAATCATCCAGAAACAAAACGAACGCACCCTATCCACTTTTTTGGACCGAATAGTGATGTTTTGGTTCGTTTGGGTCAGTTTGGTTACTGCACCGAAAACCATGCCGGGGTTGCATTTAATGCACCGATTCGGGTCGGAAACGAAACGATGCACGGAATCGTCTACAAATGAAAGGAGCGCACCCTATCCACTTTTTTGGACCGAATAGTGATGTTTTGGTTCGTTTGGGTCAGTTTGGTTACTGCACCGAAAACCATGCCGGGGTTGCATTTAATACACCGATTCGGGTCGGAAACGAAACGGTGCACGAGATCGGCTAGAAACGAAACGAACGCACCCAATTCACTTTTTTGGACCCAATAGTGATGTTTTGGTTCGTTTGGGTCAGTTTCGTTACTACACCGAAAACCATGCCGGGGTTGCATTTAATGCACCGATTCGGGTCAGAAATGAAACGATCCACGGAATCGGCTACAAACAAAACGAACGCACAGAATTCAATTTTTTGGACCCAATAGTGATGTTTTGGTTCGTTTGGGTCAGTTTCGTTACTGCACCGAAAACCATGCTGGGGTTGCATTTAATGCACCGATTCGGGTCAGAAATCAAACGATCCACGGAATCGGCTACAAACAAAACGAACGCACAGAATTCAATTTTTTGGACCCAATAGTGATGTTTTGGTTCGTTTGGGTCAGTTTCGTTACTGCACCGAAAACCATGCTGGGGTTGCATTTAATGCACCGATTCGGGTCAGAAATCAAACAATGCACGGAATCGGCTAGAAACGAGATGAACGCACCCAATTCACTTTTTCGGACCCAATAGTGATGTTTTGGTTCGTTTGGGTCAGTTTCGTTACTACACCGAAAACCATGCCGGGGTTGCATTTAATGCACCGATTCGGGTCAGAAATGAAACGATCCACGGAATCGGCTACAAACAAAACGAACGCACAGAATTCAATTTTTTAGACCCAATAGTGACGTTTTGGTTCGTTTGGGTCGGTTTCGTTACTGCACCGAAAACCATGCTGGGGTTGCATTTAATGCACCGATTCGGGTCAGAAATCAAACGATCCACGGAATCGGCTAGAAACGAGATGAACGCACCCAATTCACTTTTTTGGACCCAATAGTGATGTTTTGGTTCGTTTGGGTCAGTTTCGTTACTGCACCGAAAACCATGCCGGGGTTGCATTTAATGCACCGATTCGGGTCGGAAACGAAACGCTGCACGGGATCATCCAGAAACAAAACGAACGCACCCTATCCACTTTTTTGGACCGAATAGTGATGTTTTGGTTCGTTTGGGTCAGTTTGGTTACTGCACCGAAAACCATGCCGGGGTTGCATTTAATGCACCGATTCGGGTCGGAAACGAAACGATGCACGGAATCGTCTACAAATGAAAGGAGCGCACCCTATCCACATTTTTGGACCGAATAGTGATGTTTTGGTTCGTTTGGGTCAGTTTGGTTACTGCACCGAAAACCATGCCGGGGTTGCATTTAATGCACCGATTCGGGTCGGAAACGAAACGATGCAAAGAATCGGCTAGAAACGAAACGAATGCACCCAATTCACTTTTTTGGACCCAATAGTGATGTTTTGGTTCGTTTGGGTCAGTTTCGCTACTGCACCGAAAACAATGCCGGGGTTGCATTTAATGCACCGATTCGGGTCGGAAATGAAACGATGCACGGAATCGTCCAGAAACGAAAGGAACGCACCCTATCCACTTTTTTCGACCCAATAGTGATGTTTTGGTTCGTTTGGGTCAGTTTCGTTACTGCACCGAAAACCATGCCGGGGTTGCATTTAATGCATCGATCCGGGTCGGAAACGAAACGGTGCACGGGATCGGCTAGAAACGAAACGAACGCACCCAATTCACTTTTTTGGACCCAATAGTGATGTTTTGGTTCGTTTGGGTCAGTTTCGTTACTGCACCGAAAACCATGCCGGGGTTGCATTTAATGCACCGATTCGGGTCGGAAACGAAACGGTGCACGGGATCGGCTAGAAACGAAACGAACGCACCCAATTCACTTTTTTGGACCCAATAGTGATGTTTTGGTTCGTTTGGGTCAGTTTCGTTACTACACCGAAAACCATGCCGGGGTTGCATTTAATGCACCGATTCGGGTCGGAAACGAAACGCTGCACGGGATCATCCAGAAACAAAACGAACGCACCCTATCCACATTTTTGGACCGAATAGTGATGTTTTGGTTCGTTTGGGTCAGTTTCGTTACTGCACCGAAAACCATGCTGGGGTTGCATTTAATGCACCGATTCGGGTCAGAAATCAAACGATCCACGGAATCGGCTACAAACAAAACGAACGCACAGAATTCAATTTTTTGGACCCAATAGTGATGTTTTGGTTCGTTTGGGTCAGTTTCGTTACTGCACCGAAAACCATGCTGGGGTTGCATTTAATGCACCGATTCGGGTCAGAAATCAAACAATGCACGGAATCGGCTAGAAACGAGATGAACGCACCCAATTCACTTTTTCGGACCCAATAGTGATGTTTTGGTTCGTTTGGGTCAGTTTCGTTACTACACCGAAAACCATGCCGGGGTTGCATTTAATGCACCGATTCGGGTCAGAAATGAAACGATCCACGGAATCGGCTACAAACAAAACGAACGCACAGAATTCAATTTTTTAGACCCAATAGTGACGTTTTGGTTCGTTTGGGTCGGTTTCGTTACTGCACCGAAAACCATGCTGGGGTTGCATTTAATGCACCGATTCGGGTCAGAAATCAAACGATCCACGGAATCGGCTAGAAACGAGATGAACGCACCCAATTCACTTTTTTGGACCCAATAGTGATGTTTTGGTTCGTTTGGGTCAGTTTCGTTACTGCACCGAAAACCATGCCGGGGTTGCATTTAATGCACCGATTCGGGTCGGAAACGAAACGCTGCACGGGATCATCCAGAAACAAAACGAACGCACCCTATCCACTTTTTTGGACCGAATAGTGATGTTTTGGTTCGTTTGGGTCAGTTTGGTTACTGCACCGAAAACCATGCCGGGGTTGCATTTAATGCACCGATTCGGGTCGGAAACGAAACGATGCACGGAATCGTCTACAAATGAAAGGAGCGCACCCTATCCACATTTTTGGACCGAATAGTGATGTTTTGGTTCGTTTGGGTCAGTTTGGTTACTGCACCGAAAACCATGCCGGGGTTGCATTTAATACACCGATTCGGGTCGGAAACGAAACGGTGCACGAGATCGGCTAGAAACGAAACGAACGCACCCTATCCACTTTTTTGGACCCAATAGTGATGTTTTGGTTCGTTTGGGTCAGTTTGGTTACTGCACCGAAAACCATGCCGGGGTTGCATATAACGCACCGATTCGGGTCGGAAACGAAACGGTGCACGAGATCGGCTAGAAACGAAACGAACGCACCCAATTCACTTTTTTGGACCCAATAGTGATGTTTTGGTTCGTTTGGGTCAGTTTCGTTACTACACCGAAAACCATACCGGGGTTGCATTTAATGCACCGATTCGGGTCAGAAATGAAACGATCCACGGAATCGGCTACAAACAAAACGAACGCACAGAATTCAATTTTTTGGACCCAATAGTGATGTTTTGGTTCGTTTGGGTCAGTTTCGTTACTGCACCGAAAACCATGTCGGGGTTGCATTTAATGCACCGATTCGGGTCGGTAACGAAACGATACGCGGAATCATCCAGAAACAAAACGAACGCACCCTATCCACTTTTTTGGACCGAATAGTGATGTTTTGGTTCGTTTGGGTCAGTTTGGTTACTGCACCGAAAACCATGCCGGGGTTGCATTTAATGCACCGATTCGGGTCGGAAACGAAACGATGCACGGAATCGTCTACAAATGAAAGGAGCGCACCCTATCCACTTTTTTGGACCGAATAGTGATGTTTTGGTTCGTTTGGGTCAGTTTGGTTACTGCACCGAAAACCATGCCGGGGTTGCATTTAATACACCGATTCGGGTCGGAAACGAAACGGTGCACGAGATCGGCTAGAAACGAAACGAACGCACCCAATTCACTTTTTTGGACCCAATAGTGATGTTTTGGTTCGTTTGGGTCAGTTTCGTTACTACACCGAAAACCATGCCGGGGTTGCATTTAATGCACCGATTCGGGTCAGAAATGAAACGATCCACGGAATCGGCTACAAACAAAACGAACGCACAGAATTCAATTTTTTGGACCCAATAGTGATGTTTTGGTTCGTTTGGGTCAGTTTCGTTACTGCACCGAAAACCATGCTGGGGTTGCATTTAATGCACCGATTCGGGTCAGAAATCAAACGATCCACGGAATCGGCTACAAACAAAACGAACGCACAGAATTCAATTTTTTGGACCCAATAGTGATGTTTTGGTTCGTTTGGGTCAGTTTCGTTACTGCACCGAAAACCATGCTGGGGTTGCATTTAATGCACCGATTCGGGTCAGAAATCAAACAATGCACGGAATCGGCTAGAAACGAGATGAACGCACCCAATTCACTTTTTCGGACCCAATAGTGATGTTTTGGTTCGTTTGGGTCAGTTTCGTTACTACACCGAAAACCATGCCGGGGTTGCATTTAATGCACCGATTCGGGTCAGAAATGAAACGATCCACGGAATCGGCTACAAACAAAACGAACGCACAGAATTCAATTTTTTAGACCCAATAGTGACGTTTTGGTTCGTTTGGGTCGGTTTCGTTACTGCACCGAAAACCATGCTGGGGTTGCATTTAATGCACCGATTCGGGTCAGAAATCAAACGATCCACGGAATCGGCTAGAAACGAGATGAACGCACCCAATTCACTTTTTTGGACCCAATAGTGATGTTTTGGTTCGTTTGGGTCAGTTTCGTTACTGCACCGAAAACCATGCCGGGGTTGCATTTAATGCACCGATTCGGGTCGGAAACGAAACGCTGCACGGGATCATCCAGAAACAAAACGAACGCACCCTATCCACTTTTTTGGACCGAATAGTGATGTTTTGGTTCGTTTGGGTCAGTTTGGTTACTGCACCGAAAACCATGCCGGGGTTGCATTTAATGCACCGATTCGGGTCGGAAACGAAACGATGCACGGAATCGTCTACAAATGAAAGGAGCGCACCCTATCCACATTTTTGGACCGAATAGTGATGTTTTGGTTCGTTTGGGTCAGTTTGGTTACTGCACCGAAAACCATGCCGGGGTTGCATTTAATGCACCGATTCGGGTCGGAAACGAAACGATGCAAAGAATCGGCTAGAAACGAAACGAATGCACCCAATTCACTTTTTTGGACCCAATAGTGATGTTTTGGTTCGTTTGGGTCAGTTTCGCTACTGCACCGAAAACAATGCCGGGGTTGCATTTAATGCACCGATTCGGGTCGGAAATGAAACGATGCACGGAATCGTCCAGAAACGAAAGGAACGCACCCTATCCACTTTTTTCGACCCAATAGTGATGTTTTGGTTCGTTTGGGTCAGTTTCGTTACTGCACCGAAAACCATGCCGGGGTTGCATTTAATGCATCGATTCGGGTCGGAAACGAAACGGTGCACGGGATCGGCTAGAAACGAAACGAACGCACCCAATTCACTTTTTTGGACCCAATAGTGATGTTTTGGTTCGTTTGGGTCAGTTTCGTTACTGCACCGAAAACCATGCCGGGGTTGCATTTAATGCACCGATTCGGGTCGGAAACGAAACGGTGCACGGGATCGGCTAGAAACGAAACGAACGCACCCAATTCACTTTTTTGGACCCAATAGTGATGTTTTGGTTCGTTTGGGTCAGTTTCGTTACTACACCGAAAACCATGCCGGGGTTGCATTAAATGCACCGATTCGGGTCGGAAACGAAACGCTGCACGGGATCATCCAGAAACAAAACGAACGCACCCTATCCACATTTTTGGACCGAATAGTGATGTTTTGGTTCGTTTGGGTCAGTTTCGTTACTGCACCGAAAACCATGCCGGGGTTGCATTTAATGCACCGATTCGGGTCAGAAACGAAACGATGCAAAGAATCGGCTAGAAACGAAACGAATGCACCCTATCCACTTTTTTGGACCCAATAGTGATGTTTTGGTTCGTTTGGGTCAGTTTCGTTACTGCACCGAAAACCATGCCGGGGTTGCATTTAATGCACCGATTCGGGTCGGAAACGAAACGATGCAAAGAATCGGCTAGAAACGAAACGAATGCACCCAATTCACTTTTTTGGACCCAATAGTGATGTTTTGGTTCGTTTGGGTCAGTTTCGTTACTGCACCGAAAACCATGCCGGGGTTGCATTTAATGCACCGATTCGGGTCGGAAATGAAACGATGCACGGAATCGTCCAGAAACGAAAGGAACGCACCCTATCCACTTTTTTCGACCCAATAGTGATGTTTTGGTTCGTTTGGGTCAGTTTCGTTACTGCACCGAAAACCATGCCGGGGTTGCATTTAATTCACCGATTCGGGTCGGAAACGAAACGTTGCACGGGATCGGCTAGAAACGAAACGAACGCACCCAATCCACTTTTTTGGACCCAATAGTGATGTTTTGGTTCGTTTGGGTCAGTTTCGTTACTACACCGAAAACCATACCGGGGTTGCATTTAATGCACCGATTCGGGTCAGAAATCAAACGATGCACGGAATCGGCTAGAAACGAGATGAACGCACCCAATTCACTTTTTTGGACCCAATAGTGATGTTTTGGTTCGTTTGGGTCAGTTTCGTTACTGCACCGAAAACCATGCCGGGGTTGCATTTAATGCACCGATTCGGGTCGGAAACGAAACGCTGCACGGGATCATCCAGAAACAAAACGAATGCACCCTATCCACTTTTTTGGACCGAATAGTGATGTTTTGGTTCGTTTGGGTCAGTTTGGTTACTGCACCGAAAACCATGCTGGGGTTGCATTTAATGCACCGATTCGGGTCGGAAATCAAACGATGCACGGAATCGGCTAGAAACGAGATGAACGCACCCAATTCACTTTTTCGGACCCAATAGTGATGTTTTGGTTCGTTTGGGTCAGTTTCGTTACTGCACCGAAAACCATGCCGGGGTTGCATTTAATGCACCGATTCGGGTCAGAAATGAAACGATCCACGGAATCGGCTACAAACAAAATGAACGCACAGAATTCAATTTTTTGGACCCAATAGTGATGTTTTGGTTCGTTTGGGTCAGTTTCGTTACTGCACCGAAAACCATGCTGGGGTTGCATTTAATGCACCGATTCGGGTCAGAAATCAAACGATCCACGGAATCGGCTAGAAACGAGATGAACGCACCCAATTCACTTTTTTGGACCCAATAGTGATGTTTTGGTTCGTTTGGGTCAGTTTCGTTACTGCACCGAAAACCATGCCGGGGTTGCATTTAATGCACCGATTCGGGTCAGAAATGAAACGATCCACGGAATCGGCTACAAACAAAACGAACGCACAGAATTCAATTTTTGGACCCAATAGTGATGTTTTGGTTCGTTTGGGTCAGTTTCGTTACTGCACCGAAAACCATGCTGGGGTTGCATTTAATGCACCGATTCGGGTCAAAAATCAAACGATCCACGGAATCGGCTAGAAACGAGATGAACGCACCCAATTCACTTTTTTGGACCCAATAGTGATGTTTTGGTTCGTTTGGGTCAGTTTCGTTACTGCACCGAAAACCATGCCGGGGTTGCATTTAATGCACCGATTCGGGTCGGAAACGAAACAATGCAAAGAATCGGCTAGAAACGAAACGAATGCACCCAATTCACTTTTTTGGACCCAATAGTGATGTTTTGGTTCGTTTGGGTCAGTTTCGTTACTGCACCGAAAACCATGCCGGGGTTGCATTTAATGCACCGATTCGGGTCGGAAACGAAACGCTGCACGGGATCATCCAGAAACAAAACGAACGCACCGTATCCACATTTTTGGACCGAATAGTGATGTTTTGGTTCGTTTGGGTCAGTTTGGTTACTGCACCGAAAACCATGCCGGGGTTGCATTTAATGCACCGATTCGGGTCGGAAACGAAACGATGCACGGAATCGTCTACAAATGAAAGGAGCGCACCCTATCCACTTTTTTGGACCGAATAGTGATGTTTTGGTTCGTTTGGGTCAGTTTGGTTACTGCACCGAAAACCATGCCGGGGTTGGATTTAATGCACCGATTCGGGTCGGAAACGAAACGATGCAAAGAATCGGCTAGAAACGAAACGAATGCACCCAATTCACTTTTTTGGACCCAATAGTGATGTTTTGGTTCGTTTGGGTCAGTTTCGTTACTGCACCGAAAACCATGCCGGGGTTGCATTTAATGCACCGATTCGGGTCGGAAACGAAACGATGCACGGAATCGTCTATAAATGAAAGGAGCGCACCCTATCCAATTTTTTGGACCGAATAGTGATGTTTTGGTTCGTTTGGGTCAGTTTGGTTACTGCACCGAAAGCCATGCCGGGGTTGCATTTAATGCACCGATTCGGGTCGGAAACGAAACGATGCAAAGAATCGGCTAGAAACGAAATGAATGCACCCAATTCACTTTTTTGGACCCAATAGTGATGTTTTGGTTCGTTTGGGTCAGTTTCGTTACTGCACCGAAAACCATGCCGGGGTTGCATTTAATGCACCGATTCGGTCGGAAACGAAACGATGCACGGAATCGTCCAGAAACGAAAGGAACGCACCCTATCCACTTTTTTCGACCCAATAGTGATGTTTTGGTTCGTTTGGGTCAGTTTCGTTACTGCACCGAAAACCATGCCGGGGTTGCATTTAATGCACCGATTCGGGTCGGAAACGAAACGGTGCACGGGATCGGCTAGAAACGAAACGAACGCACCCAATTCACTTTTTTTGACCCAATAGTGATGTTTTGGTTCGTTTGGGTCAGTTTCGTTACTACACCGAAAACCATGCCGGGGTTGCATTTAATGCACCGATTCGGGTCAGAAATGAAACGATCCACGGAATCGGCTACAAACAAAACGAACGCACAGAATTCAATTTTTTGGACCCAATAGTGATGTTTTGGTTCGTTTGGGTCAGTTTCGTTACTGCACCGAAAACCATACTGGGGTTGCATTTAATGCACCGATTCGGGTCAGAAATCAAACGATGCACGGAATCGGCTAGAAACGAGATGAACGCACCCAATTCACTTTTTCGGACCCAATAGTGATGTTTTGGTTCGTTTGGGTCAGTTTCGTTACTACACCGAAAACCATGCCGGGGTTGCATTTAATGCACCGATTCGGGTCAGAAATGAAACGATCCACGGAATCGGCTACAAACAAAACGAACGCACAGAATTCAATTTTTTGGACCCAATAGTGATGTTTTGGTTCATTTGGGTCAGTTTCGTTACTGCACCGAAAACCATGCTGGGGTTGCATTTAATGCACCGATTCGGGTCAGAAATCAAACGATCCACGGAATCGGCTAGAAACGAGATGAACGCACCCAATTCACTTTTTTGGACCCAATAGTGATGTTTTGGTTCATTTGGGTCAGTTTCGTTACTGCACCGAAAACCATGCCGGGGTTGCATTTAATGCACCGATTCGGGTCGGAAACGAAACGCTGCACGGGATCATCCAGAAACAAAACGAACGCACCCTATCCACATTTTTGGACCGAATAGTGATGTTTTGGTTCGTTTGGGTCAGTTTGGTTACTGCACCGAAAACCATGCCGGGGTTGCATTTAATGCACCGATTCGGGTCGGAAACGAAACGGTGCACGGGATCGGCTAGAAACGAAACGAACGCACCCAATTCACTTTTTTGGACCCAATAGTGATGTTTTGGTTCGTTTGGGTCAGTTTCGTTACTGCACCGAAAACCATGCCGGGGTTGCATTTAATGCACCGATTCGGGTCGGAAACGAAACGGTGCACGGGATCGGCTAGAAACGAAACGAACGCACCCAATTCACTTTTTTGGACCCAATAGTGATGTTTTGGTTCGTTTGGGTCAGTTTCGTTACTACACCGAAAACCATGCCGGGGTTGCATTTAATGCACCGATTCGGGTCGGAAACGAAACGCTGCACGGGATCATCCAGAAACAAAACGAACGCACCCTATCCACATTTTTGGACCGAATAGTGATGTTTTGGTTCGTTTGGGTCAGTTTCGTTACTGCACCGAAAACCATGCCGGGGTTGCATTTAATGCACCGATTCGGGTCGGAAACGAAACGATGCACGGAATCGTCTACAAATGAAAGGAGCGCACCCTATCCACTTTTTTGGACCGAATAGTGATGTTTTGGTTCGTTTGGGTCAGTTTGGTTACTGCACCGAAAACCATGCCGGGGTTGGATTTAATGCACCGATTCGGGTCGGAAACGAAACGATGCAAAGAATCGGCTAGAAACGAAACGAATGCACCCAATTCACTTTTTTGGACCCAATAGTGATGTTTTGGTTCGTTTGGGTCAGTTTCGTTACTGCACCGAAAACCATGCCGGGGTTGCATTTAATGCACCGATTCGGGTCGGAAACGAAACGATGCACGGAATCGTCTATAAATGAAAGGAGCGCACCCTATCCAATTTTTTGGACCGAATAGTGATGTTTTGGTTCGTTTGGGTCAGTTTGGTTACTGCACCGAAAGCCATGCCGGGGTTGCATTTAATGCACCGATTCGGGTCGGAAACGAAACGATGCAAAGAATCGGCTAGAAACGAAATGAATGCACCCAATTCACTTTTTTGGACCCAATAGTGATGTTTTGGTTCGCTTGGGTCAGTTTCGTTACTGCACCGAAAACCATGCCGGGGTTGCATTTAATGCACCGATTCGGTCGGAAACGAAACGATGCACGGAATCGTCCAGAAACGAAAGGAACGCACCCTATCCACTTTTTTCGACCCAATAGTGATGTTTTGGTTCGTTTGGGTCAGTTTCGTTACTGCACCGAAAACCATGCCGGGGTTGCATTTAATGCACCGATTCGGGTCGGAAACGAAACGGTGCACGGGATCGGCTAGAAACGAAACGAACGCACCCAATTCACTTTTTTTGACCCAATAGTGATGTTTTGGTTCGTTTGGGTCAGTTTCGTTACTACACCGAAAACCATGCCGGGGTTGCATTTAATGCACCGATTCGGGTCAGAAATGAAACGATCCACGGAATCGGCTACAAACAAAACGAACGCACAGAATTCAATTTTTTGGACCCAATAGTGATGTTTTGGTTCGTTTGGGTCAGTTTCGTTACTGCACCGAAAACCATACTGGGGTTGCATTTAATGCACCGATTCGGGTCAGAAATCAAACGATGCACGGAATCGGCTAGAAACGAGATGAACGCACCCAATTCACTTTTTCGGACCCAATAGTGATGTTTTGGTTCGTTTGGGTCAGTTTCGTTACTACACCGAAAACCATGCCGGGGTTGCATTTAATGCACCGATTCGGGTCAGAAATGAAACGATCCACGGAATCGGCTACAAACAAAACGAACGCACAGAATTCAATTTTTTGGACCCAATAGTGATGTTTTGGTTCATTTGGGTCAGTTTCGTTACTGCACCGAAAACCATGCTGGGGTTGCATTTAATGCACCGATTCGGGTCAGAAATCAAACGATCCACGGAATCGGCTAGAAACGAGATGAACGCACCCAATTCACTTTTTTGGACCCAATAGTGATGTTTTGGTTCATTTGGGTCAGTTTCGTTACTGCACCGAAAACCATGCCGGGGTTGCATTTAATGCACCGATTCGGGTCGGAAACGAAACGCTGCACGGGATCATCCAGAAACAAAACGAACGCACCCTATCCACATTTTTGGACCGAATAGTGATGTTTTGGTTCGTTTGGGTCAGTTTGGTTACTGCACCGAAAACCATACTGGGGTTGCATTTAATGCACCGATTCGGGTCAGAAATCAAACGATGCACGGAATCGGCTAGAAACGAGATGAACGCACCCAATTCACTTTTTCGGACCCAATAGTGATGTTTTGGTTCGTTTGGGTCAGTTTCGTTACTACACCGAAAACCATGCCGGGGTTGCATTTAATGCACCGATTCGGGTCAGAAATGAAACGATCCACGGAATCGGCTACAAACAAAACGAACGCACAGAATTCAATTTTTTGGACCCAATAGTGATATTTTGGTTCATTTGGGTCAGTTTCGTTACTGCACCGAAAACCATGCTGGGGTTGCATTTAATGCACCGATTCGGGTCAGAAATCAAACGATCCACGGAATCGGCTAGAAACGAGATGAACGCACCCAATTCACTTTTTTGGACCCAATAGTGATGTTTTGGTTCATTTGGGTCAGTTTCGTTACTGCACCGAAAACCATGCCGGGGTTGCATTTAATGCACCGATTCGGGTCGGAAACGAAACGCTGCACGGGATCATCCAGAAACAAAACGAACGCACCCTATCCACATTTTTGGACCGAATAGTGATGTTTTGGTTCGTTTGGGTCAGTTTGGTTACTGCACCGAAAACCATGCCGGGGTTGCATTTAATGCACCGATTCGGGTCGGAAACGAAACGATGCAAAGAATCGGCTAGAAACGAAACGAATGCACCCTATCCACTTTTTTGGACCCAATAGTGATGTTTTGGTTCGTTTGGGTCAGTTTCGTTACTGCACCGAAAACCATGCCGGGGTTGCATTTAATGCACCGATTCGGGTCGGAAACGAAACGATGCAAAGAATCGGCTAGAAACGAAACGAATGCACCCAATTCACTTTTTTGGACCCAATAGTGATGTTTTGGTTCGTTTGGGTCAGTTTCGTTACTGCACCGAAAACCATGCCGGGGTTGCATTTAATGCACCGATTCGGGTCGGAAATGAAACGATGCACGGAATCGTCCAGAAACGAAAGGAACGCACCCTATCCACTTTTTTCGACCCAATAGTGATGTTTTGGTTCGTTTGGGTCAGTTTCGTTACTGCACCGAAAACCTTGCCGGGGTTGCATTTAATTCACCGATTCGGGTCGGAAACGAAACGGTGCACGGGATCGGCTAGAAACGAAACGAACGCACCCAATTCACTTTTTTGGACCCAATAGTGATGTTTTGGTTCGTTTGGGTCAGTTTCGTTACTACACCGAAAACCATACCGGGGTTGCATTTAATGCACCGATTCGGGTCAGAAATCAAACGATGCACGGAATCGGCTAGAAACGAGATGAACGCACCCAATTCACTTTTTTGGACCCAATAGTGATGTTTTGGTTCGTTTGGGTCAGTTTCGTTACTGCACCGAAAACCATGCCGGGGTTGCATTTAATGCACCGATTCGGGTCGGAAACGAAATGCTGCACGGGATCATCCAGAAACAAAACGAACGCACCCTATCCACTTTTTTGGACCGAATAGTGATGTTTTGGTTCGTTTGGGTCAGTTTGGTTACTGCACCGAAAACCATGCCGGGGTTGCATTTAATGCACCGATTCGGGTCGGAAACGAAACGATGCAAAGAATCGGCTAGAAACGAAATGAATGCACCCTATCCACTTTTTTGAACCCAATAGTGATGTTTTGATTCGTTTGGGTCAGTTTCGTTACTGCACCGAAAACCATGCCGGGGTTGCATTTAATGCACCGATTCGGTCGGAAACGAAACGATGCACGGAATCGTCCAGAAACGAAAGGAACGCACCCTATCCACTTTTTTCGACCCAATAGTGATGTTTTGGTTCGTTTGGGTCAGTTTCGTTACTGCACCGAAAACCATGCCGGGGTTGCATTTAATGCACCGATTCGGGTCGGAAACGAAACGGTGCACGGGATCGGCTAGAAACAAAACGAACGCACCCAATTCACTTTTTTGGACCCAATAGTGATGTTTTGGTTCGTTTGGGTCAGTTTCGTTACTACACCGAAAACCATGCCGGGGTTGCATTTAATGCACCGATTCGGGTCAGAAATGAAACGATCCACGGAATCGGCTACAAACAAAACGAACGCACAGAATTCAATTTTTTGGACCCAATAGTGATGTTTTGGTTCGTTTGGGTCAGTTTCGTTACTGCACCGAAAACCATGCTGGGGTTGCATTTAATGCACCGATTCGGGTCAGAAATCAAACGATGCACGGAATCGGCTAGAAACGAGATGAACGCACCCAATTCACTTTTTCGGACCCAATAGTGATGTTTTGGTTCGTTTGGGTCAGTTTCGTTACTACACCGAAAACAATGCCGGGGTTGCATTTAATGCACCGATTCGGGTCAGAAATGAAACGATCCACGGAATCGGCTACAAACAAAACGAACGCACAGAATTCAATTTTTTGGACCCAATAGTGATGTTTTGGTTCGTTTGGGTCGGTTTCGTTACTGCACCGAAAACCATGCTGGGGTTGCATTTAATGCACCGATTCGGGTCAGAAATCAAACGATCCACGGAATCGGCTAGAAACGAGATGAACGCACCCAATTCACTTTTTTGGACCCAATAGTGATGTTTTGGTTCGTTTGGGTCAGTTTCGTTACTGCACCGAAAACCAGGCCGGGGTTGCATTTAATGCACCGATTCGGGTCGGAAACGAAACGCTGCACGGGATCATCCAGAAACAAAACGAACGCACCCTATCCACTTTTTTGGACCGAATAGTGATGTTTTGGTTCGTTTGGGTCAGTTTGGTTACTGCACCGAAAACCATGCCGGGGTTGCATTTAATGCACCGATTCGGGTCGGAAACGAAACGATGCACGGAATCGTCTACAAATGAAAGGAGCGCACCCTATCCACATTTTTGGACCGAATAGTGATGTTTTGGTTCGTTTGGGTCAGTTTGGTTACTGCACCGAAAACCATGCCGGGGTTGCATTTAATGCACCGATTCGGGTCGGAAACGAAACGATGCAAAGAATCGGCTAGAAACGAAACGAATGCACCCAATTCACTTTTTTGGACCCAATAGTGATGTTTTGGTTCGTTTGGGTCAGTTTCGTTACTGCACCGAAAACCATGCCGGGGTTGCATTTAATGCACCGATTCGGGTCGGAAATGAAACGATGCACGGAATCGTCCAGAAACGAAAGGAACGCACCCTATCCACTTTTTTCGACCCAATAGTGATGTTTTGGTTCGTTTGGGTCAGTTTCGTTACTGCACCGAAAACCATGCCGGGGTTGCATTTAATGCACCGATTCGGGTCGGAAACGAAACGGTGCACGGGATCGGCTAGAAACGAAACGAACGCACCCAATTCACTTTTTTGGACCCAATAGTGATGTTTTTGTTCGTTTGGGTCAGTTTCGTTACTGCACCGAAAACCATGCCGGGGTTGCATTTAATGCACCGATTCGGGTCGGAAACGAAACGGTGCACGGGATCGGCTAGAAACGAAACGAACGCACCCAATTCACTTTTTTGGACCCAATAGTGATGTTTTGGTTCGTTTGGGTCAGTTTCGTTACTACACCGAAAACCATGCCGGGGTTGCATTTAATGCACCGATTCGGGTCAGAAATGAAACGATCCACGGAATCGGCTACAAACAAAACGAACGCACAGAATTCAATTTTTTGGACCCAATAGTGATGTTTTGGTTCGTTTGGGTCAGTTTCGTTACTGCACCGAAAACCATGCTGGGGTTGCATTTAATGCACCGATTCGGGTCAGAAATCAAACGATCCACGGAATCGGCTAGAAACGAGATGAACGCACCCAATTCACTTTTTTGGACCCAATAGTGATGTTTTGGTTCGTTTGGGTCAGTTTCGTTACTGCACCGAAAACCATGCCGGGGTTGCATTTAATGCACCGATTCGGGTCGGTAACGAAACGATGCGCGGGATCATCCAGAAACAAAACGAACGCACCCTATCCACATTTTTGGACCGAATAGTGATGTTTTGGTTCGTTTGGGTCAGTTTGGTTACTGCACCGAAAACCATGCCGGGGTTGCATTTAATGCACCGATTCGGGTCGGAAACGAAACGATGCACGGAATCGTCTACAAATGAAAGGAGCGCACCCTATCCACTTTTTTGGACCGAATAGTGATGTTTTGGTTCGTTTGGGTCAGTTTGGTTACTGCACCGAAAACCATGCCGGGGTTGCATTTAATGCACCGATTCGGGTCGGAAACGAAACGGTGCACGGGATCGGCTAGAAACGAAACGAACGCACCCAATTCACTTTTTTGGACCCAATAGTGATGTTTTGGTTCGTTTGGGTCAGTTTCGTTACTGCACCGAAAACCATGCCGGGGTTGCATTTAATGCACCGATTCGGGTCGGAAACGAAACGGTGCACGGGATCGGCTAGAAACGAAACGAACGCACCCAATTCACTTTTTTGGACCCAATAGTGATGTTTTGGTTCGTTTGGGTCAGTTTCGTTACTGCACCGAAAACCATGCCGGGGTTGGATTTAATGCACCGATTCGGGTCGGAAACGAAACGATGCAAAGAATCGGCTAGAAACGAAACGAATGCACCCAATTCACTTTTTTGGACCCAATAGTGATGTTTTGGTTCGTTTGGGTCAGTTTCGTTACTGCACCGAAAACCATGCCGGGGTTGCATTTAATGCACCGATTCGGGTCGGAAACGAAACGATGCACGGAATCGTCTATAAATGAAAGGAGCGCACCCTATCAAATTTTTTGGACCGAATAGTGATGTTTTGGTTCGTTTGGGTCAGTTTGGTTACTGCACCGAAAGCCATGCCGGGGTTGCATTTAATGCACCGATTCGGGTCGGAAACGAAACGATGCAAAGAATCGGCTAGAAACGAAATGAATGCACCCAATTCACTTTTTTGGACCCAATAGTGATGTTTTGGTTCGTTTGGGTCAGTTTCGTTACTGCACCGAAAACCATGCCGGGGTTGCATTTAATGCACCGATTCGGTCGGAAACGAAACGATGCACGGAATCGTCCAGAAACGAAAGGAACGCACCCTATCCACTTTTTTCGACCCAATAGTGATGTTTTGGTTCGTTTGGGTCAGTTTCGTTACTGCACCGAAAACCATGCCGGGGTTGCATTTAATGCACCGATTCGGGTCGGAAACGAAACGGTGCACGGGATCGGCTAGAAACGAAACGAACGCACCCAATTCACTTTTTTTGACCCAATAGTGATGTTTTGGTTCGTTTGGGTCAGTTTCGTTACTACACCGAAAACCATGCCGGGGTTGCATTTAATGCACCGATTCGGGTCAGAAATGAAACGATCCACGGAATCGGCTACAAACAAAACGAACGCACAGAATTCAATTTTTTGGACCCAAGAGTGATGTTTTGGTTCGTTTGGGTCAGTTTCGTTACTGCACCGAAAACCATGCCGGGGTTGCATTTAATGCACCGATTCGGGTCGGAAACGAAACGATGCACGGAATCGTCTACAAATGAAAGGAGCGCACCCTATCCACATTTTTGGACCGAATAGTGATGTTTTGGTTCGTTTGGGTCAGTTTGGTTACTGCACCGAAAACCATGCCGGGGTTGCATTTAATGCACCGATTCGGGTCGGAAACGAAACGATGCAAAGAATCAGCTAGAAACGAAACGAATGCACCCAATTCACTTTTTTGGACCCAATAGTGATGTTTTGGTTCGTTTGGGTCAGTTTCGTTACTGCACCGAAAACCATGCCGGGGTGGCATTTAATGCACCGATTCGGGTCGGAAATGAAACGATGCACGGAATCGTCCAGAAACGAAAGGAACGCACCCTATCCACTTTTTTCGACCCAATAGTGATGTTTTGGTTCGTTTGGGTCAGTTTCGTTACTGCACCGAAAACCATGCCGGGGTTGCATTTAATGCACCGATTCGGGTCGGAAACGAAACGGTGCACGGGATCGGCTAGAAACGAAACGAACGCACCCAATTCACTTTTTTGGACCCAATAGTGATGTTTTGGTTCGTTTGGGTCAGTTTCGTTACTGCACCGAAAACCATGCCGGGGTTGCATTTAATGCACCGATTCGGGTCGGAAACGAAACGGTGCACGGGATCGGCTAGAAACGAAACGAACGCACCCAATTCACTTTTTTGGACCCAATAGTGATGTTTTGGTTCGTTTGGGTCAGTTTCGTTACTACAACGAAAACCATGCCGGGGTTGCATTTAATGCACCGATTCGGGTCGGAAACGAAACGATCCACGGAATCGGCTACAAACAAAACGAACGCACCCAATTCACTTTTTTGGACCCAATAGTGATGTTTTGGTTCGTTTGGGTCAGTTTCGTTACTGCACCGAAAACCATGCCGGGGTTGCATTTAATGCACCGATTCGGGTCGGAAACGAAACGATGCACGGAATCGTCTATAAATGAAAGGAGCGCACCCTATCAAATTTTTTGGACCGAATAGTGATGTTTTGGTTCGTTTGGGTCAGTTTGGTTACTGCACCGAAAACCATGCCGGGGTTGCATTTAATGCACCGATTCGGGTCGGAAACGAAACGATGCACGGAATCGTCTACAAATGAAAGGAGCGCACCCTATCCACTTTTTTGGACCGAATAGTGATGTTTTGGTTCGTTTGGGTCAGTTTGGTTACTGCACCGAAAACCATGCCGGGGTTGCATTTAATGCACCGATTCGGGTCGGAAACGAAACGGTGCACGGGATCGGCTAGAAACGAAACGAACGCACCCAATTCACTTTTTTGGACCCAATAGTGATGTTTTGGTTCGTTTGGGTCAGTTTCGTTACTGCACCGAAAACCATGCCGGGGTTGCATTTAATGCACCGATTCGGGTCGGAAACGAAACGGTGCACGGGATCGGCTAGAAACGAAACGAACGCACCCAATTCACTTTTTTGGACCCAATAGTGATGTTTTGGTTCGTTTGGGTCAGTTTCGTTACTGCACCGAAAACCATGCCGGGGTTGGATTTAATGCACCGATTCGGGTCGGAAACGAAACGATGCAAAGAATCGGCTAGAAACGAAACGAATGCACCCAATTCACTTTTTTGGACCCAATAGTGATGTTTTGGTTCGTTTGGGTCAGTTTCGTTACTGCACCGAAAACCATGCCGGGGTTGCATTTAATGCACCGATTCGGGTCGGAAACGAAACGATGCACGGAATCGTCTATAAATGAAAGGAGCGCACCCTATCAAATTTTTTGGACCGAATAGTGATGTTTTGGTTCGTTTGGGTCAGTTTGGTTACTGCACCGAAAGCCATGCCGGGGTTGCATTTAATGCACCGATTCGGGTCGGAAACGAAACGATGCAAAGAATCGGCTAGAAACGAAATGAATGCACCCAATTCACTTTTTTGGACCCAATAGTGATGTTTTGGTTCGTTTGGGTCAGTTTCGTTACTGCACCGAAAACCATGCCGGGGTTGCATTTAATGCACCGATTCGGTCGGAAACGAAACGATGCACGGAATCGTCCAGAAACGAAAGGAACGCACCCTATCCACTTTTTTCGACCCAATAGTGATGTTTTGGTTCGTTTGGGTCAGTTTCGTTACTGCACCGAAAACCATGCCGGGGTTGCATTTAATGCACCGATTCGGGTCGGAAACGAAACGGTGCACGGGATCGGCTAGAAACGAAACGAACGCACCCAATTCACTTTTTTTGACCCAATAGTGATGTTTTGGTTCGTTTGGGTCAGTTTCGTTACTACACCGAAAACCATGCCGGGGTTGCATTTAATGCACCGATTCGGGTCAGAAATGAAACGATCCACGGAATCGGCTACAAACAAAACGAACGCACAGAATTCAATTTTTTGGACCCAAGAGTGATGTTTTGGTTCGTTTGGGTCAGTTTCGTTACTGCACCGAAAACCATGCCGGGGTTGCATTTAATGCACCGATTCGGGTCGGAAACGAAACGATGCACGGAATCGTCTACAAATGAAAGGAGCGCACCCTATCCACATTTTTGGACCGAATAGTGATGTTTTGGTTCGTTTGGGTCAGTTTGGTTACTGCACCGAAAACCATGCCGGGGTTGCATTTAATGCACCGATTCGGGTCGGAAACGAAACGATGCAAAGAATCAGCTAGAAACGAAACGAATGCACCCAATTCACTTTTTTGGACCCAATAGTGATGTTTTGGTTCGTTTGGGTCAGTTTCGTTACTGCACCGAAAACCATGCCGGGGTGGCATTTAATGCACCGATTCGGGTCGGAAATGAAACGATGCACGGAATCGTCCAGAAACGAAAGGAACGCACCCTATCCACTTTTTTCGACCCAATAGTGATGTTTTGGTTCGTTTGGGTCAGTTTCGTTACTGCACCGAAAACCATGCCGGGGTTGCATTTAATGCACCGATTCGGGTCGGAAACGAAACGGTGCACGGGATCGGCTAGAAACGAAACGAACGCACCCAATTCACTTTTTTGGACCCAATAGTGATGTTTTGGTTCGTTTGGGTCAGTTTCGTTACTGCACCGAAAACCATGCCGGGGTTGCATTTAATGCACCGATTCGGGTCGGAAACGAAACGGTGCACGGGATCGGCTAGAAACGAAACGAACGCACCCAATTCACTTTTTTGGACCCAATAGTGATGTTTTGGTTCGTTTGGGTCAGTTTCGTTACTACAACGAAAACCATGCCGGGGTTGCATTTAATGCACCGATTCGGGTCGGAAACGAAACGATCCACGGAATCGGCTACAAACAAAACGAACGCACCCAATTCACTTTTTTGGACCCAATAGTGATGTTTTGGTTCGTTTGGGTCAGTTTCGTTACTGCACCGAAAACCATGCCGGGGTTGCATTTAATGCACCGATTCGGGTCGGAAACGAAACGATGCACGGAATCGTCTATAAATGAAAGGAGCGCACCCTATCAAATTTTTTGGACCGAATAGTGATGTTTTGGTTCGTTTGGGTCAGTTTGGTTACTGCACCGAAAGCCATGCCGGGGTTGCATTTAATGCACCGATTCGGGTCGGAAACGAAACGATGCAAAGAATCGGCTAGAAACGAAATGAATGCACCCAATTCACTTTTTTGGACCCAATAGTGATGTTTTGGTTCGTTTGGGTCAGTTTCGTTACTGCACCGAAAACCATGCCGGGGTTGCATTTAATGCACCGATTCGGTCGGAAACGAAACGATGCACGGAATCGTCCAGAAACGAAAGGAACGCACCCTATCCACTTTTTTCGACCCAATAGTGATGTTTTGGTTCGTTTGGGTCAGTTTCGTTACTGCACCGAAAACCATGCCGGGGTTGCATTTAATGCACCGATTCGGGTCGGAAACGAAACGGTGCACGGGATCGGCTAGAAACGAAACGAACGCACCCAATTCACTTTTTTTGACCCAATAGTGATGTTTTGGTTCGTTTGGGTCAGTTTCGTTACTACACCGAAAACCATGCCGGGGTTGCATTTAATGCACCGATTCGGGTCAGAAATGAAACGATCCACGGAATCGGCTACAAACAAAACGAACGCACAGAATTCAATTTTTTGGACCCAATAGTGATGTTTTGGTTCGTTTGGGTCAGTTTCGTTACTGCACCGAAAGCCATGCCGGGGTTGCATTTAATGCACCGATTCGGGTCGGAAACGAAACGATGCACGGAATCGTCCAGAAACGAAAGGAACGCACCCTATCCACTTTTTTCGACCCAATAGTGATGTTTTGGTTCGTTTGGGTCAGTTTCGTTACTGCACCGAAAACCATGCCGGGGTTGCATTTAATGCACCGATTCGGGTCGGAAACGAAACGGTGCACGGGATCGGCTAGAAACGAAATGAATGCACCCAATTCACTTTTTTGGACCCAATAGTGATGTTTTGGTTCGTTTGGGTCAGTTTCGTTACTGCACCGAAAACCATGCCGGGGTTGCATTTAATGCACCGATTCGGTCGGAAACGAAACGATGCACGGAATCGTCCAGAAACGAAAGGAACGCACCCTATCCACTTTTTTCGACCCAATAGTGATGTTTTGGTTCGTTTGGGTCAGTTTCGTTACTGCACCGAAAACCATGCCGGGGTTGCATTTAATGCACCGATTCGGGTCGGAAACGAAACGGTGCACGGGATCGGCTAGAAACGAAACAAACGCACCCAATTCACTTTTTTTGACCCAATAGTGATGTTTTGGTTCGTTTGGGTCAGTTTCGTTACTACACCGAAAACCATGCCGGGGTTGCATTTAATGCACCGATTCGGGTCAGAAATGAAACGATCCACGGAATCGGCTACAAACAAAACGAACGCACAGAATTCAATTTTTTGGACCCAATAGTGATGTTTTGGTTCGTTTGGGTCAGTTTCGTTACTGCACCGAAAACCATGCTGGGGTTGCATTTAATGCACCGATTCGGGTCAGAAATCAAACGATGCACGGAATCGGCTAGAAACGAGATGAACGCACCCAATTCACTTTTTCGGACCCAATAGTGATGTTTTGGTTCGTTTGGGTCAGTTTCGTTACTACACCGAAAACCATGCCGGGGTTGCATTTAATGCACCGATTCGGGTCAGAAATGAAACGATCCACGGAATCGGCTACAAACAAAACGAACGCACAGAATTCAATTTTTTGGACCCAATAGTGATGTTTTGGTTCATTTGGGTCAGTTTCGTTACTGCACCGAAAACCATGCTGGGGTTGCATTTAATGCACCGATTCGGGTCAGAAATCAAACGATCCACGGAATCGGCTAGAAACGAGATGAACGCACCCAATTCACTTTTTTGGACCCAATAGTGATGTTTTGGTTCATTTGGGTCAGTTTCGTTACTGCACCGAAAACCATGCCGGGGTTGCATTTAATGCACCGATTCGGGTCGGAAACGAAACGCTGCACGGGATCATCCAGAAACAAAACGAACGCACCCTATCCACATTTTTGGACCGAATAGTGATGTTTTGGTTCGTTTGGGTCAGTTTGGTTACTGCACCGAAAACCATGCCGGGGTTGCATTTAATGCACCGATTCGGGTCGGAAACGAAACGATGCAAAGAATCGGCTAGAAACGAAACGAATGCACCCTATCCACTTTTTTGGACCCAATAGTGATGTTTTGGTTCGTTTGGGTCAGTTTCGTTACTGCACCGAAAACCATGCCGGGGTTGCATTTAATGCACCGATTCGGGTCGGAAACGAAACGATGCAAAGAATCGGCTAGAAACGAAACGAATGCACCCAATTCACTTTTTTGGACCCAATAGTGATGTTTTGGTTCGTTTGGGTCAGTTTCGTTACTGCACCGAAAACCATGCCGGGGTTGCATTTAATGCACCGATTCGGGTCGGAAATGAAACGATGCACGGAATCGTCCAGAAACGAAAGGAACGCACCCTATCCACTTTTTTCGACCCAATAGTGATGTTTTGGTTCGTTTGGGTCAGTTTCGTTACTGCACCGAAAACCATGCCGGGGTTGCATTTAATTCACCGATTCGGGTCGGAAACGAAATGGTGCACGGGATCGGCTAGAAACGAAACGAACGCACCCAATTCACTTTTTTGGACCCAATAGTGATGTTTTGGTTCGTTTGGGTCAGTTTCGTTACTACACCGAAAACCATACCGGGGTTGCATTTAATGCACCGATTCGGGTCAGAAATCAAACGATGCACGGAATCGGCTAGAAACGAGATGAACGCACCCAATTCACTTTTTTGGACCCAATAGTGATGTTTTGGTTCGTTTGGGTCAGTTTCGTTACTGCACCGAAAACCATGCCGGGGTTGCATTTAATGCACCGATTCGGGTCGGAAACGAAACGCTGCACGGGATCATCCAGAAACAAAACGAACGCACCCTATCCACTTTTTTGGACCGAATAGTGATGTTTTGGTTCGTTTGGGTCAGTTTGGTTACTGCACCGAAAACCATGCCGGGGTTGCATTTAATGCACCGATTCGGGTCGGAAACGAAACGATGCAAAGAATCGGCTAGAAACGAAATGAATGCACCCTATCCACTTTTTTGGACCCAATAGTGATGTTTTGATTCGTTTGGGTCAGTTTCGTTACTGCACCGAAAACCATGCCGGGGTTGCATTTAATGCACCGATTCGGTCGGAAACGAAACGATGCACGGAATCGTCCAGAAACGAAAGGAACGCACCCTATCCACTTTTTTCGACCCAATAGTGATGTTTTGGTTCGTTTGGGTCAGTTTCGTTACTGCACCGAAAACCATGCCGGGGTTGCATTTAATGCACCAATTCGGGTCGGAAACGAAACGGTGCACGGGATCGGCTAGAAACAAAACGAACGCACCCAATTCACTTTTTTGGACCCAATAGTGATGTTTTGGTTCGTTTGGGTCAGTTTCGTTACTACACCGAAAACCATGCCGGGGTTGCATTTAATGCACCGATTCGGGTCAGAAATGAAACGATCCACGGAATCGGCTACAAACAAAACGAACGCACAGAATTCAATTTTTTGGACCCAATAGTGATGTTTTGGTTCGTTTGGGTCAGTTTCGTTACTGCACCGAAAACCATGCTGGGGTTGCATTTAATGCACCGATTCGGGTCAGAAATCAAACGATGCACGGAATCGGCTAGAAACGAGATGAACGCACCCAATTCACTTTTTCGGACCCAATAGTGATGTTTTGGTTCGTTTGGGTCAGTTTCGTTACTACACCGAAAACCATGCCGGGGTTGCATTTAATGCACCGATTCGGGTCAGAAATGAAACGATCCACGGAATCGGCTACAAACAAAACGAACGCACAGAATTCAATTTTTTGGACCCAATAGTGATGTTTTGGTTCGTTTGGGTCGGTTTCGTTACTGCACCGAAAACCATGCTGGGGTTGCATTTAATGCACCGATTCGGGTCAGAAATCAAACGATCCACGGAATCGGCTAGAAACGAGATGAACGCACCCAATTCACTTTTTTGGACCCAATAGTGATGTTTTGGTTCGTTTGGGTCAGTTTCGTTACTGCACCGAAAACCATGCCGGGGTTGCATTGAATGCACCGATTCGGGTCGGAAACGAAACGCTGCACGGGATCATCCAGAAACAAAACGAACGCACCCTATCCACATTTTTGGACCGAATAGTGATGTTTTGGTTCGTTTGGGTCAGTTTGGTTACTGCACCGAAAACCATGCCGGGGTTGCATTTAATGCACCGATTCGGGTCGGAAACGAAACGATGCAAAGAATCGGCTAGAAACGAAACGAATGCACCCTATCCACTTTTTTGGACCCAATAGTGATGTTTTGGTTCGTTTGGGTCAGTTTCGTTACTGCACCGAAAACCATGCCGGGGTTGCATTTAATGCACCGATTCGGGTCAGAAACGAAACGATGCAAAGAATCGGCTAGAAACGAAACGAATGCACCCAATTCACTTTTTTGGACCCAATAGTGATGTTTTGGTTCGTTTGGGTCAGTTTCGTTACTGCACCGAAAACCATGCCGGGGTTGCATTTAATGCACCGATTCGGGTCGGAAATGAAACGATGCACGGAATCGTCCAGAAACGAAAGGAACGCACCCTATCCACTTTTTTCGACCCAATAGTGATGTTTTGGTTCGTTTGGGTCAGTTTCGTTACTGCACCGAAAACCATGCCGGGGTTGCATTTAATTCACCGATTCGGGTCGGAAACGAAATGGTGCACGGGATCGGCTAGAAACGAAACGAACGCACCCAATTCACTTTTTTGGACCCAATAGTGATGTTTTGGTTCGTTTGGGTCAGTTTCGTTACTACACCGAAAACCATACCGGGGTTGCATTTAATGCACCGATTCGGGTCAGAAATCAAACGATGCACGGAATCGGCTAGAAACGAGATGAACGCACCCAATTCACTTTTTTGGACCCAATAGTGATGTTTTGGTTCGTTTGGGTCAGTTTCGTTACTGCACCGAAAACCATGCCGGGGTTGCATTTAATGCACCGATTCGGGTCGGAAACGAAACGCTGCACGGGATCATCCAGAAACAAAACGAACGCACCCTATCCACTTTTTTGGACCGAATAGTGATGTTTTGGTTCGTTTGGGTCAGTTTGGTTACTGCACCTAAAACCATGCCGGGGTTGCATTTAATGCACCGATTCGGGTCGGAAACGAAACGATGCAAAGAATCGGCTAGAAACGAAATGAATGCACCCTATCCACTTTTTTGGACCCAATAGTGATGTTTTGATTCGTTTGGGTCAGTTTCGTTACTGCACCGAAAACCATGCCGGGGTTGCATTTAATGCACCGATTCGGTCGGAAACGAAACGATGCACGGAATCGTCCAGAAACGAAAGGAACGCACCCTATCCACTTTTTTCGACCCAATAGTGATGTTTTGGTTCGTTTGGGTCAGTTTCGTTACTGCACCGAAAACCATGCCGGGGTTGCATTTAATGCACCGATTCGGGTCGGAAACGAAACGGTGCACGGGATCGGCTAGAAACAAAACGAACGCACCCAATTCACTTTTTTGGACCCAATAGTGATGTTTTGGTTCGTTTGGGTCAGTTTCGTTACTACACCGAAAACCATGCCGGGGTTGCATTTAATGCACCGATTCGGGTCAGAAATGAAACGATCCACGGAATCGGCTACAAACAAAACGAACGCACAGAATTCAATTTTTTGGACCCAATAGTGATGTTTTGGTTCGTTTGGGTCAGTTTCGTTACTGCACCGAAAACCATGCTGGGGTTGCATTTAATGCACCGATTCGGGTCAGAAATCAAACGATGCACGGAATCGGCTAGAAACGAGATGAACGCACCCAATTCACTTTTTCGGACCCAATAGTGATGTTTTGGTTCGTTTGGGTCAGTTTCGTTACTACACCGAAAACCATGCCGGGGTTGCATTTAATGCACCGATTCGGGTCAGAAATGAAACGATCCACGGAATCGGCTACAAACAAAACGAACGCACAGAATTCAATTTTTTGGACCCAATAGTGATGTTTTGGTTCGTTTGGGTCGGTTTCGTTACTGCACCGAAAACCATGCTGGGGTTGCATTTAATGCACCGATTCGGGTCAGAAATCAAACGATCCACGGAATCGGCTAGAAACGAGATGAACGCACCCAATTCACTTTTTTGGACCCAATAGTGATGTTTTGGTTCGTTTGGGTCAGTTTCGTTACTGCACCGAAAACCATGCCGGGGTTGCATTGAATGCACCGATTCGGTTCGGAAACGAAACGCTGCACGGGATCATCCAGAAACAAAACGAACGCACCCTATCCACTTTTTTGGACCGAATAGTGATGTTTTGGTTCGTTTGGGTCAGTTTGGTTACTGCACCGAAAACCATGCCGGGGTTGCATTTAATGCACCGATTCGGGTCGGAAACGAAACGATGCACGGAATCGTCTACAAATGAAAGGAGCGCACCCTATCCACATTTTTGGACCGAATAGTGATGTTTTGGTTCGTTTGGGTCAGTTTGGTTACTGCACCGAAAACCATGCCGGGGTTGCATTTAATGCACCGATTCGGGTCGGAAACGAAACGATGCAAAGAATCGGCTAGAAACGAAACGAATGCACCCAATTCACTTTTTTGGACCCAATAGTGATGTTTTGGTTCGTTTGGGTCAGTTTCGTTACTGCACCGAAAACCATGCCGGGGTTGCATTTAATGCACCGATTCGGGTCGGAAATGAAACGATGCACGGAATCGTCCAGAAACGAAAGGAACGCACCCTATCCACTTTTTTCGACCCAATAGTGATGTTTTGGTTCGTTTGGGTCAGTTTCGTTACTGCACCGAAAACCATGCCGGGGTTGCATTTAATGCACCGATTCGGGTCGGAAACGAAACGGTGCACGGGATCGGCTAGAAACGAAACGAACGCACCCAATTCACTTTTTTGGACCCAATAGTGATGTTTTGGTTCGTTTGGGTCAGTTTCGTTACTGCACCGAAAACCATGCCGGGGTTGCATTTAATGCACCGATTCGGGTCGGAAACGAAACGGTGCACGGGATCGGCTAGAAACGAAACGAACGCACCCAATTCACTTTTTTGGACCCAATAGTGATGTTTTGGTTCGTTTGGGTCAGTTTCGTTACTACACCGAAAACCATGCCGGGGTTGCATTTAATGCACCGATTCGGGTCAGAAATGAAACGATCCACGGAATCGGCTACAAACAAAACGAACGCACAGAATTCAATTTTTTGGACCCAATAGTGATGTTTTGGTTCGTTTGGGTCAGTTTCGTTACTGCACCGAAAACCATGTTGGGGTTGCATTTAATGCACCGATTCGGGTCAGAAATCAAACGATCCACGGAATCGGCTAGAAACGAGATGAACGCACCCAATTCACTTTTTTGGACCCAATAGTGATGTTTTGGTTCGTTTGGGTCAGTTTCGTTACTGCACCGAAAACCATGCCGGGGTTGCATTTAATGCACCGATTCGGGTCGGTAACGAAACGATGCGCGGAATCATCCAGAAACAAAACGAACGCACCCTATCCACTTTTTTGGACCGAATAGTGATGTTTTGGTTCGTTTGGGTCAGTTTGGTTACTGCACCGAAAACCATGCCGGGGTTGCATTTAATGCACCGATTCGGGTCGGAAACGAAACGATGCACGGAATCGTCTACAAATGAAAGGAGCGCACCCTATCCACATTTTTGGACCGAATAGTGATGTTTTGGTTCGTTTGGGTCAGTTTGGTTACTGCACCGAAAACCATGCCGGGGTTGCATTTAATGCACCGATTCGGGTCGGAAACGAAACGATGCAAAGAATCGGCTAGAAACGAAACGAATGCACCCAATTCACTTTTTTGGACCCAATAGTGATGTTTTGGTTCGTTTGGGTCAGTTTCGTTACTGCACCGAAAACCATGCCGGGGTTGCATTTAATTCACCGATTCGGGTCGGAAACGAAATGGTGCACGGGATCGGCTAGAAACGAAACGAACGCACCCAATTCACTTTTTTGGACCCAATAGTGATGTTTTGGTTCGTTTGGGTCAGTTTCGTTACTACACCGAAAACCATACCGGGGTTGCATTTAATGCACCGATTCGGGTCAGAAATCAAACGATGCACGGAATCGGCTAGAAACGAGATGAACGCACCCAATTCACTTTTTTGGACCCAATAGTGATGTTTTGGTTCGTTTGGGTCAGTTTCGTTACTGCACCGAAAACCATGCCGGGGTTGCATTTAATGCACCGATTCGGGTCGGAAACGAAACGCTGCACGGGATCATCCAGAAACAAAACGAACGCACCCTATCCACTTTTTTGGACCGAATAGTGATGTTTTGGTTCGTTTGGGTCAGTTTGGTTACTGCACCTAAAACCATGCCGGGGTTGCATTTAATGCACCGATTCGGGTCGGAAACGAAACGATGCAAAGAATCGGCTAGAAACGAAATGAATGCACCCTATCCACTTTTTTGGACCCAATAGTGATGTTTTGATTCGTTTGGGTCAGTTTCGTTACTGCACCGAAAACCATGCCGGGGTGGCATTTAATGCACCGATTCGGTCGGAAACGAAACGATGCACGGAATCGTCCAGAAACGAAAGGAACGCACCCTATCCACTTTTTTCGACCCAATAGTGATGTTTTGGTTCGTTTGGGTCAGTTTCGTTACTGCACCGAAAACCATGCCGGGGTTGCATTTAATGCACCGATTCGGGTCGGAAACGAAACGGTGCACGGGATCGGCTAGAAACAAAACGAACGCACCCAATTCACTTTTTTGGACCCAATAGTGATGTTTTGGTTCGTTTGGGTCAGTTTCGTTACTACACCGAAAACCATGCCGGGGTTGCATTTAATGCACCGATTCGGGTCAGAAATGAAACGATCCACGGAATCGGCTACAAACAAAACGAACGCACAGAATTCAATTTTTTGGACCCAATAGTGATGTTTTGGTTCGTTTGGGTCAGTTTCGTTACTGCACCGAAAACCATGCTGGGGTTGCATTTAATGCACCGATTCGGGTCAGAAATCAAACGATGCACGGAATCGGCTAGAAACGAGATGAACGCACCCAATTCACTTTTTCGGACCCAATAGTGATGTTTTGGTTCGTTTGGGTCAGTTTCGTTACTACACCGAAAACCATGCCGGGGTTGCATTTAATGCACCGATTCGGGTCAGAAATGAAACGATCCACGGAATCGGCTACAAACAAAACGAACGCACAGAATTCAATTTTTTGGACCCAATAGTGATGTTTTGGTTCGTTTGGGTCGGTTTCGTTACTGCACCGAAAACCATGCTGGGGTTGCATTTAATGCACCGATTCGGGTCAGAAATCAAACGATCCACGGAATCGGCTAGAAACGAGATGAACGCACCCAATTCACTTTTTTGGACCCAATAGTGATGTTTTGGTTCGTTTGGGTCAGTTTCGTTACTGCACCGAAAACCATGCCGGGGTTGCATTGAATGCACCGATTCGGTTCGGAAACGAAACGCTGCACGGGATCATCCAGAAACAAAACGAACGCACCCTATCCACTTTTTTGGACCGAATAGTGATGTTTTGGTTCGTTTGGGTCAGTTTGGTTACTGCACCGAAAACCATGCCGGGGTTGCATTTAATGCACCGATTCGGGTCGGAAACGAAACGATGCACGGAATCGTCTACAAATGAAAGGAGCGCACCCTATCCACATTTTTGGACCGAATAGTGATGTTTTGGTTCGTTTGGGTCAGTTTGGTTACTGCACCGAAAACCATGCCGGGGTTGCATTTAATGCACCGATTCGGGTCGGAAACGAAACGATGCAAAGAATCGGCTAGAAACGAAACGAATGCACCCAATTCACTTTTTTGGACCCAATAGTGATGTTTTGGTTCGTTTGGGTCAGTTTCGTTACTGCACCGAAAACCATGCCGGGGTTGCATTTAATGCACCGATTCGGGTCGGAAATGAAACGATGCACGGAATCGTCCAGAAACGAAAGGAACGCACCCTATCCACTTTTTTCGACCCAATAGTGATGTTTTGGTTCGTTTGGGTCAGTTTCGTTACTGCACCGAAAACCATGCCGGGGTTGCATTTAATGCACCGATTCGGGTCGGAAACGAAACGGTGCACGGGATCGGCTAGAAACGAAACGAACGCACCCAATTCACTTTTTTGGACCCAATAGTGATGTTTTGGTTCGTTTGGGTCAGTTTCGTTACTGCACCGAAAACCATGCCGGGGTTGCATTTAATGCACCGATTCGGGTCGGAAACGAAACGGTGCACGGGATCGGCTAGAAACGAAACGAACGCACCCAATTCACTTTTTTGGACCCAATAGTGATGTTTTGGTTCGTTTGGGTCAGTTTCGTTACTACACCGAAAACCATGCCGGGGTTGCATTTAATGCACCGATTCGGGTCAGAAATGAAACGATCCACGGAATCGGCTACAAACAAAACGAACGCACAGAATTCAATTTTTTGGACCCAATAGTGATGTTTTGGTTCGTTTGGGTCAGTTTCGTTACTGCACCGAAAACCATGTTGGGGTTGCATTTAATGCACCGATTCGGGTCAGAAATCAAACGATCCACGGAATCGGCTAGAAACGAGATGAACGCACCCAATTCACTTTTTTGGACCCAATAGTGATGTTTTGGTTCGTTTGGGTCAGTTTCGTTACTGCACCGAAAACCATGCCGGGGTTGCATTTAATGCACCGATTCGGGTCGGAAACGAAACGCTGCACGGGATCATCCAGAAACAAAACGAACGCACCCTATCCACTTTTTTGGACCGAATAGTGATGTTTTGGTTCGTTTGGGTCAGTTTGGTTACTGCACCTAAAACCATGCCGGGGTTGCATTTAATGCACCGATTCGGGTCGGAAACGAAACGATGCAAAGAATCGGCTAGAAACGAAATGAATGCACCCTATCCACTTTTTTGGACCCAATAGTGATGTTTTGATTCGTTTGGGTCAGTTTCGTTACTGCACCGAAAACCATGCCGGGGTGGCATTTAATGCACCGATTCGGTCGGAAACGAAACGATGCACGGAATCGTCCAGAAACGAAAGGAACGCACCCTATCCACTTTTTTCGACCCAATAGTGATGTTTTGGTTCGTTTGGGTCAGTTTCGTTACTGCACCGAAAACCATGCCGGGGTTGCATTTAATGCACCGATTCGGGTCGGAAACGAAACGGTGCACGGGATCGGCTAGAAACAAAACGAACGCACCCAATTCACTTTTTTGGACCCAATAGTGATGTTTTGGTTCGTTTGGGTCAGTTTCGTTACTACACCGAAAACCATGCCGGGGTTGCATTTAATGCACCGATTCGGGTCAGAAATGAAACGATCCACGGAATCGGCTACAAACAAAACGAACGCACAGAATTCAATTTTTTGGACCCAATAGTGATGTTTTGGTTCGTTTGGGTCAGTTTCGTTACTGCACCGAAAACCATGCTGGGGTTGCATTTAATGCACCGATTCGGGTCAGAAATCAAACGATGCACGGAATCGGCTAGAAACGAGATGAACGCACCCAATTCACTTTTTCGGACCCAATAGTGATGTTTTGGTTCGTTTGGGTCAGTTTCGTTACTACACCGAAAACCATGCCGGGGTTGCATTTAATGCACCGATTCGGGTCAGAAATGAAACGATCCACGGAATCGGCTACAAACAAAACGAACGCACAGAATTCAATTTTTTGGACCCAATAGTGATGTTTTGGTTCGTTTGGGTCGGTTTCGTTACTGCACCGAAAACCATGCTGGGGTTGCATTTAATGCACCGATTCGGGTCAGAAATCAAACGATCCACGGAATCGGCTAGAAACGAGATGAACGCACCCAATTCACTTTTTTGGACCCAATAGTGATGTTTTGGTTCGTTTGGGTCAGTTTCGTTACTGCACCGAAAACCATGCCGGGGTTGCATTGAATGCACCGATTCGGTTCGGAAACGAAACGCTGCACGGGATCATCCAGAAACAAAACGAACGCACCCTATCCACTTTTTTGGACCGAATAGTGATGTTTTGGTTCGTTTGGGTCAGTTTGGTTACTGCACCGAAAACCATGCCGGGGTTGCATTTAATGCACCGATTCGGGTCGGAAACGAAACGATGCACGGAATCGTCTACAAATGAAAGGAGCGCACCCTATCCACATTTTTGGACCGAATAGTGATGTTTTGGTTCGTTTGGGTCAGTTTGGTTACTGCACCGAAAACCATGCCGGGGTTGCATTTAATGCACCGATTCGGGTCGGAAACGAAACGATGCAAAGAATCGGCTAGAAACGAAACGAATGCACCCAATTCACTTTTTTGGACCCAATAGTGATGTTTTGGTTCGTTTGGGTCAGTTTCGTTACTGCACCGAAAACCATGCCGGGGTTGCATTTAATGCACCGATTCGGGTCGGAAATGAAACGATGCACGGAATCGTCCAGAAACGAAAGGAACGCACCCTATCCACTTTTTTCGACCCAATAGTGATGTTTTGGTTCGTTTGGGTCAGTTTCGTTACTGCACCGAAAACCATGCCGGGGTTGCATTTAATGCACCGATTCGGGTCGGAAACGAAACGGTGCACGGGATCGGCTAGAAACGAAACGAACGCACCCAATTCACTTTTTTGGACCCAATAGTGATGTTTTGGTTCGTTTGGGTCAGTTTCGTTACTGCACCGAAAACCATGCCGGGGTTGCATTTAATGCACCGATTCGGGTCGGAAACGAAACGGTGCACGGGATCGGCTAGAAACGAAACGAACGCACCCAATTCACTTTTTTGGACCCAATAGTGATGTTTTGGTTCGTTTGGGTCAGTTTCGTTACTACACCGAAAACCATGCCGGGGTTGCATTTAATGCACCGATTCGGGTCAGAAATGAAACGATCCACGGAATCGGCTACAAACAAAACGAACGCACAGAATTCAATTTTTTGGACCCAATAGTGATGTTTTGGTTCGTTTGGGTCAGTTTCGTTACTGCACCGAAAACCATGTTGGGGTTGCATTTAATGCACCGATTCGGGTCAGAAATCAAACGATCCACGGAATCGGCTAGAAACGAGATGAACGCACCCAATTCACTTTTTTGGACCCAATAGTGATGTTTTGGTTCGTTTGGGTCAGTTTCGTTACTGCACCGAAAACCATGCCGGGGTTGCATTTAATGCACCGATTCGGGTCGGTAACGAAACGATGCGCGGAATCATCCAGAAACAAAACGAACGCACCCTATCCACTTTTTTGGACCGAATAGTGATGTTTTGGTTCGTTTGGGTCAGTTTGGTTACTGCACCGAAAACCATGCCGGGGTTGCATTTAATGCACCGATTCGGGTCGGAAACGAAACGATGCACGGAATCGTCTACAAATGAAAGGAGCGCACCCTATCCACATTTTTGGACCGAATAGTGATGTTTTGGTTCGTTTGGGTCAGTTTGGTTACTGCACCGAAAACCATGCCGGGGTTGCATTTAATGCACCGATTCGGGTCGGAAACGAAACGATGCAAAGAATCGGCTAGAAACGAAACGAATGCACCCAATTCACTTTTTTGGACCCAATAGTGATGTTTTGGTTCGTTTGGGTCAGTTTCGTTACTGCACCGAAAACCATGCCGGGGTTGCATTTAATGCACCGATTCGGGTCGGAAATGAAACGATGCACGGAATCGTCCAGAAACGAAAGGAACGCACCCTATCCACTTTTTTCGACCCAATAGTGATGTTTTGGTTCGTTTGGGTCAGTTTCGTTACTGCACCGAAAACCATGCCGGGGTTGCATTTAATGCACCGATTCGGGTCGGAAACGAAACGGTGCACGGGATCGGCTAGAAACGAAACGAACGCACCCAATTCACTTTTTTGGACCCAATAGTGATGTTTTGGTTCGTTTGGGTCAGTTTCGTTACTGCACCGAAAACCATGCCGGGGTTGCATTTAATGCACCGATTCGGGTCGGAAACGAAACGGTGCACGGGATCGGCTAGAAACGAATCGAACGCACCCAATTCACTTTTTTGGACCCAATAGTGATGTTTTGGTTCGTTTGGGTCAGTTTCGTTACTACACCGAAAACCATGCCGGGGTTGCATTTGATGCACCAATTCGGGTCAGAAATGAAACGATCCACGGAATCGGCTACAAACAAAACGAACGCACAGAATTCAATTTTTTGGACCCAATAGTGATGTTTTGGTTCGTTTGGGTCAGTTTCGTTACTGCACCGAAAACCATGCTGGGGTTGCATTTAATGCACCCATTCGGGTCAGAAATCAAACGATGCACGGAATCGGCTAGAAACGAGATGAACGCACCCAATTCACTTTTTTTGACCCAATAGTGATGTTTTGGTTCGTTTGGGTCAGTTTCGTTACTGCACCGAAAACCATGCCGGGGTTGCATTTAATGCACCGATTCAGGTCGGAAACGAAACGCTGCACGGAATCATCCAGAAACAAAACGAACGCACCCTATCCACATTTTTGGACCGAATAGTGATGTTTTGGTTCGTTTGGGTCAGTTTGGTTACTGCACCGAAAACCATGCCGGGGTTGCATTTAATGCACCGATTCGGGTCGGAAACGAAACGATGCAAAGAATCGGCTAGAAACGAAACGAATGCACCCAATTCACTTTTTTGGACCCAATAGTGATGTTTTGGTTCGTTTGGGTCAGTTTCATTACTGCACCGAAAACCATGCCGGGGTTGCATTTAATGCACCGATTCGGGTCGGAAATGAAACGATGCACGGAATCGTCCAGAAACGAAAGGAACGCACCCTATCCACTTTTTTCGACCCAATAGTGATGTTTTGGTTCGTTTGGGTCAGTTTCGTTACTGCACCGAAAACCATGCCGGGGTTGCATTTAATGCACCGATTCGGGTCGGAAACGAAACGGTGCACGGGATCGGCTAGAAACGAAACGAACGCACCCAATTCACTTTTTTGGACCCAATAGTGATGTTTTGGTTCGTTTGGGTCAGTTTCGTTACTACACCGAAAACCATACCGGGGTTGCATTTAATGCACCGATTCGGGTCGGAAACGAAACGCTGCACGGGATCATCCAGAAACAAAACGAACGCACCCTATCCACATTTTTGGACAGAATAGTGATGTTTTGGTTCGTTTGGGTCAGTTTGGTTACTGCACCTAAAACCATGCCGGGGTTGCATTTAATGCACCGATTCGGGTCGGAAACGAAACGATGCAAAGAATCGGCTAGAAACGAAACGAATGCACCCTATCCACTTTTTTGGACCCAATAGTGATGTTTTGGTTCGTTTGGGTCAGTTTCGTTACTGCACCGAAAACCATGTCGGGCTTGCATTTAATGCACCAATTCGAGTCGGAAACGAAACGATGCACGAAATCGTCCAGAAACGAAAGGAACGCACCCTATCCACTTTTTTCGACCCAATAGTGATGTTTTGGTTCGTTTGGGTCAGTTTCGTTACTGCACCGAAAACCATGCCGGGGTTGCATTTAATGCACCGATTCGGGTCGGAAACGAAACGGTGCACGGGATCGGCTAGAAACGAAACGAACGCACCCAATTCACTTTTTTGGACCCAATAGTGATGTTTTGGTTCGTTTGGGTCAGTTTCGTTACTACACCGAAAACCATGCCGGGGTTGCATTTAATGCACCGATTCGGGTCAGAAATGAAACGATCCACGGAATCGGCTACAAACAAAACGAACGCACAGAATTCAATTTTTTGGACCCAATAGTGATGTTTTGGTTCGTTTGGGTCAGTTTCGTTACTGCACCGAAAACCATGCCGGGGTTGCATTTAATGCACCGATTCGGGTCGGAAATGAAACGATCCACGGAATCGGCTAGAAACGAGATGAACGCACCCAATTCACTTTTTTGGACCCAATAGTGATGTTTTGGTTCGTTTGGGTCAGTTTCGTTACTGCACCGAAAACCATGCCGGGGTTGCATTTAATGCACCGATTCGGGTCGGAAACGAAACGCTGCACGGAATCATCCAGAAACAAAACGAACGCACCCTATCCACATTTTTGGACCGAATAGTGATGTTTTGGTTCGTTTGGGTCAGTTTGGTTACTGCACCGAAAACCATGCCGGGGTTGCATTTAATGCACCGATTCGGGTCGGAAACGAAACGATGCAAAGAATCGGCTAGAAACGAAACGAATGCACCCAATTCACTTTTTTGGACCCAATAGTGATGTTTTGGTTCGTTTGGGTCAGTTTCATTACTGCACCGAAAACCATGCCGGGGTTGCATTTAATGCACCGATTCGGGTCGGAAATGAAACGATGCACGGAATCGTCCAGAAACGAAAGGAACGCACCCTATCCACTTTTTTCGACCCAATAGTGATGTTTTGGTTCGTTTGGGTCAGTTTCGTTACTGCACCGAAAACCATGCCGGGGTTGCATTTAATGCACCGATTCGGGTCGGAAACGAAACGGTGCACGGGATCGGCTAGAAACGAAACGAACGCACCCAATTCACTTTTTTGGACCCAATAGTGATGTTTTGGTTCGTTTGGGTCAGTTTCGTTACTACACCGAAAACCATACCGGGGTTGCATTTAATGCACCGATTCGGGTCGGAAACGAAACGCTACACGGGATCATCCAGAAACAAAACGAACGCACCCTATCCACATTTTTGGACCGAATAGTGATGTTTTGGTTCGTTTGGGTCAGTTTGGTTACTGCACCTAAAACCATGCCGGGGTTGCATTTAATGCACCGATTCGGGTCGGAAACGAAACGATGCAAAGAATCGGCTAGAAACGAAACGAATGCACCCAATTCACTTTTTTGTCTCCAATAGTGATGTTTTGGTTCGTTTGGGTCAGTTTCGTTACTGCACCGAAAACCATGCCGGGGTTGCATTTAATGCACCGATTCGGGTCGGAAATGAAACGATGCACGGAATCGTCCAGAAACGAAAGGAACGTACCCTATCCACTTTTTTCGACCCAATAGTGATGTTTTGGTTCGTTTGGGTCAGTTTCGTTACTGCACCGAAAACCATGGCGGGGTTGCATTTAATGCACCGATTCGGGTCGGAAACGAAACGGTGCACAGGATCGGCTAGAAACGAAGCGAACGCACCCAATTCACTTTTTTGGACCCAATAGTGATGTTTTGGTTCGTTTGGGTCAGTTTCGTTACTACACCGAAAACCATACCGGGGTTGCATTTAATGCACCGATTCGGGTCGGAAACGAAACGCTGCACGGGATCATCCAGAAACAAAACGAACGCACCCTATCCACATTTTTGGACAGAATAGTGATGTTTTGGTTCGTTTGGGTCAGTTTGGTTACTGCACCTAAAACCATGCCGGGGTTGCATTTAATGCACCGATTCGGGTCGGAAACGAAACGATGCAAAGAATCGGCTAGAAACGAAACGAATGCACCCTATCCACTTTTTTGGACCCAATAGTGACGTTTTGGTTCGTTTGGGTCAGTTTCGTTACTGCACCGAAAACCATGTCGGGCTTGCATTTAATGCACCAATTCGAGTCGGAAACGAAACGATGCACGAAATCGTCCAGAAACGAAAGGAACGCACCCTATCCACTTTTTTCGACCCAATAGTGATGTTTTGGTTCGTTTGGGTCAGTTTCGTTACTGCACCGAAAACCATGCCGGGGTTGCATTTAATGCACCGATTCGGGTCGGAAACGAAACGGTGCACGGGATCGGCTAGAAACGAAACGAACGCACCCAATTCACTTTTTTGGACCCAATAGTGATGTTTTGGTTCGTTTGGGTCAGTTTCGTTACTACACCGAAAACCATGCCGGGGTTGCATTTAATGCACCGATTCGGGTCAGAAATGAAACGATCCACGGAATCGGCTACAAACAAAACGAACGCACAGAATTCAATTTTTTGGACCCAATAGTGATGTTTTGGTTCGTTTGGGTCAGTTTCGTTACTGCACCGAAAACCATGCCGGGGTTGCATTTAATGCACCGATTCGGGTCGGAAATGAAACGATCCACGGAATCGGCTAGAAACGAGATGAACGCACCCAATTCACTTTTTTGGACCCAATAGTGATGTTTTGGTTCGTTTGGGTCAGTTTCGTTACTGCACCGAAAACCATGCCGGGGTTGCATTTAATGCACCGATTCGGGTCGGAAACGAAACGCTGCACGGAATCATCCAGAAACAAAACGAACGCACCCTATCCACATTTTTGGACCGAATAGTGATGTTTTGGTTCGTTTGGGTCAGTTTGGTTACTGCACCGAAAACCATGCCGGGGTTGCATTTAATGCACCGATTCGGGTCGGAAACGAAACGATGCAAAGAATCGGCTAGAAACGAAACGAATGCACCCAATTCACTTTTTTGGACCCAATAGTGATGTTTTGGTTCGTTTGGGTCAGTTTCATTACTGCACCGAAAACCATGCCGGGGTTGCATTTAATGCACCGATTCGGGTCGGAAATGAAACGATGCACGGAATCGTCCAGAAACGAAAGGAACGCACCCTATCCACTTTTTTCGACCCAATAGTGATGTTTTGGTTCGTTTGGGTCAGTTTCGTTACTGCACCGAAAACCATGCCGGGGTTGCATTTAATGCACCGATTCGGGTCGGAAACGAAACGGTGCACGGGATCGGCTAGAAACGAAACGAACGCACCCAATTCACTTTTTTGGACCCAATAGTGATGTTTTGGTTCGTTTGGGTCAGTTTCGTTACTACACCGAAAACCATACCGGGGTTGCATTTAATGCACCGATTCGGGTCGGAAACGAAACGCTACACGGGATCATCCAGAAACAAAACGAACGCACCCTATCCACATTTTTGGACCGAATAGTGATGTTTTGGTTCGTTTGGGTCAGTTTGGTTACTGCACCTAAAACCATGCCGGGGTTGCATTTAATGCACCGATTCGGGTCGGAAACGAAACGATGCAAAGAATCGGCTAGAAACGAAACGAATGCACCCAATTCACTTTTTTGTCTCCAATAGTGATGTTTTGGTTCGTTTGGGTCAGTTTCGTTACTGCACCGAAAACCATGCCGGGGTTGCATTTAATGCACCGATTCGGGTCGGAAATGAAACGATGCACGGAATCGTCCAGAAACGAAAGGAACGTACCCTATCCACTTTTTTCGACCCAATAGTGATGTTTTGGTTCGTTTGGGTCAGTTTCGTTACTGCACCGAAAACCATGGCGGGGTTGCATTTAATGCACCGATTCGGGTCGGAAACGAAACGGTGCACAGGATCGGCTAGAAACGAAGCGAACGCACCCAATTCACTTTTTTGGACCCAATAGTGATGTTTTGGTTCGTTTGGGTCAGTTTCGTTACTACACCGAAAACCATGCCGGGGTTGCATTTAATGCACCGATTCGGGTCAGAAATGAAACGATCCACGGAATCGGCTACAAACAAAACGAACGCACAGAATTCAATTTTTTGGACCCAATAGTGATGTTTTAGTTCGTTTGGGTCAGTTTCGTTACTGCACCGAAAACCATGCTGGGGTTGCATTTAATGCACCGATTCGGATCAGAAATCAAACGATGCACGGAATCGGCTAGAAACGAGATGAACGCACCCAATTCACTTTTTCGGACCCAATAGTGATGTTTTGGTTCGTTTGGGTCAGTTTCGTTACTACACCGAAAACCATGCCGGGGTTGCATTTAATGCACCGATTCGGGTCAGAAATGAAACGATCCACGGAATCGGCTACAAACAAAACGAACGCACAGAATTCAATTTTTTGGACCCAATAGTGATGTTTTGGTTCGTTTGGGTCAGTTTCGTTACTGCACCGAAAACCATGCCGGGGTTGCATTTAATGCACCGATTCGGGTCAGAAACGAAACGATGCACGGAATCGTCTACAAATGAAACGAATGCACCCAATTCACTTTTTTGGACCCAATAGTGATGTTTTGGTTCGTTTGGGTCAGTTTCGTTACTGCATCGAAAACCATGCCGGGGTTGCATTTAATGCACCGATTCGGGTCGGAAACGAAACGGTGCACGGGATCGGCTAGAAACGAAACGAACGCACCCAATTCACTTTTTTGGACCCAATAGTGATGTTTTGGTTCGTTTGGGTCAGTTTCGTTACTGCACCGAAAACCATGCTGGGGTTGCATTTAATGCACCTATTCGGGTCGGAAACGAAACGGTGCACGGGATCGGCTAGAAACGAAACGAACGCACCCAATTCACTTTTTTGGACCCAATAGTGATGTTTTGGTTCGTTTGGGTCAGTTTCGTTACTGCACCGAAAACCATGCCGGGGTTGCATTTAATGCACCGATTCGGGTCGGAAATGAAACGATCCACGGAATCGGCTAGAAACGAGATGAACGCACCCAATTCACTTTTTTGGACCCAATAGTGATGTTTTGGTTCGTTTGGGTCAGTTTCGTTACTGCACCGAAAACCATGCCGGGGTTGCATTTAATGCACCGATTCGGGTCGGAAACGAAACGCTGCACGGGATCATCCAGAAACAAAACGAACGCACCCTATCCACATTTTTGGACCGAATAGTGATGTTTTGGTTCGTTTGGGTCAGTTTGGTTACTGCACCGAAAACCATGCCGGGGTTGCATTTAATGCACCGATTCGTGTCGGAAACGAAACGATGCAAAGAATCGGCTAGAAACGAAACGAATGCACCCTATCCACTTTTTTGGAACCAATAGTGATGTTTTGGTTCGTTTGGGTCAGTTTCGTTACTGCACCGAAAACCATGTCGGGGTTGCATTTAATGCACCGATTCGGGTCGGAAACGAAACGATGCAAAGAATCGGCTAGAAACGAAACGAATGCACCCAATTCACTTTTTTGTATCCAATAGTGATGTTTTGGTTCGTTTGGGTCAGTTTCGTTACTGCACCGAAAACCATGCCGGGGTTGCATTTAATGCACCGATTCGGGTCGGAAATGAAACGATGCACGGAATCGTCCAGAAACGAAAGGAACGCACCCTATCCACTTTTTTCGACCCAATAGTGATGTTTTGGTTCGTTTGGGTCAGTTTCGTTACTGCACCGAAAACCATGGCGGGGTTGCATTTAATGCACCGATTCGGGTCGGAAACGAAACGGTGCACGGGATCGGCTAGAAACGAAACGAACGCACCCAATTCACTTTTTTGGACCCAATAGTGATGTTTTGGTTCGTTTGGGTCAGTTTCGTTACTACACCGAAAACCATGCCGGGGTTGCATTTAATGCACCGATTCGGGTCAGAAATGAAACGATCCACGGAATCGGCTACAAACAAAACGAACGCACAGAATTCAATTTTTTGGACCCAATAGTGATGTTTTAGTTCGTTTGGGTCAGTTTCGTTACTGCACCGAACACCATGCTGGGGTTGCATTTAATGCACCGATTCGGATCAGAAATCAAACGATGCACGGAATCGGCTAGAAACGAGATGAACGCACCCAATTCACTTTTTCGGACCCAATAGTGATGTTTTGGTTCGTTTGGGTCAGTTTCGTTACTACACCGAAAACCATGCCGGGGTTGCATTTAATGCACCGATTCGGGTCAGAAATGAAACGATCCACGGAATCGGCTACAAACAAAACGAACGCACAGAATTCAATTTTTTGGACCCAATAGTGATGTTTTGGTTCGTTTGGGTCAGTTTCGTTACTGCACCGAAAACCATGCCGGGGTTGCATTTAATGCACCGATTCGGGTCAGAAATCAAACGATGCACGAAATCGGCTAGAAATGAGATGAACGCACCCAATTCACTTTTTTGGACCCAATAGTGATGTTTTGGTTCGTTTGGGTCAGTTTCGTTACTGCACCGAAAACCATGCCGGGGTTGCATTTAATGCACCGATTCGGGTCGGAAACGAAACGCTGCACGGGATCATCCAGAAACAAAACGAACGCACCCTATCCACATTTTTGGACCGAATAGTGATGTTTTGGTTCGTTTGGGTCAGTTTGGTTACTGCACCGAAAACCATGCCGGGGTTGCATTTAATGCACCGATTCGGGTCGGAAACGAAACAATGCACGGAATCGTCTACAAATGAAACGAATGCACCCAATTCACTTTTTTGGACCCAATAGTGATGTTTTGGTTCGTTTGGGTCAGTTTCGTTACTGCACCGAAAACCATGCCGGGGTTGCATTTAATGCACTGATTCGGGTCGGAAACGAAACGGTGCACGGGATCGGCTAGAAACGAAACGAACGCACCCAATTCACTTTTTTGGACCCAATAGTGATGTTTTGGTTCGTTTGGGTCAGTTTCGTTACTACACCGAAAACCATGCCGGGGTTGCATTTAATGCACCGATTCGGGTCAGAAATGAAACGATCCACGGAATCGGCTACAAACAAAACGAACGCACAGAATTCAATTTTTTGGACCCAATAGTGATGTTTTGGTTCGTTTGGGTCAGTTTCGTTACTGCACCGAAAACCATGCTGGGGTTGCATTTAATGCACCCATTCGGGTCAGAAATCAAACGATGCACGGAATCGGCTAGAAACGAGATGAACGCACCCTATCCACTTTTTTCGACCCAATAGTGATGTTTTGGTTCGTTTGGGTCAGTTTGGTTACTGCACCGAAAACCATGCCGGGGTTGCATTTAATGCACCGATTCGGGTCGGAAACGAAACGATGCAAAGAATCGGCTAGAAACGAAACGAATGCACCCAATTCACTTTTTTGGACCCAATAGTGATGTTTTGGTTCGTTTGGGTCAGTTTCATTACTGCACCGAAAACCATGCCGGGGTTGCATTTAATGCACCGATTCGGGTCGGAAATGAAACGATGCACGGAATCGTCCAGAAGCGAAAGGAACGCACCCTATCCACTTTTTTCGACCCAATAGTGATGTTTTGGTTCGTTTGGGTCAGTTTTGTTACTGCACCGAAAACCATGCCGGGGTTGCATTTAATGCACCGATTCGGGTCGGAAACGAAACGGTGCACGGGATCGGCTAGAAACGAAACGAACGCACCCAATTCACTTTTTTGGACCCAATAGTGATGTTTTGGTTCGTTTGGGTCAGTTTCGTTACTACACCGAAAACCATACCGGGGTTGCATTTAATGCACCGATTCGGGTCGGAAACGAAACGCTGCACAGGATCATCCAGAAACAAAACGAACGCACCCTATCCACATTTTTGGACCGAATAGTGATGTTTTGGTTCGTTTGGGTCAGTTTGGTTACTGCACCTAAAACCATGCCGGGGTTGCATTTAATGCACCGATTCGGGTCGGAAACGAAACGATGCAAAGAATCGGCTAGAAACGAAACGAATGCACCCTATCCACTTTTTTGGACCCAATAGTGATGTTTTGGTTCGTTTGGGTCAGTTTCGTTACTGCACCGAAAACCATGTCGGGCTTGCATTTAATGCACCAATTCGAGTCGGAAACGAAACGGTGCACGGAATCGTCCAGAAACGAAAGGAACGCACCCTATCCACTTTTTTCGACCCAATAGTGATGTTTTGGTTCGTTTGGGTCAGTTTCGTTACTGCACCGAAAACCATGCCGGGGTTGCATTTAATGCACCGATTCGGGTCGGAAACGAAACGGTGCACGGGATCGGCTAGAAACGAAACGAACGCACCCAATTCACTTTTTTGGACCCAATAGTGATGTTTTGGTTCGTTTGGGTCAGTTTCGTTACTACACCGAAAACCATGCCGGGGTTGCATTTAATGCACCGATTCGGGTCAGAAATGAAACGATCCACGGAATCGGCTACAAACAAAACGAACGCACAGAATTCAATTTTTTGGACCCAATAGTGATGTTTTGGTTCGTTTGGGTCAGTTTCATTACTGCACCGAAAACCATGCTGGGGTTGCATTTAATGCACCGATTCGGGTCAGAAATCAAACGATGCACGGAACCGGCTAGAAACGAGATGAACGCACCCAATTCACTTTTTCGGACCCAATAGTGATGTTTTGGTTCGTTTGGGTCAGTTTCGTTACTACACCGAAAACCATGCCGGGGTTGCATTTAATGCACCGATTCGGGTCAGAAATGAAACGATCCACGGAATCGGCTACAAACAAAACGAACGCACAGAATTCAATTTTTTGGACCCAATAGTGATGTTTTGGTTCGTTTGGGTCAGTTTCGTTACTGCACCGAAAACCATGCTGGGGTTGCATTTAATGCACCGATTCGGGTCAGAAATCAAACGATCCACGGAATCGGCTAGAAACGAGATGAACGCACCCAATTCACTTTTTTGGACCCAATAGTGATGTTTTGGTTCGTTTGGGTCAGTTTCGTTACTGCACCGAAAACCATGCCGGGGTTGCATTTAATGCACCGATTCGGGTCGGAAACGAAACGCTGCACGGGATCATCCAGAAACAAAACGAACGCACCCTATCCACATTTTTGGACCGAATAGTGATGTTTTGGTTCGTTTGGGTCAGTTTGGTTACTGCACCGAAAACCATGCCGGGGTTGCATTTAATGCACCGATTCGGGTCGGAAACGAAACGATGCAAAGAATCGGCTAGAAACGAAACGAATGCACCCTATCCACTTTTTTGGACCCAATAGTGATGTTTTGGTTCGTTTGGGTCAGTTTCGTTACTGCACCGAAAACCATGCCGGGGTTGCATTTAATGCACCGATTCGGGTCGGAAACGAAACGATGCAAAGAATCGGCTAGAAAAGAAACGAATGCACCCAATTCACTTTTTTGGACCCAATAGTGATGTTTTGGTTCGTTTGGGTTAGTTTCGTTACTGCACCGAAAACCATGCCGGGGTTGCATTTAATGCACCGATTCGGGTCGGAAATGAAACGATGCACGGAATCGTCCAGAAACGAAAGGAACGCACCCTATCCACTTTTTTCGACCCAATAGTGATGTTTTGGTTCGTTTAGGTCAGTTTCGTTACTGCACCGAAAACCATGGCGGGGTTGCATTTAATGCACCGATTCGGGTCGGAAACGAAACGGTGCACGGGATCGGCTAGAAACGAAACAAACGCACCCAATTCACTTTTTTGGACCCAATAGTGATGTTTTGGTTCGTTTGGGTCAGTTTCGTTACTACACCGAAAACCATGCCAGGGTTGCATTTAATGCACCGATTCGGGTCAGAAATGAAACGATCCACGGAATCGGCTAGAAACGAGATGAACGCACCCAATTCACTTTTTCGGACCCAATAGTGATGTTTTGGTTCGTTTGGGTCAGTTTCGTTACTACACCGAAAACCATGCCGGGGTTGCATTTAATGCACCGATTCGGGTCAGAAATGAAACGATCCACGGAATCGGCTACAAACAAAACGAACGCACAGAATTCAATTTTTGGACCCAATAGTGATGTTTTGGTTCGTTTGGGTCAGTTTCGTTACTGCACCGAAAACCATGCCGGGGTTGCATTTAATGCACCGATTCGGGTCAGAAATCAAACGATGCACGGAATCGGCTAGAAATGAGATGAACGCACCCAATTCACTTTTTTGGACCCAATAGTGATGTTTTGGTTCGTTTGGGTCAGTTTCGTTACTGCACCGAAAACCATGCCGGGGTTGCATTTAATGCACCGATTCGGGTCGGAAACGAAACGCTGCACGGGATCATCCAGAAACAAAACGAACGCACCCTATCCACATTTTTGGACCGAATAGTGATGTTTTGGTTCGTTTGGGTCAGTTTGGTTACTGCACCGAAAACCATGCCGGGGTTGCATTTAATGCACCGATTCGGGTCGGAAACGAAACGATGCAAAGAATCGGCTAGAAACGAAACGAAGGCACCCAATTCACTTTTTTGGACCCAATAGTGATGTTTTGGTTCGTTTGGGTCAGTTTCGTTACTGCACCGAAAACCATGCCGGGGTTGCATTTAAAGCACCGATTCGGGTCGGAAATGAAACGATGCACGGAATCGTCCAGAAACGAAAGGAACGCACCCTATCCACTTTTTTCGACCCAATAGTGATGTTTTGGTTCGTTTGGGTCAGTTTCGTTACTGCACCGAAAACCATGCCGGGGTTGCATTTAATGCACCGATTCGGGTCGGAAACGAAACGGTGCACGGGATCGGCTAGAAACGAAACGAACGCACCCAATTCACTTTTTTGGACCCAATAGTGATGTTTTGGTTCGTTTGGGTCAGTTTGGTTACTGCACCGAAAACCATGCCGGGGTTGCATTTAATGCACCGATTCGGGTCGGAAATGAAACGATGCACGGAATCGTCCAGAAACGAAAGGAACGCACCCTATCCACTTTTTTCGACCCAATGGTGATGTTTTGGTTCGTTTGGGTCAGTTTCGTTACTGCACCTAAAACCATGCCGGGGTTGCATTTAATGCACCGATTCGGGTCGGAAACGAAACGATGCAAAGAATCGGCTAGAAACGAAACGAATGCACCCTATCCACTTTTTTGGACCCAATAGTGATGTTTTGGTTCGTTTGGGTCAGTTTCGTTACTACACCGAAAACCATGTCGGGCTTGCATTTAATGCACCAATTCGAGTCGGAAACGAAACGATGCACGGAATCGTCCAGAAACGAAAGGAACGCACCCTATCCACTTTTTTCGACCCAATAGTGATGTTTTGGTTCGTTTGGGTCAGTTTCGTTACTGCACCGAAAACCATGCCGGGGTTGCATTTAATGCACCGATTCGGGTCGGAAACGAAAGGGTGCACGGGATCGGCTAGAAACGAAACGAACGCACCCAATTCACTTTTTTGGACCGAATAGTGATGTTTTGGTTCGTTTGGGTCAGTTTCGTTACTGCACCGAAAACCATGCCGGGGTTGCATTTAATGCACCGATTCGGGTCGGAAACGAAACGGTGCACGGGATCGGCTAGAAACGAAACGAACGCACCCAATTCACTTTTTTGGACCCAATAGTGATGTTTTGGTTCGTTTGGGTCAGTTTCGTTACTACACCGAAAACCATGCCGGGGTTGCATTTAATGCACCGATTCGGGTCAGAAATGAAACGATCCACGGAATCGGCTACAAACAAAACGAACGCACAGAATTCAATTTTTTGGACCCAATAGTGATGTTTTGGTTCGTTTGGGTCAGTTTCATTACTGCACCGAAAACCATGCTGGGGTTGCATTTAATGCACCGATTCGGGTCAGAAATCAAACGATGCACGGAACCGGCTAGAAACGAGATGAACGCACCCAATTCACTTTTTCGGACCCAATAGTGATGTTTTGGTTCGTTTGGGTCAGTTTCGTTACTACACCGAAAACCATGCCGGGGTTGCATTTAATGCACCGATTCGGGTCAGAAATGAAACGATCCACGGAATCGGCTACAAACAAAACGAACGCACAGAATTCAATTTTTTGGACCCAATAGTGATGTTTTGGTTCGTTTGGGTCAGTTTCGTTACTGCACCGAAAACCATGCTGGGGTTGCATTTAATGCACCGATTCGGGTCAGAAATCAAACGATCCACGGAATCGGCTAGAAACGAGATGAACGCACCCAATTCACTTTTTTGGACCCAATAGTGATGTTTTGGTTCGTTTGGGTCAGTTTCGTTACTGCACCGAAAACCATGCCGGGGTTGCATTTAATGCACCGATTCGGGTCGGAAACGAAACGCTGCACGGGATCATCCAGAAACAAAACGAACGCACCCTATCCACATTTTTGGACCGAATAGTGATGTTTTGGTTCGTTTGGGTCAGTTTGGTTACTGCACCGAAAACCATGCCGGGGTTGCATTTAATGCACCGATTCGGGTCGGAAACGAAACGATGCAAAGAATCGGCTAGAAACGAAACGAATGCACCCTATCCACTTTTTTGGACCCAATAGTGATGTTTTGGTTCGTTTGGGTCAGTTTCGTTACTGCACCGAAAACCATGCCGGGGTTGCATTTAATGCACCGATTCGGGTCGGAAACGAAACGATGCAAAGAATCGGCTAGAAAAGAAACGAATGCACCCAATTCACTTTTTTGGACCCAATAGTGATGTTTTGGTTCGTTTGGGTTAGTTTCGTTACTGCACCGAAAACCATGCCGGGGTTGCATTTAATGCACCGATTCGGGTCGGAAATGAAACGATGCACGGAATCGTCCAGAAACGAAAGGAACGCACCCTATCCACTTTTTTCGACCCAATAGTGATGTTTTGGTTCGTTTAGGTCAGTTTCGTTACTGCACCGAAAACCATGGCGGGGTTGCATTTAATGCACCGATTCGGGTCGGAAACGAAACGGTGCACGGGATCGGCTAGAAACGAAACAAACGCACCCAATTCACTTTTTTGGACCCAATAGTGATGTTTTGGTTCGTTTGGGTCAGTTTCGTTACTACACCGAAAACCATGCCAGGGTTGCATTTAATGCACCGATTCGGGTCAGAAATGAAACGATCCACGGAATCGGCTAGAAACGAGATGAACGCACCCAATTCACTTTTTCGGACCCAATAGTGATGTTTTGGTTCGTTTGGGTCAGTTTCGTTACTACACCGAAAACCATGCCGGGGTTGCATTTAATGCACCGATTCGGGTCAGAAATGAAACGATCCACGGAATCGGCTACAAACAAAACGAACGCACAGAATTCAATTTTTGGACCCAATAGTGATGTTTTGGTTCGTTTGGGTCAGTTTCGTTACTGCACCGAAAACCATGCCGGGGTTGCATTTAATGCACCGATTCGGGTCAGAAATCAAACGATGCACGGAATCGGCTAGAAATGAGATGAACGCACCCAATTCACTTTTTTGGACCCAATAGTGATGTTTTGGTTCGTTTGGGTCAGTTTCGTTACTGCACCGAAAACCATGCCGGGGTTGCATTTAATGCACCGATTCGGGTCGGAAACGAAACGCTGCACGGGATCATCCAGAAACAAAACGAACGCACCCTATCCACATTTTTGGACCGAATAGTGATGTTTTGGTTCGTTTGGGTCAGTTTGGTTACTGCACCGAAAACCATGCCGGGGTTGCATTTAATGCACCGATTCGGGTCGGAAACGAAACGATGCAAAGAATCGGCTAGAAACGAAACGAAGGCACCCAATTCACTTTTTTGGACCCAATAGTGATGTTTTGGTTCGTTTGGGTCAGTTTCGTTACTGCACCGAAAACCATGCCGGGGTTGCATTTAAAGCACCGATTCGGGTCGGAAATGAAACGATGCACGGAATCGTCCAGAAACGAAAGGAACGCACCCTATCCACTTTTTTCGACCCAATAGTGATGTTTTGGTTCGTTTGGGTCAGTTTCGTTACTGCACCGAAAACCATGCCGGGGTTGCATTTAATGCACCGATTCGGGTCGGAAACGAAACGGTGCACGGGATCGGCTAGAAACGAAACGAACGCACCCAATTCACTTTTTTGGACCCAATAGTGATGTTTTGGTTCGTTTGGGTCAGTTTGGTTACTGCACCGAAAACCATGCCGGGGTTGCATTTAATGCACCGATTCGGGTCGGAAATGAAACGATGCACGGAATCGTCCAGAAACGAAAGGAACGCACCCTATCCACTTTTTTCGACCCAATGGTGATGTTTTGGTTCGTTTGGGTCAGTTTCGTTACTGCACCTAAAACCATGCCGGGGTTGCATTTAATGCACCGATTCGGGTCGGAAACGAAACGATGCAAAGAATCGGCTAGAAACGAAACGAATGCACCCTATCCACTTTTTTGGACCCAATAGTGATGTTTTGGTTCGTTTGGGTCAGTTTCGTTACTACACCGAAAACCATGTCGGGCTTGCATTTAATGCACCAATTCGAGTCGGAAACGAAACGATGCACGGAATCGTCCAGAAACGAAAGGAACGCACCCTATCCACTTTTTTCGACCCAATAGTGATGTTTTGGTTCGTTTGGGTCAGTTTCGTTACTGCACCGAAAACCATGCCGGGGTTGCATTTAATGCACCGATTCGGGTCGGAAACGAAAGGGTGCACGGGATCGGCTAGAAACGAAACGAACGCACCCAATTCACTTTTTTGGACCGAATAGTGATGTTTTGGTTCGTTTGGGTCAGTTTCGTTACTACACCGAAAACCATGCCGGGGTTGCATTTAATGCACCGATTCGGGTCAGAAATGAAACGATCCACGGAATCGGCTACAAACAAAACGAACGCACAGAATTCAATTTTTTGGACCCAATAGTGATGTTTTGGTTCGTTTGGGTCAGTTTCATTACTGCACCGAAAACCATGCTGGGGTTGCATTTAATGCACCGATTCGGGTCAGAAATCAAACGATGCACGGAATCGGCTAGAAACGAGATGAACGCACCCAATTCACTTTTTCGGACCCAATAGTGATGTTTTGGTTCGTTTGGGCCAGTTTCGTTACTACACCGAAAACCATGCCGGGGTTGCATTTAATGCACCGATTCGGGTCGGAAACGAAACGCTGCACGGAATCATCCAGAAACAAAACGAACGCACCCTATCCACATTTTTGGACCGAATAGTGATGTTTTGGTTCGTTTGGGTCAGTTTGGTTAGTGCACCGAAAACCATGCCGGGGTTGCATTTAATGCACCGATTCGGGTCGGAAACGAAACGATGCAAAGAATCGGCTAGAAACGAAACGAATGCACCCTATCCACTTTTTTGGACCCAATAGTGATGTTTTGGTTCGTTTGGGTCAGTTTCGTTACTGCACCGAAAACCATGTCGGGCTTGCATTTAATGCACCAATTCGAGTCGGAAACGAAACGATGCACGGAATCGTCCAGAAACGAAAGGAACGCACCCTATCCACTTTTTTCGACCCAATAGTGATGTTTTGGTTCGTTTGGGTCAGTTTCGTTACTGCACCGAAAACCATGCCGGGGTTGCATTTAATGCACCGATTCGGGTCGGAAACGAAAGGGTGCACGGGATCGGCTAGAAACGAAACGAACGCACCCAATTCACTTTTTTGGACCCAATAGTGATGTTTTGGTTCGTTTGGGTCAGTTTCGTTACTACACCGAAAACCATGCCGGGGTTGCATTTAATGCACCGATTCGGGTCAGAAATGAAACGATCCACGGAATCGGCTACAAACAAAACGAACGCACAGAATTCAATTTTTTGGACCCAATAGTGATGTTTTGGTTCGTTTGGGTCAGTTTCATTACTGCACCGAAAACCATGCTGGGGTTGCATTTAATGCACCGATTCGGGTCAGAAATCAAACGATGCACGGAATCGGCTAGAAACGAGATGAACGCACCCAATTCACTTTTTTGGACCCAATAGTGATGTTTTGGTTCGTTTGGGCCAGTTTCGTTACTACACCGAAAACCATGCCGGGGTTGCATTTAATGCACCGATTCGGGTCGGAAACGAAACGCTGCACGGAATCATCCAGAAACAAAACGAACGCACCCTATCCACATTTTTGGACCGAATAGTGATGTTTTGGTTCGTTTGGGTCAGTTTGGTTAGTGCACCGAAAACCATGCCGGGGTTGCATTTAATGCACCGATTCGGGTCGGAAACGAAACGATGCAAAGAATCGGCTAGAAACGAAACGAATGCACCCAATTCACTTTTTTGGACCCAATAGTGATGTTTTGGTTCGTTTGGGTCAGTTTCGTTACTGCACCGAAAACCATGCCGGGGTTGCATTTAATGCACCGATTCGGGTCGGAAATGAAACGATGCACGGAATCGTCCAGAAACGAAAGGAACGCACCCTATCCACTTTTTTCGACCCAATGGTGATGTTTTGGTTCGTTTGGGTCAGTTTCGTTACTGCACCTAAAACCATGCCGGGGTTGCATTTAATGCACCGATTCGGGTCGGAAACGAAACGATGCAAAGAATCGGCTAGAAACGAAACGAATGCACCCTATCCACTTTTTTGGACCCAATAGTGATGTTTTGGTTCGTTTGGGTCAGTTTCGTTACTGCACCGAAAACCATGTCGGGCTTGCATTTAATGCACCAATTCGAGTCGGAAACGAAACGATGCACGGAATCGTCCAAAAACGAAAGGAACGCACCCTATCCACTTTTTTCGACCCAATAGTGATGTTTTGGTTCGTTTGGGTTAGTTTCGTTACTGCACCGAAAACCATGCCGGGGTTGCATTTAATGCACCGATTCGGGTCGGAAACGAAACGGTGCACGGGATCGGCTAGAAACGAAACGAATGCACCCAGTTCACTTTTTTGGACCCAATAGTGATGTTTTGGTTCGTTTGGGTCAGTTTCGTTACTACACCGAAAACCATGCCGGGGTTGCATTTAATGCACCGATTCGGGTCAGAAATGAAACGATCCACGGAATCGGCTACACACAAAACGAACGCACAGAATTCAATTTTTTGGACCCAATAGTGATATTTTGGTTCGTTTGGGTCAGTTTCGTTACTGCACCGAAAACCATGCTGGGGTTGCATTTAATGCACCGATTCGGGTCAGAAATCAAACGATGCACGGAATCGGCTAGAAACGAGATGAACGCACCCAATTCACTTTTTTGGACCCAATAGTGATGTTTTGGTTCATTTGGGTCAGTTTCGTTACTGCACCGAAAACCATGCCGGGGTTGCATTTAATGCACCGATTCGGGTCGGAAACGAAACGCTGCACGGAATCATCCAGAAACAAAACGAACGCACCCTATCCACATTTTTGGACCGAATAGTGATGTTTTGGTTCGTTTGGGTCAGTTTGGTTACTGCACCGAAAACCATGCCGGGGTTGCATTTAATGCACCGATTCGGGTCGGAAACGAAACGCTGCACGGAATCATCCAGAAACAAAACGAACGCACCCTATCCACATTTTTGGACACAATAGTGATGTTTTGGTTCGTTTGGGTCAGTTTCGTTACTGCACCGAAAACCATGCTGGGGTTGCATTTAATGCACCGATTCGGGTCAGAAATCAAACGATCCACGGAATCGGCTAGAAACAAAACGAACGCACCCTATCCACATTTTTGGACCCAGTAGTGATGTTTTGGTTCGTTTGGGTCAGTTTCGTTACTGCACCGAAAACCATGCCGGGGTTGCATTTAATGCACCGATTCGGGTCGGAAACGAAACGCTGCACGGGATCATCCAGAAACAAAACGAACGCACCCTATCCACATTTTTGGACCGAATAGTGATGTTTTGGTTCGTTTGGGTCAGTTTGGTTACTGCACCGAAAACCATGCCGGGGTTGCATTTAATGCACCGATTCGGGTCGGAAACGAAACGCTGCACGGGATCATCCAGAAACGAAACGAACGCACCCTATCCACATTTTTGGAGCGAATAGTGATGTTTTGGTTCGTTTGGGTCAGTTTGGTTACTGCACCGAAAACCATGCCGGGGTTGCATTTAATGCACCGATTCGGGTCGGAAACGAAACGATGCAAAGAATCGGCTAGAAACGAAACGAATGCACCCAATTCACTTTTTTGGACCCAATAGTGATGTTTTGGTTCGTTTGGGTCAGTTTCGTTACTGCACCGAAAACCATGCCGGGGTTGCATTTAATGCACCGATTCGGGTCGGAAATGAAACGATGCACGGAATCGTCCAGAAACGAAAGGAACGCACCCTATCCACTTTTTTCGACCCAATGGTGATGTTTTGGTTCGTTTGGGTCAGTTTCGTTACTGCACCTAAAACCATGCCGGGGTTGCATTTAATGCACCGATTCGGGTCGGAAACGAAACGATGCAAAGAATCGGCTAGAAACGAAACGAATGCACCCTATCCACTTTTTTGGACCCAATAGTGATGTTTTGGTTCGTTTGGGTCAGTTTCGTTACTGCACCGAAAACCATGTCGGGCTTGCATTTAATGCACCAATTCGAGTCGGAAACGAAACGATGCACGGAATCGTCCAGAAACGAAAGGAACGCACCCTATCCACTTTTTTCGACCCAATAGTGATGTTTTGGTTCGTTTGGGTCAGTTTCGTTACTGCACCGAAAACCATGCCGGGGTTGCATTTAATGCACCGATTCGGGTCGGAAACGAAAGGGTGCACGGGATCGGCTAGAAACGAAACGAACGCACCCAATTCACTTTTTTGGACCCAATAGTGATGTTTTGGTTCGTTTGGGTCAGTTTCGTTACTACACCGAAAACCATGCCGGGGTTGCATTTAATGCACCGATTCGGGTCAGAAATGAAACGATCCACGGAATCGGCTACAAACAAAACGAACGCACAGAATTCAATTTTTTGGACCCAATAGTGATGTTTTGGTTCGTTTGGGTCAGTTTCATTACTGCACCGAAAACCATGCTGGGGTTGCATTTAATGCACCGATTCGGGTCAGAAATCAAACGATGCACGGAATCGGCTAGAAACGAGATGAACGCACCCAATTCACTTTTTCGGACCCAATAGTGATGTTTTGGTTCGTTTGGGCCAGTTTCGTTACTACACCGAAAACCATGCCGGGGTTGCATTTAATGCACCGATTCGGGTCGGAAACGAAACGCTGCACGGGATCATCCAGAAACAAAACGAACGCACCCTATCCACATTTTTGGACCGAATAGTGATGTTTTGGTTCGTTTGGGTCAGTTTGGTTACTGCACCGAAAACCATGCCGGGGTTGCATTTAATGCACCGATTCGGGTCGGATACGAAACGCTGCACGGGATCATCCAGAAACGAAACGAACGCACCCTATCCACATTTTTGGAGCGAATAGTGATGTTTTGGTTCGTTTGGGTCAGTTTGGTTACTGCACCGAAAACCATGCCGGGGTTGCATTTAATGCACCGATTCGGGTCGGAAACGAAACGATGCAAAGAATCGGCTAGAAACGAAACGAATGCACCCAATTCACTTTTTTGGACCCAATAGTGATGTTTTGGTTCGTTTGGGTCAGTTTCGTTACTGCACCGAAAACCATGCCGGGGTTGCATTTAATGCACCGATTCGGGTCGGAAATGAAACGATGCACGGAATCGTCCAGAAACGAAAGGAACGCACCCTATCCACTTTTTTCGACCCAATGGTGATGTTTTGGTTCGTTTGGGTCAGTTTCGTTACTGCACCTAAAACCATGCCGGGGTTGCATTTAATGCACCGATTCGGGTCGGAAACGAAACGATGCAAAGAATCGGCTAGAAACGAAACGAATGCACCCTATCCACTTTTTTGGACCCAATAGTGATGTTTTGGTTCGTTTGGGTCAGTTTCGTTACTGCACCGAAAACCATGTCGGGCTTGCATTTAATGCACCAATTCGAGTCGGAAACGAAACGATGCACGGAATCGTCCAGAAACGAAAGGAACGTATCCTATCCACTTTTTTCGACCCAATAGTGATGTTTTGGTTCGTTTGGGTCAGTTTCGTTACTGCACCGAAAACCATGCCGGGGTTGCATTTAATGCACCGATTCGGGTCGGAAACGAAAGGGTGCACGGGATCGGCTAGAAACGAAACGAACGCACCCAATTCACTTTTTTGGACCCAATAGTGATGTTTTGGTTCGTTTGGGTCAGTTTCGTTACTACACCGAAAACCATGCCGGGGTTGCATTTAATGCACCGATTCGGGTCAGAAATGAAACGATCCACGGAATCGGCTACAAACAAAACGAACGCACAGAATTCAATTTTTTGGACCCAATAGTGATGTTTTGGTTCGTTTGGGTCAGTTTCATTACTGCACCGAAAACCATGCTGGGGTTGCATTTAATGCACCGATTCGGGTCAGAAATCAAACGATGCACGGAATCGGCTAGAAACGAGATGAACGCACCCAATTCACTTTTTCGGACCCAATAGTGATGTTTTGGTTCGTTTGGGCCAGTTTCGTTACTACACCGAAAACCATGCCGGGGTTGCATTTAATGCACCGATTCGGGTCGGAAACGAAACGCTGCACGGGATCATCCAGAAACAAAACGAACGCACCCTATCCACATTTTTGGACCGAATAGTGATGTTTTGGTTCGTTTGGGTCAGTTTGGTTACTGCACCGAAAACCATGCCGGGGTTGCATTTAATGCACCGATTCGGGTCGGATACGAAACGCTGCACGGGATCATCCAGAAACGAAACGAACGCACCCTATCCACATTTTTGGAGCGAATAGTGATGTTTTGGTTCGTTTGGGTCAGTTTGGTTACTGCACCGAAAACCATGCCGGGGTTGCATTTAATGCACCGATTCGGGTCGGAAACGAAACGATGCAAAGAATCGGCTAGAAACGAAACGAATGCACCCAATTCACTTTTTTGGACCCAATAGTGATGTTTTGGTTCGTTTGGGTCAGTTTCGTTACTGCACCGAAAACCATGCCGGGGTTGCATTTAATGCACCGATTCGGGTCGGAAATGAAACGATGCACGGAATCGTCCAGAAACGAAAGGAACGCACCCTATCCACTTTTTTCGACCCAATGGTGATGTTTTGGTTCGTTTGGGTCAGTTTCGTTACTGCACCTAAAACCATGCCGGGGTTGCATTTAATGCACCGATTCGGGTCGGAAACGAAACGATGCAAAGAATCGGCTAGAAACGAAACGAATGCACCCTATCCACTTTTTTGGACCCAATAGTGATGTTTTGGTTCGTTTGGGTCAGTTTCGTTACTGCACCGAAAACCATGTCAGGCTTGCATTTAATGCACCAATTCGAGTCGGAAACGAAACGATGCACGGAATCGTCCAGAAACGAAAGGAACGCACCCTATCCACTTTTTTCGACCCAATAGTGATGTTTTGGTTCGTTTGGGTCAGTTTCGTTACTGCACCGAAAACCATGCCGGGGTTGCATTTAATGCACCGATTCGGGTCGGAAACGAAAGGGTGCACGGGATCGGCTAGAAACGAAACGAACGCACCCAATTCACTTTTTTGGACCCAATAGTGATGTTTTGGTTCGTTTGGGTCAGTTTCGTTACTACACCGAAAACCATGCCGGGGTTGCATTTAATGCACCGATTCGGGTCAGAAATGAAACGATCCACGGAATCGGCTACAAACAAAACGAACGCACAGAATTCAATTTTTTGGACCCAATAGTGATGTTTTGGTTCGTTTGGGTCAGTTTCATTACTGCACCGAAAACCATGCTGGGGTTGCATTTAATGCACCGATTCGGGTCAGAAATCAAACGATGCACGGAATCGGCTAGAAACGAGATGAACGCACCCAATTCACTTTTTCGGACCCAATAGTGATGTTTTGGTTCGTTTGGGCCAGTTTCGTTACTACACCGAAAACCATGCCGGGGTTGCATTTAATGCACCGATTCGGGTCGGAAACGAAACGCTGCACGGGATCATCCAGAAACAAAACGAACGCACCCTATCCACATTTTTGGACCGAATAGTGATGTTTTGGTTCGTTTGGGTCAGTTTGGTTACTGCACCGAAAACCATGCCGGGGTTGCATTTAATGCACCGATTCGGGTCGGAAACGAAACGCTGCACGGGATCATCCAGAAACGAAACGAACGCACCCTATCCACATTTTTGGAGCGAATAGTGATGTTTTGGTTCGTTTGGGTCAGTTTGGTTACTGCACCGAAAACCATGCCGGGGTTGCATTTAATGCACCGATTCGGGTCGGAAACGAAACGATGCAAAGAATCGGCTAGAAACGAAACGAATGCACCCAATTCACTTTTTTGGACCCAATAGTGATGTTTTGGTTCGTTTGGGTCAGTTTCGTTACTGCACCGAAAACCATGCCGGGGTTGCATTTAATGCACCGATTCGGGTCGGAAATGAAACGATGCACGGAATCGTCCAGAAACGAAAGGAACGCACCCTATCCACTTTTTTCGACCCAATGGTGATGTTTTGGTTCGTTTGGGTCAGTTTCGTTACTGCACCTAAAACCATGCCGGGGTTGCATTTAATGCACCGATTCGGGTCGGAAACGAAACGATGCAAAGAATCGGCTAGAAACGAAACGAATGCACCCTATCCACTTTTTTGGACCCAATAGTGATGTTTTGGTTCGTTTGGGTCAGTTTCGTTACTGCACCGAAAACCATGTCGGGCTTGCATTTAATGCACCAATTCGAGTCGGAAACGAAACGATGCACGGAATCGTCCAGAAACGAAAGGAACGCACCCTATCCACTTTTTTCGACCCAATAGTGATGTTTTGGTTCGTTTGGGTCAGTTTCGTTACTGCACCGAAAACCATGCCGGGGTTGCATTTAATGCACCGATTCGGGTCGGAAACGAAAGGGTGCACGGGATCGGCTAGAAACGAAACGAACGCACCCAATTCACTTTTTTGGACCCAATAGTGATGTTTTGGTTCGTTTGGGTCAGTTTCGTTACTACACCGAAAACCATGCCGGGGTTGCATTTAATGCACCGATTCGGGTCAGAAATGAAACGATCCACGGAATCGGCTACAAACAAAACGAACGCACAGAATTCAATTTTTTGGACCCAATAGTGATGTTTTGGTTCGTTTGGGTCAGTTTCATTACTGCACCGAAAACCATGCTGGGGTTGCATTTAATGCACCGATTCGGGTCAGAAATCAAACGATGCACGGAATCGGCTAGAAACGAGATGAACGCACCCAATTCACTTTTTTGGACCCAATAGTGATGTTTTGGTTCATTTGGGTCAGTTTCGTTACTGCACCGAAAACCATGCCGGGGTTGCATTTAATGCATCGATTCGGGTCGGAAACGAAACGCTGCACGGAATCATCCAGAAACAAAACGAACGCACCCTATCCACATTTTTGGACCGAATAGTGATGTTTTGGTTCGTTTGGGTCAGTTTGGTTACTGCACCGAAAACCATGCCGGGGTTGCATTTAATGCACCGATTCGGGTCGGAAACGAAACGATGCAAAGAATCGGCTAGAAACGAAACGAATGCACCCAATTCACTTTTTTGGACCCAATAGTGATGTTTTGGTTCGTTTGGGTCAGTTTCGTTACTGCACCGAAAACCATGCCGGGGTTGCATTTAATGCACCGATTCGGGTCGGAAATGAAACGATGCACGGAATCGTCCAGAAACGAAAGGAACGCACCCTATCCACTTTTTTCGACCCAATGGTGATGTTTTGGTTCGTTTGGGTCAGTTTCGTTACTGCTCCTAAAACCATGCCGGGGTTGCATTTAATGCACCGATTCGGGTCGGAAACGAAACGATGCAAAGAATCGGCTAGAAACGAAACGAATGCACCCTATCCACTTTTTTGGACCCAATAGTGATGTTTTGGTTCGTTTGGGTCAGTTTCGTTACTGCACCGAAAACCATGTCGGGCTTGCATTTAATGCACCAATTCGAGTCGGAAACGAAACGATGCACGGAATCGTCCAGAAACGAAAGGAACGCACCCTATCCACTTTTTTCGACCCAATAGTGATGTTTTGGTTCGTTTGGGTCAGTTTCGTTACTGCACCGAAAACCATGCCGGGGTTGCATTTAATGCACCGATTCGGGTCGGAAACGAAACGGTGCACGGGATCGGCTAGAAACGAAACGAACACACCCAATTCACTTTTTTGGACCCAATAGTGATGTTTTGGTTCGTTTGGGTCAGTTTCGTTACTACACCGAAAACCATGCCGGGGTTGCATTTAATGCACAGATTCGGGTCAGAAATGAAACGATCCACGGAATCGGCTACAAACAAAACGAACGCACAGAATTCAATTTTTTGGACCCAATAGTGATGTTTTGGTTCGTTTGGGTCAGTTTCATTACTGCACCGAAAACCATGCTGGGGTTGCATTTAATGCACCGATTCGGGTCAGAAATCAAACGATGCACGGAATCGGCTAGAAACGAGATGAACGCACCCAATTCACTTTTTCGGACCCAATAGTGATGTTTTGGTTCGTTTGGGTCAGTTTCGTTACTACACCGAAAACCATGCCGGGGTTGCATTTAATGCACCGATTCTGGTCAGAAATGAAACGATCCACGGAATCGGCTACAAACAAAACGAACGCATAGAATTCAATTTTTTGGACCCAATAGTGATGTTTTGGTTCGTTTGGGTCAGTTTCGTTACTGCACCGAAAACCATGCTGGGGTTGCATTTAATGCACCGATTCGGGTCAGAAATCAAACGATCCACGGAATCGGCTAGAAACAAAACGAACGCACCCTATCCACATTTTTGGACCCAATAGTGATGTTTTGGTTCGTTTGGGTCAGTTTCGTTACTGCACCGAAAACCATGCCGGGGTTGCATTTAATGCACCGATTCGGGTCGGAAACGAAACGCTGCACGGGATCATCCAGAAACAAAACGAACGCACCCTATCCACATTTTTGGACCGAATAGTGATGTTTTGGTTCGTTTGGGTCAGTTTGGTTACTGCACCGAAAACCATGCCGGGGTTGCATTTAATGCACTGATTCGGGTCGGAAACGAAACGCTGCACGGGATCATCCAGAAACGAAACGAACGCACCCTATCCACATTTTTGGAGCGAATAGTGATGTTTTGGTTCGTTTGGGTCAGTTTGGTTACTGCACCGAAAACCATGCCGGGGTTGCATTTAATGCACCGATTCGGGTCGGAAACGAAACGATGCAAAGAATCGGCTAGAAACGAAACGAATGCACCCAATTCACTTTTTTGGACCCAATAGTGATGTTTTGGTTCGTTTGGGTCAGTTTCGTTACTGCACCGAAAACCATGCCGGGGTTGCATTTAATGCACCGATTCGGGTCGGAAATGAAACGATGCACGGAATCGTCCAGAAACGAAAGGAACGCACCCTATCCACTTTTTTCGACCCAATGGTGATGTTTTGGTTCGTTTGGGTCAGTTTCGTTACTGCACCTAAAACCATGCCGGGGTTGCATTTAATGCACCGATTCGGGTCGGAAACGAAACGATGCAAAGAATCGGCTAGAAACGAAACGAAGGCACCCTATCCACTTTTTTGGACCCAATAGTGATGTTTTGGTTCGTTTGGGTCAGTTTCGTTACTGCACCGAAAACCATGTCGGGCTTGCATTTAATGCACCAATTCGAGTCGGAAACGAAACGATGCACGGAATCGTCCAGAAACGAAAGGAACGCACCCTATCCACTTTTTTCGACCCAATAGTGATGTTTTGGTTCGTTTGGGTCAGTTTCGTTACTGCACCGAAAACCATGCCGGGGTTGCATTTAATGCACCGATTCGGGTCGGAAACGAAACGGTGCACGGGATCGGCTAGAAACGAAACGAACGCACCCAATTCACTTTTTTGGACCCAATAGTGATGTTTTGGTTCGTTTGGGTCAGTTTCGTTACTACACCGAAAACCATGCCGGGGTTGCATTTAATGCACCGATTCGGGTCAGAAATGAAACAATCCACGGAATCGGCTACAAACAAAACGAACGCACAGAATTCAATTTTTTGGACCCAATAGTGATGTTTTGGTTCGTTTGGGTCAGTTTCATTACTGCACCGAAAACCATGCTGGGGTTGCATTTAATGCACCGATTCGGGTCAGAAATCAAACGATGCACGGAATCGGCTAGAAACGAGATGAACGCACCCAATTCACTTTTTCGGACCCAATAGTGATGTTTTGGTTCGTTTGGGTCAGTTTCGTTACTACACCGAAAACCATGCCGGGGTTGCATTTAATGCACCGATTCGGGTCGGAAACGAAACGCTGCACGGAATCATCCAGAAACAAAACGAACGCACCCTATCCACATTTTTGGACCGAATAGTGATGTTTTGGTTCGTTTGGGTCAGTTTGGTTAGTGCACCGAAAACCATGCCGGGGTTGCATTTAATGCACCGATTCGGGTCGGAAACGAAACGATGCAAAGAATCGGCTAGAAACGAAACGAATGCACCCAATTCACTTTTTTGGACCCAATAGTGATGTTTTGGTTCGTTTGGGTCAGTTTCGTTACTGCACCGAAAACCATGTCGGGCTTGCATTTAATGCACCAATTCGAGTCGGAAACGAAACGATGCACGGAATCGTCCAGAAACGAAAGGAACGCACCCTATCCACTTTTTTCGACCCAATAGTGATGTTTTGGTTCGTTTGGGTCAGTTTCGTTACTGCACCGAAAACCATGCCGGGGTTGCATTTAATGCACCGATTCGGGTCGGAAACGAAACGGTGCACGGGATCGGCTAGAAACGAAACGAACACACCCAATTCACTTTTTTGGACCCAATAGTGATGTTTTGGTTCGTTTGGGTCAGTTTCGTTACTACACCGAAAACCATGCCGGGGTTGCATTTAATGCACAGATTCGGGTCAGAAATGAAACGATCCACGGAATCGGCTACAAACAAAACGAACGCACAGAATTCAATTTTTTGGACCCAATAGTGATGTTTTGGTTCGTTTGGGTCAGTTTCATTACTGCACCGAAAACCATGCTGGGGTTGCATTTAATGCACCGATTCGGGTCAGAAATCAAACGATGCACGGAATCGGCTAGAAACGAGATGAACGCACCCAATTCACTTTTTCGGACCCAATAGTGATGTTTTGGTTCGTTTGGGTCAGTTTCGTTACTACACCGAAAACCATGCCGGGGTTGCATTTAATGCACCGATTCTGGTCAGAAATGAAACGATCCACGGAATCGGCTACAAACAAAACGAACGCATAGAATTCAATTTTTTGGACCCAATAGTGATGTTTTGGTTCGTTTGGGTCAGTTTCGTTACTGCACCGAAAACCATGCTGGGGTTGCATTTAATGCACCGATTCGGGTCAGAAATCAAACGATCCACGGAATCGGCTAGAAACAAAACGAACGCACCCTATCCACATTTTTGGACCCAATAGTGATGTTTTGGTTCGTTTGGGTCAGTTTCGTTACTGCACCGAAAACCATGCCGGGGTTGCATTTAATGCACCGATTCGGGTCGGAAACGAAACGCTGCACGGGATCATCCAGAAACAAAACGAACGCACCCTATCCACATTTTTGGACCGAATAGTGATGTTTTGGTTCGTTTGGGTCAGTTTGGTTACTGCACCGAAAACCATGCCGGGGTTGCATTTAATGCACTGATTCGGGTCGGAAACGAAACGCTGCACGGGATCATCCAGAAACGAAACGAACGCACCCTATCCACATTTTTGGAGCGAATAGTGATGTTTTGGTTCGTTTGGGTCAGTTTGGTTACTGCACCGAAAACCATGCCGGGGTTGCATTTAATGCACCGATTCGGGTCGGAAACGAAACGATGCAAAGAATCGGCTAGAAACGAAACGAATGCACCCAATTCACTTTTTTGGACCCAATAGTGATGTTTTGGTTCGTTTGGGTCAGTTTCGTTACTGCACCGAAAACCATGCCGGGGTTGCATTTAATGCACCGATTCGGGTCGGAAATGAAACGATGCACGGAATCGTCCAGAAACGAAAGGAACGCACCCTATCCACTTTTTTCGACCCAATGGTGATGTTTTGGTTCGTTTGGGTCAGTTTCGTTACTGCACCTAAAACCATGCCGGGGTTGCATTTAATGCACCGATTCGGGTCGGAAACGAAACGATGCAAAGAATCGGCTAGAAACGAAACGAATGCACCCTATCCACTTTTTTGGACCCAATAGTGATGTTTTGGTTCGTTTGGGTCAGTTTCGTTACTGCACCGAAAACCATGTCGGGCTTGCATTTAATGCACCAATTCGAGTCGGAAACGAAACGATGCACGGAATCGTCCAGAAACGAAAGGAACGCACCCTATCCACTTTTTTCGACCCAATAGTGATGTTTTGGTTCGTTTGGGTCAGTTTCGTTACTGCACCGAAAACCATGCCGGGGTTGCATTTAATGCACCGATTCGGGTCGGAAACGAAACGGTGCACGGGATCGGCTAGAAACGAAACGAACGCACCCAATTCACTTTTTTGGACCCAATAGTGATGTTTTGGTTCGTTTGGGTCAGTTTCGTTACTACACCGAAAACCATGCCGGGGTTGCATTTAATGCACCGATTCGGGTCAGAAATGAAACGATCCACGGAATCGGCTACAAACAAAACGAACGCACAGAATTCAATTTTTTGGACCCAATAGTGATGTTTTGGTTCGTTTGGGTCAGTTTCATTACTGCACCGAAAACCATGCTGGGGTTGCATTTAATGCACCGATTCGGGTCAGAAATCAAACGATGCACGGAATCGGCTAGAAACGAGATGAACGCACCCAATTCACTTTTTCGGACCCAATAGTGATGTTTTGGTTCGTTTGGGTCAGTTTCGTTACTACACCGAAAACCATGCCGGGGTTGCATTTAATGCACCGATTCGGGTCGGAAACGAAACGCTGCACGGAATCATCCAGAAACAAAACGAACGCACCCTATCCACATTTTTGGACCGAATAGTGATGTTTTGGTTCGTTTGGGTCAGTTTGGTTAGTGCACCGAAAACCATGCCGGGGTTGCATTTAATGCACCGATTCGGGTCGGAAACGAAACGATGCAAAGAATCGGCTAGAAACGAAACGAATGCACCCAATTCACTTTTTTGGACCCAATAGTGATGTTTTGGTTCGTTTGGGTCAGTTTCGTTACTGCACCGAAAACCATGCCGGGGTTGCATTTAATGCACCGATTCGGGTCGGAAATGAAACGATGCACGGAATCATCCAGAAACGAAAGGAACGCACCCTATCCACTTTTTTCGACCCAATGGTGATGTTTTGGTTCGTTTGGGTCAGTTTCGTTACTGCACCTAAAACCATGCCGGGGTTGCATTTAATGCACCGATTCGGGTCGGAAACGAAACGATGCAAAGAATCGGCTAGAAACGAAACGAATGCACCCTATCCACTTTTTTGGACCCAATAGTGATGTTTTGGTTCGTTTGGGTCAGTTTCGTTACTGCACCGAAAACCATGTCGGGCTTGCATTTAATGCACCAATTCGAGTCGGAAACGAAACGATGCACGGAATCGTCCAAAAACGAAAGGAACGCACCCTATCCACTTTTTTCGACCCAATAGTGATGTTTTGGTTCGTTTGGGTTAGTTTCGTTACTGCACCGAAAACCATGCCGGGGTTGCATTTAATGCACCGATTCGGGTCGGAAACGAAACGGTGCACGGGATCGGCTAGAAACGAAACGAACGCACCCAATTCACTTTTTTGGACCCAATAGTGATGTTTTGGTTCGTTTGGGTCAGTTTCGTTACTACACCGAAAACCATGCCGGGGTTGCATTTAATGCACCGATTCGGGTCAGAAATGAAACGATCCACGAAATCGGCTACAAACAAAACGAACGCACAGAATTCAATTTTTTGGACCCAATAGTGATATTTTGGTTCGTTTGGGTCAGTTTCGTTACTGCACCGAAAACCATGCTGGGGTTGCATTTAATGCACCGATTCGGGTCAGAAATCAAACGATGCACGGAATCGGCTAGAAACGAGATGAACGCACCCAATTCACTTTTTTGGACCCAATAGTGATGTTTTGGTTCATTTGGGTCAGTTTCGTTACTGCACCGAAAACCATGCCGGGGTTGCATTTAATGCACCGATTCGGGTCGGAAACGAAACGCTGCACGGAATCATCCAGAAACAAAACGAACGCACCCTATCCACATTTTTGGACCGAATAGTGATGTTTTGGTTCGTTTGGGTCAGTTTGGTTAGTGCACCGAAAACCATGCCGGGGTTGCATTTAATGCACCGATTCGGGTCGGAAACGAAACGATGCAAAGAATCGGCTAGAAACGAAACGAATGCACCCAATTCACTTTTTTGGACCCAATAGTGATGTTTTGGTTCGTTTGGGTCAGTTTCGTTACTGCACCGAAAACCATGCCGGGGTTGCATTTAATGCACCGATTCGGGTCGGAAATGAAACGATGCACGGAATCGTCCAGAAACGAAAGGAACGCACCCTATCCACTTTTTTCGACCCAATGGTGATGTTTTGGTTCGTTTGGGTCAGTTTCGTTACTGCACCTAAAACCATGCCGGGGTTGCATTTAATGCACCGATTCGGGTCGGAAACGAAACGATGCAAAGAATCGGCTAGAAACGAAACGAATGCACCCTATCCACTTTTTTGGACCCAATAGTGATGTTTTGGTTCGTTTGGGTCAGTTTCGTTACTGCACCGAAAACCATGTCGGGCTTGCATTTAATGCACCAATTCGAGTCGGAAACGAAACGATGCACGGAATCGTCCAAAAACGAAAGGAACGCACCCTATCCACTTTTTTCGACCCAATAGTGATGTTTTGGTTCGTTTGGGTTAGTTTCGTTACTGCACCGAAAACCATGCCGGGGTTGCATTTAATGCACCGATTCGGGTCGGAAACGAAACGGTGCACGGGATCGGCTAGAAACGAAACGAACGCACCCAATTCACTTTTTTGGACCCAATAGTGATGTTTTGGTTCGTTTGGGTCAGTTTCGTTACTACACCGAAAACCATGCCGGGGTTGCATTTAATGCACCGATTCGGGTCAGAAATGAAACGATCCACGGAATCGGCTACAAACAAAACGAACGCACAGAATTCAATTTTTTGGACCCAATAGTGATATTTTGGTTCGTTTGGGTCAGTTTCGTTACTGCACCGAAAACCATGCTGGGGTTGCATTTAATGCACCGATTCGGGTCAGAAATCAAACGATGCACGGAATCGGCTAGAAACGAGATGAACGCACCCAATTCACTTTTTTGGACCCAATAGTGATGTTTTGGTTCATTTGGGTCAGTTTCGTTACTGCACCGAAAACCATGCCGGGGTTGCATTTAATGCACCGATTCGGGTCGGAAACGAAACGCTGCACGGAATCATCCAGAAACAAAACGAACGCACCCTATCCACATTTTTGGACCGAATAGTGATGTTTTGGTTCGTTTGGGTCAGTTTGGTTACTGCACCGAAAACCATGCCGGGGTTGCATTTAATGCACCGATTCGGGTCGGAAACGAAACGATGCAAAGAATCGGCTAGAAACGAAACGAATGCACCCAATTCACTTTTTTGGACCCAATAGTGATGTTTTGGTTCGTTTGGGTCAGTTTCGTTACTGCACCGAAAACCATGCCGGGGTTGCATTTAATGCACCGATTCGGGTCGGAAATGAAACGATGCACGGAATCGTCCAGAAACGAAAGGAACGCACCCTATCCACTTTTTTCGACCCAATGGTGATGTTTTGGTTCGTTTGGGTCAGTTTCGTTACTGCACCTAAAACCATGCCGGGGTTGCATTTAATGCACCGATTCGGGTCGGAAACGAAACGATGCAAAGAATCGGCTAGAAACGAAACGAATGCACCCTATCCACTTTTTTGGACCCAATAGTGATGTTTTGGTTCGTTTGGGTCAGTTTCGTTACTGCACCGAAAACCATGTCGGGCTTGCATTTAATGCACCAATTCGAGTCGGAAACGAAACGATGCACGGAATCGTCCAGAAACGAAAGGAACGCACCCTATCCACTTTTTTCGACCCAATAGTGATGTTTTGGTTCGTTTGGGTCAGTTTCGTTACTGCACCGAAAACCATGCCGGGGTTGCATTTAATGCACCGATTCGGGTCGGAAACGAAACGGTGCACGGGATCGGCTAGAAACGAAACGAACGCACCCAATTCACTTTTTTGGACCCAATAGTGATGTTTTGGTTCGTTTGGGTCAGTTTCGTTACTACACCGAAAACCATGCCGGGGTTGCATTTAATGCACCGATTCGGGTCAGAAATGAAACGATCCACGGAATCGGCTACAAACAAAACGAACGCACAGAATTCAATTTTTTGGACCCAATAGTGATGTTTTGGTTCGTTTGGGTCAGTTTCATTACTGCACCGAAAACCATGCTGGGGTTGCATTTAATGCACCGATTCGGGTCAGAAATCAAACGATGCACGGAATCGGCTAGAAACGAGATGAACGCACCCAATTCACTTTTTCGGACCCAATAGTGATGTTTTGGTTCGTTTGGGTCAGTTTCGTTACTACACCGAAAACCATGCCGGGGTTGCATTTAATGCACCGATTCGGGTCGGAAACGAAACGCTGCACGGAATCATCCAGAAACAAAACGAACGCACCCTATCCACATTTTTGGACCGAATAGTGATGTTTTGGTTCGTTTGGGTCAGTTTGGTTACTGCACCGAAAACCATGCCGGGGTTGCATTTAATGCACCGATTCGGGTCGGAAACGAAACGATGCAAAGAATCGGCTAGAAACGAAACGAATGCACCCAATTCACTTTTTTGGACCCAATAGTGATGTTTTGGTTCGTTTGGGTCAGTTTCGTTACTGCACCGAAAACCATGCCGGGGTTGCATTTAATGCACCGATTCGGGTCGGAAATGAAACGATGCACGGAATCGTCCAGAAACGAAAGGAACGCACCCTATCCACTTTTTTCGACCCAATGGTGATGTTTTGGTTCGTTTGGGTCAGTTTCGTTACTGCACCTAAAACCATGCCGGGGTTGCATTTAATGCACCGATTCGGGTCGGAAACGAAACGATGCAAAGAATCGGCTAGAAACGAAACGAATGCACCCTATCCACTTTTTTGGACCCAATAGTGATGTTTTGGTTCGTTTGGGTCAGTTTCGTTACTGCACCGAAAACCATGTCGGGCTTGCATTTAATGCACCAATTCGAGTCGGAAACAAAACGATGCACGGAATCGTCCAGAAACGAAAGGAACGCACCCTATCCACTTTTTTCGACCCAAAAGTGATGTTTTGGTTCGTTTGGGTCAGTTTCGTTACTGCACCGAAAACCATGCCGGGGTTGCATTTAATGCACCGATTCGGGTCGGAAACGAAACGGTGCACGGGATCGGCTAGAAACGAAACGAACACACCCAATTCACTTTTTTGGACCCAATAGTGATGTTTTGGTTCGTTTGGGTCAGTTTCGTTACTACACCGAAAACCATGCCGGGGTTGCATTTAATGCACAGATTCGGGTCAGAAATGAAACGATCCACGGAATCGGCTACAAACAAAACGAACGCACAGAATTCAATTTTTTGGACCCAATAGTGATGTTTTGGTTCGTTTGGGTCAGTTTCATTACTGCACCGAAAACCATGCTGGGGTTGCATTTAATGCACCGATTCGGGTCAGAAATCAAACGATGCACGGAATCGGCTAGAAACGAGATGAACGCACCCAATTCACTTTTTCGGACCCAATAGTGATGTTTTGGTTCGTTTGGGTCAGTTTCGTTACTACACCGAAAACCATGCCGGGGTTGCATTTAATGCACCGATTCTGGTCAGAAATGAAACGATCCACGGAATCGGCTACAAACAAAACGAACGCATAGAATTCAATTTTTTGGACCCAATAGTGATGTTTTGGTTCGTTTGGGTCAGTTTCGTTACTGCACCGAAAACCATGCTGGGGTTGCATTTAATGCACCGATTCGGGTCAGAAATCAAACGATCCACGGAATCGGCTAGAAACAAAACGAACGCACCCTATCCACATTTTTGGACCCAATAGTGATGTTTTGGTTCGTTTGGGTCAGTTTCGTTACTGCACCGAAAACCATGCCGGGGTTGCATTTAATGCACCGATTCGGGTCGGAAACGAAACGCTGCACGGGATCATCCAGAAACAAAACGAACGCACCCTATCCACATTTTTGGACCGAATAGTGATGTTTTGGTTCGTTTGGGTCAGTTTGGTTACTGCACCGAAAACCATGCCGGGGTTGCATTTAATGCACCGATTCGGGTCGGAAACGAAACGCTGCACGGGATCATCCAGAAACGAAACGAACGCACCCTATCCACATTTTTGGAGCGAATAGTGATGTTTTGGTTCGTTTGGGTCAGTTTGGTTACTGCACCGAAAACCATGCCGGGGTTGCATTTAATGCACCGATTCGGGTCGGAAACGAAACGATGCAAAGAATCGGCTAGAAACGAAACGAATGCACCCAATTCACTTTTTTGGACCCAATAGTGATGTTTTGGTTCGTTTGGGTCAGTTTCGTTACTGCACCGAAAACCATGCCGGGGTTGCATTTAATGCACCGATTCGGGTCGGAAATGAAACGATGCACGGAATCGTCCAGAAACGAAAGGAACGCACCCTATCCACTTTTTTCGACCCAATGGTGATGTTTTGGTTCGTTTGGGTCAGTTTCGTTACTGCACCTAAAACCATGCCGGGGTTGCATTTAATGCACCGATTCGGGTCGGAAACGAAACGATGCAAAGAATCGGCTAGAAACGAAACGAATGCACCCTATCCACTTTTTTGGACCCAATAGTGATGTTTTGGTTCGTTTGGGTCAGTTTCGTTACTGCACCGAAAACCATGTCGGGCTTGCATTTAATGCACCAATTCGAGTCGGAAACGAAACGATGCACGGAATCGTCCAGAAACGAAAGGAACGCACCCTATCCACTTTTTTCGACCCAATAGTGATGTTTTGGTTCGTTTGGGTCAGTTTCGTTACTGCACCGAAAACCATGCCGGGGTTGCATTTAATGCACCGATTCGGGTCGGAAACGAAACGGTGCACGGGATCGGCTAGAAACGAAACGAACGCACCCAATTCACTTTTTTGGACCCAATAGTGATGTTTTGGTTCGTTTGGGTCAGTTTCGTTACTACACCGAAAACCATGCCGGGGTTGCATTTAATGCACCGATTCGGGTCAGAAATGAAACGATCCACGGAATCGGCTACAAACAAAACGAACGCACAGAATTCAATTTTTTGGACCCAATAGTGATGTTTTGGTTCGTTTGGGTCAGTTTCATTACTGCACCGAAAACCATGCTGGGGTTGCATTTAATGCACCGATTCGGGTCAGAAATCAAACGATGCACGGAATCGGCTAGAAACGAGATGAACGCACCCAATTCACTTTTTCGGACCCAATAGTGATGTTTTGGTTCGTTTGGGTCAGTTTCGTTACTACACCGAAAACCATGCCGGGGTTGCATTTAATGCACCGATTCGGGTCGGAAACGAAACGCTGCACGGAATCATCCAGAAACAAAACGAACGCACCCTATCCACATTTTTGGACCGAATAGTGATGTTTTGGTTCGTTTGGGTCAGTTTGGTTACTGCACCGAAAACCATGCCGGGGTTGCATTTAATGCACCGATTCGGGTCGGAAACGAAACGATGCAAAGAATCGGCTAGAAACGAAACGAATGCACCCAATTCACTTTTTTGGACCCAATAGTGATGTTTTGGTTCGTTTGGGTCAGTTTCGTTACTGCACCGAAAACCATGCCGGGGTTGCATTTAATGCACCGATTCGGGTCGGAAATGAAACGATGCACGGAATCGTCCAGAAACGAAAGGAACGCACCCTATCCACTTTTTTCGACCCAATGGTGATGTTTTGGTTCGTTTGGGTCAGTTTCGTTACTGCACCTAAAACCATGCCGGGGTTGCATTTAATGCACCGATTCGGGTCGGAAACGAAACGATGCAAAGAATCGGCTAGAAACGAAACGAATGCACCCTATCCACTTTTTTGGACCCAATAGTGATGTTTTGGTTCGTTTGGGTCAGTTTCGTTACTGCACCGAAAACCATGTCGGGCTTGCATTTAATGCACCAATTCGAGTCGGAAACGAAACGATGCACGGAATCGTCCAGAAACGAAAGGAACGCACCCTATCCACTTTTTTCGACCCAATAGTGATGTTTTGGTTCGTTTGGGTCAGTTTCGTTACTGCACCGAAAACCATGCCGGGGTTGCATTTAATGCACCGATTCGGGTCGGAAACGAAACGGTGCACGGGATCGGCTAGAAACGAAACGAACGCACCCAATTCACTTTTTTGGACCCAATAGTGATGTTTTGGTTCGTTTGGGTCAGTTTCGTTACTACACCGAAAACCATGCCGGGGTTGCATTTAATGCACCGATTCGGGTCAGAAATGAAACGATCCACGGAATCGGCTAGAAACGAGATGAACGCACAGAATTCAATTTTTTGGACCCAATAGTGATGTTTTGGTTCGTTTGGGTCAGTTTCATTACTGCACTGAAAACCATGCTGGGGTTGCATTTAATGCACCGATTCGGGTCAGAAATCAAACGATGCACGGAATCGGCTAGAAACGAGATGAACGCACCCAATTCACTTTTTCGGACCCAATAGTGATGTTTTGGTTCGTTTGGGTCAGTTTCGTTACTACACCGAAAACCATGCCGGGGTTGCATTTAATGCACCGATTCGGGTCGGAAACGAAACGCTGCACGGAATCATCCAGAAACAAAACGAACGCACCCTATCCACATTTTTGGACCGAATAGTGATGTTTTGGTTCGTTTGGGTCAGTTTGGTTACTGCACCGAAAACCATGCCGGGGTTGCATTTAATGCACCGATTCGGGTCGGAAACGAAACGATGCAAAGAATCGGCTAGAAACGAAACGAATGCACCCAATTCACTTTTTTGGACCCAATAGTGATGTTTTGGTTCGTTTGGGTCAGTTTCGTTACTGCACCGAAAACCATGCCGGGGTTGCATTTAATGCACCGATTCGGGTCGGAAATGAAACGATGCACGGAATCGTCCAGAAACGAAAGGAACGCACCCTATCCACTTTTTTCGACCCAATGGTGATGTTTTGGTTCGTTTGGGTCAGTTTCGTTACTGCACCTAAAACCATGCCGGGGTTGCATTTAATGCACCGATTCGGGTCGGAAACGAAACGATGCAAAGAATCGGCTAGAAACGAAACGAATGCACCCTATCCACTTTTTTGGACCCAATAGTGATGTTTTGGTTCGTTTGGGTCAGTTTCGTTACTGCACCGAAAACCATGTCGGGCTTGCATTTAATGCACCAATTCGAGTCGGAAACAAAACGATGCACGGAATCGTCCAGAAACGAAAGGAACGCACCCTATCCACTTTTTTCGACCCAATAGTGATGTTTTGGTTCGTTTGGGTCAGTTTCGTTACTGCACCGAAAACCATGCCGGGGTTGCATTTAATGCACCGATTCGGGTCGGAAACGAAACGGTGCACGGGATCGGCTAGAAACGAAACGAACGCACCCAATTCACTTTTTTGGACCCAATAGTGATGTTTTGGTTCGTTTGGGTCAGTTTCGTTACTACACCGAAAACCATGCCGGGGTTGCATTTAATGCACAGATTCGGGTCAGAAATGAAACGATCCACGGAATCGGCTACAAACAAAACGAACGCACAGAATTCAATTTTTTGGACCCAATAGTGATGTTTTGGTTCGTTTGGGTCAGTTTCATTACTGCACCGAAAACCATGCTGGGGTTGCATTTAATGCACCGATTCGGGTCAGAAATCAAACGATGCACGGAATCGGCTACAAACGAGATGAACGCACCCAATTCACTTTTTCGGACCCAATAGTGATGTTTTGGTTCGTTTGGGTCAGTTTCGTTACTACACCGAAAACCATGCCGGGGTTGCATTTAATGCACCGATTCTGGTCAGAAATGAAACGATCCACGGAATCGGCTACAAACAAAACGAACGCATAGAATTCAATTTTTTGGACCCAATAGTGATGTTTTGGTTCGTTTGGGTCAGTTTCGTTACTGCACCGAAAACCATGCTGGGGTTGCATTTAATGCACCGATTCGGGTCAGAAATCAAACGATCCACGGAATCGGCTAGAAACAAAACGAACGCACCCTATCCACATTTTTGGACCCAATAGTGATGTTTTGGTTCGTTTGGGTCAGTTTCGTTACTGCACCGAAAACCATGCCGGGGTTGCATTTAATGCACCGATTCGGGTCAGAAACGAAACGCTGCACGGGATCATCCAGAAACAAAACGAACGCACCCTATCCACATTTTTGGACCGAATAGTGATGTTTTGGTTCGTTTGGGTCAGTTTGGTTACTGCACCGAAAACCATGCCGGGGTTGCATTTAATGCACCGATTCGGGTCGGAAACGAAACGCTGCACGGGATCATCCAGAAACGAAACGAACGCACCCTATCCACATTTTTGGAGCGAATAGTGATGTTTTGGTTCGTTTGGGTCAGTTTGGTTACTGCACCGAAAACCATGCCGGGGTTGCATTTAATGCACCGATTCGGGTCGGAAACGAAACGATGCAAAGAATCGGCTAGAAACGAAACGAATGCACCCAATTCACTTTTTTGGACCCAATAGTGATGTTTTGGTTCGTTTGGGTCAGTTTCGTTACTGCACCGAAAACCATGCCGGGGTTGCATTTAATGCACCGATTCGGGTCGGAAATGAAACGATGCACGGAATCGTCCAGAAACGAAAGGAACGCACCCTATCCACTTTTTTCGACCCAATGGTGATGTTTTGGTTCGTTTGGGTCAGTTTCGTTACTGCACCTAAAACCATGCCGGGGTTGCATTTAATGCACCGATTCGGGTCGGAAACGAAACGATGCAAAGAATCGGCTAGAAACGAAACGAATGCACCCTATCCACTTTTTTGGACCCAATAGTGATGTTTTGGTTCGTTTGGGTCAGTTTCGTTACTGCACCGAAAACCATGTCGGGCTTGCATTTAATGCACCAATTCGAGTCGGAAACGAAACGATCCACGGAATCGGCTACAAACAAAACGAACGCACAGAATTCAATTTTTTGGACCCAATAGTGATGTTTTGGTTCGTTTGGGTTAGTTTCATTACTGCACCGAAAACCATGCTGGGGTTGCATTTAATGCACCGATTCGGGTCAGAAATCAAACGATGCACGGAATCGGCTAGAAACGAGATGAACGCACCCAATTCACTTTTTCGGACCCAATAGTGATGTTTTGGTTCGTTTGGGTCAGTTTCGTTACTACACCGAAAACCATGCAGGGGTTGCATTTAATGCACCGATTCGGGTCGGAAACGAAACGCTGCACGGAATCATCCAGAAACAAAACGAACGCACCCTATCCACATTTTTGGACCGAATAGTGATGTTTTGGTTCGTTTGGGTCAGTTTGGTTACTGCACCGAAAACCATGCCGGGGTTGCATTTAATGCACCGATTCGGGTCGGAAACGAAACGATGCAAAGAATCGGCTAGAAACGAAACGAATGCACCCAATTCACTTTTTTGGACCCAATAGTGATGTTTTGGTTCGTTTGGGTCAGTTTCGTTACTGCACCGAAAACCATGCCGGGGTTGCATTTAATGCACCGATTCGGGTCGGAAATGAAACGATGCACGGAATCGTCCAGAAACGAAAGGAACGCACCCTATCCACTTTTTTCGACCCAATGGTGATGTTTTGGTTCATTTGGCTCAGTTTCGTTACTGCACCTAAAACCATGCCGGGGTTGCATTTAATGCACCGATTCGGGTCGGAAACGAAACGATGCAAAGAATCGGCTAGAAACGAAACGAATGCACCCTATCCACTTTTTTGGACCCAATAGTGATGTTTTGGTTCGTTTGGGTCAGTTTCGTTACTGCACCGAAAACCATGTCGGGCTTGCATTTAATGCACCAATTCGAGTCGGAAACAAAACGATGCACGGAATCGTCCAGAAACGAAAGGAACGCACCCTATCCACTTTTTTCGACCCAATAGTGATGTTTTGGTTCGTTTGGGTCAGTTTCGTTACTGCACCGAAAACCATGCCGGGGTTGCATTTAATGCACCGATTCGGGTCGGAAACGAAACGGTGCACGGGATCGGCTAGAAACGAAACGAACGCACCCAATTCACTTTTTTGGACCCAATAGTGATGTTTTGGTTCGTTTGGGTCAGTTTCGTTACTACACCGAAAACCATGCCGGGGTTGCATTTAATGCACAGATTCGGGTCAGAAATGAAACGATCCACGGAATCGGCTACAAACAAAACGAACGCACAGAATTCAATTTTTTGGACCCAATAGTGATGTTTTGGTTCGTTTGGGTCAGTTTCATTACTGCACCGAAAACCATGCTGGGGTTGCATTTAATGCACCGATTCGGGTCAGAAATCAAACGATGCACGGAATCGGCTAGAAACGAGATGAACGCACCCAATTCACTTTTTCGGACCCAATAGTGATGTTTTGGTTCGTTTGGGTCAGTTTCGTTACTACACCGAAAGCCATGCCGGGGTTGCATTTAATGCACCGATTCTGGTCAGAAATGAAACGATCCACGGAATCGGCTACAAACAAAACGAACGCATAGAATTCAATTTTTTGGACCCAATAGTGATGTTTTGGTTCGTTTGGGTCAGTTTCGTTACTGCACCGAAAACCATGCTGGGGTTGCATTTAATGCACCGATTCGGGTCAGAAATCAAACGATCCACGGAATCGGCTAGAAACAAAACGAACGCACCCTATCCACATTTTTGGACCCAATAGTGATGTTTTGGTTCGTTTGGGTCAGTTTCGTTACTGCACCGAAAACCATGCCGGGGTTGCATTTAATGCACCGATTCGGGTCGGAAACGAAACGCTGCACGGGATCATCCAGAAACAAAACGAACGCACCCTATCCACATTTTTGGACCGAATAGTGATGTTTTGGTTCGTTTGGGTCAGTTTGGTTACTGCACCGAAAACCATGCCGGGGTTGCATTTAATGCACCGATTCGGGTCGGAAACGAAACGCTGCACGGGATCATCCAGAAACGAAACGAACGCACCCTATCCACATTTTTGGAGCGAATAGTGATGTTTTGGTTCGTTTGGGTCAGTTTGGTTACTGCACCGAAAACCATGCCGGGGTTGCATTTAATGCACCGATTCGGGTCGGAAACGAAACGATGCAAAGAATCGGCTAGAAACGAAACGAATGCACCCAATTCACTTTTTTGGACCCAATAGTGATGTTTTGGTTCGTTTGGGTCAGTTTCGTTACTGCACCGAAAACCATGCCGGGGTTGCATTTAATGCACCGATTCGGGTCGGAAATGAAACGATGCACGGAATCGTCCAGAAACGAAAGGAACGCACCCTATCCACTTTTTTCGACCCAATGGTGATGTTTTGGTTCGTTTGGGTCAGTTTCGTTACTGCACCTAAAACCATGCCGGGGTTGCATTTAATGCACCGATTCGGGTCGGAAACGAAACGATGCAAAGAATCGGCTAGAAACGAAACGAATGCACCCTATCCACTTTTTTGGACCCAATAGTGATGTTTTGGTTCGTTTGGGTCAGTTTCGTTACTGCACCGAAAACCATGCCGGGCTTGCATTTAATGCACCAATTCGAGTCGGAAACGAAACGATGCACGGAATCGTCCAGAAACGAAAGGAACGCACCCTATCCACTTTTTTCGACCCAATAGTGATGTTTTGGTTCGTTTGGGTCAGTTTCGTTACTGCACCGAAAACCATGCCGGGGTTGCATTTAATGCACCGATTCGGGTCGGAAACGAAACGGTGCACGGGATCGGCTAGAAACGAAACGAACGCACCCAATTCACTTTTTTGGACCCAATAGTGATGTTTTGGTTCGTTTGGATCAGTTTCGTTACTACACCGAAAACCATGCCGGGGTTGCATTTAATGCACCGATTCGGGTCAGAAATGAAACGATCCACGGAATCGGCTACAAACAAAACGAACGCACAGAATTCAATTTTTTGGACCCAATAGTGATGTTTTGGTTCGTTTGGGTCAGTTTCATTACTGCACCGAAAACCATGCTGGGGTTGCATTTAATGCACCGATTCGGGTCAGAAATCAAACGATGCACGGAATCGGCTAGAAACGAGATGAACGCACCCAATTCACTTTTTCGGACCCAATAGTGATGTTTTGGTTCGTTTGGGTCAGTTTCGTTACTACACCGAAAACCATGCCGGGGTTGCATTTAATGCACCGATTCGGGTCGGAAACGAAACGCTGCACGGAATCATCCAGAAACAAAACGAACGCACCCTATCCACATTTTTGGACCGAATAGTGATGTTTTGGTTCGTTTGGGTCAGTTTGGTTACTGCACCGAAAACCATGCCGGGGTTGCATTTAATGCACCGATTCGGGTCGGAAACGAAACGATGCAAAGAATCGGCTAGAAACGAAACGAATGCACCCAATTCACTTTTTTGGACCCAATAGTGATGTTTTGGTTCGTTTGGGTCAGTTTCGTTACTGCACCGAAAACCATGCCGGGGTTGCATTTAATGCACCGATTCGGGTCGGAAATGAAACGATGCACGGAATCGTCCAGAAACGAAAGGAACGCACCCTATCCACTTTTTTCGACCCAATGGTGATGTTTTGGTTCGTTTGGGTCAGTTTCGTTACTGCACCTAAAACCATGCCGGGGTTGCATTTAATGCACCGATTCGGGTCGGAAACGAAACGATGCAAAGAATCGGCTAGAAACGAAACGAATGCACCCTATCCACTTTTTTGGACCCAATAGTGATGTTTTGGTTCGTTTGGGTCAGTTTCGTTACTGCACCGAAAACCATGTCGGGCTTGCATTTAATGCACCAATTCGAGTCGGAAACAAAACGATGCACGGAATCGTCCAGAAACGAAAGGAACGCACCCTATCCACTTTTTTCGACCCAATAGTGATGTTTTGGTTCGTTTGGGTCAGTTTCGTTACTGCACCGAAAACCATGCCGGGGTTGCATTTAATGCACCGATTCGGGTCGGAAACGAAACGGTGCACGGGATCGGCTAGAAACGAAACGAACGCACCCAATTCACTTTTTTGGACCCAATAGTGATGTTTTGGTTCGTTTGGGTCAGTTTCGTTACTACACCGAAAACCATGCCGGGGTTGCATTTAATGCACAGATTCGGGTCAGAAATGAAACGATCCACGGAATCGGCTACAAACAAAACGAACGCACAGAATTCAATTTTTTGGACCCAATAGTGATGTTTTGGTTCGTTTGGGTCAGTTTCATTACTGTACCGAAAACCATGCTGGGGTTGCATTTAATGCACCGATTCGGGTCAGAAATCAAACGATGCACGGAATCGGCTAGAAACGAGATGAACGCACCCAATTCACTTTTTCGGACCCAATAGTGATGTTTTGGTTCGTTTGGGTCAGTTTCGTTACTGCACCGAAAACCATGCCGGGGTTGCATTTAATGCACCGATTCGGGTCGGAAACGAAACGATGCAAAGAATCGGCTAGAAACGAAACGAATGCACCCAATTCACTTTTTTGGACCCAATAGTGATGTTTTGGTTCGTTTGGGTCAGTTTCGTTACTGCACCGAAAACCATGCCGGGGTTGCATTTAATGCACCGATTCGGGTCGGAAATGAAACGATGCACGGAATCGTCCAGAAACGAAAGGAACGCACCCTATCCACTTTTTTCGACCCAATAGTGATGTTTTGGTTCGTTTGGGTCAGTTTCGTTACTGCACCGAAAACTATGGCGGGGTTGCATTTAATGCACCGATTCGGGTCAGAAACGAAACGGTGCACGGGATCGGCTAGAAACGAAACGAACGCACCCAATCCACTTTTTTCGACCCAATAGTGATGTTTTGGTTCGTTTGGGTCAGTTTCGTTACTGCACCGAAAACCATGCCGGGGTTGCATTTAATGCACCGATTCGGGTCAGAAATGAAACGATCCACGGAATCGGCTACAAACAAAACGAACGCACAGAATTCAATTTTTTGGACCCAATAGTGATGTTTTGGTTCGTTTGGGTCAGTTTCATTACTGCACCGAAAACCATGCTGGGGTTGCATTTAATGCACCGATTCGGGTCAGAAATCAAACGATGCACGGAATCGGCTAGAAACGAGATGAACGCACCCAATTCACTTTTTCGGACCCAATAGTGATGTTTTGGTTCGTTTGGGTCAGTTTCGTTACTACACCGAAAACCATGCCGGGGTTGCATTTAATGCACCGATTCGGGTCGGAAACGAAACGCTGCACGGAATCATCCAGAAACAAAACGAACGCACCCTATCCACATTTTTGGACCGAATAGTGATGTTTTGGTTCGTTTGGGTCAGTTTGGTTACTGCACCGAAAACCATGCCGGGGTTGCATTTAATGCACCGATTCGGGTCGGAAACGAAACGATGCAAAGAATCGGCTAGAAACGAAACGAATGCACCCAATTCACTTTTTTGGACCCAATAGTGATGTTTTGGTTCGTTTGGGTCAGTTTCGTTACTGCACCGAAAACCATGCCGGGGTTGCATTTAATGCACCGATTCGGGTCGGAAATGAAACGATGCACGGAATCGTCCAGAAACGAAAGGAACGCACCCTATCCACTTTTTTCGACCCAATGGTGATGTTTTGGTTCGTTTGGGTCAGTTTCGTTACTGCACCTAAAACCATGCCGGGGTTGCATTTAATGCACCGATTCGGGTCGGAAACGAAACGATGCAAAGAATCGGCTAGAAACGAAACGAATGCACCCTATCCACTTTTTTGGACCCAATAGTGATGTTTTGGTTCGTTTGGGTCAGTTTCGTTACTGCACCGAAAACCATGTCGGGCTTGCATTTAATGCACCAATTCGAGTCGGAAACAAAACGATGCACGGAATCGTCCAGAAACGAAAGGAACGCACCCTATCCACTTTTTTCGACCCAATAGTGATGTTTTGGTTCGTTTGGGTCAGTTTCGTTACTGCACCGAAAACCATGCCGGGGTTGCATTTAATGCACCGATTCGGGTCGGAAACGAAACGGTGCACGGGATCGGCTAGAAACGAAACGAACGCACCCAATTCACTTTTTTGGACCCAATAGTGATGTTTTGGTTCGTTTGGGTCAGTTTCGTTACTACACCGAAAACCATGCCGGGGTTGCATTTAATGCACAGATTCGGGTCAGAAATGAAACGATCCACGGAATCGGCTACAAACAAAACGAACGCACAGAATTCAATTTTTTGGACCCAATAGTGATGTTTTGGTTCGTTTGGGTCAGTTTCATTACTGCACCGAAAACCATGCTGGGGTTGCATTTAATGCACCGATTCGGGTCAGAAATCAAACGATGCACGGAATCGGCTAGAAACGAGATGAACGCACCCAATTCACTTTTTCGGACCCAATAGTGATGTTTTGGTTCGTTTGGGTCAGTTTCGTTACTACACCGAAAACCATGCCGGGGTTGCATTTAATGCACCGATTCTGGTCAGAAATGAAACGATCCACGGAATCGGCTACAAACAAAACGAACGCATAGAATTCAATTTTTTGGACCCAATAGTGATGTTTTGGTTCGTTTGGGTCAGTTTCGTTACTGCACCGAAAACCATGCTGGGGTTGCATTTAATGCACCGATTCGGGTCAGAAATCAAACGATCCACGGAATCGGCTAGAAACAAAACGAACGCACCCTATCCACATTTTTGGACCCAATAGTGATGTTTTGGTTCGTTTGGGTCAGTTTCGTTACTGCACCGAAAACCATGCCGGGGTTGCATTTAATGCACCGATTCGGGTCGGAAACGAAACGCTGCACGGGATCATCCAGAAACAAAACGAACGCACCCTATCCACATTTTTGGACCGAATAGTGATGTTTTGGTTCGTTTGGGTCAGTTTGGTTACTGCACCGAAAACCATGCCGGGGTTGCATTTAATGCACTGATTCGGGTCGGAAACGAAACGCTGCACGGGATCATCCAGAAACGAAACGAACGCACCCTATCCACATTTTTGGAGCGAATAGTGATGTTTTGGTTCGTTTGGGTCAGTTTGGTTACTGCACCGAAAACCATGCCGGGGTTGCATTTAATGCACCGATTCGGGTCGGAAACGAAACGATGCAAAGAATCGGCTAGAAACGAAACGAATGCACCCAATTCACTTTTTTGGACCCAATAGTGATGTTTTGGTTCGTTTGGGTCAGTTTCGTTACTGCACCGAAAACCATGCCGGGGTTGCATTTAATGCACCGATTCGGGTCGGAAATGAAACGATGCACGGAATCGTCCAGAAACGAAAGGAACGCACCCTATCCACTTTTTTCGACCCAATAGTGATGTTTTGGTTCGTTTGGGTCAGTTTCGTTACTGCACCGAAAACTATGGCGGGGTTGCATTTAATGCACCGATTCGGGTCAGAAACGAAACGGTGCACGGGATCGGCTAGAAACGAAACGAACGCACCCAATCCACTTTTTTCGACCCAATAGTGATGTTTTGGTTCGTTTGGGTCAGTTTCGTTACTGCACCGAAAACCATGCCGGGGTTGCATTTAATGCACCGATTCGGGTCAGAAATGAAACGATCCACGGAATCGGCTACAAACAAAACGAACGCACAGAATTCAATTTTTTGGACCCAATAGTGATGTTTTGGTTCGTTTGGGTCAGTTTCATTACTGCACCGAAAACCATGCTGGGGTTGCATTTAATGCACCGATTCGGGTCAGAAATCAAACGATGCACGGAATCGGCTAGAAACGAGATGAACGCACCCAATTCACTTTTTCGGACCCAATAGTGATGTTTTGGTTCGTTTGGGTCAGTTTCGTTACTACACCGAAAACCATGCCGGGGTTGCATTTAATGCACCGATTCGGGTCGGAAACGAAACGCTGCACGGAATCATCCAGAAACAAAACGAACGCACCCTATCCACATTTTTGGACCGAATAGTGATGTTTTGGTTCGTTTGGGTCAGTTTGGTTACTGCACCGAAAACCATGCCGGGGTTGCATTTAATGCACCGATTCGGGTCGGAAACGAAACGATGCAAAGAATCGGCTAGAAACGAAACGAATGCACCCAATTCACTTTTTTGGACCCAATAGTGATGTTTTGGTTCGTTTGGGTCAGTTTCGTTACTGCACCGAAAACCATGCCGGGGTTGCATTTAATGCACCGATTCGGGTCGGAAATGAAACGATGCACGGAATCGTCCAGAAACGAAAGGAACGCACCCTATCCACTTTTTTCGACCCAATGGTGATGTTTTGGTTCGTTTGGGTCAGTTTCGTTACTGCACCTAAAACCATGCCGGGGTTGCATTTAATGCACCGATTCGGGTCGGAAACGAAACGATGCAAAGAATCGGCTAGAAACGAAACGAATGCACCCTATCCACTTTTTTGGACCCAATAGTGATGTTTTGGTTCGTTTGGGTCAGTTTCGTTACTGCACCGAAAACCATGTCGGGCTTGCATTTAATGCACCAATTCGAGTCGGAAACAAAACGATGCACGGAATCGTCCAGAAACGAAAGGAACGCACCCTATCCACTTTTTTCGACCCAATAGTGATGTTTTGGTTCGTTTGGGTCAGTTTCGTTACTGCACCGAAAACCATGCCGGGGTTGCATTTAATGCACCGATTCGGGTCGGAAACGAAACGGTGCACGGGATCGGCTAGAAACGAAACGAACGCACCCAATTCACTTTTTTGGACCCAATAGTGATGTTTTGGTTCGTTTGGGTCAGTTTCGTTACTACACCGAAAACCATGCCGGGGTTGCATTTAATGCACAGATTCGGGTCAGAAATGAAACGATCCACGGAATCGGCTACAAACAAAACGAACGCACAGAATTCAATTTTTTGGACCCAATAGTGATGTTTTGGTTCGTTTGGGTCAGTTTCATTACTGCACCGAAAACCATGCTGGGGTTGCATTTAATGCACCGATTCGGGTCAGAAATCAAACGATGCACGGAATCGGCTAGAAACGAGATGAACGCACCCAATTCACTTTTTCGGACCCAATAGTGATGTTTTGGTTCGTTTGGGTCAGTTTCGTTACTACACCGAAAACCATGCCGGGGTTGCATTTAATGCACCGATTCTGGTCAGAAATGAAACGATCCACGGAATCGGCTACAAACAAAACGAACGCATAGAATTCAATTTTTTGGACCCAATAGTGATGTTTTGGTTCGTTTGGGTCAGTTTCGTTACTGCACCGAAAACCATGCTGGGGTTGCATTTAATGCACCGATTCGGGTCAGAAATCAAACGATCCACGGAATCGGCTAGAAACAAAACGAACGCACCCTATCCACATTTTTGGACCCAATAGTGATGTTTTGGTTCGTTTGGGTCAGTTTCGTTACTGCACCGAAAACCATGCCGGGGTTGCATTTAATGCACCGATTCGGGTCAGAAACGAAACGCTGCACGGGATCATCCAGAAACAAAACGAACGCACCCTATCCACATTTTTGGACCGAATAGTGATGTTTTGGTTCGTTTGGGTCAGTTTGGTTACTGCACCGAAAACCATGCCGGGGTTGCATTTAATGCACCGATTCGGGTCGGAAACGAAACGCTGCACGGGATCATCCAGAAACGAAACGAACGCACCCTATCCACATTTTTGGAGCGAATAGTGATGTTTTGGTTCGTTTGGGTCAGTTTGGTTACTGCACCGAAAACCATGCCGGGGTTGCATTTAATGCACCGATTCGGGTCGGAAACGAAACGATGCAAAGAATCGGCTAGAAACGAAACGAATGCACCCAATTCACTTTTTTGGACCCAATAGTGATGTTTTGGTTCGTTTGGGTCAGTTTCGTTACTGCACCGAAAACCATGCCGGGGTTGCATTTAATGCACCGATTCGGGTCGGAAATGAAACGATGCACGGAATCGTCCAGAAACGAAAGGAACGCACCCTATCCACTTTTTTCGACCCAATGGTGATGTTTTGGTTCGTTTGGGTCAGTTTCGTTACTGCACCTAAAACCATGCCGGGGTTGCATTTAATGCACCGATTCGGGTCGGAAACGAAACGATGCAAAGAATCGGCTAGAAACGAAACGAATGCACCCTATCCACTTTTTTGGACCCAATAGTGATGTTTTGGTTCGTTTGGGTCAGTTTCGTTACTGCACCGAAAACCATGTCGGGCTTGCATTTAATGCACCAATTCGAGTCGGAAACGAAACGATGCACGGAATCGTCCAGAAACGAAAGGAACGCACCCTATCCACTTTTTTCGACCCAATAGTGATGTTTTGGTTCGTTTGGGTCAGTTTCGTTACTGCACCGAAAACCATGCCGGGGTTGCATTTAATGCACCGATTCGGGTCGGAAACGAAACGGTGCACGGGATCGGCTAGAAACGAAACGAACGCACCCAATTCACTTTTTTGGACCCAATAGTGATGTTTTGGTTCGTTTGGGTCAGTTTCGTTACTACACCGAAAACCATGCCGGGGTTGCATTTAATGCACCGATTCGGGTCAGAAATGAAACGATCCACGGAATCGGCTACAAACAAAACGAACGCACAGAATTCAATTTTTTGGACCCAATAGTGATGTTTTGGTTCGTTTGGGTCAGTTTCATTACTGCACCGAAAACCATGCTGGGGTTGCATTTAATGCACCGATTCGGGTCAGAAATCAAACGATGCACGGAATCGGCTAGAAACGAGATGAACGCACCCAATTCACTTTTTCGGACCCAATAGTGATGTTTTGGTTCGTTTGGGTCAGTTTCGTTACTACACCGAAAACCATGCCGGGGTTGCATTTAATGCACCGATTCGGGTCGGAAACGAAACGCTGCACGGAATCATCCAGAAACAAAACGAACGCACCCTATCCACATTTTTGGACCGAATAGTGATGTTTTGGTTCGTTTGGGTCAGTTTGGTTACTGCACCGAAAACCATGCCGGGGTTGCATTTAATGCACCGATTCGGGTCGGAAACGAAACGATGCAAAGAATCGGCTAGAAACGAAACGAATGCACCCAATTCACTTTTTTGGACCCAATAGTGATGTTTTGGTTCGTTTGGGTCAGTTTCGTTACTGCACCGAAAACCATGCCGGGGTTGCATTTAATGCACCGATTCGGGTCGGAAATGAAACGATGCACGGAATCGTCCAGAAACGAAAGGAACGCACCCTATCCACTTTTTTCGACCCAATGGTGATGTTTTGGTTCGTTTGGCTCAGTTTCGTTACTGCACCTAAAACCATGCCGGGGTTGCATTTAATGCACCGATTCGGGTCGGAAACGAAACGATGCAAAGAATCGGCTAGAAACGAAACGAATGCACCCTATCCACTTTTTTGGACCCAATAGTGATGTTTTGGTTCGTTTGGGTCAGTTTCGTTACTGCACCGAAAACCATGTCGGGCTTGCATTTAATGCACCAATTCGAGTCGGAAACAAAACGATGCACGGAATCGTCCAGAAACGAAAGGAACGCACCCTATCCACTTTTTTCGACCCAATAGTGATGTTTTGGTTCGTTTGGGTCAGTTTCGTTACTGCACCGAAAACCATGCCGGGGTTGCATTTAATGCACCGATTCGGGTCGGAAACGAAACGGTGCACGGGATCGGCTAGAAACGAAACGAACGCACCCAATTCACTTTTTTGGACCCAATAGTGATGTTTTGGTTCGTTTGGGTCAGTTTCGTTACTACACCGAAAACCATGCCGGGGTTGCATTTAATGCACAGATTCGGGTCAGAAATGAAACGATCCACGGAATCGGCTACAAACAAAACGAACGCACAGAATTCAATTTTTTGGACCCAATAGTGATGTTTTGGTTCGTTTGGGTCAGTTTCATTACTGCACCGAAAACCATGCTGGGGTTGCATTTAATGCACCGATTCGGGTCAGAAATCAAACGATGCACGGAATCGGCTAGAAACGAGATGAACGCACCCAATTCACTTTTTCGGACCCAATAGTGATGTTTTGGTTCGTTTGGGTCAGTTTCGTTACTACACCGAAAACCATGCCGGGGTTGCATTTAATGCACCGATTCGGGTCAGAAATGAAACGATCCACGGAATCGGCTACAAACAAAACGAACGCATAGAATTCAATTTTTTGGACCCAATAGTGATGTTTTGGTTCGTTTGGGTCAGTTTCGTTACTGCACCGAAAACCATGCGGGGGTTGCATTTAATGCACCGATTCGGGTCAGAAATCAAACGATCCACGTAATCGGCTAGAAACAAAACGAACGCACCCTATCCACATTTTTGGACCGAATAGTGATGTTTTGGTTCGTTTGGGTCAGTTTGGTTACTGCACCGAAAACCATGCCGGGGTTGCATTTAATGCACCGATTCGGGTCGGAAACGAAACGCTGCACGGGATCATCCAGAAACGAAACGAACGCACCCTATCCACATTTTTGGAGCGAATAGTGATGTTTTGGTTCGTTTGGGTCAGTTTGGTTACTGCACCGAAAACCATGCCGGGGTTGCATTTAATGCACCGATTCGGGTCGGAAACGAAACGATGCAAAGAATCGGCTAGAAACGAAACGAATGCACCCAATTCACTTTTTTGGACCCAATAGTGATGTTTTGGTTCGTTTGGGTCAGTTTCGTTACTGCACCGAAAACCATGCCGGGGTTGCATTTAATGCACCGATTCGGGTCGGAAATGAAACGATGCACGGAATCGTCCAGAAACGAAAGGAACGCACCCTATCCACTTTTTTCGACCCAATGGTGATGTTTTGGTTCGTTTGGGTCAGTTTCGTTACTGCACCTAAAACCATGCCGGGGTTGCATTTAATGCACCGATTCGGGTCGGAAACGAAACGATGCAAAGAATCGGCTAGAAACGAAACGAATGCACCCTATCCACTTTTTTGGACCCAATAGTGATGTTTTGGTTCGTTTGGGTCAGAAATGAAACGATCCACGGAATCGGCTACAAACAAAACGAACGCACAGAATTCAATTTTTTGGACCCAATAGTGATGTTTTGGTTCGTTTGGGTCAGTTTCATTACTGCACCGAAAACCATGCTGGGGTTGCATTTAATGCACCGATTCGGGTCAGAAATCAAACGATGCACGGAATCGTCCAGAAACGAGATGAACGCACCCAATTCACTTTTTCGGACCCAATAGTGATGTTTTAGTTCGTTTGGGTCAGTTTCGTTACTACACCGAAAACCATGCCGGGGTTGCATTTAATGCACCGATTCTGGTCAGAAATGAAACGATCCACGGAATCGGCTACAAACAAAACGAACGCATAGAATTCAATTTTTTGGACCCAATAGTGATGTTTTGGTTCGTTTGGGTCAGTTTCGTTACTGCACCGAAAACCATGCTGGGGTTGCATTTAATGCACCGATTCGGGTCAGAAATCAAACGATCCACGGAATCGGCTAGAAACAAAACGAACGCACCCTATCCACATTTTTGGACCCAATAGTGATGTTTTGGTTCGTTTGGGTCAGTTTCGTTACTGCACCGAAAACCATGCCGGGGTTGCATTTAATGCACCGATTCGGGTCGGAAACGAAACGCTGCACGGGATCATCCAGAAACAAAACAAACGCACCCTATCCACATTTTTGGACCGAATAGTGATGTTTTGGTTCGTTTGGGTCAGTTTGGTTACTGCACCGAAAACCATGCCGGGGTTGCATTTAATGCACCGATTCGGGTCGGAAACGAAACGCTGCACGGGATCATCCAGAAACGAAACGAACGCACCCTATCCACATTTTTGGAGCGAATAGTGATGTTTTGGTTCGTTTGGGTCAGTTTGGTTACTGCACCGAAAACCATGCCGGGGTTGCATTTAATGCACCGATTCGGGTCGGAAACGAAACGATGCAAAGAATCGGCTAGAAACGAAACGAATGCACCCAATTCACTTTTTTGGACCCAATAGTGATGTTTTGGTTCGTTTGGGTCAGTTTCGTTACTGCACCGAAAACCATGCCGGGGTTGCATTTAATGCACCGATTCGGGTCGGAAATGAAACGATGCACGGAATCGTCCAGAAACGAAAGGAACGCACCCTATCCACTTTTTTCGACCCAATGGTGATGTTTTGGTTCGTTTGGGTCAGTTTCGTTACTGCACCTAAAACCATGCCGGGGTTGCATTTAATGCACCGATTCGGGTCGGAAACGAAACGATGCAAAGAATCGGCTAGAAACGAAACGAATGCACCCTATCCACTTTTTTGGACCCAATAGTGATGTTTTGGTTCGTTTGGGTCAGTTTCGTTACTGCACCGAAAACCATGTCGGGCTTGCATTTAATGCACCAATTCGAGTCGGAAACGAAACGATGCACGGAATCGTCCAGAAACGAAAGGAACGCACCCTATCCACTTTTTTCGACCCAATAGTGATGTTTTGGTTCGTTTGGGTCAGTTTCGTTACTGCACCGAAAACCATGCCGGGGTTGCATTTAATGCACCGATTCGGGTCGGAAACGAAACGGTGCACGGGATCGGCTAGAAACGAAACGAACGCACCCAATTCACTTTTTTGGACCCAATAGTGATGTTTTGGTTCGTTTGGGTCAGTTTCGTTACTACACCGAAAACCATGCCGGGGTTGCATTTAATGCACCGATTCGGGTCAGAAATGAAACGATCCACGGAATCGGCTACAAACAAAACGAACGCACAGAATTCAATTTTTTGGACCCAATAGTGATGTTTTGGTTCGTTTGGGTCAGTTTCATTACTGCACCGAAAACCATGCTGGGGTTGCATTTAATGCACCGATTCGGGTCAGAAATCAAACGATGCACGGAATCGGCTAGAAACGAGATGAACGCACCCAATTCACTTTTTCGGACCCAATAGTGATGTTTTGGTTCGTTTGGGTCAGTTTCGTTACTACACCGAAAACCATGCCGGGGTTGCATTTAATGCACCGATTCGGGTCGGAAACGAAACGCTGCACGGAATCATCCAGAAACAAAACGAACGCACCCTATCCACATTTTTGGACCGAATAGTGATGTTTTGGTTCGTTTGGGTCAGTTTGGTTACTGCACCGAAAACCATGCCGGGGTTGCATTTAATGCACCGATTCGGGTCGGAAACGAAACGATGCAAAGAATCGGCTAGAAACGAAACGAATGCACCCAATTCACTTTTTTGGACCCAATAGTGATGTTTTGGTTCGTTTGGGTCAGTTTCGTTACTGCACCGAAAACCATGCCGGGGTTGCATTTAATGCACCGATTCGGGTCGGAAATGAAACGATGCACGGAATCGTCCAGAAACGAAAGGAACGCACCCTATCCACTTTTTTCGACCCAATGGTGATGTTTTGGTTCGTTTGGGTCAGTTTCGTTACTGCACCTTAAACCATGCCGGGGTTGCATTTAATGCACCGATTCGGGTCGGAAACGAAACGATGCAAAGAATCGGCTAGAAACGAAACGAATGCACCCTATCCACTTTTTTGGACCCAATAGTGATGTTTTGGTTCGTTTGGGTCAGTTTCGTTACTGCACCGAAAACCATGTCGGGCTTGCATTTAATGCACCAATTCGAGTCGGAAACGAAACGATGCACGGAATCGTCCAAAAACGAAAGGAACGCACCCTATCCACTTTTTTCGACCCAATAGTGATGTTTTGGTTCGTTTGGGTCAGTTTCGTTACTGCACCGAAAACCATGCCGGGGTTGCATTTAATGCACCGATTCGGGTCAGAAACGAAACGGTGCACGGGATCGGCTAGAAACGAAACGAACGCACCCAATTCACTTTTTTGGACCCAATAGTGATGTTTTGGTTCGTTTGGGTCAGTTTCGTTACTACACCGAAAACCATGCCAGGGTTGCATTTAATGCACCGATTCGGGTCAGAAATGAAACGATCCACGGAATCGGCTACAAACAAAACGAACGCACAGAATTCAATTTTTTGGACCCAATAGTGATGTTTTGGTTCGTTTGGGTCAGTTTCGTTACTGCACCGAAAAACATGCTGGGGTTGCATTTAATGCACCGATTCGGGTCAGAAATCAAACGATGCACGGAATCGGCTAGAAACGAGATGAACGCACCCAATTCACTTTTTTGGACCCAATAGTGATGTTTTGGTTCATTTGGGTCAGTTTCGTTACTGCACCGAAAACCATGCCGGGGTTGCATTTAATGCACCGATTCGGGTCGGAAACGAAACGCTGCACGGAATCATCCAGAAACAAAACGAACGCACCCTATCCACATTTTTGGACCGAATAGTGATGTTTTGGTTCGTTTGGGTCAGTTTCGTTACTGCACCGAAAACCATGCCGGGGTTGCATTTAATGCACCGATTCGGGTCGGAAATGAAACGATGCACGGAATCGTCCAGAAACGAAAGGAACGCACCCTATCCACTTTTTTCGACCCAATGGTGATGTTTTGGTTCGTTTGGGTCAGTTTCGTTACTGCACCTAAAACCATGCCGGGGTTGCATTTAATGCACCGATTCGGGTCGGAAACGAAACGATGCAAAGAATCGGCTAGAAACGAAACGAATGCACCCTATCCACTTTTTTGGACCCAATAGTGATGTTTTGGTTCGTTTGGGTCAGTTTCGTTACTGCACCGAAAACCATGTCGGGCTTGCATTTAATGCACCAATTCGAGTCGGAAACGAAACGATGCACGGAATCGTCCAGAAACGAAAGGAACGCACCCTATCCACTTTTTTCGACCCAATAGTGATGTTTTGGTTCGTTTGGGTCAGTTTCGTTACTGCACCGAAAACCATGCCGGGGTTGCATTTAATGCACCGATTCGGGTCGGAAACGAAACGGTGCACGGGATCGGCTAGAAACGAAACGAACGCACCCAATTCACTTTTTTGGACCCAATAGTGATGTTTTGGTTCGTTTGGGTCAGTTTCGTTACTACACCGAAAACCATGCCGGGGTTGCATTTAATGCACCGATTCGGGTCAGAAATGAAACGATCCACGGAATCGGCTACAAACAAAACGAACGCACAGAATTCAATTTTTTGGACCCAATAGTGATGTTTTGGTTCGTTTGGGTCAGTTTCATTACTGCACCGAAAACCATGCTGGGGTTGCATTTAATGCACCGATTCGGGTCAGAAATCAAACGATGCACGGAATCGGCTAGAAACGAGATGAACGCACCCAATTCACTTTTTCGGACCCAATAGTGATGTTTTGGTTCGTTTGGGTCAGTTTCGTTACTACACCGAAAACCATGCCGGGGTTGCATTTAATGCACCGATTCAGGTCGGAAACGAAACGCTGCACGGAATCATCCAGAAACAAAACGAACGCACCCTATCCACATTTTTGGACCGAATAGTGATGTTTTGGTTCGTTTGGGTCAGTTTGGTTACTGCACCGAAAACCATGCCGGGGTTGCATTTAATGCACCGATTCGGGTCGGAAACGAAACGATGCAAAGAATCGGCTAGAAACGAAACGAATGCACCCAATTCACTTTTTTGGACCCAATAGTGATGTTTTGGTTCGTTTGGGTCAGTTTCGTTACTGCACCGAAAACCATGCCGGGGTTGCATTTAATGCACCGATTCGGGTCGGAAATGAAACGATGCACGGAATCGTCCAGAAACGAAAGGAACGCACCCTATCCACTTTTTTCGACCCAATGGTGATGTTTTGGTTCGTTTGGGTCAGTTTCGTTACTGCACCTTAAACCATGCCGGGGTTGCATTTAATGCACCGATTCGGGTCGGAAACGAAACGATGCAAAGAATCGGCTAGAAACGAAACGAATGCACCCTATCCACTTTTTTGGACCCAATAGTGATGTTTTGGTTCGTTTGGGTCAGTTTCGTTACTGCACCGAAAACCATGTCGGGCTTGCATTTAATGCACCAATTCGAGTCGGAAACGAAACGATGCACGGAATCGTCCAAAAACGAAAGGAACGCACCCTATCCACTTTTTTCGACCCAATAGTGATGTTTTGGTTCGTTTGGGTCAGTTTCGTTACTGCACCGAAAACCATGCCGGGGTTGCATTTAATGCACCGATTCGGGTCAGAAACGAAACGGTGCACGGGATCGGCTAGAAACGAAACGAACGCACCCAATTCACTTTTTTGGACCCAATAGTGATGTTTTGGTTCGTTTGGGTCAGTTTCGTTACTACACCGAAAACCATGCCAGGGTTGCATTTAATGCACCGATTCGGGTCAGAAATGAAACGATCCACGGAATCGGCTACAAACAAAACGAACGCACAGAATTCAATTTTTTGGACCCAATAGTGATGTTTTGGTTCGTTTGGGTCAGTTTCGTTACTGCACCGAAAAACATGCTGGGGTTGCATTTAATGCACCGATTCGGGTCAGAAATCAAACGATGCACGGAATCGGCTAGAAACGAGATGAACGCACCCAATTCACTTTTTTGGACCCAATAGTGATGTTTTGGTTCATTTGGGTCAGTTTCGTTACTGCACCGAAAACCATGCCGGGGTTGCATTTAATGCACCGATTCGGGTCGGAAACGAAACGCTGCACGGAATCATCCAGAAACAAAACGAACGCACCCTATCCACATTTTTGGACCGAATAGTGATGTTTTGGTTCGTTTGGGTCAGTTTGGTTACTGCACCGAAAACCATGCCGGGGTTGCATTTAATGCACCGATTCGGGTCGGAAACGAAACGATGCAAAGAATCGGCTAGAAACGAAACGAATGCACCCAATTCACTTTTTTGGACCCAATAGTGATGTTTTGGTTCGTTTGGGTCAGTTTCGTTACTGCACCGAAAACCATGCCGGGGTTGCATTTAATGCACCGATTCGGGTCGGAAATGAAACGATGCACGGAATCGTCCAGAAACGAAAGGAACGCACCCTATCCACTTTTTTCGACCCAATGGTGATGTTTTGGTTCGTTTGGGTCAGTTTCGTTACTGCACCTTAAACCATGCCGGGGTTGCATTTAATGCACCGATTCGGGTCGGAAACGAAACGATGCAAAGAATCGGCTAGAAACGAAACGAATGCACCCTATCCACTTTTTTGGACCCAATAGTGATGTTTTGGTTCGTTTGGGTCAGTTTCGTTACTGCACCGAAAACCATGTCGGGCTTGCATTTAATGCACCAATTCGAGTCGGAAACGAAACGATGCACGGAATCGTCCAGAAACGAAAGGAACGCACCCTATCCACTTTTTTCGACCCAATAGTGATGTTTTGGTTCGTTTGGGTCAGTTTCGTTACTGCACCGAAAACCATGCCGGGGTTGCATTTAATGCACCGATTCGGGTCGGAAACGAAACGGTGCACGGGATCGGCTAGAAACGAAACGAACGCACCCAATTCACTTTTTTGGACCCAATAGTGATGTTTTGGTTCGTTTGGGTCAGTTTCGTTACTACACCGAAAACCATGCCGGGGTTGCATTTAATGCACCGATTCGGGTCAGAAATGAAACAATCCACGGAATCGGCTACAAACAAAACGAACGCACAGAATTCAATTTTTTGGACCCAATAGTGATGTTTTGGTTCGTTTGGGTCAGTTTCATTACTGCACCGAAAACCATGCTGGGGTTGCATTTAATGCACCGATTCGGGTCAGAAATCAAACGATGCACGGAATCGGCTAGAAACGAGATGAACGCACCCAATTCACTTTTTCGGACCCAATAGTGATGTTTTGGTTCGTTTGGGTCAGTTTCGTTACTACACCGAAAACCATGCCGGGGTTGCATTTCATGCACCGATTCGGGTCAGAAATGAAACGATCCACGGAATCGGCTACAAACAAAACGAACGCATAGAATTCAATTTTTTGGACCCAATAGTGATGTTTTGGTTCGTTTGGGTCAGTTTCGTTACTGCACCGAAAACCATGCTGGGGTTGCATTTAATGCACCGATTCGGGTCAGAAATCAAACGATCCACGGAATCGGCTACAAACAAAACGAACGCACAGAATTCAATTTTTTGGACCCAATAGTGATGTTTTGGTTCGTTTGGGTCAGTTTCGTTACTGCACCGAAAAACATGCTGGGGTTGCATTTAATGCACCGATTCGGGTCAGAAATCAAACGATGCACGGAATCGGCTAGAAACGAGATGAACGCACCCAATTCACTTTTTTGGACCCAATAGTGATGTTTTGGTTCATTTGGGTCAGTTTCGTTACTGCACCGAAAACCATGCCGGGGTTGCATTTAATGCACCGATTCGGGTCGGAAACGAAACGCTGCACGGAATCATCCAGAAACAAAACGAACGCACCCTATCCACATTTTTGGACCGAATAGTGATGTTTTGGTTCGTTTGGGTCAGTTTGGTTACTGCACCGAAAACCATGCCGGGGTTGCATTTAATGCACCGATTCGGGTCGGAAACGAAACGATGCAAAGAATCGGCTAGAAACGAAACGAATGCACCCAATTCACTTTTTTGGACCCAATAGTGATGTTTTGGTTCGTTTGGGTCAGTTTCGTTACTGCACCGAAAACCATGCCGGGGTTGCATTTAATGCACCGATTCGGGTCGGAAATGAAACGATGCACGGAATCGTCCAGAAACGAAAGGAACGCACCCTATCCACTTTTTTCGACCCAATGGTGATGTTTTGGTTCGTTTGGGTCTGTTTCGTTACTGCACCTTAAACCATGCCGGGGTTGCATTTAATGCACCGATTCGGGTCGGAAACGAAACGATGCAAAGAATCGGCTAGAAACGAAACGAATGCACCCTATCCACTTTTTTGGACCCAATAGTGATGTTTTGGTTCGTTTGGGTCAGTTTCGTTACTGCACCGAAAACCATGTCGGGCTTGCATTTAATGCACCAATTCGAGTCGGAAACGAAACGATGCACGGAATCGTCCAGAAACGAAAGGAACGCACCCTATCCACTTTTTTCGACCCAATAGTGATGTTTTGGTTCGTTTGGGTCAGTTTCGTTACTGCACCGAAAACCATGCCGGGGTTGCATTTAATGCACCGATTCGGGTCGGAAACGAAACGGTGCACGGGATCGGCTAGAAACGAAACGAACGCACCCAATTCACTTTTTTGGACCCAATAGTGATGTTTTGGTTCGTTTGGGTCAGTTTCGTTACTACACCGAAAACCATGCCGGGGTTGCATTTAATGCACCGATTCGGGTCAGAAATGAAACAATCCACGGAATCGGCTACAAACAAAACGAACGCACAGAATTCAATTTTTTGGACCCAATAGTGATGTTTTGGTTCGTTTGGGTCAGTTTCATTACTGCACCGAAAACCATGCTGGGGTTGCATTTAATGCACCGATTCGGGTCAGAAATCAAACGATGCACGGAATCGGCTAGAAACGAGATGAACGCACCCAATTCACTTTTTCGGACCCAATAGTGATGTTTTGGTTCGTTTGGGTCAGTTTCGTTACTACACCGAAAACCATGCCGGGGTTGCATTTCATGCACCGATTCGGGTCAGAAATGAAACGATCCACGGAATCGGCTACAAACAAAACGAACGCATAGAATTCAATTTTTTGGACCCAATAGTGATGTTTTGGTTCGTTTGGGTCAGTTTCGTTACTGCACCGAAAACCATGCTGGGGTTGCATTTAATGCACCGATTCGGGTCAGAAATCAAACGATCCACGGAATCGGCTAGAAACGAGATGAACGCACCCAATTCACTTTTTTGGACCCAATAGTGATGTTTTGGTTCGTTTGGGTCAGTTTCGTTACTGCACCGAAAACCATGCCGGGGTTGCATTTAATGCACCGATTCGGGTCGGAAACGAAACGCTGCACGGGATCATCCAGAAACAAAACGAACGCACCCTATCCACATTTTTGGACCGAATAGTGATGTTTTGGTTCGTTTGGGTCAGTTTGGTTACTGCACCGAAAACCATGCCGGGGTTGCATTTAATGCACCGATTCGGGTCGAAAACGAAACGATGCAAAGAATCGGCTAGAAACGAAACGAATGCACCCTATCCACTTTTTTGGACCCAATAGTGATGTTTTGGTTCGTTTGGGTCAGTTTCGTTACTGCACCGAAAACCATGCCGGGGTTGCATTTAATGCACCGATTCGGGTCGGAAACGAAACGATGCAAAGAATCGGCTAGAAACGAAACGAATGCACCCAATTCACTTGTTTGGACCCAATAGTGATGTTTTGGTTCGTTTGGGTCAGTTTCGTTACTGCACCGAAAACCATGCCGGGGTTGCATTTAATGCACCGATTCGGGTCGGAAATGAAACGATGCACGGAATCGTCCAGAAACGAAAGGAACGCACCCTATCCACTTTTTTCGACCCAATAGTGATGTTTTGGTTCGTTTGGGTCAGTTTCGTTACTGCACCGAAAACTATGGCGGGGTTGCATTTAATGCACCGATTCGGGTCGGAAACGAAACGGTGCACGGGATCGGATAGAAACGAAACGAACGCACCCAATTCACTTTTTTGGACCCAATAGTGATGTTTTGGTTCGTTTGGGTCAGTTTGGTTACTGCACCGAAAACCATGCCGGGGTTGCATTTAATGCACCGATTCGGGTCGGAAACGAAACGATGCAAAGAATCCGCTAGAAACGAAACGAATGCACCCTATCCACTTTTTTGGACCCAATAGTGATGTTTTGGTTCCTTTGGGTCAGTTTCGTTATTGCACCGAAAACCATGTCGGGCTTGCATTTAATGCACCAATTCGAGTCGGAAACGAAACGATGCACGGAATCGTCCAAAAACGAAAGGAACGCACCCTATCCACTTTTTTCGACCCAGTAGTGATGTTTTGGTTCGTTTGGGTCAGTTTCGTTACTGCACCGAAAACCATGCCGGGGTTGCATTTAATGCACCGATTCGGGTCAGAAACGAAACGGTGCACGGGATCGGCTAGAAACGAAACGAACGCACCCAATTCACTTTTTTGGACCCAATAGTGATGTTTTGGTTCGTTTGGGTCAGTTTCGTTACTACACCGAAAACCATGCCGGGGTTGCATTTAATGCACCGATTCGGGTCAGAAATGAAACGATCCACGGAATCGGCTACAAACAAAACGAACGCACAGAATTCAATTTTTTGGACCCAATAGTGATGTTTTGGTTCGTTTGGGTCAGTTTCGTTACTGCACCGAAAACCATGCTGGGGTTGCATTTAATGCACCGATTCGGGTCAGAAATCAAACGATGCACGGAATCGGCTAGAAACGAGATGAACGCACCCAATTCACTTTTTTGGACCCAATAGTGATGTTTTGGTTCGTTTGGGTCAGTTTCGTTACTACACCGAAAACCATGCCGGGGTTGCATTTAATGCACCGATTCGGGTCAGAAATGAAACGATCCACGGAATCGGCTACAAACAAAACGAACGCACAGAATTCAATTTTTTGGACCCAATAGTGATGTTTTGGTTCGTTTGGGTCAGTTTCGTTACTGCACCGAAAACCATGCTGGGGTTGCATTTAATGCACCGATTCGGGTCAGAAATCAAACGATGCACGGAATCGGCTAGAAACGCGATGAACGCACCCAATTCACTTTTTTGGACCCAATAGTGATGTTTTGGTTCATTTGGGTCAGTTTCGTTACTGCACCGAAAACCATGCCGGGGTTGCATTTAATGCACCGATTCGGGTCGGAAACGAAACGCTGCACGGAATCATCCAGAAACAAAACGAACGCACCCTATCCACATTTTTGGACCGAATAGTGATGTTTTGGTTCGTTTGGGTCAGTTTGGTTACTGCACCGAAAACCATGCCGGGGTTGCATTTAATGCACCGATTCGGGTCGGAAACGAAACGATGCAAAGAATCGGCTAGAAACGAAACGAATGCACCCAATTCACTTTTTTGGACCCAATAGTGATGTTTTGGTTCGTTTGGGTCAGTTTCGTTACTGCACCGAAAACCATGCCGGGGTTGCATTTAATGCACCGATTCGGGTCGGAACTGAAACGATGCACGGAATCGTCCAGAAACGAAAGGAACGCACCCTATCCACTTTTTTCGACCCAATGGTGATGTTTTGGTTCGTTTGGGTCAGTTTCGTTACTGCACCTTAAACCATGCCGGGGTTGCATTTAATGCACCGATTCGGGTCGGAAACGAAACGATGCAAAGAATCGGCTAGAAACGAAACGAATGCACCCTATCCACTTTTTTGGACCCAATAGTGATGTTTTGGTTCGTTTGGGTCAGTTTCGTTACTGCACCGAAAACCATGTCGGGCTTGCATTTAATGCACCAATTCGAGTCGGAAACGAAACGATGCACGGAATCGTCCAGAAACGAAAGGAACGCACCCTATACACTTTTTTCGACCCAATAGTGATGTTTTGGTTCGTTTGGGTCAGTTTCGTTACTGCACCGAAAACCATGCCGGGGTTGCATTTAATGCACCGATTCGGGTCGGAAACGAAACGGTGCACGGGATCGGCTAGAAACGAAACGAACGCACCCAATTCACTTTTTTGGACCCAATAGTGATGTTTTGGTTCGTTTGGGTCAGTTTCGTTACTACACCGAAAACCATGCCGGGGTTGCATTTAATGCACCGATTCGGGTCAGAAATGAAACGATCCACGGAATCGGCTACAAACAAAACGAACGCACAGAATTCAATTTTTTGGACCCAATAGTGATGTTTTGGTTCGTTTGGGTCAGTTTCATTACTGCACCGAAAACCATGCTGGGGTTGCATTTAATGCACCGATTCGGGTCAGAAATCAAACGATGCACGGAATCGGCTAGAAACGAGATGAACGCACCCAATTCACTTTTTCGGACCCAATAGTGATGTTTTGGTTCGTTTGGGTCAGTTTCGTTACTGCACCGAAAACCATGCCGGGGTTGCATTTAATGCACCGATTCGGGTCGGAAACGAAACGATGCAAAGAATCGGCTAGAAACGAAACGAATGCACCCAATTCACTTTTTTGGACCCAATAGTGATGTTTTGGTTCGTTTGGGTCAGTTTCGTTACTGCACCGAAAACCATGCCGGGGTTGCATTTAATGCACCGATTCGGGTCGGAAATGAAACGATGCACGGAATCGTCCAGAAACGAAAGGAACGCACCCTATCCACTTTTTTCGACCCAATAGTGATGTTTTGGTTCGTTTGGGTCAGTTTCGTTACTGCACCGAAAACTATGGCGGGGTTGCATTTAATGCACCGATTCGGGTCGGAAACGAAACGGTGCACGGGATCGGCTAGAAACGAAACGAACGCACCCAATTCACTTTTTTGGACCCAATAGTGATGTTTTGGTTCGTTTGGGTCAGTTTGGTTACTGCACCGAAAACCATGCCGGGGTTGCATTTAATGCACCGATTCGGGTCGGAAACGAAACGATGCAAAGAATCGGCTAGAAACGAAACGAATGCACCCTATCCACTTTTTTGGACCCAATAGTGATGTTTTGGTTCGTTTGGGTCAGTTTCGTTACTGCACCGAAAACCATGTCGGGCTTGCATTTAATGCACCAATTCGAGTCGGAAACGAAACGATGCACGGAATCGTCCAAAAACGAAAGGAACGCAACCTATCCACTTTTTTCGACCCAATAGTGATGTTTTGGTTCGTTTGGGTCAGTTTCGTTACTGCACCGAAAACCATGCCGGGGTTGCATTTAATGCACCGATTCGGGTCAGAAACGAAACGGTGCACGGGATCGGCTAGAAACGAAACGAACGCACCCAATTCACTTTTTTGGACCCAATAGTGATGTTTTGGTTCGTTTGGGTCAGTTTCGTTACTACACCGAAAACCATGACGGGGTTGCATTTAATGCACCGATTCGGGTCAGAAATGAAACGATCCACGGAATCGGCTACAAACAAAACGAACGCACAGAATTCAATTTTTTGGACCCAATAGTGATGTTTTGGTTCGTTTGGGTCAGTTTCGTTACTGCACCGAAAACCATGCTGGGGTTGCATTTAATGCACCGATTCGGGTCAGAAATCAAACGATGCACGGAATCGGCTAGAAACGCGATGAACGCACCCAATTCACTTTTTTGGACCCAATAGTGATGTTTTGGTTCATTTGGGTCAGTTTCGTTACTGCACCGAAAACCATGCCGGGGTTGCATTTAATGCACCGATTCGGGTCGGAAACGAAACGCTGCACGGAATCATCCAGAAACAAAACGAACGCACCCTATCCACATTTTTGGACCGAATAGTGATGTTTTGGTTCGTTTGGGTCAGTTTGGTTACTGCACCGAAAACCATGCCGGGGTTGCATTTAATGCACCGATTCGGGTCGGAAACGAAACGATGCAAAGAATCGGCTAGAAACGAAACGAATGCACCCAATTCACTTTTTTGGACCCAATAGTGATGTTTTGGTTCGTTTGGGTCAGTTTCGTTACTGCACCGAAAACCATGCCGGGGTTGCATTTAATGCACCGATTCGGGTCGGAAATGAAACGATGCACGGAATCGTCCAGAAACGAAAGGAACGCACCCTATCCACTTTTTTCGACCCAATGGTGATGTTTTGGTTCGTTTGGGTCAGTTTCGTTACTGCACCTTAAACCATGCCGGGGTTGCATTTAATGCACCGATTCGGGTCGGAAACGAAACGATGCAAAGAATCGGCTAGAAACGAAACGAATGCACCCTATCCACTTTTTTGGACCCAATAGTGATGTTTTGGTTCGTTTGGGTCAGTTTCGTTACTGCACCGAAAACCATGTCGGGCTTGCATTTAATGCACCAATTCGAGTCGGAAACGAAACGATGCACGGAATCGTCCAGAAACGAAAGGAACGCACCCTATCCACTTTTTTCGACCCAATAGTGATGTTTTGGTTCGTTTGGGTCAGTTTCGTTACTGCACCGAAAACCATGCCGGGGTTGCATTTAATGCACCGATTCGGGTCGGAAACGAAACGGTGCACGGGATCGGCTAGAAACGAAACGAACGCACCCAATTCACTTTTTTGGACCCAATAGTGATGTTTTGGTTCGTTTGGGTCAGTTTCGTTACTACACCGAAAACCATGCCGGGGTTGCATTTAATGCACCGATTCGGGTCAGAAATGAAACGATCCACGGAATCGGCTACAAACAAAACGAACGCACAGAATTCAATTTTTTGGACCCAATAGTGATGTTTTGGTTCGTTTGGGTCAGTTTCATTACTGCACCGAAAACCATGCTGGGGTTGCATTTAATGCACCGATTCGGGTCAGAAATCAAACGATGCACGGAATCGGCTAGAAACGAGATGAACGCACCCAATTCACTTTTTCGGACCCAATAGTGATGTTTTGGTTCGTTTGGGTCAGTTTCGTTACTGCACCGAAAACCATGCCGGGGTTGCATTTAATGCACCGATTCGGGTCGGAAACGAAACGATGCAAAGAATCGGCTAGAAACGAAACGAATGCACCCAATTCACTTTTTTGGACCCAATAGTGATGTTTTGGTTCGTTTGGGTCAGTTTCGTTACTGCACCGAAAACCATGCCGGGGTTGCATTTAATGCACCGATTCGGGTCGGAAATGAAACGATGCACGGAATCGTCCAGAAACGAAAGGAACGCACCCTATCCACTTTTTTCGACCCAATAGTGATGTTTTGGTTCGTTTGGGTCAGTTTCGTTACTGCACCGAAAACTATGGCGGGGTTGCATTTAATGCACCGATTCGGGTCGGAAACGAAACGGTGCACGGGATCGGCTAGAAACGAAACGAACGCACCCAATTCACTTTTTTGGACCCAATAGTGATGTTTTGGTTCGTTTGGGTCAGTTTGGTTACTGCACCGAAAACCATGCCGGGGTTGCATTTAATGCACCGATTCGGGTCGGAAACGAAACGATGCAAAGAATCGGCTAGAAACGAAACGAATGCACCCTATCCACTTTTTTGGACCCAATAGTGATGTTTTGGTTCGTTTGGGTCAGTTTCGTTACTGCACCGAAAACCATGTCGGGCTTGCATTTAATGCACCAATTCGAGTCGGAAACGAAACGATGCACGGAATCGTCCAAAAACGAAAGGAACGCAACCTATCCACTTTTTTCGACCCAATAGTGATGTTTTGGTTCGTTTGGGTCAGTTTCGTTACTGCACCGAAAACTATGCCGGGGTTGCATTTAATGCACCGATTCGGGTCAGAAACGAAACGGTGCACGGGATCGGCTAGAAACGAAACGAACGCACCCAATTCACTTTTTTGGACCCAATAGTGATGTTTTGGTTCGTTTGGGTCAGTTTCGTTACTACACCGAAAACCATGACGGGGTTGCATTTAATGCACCGATTCGGGTCAGAAATGAAACGATCCACGGAATCGGCTACAAACAAAACGAACGCACAGAATTCAATTTTTTGGACCCAATAGTGATGTTTTGGTTCGTTTGGGTCAGTTTCATTACTGCACCGAAAACCATGCTGGGGTTGCATTTAATGCACCGATTCGGGTCAGAAATCAAACGATGCACGGAATCGGCTAGAAACGAGATGAACGCACCCAATTCACTTTTTCGGACCCAATAGTGATGTTTTGGTTCGTTTGGGTCAGTTTCGTTACTGCACCGAAAACCATGCCGGGGTTGCATTTAATGCACCGATTCGGGTCGGAAACGAAACGATGCAAAGAATCGGCTAGAAACGAAACGAATGCACCCAATTCACTTTTTTGGACCCAATAGTGATGTTTTGGTTCGTTTGGGTCAGTTTCGTTACTGCACCGAAAACCATGCCGGGGTTGCATTTAATGCACCGATTCGGGTCGGAAATGAAACGATGCACGGAATCGTCCAGAAACGAAAGGAACGCACCCTATCCACTTTTTTCGACCCAATAGTGATGTTTTGGTTCGTTTGGGTCAGTTTCGTTACTGTACCGAAAACTATGGCGGGGTTGCATTTAATGCACCGATTCGGGTCAGAAACGAAACGGTGCACGGGATCGGCTAGAAACGAAACGAACGCACCCAATCCACTTTTTTCGACCCAATAGTGATGTTTTGGTTCGTTTGGGTCAGTTTCGTTACTGCACCGAAAACCATGCCGGGGTTGCATTTAATGCACCGATTCGGGTCAGAAACGAAACGGTGCACGGGATCGGCTAGAAACGAAACGAACGCACCCAATTCACTTTTTTGGACCCAATAGTGATGTTTTGGTTCGTTTGGGTCAGTTTCGTTACTACACCGAAAACCATGCCGGGGTTGCATTTAATGCACCGATTCGGGTCAGAAATGAAACGATCCACGGAATCGGCTACAAACAAAACGAACGCACAGAATTCAATTTTTTGGACCCAATAGTGATGTTTTGGTTCGTTTGGGTCAGTTTCGTTACTGCACCGAAAACCATGCTGGGGTTGCATTTAATGCACCGATTCGGGTCAGAAATCAAACGATGCACGGAATCGGCTAGAAACGAGATGAACGCACCCAATTCACTTTTTTGGACCCAATAGTGATGTTTTGGTTCGTTTGGGTCAGTTTCGTTACTACACCGAAAACCATGCCGGGGTTGCATTTAATGCACCGATTCGGGTCAGAAATGAAACGATCCACGGAATCGGCTACAAACAAAACGAACGCACAGAATTCAATTTTTTGGACCCAATAGTGATGTTTTGGTTCGTTTGGGTCAGTTTCGTTACTGCACCGAAAACCATGCTGGGGTTCCATTTAATGCACCGATTCGGGTCAGAAATCAAACGATGCACGGAATCGGCTAGAAACGCGATGAACGCACCCAATTCACTTTTTTGGACCCAATAGTGATGTTTTGGTTCATTTGGGTCAGTTTCGTTACTGCACCGAAAACCATGCCGGGGTTGCATTTAATGCACCGATTCGGGTCGGAAACGAAACGCTGCACGGAATCATCCAGAAACAAAACGAACGCACCCTATCCACATTTTTGGACCGAATAGTGATGTTTTGGTTCGTTTGGGTCAGTTTGGTTACTGCACCGAAAACCATGCCGGGGTTGCATTTAATGCACCGATTCGGGTCGGAAACGAAACGATGCAAAGAATCGGCTAGAAACGAAACGAATGCACCCAATTCACTTTTTTGGACCCAATAGTGATGTTTTGGTTCGTTTGGGTCAGTTTCGTTACTGCACCGAAAACCATGCCGGGGTTGCATTTAATGCACCGATTCGGGTCGGAAATGAAACGATGCACGGAATCGTCCAGAAACGAAAGGAACGCACCCTATCCACTTTTTTCGACCCAATGGTGATGTTTTGGTTCGTTTGGGTCAGTTTCGTTACTGCACCTTAAACCATGCCGGGGTTGCATTTAATGCACCGATTCGGGTCGGAAACGAAACGATGCAAAGAATCGGCTAGAAACGAAACGAATGCACCCTATCCACTTTTTTGGACCCAATAGTGATGTTTTGGTTCGTTTGGGTCAGTTTCGTTACTGCACCGAAAACCATGTCGGGCTTGCATTTAATGCACCAATTCGAGTCGGAAACGAAACGATGCACGGAATCGTCCAGAAACGAAAGGAACGCACCCTATCCACTTTTTTCGACCCAATAGTGATGTTTTGGTTCGTTTGGGTCAGTTTCGTTACTGCACCGAAAACCATGCCGGGGTTGCATTTAATGCACCGATTCGGGTCGGAAACGAAACGGTGCACGGGATCGGCTAGAAACGAAACGAACGCACCCAATTCACTTTTTTGGACCCAATAGTGATGTTTTGGTTCGTTTGGGTCAGTTTCGTTACTACACCGAAAACCATGCCGGGGTTGCATTTAATGCACCGATTCGGGTCAGAAATGAAACGATCCACGGAATCGGCTACAAACAAAACGAACGCACAGAATTCAATTTTTTGGACCCAATAGTGATGTTTTGGTTCGTTTGGGTCAGTTTCATTACTGCACCGAAAACCATGCTGGGGTTGCATTTAATGCACCGATTCGGGTCAGAAATCAAACGATGCACGGAATCGGCTAGAAACGAGATGAACGCACCCAATTCACTTTTTCGGACCCAATAGTGATGTTTTGGTTCGTTTGGGTCAGTTTCGTTACTACACCGAAAACCATGCCGGGGTTGCATTTAATGCACCGATTCGGGTCGGAAACGAAACGCTGCACGGAATCATCCAGAAACAAAACGAACGCACCCTATCCACATTTTTGGACCGAATAGTGATGTTTTGGTTCGTTTGGGTCAGTTTGGTTACTGCACCGAAAACCATGCCGGGGTTGCATTTAATGCACCGATTCGGGTCGGAAACGAAACGATGCAAAGAATCGGCTAGAAACGAAACGAATGCACCCAATTCACTTTTTTGGACCCAATAGTGATGTTTTGGTTCGTTTGGGTCAGTTTCGTTACTGCACCGAAAACCATGCCGGGGTTGCATTTAATGCACCGATTCGGGTCGGAAATGAAACGATGCACGGAATCGTCCAGAAACGAAAGGAACGCACCCTATCCACTTTTTTCGACCCAATGGTGATGTTTTGGTTCGTTTGGGTCAGTTTCGTTACTGCACCTTAAACCATGCCGGGGTTGCATTTAATGCACCGATTCGGGTCGGAAACGAAACGATGCAAAGAATCGGCTAGAAACGAAACGAATGCACCCTATCCACTTTTTTGGACCCAATAGTGATGTTTTGGTTCGTTTGGGTCAGTTTCGTTACTGCACCGAAAACCATGTCGGGCTTGCATTTAATGCACCAATTCGAGTCGGAAACGAAACGATGCACGGAATCGTCCAGAAACGAAAGGAACGCACCCTATCCACTTTTTTCGACCCAATAGTGATGTTTTGGTTCGTTTGGGTCAGTTTCGTTACTGCACCGAAAACCATGCCGGGGTTGCATTTAATGCACCGATTCGGGTCGGAAACGAAACGGTGCACGGGATCGGCTAGAAACGAAACGAACGCACCCAATTCACTTTTTTGGACCCAATAGTGATGTTTTGGTTCGTTTGGGTCAGTTTCGTTACTACACCGAAAACCATGCCGGGGTTGCATTTAATGCACCGATTCGGGTCAGAAATGAAACGATCCACGGAATCGGCTACAAACAAAACGAACGCACAGAATTCAATTTTTTGGACCCAATAGTGATGTTTTGGTTCGTTTGGGTCAGTTTCATTACTGCACCGAAAACCATGCTGGGGTTGCATTTAATGCACCGATTCGGGTCAGAAATCAAACGATGCACGGAATCGGCTAGAAACGAGATGAACGCACCCAATTCACTTTTTCGGACCCAATAGTGATGTTTTGGTTCGTTTGGGTCAGTTTCGTTACTGCACCGAAAACCATGCCGGGGTTGCATTTAATGCACCGATTCGGGTCGGAAACGAAACGATGCAAAGAATCGGCTAGAAACGAAACGAATGCACCCAATTCACTTTTTTGGACCCAATAGTGATGTTTTGGTTCGTTTGGGTCAGTTTCGTTACTGCACCGAAAACCATGCCGGGGTTGCATTTAATGCACCGATTCGGGTCGGAAATGAAACGATGCACGGAATCGTCCAGAAACGAAAGGAACGCACCCTATCCACTTTTTTCGACCCAATAGTGATGTTTTGGTTCGTTTGGGTCAGTTTCGTTACTGCACCGAAAACTATGGCGGGGTTGCATTTAATGCACCGATTCGGGTCGGAAACGAAACGGTGCACGGGATCGGCTAGAAACGAAACGAACGCACCCAATTCACTTTTTTGGACCCAATAGTGATGTTTTGGTTCGTTTGGGTCAGTTTGGTTACTGCACCGAAAACCATGCCGGGGTTGCATTTAATGCACCGATTCGGGTCGGAAACGAAACGATGCAAAGAATCGGCTAGAAACGAAACGAATGCACCCTATCCACTTTTTTGGACCCAATAGTGATGTTTTGGTTCGTTTGGGTCAGTTTCGTTACTGCACCGAAAACCATGTCGGGCTTGCATTTAATGCACCAATTCGAGTCGGAAACGAAACGATGCACGGAATCGTCCAAAAACGAAAGGAACGCAACCTATCCACTTTTTTCGACCCAATAGTGATGTTTTGGTTCGTTTGGGTCAGTTTCGTTACTGCACCGAAAACCATGCCGGGGTTGCATTTAATGCACCGATTCGGGTCAGAAACGAAACGGTGCACGGGATCGGCTAGAAACGAAACGAACGCACCCAATTCACTTTTTTGGACCCAATAGTGATGTTTTGGTTCGTTTGGGTCAGTTTCGTTACTACACCGAAAACCATGCCGGGGTTGCATTTAATGCACCGATTCGGGTCAGAAATGAAACGATCCACGGAATCGGCTACAAACAAAACGAACGCACAGAATTCAATTTTTTGGACCCAATAGTGATGTTTTGGTTCGTTTGGGTCAGTTTCATTACTGCACCGAAAACCATGCTGGGGTTGCATTTAATGCACCGATTCGGGTCAGAAATCAAACGATGCACGGAATCGGCTAGAAACGAGATGAACGCACCCAATTCACTTTTTCGGACCCAATAGTGATGTTTTGGTTCGTTTGGGTCAGTTTCGTTACTGCACCGAAAACCATGCCGGGGTTGCATTTAATGCACCGATTCGGGTCGGAAACGAAACGATGCAAAGAATCGGCTAGAAACGAAACGAATGCACCCAATTCACTTTTTTGGACCCAATAGTGATGTTTTGGTTCGTTTGGGTCAGTTTCGTTACTGCACCGAAAACCATGCCGGGGTTGCATTTAATGCACCGATTCGGGTTGGAAATGAAACGATGCACGGAATCGTCCAGAAACGAAAGGAACGCACCCTATCCACTTTTTTCGACCCAATAGTGATGTTTTGGTTCGTTTGGGTCAGTTTCGTTACTGCACCGAAAACTATGGCGGGGTTGCATTTAATGCACCGATTCGGGTCAGAAACGAAACGGTGCACGGGATCGGCTAGAAACGAAACGAACGCACCCAATCCACTTTTTTCGACCCAATAGTGATGTTTTGGTTCGTTTGGGTCAGTTTCGTTACTGCACCGAAAACCATGCTGGGGTTGCATTTAATGCACCGATTCGGGTCAGAAATCAAACGATGCACGGAATCGGCTAGAAACGCGATGAACGCACCCAATTCACTTTTTTGGACCCAATAGTGATGTTTTGGTTCATTTGGGTCAGTTTCGTTACTGCACCGAAAACCATGCCGGGGTTGCATTTAATGCACCGATTCGGGTCGGAAACGAAACGCTGCACGGAATCATCCAGAAACAAAATGAACGCACCCTATCCACATTTTTGGACCGAATAGTGATGTTTTGGTTCGTTTGGGTCAGTTTGGTTACTGCACCGAAAACCATGCCGGGGTTGCATTTAATGCACCGATTCGGGTCGGAAACGAAACGATGCAAAGAATCGGCTAGAAACGAAACGAATGCACCCAATTCACTTTTTTGGACCCAATAGTGATGTTTTGGTTCGTTTGGGTCAGTTTCGTTACTGCACCGAAAACCATGCCGGGGTTGCATTTAATGCACCGATTCGGGTCGGAAATGAAACGATGCACGGAATCGTCCAGAAACGAAAGGAACGCACCCTATCCACTTTTTTCGACCCAATGGTGATGTTTTGGTTCGTTTGGGTCAGTTTCGTTACTGCACCTTAAACCATGCCGGGGTTGCATTTAATGCACCGATTCGGGTCGGAAACGAAACGATGCAAAGAATCGGCTAGAAACGAAACGAATGCACCCTATCCACTTTTTTGGACCCAATAGTGATGTTTTGGTTCGTTTGGGTCAGTTTCGTTACTGCACCGAAAACCATGTCGGGCTTGCATTTAATGCACCAATTCGAGTCGGAAACGAAACGATGCACGGAATCATCCAGAAACAAAAGGAACGCACCCTATCCACTTTTTTCGACCCAATAGTGATGTTTTGGTTCGTTTGGGTCAGTTTCGTTACTGCACCGAAAACCATGCCGGGGTTGCATTTAATGCACCGATTCGGGTCGGAAACGAAACGGTGCACGGGATCGGCTAGAAACGAAACGAACGCACCCAATTCACTTTTTTGGACCCAATAGTGATGTTTTGGTTCGTTTGGGTCAGTTTCGTTACTACACCGAAAACCATGCCGGGGTTGCATTTAATGCACCGATTCGGGTCAGAAATGAAACGATCCACGGAATCGGCTACAAACAAAACGAACGCACAGAATTCAATTTTTTGGACCCAATAGTGATGTTTTGGTTCGTTTGGGTCAGTTTCATTACTGCACCGAAAACCATGCCGGGGTTGCATTTAATGCACCGATTCGGGTCGGAAACGAAACGGTGCACGGGATCGGCTAGAAACGAAACGAACGCACCCAATTCACTTTTTTGGACCCAATAGTGATGTTTTGGTTCGTTTGGGTCAGTTTCGTTACTACACCGAAAACCATGCCGGGGTTGCATTTAATGCACCGATTCGGGTCAGAAATGAAACGATCCACGGAATCGGCTACAAACAAAACGAACGCACAGAATTCACTTTTTTGGACCCAATAGTGATGTTTTGGTTCGTTTGGGTCAGTTTCGTTACTGCACCGAAAACCATGCCGGGGTTGCATTTAATGCACCGATTCGGGTTGGAAATGAAACGATGCACGGAATCGTCCAGAAACGAAAGGAACGCACCCTATCCACTTTTTTCGACCCAATAGTGATGTTTTGGTTCGTTTGGGTCAGTTTCGTTACTGCACCGAAAACTATGGCGGGGTTGCATTTAATGCACCGATTCGGGTCAGAAACGAAACGGTGCACGGGATCGGCTAGAAACGAAACGAACGCACCCAATCCACTTTTTTCGACCCAATAGTGATGTTTTGGTTCGTTTGGGTCAGTTTCGTTACTGCACCGAAAACCATGCTGGGGTTGCATTTAATGCACCGATTCGGGTCAGAAATCAAACGATGCACGGAATCGGCTAGAAACGCGATGAACGCACCCAATTCACTTTTTTGGACCCAATAGTGATGTTTTGGTTCATTTGGGTCAGTTTCGTTACTGCACCGAAAACCATGCCGGGGTTGCATTTAATGCACCGATTCGGGTCGGAAACGAAACGCTGCACGGAATCATCCAGAAACAAAATGAACGCACCCTATCCACATTTTTGGACCGAATAGTGATGTTTTGGTTCGTTTGGGTCAGTTTGGTTACTGCACCGAAAACCATGCCGGGGTTGCATTTAATGCACCGATTCGGGTCGGAAACGAAACGATGCAAAGAATCGGCTAGAAACGAAACGAATGCACCCAATTCACTTTTTTGGACCCAATAGTGATGTTTTGGTTCGTTTGGGTCAGTTTCGTTACTGCACCGAAAACCATGCCGGGGTTGCATTTAATGCACCGATTCGGGTCGGAAATGAAACGATGCACGGAATCGTCCAGAAACGAAAGGAACGCACCCTATCCACTTTTTTCGACCCAATGGTGATGTTTTGGTTCGTTTGGGTCAGTTTCGTTACTGCACCTTAAACCATGCCGGGGTTGCATTTAATGCACCGATTCGGGTCGGAAACGAAACGATGCAAAGAATCGGCTAGAAACGAAACGAATGCACCCTATCCACTTTTTTGGACCCAATAGTGATGTTTTGGTTCGTTTGGGTCAGTTTCGTTACTGCACCGAAAACCATGTCGGGCTTGCATTTAATGCACCAATTCGAGTCGGAAACGAAACGATGCACGGAATCATCCAGAAACAAAAGGAACGCACCCTATCCACTTTTTTCGACCCAATAGTGATGTTTTGGTTCGTTTGGGTCAGTTTCGTTACTGCACCGAAAACCATGCCGGGGTTGCATTTAATGCACCGATTCGGGTCGGAAACGAAACGGTGCACGGGATCGGCTAGAAACGAAACGAACGCACCCAATTCACTTTTTTGGACCCAATAGTGATGTTTTGGTTCGTTTGGGTCAGTTTCGTTACTACACCGAAAACCATGCCGGGGTTGCATTTAATGCACCGATTCGGGTCAGAAATGAAACGATCCACGGAATCGGCTACAAACAAAACGAACGCACAGAATTCAATTTTTTGGACCCAATAGTGATGTTTTGGTTCGTTTGGGTCAGTTTCATTACTGCACCGAAAACCATGCTGGGGTTGCATTTAATGCACCGATTCGGGTCAGAAATCAAACGATGCACGGAATCGGCTAGAAACGAGATGAACGCACCCAATTCACTTTTTCGGACCCAATAGTGATGTTTTGGTTCGTTTGGGTCAGTTTCGTTACTACACCGAAAACCATGCCGGGGTTGCATTTAATGCACCGATTCGGGTCGGAAACGAAACGCTGCACGGAATCATCCAGAAACAAAACGAACGCACCCTATCCACATTTTTGGACCGAATAGTGATGTTTTGGTTCGTTTGGGTCAGTTTGGTTACTGCACCGAAAACCATGCCGGGGTTGCATTTAATGCACCGATTCGGGTCGGAAACGAAACGATGCAAAGAATCGGCTAGAAACGAAACGAATGCACCCAATTCACTTTTTTGGACCCAATAGTGATGTTTTGGTTCGTTTGGGTCAGTTTCGTTACTGCACCGAAAACCATGCCGGGGTTGCATTTAATGCACCGATTCGGGTCGGAAATGAAACGATGCACGGAATCGTCCAGAAACGAAAGGAACGCACCCTATCCACTTTTTTCGACCCAATGGTGATGTTTTGGTTCGTTTGGGTCAGTTTCGTTACTGCACCTTAAACCATGCCGGGGTTGCATTTAATGCACCGATTCGGGTCGGAAACGAAACGATGCAAAGAATCGGCTAGAAACGAAACGAATGCACCCTATCCACTTTTTTGGACCCAATAGTGATGTTTTGGTTCGTTTGGGTCAGTTTCGTTACTGCACCGAAAACCATGTCGGGCTTGCATTTAATGCACCAATTCGAGTCGGAAACGAAACGATGCACGGAATCGTCCAGAAACGAAAGGAACGCACCCTATCCACTTTTTTCGACCCAATAGTGATGTTTTGGTTCGTTTGGGTCAGTTTCGTTACTGCACCGAAAACCATGCCGGGGTTGCATTTAATGCACCGATTCGGGTCGGAAACGAAACGGTGCACGGGATCGGCTAGAAACGAAACGAACGCACCCAATTCACTTTTTTGGACCCAATAGTGATGTTTTGGTTCGTTTGGGTCAGTTTCGTTACTACACCGAAAACCATGCCGGGGTTGCATTTAATGCACCGATTCGGGTCAGAAATGAAACGATCCACGGAATCGGCTACAAACAAAACGAACGCACAGAATTCAATTTTTTGGACCCAATAGTGATGTTTTGGTTCGTTTGGGTCAGTTTCATTACTGCACCGAAAACCATGCTGGGGTTGCATTTAATGCACCGATTCGGGTCAGAAATCAAACGATGCACGGAATCGGCTAGAAACGAGATGAACGCACCCAATTCACTTTTTCGGACCCAATAGTGATGTTTTGGTTCGTTTGGGTCAGTTTCGTTACTGCACCGAAAACCATGCCGGGGTTGCATTTAATGCACCGATTCGGGTCGGAAACGAAACGATGCAAAGAATCGGCTAGAAACGAAACGAATGCACCCAATTCACTTTTTTGGACCCAATAGTGATGTTTTGGTTCGTTTGGGTCAGTTTCGTTACTGCACCGAAAACCATGCCGGGGTTGCATTTAATGCACCGATTCGGGTCGGAAATGAAACGATGCACGGAATCGTCCAGAAACGAAAGGAACGCACCCTATCCACTTTTTTCGACCCAATAGTGATGTTTTGGTTCGTTTGGGTCAGTTTCGTTACTGCACCGAAAACTATGGCGGGGTTGCATTTAATGCACCGATTCGGGTCGGAAACGAAACGGTGCACGGGATCGGCTAGAAACGAAACGAACGCACCCAATTCACTTTTTTGGACCCAATAGTGATGTTTTGGTTCGTTTGGGTCAGTTTGGTTACTGCACCGAAAACCATGCCGGGGTTGCATTTAATGCACCGATTCGGGTCGGAAACGAAACGATGCAAAGAATCGGCTAGAAACGAAACGAATGCACCCTATCCACTTTTTTGGACCCAATAGTGATGTTTTGGTTCGTTTGGGTCAGTTTCGTTACTGCACCGAAAACCATGTCGGGCTTGCATTTAATGCACCAATTCGAGTCGGAAACGAAACGATGCACGGAATCGTCCAAAAACGAAAGGAACGCAACCTATCCACTTTTTTCGACCCAATAGTGATGTTTTGGTTCGTTTGGGTCAGTTTCGTTACTGCACCGAAAACCATGCCGGGGTTGCATTTAATGCACCGATTCGGGTCAGAAACGAAACGGTGCACGGGATCGGCTAGAAACGAAACGAACGCACCCAATTCACTTTTTTGGACCCAATAGTGATGTTTTGGTTCGTTTGGGTCAGTTTCGTTACTACACCGAAAACCATGCCGGGGTTGCATTTAATGCACCGATTCGGGTCAGAAATGAAACGATCCACGGAATCGGCTACAAACAAAACGAACGCACAGAATTCAATTTTTTGGACCCAATAGTGATGTTTTGGTTCGTTTGGGTCAGTTTCATTACTGCACCGAAAACCATGCTGGGGTTGCATTTAATGCACCGATTCGGGTCAGAAATCAAACGATGCACGGAATCGGCTAGAAACGAGATGAACGCACCCAATTCACTTTTTCGGACCCAATAGTGATGTTTTGGTTCGTTTGGGTCAGTTTCGTTACTGCACCGAAAACCATGCCGGGGTTGCATTTAATGCACCGATTCGGGTCGGAAACGAAACGATGCAAAGAATCGGCTAGAAACGAAACGAATGCACCCAATTCACTTTTTTGGACCCAATAGTGATGTTTTGGTTCGTTTGGGTCAGTTTCGTTACTGCACCGAAAACCATGCCGGGGTTGCATTTAATGCACCGATTCGGGTTGGAAATGAAACGATGCACGGAATCGTCCAGAAACGAAAGGAACGCACCCTATCCACTTTTTTCGACCCAATAGTGATGTTTTGGTTCGTTTGGGTCAGTTTCGTTACTGCACCGAAAACTATGGCGGGGTTGCATTTAATGCACCGATTCGGGTCAGAAACGAAACGGTGCACGGGATCGGCTAGAAACGAAACGAACGCACCCAATCCACTTTTTTCGACCCAATAGTGATGTTTTGGTTCGTTTGGGTCAGTTTCGTTACTGCACCGAAAACCATGCCGGGGTTGCATTTAATGCACCGATTCGGGTCAGAAACGAAACGGTGCACGGGATCGGCTAGAAACGAAACGAACGCACCCAATTCACTTTTTTGGACCCAATAGTGATGTTTTGGTTCGTTTGGGTCAGTTTCGTTACTACACCGAAAACCATGCCGGGGTTGCATTTAATGCACCGATTCGGGTCAGAAATGAAACGATCCACGGAATCGGCTACAAACAAAACGAACGCACAGAATTCAATTTTTTGGACCCAATAGTGATGTTTTGGCTCGTTTGGGTCAGTTTCGTTACTGCACCGAAAACCATGCTGGGGTTGCATTTAATGCACCGATTCGGGTCAGAAATCAAACGATGCCCGGAATCGGCTAGAAACGAGATGAACGCACCCAATTCACTTTTTCGGACCCAATAGTGATGTTTTGGTTCGTTTGGGTCAGTTTCGTTACTACACCGAAAACCATGCCGGGGTTGCATTTAATGCACCGATTCGGGTCAGAAATGAAACGATCCACGGAATCGGCTACAAACAAAACGAACGCATAGAATTCAATTTTTTGGACCCAATAGTGATGTTTTGGTTCGTTTGGGTCAGTTTCGTTACTGCACCGAAAACCATGCTGGGGTTGCATTTAATGCACCGATTCGGGTCAGAAATCAAACGATCCACGGAATCGGCTAGAAACGAGATGAACGCACCCAATTCACTTTTTTGGACCCAATAGTGATGTTTTGGTTCGTTTCGGTCAGTTTCGTTACTGCACCGAAAACCATGCCGGGGTTGCATTTAATGCACCGATTCGGGTCGGAAACGAAACGCTGCACGGGATCATCCAGAAACAAAACGAACGCACCCTATCCACATTTTTGGACCGAATAGTGATGTTTTGGTTCGTTTGGGTCAGTTTGGTTACTGCACCGAAAACCATGCCGGGGTTGCATTTAATGCACCGATTCGGGTCGAAAACGAAACGATGCAAAGAATCGGCTAGAAACGAAACGAATGCACCCTATCCACTTTTTTGGACCCAATAGTGATGTTTTGGTTCGTTTGGGTCAGTTTCGTTACTGCACCGAAAACCATGCCGGGGTTGCATTTAATGCACCGATTCGGGTCGGAAACGAAACGATGCAAAGAATCGGCTAGAAACGAAACGAATGCATCCAATTCACTTTTTTGGACCCAATAGTGATGTTTTGGTTCGTTTGGGTCAGTTTCGTTACTGCACCGAAAACCATGCCGGGGTTGCATTTAATGCACCGATTCGGGTCGGAAATGAAACGATGCACGGAATCGTCCAGAAACGAAAGGAACGCACCCTATCCACTTTTTTCGACCCAATAGTGATGTTTTGGTTCGTTTGGGTCAGTTTCGTTACTGCACCGAAAACCATGGCGGGGTTGCATTTAATGCACCGATTCGGGTCGGAAACGAAACGGTGCACGGGATCGGCTAGAAACGAAACGAACGCACCCAATTCACTTTTTTGGACCCAATAGTGATGTTTTGGTTCGTTTGGGTCAGTTTCGTTACTACACCGAAAACCATGCCGGGGTTGCATTTAATGCACCGATTCGGGTCAGAAATGAAACGATCCACGGAATCGGCTACAAACAAAACGAACGCACAGAATTCAATTTTTTGGACCCAATAGTGATGTTTTGGTTCGTTTGGGTCAGTTTCGTTACTACACCGAAAACCATGCTGGGGTTGCATTTAATGCACCGATTCGGGTCAGAAATCAAACGATCCACGGAATCGGCTAGAAACGAGATGAACGCACCCAATTCACTTTTTTGGACCCAATAGTGATGTTTTGGTTCGTTTCGGTCAGTTTCGTTACTGCACCGAAAACCATGCCGGGGTTGCATTTAATGCACCGATTCGGGTCGGAAACGAAACGCTGCACGGGATCATCCAGAAACAAAACGAACGCACCCTATCCACATTTTTGGACCGAATAGTGATGTTTTGGTTCGTTTGGGTCAGTTTGGTTACTGCACCGAAAACCATGCCGGGGTTGCATTTAATGCACCGATTCGGGTCGAAAACGAAACGATGCAAAGAATCGGCTAGAAACGAAACGAATGCACCCTATCCACTTTTTTGGACCCAATAGTGATGTTTTGGTTCGTTTGGGTCAGTTTCGTTACTGCACCGAAAACCATGCCGGGGTTGCATTTAATGCACCGATTCGGGTCGGAAACGAAACGATGCAAAGAATCGGCTAGAAACGAAACGAATGCACCCAATTCACTTTTTTGGACCCAATAGTGATGTTTTGGTTCGTTTGGGTCAGTTTCGTTACTGCACCGAAAACCATGCCGGGGTTGCATTTAATGCACCGATTCGGGTCGGAAATGAAACGATGCACGGAATCGTCCAGAAACGAAAGGAACGCACCCTATCCACTTTTTTCGACCCAATAGTGATGTTTTGGTTCGTTTGGGTCAGTTTCGTTACTGCACCGAAAACCATGGCGGGGTTGCATTTAATGCACCGATTCGGGTCGGAAACGAAACGGTGCACGGGATCGGCTAGAAACGAAACGAACGCACCCAATTCACTTTTTTGGACCCAATAGTGATGTTTTGGTTCGTTTTGGTCAGTTTCGTTACTACACCGAAAACCATGCCGGGGTTGCATTTAATGCACCGATTCGGGTCAGAAATGAAACGATCCACGGAATCGGCTACAAACAAAACGAACGCACAGAATTCAATTTTTTGGACCCAATAGTGATGTTTTGGTTCGTTTGGGTCAGTTTCGTTACTACACCGAAAACCATGCTGGGGTTGCATTTAATGCACCGATTCGGGTCAGAAATCAAACGATCCACGGAATCGGCTAGAAACGAGATGAACGCACCCAATTCACTTTTTTGGACCCAATAGTGATGTTTTGGTTCGTTTCGGTCAGTTTCGTTACTGCACCGAAAACCATGCCGGGGTTGCATTTAATGCACCGATTCGGGTCGGAAACGAAACGCTGCACGGGATCATCCAGAAACAAAACGAACGCACCCTATCCACATTTTTGGACCGAATAGTGATGTTTTGGTTCGTTTGGGTCAGTTTGGTTACTGCACCGAAAACCATGCCGGGGTTGCATTTAATGCACCGATTCGGGTCGAAAACGAAACGATGCAAAGAATCGGCTAGAAACGAAACGAATGCACCCTATCCACTTTTTTGGACCCAATAGTGATGTTTTGGTTCGTTTGGGTCAGTTTCGTTACTGCACCGAAAACCATGCCGGGGTTGCATTTAATGCACCGATTCGGGTCGGAAACGAAACGATGCAAAGAATCGGCTAGAAACGAAACGAATGCACCCAATTCACTTTTTTGGACCCAATAGTGATGTTTTGGTTCGTTTGGGTCAGTTTCGTTACTGCACCGAAAACCATGCCGGGGTTGCATTTAATGCACCGATTCGGGTCGGAAATGAAACGATGCACGGAATCGTCCAGAAACGAAAGGAACGCACCCTATCCACTTTTTTCGACCCAATAGTGATGTTTTGGTTCGTTTGGGTCAGTTTCGTTACTGCACCGAAAACCATGGCGGGGTTGCATTTAATGCACCGATTCGGGTCGGAAACGAAACGGTGCACGGGATCGGCTAGAAACGAAACGAACGCACCCAATTCACTTTTTTGGACCCAATAGTGATGTTTTGGTTCGTTTGGGTCAGTTTCGTTACTACACCGAAAACCATGCCGGGGTTGCATTTAATGCACCGATTCGGGTCAGAAATGAAACGATCCACGGAATCGGCTACAAACAAAACGAACGCATAGAATTCAATTTTTTGGACCCAATAGTGATGTTTTAGTTCGTTTGGGTCAGTTTCGTTACTGCACCGAAAACCATGCTGGGGTTGCATTTAATTCACCGATTCGGGTCAGAAATCAAACGATGCACGGAATCGGCTACAAACAAAACGAACGCACAGAATTCAATTTTTCGGACCCAATAGTGATGTTTTGGTTAGTTTGGGTCAGTTTCGTTACTGCACCGAAAACCATGCCGGGGTTCCATTTAATGCACCGATTCGGGTCGGAAACGAAACGCTGCACGGGATCATCCAGAAACAAAACGAACGCACCCTATCCACATTTTTGGACCGAATAGTGATGTTTTGGTTCGTTTGGGTCAGTTTGGTTACTGCACCGAAAACCATGCCGGGGTTGCATTTAATGCACCGATTCGGGTCGGAAACGAAACGATGCAAAGAATCGGCTAGAAACGAAACGAATGCACCCAATTCACTTTTTTGGACCCAATAGTGATGTTTTGGTTCGTTTGGGTCAGTTTCGTTACTGCACCGAAAACCATGCCGGGGTTGCATTTAATGCACCGATTCGGGTCGGAAATGAAACGATGCACGGAATCATCCAGAAACGAAAGGAACGCACCCTATCCACATTTTTCGACCCAATGGTGATGTTTTGGTTCGTTTGGGTCAGTTTCGTTACTGCACCTAAAACCATGCCGGGGTTGCATTTAATGCACCGATTCGGGTCGGAAACGAAACGATGCAAAGAATCGGCTAGAAACGAAACGAATGCACCCTATCCACTTTTTTGGACCCAATAGTGATGTTTTGGTTCATTTGGGTCAGTTTCGTTACTGCACCGAAAACCATGTCGGGCTTGCATTTAATGCACCAATTCGAGTCGGAAACGAAACGATGCCCGAAATCGTCCAGAAACGAAAGGAACGCACCCTATCCACTTTTTTGGACCCAATAGTGATGTTTTGGTTCATTTGGGTCAGTTTCGTTACTGCACCGAAAACCATGCCGGGGTTGCATTTAATGCACCGATTCGGGTCGGAAACGAAACGATGCAAAGAATCGGCTAGAAACGAAACGAATGCACCCAATTCACTTTTTTGGACCCAATAGTGATGTTTTGGTTCGTTTGGGTCAGTTTCGTTACTGCACCGAAAACCATGCCGGGGTTGCATTTAATGCACCGATTCGGGTCGGAAATGAAACGATGCACGGAATCGTCCAGAAACGAAAGGAACGCACCCTATCCACTTTTTTCGACCCAATAGTGATGTTTTGGTTCGTTTGGGTCAGTTTCGTTACTGCACCGAAAACCATGGCGGGGTTGCATTTAATGCACCGATTCGGGTCGGAAACGAAACGGTGCACGGGATCGGCTAGAAACGAAACGAACGCACCCAATTCACTTTTTTGGACCCAATAGTGATGTTTTGGTTCGTTTGGGTCAGTTTCGTTACTACACCGAAAACCATGCCGGGGTTGCATTTAATGCACCGATTCGGGTCAGAAATGAAACGATCCACGGAATCGGCTACAAACAAAACGAACGCATAGAATTCAATTTTTTGGACCCAATAGTGATGTTTTAGTTCGTTTGGGTCAGTTTCGTTACTGCACCGAAAACCATGCTGGGGTTGCATTTAATTCACCGATTCGGGTCAGAAATCAAACGATGCACGGAATCGGCTAGAAACGAGATGAACGCACCCAATTCACTTTTTCGGACCCAATAGTGATGTTTTGGTTCGTTTGGGTCAGTTTCGTTACTACACCGAAAACCATGCCGGGGTTGCATTTAATGCACCGATTCGGGTCAGAAATGAAACGATCCACGGAATCGGCTACAAACAAAACAAACGCACAGAATTCAATTTTTTGGACCCAATAGTGATGTTTTGGTTCGTTTGGGTCAGTTTCGTTACTGCACCGAAAACCATGCTGGGGTTGCATTTAATGCACCGATTCGGGTCAGAAATCAAACGATGCACGGAATCGGCTAGAAATGAGATGAACGCACCCAATTCACTTTTTTGGACCCAATAGTGATGTTTTGGTTCGTTTGGGTCAGTTTCGTTACTGCACCGAAAACCATGCCGGGGTTGCATTTAATGCACCGATTCGGGTCGGAAACGAAACGCTGCACGGGATCATCCAGAAACAAAACGAACGCACCCTATCCACATTTTTGGACCGAATAGTGATGTTTTGGTTTGTTTGGGTCAGTTTGGTTACTGCACCGAAAACCATGCCGGGGTTGCATTTAATGCACCGATTCGGGTCGGAAACGAAACGATGCAAAGAATCGGCTAGAAACGAAACGAATGCACCCAATTCACTTTTTTGGACCCAATAGTGATGTTTTGGTTCGTTTGGGTCAGTTTGGTTACTGCACCGAAAACCATGCCGGGGTTGCATTTAATGCACCGATTCGGGTCGGAAACGAAACGATGCAAAGAATCGGCTAGAAACGAAACGAATGCACCCAATTCACTTTTTTGGACCCAATAGTGATGTTTTGGTTCGTTTGGGTCAGTTTCGTTACTGCACCGAAAACCATGCCGGGGTTGCATTTAATGCACCGATTCGGGTCGGAAATGAAACGATGCACGGAATCGTCCAGAAACGAAAGGAACGCACCCTATCCACTTTTTTCGACCCAATAGTGATGGTTTGGTTCGTTTGGGTCAGTTTCGTTACTGCACCTAAAACCATGGCGTGGTTGCATTTAATGCACCGATTCGGGTCGGAAACGAAACGATGCAAACAATCGGCTAGAAACGACACGAATGCACCCTATCCACTTTTTTGGACCCAATAGTGATGTTTTGGTTCGTTTGGGTCAGTTTCGTTACTGCACCGAAAACCATGCCGGGGTTGCATTTAATGCACCGATTCGGGTCGGAAATGAAACGATGCACGGAATCGTCCAGAAACGAAAGGAACGCACCCTATCCACTTTTTTCGACCCAATGGTGATGTTTTGGTTCGTTTGGGTCAGTTTCGTTACTGCACCTAAAACCATGCCGGGGTTGCATTTAATGCACCGATTCGGGTCGGAAACGAAACGGTGCACGGGATCGGCTAGAAACGAAACGAACGCACCCAATTCACTTTTTTGGACCCAATAGTGATGTTTTGGTTCGTTTGGGTCAGTTTCGTTACTACACCGAAAACCATGCCGGGGTTGCATTTAATGCACCGATTCGGGTCAGAAATGAAACGATCCACGGAATCGGCTACAAACAAAACGAACGCATAGAATTCAATTTTTTGGACCCAATAGTGATGTTTTAGTTCGTTTGGGTCAGTTTCGTTACTACACCGAAAACCATGCCGGGGTTGCATTTAATGCACCGATTCGGGTCAGAAATGAAACGATCCACGGAATCGGCTACAAACGAGATGAACGCACAGAATTCAATTTTTTGGACCCAATAGTGATGTTTTGGTTCGTTTGGGTCAGTTTCGTTACTGCACCGAAAACCATGCTGGGGTTGCATTTAATGCACCGATTCGGGTCAGAAATCAAACGATGCACGGAATCGGCTAGAAATGAGATGAACGCACCCAATTCACTTTTTTGGACCCAATAGTGATGTTTTGGTTCGTTTGGGTCAGTTTCGTTACTGCACCGAAAACCATGCCGGGGTTGCATTTAATGCACCGATTCGGGTCGGAAACGAAACGCTGCACGGGATCATCCAGAAACAAAACGAACGCACCCTATCCACATTTTTGGACCGAATAGTGATGTTTTGGTTTGTTTGGGTCAGTTTGGTTACTGCACCGAAAACCATGCCGGGGTTGCATTTAATGCACCGATTCGGGTCGGAAACGAAACGATGCAAAGAATCGGCTAGAAACGAAACGAATGCACCCAATTCACTTTTTTGGACCCAATAGTGATGTTTTGGTTCGTTTGGGTCAGTTTGGTTACTGCACCGAAAACCATGCCGGGGTTGCATTTAATGCACCGATTCGGGTCGGAAACGAAACGATGCAAAGAATCGGCTAGAAACGAAACGAATGCACCCAATTCACTTTTTTGGACCCAATAGTGATGTTTTGGTTCGTTTGGGTCAGTTTCGTTACTGCACCGAAAACCATGCCGGGGTTGCATTTAATGCACCGATTCGGGTCGGAAACGAAACGCTGCACGGGATCATCCAGAAACAAAACGAACGCACCCTATCCACATTTTTGGACCGAATAGTGATGTTTTGGTTTGTTTGGGTCAGTTTGGTTACTGCACCGAAAACCATGCCGGGGTTGCATTTAATGCACCGATTCGGGTCGGAAACGAAACGCTGCACGGGATCGTCCAGAAACGAAAGGAACGCACCCTATCCACTTTTTTGGACCCAATAGTGATGTTTTGGTTCATTTGGGTCAGTTTCGTTACTGCACCGAAAACCATGCCGGGGTTGCATTTAATGCACCGATTCGGGTCGGAAACGAAACGATGCAAAGAATCGGCTAGAAACGAAACGAATGCACCCAATTCACTTTTTTGGACCCAATAGTGATGTTTTGGTTCGTTTGGGTCAGTTTCGTTACTGCACCGAAAACCATGCCGGGGTTGCATTTAATGCACCGATTCGGGTCGGAAATGAAACGATGCACGGAATCGTCCAGAAACGAAAGGAACGCACCCTATCCACTTTTTTCGACCCAATAGTGATGTTTTGGTTCGTTTGGGTCAGTTTCGTTACTGCACCGAAAACCATGGCGGGGTTGCATTTAATGCACCGATTCGGGTCGGAAACGAAACGGTGCACGGGATCGGCTAGAAACGAAACGAACGCACCCAATTCACTTTTTTGGACCCAATAGTGATGTTTTGGTTCGTTTGGGTCAGTTTCGTTACTACACCGAAAACCATGCCGGGGTTGCATTTAATGCACCGATTCGGGTCAGAAATGAAACGATCCACGGAATCGGCTACAAACAAAACGAACGCATAGAATTCAATTTTTTGGACCCAATAGTGATGTTTTAGTTCGTTTGGGTCAGTTTCGTTACTGCACCGAAAACCATGCTGGGGTTGCATTTAATTCACCGATTCGGGTCAGAAATCAAACGATGCACGGAATCGGCTAGAAACGAGATGAACGCACCCAATTCACTTTTTCGGACCCAATAGTGATGTTTTGGTTCGTTTGGGTCAGTTTCGTTACTACACCGAAAACCATGCCGGGGTTGCATTTAATGCACCGATTCGGGTCAGAAATGAAACGATCCACGGAATCGGCTACAAACAAAACAAACGCACAGAATTCAATTTTTTGGACCCAATAGTGATGTTTTGGTTCGTTTGGGTCAGTTTCGTTACTGCACCGAAAACCATGCTGGGGTTGCATTTAATGCACCGATTCGGGTCAGAAATCAAACGATGCACGGAATCGGCTAGAAATGAGATGAACGCACCCAATTCACTTTTTTGGACCCAATAGTGATGTTTTGGTTCGTTTGGGTCAGTTTCGTTACTGCACCGAAAACCATGCCGGGGTTGCATTTAATGCACCGATTCGGGTCGGAAACGAAACGCTGCACGGGATCATCCAGAAACAAAACGAACGCACCCTATCCACATTTTTGGACCGAATAGTGATGTTTTGGTTTGTTTGGGTCAGTTTGGTTACTGCACCGAAAACCATGCCGGGGTTGCATTTAATGCACCGATTCGGGTCGGAAACGAAACGATGCAAAGAATCGGCTAGAAACGAAACGAATGCACCCAATTCACTTTTTTGGACCCAATAGTGATGTTTTGGTTCGTTTGGGTCAGTTTGGTTACTGCACCGAAAACCATGCCGGGGTTGCATTTAATGCACCGATTCGGGTCGGAAACGAAACGATGCAAAGAATCGGCTAGAAACGAAACGAATGCACCCAATTCACTTTTTTGGACCCAATAGTGATGTTTTGGTTCGTTTGGGTCAGTTTCGTTACTGCACCGAAAACCATGCCGGGGTTGCATTTAATGCACCGATTCGGGTCGGAAATGAAACGATGCACGGAATCGTCCAGAAACGAAAGGAACGCACCCTATCCACTTTTTTCGACCCAATAGTGATGGTTTGGTTCGTTTGGGTCAGTTTCGTTACTGCACCTAAAACCATGGCGTGGTTGCATTTAATGCACCGATTCGGGTCGGAAACGAAACGATGCAAACAATCGGCTAGAAACGACACGAATGCACCCTATCCACTTTTTTGGACCCAATAGTGATGTTTTGGTTCGTTTGGGTCAGTTTCGTTACTGCACCGAAAACCATGCCGGGGTTGCATTTAATGCACCGATTCGGGTCGGAAATGAAACGATGCACGGAATCGTCCAGAAACGAAAGGAACGCACCCTATCCACTTTTTTCGACCCAATGGTGATGTTTTGGTTCGTTTGGGTCAGTTTCGTTACTGCACCTAAAACCATGCCGGGGTTGCATTTAATGCACCGATTCGGGTCGGAAACGAAACGGTGCACGGGATCGGCTAGAAACGAAACGAACGCACCCAATTCACTTTTTTGGACCCAATAGTGATGTTTTGGTTCGTTTGGGTCAGTTTCGTTACTACACCGAAAACCATGCCGGGGTTGCATTTAATGCACCGATTCGGGTCAGAAATGAAACGATCCACGGAATCGGCTACAAACAAAACGAACGCATAGAATTCAATTTTTTGGACCCAATAGTGATGTTTTAGTTCGTTTGGGTCAGTTTCGTTACTACACCGAAAACCATGCCGGGGTTGCATTTAATGCACCGATTCGGGTCAGAAATGAAACGATCCACGGAATCGGCTACAAACGAGATGAACGCACAGAATTCAATTTTTTGGACCCAATAGTGATGTTTTGGTTCGTTTGGGTCAGTTTCGTTACTGCACCGAAAACCATGCTGGGGTTGCATTTAATGCACCGATTCGGGTCAGAAATCAAACGATGCACGGAATCGGCTAGAAATGAGATGAACGCACCCAATTCACTTTTTTGGACCCAATAGTGATGTTTTGGTTCGTTTGGGTCAGTTTCGTTACTGCACCGAAAACCATGCCGGGGTTGCATTTAATGCACCGATTCGGGTCGGAAACGAAACGCTGCACGGGATCATCCAGAAACAAAACGAACGCACCCTATCCACATTTTTGGACCGAATAGTGATGTTTTGGTTTGTTTGGGTCAGTTTGGTTACTGCACCGAAAACCATGCCGGGGTTGCATTTAATGCACCGATTCGGGTCGGAAACGAAACGATGCAAAGAATCGGCTAGAAACGAAACGAATGCACCCAATTCACTTTTTTGGACCCAATAGTGATGTTTTGGTGCGTTTGGGTCAGTTTGGTTACTGCACCGAAAACCATGCCGGGGTTGCATTTAATGCACCGATTCGGGTCGGAAACGAAACGATGCAAAGAATCGGCTAGAAACGAAACGAATGCACCCAATTCACTTTTTTGGACCCAATAGTGATGTTTTGGTTCGTTTGGGTCAGTTTCGTTACTGCACCGAAAACCATGCCGGGGTTGCATTTAATGCACCGATTCGGGTCGGAAATGAAACGATGCACGGAATCGTCCAGAAACGAAAGGAACGCACCCTATCCACTTTTTTCGACCCAATAGTGATGGTTTGGTTCGTTTGGGTCAGTTTCGTTACTGCACCTAAAACCATGCCGTGGTTGCATTTAATGCACCGATTCGGGTCGGAAACGAAACGATGCAAAGAATCGGCTAGAAACGACACGAATGCACCCTATCCACTTTTTTCGACCCAATAGTGATGTTTTGGTTCGTTTGGGTCAGTTTCGTTACTGCACCGAAAACCATGCCGGGGTTGCATTTAATGCACCGATTCGGGTCGGAAATGAAACGATGCACGGAATCGTCCAGAAACGAAAGGAACGCACCCTATCCACTTTTTTCGACCCAATGGTGATGTTTTGGTTCGTTTGGGTCAGTTTCGTTACTGCACCTAAAACCATGCCGGGGTTGCATTTAATGCACCGATTCGGGTCGGAAACGAAACGATGCACTGGATCGGCTACAAACAAAACGAACGCACCCAATTCACTTTTTTGGACCCAATAGTGATGTTTTGGTTCGTTTGGGTCAGTTTCTTACTACACCGAAAACCATACCGGGGTTGCATTTAATGCACCGATTCGGGTTTGAAATGAAACGATGCACGGAATCGGCTACAAACAAAACGAACACACATAATTCAATTTTTTGGACCCAATAGTGATGTTTTGGTTCGTTTGGGTCAGTTTCGTTACTGCACCGAAAACCATGCCGGGGTTGCATCTAATGCACCGATTCGGGTTGGAAACGAAACGATGCACGGAATCATCCAGAAACGAAACGAACGCACCCTATCCACTTTTTTGGACCCAATAGTGATGTTTTGGTTCGTTTGGGTCAGTTTGGTTACTGCACCGAAAACCATGCCGGGGTTGCATATAACGCACCGATTCGGGTCGGAAACGAAACGGTGCACGGGATCGTCTAGAAACGAAACGAACGCACCCAATTCACTTTTTTGGACCCAATAGTGATGTTTTGGTTCGTTTGGGTCAGTTTCGTTACTACACCGAAAACCATACCGGGGTTGCATTTAATGCACCGATTCGGGTTAGAAATGAAACGATCCACGGAATCGGCTACAAACAAAACGAACGCACAGAATTCAATTTTTTGGACCCAATAGTGATGTTTTGGTTCGTTTGGGTCAGTTTCGTTACTGCACCAAAAACCATGGCGGGGTTGCATTTAATGCACCGATTCGGGTCGGTAACGAAACGATGCGCGGAATCATCCAGAAACAAAACGAACGCACCCTATCCACTTTTTTGGACCGAATAGTGATGTTTTGGTTCGTTTGGGTCAGTTTGGTTACTGCACCGAAAACCATGCCGGGGTTGCATTTAATGCACCGATTCGGGTCGGAAACGAAACGATGCACGGAATCGTCTACAAATGAAAGGAGCGCACCCTATCCACTTTTTTGGACCGAATAGTGATGTTTTGGTTCGTTTGGGTCAGTTTGGTTACTGCACCGAAAACACTGCCGGGGTTGCATTTAATGCACCGATTCGGGTTGGAAACGAAACGATGCAAAGAATCGGCTAGAAACGAAACGAACGCACCCAATTCACTTTTTTGGACCCAATAGTGATGTTTTGGTTCGTTTGGGTCAGTTTCGTTACTGCACCGAAAACCATGCCGGGGTTGCATTTAATGCACCGATTCGGGTCGGAAACGAAACGACGCACGGAATCGTCTATAAATGAAAGGAGCGCACCCTATCCACTTTTTTGGACCGAATAGTGATGTTTTGGTTCGTTTGGGTCAGTTTGGTTACTGCACCGAAAGCCATGTCGGGGTTGCATTTAATGCACCGATTCGGGTCGGAAACGAAACGATGCAATGAATCGGCTAGAAACGAAACGAATGCACCCAATTCACTTTTTTGGACCCAATAGTGATGTTTTGGTTCGTTTGGGTCAGTTTCGTTACTGCACCGAAAACCATGCCGGGGTTGCATTTAATGCACCGATTCGGTCGGAAACGAAACGATGCACGGAATCGTCCAGAAACGAAAGGAACGCACCCTATCCACTTTTTTCGACCCAATAGTGATGTTTTGGTTCGTTTGGGTCAGTTTCGTTACTGCACCGAAAACCATGCCGGGGTTGCATATAATGCACCGATTCGGGTCGAAAACGAAACGATGCAAAGAATCGGCTAGAAACGAAACGAATGCACCCTATCCACTTTTTTAGACCCAATAGTGATGTTTTGGTTCGTTTGGGTCAGTTTCGTTACTGCACCGAAAACCATGCCGGGGTTGCATTTAATGCACCGATTCGGGTCGGAAACGAAACGCTGCACGGGATCATCCAGAAACAAAACGAACGCACCCTATCCACATTTTTGGACCGAATAGTGATGTTTTGGTTCGTTTGGGTCAGTTTGGTTACTGCACCGAAAACCATGCCGGGGTTGCATTTAATGCACTGATTCGGGTCGGAAACGAAACGATGCAAAGAATCGGCTAGAAACGAAACGAATGCACCCTATCCACTTTTTTAGACCCAATAGTGATGTTTTGGTTCGTTTGGGTCAGTTTCGTTACTGCACCGAAAACCATGTCGGGCTTGCATTTAATGCACCAATTCGAGACGGAAACGAAACGATGCACGGAATCGTCCAGAAACGAAAGGAACGCACCCTATCCACTTTTTTCGACCCAATAGTGATGTTTTGGTTCGTTTGGGACAGTTTCGTTACTGCACCGAAAACCATGCCGGGGTTGCATTTAATGCACCGATTCGGGTCGGAAACGAAACTGTGCACGGGATCGGCTAGAAACGAAACGAACGCACCCAATTCACTTTTTTGGACCCAATAGTGATGTTTTGGTTCGTTTGGGTCAGTTTCGTTACTACACCGAAAACCATGCCGGGGTTGCATTTAATGCACCGATTCGGGTCAGAAATGAAACGATCCACGGAATCGGCTACAAACAAAACGAACGCACAGAATTCAATTTTTTGGACCCAATAGTGATGTTTTGGTTCGTTTGGGTCAGTTTCGTTACTGCACCGAAAACCATGCTGGGGTTGCATTTAATGCACCGATTCGGGTCAGAAATCAAACGATGCACGGAATCGGCTAGAAACGAGATGAACGCACCCAATTCACTTTTTTGGACCCAATAGTGATGTTTTGGTTCGTTTGGGTCAGTTTCGTTACTGCACCGAAAACCATGCCGGGGTTGCATTTAATGCACCGATTCGGGTCGGAAACGAAACGCTGCACGGGATCATCCAGAAACAAAACGAACGCACCCTATCCACATTTTTGGACCGAATAGTGATGTTTTGGTTCGTTTGGGTCAGTTTGGTTACTGCACCGAAAACCATGCCGGGGTTGCGTTTAATGCACTGATTCGGGTCGGAAATGAAACGATGCAAAGAATCGGCTAGAAACGAAACGAATGCACCCTATCCACTTTTTTAGACCCAATAGTGATGTTTTGGTTCGTTTGGGTCAGTTTCGTTACTGCACCGAAAACCATGCCGGGGTTGCATTTAATGCACCGATTCGGGTCGGAAACGAAACGCTGCACGGGATCATCCAGAAACAAAACGAACGCACCCTATCCACATTTTTGGACCGAATAGTGATGTTTTGGTTCGTTTGGGTCAGTTTGGTTACTGCACCGAAAACCATGCCGGGGTTGCATTTAATGCACCGATTCGGGTCGGAAACGAAACGATGCACTGGATCGGCTACAAACAAAACGAACGCACCCAATTCACTTTTTTGGACCCAATAGTGATGTTTTGGTTCGTTTGGGTCAGTTTCTTACTACACCGAAAACCATACCGGGGTTGCATTTAATGCACCGATTCGGGTTTGAAATGAAACGATTCACGGAATCGGCTACAAACAAAACGAACGCACATAATTCAATTTTTTGGACCCAATAGTGATGTTTTGGTTCGTTTGGGTCAGTTTCGTTACTGCACCGAAAATCATGCCGGGGTTGCATCTAATGCACCGATTCGGGTTGGAAACGAAACGATGCACGGAATCATCCAGAAACGAAACGAACGCACCCTATCATCTTTTTTGGACCCAATAGTGATGTTTTGGTTCGTTTGGGTCAGTTTGGTTACTGCACCGAAAACCATGCCGGGGTTGCATATAACGCACCGATTCGGGTCGGAAACGAAACGGTGCACGGGATCGTCTAGAAACGAAACGAACGCACCCAATTCACTTTTTTGGACCCAATAGTGATGTTTTGGTTCGTTTGGGTCAGTTTCGTTACTACACCGAAAACCATGCTGGGGTTGCATTTAATGCACCGATTCGGGTCAGAAATCAAACGATGCACGGAATCGGCTAGAAACGAGATGAACGCACCCAATTCACTTTTTTGGACCCAATAGTGATGTTTTGGTTCGTTTTGGTCAGTTTCGTTACTGCACCGAAAACCATGCCGGGGTTGCATTTAATGCACCGATTCGGGTTAGAAATGAAACGATCCACGGAATCGGCTACAAACAAAACGAACGCACAGAATTCAATTTTTTGGACCCAATAGTGATGTTTTGGTTCGTTTGGGTCAGTTTCGTTACTGCACCGAAAACCATGCCGGGGTTGCATTTAATGCACTGATTCGGGTCGGTAACGAAACGATGCGCGGAATCATCCAGAAACAAAACGAACGCACCCTATCCACTTTTTTGGACCGAATAGTGATGTTTTGGTTCGTTTGGGTCAGTTTGGTTACTGCACCGAAAACCATGCCGGGGTTGCATTTAATGCACCGATTCGGGTCGGAAACGAAACGATGCACGGAATCGTCTACAAATGAAAGGAGCGCACCCTATCCACTTTTTTGGACCGAATAGTGATATTTTGGTTCGTTTGGGTCAGTTTGGTTACTGCACCGAAAACCATGCCGGGGTTGCATTTAATGCACCGATTCGGGTTGGAAACGAAACGATGCAAAGAATCGGCTAGAAACGAAACGAATGCACCCAATTCACTTTTTTGGACCCAATAGTGATGTTTTGGTTCGTTTGGGTCAGTTTCGTTACTGCACCGAAAACCATGCCGGGGTTGCATTTAATGCACCGATTCGGGTCGGAAACGAAACGATGCACGGAATCGTCTATAAATGAAAGGAGCGCACCCTATCCACTTTTTTGGACCGAATAGTGATGTTTTGGTTCGTTTGGGTCAGTTTGGTTACTGCACCGAAAGCCATGTCGGGGTTGCATTTAATGCACCGATTCGGGTCGGAAACGAAACGATGCAAAGAATCGGCTAGAAACGAAACGAATGCACCCAATTCACTTTTTTGGACCCAATAGTGATGTTTTGGTTCGTTTGGGTCAGTTTCGTTACTGCACCGAAAACCATGCCGGGGTTGCATTTAATGCACCGATTCGGTCGGAAACGAAACGATGCACGGAATCGTCCAGAAACGAAAGGAACGCACCCTATCCACTTTTTTCGACCCAATAGTGATGGTTTGGTTCGTTTGGGTCAGTTTCGTTACTGCACCGAAAACCATGCCGGGGTTGCATTTAATGCACCGATTCGGGTCGGAAACGAAACGGTGCACGGGATCGGCTAGAAACGAAACGAACGCACAGAATTCAATTTTTTGGACCCAATAGTGATGTTTTGGTTCGTTTGGGTCAGTTTCGTTACTGCACCGAAAACCATGCTGGGGTTGCATTTAATGCACCCATTCGGGTCAGAAATCAAACGATGCACGGAATCGGCTAGAAACGAGATGAACGCACCCAATTCACTTTTTTGGACCCAATAGTGATGTTTTGGTTCGTTTGGGTCAGTTTCGTTACTGCACCGAAAACCATGCCGGGGTTGCATTTAATGCACCGATTCGGGTCGGAAACGAAACGCTGCACAGGATCATCCAGAAACAAAACGAACGCACCCTATCCACATTTTTGGACCGAATAGTGATGTTTTGGTTCGTTTGGGTCAGTTTGGTTACTGCACCGAAAACCATGCCGGGGTTGCATTTAATGCACTGATTCGGGTCGGAAACGAAACGATGCAAAGAATCGGCTAGAAACGAAACGAATGCACCCTATCCACTTTTTTAGACCCAATAGTGATGTTTTGGTTCGTTTGGGTCAGTTTCGTTACTGCACCGAAAACCATGTCGGGCTTGCATTTAATGCACCAATTCGAGACGGAAACGAAACGATGCACGGAATCGTCCAGAAACGAAAGGAACGCACCCTATCCACTTTTTTCGACCCAATAGTGATGTTTTGGTTCGTTTGGGTCAGTTTCGTTACTGCACCGAAAACCATGCCGGGGTTGCATTTAATGCACCGATTCGGGTCGGAAACGAAACGGTGCACGGGATCGGCTAGAAACGAAACGAACGCACCCAATTCACTTTTTTGGACCCAATAGTGATGTTTTGGTTCGTTTGGGTCAGTTTCGTTACTACACCGAAAACCATGCCGGGGTTGCATTTAATGCACCGATTCGGGTCAGAAATGAAACGATCCACGGAATCGGCTACAAACAAAACGAACGCACAGAATTCAATTTTTTGGACCCAATAGTGATGTTTTGGTTCGTTTGGGTCAGTTTCGTTACTGCACCGAAAACCATGCTGGGGTTGCATTTAATGCACCCATTCGGGTCAGAAATCAAACGATGCACGGAATCGGCTAGAAACGAGATGAACGCACCCAATTCACTTTTTTTGGACCCAATAGTGATGTTTTGGTTCGTTTGGGTCAATTTCGTTACTGCACCGAAAACCATGCCGGGGTTGCATTTAATGCACCGATTCGGGTCGGAAACGAAACGCTGCACGGGATCATCCAGAAACAAAACGAACGCACCCTATCCACATTTTTGGACCGAATAGTGATGTTTTGGTTCGTTTGGGTCAGTTTGGTTACTGCACCGAAAACCATGTCGGGGTTGCATTTAATGCACCGATTCGGGTCGGAAACGAAACGATGCAAAGAATCGGCTAGAAACGAAACGAATGCACCCTATCCACTTTTTTAGACCCAATAGTGATGTTTTGGTTCGTTTGGGTCAGTTTCGTTACTGCACCGAAAACCATGTCGGGCTTGCATTTAATGCACCAATTCGAGTCGGAAACGAAACGATGCACGGAGTCGTCCAGAAACGAAAGGAACGCACCCTCTCCACTTTTTTCGACCCAATAGTGATGTTTTGGTTCGTTTGGGTCAGTTTCGTTACTGCACCGAAAACCATGCCGGGGTTGCATTTAATGCACCGATTCGGGTCGGAAACGAAACTGTGCACGGGATCGGCTAGAAACGAAACGAACGCACCCAATTCACTTTTTTGGACCCAATAGTGATGTTTTGGTTCGTTTGGGTCAGTTTCGTTACTACACCGAAAACCATGCCGGGGTTGCATTTAATGCACCGATTCGGGTCAGAAATGAAACGATCCACGGAATCGGCTACAAACAAAACGAACGCACAGAATTCAATTTTTTGGACCCAATAGTGATGTTTTGGTTCGTTTGGGTCAGTTTCGTTACTGCACCGAAAACCATGCCGGGGTTGCATTTAATGCACCCATTCGGGTCAGAAATCAAACGATGCACCGAATCGGCTAGAAACGAGATGAACGCACCCAATTCACTTTTTTGGACCCATTAGTGATGTTTTGGTTCGTTTGGGTCAGTTTCGTTACTGCACCGAAAACCATGCCGGGGTTGCATTTAATGCACCGATTCGGGTCGGAAACGAAACGCTGCACGGAATCAACCAGAAACAAAACGAACGCACCCTATCCACATTTTTGGACCGAATAGTGATGTTTTGGTTCGTTTGGGTCAGTTTGGTTACTGCACCGAAAACCATGCCGGGGTTGCATTTAATGCACCGATTCGGGTCGGAAACGAAACGATGCAAAGAATCGGCTAGAAACGAAACGAATGCACCCAATTCACTTTTTTGGACCCAATAGTGATGTTTTGGTTCGTTTGGGTCAGTTTCGTTACTGCACCGAAAACCATGCCGGGGTTGCATTTAATGCACCGATTCGGGTCGGAAATGAAACGATGCACGGAATCGTCCAGAAACGAAAGGAACGCACCCTATCCACTTTTTTCGACCCAATAGTGATGTTTTGGTTCGTTTGGGTCAGTTTCGTTACTGCACCTAAAACCATGCCGGGGTTGCATTTAATGCACCGATTCGGGTCGGAAACGAAACGATGCAAAGAATCGTCTAGAAACGAAACGAATGCACCCTATCCACTTTTTTGGACCCAATAGTGATGTTTTGGTTCGTTTGGGTCAGTTTCGTTACTGCACCGAAAACCATGCCGGGGTTGCTTTTAATGCACCAATTCGAGTCGGAAACGAAACGATGCACGGAATCGTCCAGAAACGAAAGGAACGCACCCTATCCACTTTTTTCGACCCAATAGTGATGTTTTGGTTCGTTTGGGTCAGTTTCGTTACTGCACCGAAAACCATGCCGGGGTTGCATTTAATGCACCGATTCGTGTCGGAAACGAAACGATGCACTGGATCGGCTACAAACAAAACGAACGCACCCAATTCACTTTTTTGGACCCAATAGTGATGTTTTGGTTCGTTTGGGTCAGTTTCGTTACTGCACCGAAAACCATGCCGGGGTTGCATTTAATGCACCGATTCGGGTCGGAAACGAAACGCTGCACGGAATCATCCAGAAACAAAACGAACGCACCCTATCCACATTTTTGGACCGAATAGTGATGTTTTGGTTCGTTTGGGTCAGTTTGGTTACTGCACCGAAAACCATGCCAGGGTTGCATTTAATGCACTGATTCGGGTCGAAAACGAAACGATGCAAAGAATCGGCTAGAAACGAAACGAATGCACCCTATCCACTTTTTTAGACCCAATAGTGATGTTTTGGTTCGTTTGGGTCAGTTTCGTTACTGCACCGAAAACCATGCCGGGGTTGCATTTAATGCACCGATTCGGGTCGGAAACGAAACGCTGCACGGGATCATCCAGAAACAAAACGAACGCACCCTATCCACATTTTTGGACCGAATAGTGATGTTTTGGTTCGTTTGGGTCAGTTTGGTTACTGCACCGAAAACCATGCCGGGGTTGCATTTAATGCACTGATTCGGGTCGGAAACGAAACGATGCAAAGAATCGGCTAGAAACGAAACGAATGCACCCTATCCACTTTTTTAGACCCAATAGTGATGTTTTGGTTCGTTTGGGTCAGTTTCGTTACTGCACCGAAAACCATGTCGGGCTTGCATTTAATGCACCAATTCGAGACGGAAACGAAACGATGCACGGAATCGTCCAGAAACGAAAGGAACGCACCCTATCCACTTTTTTCGACCCAATAGTGATGTTTTGGTTCGTTTGGGACAGTTTCGTTACTGCACCGAAAACCATGCCGGGGTTGTATTTAATGCACCGATTCGGGTCGGAAACGAAACTGTGCACGGGATCGGCTAGAAACGAAACGAACGCACCCAATTCACTTTTTTGGACCCAATAGTGATGTTTTGGTTCGTTTGGGTCAGTTTCGTTACTACACCGAAAACCATGCCTGGGTTGCATTTAATGCACCGATTCGGGTCAGAAATGAAACGATCCACGGAATCGGCTACAAACAAAACGAACGCACAGAATTCAATTTTTTGGACCCAATAGTGATGTTTTGGTTCGTTTGGGTCAGTTTCGTTACTGCACCGAAAACCATGCCGGGGTTGCACTTAATGCACCCATTCGGGTCAGAAATCAAACGATGCACGGGATCATCCAGAAACGAGATGAACGCACCCAATTCACTTTTTTGGACCCATTAGTGATGTTTTGGTTCGTTTGGGTCAGTTTCGTTACTGCACCGAAAACCATGCCGGGGTTGCATTTAATGCACCGATTCGGGTCGGAAACGAAACGCTGCACGGAATCAACCAGAAACAAAACGAACGCACCCTATCCACATTTTTGGACCGAATAGTGATGTTTTGGTTCGTTTGGGTCAGTTTGGTTACTGCACCGAAAACCATGCCGGGGTTGCATTTAATGCACCGATTCGGGTCGGAAACGAAACGATGCAAAGAATCGGGTAGAAACGAAACGAATGCACCCAATTCACTTTTTTGGACCCAATAGTGATGTTTTGGTTCGTTTGGGTCAGTTTCGTTACTGCACCGAAAACCATGCTGGGGTTGCATTTAATGCACCGATTCGGGTCGGAAATGAAACGATGCACGGAATCGTCCAGAAACGAAAGGAACGCACCCTATCCACTTTTTTCGACCCAATAGTGATGTTTTGGTTCGTTTGGGTCAGTTTCGTTACTGCACCTAAAACCATGCCGGGGTTGCATTTAATGCACCGATTCGGGTCGGAAACGAAACGATGCAAAGAATTGTCTAGAAACGAAACGAATGCACCCTATCCACTTTTTTGGACCCAATAGTGATGTTTTGGTTCGTTTGGGTCAGTTTCGTTACTGCACCGAAAACCATGCCGGGGTTGCATTTAATGCACCGATTCGTGTCGGAAACGAAACGATGCACTGGATCGGCTACAAACAAAACGAACGCACCCAATTCACTTTTTTGGACCCAATAGTGATGTTTTGGTTCGTTTGGGTCAGTTTCGTTACTGCACCGAAAACCATGCCGGGGTTGCATTTAATGCACCGATTCGGGTCGGAAACGAAACGCTGCATGGAATCATCCAGAAACAAAACGAACGCACCCTATCCACATTTTTGGACCGAATAATGATGTTTTGGTTCGTTTGGGTCAGTTTGGTTACTTCACCGAAAACCATGCCAGGGTTGCATTTAATGCACTGATTCGGGTCGAAAACGAAACGATGCAAAGAATCAGCTAGAAACGAAACGAATGCACCCTATCCACTTTTTTAGACCCAATAGTGATGTTTTGGTTCGTTTGGGTCAGTTTCGTTACTGCACCGAAAACCATGCCGGGGTTGCATTTAATGCACTGATTCGGGTCGGAAACGAAACGATGCAAAGAATCGGCTAGAAACGAAACGAATGCACCCTATCCACTTTTTTAGACCCAATAGTGATGTTTTGGTTCGTTTGGGTCAGTTTCGTTACTGCACCGAAAACCATGTCGGGCTTGCATTTAATGCACCAATTCGAGACGGAAACGAAACGATGCACGGAATCGTCCAGAAACGAAAGGAACGCACCCTATCCACTTTTTTCGACCCAATAGTGATGTTTTGGTTCGTTTGGGTCAGTTTCGTTACTGCACCGAAAACCATGCCGGGGTTGCATTTAATGCACCGATTCGGGTCGGAAACGAAACGGTGCACGGGATCGGCTAGAAACGAAACGAACGCACCCAATTCACTTTTTTGGACCCAATAGTGATGTTTTGGTTCGTTTGGGTCAGTTTCGTTACTACACCGAAAACCATGCCGGGGTTGCATTTAATGCACCGATTCGGGTCAGAAATGAAACGATCCACGGAATCGGCTACAAACAAAACGAACGCACAGAATTCAATTTTTTGGACCCAATAGTGATGTTTTGGTTCGTTTGGGTCAGTTTCGTTACTGCACCGAAAACCATGCTGGGGTTGCATTTAATGCACCCATTCGGGTCAGAAATCAAACGATGCACGGAATCGGCTAGAAACGAGATGAACGCACCCAATTCACTTTTTTGGACCCAATAGTGATGTTTTGGTTCGTTTGGGTCAGTTTCGTTACTGCACCGAAAACCATGCCGGGGTTGCATTTAATGCACCGATTCGGGTCGGAAACGAAACTGTGCACGGTATCGGCTAGAAACGAAACGAACGCACCCAATTCACTTTTTTGGACCCAATAGTGATGTTTTGGTTCGTTTGGGTCAGTTTCGTTACTACACCGAAAACCATGCCGGGGTTGCATTTAATGCACCGATTCGGGTCAGAAATGAAACGATCCACGGAATCGGCTACAAACAAAACGAACGCACAAAATTCAATTTTTTGGACCCAATAGTGATGTTTTGGTTCGTTTGGGTCAGTTTCGTGACTGCACCGAAAACCATGCTGGGGTTGCATTTAATGCACCCATTCGGGTCAGAAATCAAACGATGCACGGAATCGGCTAGAAACGAGATGAACGCACCCAATTCACTTTTTTGGACCCAATAGTGATGTTTTGGTTCGTTTGGGTCAGTTTCGTTACTGCACCGAAAACCATGCCGGGGTTGCATTTAATGCACCGATTCGGGTCGGAAACGAAACGCTGCACGGGATCATCCAGAAACAAAACGAACGCACCCTATCCACATTTTTGGACCGAATAGTGATGTTTTGGTTCGTTTGGGTCAGTTTGGTTACTGCACCGAAAACCATGCCGGGGTTGCATTTAATGCACTGATTCGGGTCGGAAACGAAACGATGCAAAGAATCGGCTAGAAACGAAACGAATGCACCCTATCAGCTTTTTTAGACCCAATAGTGATGTTTTGGTTCGTTTGGGTCAGTTTCGTTACTGCACCGAAAACCATGTCGGGCTTGCATTTAATGCACCAATTCGAGACGGAAACGAAACGATGCACGGAATCGTCCAGAAACGAAAGCAACGCACCCTATCCACTTTTTTCGACCCAATAGTGATGTTTTGGTTCGTTTGGGTCAGTTTCGTTACTGCACCGAAAACCATGCCGGGGTTGCATTTAATGCACCGATTCGGGTCGGAAACGAAACGGTGCACGGGATCGGCTAGAAACGAAACGAACGCACCCAATTCACTTTTTTGGACCCAATAGTGATGTTTTGGTTCGTTTGGGTCAGTTTCGTTACTACACCGAAAACCATGCCGGGGTTGCATTTAATGCACCGATTCGGGTCAGAAATGAAACGATCCACGGAATCGGCTACAAACAAAACGAACGCACAGAATTCAATTTTTTGGACCCAATAGTGATGTTTTGGTTCGTTTGGGTCAGTTTCGTTACTGCACCGAAAACCATGCTGGGGTTGCATTTAATGCACCCATTCGGGTCAGAAATCAAATGATGCACGGAATCGGCTAGAAACGAGATGAACGCACCCAATTCACTTTTTTGGACCCAATAGTGATGTTTTGGTTCGTTTGGGTCAGTTTCGTTACTGCACCGAAAACCATGCCGGGGTTGCATTTAATGCACCGATTCGGGTCGGAAACGAAACGCTGCACGGGATCATCCAGAAACAAAACGAACGCACCCTATCCACATTTTTGGACCGAATAGTGATGTTTTGGTTCGTTTGGGTCAGTTTGGTTACTGCACCGAAAACCATGGGGTTGCATTTAATGCACCGATTCGGGTCGGAAACGAAACGATGCAAAGAATCGGCTAGAAACGAAACGAATGCACCCTATCCACTTTTTTAGACCCAATAGTGATGTTTTGGTTCGTTTGGGTCAGTTTCGTTACTGCACCGAAAACCATGTCGGGCTTGCATTTAATGCACCAATTCGAGTCGGAAACGAAACGATGCACGGAGTCGTCCAGAAACGAAAGGAACGCACCCTATCCACTTTTTTCGACCCAATAGTGATGTTTTGGTTCGTTTGGGTCAGTTTCGTTACTGCACCGAAAACCATGCCGGGGTTGCATTTAATGCACCGATTCGGGTCGGAAACGAAACGGTGCACGGGATCGGCTAGAAACGAAACGAACGCACCCAATTCACTTTTTTGGACCCAATAGTGATGTTTTGGTTCGTTTGGGTCAGTTTCGTTACTACACCGAAAACCATGCCGGGGTTGCATTTAATGCACCGATTCGGGTCAGAAATGAAACGATCCACGGAATCGGCTACAAACAAAACGAACGCACAGAATTCAATTTTTTGGACCCAATAGTGATGTTTTGGTTCGTTTGGGTCAGTTTCGTTACTGCACCGAAAACCATGCCGGGGTTGCATTTAATGCACCCATTCGGGTCAGAAATCAAACGATGCACCGAATCGGCTAGAAACGAGATGAACGCACCCAATTCACTTTTTTGGACCCATTAGTGATGTTTTGGTTCGTTTGGGTCAGTTTCGTTACTGCACCGAAAACCATGCCGGGGTTGCATTTAATGCACCGATTCAGGTCGGAAATGAAACGCTGCACGGAATCAACCAGAAACAAAACGAATGCACCCTATCCACATTTTTGGACCGAATAGTGATGTTTTGGTTCGTTTGGGTCAGTTTGGTTACTGCACCGAAAACCATGCCGGGGTTGCATTTAATGCACCGATTCGGGTCGGAAACGAAACGATGCAAAGAATCGGCTAGAAACGAAACGAATGCACCCAATTCACTTTTTTGGACCCAATAGTGATGTTTTGGTTCGTTTGGGTCAGTTTCGTTACTGCACCGAAAACCATGCCGGGGTTGCATTTAATGCACCGATTCGGGTCGGAAATGAAACGATGCACGGAATCGTCCAGAAACGAAAGGAACGCACCCTATCCACTTTTTTCGACCCAATAGTGATGTTTTGGTTCGTTTGGGTCAGTTTCGTTACTGCACATAAAACCATGCCGGGGTTGCATTTAATGCACCGATTCGGGTCGGAAACGAAACGATGCAAAGAATCGTCTAGAAACGAAACGAATGCACCCTATCCACTTTTTTGGACCCAATAGTGATGTTTTGGTTCGTTTGGGTCAGTTTCGTTACTGCACCGAAAACCATGCCGGGGTTGCATTTAATGCACCAATTCGAGTCGGAAACGAAACGATGCACGGAATCGTCCAGAAACGAAAGGAACGCACCCTATCCACTTTTTTCGACCCAATAGTGATGTTTTGGTTCGTTTGGGTCAGTTTCGTTACTGCACCGAAAACCATGCCGGGGTTGCATTTAATGCACCGATTCGGGTCGGAAACGAAACGATGCACTGGATCGGCTACAAACAAAACGAACGCACCCAATTCACTTTTTTGGACCCAATAGTGATGTTTTGGTTCGTTTGGGTCAGTTTCTTACTACACCGAAAACCATACCGGGGTTGCATTTAATGCACCGATTCGGGTTTGAAATGAAACGATGCACGGAATCGGCTACAAACAAAACGAACGCACATAATTCAATTTTTTGGACCCAATAGTGATGTTTTGGTTCGTTTGGGTCAGTTTCGTTACTGCACCGAAAACCATGCCGGGGTTGCATTTAATGCACCGATTCGGGTCGGAAACGAAACGGTGCACGGGATCGGCTAGAAACGAAACGAACGCACCCAATTCACTTTTTTGGACCCAATAGTGATGTTTTGGTTCGTTTGGGTCAGTTTGGTTACTGCACCGAAAACCATGCCGGGGTTGCATTTAATGCACCGATTCGGGTCGGAAACGAAACGATGCAAAGAATCGGCTTGAAACGAAACGAATGCACCCAATTCACTTTTTTGGACCCAATAGTGATGTTTTGGTTCGTTTGGGTCAGTTTCGTTACTGCACCGAAAACCATGCCGGGGTTGCATTTAATGCACCGATTCGGGTCGGAAACGAAACGATGCAAAGAATCGGCTAGAAACGAAACGAATGCACCCAATTCACTTTTTTGGACCCAATAGTGATGTTTTGGTTCGTTTGGGTCAGTTTCGTTACTGCATCGAAAACCATGCCGTGGTTGCATTTAATGCACCGATTCGGGTCGGAAATGAAACGATGCACGGAATCGTCCAGAAACGAAAGGAACGCACCCTATCCACTTTTTTGGACCGAATAGTGATGTTTTGGTTCGTTTGGGTCAGTTTGGTTACTGCACCGAAAACCATGCCGGGGTTGCATTTAATGCACCGATTCGGGTCGGAAACGAAACGATGCAACGAATCGGCTAGAAACGAAACGAATGCACCCTATCCACTTTTTTGGACCCAATAGTGATGTTTTGGTTCGTTTGGGTCAGTTTCGTTACTGCACCGAAAACCATGCCGGGGTTGCATTTAATGCAGCGATTCGGGTCGGAAACGAAACGATGCACGGAATCGTCCAGAAACGAAAGGAACACACCCTATCCACTTTTTTCGACCCAGTAGTGATGTTTTGGTTCGTTTGGGTCAGTTTCGTTACTGCACCGAAAACCATGCCGGGGTTGCATATAATGCACCGATTCGGGTCGGAAACGAAACGATGCACTGGATCGGCTACAAACAAAACGAACGCACCCAATTCACTTTTTTGGACCCAATAGTGATGTTTTGGTTCGTTTGGGTCAGTTTCTTACTACACCGAAAACCATACCGGGGTTGCATTTAATGCACCGATTCGGGTTTGAAATGAAACGATGCACGGAATCGGCTACAAATAAAACGAACGCACATAATTGAATTTTTTGGACCCAATAGTGATGTTTTGGTTCGTTTGGGTCAGTTTCGTTACTGCACCGAAAACCATGCCGGGGTTGCATTTAATGCACCGATTCGGGTCGGAAACGAAACGATGCACGGAATCATCCAGAAACGAAAGGAACACACCCTATCCACTTTTTTCGACTCAATAGTGATGTTTTGGTTCGTTTGGGTCAGTTTCGTTACTGCACCGAAAACCATGCCGGGGTTGCATATAATGCACCGATTCGGGTCGGAAACGAAACGATGCACTGGATCGGCTACAAACAAAACGAACGCACCCAATTCACTTTTTTGGACCCAATAGTGATGTTTTGGTTCGTTTGGGTCAGTTTCTTACTACACCGAAAACCATACCGGGGTTGCATTTAATGCACCGATTCGGGTTTGAAATGAAACGATGCACGGAATCGGCTACAAACAAAACGAACGCACATAATTCAATTTTTTGGACCCAATAGTGATGTTTTGGTTCGTTTGGGTCAGTTTCGGTACTGCACCGAAAACCATGCCGGGGTTGCATTTAATGCACCGATTCGGGTCGGAAACGAAACGATGCACGGAATCATCCAGAAACGAAACGAACGCACCCTATCCACTTTTTTGGACCCAATAGTGATATTTTGGTTCGTTTGGGTCAGTTTCGTTACTGCACCGAAAAATATGCCGGGGTTGCATTTAATGCACCGATTCGGGTCGCAAACGAAACGATGCACGGAATCATCCAGAAACAAAACGAACGCACCCTATCCACTTTTTGGACCGACTAGTGATGTTTTGGTTCGTTTGGGTCAGTTTGGTTACTGCACCGAAAACCATGCCGGCGTTGCATTTAATGCACCGATTCGGGTCGGAAACGAAACGATGCACGGAATCGTCTACAAATGAAAGGAGCGCACCCTATCCACTTTTTTGGACCGAATAGTGATGTTTTGGTTCGTTTGGGTCAGTTTGGTTACTGCACCGAAAACCATGCCGGGGTTGCATTTAATGCACCGATTCGGGTCGGAAACGAAACGATGCAAAGAATCGGCTAGAAACGAAACGAATGCACCCAATTCACTTTTTTGGACCCAATAGTGATGTTTTGGTTCGTTTGGGTCAGTTTCGTTACTGCACCGAAAACCATGCCGGGGTTGCATTTAATGCACCGATTCGGGTCGGAAACGAAACGATGCACGGAATCGTCTATAAATGAAAGGAGCGCACCCTATCCACTTTTTTGGACCGAATAGTGATGTTTTGGTTCGTTTGGGTCAGTTTGGTTACTGCACCGAAAGCCATGCCGGGGTTGCATTTAATGCACCGATTCGGGTCGGAAACGAAACGATGCAAAGAATCGGCTAGAAACGAAACGAATGCACCCAATTCACTTTTTTGGACCCAATAGTGATGTTTTGGTTCGTTTGGGTCAGTTTCGTTACTGCACCGAAATCCATGCCGGGGTTGCATTTAATGCACCGATTCGGTCGGAAACGAAACGATGCACGGAATCGTCCAGAAACGAAAGGAACGCACCCTATCCACTTTTTTCGACCCAATAGTGATGTTTTGGTTCGTTTGGGTCAGTTTCGTTACTGCACCGAAAACCATGTCGGGCTTGCATTTAATGCACCAATTCGAGACGGAAACGAAACGATGCACGGAATCGTCCTGAAACGAAAGGAACGCACCCTATCCACTTTTTTCGACCCAATAGTGATGTTTTGGTTCGTTTGGGTCAGTTTCGTTACTGCACCGAAAACCATGCCGGGGTTACATTTAATGCACCGATTCGGGTCGGAAACGAAACGGTGCACGGGATCGGCTAGAAACGAAACGAACGCACCCAATTCACTTTTTTGGACCCAATAGTGATGTTTTGGTTCGTTTGGGTCAGTTTCGTTACTACACCGAAAACCATGCCGGGGTTGCATTTAATGCACCGATTCGGGTCAGAAATGAAACGATCCACGGAATCGGCTACAAACAAAACGAACGCACAGAATTCAATTTTTTGGACCCAATAGTGATGTTTTGGTTCGTTTGGGTCAGTTTCGTTACTGCACCGAAAACCATGCCGGGGTTGCATTTAATGCACCGATTCGGGTCGGAAACGAAACGATGCACGGAATCGTCTATAAATGAAAGGAGTGCACCCTATCCACTTTTTTGGACCGAATAGTGATGTTTTGGTTCGTTTAGGTCAGTTTGGTTACTGCACCGAAAGCCATGCCGGGGTTGCATTTAATGCACCGATTCGGGTCGGAAACGAAACGATGCAAAGAATCGGCTAGAAACGAAACGAATGCACCCAATTCACTTTTTTGGACCCAATAGTGATGTTTTGGTTCGTTTGGGTCAGTTTCGTTACTGCACCGAAATCCATGCCGGGGTTGCATTTAATGCACCGATTCGGTCGGAAACGAAACGATGCACGGAATCGTCCAGAAACGAAAGGAACGCACCCTATCCACTTTTTTCGACCCAATAGTGATGTTTTCGTTCGTTTGGGTCAGTTTCGTTACTGCACCGAAAACCATGCCGGGGTTGCATTTAATGCACCGATTCGGGTCGGAAACGAAACGGTGCACGGGATCGGCTAGAAACGAAACGAACGCACCCAATTCACTTTTTTGGACCCAATAGTGATGTTTTGGTTCGTTTGGGTCAGTTTCGTTACTACACCGAAAACCATGCTGGGGTTGCATTTAATGCACCGATTCGGGTCAGAAATGAAACGATCCACGTAATCGGCTACAAACAAAACGAACGCACAGAATTCAATTTTTTGGACCCAATAGTGATGTTTTGGTTCGTTTGGGTCAGTTTCGTTACTGCACCGAAAACCATGCTGGGGTTGCATTTAATGCACCGATTCGGGTCAGAAATCAAACGATGCACGGAATCGGCTAGAAACGAGATGAACGCACCCTATCCACTTTTTTGGACCCAATAGTGATGTTTTGGTTCGTTTGGGTCAGTTTGGTTACTGCACCGAAAACCATGCCGGGGTTGCATTTAATGCACCGATTCGGGTCGGAAACGAAACGATGCAAAGAATCGGCTAGAAACGAAACGAATGCACCCTATCCACTTTTTTGGACCCAATAGTGATGTTTTGGTTCGTTTGGGTCAGTTTCGTTACTGCACCGAAAACCATGCCGGGGTTGCATTTAATGCACCGATTCGGGTCGGAAACGAAACGATGCACGGAATCGTCCAGAAACGAAAGGAACACACCCTATCCACTTTTTTCGACCCAATAGTGATGTTTTGGTTCGTTTGGGTCAGTTTGGTTACTGCTCCGAAAACCATGCCGGGGTTGCATTTAATGCACCGATTCGGGTCGGAAACGAAACGATGCACGGAATCAGCTAGAAACGAAATGAACGCACCCAATTCATTTTTTGGACCCAATAGTGATGTTTTGGTTCGTTTGGGTCAGTTTCTTACTACACCGAAAAACATACCGGGGTTGCATTTAATGCACCGATTCAGGTTAGAAATGAAACGATGCACGGAATCGGCTACAAACAAAACGAACACACATAATTCAATTTTTTGGACCCAATAGTGATGTTTTGGTTCGTTTGGGTCAGTTTCGGTACTGCACCGAAAACCATGCCGGGGTTGCATTTAATGCACCGATTCGGGTCGGAAACGAAACGATGCACGGAATCATCCAGAAACGAAACGAACGCACCCTATCCACTTTTTTGAACCCAATAGTGATATTTTGGTTCGTTTGGGTCAGTTTCGTTACTGCACCGAAAAATATGTCGGGGTTGCATTTAATGCACCGATTCGGGTCGCAAAGGAAACGATGCACGGAATCATCCAGAAACAAAACGAACGCACCCTATCCACTTTTTTGGACCGAATAGTGATGTTTTGGTTCGTTTGGGTCAGTTTGGTTACTGCACCGAAAACCATGCCGGGGTTGCATTTAATGCACCGATTCGGGTCGGAAACGAAACGATGCACGGAATCGTCTACAAATGAAAGGAGCGCACCCTATCCACTTTTTTGGACCGAATAGTGATGTTTTGGTTCGTTTGGGTCAGTTTGGTTACTGCACCGAAAACCATGCCGGGGTTGCATTTAATGCACCGATTCGGGTCGGAAACGAAACGATGCAAAGAATCGGCTAGAAACGAAACGAATGCACCCAATTCACTTTTTTGGACCCAATAGTGATGTTTTGGTTCGTTTGGGTCAGTTTCGTTACTGCACCGAAAACCATGCCGGGGTTGCATTTAATGCACCGATTCGGGTCGGAAACGAAACGATGCACGGAATCGTCTATAAATGAAAGGAGCGCACCCTATCCACTTTTTTGGACCGAATAGTGATGTTTTGGTTCGTTTGGGTCAGTTTGGTTACTGCACCGAAAGCCATGCCGGGGTTGCATTTAATGCACCGATTCGGGTCGGAAACGAAACGATGCAAAGAATCAGCTAGAAACGAAACGAATGCACCCAATTCACTTTTTTGGACCCAATAGTGATGTTTTGGTTCGTTTGGGTCAGTTTCGTTACTGCACCGAAATCCATGCCGGGGTTGCATTTAATGCACCGATTCGGTCGGAAACGAAACGATGCACGGAATCGTCCTGAAACGAAAGGAACGCACCCTATCCACTTTTTTCGACCGAATAGTGATGTTTTGGTTCGTTTGGGTCAGTTTCGTTACTGCACCGAAAACCATGCCGGGGTTGCATTTAATGCACCGATTCGGGTCGGAAACGAAACGGTGCACGGGATCGGCTAGAAACGAAACGAACGCACCCAATTCACTTTTTTGGACCCAATAGTGATGTTTTGGTTCGTTTGGGTCAGTTTCGTTACTACACCGAAAACCATGCCGGGGTTGCATTTAATGCACCGATTCGGGTCAGAAATGAAACGATCCACGGAATAGGCTACAAACAAAACGAACGCACAGAATTCAATTTTTTGGACCCAATAGTGATGTTTTGGTTCGTTTGGGTCAGTTTCGTTACTGCACCGAAAACCATGCCGGGGTTGCATTTAATGCACCGATTCGGGTCGGAAACGAAACGATGCACGGAATCGTCTATAAATGAAAGGAGTGCACCCTATCCACTTTTTTGGACCGAATAGTGATGTTTTGGTTCGTTTAGGTCAGTTTGGTTACTGCACCGAAAGCCATGCCGGGGTTGCATTTAATGCACCGATTCGGGTCGGAAACGAAACGATGCAAAGAATCGGCTAGAAACGAAACGAATGCACCCAATTCACTTTTTTGGACCCAATAGTGATGTTTTGGTTCGTTTGGGTCAGTTTCGTTACTGCACCGAAATCCATGCCGGGGTTGCATTTAATGCACCGATTCGGTCGGAAACGAAACGATGCACGGAATCGTCCAGAAACGAAAGGAACGCACCCTATCCACTTTTTTCGACCCAATAGTGATGTTTTCGTTCGTTTGGGTCAGTTTCGTTACTGCACCGAAAACCATGCCGGGGTTGCATTTAATGCACCGATTCGGGTCGGAAACGAAACGGTGCACGGGATCGGCTAGAAACGAAACGAACGCACCCAATTCACTTTTTTGGACCCAATAGTGATGTTTTGGTTCGTTTGGGTCAGTTTCGTTACTACACCGAAAACCATGCCGGGGTTGCATTTAATGCACCGATTCGGGTCAGAAATGAAACGATCCACGTAATCGGCTACAAACAAAACGAACGCACAGAATTCAATTTTTTGGACCCAATAGTGATGTTTTGGTTCGTTTGGGTCAGTTTCGTTACTGCACCGAAAACCATGCTGGGGTTGCATTTAATGCACCGATTCGGGTCAGAAATCAAACGATGCACGGAATCGGCTAGAAACGAGATGAACGCACCCAATTCACTTTTTTGGACCCAATAGTGATGTTTTGGTTCGTTTGGGTCAGTTTCGTTACTGCACCGAAAACCATGCCGGGGTTGCATTTAATGCACCGATTCGGGTCGGAAACGAAACGCTGCACGGGATCATCCAGAAACAAAACGAACGCACCCTATCCACATTTTTGGACCGAATAGTGATGTTTTGGTTCGTTTGGGTCAGTTTGGTTACTGCACCGAAAACCATGCCGGGGTTGCATATAATGCACCGATTCGGGTCGGAAACGAAACGATGCACGGAATCAGCTAGAAACGAAATTAACGCACCCAATTCATTTTTTGGACCCAATAGTGATGTTTTGGTTCGTTTGGGTCAGTTTCTTACTACACCGAAAAACATACCGGGGTTGCATTTAATGCACCGATTCAGGTTAGAAATGAAACGATGCACGGAATCGGCTACAAACAAAACGAACGCACCCTATCCACTTTTTTGGACCGAATAGTGATGTTTTGGTTCGTTTGGGTCAGTTTCGGTACTGCACCGAAAACCATGTTGGGGTTGCATTTAATGCACCGATTCGGGTCGGAAACGAAACGATGCACGGAATCGTCTACAAATGAAAGGAGCGCACCCTATCCACTTTTTTGGACCGAATAGTGATGTTTTGGTTCGTTTGGGTCAGTTTGGTTACTGCACCGAAAACCATGCCGGGGTTGCATTTAATGCACCGATTCGGGTCGGAAACGAAACGATGCAAAGAATCGGCTAGAAACGAAACGAATGCACCCAATTCACTTTTTTGGACCCAATAGTGATGTTTTGGTTCGTTTGGGTCAGTTTCGTTACTGCACCGAAAACCATGCCGGGGTTGCATTTAATGCACCGATTCGGGTCGGAAACGAAACGATGCACGGAATCGTCTATAAATGAAAGGAGCGCACCCTATCCACTTTTTTGGACCGAATAGTGATGTTTTGGTTCGTTTGGGTCAGTTTGGTTACTGCACCGAAAGCCATGCCGGGGTTGCATTTAATGCACCGATTCGGGTCGGAAACGAAACGATGCAAAGAATCGGCTAGAAACGAAACGAATGCACCCAATTCACTTTTTTGGACCCAATAGTGATGTTTTGGTTCGTTTGGGTCAGTTTCGTTACTGCACCGAAATCCATGCCGGGGTTGCATTTAATGCACCGATTCGGTCGGAAACGAAACGATGCACGGAATCGTCCAGAAACGAAAGGAACGCACCCTATCCACTTTTTTCGACCCAATAGTGATGTTTTGCTTCATTTGGGTCAGTTTCGTTACTGCACCGAAAACCATGCCGGGGTTGCATTTAATGCACCGATTCGGGTCGGAAACGAAACGGTGCACGGGATCGGCTAGAAACAAAACGAACGCACCCAATTCACTTTTTTGGACCCAATAGTGATGTTTTGGTTCGTTTGGGTCAGTTTCGTTACTACACCGAAAACCATGCCGGGGTTGCATTTAATGCACCGATTCGGGTCAGAAATGAAACGATCCACGTAATCGGCTACAAACAAAACGAACGCACAGAATTCAATTTTTTGGACCCAATAGTGATGTTTTGGTTCGTTTGGGTCAGTTTCGTTACTGCACCGAAAACCATGCTGGGGTTGCATTTAATGCACCGATTCGGGTCAGAAATCAAACGATGCACGGAATCGGCTAGAAACGAGATGAACGCACCCTATCCACTTTTTTGGACCCAATAGTGATGTTTTGGTTCGTTTGGGTCAGTTTGGTTACTGCACCGAAAACCATGCCGGGGTTGCATTTAATGCACCGATTCGGGTCGGAAACGAAACGATGCAAAGAATCGGCTAGAAACGAAACGAATGCACCCTATCCACTTTTTTGGACCCAATAGTGATGTTTTGGTTCGTTTGGGTCAGTTTCGTTACTGCACCGAAAACCATGCCGGGGTTGCATTTAATGCACCGATTCGGGTCGGAAACGAAACGATGCACGGAATCGTCCAGAAACGAAAGGAACACACCCTATCCACTTTTTTCGACCCAATAGTGATGTTTTGGTTCGTTTGGGTCAGTTTGGTTACTGCACCGAAAACCATGCCGGGGTTGCATTTAATGCACCGATTCGGGTCGGAAACGAAACGATGCACGGAATCAGCTAGAAACGAAATGAACGCACCCAATTCATTTTTTGGACCCAATAGTGATGTTTTGGTTCGTTTGGGTCAGTTTCTTACTACACCGAAAAACATACCGGGGTTGCATTTAATGCACCGATTCAGGTTAGAAATGAAACGATGCACGGAATCGGCTACAAACAAAACGAACACACATAATTCAATTTTTTGGACCCAATAGTGATGTTTTGGTTCGTTTGGGTCAGTTTCGGTACTGCACCGAAAACCATGCCGGGGTTGCATTTAATGCACCGATTCGGGTCGGAAACGAAACGATGCACGGAATCATCCAGAAACGAAACGAACGCACCCTATCCACTTTTTTGAACCCAATAGTGATATTTTGGTTCGTTTGGGTCAGTTTCGTTACTGCACCGAAAAATATGTCGGGGTTGCATTTAATGCACCGATTCGGGTCGCAAAGGAAACGATGCACGGAATCATCCAGAAACAAAACGAACGCACCCTATCCACTTTTTTGGACCGAATAGTGATGTTTTGGTTCGTTTGGGTCAGTTTGGTTACTGCACCGAAAACCATGTTGGGGTTGCATTTAATGCACCGATTCGGGTCGGAAACGAAACGATGCACGGAATCGTCTACAAATGAAAGGAGCGCACCCTATCCACTTTTTTGGACCGAATAGTGATGTTTTGGTTCGTTTGGGTCAGTTTGGTTACTGCACCGAAAACCATGCCGGGGTTGCATTTAATGCACCGATTCGGGTCGGAAACGAAACGATGCAAAGAATCGGCTAGAAACGAAACGAATGCACCCAATTCACTTTTTTGGACCCAATAGTGATGTTTTGGTTCGTTTGGGTCAGTTTCGTTACTGCACCGAAAACCATGCCGGGGTTGCATTTAATGCACCGATTCGGGTCGGAAACGAAACGATGCACGGAATCGTCTATAAATGAAAGGAGCGCACCCTATCCACTTTTTTGGACCGAATAGTGATGTTTTGGTTCGTTTGGGTCAGTTTGGTTACTGCACCGAAAGCCATGCCGAGGTTGCATTTAATGCACCGATTCGGGTCGGAAACGAAACGATGCAAAGAATCAGCTAGAAACGAAACGAATGCACCCAATTCACTTTTTTGGACCCAATAGTGATGTTTTGGTTCGTTTGGGTCAGTTTCGTTACTGCACCGAAATCCATGCCGGGGTTGCATTTAATGCACCGATTCGGTCGGAAACGAAACGATGCACGGAATCGTCCAGAAACGAAAGGAACACACCCTATCCACTTTTTTCGACCCAATAGTGATGTTTTGCTTCATTTGGGTCAGTTTCGTTACTGCACCGAAAACCATGCCGGGGTTGCATTTAATGCACCGATTCGGGTCGGAAACGAAACGGTGCACGGGATCGGCTAGAAACAAAACGAACGCACCCTATCCACTTTTTTGGACCGAATAGTGATGTTTTGGTTCGTTTGGGTCAGTTTGGTTACTGCACCGAAAGCCATGCCGGGGTTGCATTTAATGCACCGATTCGGGTCGGAAACGAAACGATGCAAAGAATCAGCTAGAAACGAAACGAACGCACCCAATTCACTTTTTTGGACCCAATAGTGATGTTTTGATTCGTTTGGGTCAGTTTCGTTACTGCACCGAAATCCATGCCGGGGTTGCATTTAATGCACCGATTCGGGTCAGAAATGAAACGATGCACGGAATCGGCTACAAACAAAACGAACGCACAGAATTCAATTTTTTGGACCCAATAGTGATGTTTTGGTTCGTTTGGGTCAGTTTCGTTACCGCACCGAAAACCATGCCGGGGTTGCATTTAATGCACCGATTCGGGTCGGAAACGAAACGGTGCACGGGATCGGCTAGAAACGAAACGAACGCACCCAATTCACTTTTTTGGACCCAATAGTGATGTTTTGGTTCGTTTGGGTCAGTTTCGTTACTACACCGAAAACCATGCCGGGGTTGCATATAATGCACCGATTCGGGTCGGAAACGAAACGGTGCACGGTATCGGCTACAAACAAAACGAACGCACAGAATTCAATTTTTTGGACCCAATAGTGATGTTTTGGTTCGTTTGGGTCAGTTTCGTTACTGCACCGAAAACCATGCCGGGGTTGCATTTAATGCACCGATTCGGGTCGGAAACGAAACGATGCACGGAATCGTCTATAAATGAAAGGAGTGCACCCTATCCACTTTTTTGGACCGAATAGTGATGTTTTGGTTCGTTTAGGTCAGTTTGGTTACTGCACCGAAAGCCATGCCGGGGTTGCATTTAATGCACCGATTCGGGTCGGAAACGAAACGATGCAAAGAATCGGCTAGAAACGAAACGAACGCACCCAATTCACTTTTTTGGACCCAATAGTGATGTTTTGGTTCGTTTGGGTCAGTTTCGTTACTGCACCGAAATCCATGCCGGGGTTGCATTTAATGCACCGATTCGGTCGGAAACGAAACGATGCACGGAATCGTCCAGAAACGAAACGAACGCACAGAATTCAATTTTTTGGACCCAATAGTGATGTTTTGGTTCGTTTGGGTCAGTTTCGTTACTGCACCGAAAACCATGCTGGGGTTGCATTTAATGCACCGATTCGGGTCAGAAATCAAACGATGCACGGAATCGGCTAGAAACGAGATGAACGCACCCAATTCACTTTTTTGGACCCAATAGTGATGTTTTGGTTCGTTTGGGTCAGTTTCGTTACTGCACCGAAAACCATGCCGGGGTTGCATTTAATGCACCGATTCGGGTCGGAAACGAAACGCTGCACGGGATCATCCAGAAACAAAACGAACGCACCCTATCCACATTTTTGGACCGAATAGTGATGTTTTGGTTCGTTTGGGTCAGTTTGGTTACTGCACCGAAAACCATGCCGGGGTTGCATATAATGCACCGATTCGGGTCGGAAACGAAACGATGCACGGAATCAGCTAGAAACGAAATTAACGCACCCAATTCATTTTTTGGACCCAATAGTGATGTTTTGGTTCGTTTGGGTCAGTTTCTTACTACACCGAAAAACATACCGGGGTTGCATTTAATGCACCGATTCAGGTTAGAAATGAAACGATGCACGGAATCGGCTACAAACAAAACGAACACACATAATTCAATTTTTTGGACCCAATAGTGATGTTTTGGTTCGTTTGGGTCAGTTTCGGTACTGCACCGAAAACCATGCCGGGGTTGCATTTAATGCACCGATTCGGGTCGGAAACGAAACGATGCACGGAATCATCCAGAAACGAAACGAACGCACCCTATCCACTTTTTTGGACCCAATAGTGATGTTTTGGTTCGTTTGGGTCAGTTTCTTACTACACCGAAAAACATACCGGGGTTGCATTTAATGCACCGATTCAGGTTAGAAATGAAACGATGCACGGAATCGGCTACAAACAAAACGAACACACATAATTCAATTTTTTGGACCCAATAGTGATGTTTTGGTTCGTTTGGGTCAGTTTCGGTACTGCACCGAAAACCATGCCGGGGTTGCATTTAATGCACCGATTCGGGTCGGAAACGAAACGATGCACGGAATCGTCTACAAATGAAAGGAGCGCACCCTATCCACTTTTTTGGACCGAATAGTGATGTTTTGGTTCGTTTGGGTCAGTTTGGTTACTGCACCGAAAACCATGCCGGGGTTGCATTTAATGCACCGATTCGGGTCGGAAACGAAACGATGCAAAGAATCGGCTAGAAACGAAACGAATGCACCCAATTCACTTTTTTGGACCCAATAGTGATGTTTTGGTTCGTTTGGGTCAGTTTCGTTACTGCACCGAAAACCATGCCGGGGTTGCATTTAATGCACCGATTCGGGTCGGAAACGAAACGATGCACGGAATCGTCTATAAATGAAAGGAGCGCACCCTATCCACTTTTTTGGACCGAATAGTGATGTTTTGGTTCGTTTGGGTCAGTTTGGTTACTGCACCGAAAGCCATGCCGGGGTTGCATTTAATGCACCGATTCGGGTCGGAAACGAAACGATGCAAAGAATCGGCTAGAAACGAAACGAATGCACCCAATTCACTTTTTTGGACCCAATAGTGATGTTTTGGTTCGTTTGGGTCAGTTTCGTTACTGCACCGAAATCCATGCCGGGGTTGCATTTAATGCACCGATTCGGTCGGAAACGAAACGATGCAAGGAATCGTCTAGAAACGAAAGGAACGCACCCTATCCACTTTTTTCGACCCAATAGTGATGTTTTGCTTCATTTGGGTCAGTTTCGTTACTGCACCGAAAACCATGCCGGGGTTGCATTTAATGCACCGATTCGGGTCGGAAACGAAACGGTGCACGGGATCGGCTAGAAACAAAACGAACGCACCCAATTCACTTTTTTGGACCCAATAGTGATGTTTTGGTTCGTTTGGGTCAGTTTCGTTACTACACCGAAAACCATGCCGGGGTTGCATTTAATGCACCGATTCGGGTCAGAAATGAAACGATCCACGGAATCGGCTACAAACAAAACGAACGCACAGAATTCAATTTTTTGGACCCAATAGTGATGTTTTGGTTCGTTTGGGTCAGTTTCGTTACTGCACCGAAAACCATGCTGGGGTTGCATTTAATGCACCGATTCGGGTCAGAAATCAAGCGATGCACGGAATCGGCTAGAAACGAGATGAACGCACCCAATTCACTTTTTTGGACCCAATAGTGATGTTTTGGTTCGTTTGGGTCAGTTTCGTTACTGCACCGAAAACCATGCCGGGGTTGCATTTAATGCACCGATTCGGGTCGGAAACGAAACGCTGCACGGGATCATCCAGAAACAAAACGAACGCACCCTATCCACATTTTTGGACCGAATAGTGATGTTTTGGTTCGTTTGGGTCAGTTTGGTTACTGCACCGAAAACCATGCCGGGGTTGCATTTAATGCACCGATTCGGGTCGGAAACGAAACGATGCAAAGAATCGGCTAGAAACGAAACGAATGCACCCTATCCACTTTTTTAGACCCAATAGTGATGTTTTGGTTCGTTTGGGTCAGTTTCGTTACTGCACCGAAAACCATGTCGGGCTTGCATTTAATGCACCAATTCGAGTCGGAAACGAAACGATGCACGGAATCGTCCAGAAATGAAAGGAACGCACCCTATCCACTTTTTTCGACCCAATAGTGATGTTTTGGTTCGTTTGGGTCAGTTTCGTTACTGCACCGAAAACCATGCCGGGGTTGCATTTAATGCACCGATTCGGGTCGGAAACGAAACGGTGCACGGGATCGGCTAGAAACGAAACGAACGCACCCAATTCACTTTTTTGGACCCAATAGTGATGTTTTGGTTCGTTTGGGTCAGTTTCGTTACTACACCGAAAACCATGCCGGGGTTGCATTTAATGCACCGATTCGGGTAAGAAATGAAACGATCCACGTAATCGGCTACAAACAAAACGAACGCACAGAATTCAATTTTTTGGACCCAATAGTGATGTTTTGGTTCGTTTGGGTCAGTTTCGTTACTGCACCGAAAACCATGCTGGGGTTGCATTTAATGCACCGATTCGGGTCAGAAATCAAACGATGCACGGAATCGGCTAGAAACGAGATGAACGCACCCAATTCACTTTTTTGGACCCAATAGTGATGTTTTGGTTCGTTTGGGTCAGTTTCGTTACTGCACCGAAAACCATGCCGGGGTTGCATTTAATGCACCGATTCGGGTCGGAAACGAAACGCTGCACGGGATCATCCAGAAACAAAACGAACGCACCCTATCCACATTTTTGGACCGAATAGTGATGTTTTGGTTCGTTTGGGTCAGTTTGGTTACTGCACCGAAAACCATGCCGGGGTTGCATATAATGCACCGATTCGGGTCGGAAACGAAACGATGCACGGAATCAGCTAGAAACGAAATGAACGCACCCAATTCATTTTTTGGACCCAATAGTGATGTTTTGGTTCGTTTGGGTCAGTTTCTTACTACACCGAAAAACATACCGGGGTTGCATTTAATGCACCGATTCAGGTTAGAAATGAAACGATGCACGGAATCGGCTACAAACAAAACGAACACACATAATTCAATTTTTTGGACCCAATAGTGATGTTTTGGTTCGTTTGGGTCAGTTTCGGTACTGCACCGAAAACCATGCCGGGGTTGCATTTAATGCACCGATTCGGGTCGGAAACGAAACGATGCACGGAATCATCCAGAAACGAAACGAACGCACCCTATCCACTTTTTTGGACCCAATAGTGATATTTTGGTTCGTTTGGGTCAGTTTCGTTACTGCACCAAAAAATATGCCGGGGTTGCATTTAATGCACCGATTCGGGTCGCAAACGAAACGATGCACGGAATCATCCAGAAACAAAACGAACGCACCCTATCCACTTTTTTGGACCGAATAGTGATGTTTTGGTTCGTTTGGGTCAGTTTGGTTACTGCACCGAAAACCATGCCGGGGTTGCATTTAATGCACCGATTCGGGTCGGAAACGAAACGATGCACGGAATCGTCTACAAATGAAAGGAGCGCACCCTATCCACTTTTTTGGACCGAATAGTGATGTTTTGGTTCGTTTGGGTCAGTTTGGTTACTGCACCGAAAACCATGCCGGGGTTGCATTTAATGCACCGATTCGGGTCGGAAACGAAACGATGCAAAGAATCGGCTAGAAACGAAACGAATGCACCCAATTCACTTTTTTGGACCCAATAGTGATGTTTTGGTTCGTTTGGGTCAGTTTCGTTACTGCACCGAAAACCATGCCGGGGTTGCATTTAATGCACCGATTCGGGTCGGAAACGAAACGATGCACGGAATCGTCTATAAATGAAAGGAGCGCACCCTATCCACTTTTTTGGACCGAATAGTGATGTTTTGGTTCGTTTGGGTCAGTTTGGTTACTGCACCGAAAGCCATGCCGGGGTTGCATTTAATGCACCGATTCGGGTCGGAAACGAAACGATGCAAAGAATCGGCTAGAAACGAAACGAATGCACCCAATTCACTTTTTTGGACCCAATAGTGATGTTTTGGTTCGTTTGGGTCAGTTTCGTTACTGCACCGAAATCCATGCCGGGGTTGCATTTAATGCACCGATTCGGTCGGAAACGAAACGATGCAAGGAATCGTCTAGAAACGAAAGGAACGCACCCTATCCACTTTTTTCGACCCAATAGTGATGTTTTGCTTCATTTGGGTCAGTTTCGTTACTGCACCGAAAACCATGCCGGGGTTGCATTTAATGCACCGATTCGGGTCGGAAACGAAACGATGCAAAGAATCGGCTAGAAACGAAACGAATGCACCCAATTCACTTTTTTGGACCCAATAGTGATGTTTTGGTTCGTTTGGGTCAGTTTCGTTACTGCACCGAAATCCATGCCGGGGTTGCATTTAATGCACCGATTCGGTCGGAAACGAAACGATGCACGGAATCGTCCAGAAACGAAAGGAACGCACCCTATCCACTTTTTTCGACCCAATAGTGATGTTTTGCTTCATTTGGGTCAGTTTCGTTACTGCACCGAAAACCATGCCGGGGTTGCATTTAATGCACCGATTCGGGTCGGAAACGAAACGGTGCACGGGATCGGCTAGAAACAAAACGAACGCACCCAATTCACTTTTTTGGACCCAATAGTGATGTTTTGGTTCGTTTGGGTCAGTTTCGTTACTACACCGAAAACCATGCCGGGGTTGCATTTAATGCACCGATTCGGGTCAGAAATGAAACGATCCACGGAATCGGCTACAAACAAAACGAACGCACAGAATTCAATTTTTTGGACCCAATAGTGATGTTTTGGTTCGTTTGGGTCAGTTTCGTTACTGCACCGAAAACCATGCTGGGGTTGCATTTAATGCACCGATTCGGGTCAGAAATCAAACAATGCACGGAATCGGCTAGAAACGAGATGAACGCACCCAATTCACTTTTTTGGACCCAATAGTGATGTTTTGGTTCGTTTGGGTCAGTTTCGTTACTGCACCGAAAACCATGCCGGGGTTGCATTTAATGCACCGATTCGGGTCGGAAACGAAACGCTGCACGGGATCATCCAGAAACAAAACGAACGCACCCTATCCACATTTTTGGACCGAATAGTGATGTTTTGGTTCGTTTGGGTCAGTTTGGTTACTGCACCGAAAACCATGCCGGGGTTGCATTTAATGCACCGATTCGGGTCGGAAACGAAACGATGCAAAGAATCGGCTAGAAACGAAACGAATGCACCCTATCCACTTTTTTAGACCCAATAGTGATGTTTTGGTTCGTTTGGGTCAGTTTCGTTACTGCACCGAAAACCATGTCGGGCTTGCATTTAATGCACCAATTCGAGTCGGAAACGAAACGATGCACGGAATCGTCCAGAAATGAAAGGAACGCACCCTATCCACTTTTTTCGACCCAATAGTGATGTTTTGGTTCGTTTGGGTCAGTTTCGTTACTGCACCGAAAACCATGCCGGGGTTGCATTTAATGCACCGATTCGGGTCGGAAACGAAACGGTGCACGGGATCGGCTAGAAACGAAACGAACGCACCCAATTCACTTTTTTGGACCCAATAGTGATGTTTTGGTTCGTTTGGGTCAGTTTCGTTACTACACCGAAAACCATGCCGGGGTTGCATTTAATGCACCGATTCGGGTAAGAAATGAAACGATCCACGGAATCGGCTACAAACAAAACGAACGCACAGAATTCATTTTTTTGGACCAGTGATGTTTTGGTTCGTTTGGGTCAGTTTCGTTACTGCACCGAAAACCATGCTGGGGTTGCATTCAATGCACCCATTCGGGTCAGAAATCAAACGATGCACGGAATCGGCTAGAAACGAGATGAACACACCCAATTCACTTTTTTGGACCCAATAGTGATGTTTTGGTTCGTTTGGGTCAGTTTCGTTACTGCACCGAAAACCATGCCGGGGTTGCATTTAATGCACCGATTCGGGTCGGAAACGAAACGCTGCACGGAATCATCCAGAAACAAAACGAACGCACCCTATCCACATTTTTGGACCGAATAGTGATGTTTTGGTTCGTTTGGGTCAGTTTGGTTACTGCACCGAAAACCATGCCGGGGTTGCATTTAATGCACCGATTCGGGTCGCAAACGAAACGATGCAAAGAATCGGCTAGAAACGAAACGAATGCACCCAATTCACTTTTTTGGACCCAATAGTGATGTTTTGGTTCGTTTGGGGCGGTTTCGTTACTGCACCGAAAACCATGCCGGGGTTGCATTTAATGCACCGATTCGGGTCGGAAATGAAACGATGCACGGAATCGTCCAGAAATGAAAGGAACGCACCCTATCCACTTTTTTGGACCGAATAGTGATGTTTTGGTTCGTTTGGGTCAGTTTGGTTACTGCACCGAAAACCATGCCGGGGTTGCATTTAATGCACCGATTCGGGTCGGAAACGAAACGATGCAAAGAATCGGCTAGAAATGAAACGAATGCACCCTATCCACTTTTTTGGACCCAATAGTGATGTTTTGGTTCGTTTGGGTCAGTTTGGTTACTGCACCGAAAACCATGCCGGGGTTGCATTTAATGCACCGATTCGGGTCGGAAACGAAACGATGCAAAGAATCGGCTAGAAACGAAACGAATGCACCCTATCCACTTTTTTGGACCCAATAGTGATGTTTTGGTTCGTTTGGGTCAGTTTCGTTACTGCACCGAAATCCATGCCGGGGTTGCATTTAATGCACCGATTCGGTCGGAAACGAAACGATGCAAGGAATCGTCTAGAAACGAAAGGAACGCACCCTATCCACTTTTTTCGACCCAATAGTGATGTTTTGCTTCATTTGGGTCAGTTTCGTTACTGCACCGAAAACCATGCCGGGGTTGCATTTAATGCACCGATTCGGGTCGGAAACGAAACGGTGCACGGGATCGGCTAGAAACAAAACGAACGCACCCAATTCACTTTTTTGGACCCAATAGTGATGTTTTGGTTCGTTTGGGTCAGTTTCGTTACTACACCGAAAACCATGCCGGGGTTGCATTTAATGCACCGATTCGGGTCAGAAATGAAACGATCCACGGAATCGGCTACAAACAAAACGAACGCACAGAATTCAATTTTTTGGACCCAATAGTGATGTTTTGGTTCGTTTGGGTCAGTTTCGTTACTGCACCGAAAACCATGCTGGGGTTGCATTTAATGCACCGATTCGGGTCAGAAATCAAACAATGCACGGAATCGGCTAGAAACGAGATGAACGCACCCAATTCACTTTTTTGGACCCAGTAGTGATGTTTTGGTTCGTTTGGGTCAGTTTCGTTACTGCACCGAAAACCATGCCGGGGTTGCATTTAATGCACCGATTCGGGTCGGAAACGAAACGCTGCACGGGATCATCCAGAAACAAAACGAACGCACCCTATCCACATTTTTGGACCGAATAGTGATGTTTTGGTTCGTTTGGGTCAGTTTGGTTACTGCACCGAAAACCATGCCGGGGTTGCATTTAATGCACCGATTCGGGTCGGAAACGAAACGATGCAAAGAATCGGCTAGAAACGAAACGAATGCACCCTATCCACTTTTTTAGACCCAATAGTGATGTTTTGGTTCGTTTGGGTCAGTTTCGTTACTGCACCGAAAACCATGTCGGGCTTGCATTTAATGCACCAATTCGAGTCGGAAACGAAACGATGCACGGAATCGTCCAGAAATGAAAGGAACGCACCCTATCCACTTTTTTCGACCCAATAGTGATGTTTTGGTTCGTTTGGGTCAGTTTCGTTACTGCACCGAAAACCATGCCGGGGTTGCATTTAATGCACCGATTCGGGTCGGAAACGAAACGGTGCACGGGATCGGCTAGAAACGAAACGAACGCACCCAATTCACTTTTTTGGACCCAATAGTGATGTTTTGGTTCGTTTGGGTCAGTTTCGTTACTACACCGAAAACCATGCCGGGGTTGCATTTAATGCACCGATTCGGGTAAGAAATGAAACGATCCACGGAATCGGCTACAAACAAAACGAACGCACAGAATTCATTTTTTTGGACCAGTGATGTTTTGGTTCGTTTGGGTCAGTTTCGTTACTGCACCGAAAACCATGCTGGGGTTGCATTCAATGCACCCATTCGGGTCAGAAATCAAACGATGCACGGAATCGGCTAGAAACGAGATGAACACACCTAATTCACTTTTTTGGACCCAATAGTGATGTTTTGGTTCGTTTGGGTCAGTTTCGTTACTGCACCGAAAACCATGCCGGGGTTGCATTTAATGCACCGATTCGGGTCGGAAACGAAACGCTGCACGGAATCATCCAGAAACAAAACGAACGCACCCTATCCACATTTTTGGACCGAATAGTGATGTTTTGGTTCGTTTGGGTCAGTTTGGTTACTGCACCGAAAACCATGCCGGGGTTGCATTTAATGCACCGATTCGGGTCGCAAACGAAACGATGCAAAGAATCGGCTAGAAACGAAACGAATGCACCCAATTCACTTTTTTGGACCCAATAGTGATGTTTTGGTTCGTTTGGGGCGGTTTCGTTACTGCACCGAAAACCATGCCGGGGTTGCATTTAATGCACCGATTCGGGTCGGAAATGAAACGATGCACGGAATCGTCCAGAAATGAAAGGAACGCACCCTATCCACTTTTTTGGACCGAATAGTGATGTTTTGGTTCGTTTGGGTCAGTTTGGTTACTGCACCGAAAACCATGCCGGGGTTGCATTTAATGCACCGATTCGGGTCGGAAACGAAACGATGCAAAGAATCGGCTAGAAATGAAACGAATGCACCCTATCCACTTTTTTGGACCCAATAGTGATGTTTTGGTTCGTTTGGGTCAGTTTGGTTACTGCACCGAAAACCATGCCGGGGTTGCATTTAATGCACCGATTCGGGTCGGAAACGAAACGATGCAAAGAATCGGCTAGAAACGAAACGAATGCACCCTATCCACTTTTTTGGACCCAATAGTGATGTTTTGGTTCGTTTGGGTCAGTTTCGTTACTGCACCGAAAACCATGCCGGGGTTGCATTTAATGCACCGATTCGGGTCGGAAACGAAACGATGCACGGAATCGTCCAGAAACGAAAGGAACACACCCTATCCACTTTTTTCGACCCAATAGTGATGTTTTGGTTCGTTTGGGTCAGTTTCGTTACTGCACCGAAAACCATGCCGGGGTTGCATATAATGCACCGATTCGGGTCGGAAACGAAACGATGCACTGGATCGGCTACAAACAAAACGAACGCACCCAATTCACTTTTTTGGACCCAATAGTGATGTTTTGGTTCGTTTGGGTCAGTTTCTTACTACACCGAAAACCATACCGGGGTTGCATTTAATGCACCAATTCGGGTTAGAAATGAAACGATGCACGGAATCGGCTACAAACAAAACGAACGCACATAATTCAATTTTTTGGACCCAATAGTGATGTTTTTGTTCGTTTGGGTCAGTTTGGTTACTGCACCGAAAACCATGCCGGGGTTGCATTTAATGCACCGATTCGGGTCGGAAACGAAACGATGCAAAGAATCGGCTTGAAACGAAACGAATGCACCCAATTCACTTTTTTGGACCCAATAGTGATGTTTTGGTTCGTTTGGGTCAGTTTCGTTACTGCACCGAAAACCATGCTGGGGTTGCATTTAATGCACCCATTCGGGTCGGAAATCAAACGATGCACGGAATCGGCTAGAAACGAGATGAACGCACCCAATTCACTTTTTTGGACCCAATAGTGATGTTTTGGTTCGTTTGGGTCAGTTTCGTTACTGCACCGAAAACCATGCCGGGGTTGCATTTAATGCACCGATTCGGGTCGGAAACGAAACGCTGCACGGAATCATCCAGAAACAAAACGAACGCACCCTATCCACTTTTTTGGACCGAATAGTGATGTTTTGGTTCGTTTGGGTCAGTTTGGTTACTGCACCGAAAACCATGCCGGGGTTGCATTTAATGCACCGATTCGGGTCGGAAACGAAACGATGCAAAGAATCGGCTAGAAACGAAACGAATGCACCCAATTCACTTTTTTGGACCCAATAGTGATGTTTTGGTTCGTTTGGGTCAGTTTCGTTACTGCACCGAAAACCATGCCGGGGTTGCATTTAATGCACCGATTCGGGTCGGAAATGAAACGATGCACGGAATCGTCCAGAAACGAAAGGAACGCACCCTATCCACTTTTTTGGACCGAATAGTGATGTTTTGGTTCGTTTGGGTCAGTTTGGTTACTGCACCGAAAACCATGCCGGGGTTGCATTTAATGCACCGATTCGGGTCGGAAACGAAACGATGCAACGAATCGGCTAGAAACGAAACGAATGCACCCTATCCACTTTTTTGGACCCAATAGTGATGTTTTGGTTCGTTTGGGTCAGTTTCGTTACTGCACCGAAAACCATGCCGGGGTTGCATTTAATGCACCGATTCGGGTCGGAAACGAAACGATGCACGGAATCGTCCAGAAACGAAAGGAACACACCCTATCCACTTTTTTCGACCCAATAGTGATGTTTTGGTTCGTTTGGGTCAGTTTCGGTACTGCACCGAAAACCATGCCGGGGTTGCATTTAATGCACCGATTCGGGTCGGAAACGAAACGATGCACGGAATCATCCAGAAACGAAACGAACGCACCCTATCCACTTTTTTGGACCCAATAGTGATATTTTGGTTCGTTTGGGTCAGTTTCGTTACTGCACCGAAAAATATGTCGGGGTTGCATTTAATGCACCGATTCGGGTCGCAAACGAAACGATGCACGGAATCATCCAGAAACAAAACGAACGCACCCTATCCACTTTTTTGGACCGAATAGTGATGTTTTGGTTCGTTTGGGTCAGTTTGGTTACTGCACCGAAAACCATGCCGGGGTTGCATTTAATGCACCGAATCGGGTCGGAAACGAAACGATGCACGGAATCGTCTACAAATGAAAGGAGCGCACCCTATCCACATTTTTGGACCGAATAGTGATGTTTTGGTTCGTTTGGGTCAGTTTGGTTACTGCACCGAAAACCATGCCGGGGTTGCATTTAATGCACCGATTCGGGTCGGAAACGAAACGATGCAAAGAATCGGCTAGAAACGAAACGAATGCACCCAATTCACTTTTTTGGACCCAATAGTGATGTTTTGGTTCGTTTGGGTCAGTTTCGTTACTGCACCGAAAACCATGCCGGGGTTGCATTTAATGCACCGATTCGGGTCGGAAACGAAACGATGCACGGAATCGTCTATAAATGAAAGGAGCGCACCCTATCCACTTTTTTGGACCGAATAGTGATGTTTTGGTTCGTTTGGGTCAGTTTGGTTACTGCACCGAAAGCCATGCCGGGGTTGCATTTAATGCACCGATTCGGGTCGGAAACGAAACGATGCAAAGAATCGGCTAGAAACGAAACGAATGCACCCAATTCACTTTTTTGGACCCAATAGTGATGTTTTGGTTCGTTTGGGTCAGTTTCGTTACTGCACCGAAATCCATGCCGGGGTTGCATTTAATGCACCGATTCGGTCGGAAACGAAACGATGCACGGAATCGTCCAGAAACGAAAGGAACGCACCCTATCCACTTTTTTCGACCCAATAGTGATGTTTTGCTTCATTTGGGTCAGTTTCGTTACTGCACCGAAAACCATGCCGGGGTTGCATTTAATGCACCGATTTGGGTCGGAAACGAAACGGTGCTCGGGATCGGCTAGAAACGAAACGAACGCACCCAATTCACTTTTTTGGACCCAATAGTGATGTTTTGGTTCGTTTGGGTCAGTTTCGTTACTACACCAAAAACCATGCCAGGGTTGCATTTAATGCACCGATTCGGGTCAGAAATGAAACGATCCACAGAATCGGCTACAAACAAAACGAACGCACAGAATTCAATTTTTTGGACCCAATAGTGATGTTTTGGTTCGTTTGGGTCAGTTTCGTTACTGCACCGAAAACCATGCTGGGGTTGCATTTAATGCACCGATTCGGGTCAGAAATCAAACGATGCACGGAATCGGCTAGAAACGAGATGAACGCACCCAATTCACTTTTTTGGACCCAATAGTGATGTTTTGGTTCGTTTGGGTCAGTTTCGTTACTGCACCGAAAACCATGCCGGGGTTGCATTTAATGCACCGATTCGGGTCGGAAACGAAACGCTGCACGGGATCATCCAGAAACAAAACGAACGCACCCTATCCACATTTTTGGACCGAATAGTGATGTTTTGGTTCGTTTGGGTCAGTTTGGTTACTGCACCGAAAACCATGCCGGGGTTGCATTTAATGCACCGATTCGGGTCGGAAACGAAACGATGCAAAGAATCGGCTAGAAACGAAACGAATGCACCCTATCCACTTTTTTAGACCCAATAGTGATGTTTTGGTTCGTTTGGGTCAGTTTCGTTACTGCACCGAAAACCATGTCGGGCTTGCATTTAATGCACCAATTCGAGTCGGAAACGAAACGATGCACGGAATCGTCCAGAAATGAAAGGAACGCACCCTATCCACTTTTTTCGACCCAATAGTGATGTTTTGGTTCGTTTAGGTCAGTTTCGTTACTGCACCGAAAACCATGCCGGGGTTGCATTTAATGCACCGATTCGGGTCGGAAACGAAACGGTGCACGGGATCGGCTAGAAACGAAACGAACGCACCCAATTCACTTTTTTGGACCCAATAGTGATGTTTTGGTTCGTTTGGGTCAGTTTCGTTACTACACCGAAAACCAAGCCGGGGTTGCATTTAATGCACCGATTCGGGTCAGAAATGAAACGATCCACGGAATCGGCTACAAACAAAACGAACGCACAGAATTCAATTTTTTGGACCAGTGATGTTTTGGTTCGTTTGGGTCAGTTTCGTTACTGCACCGAAAACCATGCTGGGGTTGCATTTAATGCACCCATTCGGGTCAGAAATCAAACGATGCACGGAATCGGCTAGAAACGAGATGAACACACCCAATTCACTTTTTTGGACCCAATAGTGATGTTTTGGTTCGTTTGGGTCAGTTTCGTTACTGCACCGAAAACCATGTCGGGGTTGCATTTAATGCACCGATTCGGGTCGGAAACGAAACGCTGCACGGAATCATCCAGAAACAAAACGAACGCACCCTATCCACATTTTTGGACCGAATAGTGATGTTTTGGTTCGTTTGGGTCAGTTTGGTTACTGCACCGAAAACCATGCCGGGGTTGCATTTAATGCACCGATTCGGGTCGCAAACGAAACGATGCAAAGAATCGGCTAGAAACGAAACGAATGCACCCAATTCACTTTTTTGGACCCAATAGTGATGTTTTGGTTCGTTTGGGTCGGTTTCGTTACTGCACCGAAAACCATGCCGGGGTTGCATTTAATGCTCCGATTCGGGTCGGAAATGAAACGATGCACGGAATCGTCCAGAAATGAAAGGAACGCACCCTATCCACTTTTTTGGACCGAATAGTGATGTTTTGGTTCGTTTGGGTCAGTTTGGTTACTGCACCGAAAACCATGCCGGGGTTGCATTTAATGCACCGATTCGGGTCGGAAACGAAACGATGCAAAGAATCGGCTAGAAACGAAACGAATGCACCCTATCCACTTTTTTGGACCCAATAGTGATGTTTTGGTTCGTTTGGGTCAGTTTGGTTACTGCACCGAAAACCATGCCGGGGTTGCATTTAATGCACCGATTCGGGTCGGAAACGAAACGATGCAAAGAATCGGCTAGAAACGAAACGAATGCACCCTATCCACTTTTTTGGACCCAATAGTGATGTTTTGGTTCGTTTGGGTCAGTTTCGTTATTGCACCGAAAACCATGCTGGGGTTGCATTTAATGCACCGATTCGGGTCGGAAACGAAACGATGCACGGAATCGTCCAGAAACGAAAGGAACACACCCTATCCACTTTTTTCGACCCAATAGTGATGTTTTGGTTCGTTTGGGTCTGTTTCGTTACTGCACCGAAAACCATGCCGGGGTTGCATATAATGCACCGATTCGGGTCGGAAACGAAACGATGCACTGGATCGGCTACAAACAAAACGAACGCACCCAATTCACTTTTTTGGACCCAATAGTGATGTTTTGGTTCGTTTGGGTCAGTTTCTTACTACACCGAAAACCATACCGGGGTTGCATTTAATGCACCGATTCGGGTTTGAATTGAAACGATGCACGGAATCGGCTACAAATAAAACGAACGCACATAATTCAATTTTTTGGACCCAATAGTGATGTTTTGGTTCGTTTGGGTCAGTTTCGTTACTGCACCGAAAACCATGCCGGGGTTGCATTTAATGCACCGATTCGGGTCGGAAACGAAACGATGCACGGAATCATCCAGAAACGAAAGGAACACACCCTATCCACTTTTTTCGACCCAATAGTGATGTTTTGGTTCGTTTGGGTCAGTTTCGTTACTGCACCGAAAACCATGCCGGGGTTGCATATAATGCACCGATTCGGGTCGGAAACGAAACGATGCACTGGATCGGCTACAAACAAAACGAACGCACCCAATTCACTTTTTTGGACCCAATAGTGATGTTTTGGTTCGTTTGGGTCAGTTTCTTACTACACCGAAAACCATACCGGGGTTGCATTTAATGCACCAATTCGGGTTAGAAATGAAACGATGCACGGAATCGGCTACAAACAAAACGAACGCACATAATTCAATTTTTTGGACCCAATAGTGATGTTTTTGTTCGTTTGGGTCAGTTTGGTTACTGCACCGAAAACCATGCCGGGGTTGCATTTAATGCACCGATTCGGGTCGGAAACGAAACGATGCAAAGAATCGGCTTGAAACGAAACGAATGCACCCAATTCACTTTTTTGGACCCAATAGTGATGTTTTGGTTCGTTTGGGTCAGTTTCGTTACTGCACCGAAAACCATGCCGGGGTTGCATTTAATGCACCGATTCGGGTCGGAAATGAAACGATGCACGGAATCGTCCAGAAACGAAAGGAACGCAGCCTATCCACTTTTTTGGACCGAATAGTGATGTTTTGGTTCGTTTGGGTCAGTTTGGTTACTGCACCGAAAACCATGCCGGGGTTGCATTTAATGCACCGATTCGGGTCGGAAACGAAACGATGCAACGAATCGGCTAGAAACGAAACGAATGCACCCTATCCACTTTTTTGGACCCAATAGTGATGTTTTGGTTCGTTTGGGTCAGTTTCGATACTGCACCGAAAACCATGCCGGGGTTGCATTTAATGCACCGATTCGGGTCGGAAACGAAACGATGCACGGAATCGTCCAGAAACGAAAGGAACACACCCTATCCACTTTTTTCGACCCAATAGTGATGTTTTGGTTCGTTTGGGTCAGTTTCGTTACTGCACCGAAAACCATGCCGGGGTTGCATATAATGCACCGATTCGGGTCGGAAACGAAACGATGCACTGGATCGGCTACAAACAAAACGAACGCACCCAATTCACTTTTTTGGACCCAATAGTGATGTTTTGGTTCGTTTGGGTCAGTTTCTTACTACACCGAAAACCATACCGGGGTTGCATTTAATGCACCGATTCGGGTTTGAAATGAAACGATGCACGGAATCGGCTACAAATAAAACGAACGCACATAATTCAATTTTTTGGACCCGATTCGGGTTTGGGTCAGTTTCGTTACTGCACCGAAAACCATGCTGGGGTTGCATTTAATGCACCCATTCGGGTCGGAAATCAAACGATGCACGGAATCGGCTAGAAACGAGATGAACGCACCCAATTCACTTTTTTGGACCCAATAGTGATGTTTTGGTTCGTTTGGGTCAGTTTCGTTACTGCACCGAAAACCATGCCGGGGTTGCATTTAATGCACCGATTCGGGTCGGAAACGAAACGCTGCACGGAATCATCCAGAAACAAAACGAACGCACCCTATCCACTTTTTTGGACCGAATAGTGATGTTTTGGTTCGTTTGGGTCAGTTTGGTTACTGCACCGAAAACCATGCCGGGGTTGCATTTAATGCACCGATTCGGGTCGGAAACGAAACGATGCAAAGAATCGGCTAGAAACGAAACGAATGCACCCAATTCACTTTTTTGGACCCAATAGTGATGTTTTGGTTCGTTTGGGTCAGTTTCGTTACTGCACCGAAAACCATGCCGGGGTTGCATTTAATGCACCGATTCGGGTCGGAAATGAAACGATGCACGGAATCGTCCAGAAACGAAAGGAACGCACCCTATCCACTTTTTTGGACCGAATAGTGATGTTTTGGTTCGTTTGGGTCAGTTTGGTTACTGCACCGAAAACCATGCCGGGGTTGCATTTAATGCACCGATTCGGGTCGGAAACGAAACGATGCAACGAATCGGCTAGAAACGAAACGAATGCACCCTATCCACTTTTTTGGACCCAATAGTGATGTTTTGGTTCGTTTGGGTCAGTTTCGTTACTGCACCGAAAACCATGCTGGGGTTGCATTTAATGCACCCATTCGGGTCGGAAATCAAACGATGCACGGAATCGGCTAGAAACGAGATGAACGCACCCAATTCACTTTTTTGGACCCAATAGTGATGTTTTGGTTCGTTTGGGTCAGTTTCGTTACTGCACCGAAAACCATGCCGGGGTTGCATTTAATGCACCGATTCGGGTCGGAAACGAAACGCTGCACGGAATCATCCAGAAACAAAACGAACGCACCCTATCCATTTTTTGGACCCAATAGTGATGTTTTGGTTCGTTTGGGTCAGTTTGGTTACTGCACTGAAAACCATGCCGGGGTTGCATTTAATGCACCGATTCGGGTCGGAAACGAAACGATGCAAAGAATCGGCTAGAAACGAAACGAATGCACCCAATTCACTTTTTTTGACCCAATAGTGATGTTTTGGTTCGTTTGGGTCAGTTTCGTTACTGCACCGAAAACCATGCCGGGGTTGCATTTAATGCACCGATTCGGGTCGGAAATGAAACGATGCACGGAATCGTCCAGAAACGAAAGGAACGCACCCTATCCACTTTTTTGGACCGAATAGTGATGTTTTGGTTCGTTTGGGTCAGTTTCGTTACTGCACCGAAAACCATGCCGGGGTTGCATTTAATGCACCGATTCGGGTCGGAAATGAAACGATGCACGGAATCGTCCAGAAATGAAAGGAACGCACCCTATCCACTTTTTTGGACCGAATAGTGATGTTTTGGTTCGTTTGGGTCAGTTTGGTTACTGCACCGAAAACCATGCCGGGGTTGCATTTAATGCACCGATTCGGGTCGGAAACGAAACGATGCAAAGAATCGGCTAGAAATGAAACGAATGCACCCTATCCACTTTTTTGGACCCAATAGTGATGTTTTGGTTCGTTTGGGTCAGTTTGGTTACTGCACCGAAAACCATGCCGGGGTTGCATTTAATGCACCGATTCGGGTCGGAAACGAAACGATGCAAAGAATCGGCTAGAAACGAAACGAATGCACCCTATCCACTTTTTTGGACCCAATAGTGATGTTTTGGTTCGTTTGGGTCAGTTTCGTTACTGCACCGAAAACCATGCCGGGGTTGCATTTAATGCACCGATTCGGGTCGGAAACGAAACGATGCACGGAATCGTCCAGAAACGAAAGGAACACACCCTATCCACTTTTTTCGACCCAATAGTGAAGTTTTGGTTCGTTTGGGTCAGTTTCGTTACTGCACCGAAAACCATGCCGGGGTTGCATATAATGCACCGATTCGGGTCGGAAACGAAACGATGCACTGGATCGGCTACAAACAAAACGAACGCACCCAATTCACTTTTTTGGACCCAATAATGCTGTTTTGGTTCGTTTGGGTCAGTTTCTTACTACACCGAAAACCATACCGGGGTTGCATTTAATGCACCGATTCGGGTTTGAAATGAAACGATGCACGGAATCGGCTACAAATAAAACGAACGCACCCAAGTCACTTTTTTGGACCCAATAGTGATGTTTTGGTTCGTTTGGGTCAGTTTCGTTACTGCACCGAAAACCATGCTGGGGTTGCATTTAATGCACCCATTCGGGTCGGAAATCAAACGATGCACGGAATCGGCTAGAAACGAGATGAACGCACCCAATTCACTTTTTTGGACCCAATAGTGATGTTTTGGTTCGTTTGGGTCAGTTTCGTTACTGCACCGAAAACCATGCCGGGGTTGCATTTAATGCACCGATTCGGGTCAGAAACGAAACGCTGCACGGAATCATCCAGAAACAAAACGAACGCACCCTATCCACATTTTTGGACCGAATAGTGATGTTTTGGTTCGTTTGGGTCAGTTTGGTTACTGCACCGAAAACCATGCCGGGGTTTCATTTAATGCACCGATTCGGGTCGGAAACGAAACGATGCAAAGAATCGGCTAGAAACGAAACGAATGCACCCAATTCACTTTTTTGGGCCCAATAGTGATGTTTTGGTTCGTTTGGGTCAGTTTCGTTACTGCACCGAAAACCATGCCGGGGTTGCATTTAATGCACCGATTCGGGTCGGAAATGAAACGATGCACGGAATCGTCCAGAAACGAAAGGAACGCAGCCTATCCACTTTTTTGGACCGAATAGTGATGTTTTGGTTCGTTTGGGTCAGTTTGGTTACTGCACCGAAAACCATGCCGGGGTTGCATTTAATGCACCGATTCGGGTCGGAAACGAAACGATGCAACGAATCGGCTGGAAACGAAACGAATGCACCCTATCCACTTTTTTGGACCCAATAGTGATGTTTTGGTTCGTTTGGGTCAGTTTCGATACTGCACCGAAAACCATGCCGGGGTTGCATTTAATGCACCGATTCGGGTCGGAAACGAAACGATGCACGGAATCGTCCAGAAACGAAAGGAACACACCCTATCCACTTTTTTCGACCCAATAGTGATGTTTTGGTTCGTTTGGGTCAGTTTCGTTACTGCACCGAAAACCATGCCGGGGTTGCATATAATGCACCGATTCGGGTCGGAAACGAAACGATGCACTGGATCGGCTACAAACAAAACGAACGCACCCAATTCACTTTTTTGGACCCAATAGTGATGTTTTGGTTCGTTTGGGTCAGTTTCTTACTACACCGAAAACCATACCGGGGTTGCATTTAATGCACCGATTCGGGTTTGAATTGAAACGATGCACGGAATCGGCTACAAATAAAACGAACGCACATAATTCAATTTTTTGGACCCAATAGTGATGTTTTGGTTCGTTTGGGTCAGTTTCGTTACTGCACCGAAAACCATGCCGGGGTTGCATTTAATGCACCGATTCGGGTCGGAAACGAAACGATGCACGGAATCATCCAGAAACGAAAGGAACACACCCTATCCACTTTTTTCGACCCAATAGTGATGTTTTGGTTCGTTTGGGTCAGTTTCGTTACTGCACCGAAAACCATGCCGGGGTTGCATATAATGCACCGATTCGGGTCGGAAACGAAACGATGCACTGGATCGGCTACAAACAAAACGAACGCACCCAATTCACTTTTTTGGACCCAATAGTGATGTTTTGGTTCGTTTGGGTCAGTTTCTTACTACACCGAAAACCATACCGGGGTTGCATTTAATGCACCGATTCGGGTTTGAAATGAAACGATGCACGGAATCGGCTACAAACAAAACGAACGCACATAATTCAATTTTTTGGACCCAATAGTGATGTTTTGGTTCGTTTGGTTCAGTTTCGGTACTGCACCGAAAACCATGCCGGGGTTGCATTTAATGCACCGATTCGGGTCGGAAACGAAACGGTGCACGGGATCGGCTAGAAACGAAACGAACGCACCCAATTCACTTTTTTGGACCCAATAGTGATGTTTTGGTTCGTTTGGGTCAGTTTGGTTACTGCACCGAAAACCATGCCGGGGTTGCATTTAATGCACCGATTCGGGTCGGAAACGAAACGATGCAAAGAATCGGCTTGAAACGAAACGAATGCACCCAATTCACTTTTTTGGACCCAATAGTGATGTTTTGGTTCGTTTGGGTCAGTTTCGTTACTGCACCGAAAACCATGCTGGGGTTGCATTTAATGCACCCATTCGGGTCGGAAATCAAACGATGCACGGAATCGGCTAGAAACGAGATGAACGCACCCAATTCACTTTTTTGGACCCAATAGTGATGTTTTGGTTCGTTTGGGTCAGTTTCGTTACTGCACCGAAAACCATGCTGGGGTTGCATTTAATGCACCGATTCGGGTCGGAAACGAAACGCTGCACGGAATCATCCAGAAACAAAACGAACGCACCCTATCCACATTTTTGGACTGAATAGTGATGTTTTGGTTCGTTTGGGTCAGTTTGGTTACTGCACCGAAAACCATGCCGGGGTTGCATTTAATGCACCGATTCGGGTCGGAAACGAAACGATGCAAAGAATCGGCTAGAAACGAAACGAATGCACCCAATTCACTTTTTTGGACCCAATAGTGATGTTTTGGTTCGTTTGGGTCAGTTTCGTTACTGCACCGAAAACCATGCCGGGGTTGCATTTAATGCACCGATTCGGGTCGGAAATGAAGCGATGCACGGAATCGTCCAGAAACGAAAGGAACGCAGCCTATCCACTTTTTTGGACCGAATAGTGATGTTTTGGTTCGTTTGGGTCAGTTTGGTTACTGCACCGAAAACCATGCCGGGGTTGCATTTAATGCACCGATTCGGGTCGGAAACGAAACGATGCAACGAATCGGCTAGAAACGAAACGAATGCACCCTATCCACTTTTTTGGACCCAATAGTGATGTTTTGGTTCGTTTGGGTCAGTTTCGATACTGCACCGAAAACCATGCCGGGGTTGCATTTAATGCACCGATTCGGGTCGGAAACGAAACGATGCACGGAATCGTCCAGAAACGAAAGGAACACACCCTATCCACTTTTTTCGACCCAATAGTGATGTTTTGGTTCGTTTGGGTCAGTTTCGTTACTGCACCGAAAACCATGCCGGGGTTGCATATAATGCACCGATTCGGGTCGGAAACGAAACGATGCACTGGATCGGCTACAAACAAAACGAACGCACCCAATTCACTTTTTTGGACCCAATAGTGATGTTTTGGTTCGTTTGGGTCAGTTTCTTACTACACCGAAAACCATACCGGGGTTGCATTTAATGCACCGATTCGGGTTTGAAATGAAACGATGCACGGAATCGGCTACAAATAAAACGAACGCACATAATTCAATTTTTTGGACCCAATAGTGATGTTTTGGTTCGTTTGGGTCAGTTTCGTTACTGCACCGAAAACCATGCCGGGGTTGCATTTAATGCACCGATTTGGGTCGGAAACGAAACGATGCACGGAATCATCCAGAAACGAAAGGAACACACCCTATCCACTTTTTTCGACCCAATAGTGATGTTTTGGTTCGTTTGGGTCAGTTTCGTTACTGCACCGAAAACCATGCCGGGGTTGCATATAATGCACCGATTCGGGTCGGAAACGAAACGATACACTGGATCGGCTACAAACAAAACGAACGCACCCAATTCACTTTTTTGGACCCAATAGTGATGTTTTGGTTCGTTTGGGTCAGTTTCTTACTACACCGAAAACCATACCGGGGTTGCATTTAATGCACCGATTCGGGTTTGAAATGAAACGATGCACGGAATCGGCTACAAACAAAACGAACGCACATAATTCAATTTTTTGGACCCAATAGTGATGTTTTGGTTCGTTTGGGTCAGTTTCGGTACTGCACCGAAAACCATGCCGGGGTTGCATTTAATGCACCGATTCGGGTCAGAAACGAAACGATGCACGGAATCATCCAGAAACGAAACGAACGCACCCAATCCACTTTTTTGGACCCAATAGTGATATTTTGGTTCGTTTGGGTCAGTTTCGTTACTGCACCGAAAAATATGCCGGGGTTGCATTTAATGCACCGATTCGGGTCGCAAACGAAACGATGCACGGAATCATCCAGAAACAAAACGAACGCACCCTATCCACTTTTTGGACCGAATAATGATGTTTTGGTTCGTTTGGGTCAGTTTGGTTACTGCACCGAAAATCATGCCGGGGTTGCATTTAATGCACCGATTCGGGTCGGAAACGAAACGATGCACGGAATCGTCTACAAATGAAAGGAGCGCACCCTATCCACTTTTTTGGACCGAATAGTGATGTTTTGGTTCGTTTGGGTCAGTTTGGTTACTGCACCGAAAACCATGCCGGGGTTGCATTTAATGCACCGATTCGGGTCGGAAACGAAACGATGCAAAGAATCGGCTAGAAACGAAACGAATGCACCCAATTCACTTTTTTGGACCCAATAGTGATGTTTTGGTTCGTTTGGGTCAGTTTCGTTACTGCACCGAAAACCATGCCGGGGTTGCATTTAATGCACCGATTCGGGTCGGAAACGAAACGATGCACGGAATCGTCTATAAATGAAAGGAGCGCACCCTATCCACTTTTTTGGACCGAATAGTGATGTTTTGGTTCGTTTGGGTCAGTTTGGTTACTGCACCGAAAGCCATGCCGGGGTTGCATTTAATGCACCGATTCGGGTCGGAAACGAAACGATGCAAAGAATCGGCTAGAAACGAAACGAATGCACCCAATTCACTTTTTTGGACCCAATAGTGATGTTTTGGTTCGTTTGGGTCAGTTTCGTTACTGCACCGAAATCCATGCCGGGGTTGCATTTAATGCACCGATTCGGTCGGAAACGAAACGATGCACGGAATCGTCCAGAAACGAAAGGACCGCACCCTATCCACTTTTTTCGACCCAATAGTGATGTTTTGGTTCGTTTGGGTCAGTTTCGTTACTGCACCGAAAACCATGTCGGGCTTGCATTTAATGCACCAATTCGAGACGGAAACGAAACGATGCACGGAATCGTCCAGAAACGAAAGGAACGCACCCTATCCACTTTTTTCGACCCAATAGTGATGTTTTGGTTCGTTTGGGTCAGTTTCGTTACTGCACCGAAAACCATGCCGGGGTTGCATTTAATGCACCGATTCGGGTCGGAAACGAAACGGTGCACGGGATCGGCTAGAAACGAAACGAACGCACCCAATTCACTTTTTTGGACCCAATAGTGATGTTTTGGTTCGTTTGGGTTAGTTTCGTTACTACACCGAAAACCATGCCGGGGTTGCATTTAATGCACCGATTCGGGTCAGAAATGAAACGATCCACGGAATCGGCTACAAACAAAACGAACGCACAGAATTCAATTTTTTGGACCCAATAGTGATGTTTTGGTTCGTTTGGGTCAGTTTCGTTACTGCACCGAAAACCATGCCGGGGTTGCATTTAATGCACCGATTCGGGTCGGAAACGAAACGATGCACGGAATCGTCTATAAATGAAAGGAGCGCACCCTATCCACTTTTTTGGACCGAATAGTGATGTTTTGGTTCGTTTGGGTCAGTTTGGTTACTGCACCGAAAGCCATGCCGGGGTTGCATTTAATGCACCAATTCGGGTCGGAAACGAAACGATGCAAAGAATCGGCTAGAAACGAAACGAATGCACCCAATTCACTTTTTTGGACCCAATAGTGATGTTTTGGTTCGTTTGGGTCAGTTTCGTTACTGCACCGAAATCCATGCCGGGGTTGCATTTAATGCACCGACTCGGTCTGAAACGAAACGATGCACGGAATCGTCCAGAAACGAAAGGAACGCACCCTATCCACTTTTTTCGACCCAATAGTGATGTTTTGGTTCGTTTGGGTCAGTTTCGTTACTGCACCGAAAACCATGCCGGGGTTGCATTTAATGCACCGATTCGGGTCGGAAACGAAACGGTGCACGGGATCGGCTAGAAACGAAACGAACGCACCCAATTCACTTTTTTGGACCCAATAGTGATGTTTTGGTTCATTTGGGTCAGTTTCGTTACTACACCGAAAACCATGCCGGGGTTGCATTTAATGCACCGATTCGGGTCAGAAATGAAACGATCCACGTAATCGGCTACAAACAAAACGAACGCACAGAATTCAATTTTTTGGACCCAATAGTGATGTTTTGGTTCGTTTGGGTCAGTTTCGTTACTGCACCGAAAACCATGCTGGGGTTGCATTTAATGCACCGATTCGGGTCAGAAATCAAACGATGCACGGAATCGGCTAGAAACGAGATGAACGCACCCAATTCACTTTTTTGGACCCAATAGTGATGTTTTGGTTCGTTTGGGTCAGTTTCGTTACTGCACCGAAAACCATGCCGGGGTTGCATTTAATGCACCGATTCGGGTCGGAAACGAAAAGCTGCACGGGATCATCCAGAAACAAAACGAACGCACCCTATCCACATTTTTGGACCGAATAGTGATGTTTTGGTTCGTTTAGGTCAGTTTGGTTACTGCACCGAAAAACATGCCGGGGTTGCATATAATGCACCGATTCGGGTCGGAAACGAAACGATGCACGGAATCAGCTAGAAACGAAATGAACGCACCCAATTCATTTTTTGGACCCAATAGTGATGTTTTGGTTCGTTTGGGTCAGTTTCTTACTACACCGAAAAACATACCGGGGTTGCATTTAATGCACCGATTCAGGTTAGAAATGAAACGATGCACGGAATCGGCTACAAACAAAACGAACGCACATAATTCAATTTTTTGGACCCAATAGTGATGTTTTGGTTCGTTTGGGTCAGTTTCGGTACTGCACCGAAAACCATGCCGGGGTTGCATTTAATGCACCGATTCGGGTCGGAAACGAAACGATGCACGGAATCATCCAGAAACGAAACGAACGCACCCTATCCACTTTTTTGGACCCAATAGTGATATTTTGGTTCGTTTGGGTCAGTTTCGTTACTGCACCGAAAAATATGCCGGGGTTGCATTTAATGCACCGATTCGGGTCGCAAACGAAACGATGCACGGAATCATCCAGAAACAAAACGAACGCACCCTATCCACTTTTTTGGACCGAATAGTGATGTTTTGGTTCGTTTGGGTCAGTTTGGTTACTGCACCGAAAACCATGCCGGGGTTGCATTTAATGCACCGATTCGGGTCGGAAACGAAACGATGCACGGAATCGTCTACAAATGAAAGGAGCGCACCCTATCCACTTTTTTGGACCGAATAGTGATGTTTTGGTTCGTTTGGGTCAGTTTGGTTACTGCACCGAAAACCATGCCGGGGTTGCATTTAATGCACCGATTCGGGTCGGAAACGAAACGATGCAAAGAATCGGCTAGAAACGAAACGAATGCACCCAATTCACTTTTTTGGACCCAATAGTGATGTTTTGGTTCGTTTGGGTCAGTTTCGTTACTGCACCGAAAACCATGCCGGGGTTGCATTTAATGCACCGATTCGGGTCGGAAACGAAACGATGCACGGAATCGTCTATAAATGAAAGGAGCGCACCCTATCCACTTTTTTGGACCGAATAGTGATGTTTTGGTTCGTTTGGGTCAGTTTGGTTACTGCACCGAAAGCCATGCCGGGGTTGCATTTAATGCACCGATTCGGGTCGGAAACGAAACGATGCAAAGAATCGGCTAGAAACGAAACGAATGCACCCAATTCACTTTTTTGGACCCAATAGTGATGTTTTGGTTCGTTTGGGTCAGTTTCGTTACTGCACCGAAATCCATGCCGGGGTTGCATTTAATGCACCGATTCGGTCGGAAACGAAACGATGCACGGAATCGTCCAGAAACGAAAGGAACGCACCCTATCCACTTTTTTCGACCCAATAGTGATGTTTTGCTTCATTTGGGTCAGTTTCGTTACTGCACCGAAAACCATGCCGGGGTTGCATTTAATGCACCGATTCGGGTCGGAAACGAAACGGTGCACGGGATCGGCTAGAAACGAAACGAACGCACCCAATTCACTTTTTTGGACCCAATAGTGATGTTTTGGTTCGTTTGGGTCAGTTTCGTTACTACACCGAAAACCATGCCGGGGTTGCATTTAATGCACCGATTCGGGTCAGAAATGAAACGATCCACGGAATCGGCTACAAACAAAACGAACGCACAGAATTCAATTTTTTCGACCCAATAGTGATGTTTTGGTTCGTTTGGGTCAGTTTCGTTACTGCACCGAAAACCATGTCGGGCTTGCATTTAATGCACCAATTCGAGACGGAAACGAAACGATGCACGGAATCGTCCAGAAACGAAAGGAACGCACCCTATCCACTTTTTTCGACCCAATAGTGATGTTTTGGTTCGTTTGGGTCAGTTTCGTTACTGCACCGAAAACCATGCCGGGGTTGCATTTAATGCACCGATTCGGGTCGGAAACGAAACGGTGCACGGGATCGGCTAGAAACGAAACGAACGCACCCAATTCACTTTTTTGGACCCAATAGTGATGTTTTGGTTCGTTTGGGTTAGTTTCGTTACTACACCGAAAACCATGCCGGGGTTGCATTTAATGCACCGATTCGGGTCAGAAATGAAACGATCCACGGAATCGGCTACAAACAAAACGAACGCACAGAATTCAATTTTTTGGACCCAATAGTGATGTTTTGGTTCGTTTGGGTCAGTTTCGTTACTGCACCGAAAACCATGCCGGGGTTGCATTTAATGCACCGATTCGGGTCGGAAACGAAACGATGCACGGAATCGTCTATAAATGAAAGGAGCGCACCCTATCCACTTTTTTGGACCGAATAGTGATGTTTTGGTTCGTTTGGGTCAGTTTGGTTACTGCACCGAAAGCCATGCCGGGGTTGCATTTAATGCACCAATTCGGGTCGGAAACGAAACGATGCAAAGAATCGGCTAGAAACGAAACGAATGCACCCAATTCACTTTTTTGGACCCAATAGTGATGTTTTGGTTCGTTTGGGTCAGTTTCGTTACTGCACCGAAATCCATGCCGGGGTTGCATTTAATGCACCGATTCGGTCTGAAACGAAACGATGCACGGAATCGTCCAGAAACGAAAGGAACGCACCCTATCCACTTTTTTCGACCCAATAGTGATGTTTTGGTTCGTTTGGGTCAGTTTCGTTACTGCACCGAAAACCATGCCGGGGTTGCATTTAATGCACCGATTCGGGTCGGAAACGAAACGGTGCACGGGATCGGCTAGAAACGAAACGAACGCACCCAATTCACTTTTTTGGACCCAATAGTGATGTTTTGGTTCGTTTGGGTCAGTTTCGTTACTACACCGAAAACCATGCCGGGGTTGCATTTAATGCACCGATTCGGGTCAGAAATGAAACGATCCACGTAATCGGCTACAAACAAAACGAACGCACAGAATTCAATTTTTTGGACCCAATAGTGATGTTTTGGTTCGTTTGGGTCAGTTTCGTTACTGCACCGAAAACCATGCTGGGGTTGCATTTAATGCACCGATTCGGGTCAGAAATCAAACGATGCACGGAATCTGCTAGAAACGAGATGAACGCACCCAATTCACTTTTTTGGACCCAATAGTGATGTTTTGGTTCGTTTGGGTCAGTTTCGTTACTGCACCGAAAACCATGCCGGGGTTGCATTTAATGCACCGATTCGGGTCGGAAACGAAAAGCTGCACGGGATCATCCAGAAACAAAACGAACGCACCCTATCCACATTTTTGGACCGAATAGTGATGTTTTGGTTCGTTTAGGTCAGTTTGGTTACTGCACCGAAAAACATGCCGGGGTTGCATATAATGCACCGATTCGGGTCGGAAACGAAACGATGCACGGAATCAGCTAGAAACGAAATGAACGCACCCAATTCATTTTTTGGACCCAATAGTGATGTTTTGGTTCGTTTGGGTCAGTTTCTTACTACACCGAAAAACATACCGGGGTTGCATTTAATGCACCGATTCAGGTTAGAAATGAAACGATGCACGGAATCGGCTACAAACAAAACGAACGCACATAATTAAATTTTTTGGACCCAATAGTGATGTTTTGGTTCGTTTGGGTCAGTTTCGGTACTGCACCGAAAACCATGCCGGGGTTGCATTTAATGCACCGATTCGGGTCGGAAACGAAACGATGCACGGAATCATCCAGAAACGAAACGAACGCACCCTATCCACTTTTTTGGACCCAATAGTGATATTTTGGTTCGTTTGGGTCAGTTTCGTTACTGCACCGAAAAATATGCCGGGGTTGCATTTAATGCACCGATTCGGGTCGCAAACGAAACGATGCACGGAATCATCCAGAAACAAAACGAACGCACCCTATCCACTTTTTTGGACCGAATAGTGATGTTTTGGTTCGTTTGGGTCAGTTTGGTTACTGCACCGAAAACCATGCCGGGGTTGCATTTAATGCACCGATTCGGGTCGGAAACGAAACGATGCACGGAATCGTCTACAAATGAAAGGAGCGCACCCTATCCACTTTTTTGGACCGAATAGTGATGTTTTGGTTCGTTTGGGTCAGTTTGGTTACTGCACCGAAAACCATGCCGGGGTTGCATTTAATGCACCGATTCGGGTCGGAAACGAAACGATGCAAAGAATCGGCTAGAAACGAAACGAATGCACCCAATTCACTTTTTTGGACCCAATAGTGATGTTTTGGTTCGTTTGGGTCAGTTTCGTTACTGCACCGAAAACCATGCCGGGGTTGCATTTAATGCACCGATTCGGGTCGGAAACGAAACGATGCACGGAATCGTCTATAAATGAAAGGAGCGCACCCTATCCACTTTTTTGGACCGAATAGTGATGTTTTGGTTCGTTTGGGTCAGTTTGGTTACTGCACCGAAAGCCATGCCGGGGTTGCATTTAATGCACCGATTCGGGTCGAAAACGAAACGATGCAAAGAATCGGCTAGAAACGAAACGAATGCACCCAATTCACTTTTTTGGACCCAATAGTGATGTTTTGGTTCGTTTGGGTCAGTTTCGTTACTGCACCGAAATCCATGCCGGGGTTGCATTTAATGCACCGATTCGGTCGGAAACGAAACGATGCACGGAATCGTCCAGAAACGAAAGGAACGCACCCTATCCACTTTTTTCGACCCAATAGTGATGTTTTGCTTCATTTGGGTCAGTTTCGTTACTGCACCGAAAACCATGCCGGGGTTGCATTTAATGCACCGATTCGGGTCGGAAACGAAACGGTGCACGGGATCGGCTAGAAACGAAACGAACGCACCCAATTCACTTTTTTGGACCCAATAGTGATGTTTTGGTTCGTTTGGGTCAGTTTCGTTACTACACCGAAAACCATGCCGGGGTTGCATTTAATGCACCGATTCGGGTCAGAAATGAAACGATCCACGGAATCGGCTACAAACAAAACGAACGCACAGAATTCAATTTTTTCGACCCAATAGTGATGTTTTGGTTCGTTTGGGTCAGTTTCGTTACTGCACCGAAAACCATGTCGGGCTTGCATTTAATGCACCAATTCGAGACGGAAACGAAACGATGCACGGAATCGTCCAGAAACGAAAGGAACGCACCCTATCCACTTTTTTCGACCCAATAGTGATGTTTTGGTTCGTTTGGGTCAGTTTCGTTACTGCACCGAAAACCATGCCGGGGTTGCATTTAATGCACCGATTCGGGTCGGAAACGAAACGGTGCACGGGATCGGCTAGAAACGAAACGAACGCACCCAATTCACTTTTTTGGACCCAATAGTGATGTTTTGGTTCGTTTGGGTTAGTTTCGTTACTACACCGAAAACCATGCCTGGGTTGCATTTAATGCACCGATTCGGGTCAGAAATGAAACGATCCACGGAATCGGCTACAAACAAAACGAACGCACAGAATTCAATTTTTTGGACCCAATAGTGATGTTTTGGTTCGTTTGGGTCAGTTTCGTTACTGCACCGAAAACCATGCCGGGGTTGCATTTAATGCACCGATTCGGGTCGGAAACGAAACGATGCACGGAATCGTCTATAAATGAAAGGAGCGCACCCTATCCACTTTTGTGGACCGAATAGTGATGTTTTGGTTCGTTTGGGTCAGTTTGGTTACTGCACCGAAAGCCATGCCGGGGTTGCATTTAATGCACCAATTCGGGTCGGAAACGAAACGATGCAAAGAATCGGCTAGAAACGAAACGAATGCACCCAATTCACTTTTTTGGACCCAATAGTGATGTTTTGGTTCGTTTGGGTCAGTTTCGTTACTGCACCGAAATCCATGCCGGGGTTGCATTTAATGCACCGATTCGGTCTGAAACGAAACGATGCACGGAATCGTCCAGAAACGAAAGGAACGCACCCTATCCACTTTTTTCGACCCAATAGTGATGTTTTGGTTCGTTTGGGTCAGTTTCGTTACTGCACCGAAAACCATGCCGGGGTTGCATTTAATGCACCGATTCGGGTCGGAAACGAAACGGTGCACGGGATCGGCTAGAAACGAAACGAACGCACCCAATTCACTTTTTTGGACCCAATAGTGATGTTTTGGTTCGTTTGGGTCAGTTTCGTTACTGCACCGAAAACCATGCCGGGGTTGCATTTAATGCACCGATTCGGGTCGGAAACGAAAAGCTGCACGGGATCATCCAGAAACAAAACGAACGCACCCTATCCACATTTTTGGACCGAATAGTGATGTTTTGGTTCGTTTAGGTCAGTTTGGTTACTGCACTGAAAAACATGCCGGGGTTGCATATAATGCACCGATTCGGGTCGGAAACGAAACGATGCACGGAATCAGCTAGAAACGAAATGAACGCACCCAATTCATTTTTTGGACCCAATAGTGATGTTTTGGTTCGTTTGGGTCAGTTTCTTACTACACCGAAAAACATACCGGGGTTGCATTTAATGCACCGATTCAGGTTAGAAATGAAACGATGCACGGAATCGGCTACAAACAAAACGAACGCACATAATTAAATTTTTTGGACCCAATAGTGATGTTTTGGTTCGTTTGGGTCAGTTTCGGTACTGCACCGAAAACCATGCCGGGGTTGCATTTAATGCACCGATTCGGGTCGGAAACGAAACGATGCACGGAATCATCCAGAAACGAAACGAACGCACCCTATCCACTTTTTTGGACCCAATAGTGATATTTTGGTTCGTTTGGGTCAGTTTCGTTACTGCACCGAAAAATATGCCGGGGTTGCATTTAATGCACCGATTCGGGTCGCAAACGAAACGATGCACGGAATCATCCAGAAACAAAACGAACGCACCCTATCCACTTTTTTGGACCGAATAGTGATGTTTTGGTTCGTTTGGGTCAGTTTGGTTACTGCACCGAAAACCATGCCGGGGTTGCATTTAATGCACCGATTCGGGTCGGAAACGAAACGATGCACGGAATCGTCTACAAATGAAAGGAGCGCACCCTATCCACTTTTTTGGACCGAATAGTGATGTTTTGGTTCGTTTGGGTCAGTTTGGTTACTGCACCGAAAACCATGCCGGGGTTGCATTTAATGCACCGATTCGGGTCGGAAACGAAACGATGCAAAGAATCGGCTAGAAACGAAACGAATGCACCCAATTCACTTTTTTGGACCCAATAGTGATGTTTTGGTTCGTTTGGGTCAGTTTCGTTACTGCACCGAAAACCATGCCGGGGTTGCATTTAATGCACCGATTCGGGTCGGAAACGAAACGATGCACGGAATCGTCTATAAATGAAAGGAGCGCACCCTATCCACTTTTTTGGACCGAATAGTGATGTTTTGGTTCGTTTGGGTCAGTTTGGTTACTGCACCGAAAGCCATGCCGGGGTTGCATTTAATGCACCGATTCGGGTCGGAAACGAAACGATGCAAAGAATCGGCTAGAAACGAAACGAATGCACCCAATTCACTTTTTTGGACCCAATAGTGATGTTTTGGTTCGTTTGGGTCAGTTTCGTTACTGCACCGAAATCCATGCCGGGGTTGCATTTAATGCACCGATTCGGTCGGAAACGAAACGATGCACGGAATCGTCCAGAAACGAAAGGAACGCACCCTATCCACTTTTTTCGACCCAATAGTGATGTTTTGCTTCATTTGGGTCAGTTTCGTTACTGCACCGAAAACCATGCCGGGGTTGCATTTAATGCACCGATTCGGGTCGGAAACGAAACGGTGCACGGGATCGGCTAGAAACGAAACGAACGCACCCAATTCACTTTTTTGGACCCAATAGTGATGTTTTGGTTCGTTTGGGTCAGTTTCGTTACTACACCGAAAACCATGCCGGGGTTGCATTTAATGCACCGATTCGGGTCAGAAATGAAACGATCCACGGAATCGGCTACAAACAAAACGAACGCACAGAATTCAATTTTTTGGACCCAATAGTGATGTTTTGGTTCGTTTGGGTCAGTTTCGTTACTGCACCGAAAACCATGCTGGGGTTGCATTTAATGCACCGATTCGGGTCAGAAATCAAACGATGCACAGAATCGGCTAGAAACGAGATGAACGCACCCAATTCACTTTTTTGGACCCAATAGTGATGTTTTGGTTCGTTTGGGTCAGTTTCGTTACTGCACCGAAAACCATGCCGGGGTTGCATTTAATGCACCGATTCGGGTCGGAAACGAAACGCTGCACGGGATCATGCAGAAACAAAACGAACGCACCCTATCCACATTTTTGGACCGAATAGTGATGTTTTGGTTCGTTTGGGTCAGTTTGGTTACTGCACCGAAAACCATGCCGGGGTTGCATTTAATGCACCGATTCGGGTCGGAAACGAAACGATGCAAAGAATCGGCTAGAAACGAAACGAATGCACCCTATCCACTTTTTTAGACCCAATAGTGATGTTTTGGTTCGTTTGGGTCAGTTTCGTTACTGCACCGAAAACCATGTCGGGCTTGCATTTAATGCACCAATTCGAGTCGGAAACGAAACGATGCACGGAATCGTCCAGAAATGAAAGGAACGCACCCTATCCACTTTTTTCGACCCAATAGTGATGTTTTGGTTCGTTTGGGTCAGTTTCGTTACTGCACCGAAAACCATGCCGGGGTTGCATTTAATGCACCGATTCGGGTCGGAAACGAAAGGTGCACGGGATCGGCTAGAAACGAAACGAACGCACCCAATTCACTTTTTTGGACCCAATAGTGATGTTTTGGTTCGTTTGGGTCAGTTTCGTTACTACACCGAAAACCATGCCGGGGTTGCATTTAATGCACCGATTCGGGTCAGAAATGAAACGATCCACGGAATCGGCTACAAACAAAACGAACGCACAGAATTCAATTTTTTGGACCAGTGATGTTTTGGTTCGTTTTGGTCAGTTTCGTTACTGCACCGAAAACCATGCTGGGGTTGCATTTAATGCACCCATTCGGGTCAGAAATCAAACGATGCACGGAATCGGCTAGAAACGAGATGAACACACCCAATTCACTTTTTTGGACCCAATAGTGATGTTTTGGTTCGTTTGGGTCAGTTTCGTTACTGCACCGAAAACCATGCCGGGGTTGCATTTAATGCACCGATTCGGGTCGGAAACGAAACGCTGCACGGAATCATCCAGAAACAAAACGAACGCACCCTATCCACATTTTTGGACCGAATAGTGATGTTTTGGTTCGTTTGGGTCAGTTTGGTTACTGCACCGAAAACCATGCCGGGGTTGCATTTAATGCACCGATTCGGGTCGCAAACGAAACGATGCAAAGAATCGGCTAGAAACGAAACGAATGCACCCAATTCACTTTTTTGGACCCAATAGTGATGTTTTGGTTCGTTTGGGTCGGTTTCGTTACTGCACCGAAAACCATGCCGGGGTTGCATTTAATGCACCGATTCGGGTCGGAAATGAAACGATGCACGGAATCGTCCAGAAATGAAAGGAACGCACCCTATCCACTTTTTTGGTCCGAATAGTGATGTTTTGGTTCGTTTGGGTCAGTTTGGTTACTGCACCGAAAACCATGCCGGGGTTGCATTTAATGCACCGATTCGGGTCGGAAACGAAACGATGCAAAGAATCGGCTAGAAACGAAACGAATGCACCCAATTCACTTTTTTGGACCCAATAGTGATGTTTTGGTTCGTTTGGGTCGGTTTCGTTACTGCACTGAAAACCATGCCGGGGTTGCATTTAATGCACCGATTCGGGTCGGAAATGAAACGATGCACGGAATCGTCCAGAAATGAAAGGAACGCACCCTATCCACTTTTTTGGTCCGAATAGTGATGTTTTGGTTCGTTTGGGTCAGTTTGGTTACTGCACCGAAAACCATGCCGGGGTTGCATTTAATGCACCGATTCGGGTCGGAAACGAAACGATGCAAAGAATCGGCTAGAAACGAAACGAATGCACCCTATCCAGTTTTTTGGACCCAATAGTGATGTTTTGGTTCGTTTGGGTCAGTTTGGTTACTGCACCGAAAACCATGCCGGGGTTGCATTTAATGCACCGATTCGGGTCGGAAACGAAACGATGCAAAGAATCGGCTAGAAACGAAACGAATGCACCCTATCCACTTTTTTGGACCCAATAGTGATGTTTTGGTTCGTTTGGGTCAGTTTCGTTACTACACCGAAAACCATGCCGGGGTTGCATTTAATGCACCGATTCGGGTCAGAAATGAAACGATCCACGGAATAGGCTACAAACAAAACGAACGCACAGAATTCAATTTTTTGGACCCAATAGTGATGTTTTGGTTCGTTTGGGTCAGTTTCGTTACTGCACCGAAAACCATGCCGGGGTTGCATTTAATGCACCCATTCGGGTCAGAAATCAAACGATGCACCGAATCGGCTAGAAACGAGATGAACGCACCCAATTCACTTTTTTGGACCCATTAGTGATGTTTTGGTTCGTTTGGGTCAGTTTCGTTACTGCACCGAAAACCATGCCGGGGTTGCATTTAATGCACCGATTCAGGTCGGAAACGAAACGCTGCACGGAATCAACCAGAAACAAAACGAACGCACCCTATCCACATTTTTGGACCGAATAGTGATGTTTTGGTTCGTTTGGGTCAGTTTGGTTACTGCACCGAAAACCAAGCCGGGGTTGCTTTTAATGCACCGATTCGGGTCGGAAACGAAACGATGCAAAGAATCGGCTAGAAACGAAACGAATGCACCCTATCCACTTTTTTAGACCCAATAGTGATGTTTTGGTTCGTTTGGGTCAGTTTCGTTACTGCACCGAAAACCATGTCGGGCTTGCATTTAATGCACCAATTCGAGTCGGAAACGAAACGATGCACGGAATCGTCCAGAAATGAAAGGAACGCACCCTATCCACTTTTTTCGACCCAATAGTGATGTTTTGGTTCGTTTGGGTCAGTTTCGTTACTGCACCGAAAACCATGCCGGGGTTGCATTTAATGCACCGATTCGGGTCGGAAACGAAACGGTGCACGGGATCGGCTAGAAACGAAACGAACGCACCCAATTCACTTTTTTGGACCCAATAGTGATGTTTTGGTTCGTTTGGGTCAGTTTCGTTACTACACCGAAAACCATGCCGGGGTTGCATTTAATGCACCGATTCGGGTCAGAAATGAAACGATCCACGGAATCGGCTACAAACAAAACGAACGCACAGAATTCAATTTTTTGGACCAGTGATGTTTTGGTTCGTTTGGGTCAGTTTCGTTACTGCACCGAAAACCATGCTGGGGTTGCATTTAATGCACCCATTCGGGTCAGAAATCAAACGATGCACGGAATCGGCTAGAAACGAGATGAACACACCCAACTCACTTTTTTGGACCCAATAGTGATGTTTTGGTTCGTTTGGGTCAGTTTCGTTACTGCACCGAAAACCATGCCGGGGTTGCATTTAATGCACCGATTCGGGTCGGAAACGAAACGCTGCACGGAATCATCCAGAAACAAAACGAACGCACCCTATCCACATTTTTGGACCGAATAGTGATGTTTTGGTTCGTTTGGGTCAGTTTGGTTACTGCACCGAAAACCATGCCGGGGTTGCATTTAATGCACCGATTCGGGTCGCAAACGAAACGATGCAAAGAATCGTCCAGAAATGAAAGGAACGCACCCTATCCACTTTTTTGGACCCAATAGTGATGTTTTGGTTCGTTTGGGTCAGTTTCGTTACTGCACCGAAAACCATGCCGGGGTTGCATTTAATGCACCGATTCGGGTCGGAAACGAAACGCTGCACGGAATCATCCAGAAACAAAACGAACGCACCCTATCCACATTTTTGGACCGAATAGTGATGTTTTGGTTCGTTTGGGTCAGTTTGGTTACTGCACCGAAAACCATGCCGGGGTTGCATTTAATGCACCGATTCGGGTCGCAAACGAAACGATGCAAAGAATCGGCTAGAAACGAAACGAATGCACCCAATTCACTTTTTTGGACCCAATAGTGATGTTTTGGTTCGTTTGGGTCAGTTTCGTTACTGCACCGAAAACCATGCCGGGGTTGCATTTAATGCACCCATTCGGGTCAGAAATCAAACGATGCACCGAATCGGCTAGAAACGAGATGAACGCACCCAATTCACTTTTTTGGACCCATTAGTGATGTTTTGGTTCGTTTGGGTCAGTTTCGTTACTGCACCGAAAACCATGCCGGGGTTGCATTTAATGCACCGATTCAGGTCGGAAACGAAACGCTGCACGGAATCAACCAGAAACAAAACGAACGCACCCTATCCACATTTTTGGACCGAATAGTGATGTTTTGGTTCGTTTGGGTCAGTTTGGTTACTGCACCGAAAACCATGCCGGGGTTGCATTTAATGCACCGATTCGGGTCGGAAACGAAACGATGCAAAGAATCGGCCAGAAACGAAACGAACGCACCCTATCCACTTTTTTAGACCCAATAGTGATGTTTTGGTTCGTTTGGGTCAGTTTCGTTACTGCACCGAAAACCATGTCGGGCTTGCATTTAATGCACCAATTCGAGTCGGAAACGAAACGATGCACGGAATCGTCCAGAAATGAAAGGAACGCACCCTATCCACTTTTTTCGACCCAATAGTGATGTTTTGGTTCGTTTGGGTCAGTTTCGTTACTGCACCGAAAACCATGCCGGGGTTGCATTTAATGCACCGATTCGGGTCGGAAACGAAACGGTGCACGGGATCGGCTAGAAACGAAACGAACGCACCCAATTCACTTTTTTGGACCCAATAGTGATGTTTTGGTTCGTTTGGGTCAGTTTCGTTACTACACCGAAAACCATGCCGGGGTTGCATTTAATGCACCGATTCGGGTCAGAAATGAAACGATCCATGGAATCGGCTACAAACAAAACGAACGCACAGAATTCAATTTTTTGGACCAGTGATGTTTTGGTTCGTTTGGGTCAGTTTCGTTACTGCACCGAAAACCATGCTGGGGTTGCATTTAATGCACCCATTCGGGTCAGAAATCAAACGATGCACGGAATCGGCTAGAAACGAGATGAACACACCCAATTCACTTTTTTGGACCCAATAGTGATGTTTTGGTTCGTTTGGGTCAGTTTCGTTACTGCACCGAAAACCATGCCGGGGTTGCATTTAATGCACCGATTCGGGTCGGAAACGAAACGCTGCACGGAATCATCCAGAAACAAAACGAACGCACCCTATCCACATTTTTGGACCGAATAGTGATGTTTTGGTTCGTTTGGGTCAGTTTGGTTACTGCACCGAAAACCATGCCGGGGTTGCATTTAATGCACCGATTCGGGTCGCAAACGAAACGATGCAAAGAATCGGCTAGAAACGAAACGAATGCACCCAATTCACTTTTTTGGACCCAATAGTGATGTTTTGGTTCGTTTGGGTCGGTTTCGTTACTGCACCGAAAACCATGCCGGGGTTGCATTTAATGCACCGATTCGGGTCGGAAATGAAACGATGCACGGAATCGTCCAGAAATGAAAGGAACGCACCCTATCCACTTTTTTGGTCCGAATAGTGATGTTTTGGTTCGTTTGGGTCAGTTTGGTTACTGCACCGAAAACCATGCCGGGGTTGCATTTAATGCACCGATTCGGGTCGGAAACGAAACGATGCAAAGAATCGGCTAGAAACGAAACGAATGCACCCAATTCACTTTTTTGGACCCAATAGTGATGTTTTGGTTCGTTTGGGTCGGTTTCGTTACTGCACCGAAAACCATGCCGGGGTTGCATTTAATGCACCGATTCGGGTCGGAAATGAAACGATGCACGGAATCGTCCAGAAATGAAAGGAACGCACCCTATCCACTTTTTTGGTCCGAATAGTGATGTTTTGGTTCGTTTGGGTCAGTTTGGTTACTGCACCGAAAACCATGCCGGGGTTGCATTTAATGCACCGATTCGGGTCGGAAACGAAACGATGCAAAGAATCGGCTAGAAACGAAACGAATGCACCCTATCCAGTTTTTTGGACCCAATAGTGATGTTTTGGTTCGTTTGGGTCAGTTTGGTTACTGCACCGAAAACCATGCCGGGGTTGCATTTAATGCACCGATTCGGGTCGGAAACGAAACGATGCAAAGAATCGGCTAGAAACGAAACGAATGCACCCTATCCACTTTTTTGGACCCAATAGTGATGTTTTGGTTCGTTTGGGTCAGTTTCGTTACTACACCGAAAACCATGCCGGGGTTGCATTTAATGCACCGATTCGGGTCAGAAATGAAACGATCCACGGAATAGGCTACAAACAAAACGAACGCACAGAATTCAATTTTTTGGACCCAATAGTGATGTTTTGGTTCGTTTGGGTCAGTTTCGTTACTGCACCGAAAACCATGCCGGGGTTGCATTTAATGCACCCATTCGGGTCAGAAATCAAACGATGCACCGAATCGGCTAGAAACGAGATGAACGCACCCAATTCACTTTTTTGGACCCATTAGTGATGTTTTGGTTCGTTTGGGTCAGTTTCGTTACTGCACCGAAAACCATGCCGGGGTTGCATTTAATGCACCGATTCAGGTCGGAAACGAAACGCTGCACGGAATCAACCAGAAACAAAACGAACGCACCCTATCCACATTTTTGGACCGAATAGTGATGTTTTGGTTCGTTTGGGTCAGTTTGGTTACTGCACCGAAAACCAAGCCGGGGTTGCTTTTAATGCACCGATTCGGGTCGGAAACGAAACGATGCAAAGAATCGGCTAGAAACGAAACGAATGCACCCTATCCACTTTTTTAGACCCAATAGTGATGTTTTGGTTCGTTTGGGTCAGTTTCGTTACTGCACCGAAAACCATGTCGGGCTTGCATTTAATGCACCAATTCGAGTCGGAAACGAAACGATGCACGGAATCGTCCAGAAATGAAAGGAACGCACCCTATCCACTTTTTTCGACCCAATAGTGATGTTTTGGTTCGTTTGGGTCAGTTTCGTTACTGCACCGAAAACCATGCCGGGGTTGCATTTAATGCACCGATTCGGGTCGGAAACGAAACGGTGCACGGGATCGGCTAGAAACGAAACGAACGCACCCAATTCACTTTTTTGGACCCAATAGTGATGTTTTGGTTCGTTTGGGTCAGTTTCGTTACTACACCAAAAACCATGCCGGGGTTGCATTTAATGCACCGATTCGGGTCAGAAATGAAACGATCCACGGAATCGGCTACAAACAAAACGAACGCACAGAATTCAATTTTTTGGACCAGTGATGTTTTGGTTCGTTTGGGTCAGTTTCGTTACTGCACCGAAAACCATGCTGGGGTTGCATTTAATGCACCCATTCGGGTCATAAATCAAACGATGCACGGAATCGGCTAGAAACGAGATGAACACACCCAACTCACTTTTTTGGACCCAATAGTGATGTTTTGGTTCGTTTGGGTCAGTTTCGTTACTGCACCGAAAACCATGCCGGGGTTGCATTTAATGCACCGATTCGGGTCGGAAACGAAACGCTGCACGGAATCATCCAGAAACAAAACGAACGCACCCTATCCACATTTTTGGACCGAATAGTGATGTTTTGGTTCGTTTGGGTCAGTTTGGTTACTGCACCGAAAACCATGCCGGGGTTGCATTTAATACACCGATTCGGGTCGCAAACGAAACGATGCAAAGAATCGGCTAGAAACGAAACGAATGCACCCAATTCACTTTTTTGGACCCAATAGTGATGTTTTGGTTCGTTTGGGTCGGTTTCGTTACTGCACCGAAAACCATGCCGGGGTTGCATTTAATGCACCGATTCGGGTCGGAAATGAAACGATGCACGGAATCGTCCAGAAATGAAAGGAACGCACCCTATCCACTTTTTTGGTCCGAATAGTGATGTTTTGGTTCGTTTGGGTCAGTTTGGTTACTGCACCGAAAACCATGCCGGGGTTGCATTTAATGCACCGATTCGGGTCGGAAACGAAACGATGCAAAGAATCGGCTAGAAACGAAACGAATGCACCCTATCCACTTTTTTGGTCCCAATAGTGATGTTTTGGTTCGTTTGGGTCAGTTTCGTTACTGCACCGAAAACCATGCCGGGGTTGCATTTAATGCACCCATTCGGGTCAGAAATCAAACGATGCACCGAATCGGCTAGAAACGAGATGAACGCACCCAATTCACTTTTTTGGACCCATTAGTGATGTTTTGGTTCGTTTGGGTCAGTTTCGTTACTGCACCGAAAACCATGCCGGGGTTGCATTTAATGCACCGATTCAGGTCGGAAACGAAACGCTGCACGGAATCAACCAGAAACAAAACGAACGCACCCTATCCACATTTTTGGACCGAATAGTGATGTTTTGGTTCGTTTGGGTCAGTTTGGTTACTGCACCGAAAACCATGCCGGGGTTGCATTTAATGCACCGATTCGGGTCGGAAACGAAACGATGCAAAGAATCGGCCAGAAACGAAACGAACGCACCCTATCCACTTTTTTAGACCCAATAGTGATGTTTTGGTTCGTTTGGGTCAGTTTCGTTACTACACCGAAAACCATGCCGGGGTTGCATTTAATGCACCAATTCGAGTCGGAAACGAAACGATGCACGGAATCGTCCAGAAATGAAAGGAACGCACCCTATCCACTTTTTTCGACCCAATAGTGATGTTTTGGTTCGTTTGGGTCAGTTTCGTTACTGCACCGAAAACCATGCCGGGGTTGCATTTAATGCACCGATTCGGGTCGGAAACGAAACGGTGCACGGGATCGGCTAGAAACGAAACGAACGCACCCAATTCACTTTTTTGGACCCAATAGTGATGTTTTGGTTCGTTTGGGTCAGTTTCGTTACTACACCGAAAACCATGCCGGGGTTGCATTTAATGCACCGATTCGGGTCAGAAATGAAACGATCCATGGAATCGGCTACAAACAAAACGAACGCACAGAATTCAATTTTTTGGACCAGTGATGTTTTGGTTCGTTTGGGTCAGTTTCGTTACTGCACCGAAAACCATGCTGGGGTTGCATTTAATGCACCCATTCGGGTCAGAAATCAAACGATGCACGGAATCGGCTAGAAACGAGATGAACACACCCAATTCACTTTTTTGGACCCAATAGTGATGTTTTGGTTCGTTTGGGTCAGTTTCGTTACTGCACCGAAAACCATGCCGGGGTTGCATTTAATGCACCGATTCGGGTCGGAAACGAAACGCTGCACGGAATCATCCAGAAACAAAATGAACGCACCCTATCCACATTTTTGGACCGAATAGTGATGTTTTGGTTCGTTTGGGTCAGTTTGGTTACTGCACCGAAAACCATGCCGGGGTTGCATTTAATGCACCGATTCGGGTCGCAAACGAAACGATGCAAAGAATCGGCTAGAAACGAAACGAATGCACCCAATTCACTTTTTTGGACCCAATAGTGATGTTTTGGTTCGTTTGGGTCGGTTTCGTTACTGCACCGAAAACCATGCCGGGGTTGCATTTAATGCACCGATTCGGGTCGGAAATGAAACGATGCACGGAATCGTCCAGAAATGAAAGGAACGCACCCTATCCACTTTTTTGGTCCGAATAGTGATGTTTTGGTTCGTTTGGGTCAGTTTGGTTACTGCACCGAAAACCATGCCGGGGTTGCATTTAATGCACCGATTCGGGTCGGAAACGAAACGATGCAAAGAATCGGCTAGAAACGAAACGAATGCACCCTATCCACTTTTTTGGACCCAATAGTGATGTTTTGGTTCGTTTGGGTCAGTTTGGTTACTGCACCGAAAACCATGCCGGGGTTGCATTTAATGCACCGATTCGGGTCGGAAACGAAACGATGCAAAGAATCGGCTAGAAACGAAACGAATGCACCCTATCCACTTTTTTGGACCCAATAGTGATGTTTTGGTTCGTTTGGGTCAGTTTCGTTACTGCACCGAAAACCATGCCGGGGTTGCATTTAATGCACCGATTCGGGTCGGAAACGAAACGATGCACGGAATCGTCCAGAAACGAAAGGAACACACCCTATCCACTTTTTTCGACCCAATAGTGATGTTTTGGTTCGTTTGGGTCAGTTTCGTTACTGCACCGAAAACCATGCCGGGGTTGCATATAATGCACCGATTCGGGTCGGAAACGAAACGATGCACTGGATCGGCTACAAACAAAACGAACGCACCCAATTCACTTTTTTGGACCCAATAGTGATGTTTTGGTTCGTTTGGGTCAGTTTCTTACTACACCGAAAACCATACCGGGGTTGCATTTAATGCACCGATTCGGGTTTGAAATGAAACGATGCACGGAATCGGCTACAAACAAAACGAACGCACATAATTCAATTTTTTGGACCCAATAGTGATGTTTTGGTTCGTTTCGGTCAGTTTCGTTACTGCACCGAAAACCATGCCGGGGTTGCATTTAATGCACCGATTCGAGTCGGAAACGAAACGATGCACGGAATCATCCAGAAACGAAACGAACGCACCCTATCCACTTTTTTGGACCGAATAGTGATATTTTGGTTCGTTTGGGTCAGTTTCGTTACTGCACCGAAAACCATGCCGGGGTTGCATTTAATGCACCGATTCGGGTCGGAAACGAAACGATGCAAAGAATCGGCTAGAAACGAAACGAATGCACCCAATTCACTTTTTTGGACCCAATAGTGATGTTTTGGTTCGTTTGGGTCAGTTTCGTTACTGCACCGAAAACCATGCCGGGGTTGCATTTAATGCACCGATTTGGGTCGGAAACGAAACGATGCACGGAATCGTCCAGAAACGAAAGGAACGCACCCAATTCACTTTTTTGGAACCAATAGTGATGTTTTGGTTCGTTTGGGTCAGTTTCGTTACTACACCGAAAACCATGCCGGGGTTGCATTTAATGCACCGATTCGGGTCAGAAATGAAACGATCCACGGAATCGGCTAGAAACAAAACGAACGCACAGAATTCAATTTTTTGGACCCAATAGTGATGTTTTGGTTCGTTTGGGTCAGTTTCGTTACTGCACCGAAAACCATGCCGGGGTTGCATTTAATGCACCGATTCGGGTCGGAAACGAAACGATGCAAAGAATCGGCTAGAAACGAAACGAATGCACCCAATTCACTTTTTTGGACCCAATAGTGATGTTTTGGTTCGTTTGGGTCAGTTTCGTTACTGCACCGAAATCCATGCCGGGGTTGCATTTAATGCACCGATTCGGTCGGAAACGAAACGATGCACGGAATCGTCCAGAAACGAAAGGAACGCACCCTATCCACTTTTTTCGACCCAATAGTGATGTTTTCGTTCGTTTGGGTCAGTTTCGTTACTGCACCGAAAAGCATGCCGGGGTTGCATTTAATGCACCGATTCGGGTCGGAAACGAAACGGTGCACGGGATCGGCTAGAAACGAAACGAACGCACCCAATTCACTTTTTTGGACCCAATAGTGATGTTTTGGTTCGTTTGGGTCAGTTTCGTTACTACACCGAAAACCATGCTGGGGTTGCATTTAATGCACCGATTCGGGTCAGAAATGAAACGATCCACGGAATCGGCTACAAACAAAACGAACGCACAGAATTCAATTTTTTGGACCCAATAGTGATGTTTTGGTTCGTTTGGGTCAGTTTCGTTACTGCACCGAAAACCATGCCGGGGTTGCATTTAATGCACCTATTCGGGTCGGAAACGAAACGATGCACGGAATCATCCAGAAACGAAACGAACGCACCCTATCCACTTTTTTGGACCCAATAGTGATGTTTTGGTTCGTTTGGGTCAGTTTCGTTACAGCACCGAAAACCATGCTGGGGTTGCATTTAATGCACCGATTCGGGTCAGAAATCAAACGATGCACGGAATCGGCTAGAAACGAGATGAACGCACCCAATTCACTTTTTTCGACCCAATAGTGATGTTTTGGTTCGTTTGGGTCAGTTTCGTTACTGCACCGAAAACCATGTCGGGGTTGCATTTAATGCACCGATTCGGGTCGGAAACGAAACGGTGCACGTGATCGGCTAGAAACGAAACGAACACACCCAATTCACTTTTTTGGACCCAATAGTGATGTTTTGGTTCGTTTGGGTCAGTTTCGTTACTACACCGAAAACCATGCCGGGGTTGCATTTAATGCACCGATTCGGGTCAGAAATGAAACGATCCACGGAATCGGCTACAAACAAAACGAACGCACAGAATTCAATTTTTTGGACCCAATAGTGATGTTTTGGTTCGTTTGGGTCAGTTTCGTTACTGCACCGAAAACCATGCTGGGGTTGCATTTAAGGCACCGATTCGGGTCAGAAATCAAACGATGCACGGAATCGGCTAGAAACGAGATGAACGCACCCAATTCACTTTTTTGGACCCAATAGTGATGTTTTGGTTCGTTTGGGTCAGTTTCGTTACTGCACCGAAAACCATGCCGGGGTTGCATTTAATGCACCGATTCGGGTCGGAAACGAAACGCTGCACGGGATTATCCAGAAACAAAACGAACGCACCCTATCCACTTTTTTGGACCGAATAGTGATGTTTTGGTTCGTTTGGGTCAGTTTGGTTACTGCACCGAAAACCATGCCGGGGTTGCATTTAATGCACCGATTCGGGTCGGAAACGAAACGATGCAAAGAATCGGCTAGAAACGAAACGAATGCACCCTATCCACTTTTTTAGACCCAATAGTGATGTTTTGGTTCGTTTGGGTCAGTTTTGTTACTGCACCGAAAACCATGTCGGGCTTGCATTTAATGCACCAATTCGAGTCGGAAACGAAACGATGCACGGAATCGTCCAGAAACGAAAGGAACGCACCCTATCCACTTTTTTCGACCCAATAGTGATGTTTTGGTTCGTTTGGGTCAGTTTCGTTACTGCACCGAAAACCATGCCGGGGTTGCATTTAATGCACCGATTCGGGTCGGAAACGAAACGGTGCACGGGATCGGCTAGAAACGAAACGAACGCACCCAATTCACTTTTTTGGACCCAATAGTGATGTTTTGGTTCGTTTGGGTCAGTTTCGTTACCACACCGAAAACCATGCCGGGTTTGCATTTAATGCACCGATTCGGGTCAGAAATGAAACGATCCACGGAATCGGCTACAAACAAAACGAACGCACAGAATTCAATTTTTTGGACCCAATAGTGATGTTTTGGTTCGTTTGGGTCAGTTTCGTTACTGCACCGAAAACCATGCTGGGGTTGCATTTAATGCACCCATTCGGGTCAGAAATCAAACGATGCACGGAATCGGCTAGAAACGAGATGAACACACCCAATTCACTTTTTTGGACCCAATAGTGATGTTTTGGTTCGTTTGGGTCAGTTTCGTTACTGCACCGAAAACCATGCCGGGGTTGCATTTAATGCACCGATTCGGGTCGAAAACGAAACGCTGCACGGAATCATCCAGAAACAAAACGAACGCACCCTATCCACATTTTTGGACCGAATAGTGATGTTTTGGTTCGTTTGGGTCAGTTTGGTTAGTGCACCGAAAACCATGCCGGGGTTGCATTTAATGCACCGATTCGGGTCGGAAACGAAACGATGCAAAGAATCGGCTAGAAACGAAACGAATGCACCCAATTCACTTTTTTGGACCCAATAGTGATGTTTTGGTTCGTTTGGGTCGGTTTCGTTACTGCACCGAAAACCATGCCGGGGTTGCATTTAATGCACCGATTCGTGTCGGAAATGAAACGATGCACGGAATCGTCCAGAAACGAAAGGAACGCACCCTATCCACTTTTTTGGACCGAATAGTGATGTTTTGGTTCGTTTGGGTCAGTTTGGTTACTGCACCGAAAACCATGCCGGGGTTGCATTTAATGCACCGATTCGGGTCGGAAACGAAACGATGCAAAGAATCGGCTAGAAACGAAACGAATGCACCCTATCCACTTTTTTGGACCCAATAGTGATGTTTTGGTTCGTTTGGGTCAGTTTCGTTACTGCACCGAAAACCATGCCGGGGTTGCATTTAATGCACCGATTCGGGTCAGAAACGAAACGATGCACGGAATCGTCCAGAAACGAAAGGAACGCACCCTATCCACTTTTTTCGACCCAATAGTGATGTTTTGGTTCGTTTGGGTCAGTTTCGTTACTGCACCGAAAACCATGCCGGGGTTGCATATAATGCACCGATTCGGGTAGGAAACGAAACGATGCACGGAATCAGCTAGAAACAAAACGAATTCACCCAATTCACTTTTTTGGACCCAATAGTGATGTTTTGGTTCGTTTGGGTCAGTTTCGTTACTACACCGAAAACCATGCCGGGGTTGCATTTAATGCACCGATTCGGGTCAGAAATGAAACGATCCACGGAATCGGCTACAAACAAAACGAACGCACATAATTCAATTTTTTGGACCCAATAGTGATGTTTTGGTTCGTTTGGGTCAGTTTCTTACTACACCGAAAAACATACCGGGGTTGCATTTAATGCACCGATTCGGGTCAGAAATGAAACGATGCACGGAATCGGCTAGAAACGAGATGAACGCACCCAATTCACTTTTTTCGACCGAATAGTGATGTTTTGGTTCGTTTGGGTCAGTTTCGTTACTGCACCGAAAACCATGCCGGGGTTGCATTTAATGCACCGATTCGGGTCGGAAACGAAACGGTGCACGGGATCGGCTAGAAACGAAACGAACGCACCCAATTCACTTTTTTGGACCCAATAGTGATGTTTTGGTTCGTTTGGGTCAGTTTCGTTACTGCACCGAAAACCATGCCGGGGTTGCATATAATGCACCGATTCGGGTAGGAAACGAAACGATGCACGGAATCAGCTAGAAACAAAACGAATTCACCCAATTCACTTTTTTGGACCCAATAGTGATGTTTTGGTTCGTTTGGGTCAGTTTCTTACTACACCGAAAAACATACCGGGGTTGCATTTAATGCACCGATTCAGGTTAGAAATGAAACGATGCACGGAATCGGCTACAAACAAAACGAACGCACATAATTCAATTTTTTGGACCCAATAGTGATGTTTTGGTTCGTTTGGGTCAGTTTCGGTACTGCACCGAAAACCATGCCGGGGTTGCATTTAATGCACCGATTCGGGTCGGAAACGAAACGATGCACGGAATCATCCAGAAACGAAACGAACGCACCCTATCCACTTTTTTGGACCCAATAGTGATATTTTGGTTCGTTTGGGTCAGTTTCGTTACTGCACCGAAAACCATGCCGGGGTTGCATTTAATGCACCGATTCGGGTCGCAAACGAAACGATGCAAAGAATCGGCTAGAAACGAAACGATTGCACCCAATTCACTTTTTTGGACCCAATAGTGATGTTTTTGTTCGTTTGGGTCAGTTTCGTTACTGCACCGAAAACCATGCCGGGGTTGCATTTAATGCACCGATTTGGGTCGGAAACGAAACGATGCGTGGAATCGTCCAGAAACGAAAGGAACGCACCCTATCCACTTTTTTCGACCCAATAGTGATGTTTTGGTTCGTTTGGGTCTGTTTCGTTACTGCACCGATAACCATGCCGGGGTTGCATTTAATGCACCGATTCGGGTCGGAAACGAAACGATGCACGGAATCATCTATAAATGAAAGGAGCGCACCCTATCCACTTTTTTGGACCGAATAGTGATGTTTTGGTTCGTTTGGGTCAGTTTGGTTACTGCACCGAAAGCCATGCCGGGGTTGCATTTAATGCACCGATTCGGGTCGGAAATGAAACGATGCAAAGAATCGGCTAGAAACGAAACGAATGCACCCAATTCACTTTTTTCGACCCAATAGTGATGTTTTGGTTCGTTTGGGTCAGTTTCGTTACTGCACCGAAAACCATGCCGGGGTTGCATTTAATGCACCGATTCGGGTCGGTAACGAAACGATGCACGGAATCGTCCAGAAACGAAAGGAACACACCCTATCCACTTTTTGGACCGAATAGTGATATTTTGGTTCGTTTGGGTCAGTTTCGTTACTGCACCGAAAACCATGCCGGGGTTGCATTTAATGCACCGATTCGGGTCGCAAACGAAACGATGCAAAGAATCGGCTAGAAACGAAACGAATGCACCCAATTCACTTTTTTGGACCCAATAGTGATGTTTTGGTTCGTTTGGGTCAGTTTCGTTACTGCACCGAAAACCATGCCGGGGTTGCATTTAATGCACCGATTTGGGTCGGAAACGAAACGATGCACGGAATCGTCCAGAAACGAAAGGAACGCACCCTATCCACTTTTTTCGACCCAATAGTGATGTTTTGGTTCGTTTGGGTCAGTTGCGTTACTGCACCGAAAACCATGCTGGGGTTGCATATAATGCACCGATTCGGGTAGGAAACGAAACGATGCACGGAATCAGCTAGAAACAAAACGAATTCACCCAATTCACTTTTTTGGACCCAATAGTGATGTTTTGGTTCGTTTGGGTCAGTTTCGTTACTACACCGAAAACCATGCCGGGGTTGCATTTAATGCACCGATTCGGGTCAGAAATGAAACGATCCACGGAATCGGCTACAAACAAAACGAACGCACAGAATTCAATTTTTTGGACCCAATAGTGATGTTTTGGTTCGTTTGGGTCAGTTTCGTTACTGCACCGAAAACCATGCTGGGGTTGCATTTAATGCACCGATTCGGGTCAGAAATCAAACGATGCACGGAATCGGCTAGAAACGAGATGAACGCACCCAATTCACTTTTTTCGACCCAATAGTGATGTTTTGGTTCGTTTGGGTCAGTTTCGTTACTGCACCGAAAACCATGCCGGGGTTGCATTTAATGCACCGATTCGGGTCGGAAACGAAACGGTGCACGGGATCAGCTAGAAACGAAACGAACGCACCCAATTCACTTTTTTGGACCCAATAGTGATGTTTTGGTTCGTTTGGGTCAGTTTCGTTACTACACCGAAAACCATGCCGGGGTTGCATTTAATGCACCGATTCGGGTCAGAAATGAAACGATCCACGGAATCGGCTACAAACAAAACGAACGCACAGAATTCAATTTTTTGGACCCAATAGTGATGTTTTGGTTCGTTTGGGTCAGTTTCGTTACTGCACCGAAAACCATGCTGGGGTTGCATTTAATGCACCGATTCGGGTCAGAAATCAAACGATGCACGGAATCGGCTAGAAACGAGATGAACGCACCCAATTCACTTTTTTGGACCCAATAGTGATGTTTTGGTTCGTTTGGGTCAGTTTCGTTACTGCACCGAAAACCATGCCGGGGTTGCATTTAATGCACCGATTCGGGTCGGAAACGAAACGCTGCACGGGATCATCCAGAAACAAAACGAACGCACCCTATCCACATTTTTGGACCGAATAGTGATGTTTTGGTTCGTTTGGGTCAGTTTGGTTACTGCACCGAAAACCATGCCGGGGTTGCATTTAATGCACCGATTCGGGTCGGAAACGAAACGATGCACTGGATCGGCTACAAACAAAACGAACGCACCCAATTCACTTTTTTGGACCCAATAGTGATGTTTTGGTTCGTTTGGGTCAGTTTCTTACTACACCGAAAACCATACCGGGGTTGCATTTAATGCACCGATTCGGGTTTGAAATGAAACGATGCACGAAATCGGCTACAAACAAAACGAACGCACATAATTCAATTTTTTGGACCCAATAGTGATGTTTTGGTTCGTTTGGGTCAGTTTCGTTACTGCACCGAAAACCATGCCGGGGTTGCATTTAATGCACCGATTCGGGTCGCAAACGAAACGATGCAAAGAATCGGCTAGAAACGAAACGAATGCACCCAATTCACTTTTTTGGACCCAATAGTGATGTTTTGGTTCGTTTGGGTCAGTTTCGTTACTGCACCGAAAACCATGCCGGGGTTGCATTTAATGCACCGATTTGGGTCGGAAACGAAACGATGCACGGAATCGTCCAGAAACGAAAGGAACGCACCCTATCCACTTTTTTCGACCCAATAGTGATGTTTTGGTTCGTTTGGGTCAGTTGCGTTACTGCACCGAAAACCATGCTGGGGTTGCATATAATGCACCGATTCGGGTAGGAAACGAAACGATGCACGGAATCAGCTAGAAACAAAACGAATTCACCCAATTCACTTTTTTGGACCCAATAGTGATGTTTTGGTTCGTTTGGGTCAGTTTCGTTACTACACCGAAAACCATGCCGGGGTTGCATTTAATGCACCGATTCGGGTCAGAAATGAAACGATCCACGGAATCGGCTACAAACAAAACGAACGCACAGAATTCAATTTTTTGGACCCAATAGTGATGTTTTGGTTCGTTTGGGTCAGTTTCGTTACTGCACCGAAAACCATGCTGGGGTTGCATTTAATGCACCGATTCGGGTCAGAAATCAAACGATGCACGGAATCGGCTAGAAACGAGATGAACGCACCCAATTCACTTTTTTCGACCCAATAGTGATGTTTTGGTTCGTTTGGGTCAGTTTCGTTACTGCACCGAAAACCATGCCGGGGTTGCATTTAATGCACCGATTCGGGTCGGAAACGAAACGGTGCACGGGATCAGCTAGAAACGAAACGAACGCACCCAATTCACTTTTTTGGACCCAATAGTGATGTTTTGGTTCGTTTGGGTCAGTTTCGTTACTACACCGAAAACCATGCCGGGGTTGCATTTAATGCACCGATTCGGGTCAGAAATGAAACGATCCACGGAATCGGCTACAAACAAAACGAACGCACAGAATTCAATTTTTTGGACCCAATAGTGATGTTTTGGTTCGTTTGGGTCAGTTTCGTTACTGCACCGAAAACCATGCTGGGGTTGCATTTAATGCACCGATTCGGGTCAGAAATCAAACGATGCACGGAATCGGCTAGAAACGAGATGAACGCACCCAATTCACTTTTTTGGACCCAATAGTGATGTTTTGGTTCGTTTGGGTCAGTTTCGTTACTGCACCGAAAACCATGCCGGGGTTGCATTTAATGCACCGATTCGGGTCGGAAACGAAACGCTGCACGGGATCATCCAGAAACAAAACGAACGCACCCTATCCACATTTTTGGACCGAATAGTGATGTTTTGGTTCGTTTGGGTCAGTTTGGTTACTGCACCGAAAACCATGCCGGGGTTGCATTTAATGCACCGATTCGGGTCGGAAACGAAACGATGCACTGGATCGGCTACAAACAAAACGAACGCACCCAATTCACTTTTTTGGACCCAATAGTGATGTTTTGGTTCGTTTGGGTCAGTTTCTTACTACACCGAAAACCATACCGGGGTTGCATTTAATGCACCGATTCGGGTTTGAAATGAAACGATGCACGAAATCGGCTACAAACAAAACGAACGCACATAATTCAATTTTTTGGACCCAATAGTGATGTTTTGGTTCGTTTGGGTCAGTTTCGTTACTGCACCGAAAACCATGCCGGGGTTGCATTTAATGCACCGATTCGGGTCGGAAACGAAACGATGCACAGAATCATCCAGAAACGAAACGAACGCACCCTATCCACTTTTTTGGACCGAATAGTGATATTTTGGTTCGTTTGGGTCAGTTTCATTACTGCACCGAAAACCATGCCGGTGTTGCATTTAATGCACCGATTCGGGTCGGAAACGAAACGATGCACGGAATCATCCAGAAACGAAACGAACGCACCCAATCCACTTTTTTGGACCCAATAGTGATGTTTTGGTTCGTTTGGGTCAGTTTCGTTACTGCACCGAAAACCATACCGGGGTTGCATTTAATGCACCGATTCGGGTCGCAAACGAAACGATGCACGGAATCATCCAGAAACAAAATGAACGCACCCTATCCACTTTTTTGGACCGAATAGTGATGTTTTGGTTCGTTTGGGTTAGTTTGGTTACTGCACCGAAAACCATGCCGGGGTTGCATTTAATGCACCGATTCGGGTCGGAAACGAAACGATGCAAAGAATCGGCTAGAAACGAAACGAATGCACCCAATTCACTTTTTTGGACCCAATAGTGATGTTTTGGTTCGTTTGGGTCAGTTTCGTTACTGCACCGAAAACCATGCCGGGGTTGCATTTAATGCACCGATTTGGGTCGGAAACGAAACGATGCACGGAATCGTCTATAAATGAAAGGAGCGCACCCTATCCACTTTTTTGGACCGAATAGTGATGTTTTGGTTCGTTTGGGTCAGTTTGGTTACTGCACCGAAAGCCATGCCGGGGTTGCATTTAATGCACCGATTCGGGTCGGAAACGAAACGATGCACTGGATCGGCTACAAACAAAACGAACGCACCCAATTCACTTTTTTGGACCCAATAGTGATGTTTTGGTTCGTTTGGGTCAGTTTCTTACTACACCGAAAACCATACCGGGGTTGCATTTAATGCACCGATTCGGGTTTGAAATGAAACGATGCACGAAATCGGCTACAAACAAAACGAACGCACATAATTCAATTTTTTGGACCCAATAGTGATGTTTTGGTTCGTTTGGGTCAGTTTCGTTACTGCACCGAAAACCATGCCGGGGTTGCATTTAATGCACCGATTCGGGTCGGAAACGAAACGATGCACAGAATCATCCAGAAACGAAACGAACGCACCCTATCCACTTTTTTGGACCGAATAGTGATATTTTGGTTCGATTGGGTCAGTTTCATTACTGCACCGAAAACCATGCCGGTGTTGCATTTAATGCACCGATTCGGATTCGGGTCGGAAACGAAACGATGCACGGAATCATCCAGAAACGAAACGAACGCACCCAATCCACTTTTTTGGACCCAATAGTGATGTTTTGGTTCGTTTGGGTCAGTTTCGTTACTGCACCGAAAACCATGCCGGGGTTGCATTTAATGCACCGATTCGGGTCGCAAACGAAACGATGCACGGAATCATCCAGAAACAAAATGAACGCACCCTATCCACTTTTTTGGACCGAATAGTGATGTTTTGGTTCGTTTGGGTTAGTTTGGTTACTGCACCGAAAGCCATGCCGGGGTTGCATTTAATGCACCGATTCGGGTCGGAAACGAAACGATGCAAAGAATCGGCTAGAAACGAAACGAATGCACCCAATTCACTTTTTTGGACCCAATAGTGATGTTTTGGTTCGTTTGGGTCAGTTTCGTTACTGCACCGAAAACCATGCCGGGGTTGCATTTAATGCACCGATTTGGGTCGGAAACGAAACGATGCACGGAATCGTCTATAAATGAAAGGAGCGCACCCTATCCACTTTTTTGGACCGAATAGTGATGTTTTGGTTCGTTTGGGTCAGTTTGGTTACTGCACCGAAAGCCATGCCGGGGTTGCATTTAATGCACCGATTCGGGTCGGAAACGAAACGATGCAAAGAATCGGCTAGAAACGAAACGAATGCACCCAATTCACTTTTTTGGACCCAATAGTGATGTTTTGGTTCGTTTGGGTCAGTTTCGTTACTGCACCGAAAACCATGCCGGGGTTGCATTTAATGCACCGATTTGGTTCGGAAACGAAATGATGCACGGAATCGTCCAGAAACGAAAGGAACACACCCTATCCACTTTTTTCGACCCAATAGTGATGTTTTGGTTCGTTTGGGTCAGTTTCGTTACTGCACCGAAAACCATGCCGGGGTTGCATATAATGCACCGATTCGGGTCGGAAACGAAACGATGCACTGGATCGGCTACAAACAAAACGAACGCACCCAATTCACTTTTTTGGACCCAATAGTGATGTTTTGGTTCGTTTGGGTCAGTTTCTTACTACACCGAAAACCATACCGGGGTTGCATTTAATGCACCGATTCGGGTTTGAAATGAAACGATGCACGGAATCGGCTACAAACAAAACGAACGCACATAATTCAATTTTTTGGACCCAATAGTGATGTTTTGGTTCGTTTGGGTCAGTTTCGGTACTGCACCGAAAACCATGCCGGGGTTGCATTTAATGCACCGATTCGGGTCGGAAACGAAACGATGCACGGAATCATCCAGAAACGAAACGAACGCACCCTATCCACTTTTTTGGACCCAATAGTGATATTTTGGTTCGTTTGGGTCAGTTTCGTTACTGCACCGAAAACCATGCCGGGGTTGCATTTAATGCACCGATTCGGGTCGCAAACGAAACGATGCAAAGAATCGGCTAGAAACGAAACGAATGCACCCAATTCACTTTTTTGGACCCAATAGTGATGTTTTGGTTCGTTTGGGTCAGTTTCGTTACTGCACCGAAAACCATGCCGGGGTTGCATTTAATGCACCGATTTGGGTCGGAAACGAAACGATGCGTGGAATCGTCCAGAAACGAAAGGAACGCACCCTATCCACTTTTTTCGACCCAATAGTGATGTTTTGGTTCGTTTGGGTCTGTTTCGTTACTGCACCGAAAACCATGCCGGGGTTGCATTTAATGCACCGATTCGGGTCGGAAACGAAACGATGCACGGAATCATCTATAAATGAAAGGAGCGCACCCTATCCACTTTTTTGGACCGAATAGTGATGTTTTGGTTCGTTTGGGTCAGTTTGTTACTGCACCGAAAGCCATGCCGGGGTTGCATTTAATGCACCGATTCGGGTCGGAAACGAAACGATGCAAAGAATCGGCTAGAAACGAAACGAATGCACCCAATTCACTTTTTTCGACCCAATAGTGATGTTTTGGTTCGTTTGGGTCAGTTTCGTTACTGCACCGAAAACCATGCCGGGGTTGCATTTAATGCACCGATTCGGGTCGGTAACGAAACGATGCACGGAATCGTCCAGAAACGAAAGGAACACACCCTATCCACTTTTTTGGACCGAATAGTGATGTTTTGGTTCATTTGGGTCAGTTTGGTTACTGCACCGAAAGCCATGCCGGGGTTGCATTTAATGCACCGATTCGGGTCGGAAACGAAACGATGCAAAGAATCGGCTAGAAACGAAACGAATGCACTCAATTCACTTTTTTCGACCCAATAGTGATGTTTTGGTTCGTTTGGGTCAGTTTCGTTACTGCACCGAAAACCATGCCGGGGTTGCATTTAATGCACCGATTCGGGTCGGAAACGAAACGATGCACGAAATCATCCAGAAACGAAACGAACGCACCCTATCCACTTTTTTGGACCGAATAGTGATATTTTGGTTCGTTTGGGTCAGTTTCGTTACTGCACCGAAAACCATGCCGGGGTTGCATTTAATGCACCGATTCGGGTCGGAAACGAAACGATGCAAAGAATCGGCTAGAAACGAAACGAATGCACCCAATTCACTTTTTTGGACCCAATAGTGATGTTTTGGTTCGTTTGGGTCACTTTCGTTACTGCACCGAAAACCATGCCGGGGTTGCATTTAATGCACCGATTTGGGTCGGAAACGAAACGATGCACGGAATCGTCCAGAAACGAAAGGAACGCACCCTATCCACTTTTTTCGACCCAATAGTGATGTTTTGGTTCGTTTGGGTCAGTTTCGTTACTGCACCGAAAACCATGCCGGGGTTGCATATAATGCACCGATTCGGGTAGGAAACGAAACGATGCACGGAATCAGCTAGAAACAAAACGAATTCACCCAATTCACTTTTTTGGACCCAATAGTGATGTTTTGGTTCGTTTGGGTCAGTTTCGTTACTACACCGAAAACCATGCCGGGGTTGCATTTAATGCACCGATTCGGGTCAGAAATGAAACGATCCACGGAATCGGCTACAAACAAAACGAACGCACAGAATTCAATTTTTTGGACCCAATAGTGATGTTTTGGTTCGTTTGGGTCAGTTTCGTTACTGCACCGAAAACCATGCTGGGGTTGCATTTAATGCACCGATTCGGGTCAGAAATCAAACGATGCACGGAATCGGCTAGAAACGAGATGAACGCACCCAATTCACTTTTTTCGACCCAATAGTGATGTTTTGGTTCGTTTGGGTCAGTTTCGTTACTGCACCGAAAACCATGCCGGGGTTGCATTTAATGCACCGATTCGGGTCGGAAACGAAACGGTGCACGGGATCGGCTAGAAACGAAACGAACGCACCCAATTCACTTTTTTGGACCCAATAGTGATGTTTTGGTTCGTTTGGGTCAGTTTCGTTACTACACCGAAAACCATGCCGGGGTTGCATTTAATGCACCGATTCGGGTCAGAAATGAAACGATCCACGGAATCGGCTACAAACAAAACGAACGCACAGAATTCAATTTTTTGGACCCAATAGTGATGTTTTGGTTCGTTTGGGTCAGTTTCGTTACTGCACCGAAAACCATGCCGGGGTTGCATTTAATGCACCGATTCGGGTCGGAAACGAAACGGTGCACGGGATCGGCTAGAAACGAAACGAACGCACCCAATTCACTTTTTTGGACCCAATAGTGATGTTTTGGTTCATTTGGGTCAGTTTCGTTACTGCACCGAAAACCATGCCGGGGTTGCATTTAATGCACCGATTCGGGTCGGAAACGAAACGATGCACGGAATCGTCCAGAAACGAAAGGAACACACCCTATCCACTTTTTTCGACCCAATAGTGATGTTTTGGTTCGTTTGGGTCAGTTTCGTTACTGCACCGAAAACCATGCCGGGGTTGCATATAATGCACCGATTCGGGTCGGAAACGAAACGATGCACTGGATCGGCTACAAACAAAACGAACGCACCCAATTCACTTTTTTGGACCCAATAGTGATGTTTTGGTTCGTTTGGGTCAGTTTCTTACTACACCGAAAACCATACCGGGGTTGCATTTAATGCACCGATTCGGGTTTGAAATGAAACGATGCACGAAATCGGCTACAAACAAAACGAACGCACATAATTCAATTTTTTGGACCCAATAGTGATGTTTTGGTTCGTTTGGGTCAGTTTCGTTACTGCACCGAAAACCATGCCGGGGTTGCATTTAATGCACCGATTCGGGTCGGAAACGAAACGATGCACAGAATCATCCAGAAACGAAACGAACGCACCCTATCCACTTTTTTGGACCGAATAGTGATATTTTGGTTCGTTTGGGTCAGTTTCATTACTGCACCGAAAACCATGCCGGTGTTGCATTTAATGCACCGATTCGGGTCGGAAACGAAACGATGCACGGAATCATCCAGAAACGAAACGAACGCACCCAATCCACTTTTTTGGACCCAATAGTGATGTTTTGGTTCGTTTGGGTCAGTTTCGTTACTGCACCGAAAACCATACCGGGGTTGCATTTAATGCACCGATTCGGGTCGCAAACGAAACGATGCACGGAATCATCCAGAAACAAAATGAACGCACCCTATCCACTTTTTTGGACCGAATAGTGATGTTTTGGTTCGTTTGGGTTAGTTTGGTTACTGCACCGAAAACCATGCCGGGGTTGCATTTAATGCACCGATTCGGGTCGGAAACGAAACGATGCAAAGAATCGGCTAGAAACGAAACGAATGCACCCAATTCACTTTTTTGGACCCAATAGTGATGTTTTGGTTCGTTTGGGTCAGTTTCGTTACTGCACCGAAAACCATGCCGGGGTTGCATTTAATGCACCGATTTGGGTCGGAAACGAAACGATGCACGGAATCGTCTATAAATGAAAGGAGCGCACCCTATCCACTTTTTTGGACCGAATAGTGATGTTTTGGTTCGTTTGGGTCAGTTTGGTTACTGCACCGAAAGCCATGCCGGGGTTGCATTTAATGCACCGATTCGGGTCGGAAACGAAACGATGCACTGGATCGGCTACAAACAAAACGAACGCACCCAATTCACTTTTTTGGACCCAATAGTGATGTTTTGGTTCGTTTGGGTCAGTTTCTTACTACACCGAAAACCATACCGGGGTTGCATTTAATGCACCGATTCGGGTTTGAAATGAAACGATGCACGAAATCGGCTACAAACAAAACGAACGCACATAATTCAATTTTTTGGACCCAATAGTGATGTTTTGGTTCGTTTGGGTCAGTTTCGTTACTGCACCGAAAACCATGCCGGGGTTGCATTTAATGCACCGATTCGGGTCGGAAACGAAACGATGCACAGAATCATCCAGAAACGAAACGAACGCACCCTATCCACTTTTTTGGACCGAATAGTGATATTTTGGTTCGATTGGGTCAGTTTCATTACTGCACCGAAAACCATGCCGGTGTTGCATTTAATGCACCGATTCGGATTCGGGTCGGAAACGAAACGATGCACGGAATCATCCAGAAACGAAACGAACGCACCCAATCCACTTTTTTGGACCCAATAGTGATGTTTTGGTTCGTTTGGGTCAGTTTCGTTACTGCACCGAAAACCATGCCGGGGTTGCATTTAATGCACCGATTCGGGTCGCAAACGAAACGATGCACGGAATCATCCAGAAACAAAATGAACGCACCCTATCCACTTTTTTGGACCGAATAGTGATGTTTTGGTTCGTTTGGGTTAGTTTGGTTACTGCACCGAAAGCCATGCCGGGGTTGCATTTAATGCACCGATTCGGGTCGGAAACGAAACGATGCAAAGAATCGGCTAGAAACGAAACGAATGCACCCAATTCACTTTTTTGGACCCAATAGTGATGTTTTGGTTCGTTTGGGTCAGTTTCGTTACTGCACCGAAAACCATGCCGGGGTTGCATTTAATGCACCGATTTGGGTCGGAAACGAAACGATGCACGGAATCGTCTATAAATGAAAGGAGCGCACCCTATCCACTTTTTTGGACCGAATAGTGATGTTTTGGTTCGTTTGGGTCAGTTTGGTTACTGCACCGAAAGCCATGCCGGGGTTGCATTTAATGCACCGATTCGGGTCGGAAACGAAACGATGCAAAGAATCGGCTAGAAACGAAACGAATGCACCCAATTCACTTTTTTGGACCCAATAGTGATGTTTTGGTTCGTTTGGGTCAGTTTCGTTACTGCACCGAAAACCATGCCGGGGTTGCATTTAATGCACCGATTTGGTTCGGAAACGAAATGATGCACGGAATCGTCCAGAAACGAAAGGAACACACCCTATCCACTTTTTTCGACCCAATAGTGATGTTTTGGTTCGTTTGGGTCAGTTTCGTTACTGCACCGAAAACCATGCCGGGGTTGCATATAATGCACCGATTCGGGTCGGAAACGAAACGATGCACTGGATCGGCTACAAACAAAACGAACGAACCCAATTCACTTTTTTGGACCCAATAGTGATGTTTTGGTTCGTTTGGGTCAGTTTCTTACTACACCGAAAACCATACCGGGGTTGCATTTAATGCACCGATTCGGGTTTGAAATGAAACGATGCACGGAATCGGCTACAAACAAAACGAACGCACATAATTCAATTTTTTGGACCCAATAGTGATGTTTTGGTTCGTTTGGGTCAGTTTCGGTACTGCACCGAAAACCATGCCGGGGTTGCATTTAATGCACCGATTCGGGTCGGAAACGAAACGATGCACGGAATCATCCAGAAACGAAACGAACGCACCCTATCCACTTTTTTGGACCCAATAGTGATATTTTGGTTCGTTTGGGTCAGTTTCGTTACTGCACCGAAAACCATGCCGGGGTTGCATTTAATGCACCGATTCGGGTCGCAAACGAAACGATGCAAAGAATCGGCTAGAAACGAAACGAATGCACCCAATTCACTTTTTTGGACCCAATAGTGATGTTTTGGTTCGTTTGGGTCAGTTTCGTTACTGCACCGAAAACCATGCCGGGGTTGCATTTAATGCACCGATTTGGGTCGGAAACGAAACGATGCGTGGAATCGTCCAGAAACGAAAGGAACGCACCCTATCCACTTTTTTCGACCCAATAGTGATGTTTTGGTTCGTTTGGGTCTGTTTCGTTACTGCACCGAAAACCATGCCGGGGTTGCATTTAATGCACCGATTCGGGTCGGAAACGAAACGATGCACGGAATCATCTATAAATGAAAGGAGCGCACCCTATCCACTTTTTTGGACCGAATAGTGATGTTTTGGTTCGTTTGGGTCAGTTTGTTACTGCACCGAAAGCCATGCCGGGGTTGCATTTAATGCACCGATTCGGGTCGGAAACGAAACGATGCAAAGAATCGGCTAGAAACGAAACGAATGCACCCAATTCACTTTTTTCGACCCAATAGTGATGTTTTGGTTCGTTTGGGTCAGTTTCGTTACTGCACCGAAAACCATGCCGGGGTTGCATTTAATGCACCGATTCGGGTCGGTAACGAAACGATGCACGGAATCGTCCAGAAACGAAAGGAACACACCCTATCCACTTTTTTGGACCGAATAGTGATGTTTTGGTTCGTTTGGGTCAGTTTGGTTACTGCACCGAAAGCCATGCCGGGGTTGCATTTAATGCACCGATTCGGGTCGGAAACGAAACGATGCAAAGAATCGGCTAGAAACGAAACGAATGCACTCAATTCACTTTTTTCGACCCAATAGTGATGTTTTGGTTCGTTTGGGTCAGTTTCGTTACTGCACCGAAAACCATGCCGGGGTTGCATTTAATGCACCGATTCGGGTCGGAAACGAAACGATGCACGAAATCATCCAGAAACGAAACGAACGCACCCTATCCACTTTTTTGGACCGAATAGTGATATTTTGGTTCGTTTGGGTCAGTTTCGTTACTGCACCGAAAACCATGCCGGGGTTGCATTTAATGCACCGATTCGGGTCGGAAACGAAACGATGCAAAGAATCGGCTAGAAACGAAACGAATGCACCCAATTCACTTTTTTGGACCCAATAGTGATGTTTTGGTTCGTTTGGGTCACTTTCGTTACTGCACCGAAAACCATGCCGGGGTTGCATTTAATGCACCGATTTGGGTCGGAAACGAAACGATGCACGGAATCGTCCAGAAACGAAAGGAACGCACCCTATCCACTTTTTTCGACCCAATAGTGATGTTTTGGTTCGTTTGGGTCAGTTTCGTTACTGCACCGAAAACCATGCCGGGGTTGCATATAATGCACCGATTCGGGTAGGAAACGAAACGATGCACGGAATCAGCTAGAAACAAAACGAATTCACCCAATTCACTTTTTTGGACCCAATAGTGATGTTTTGGTTCGTTTGGGTCAGTTTCGTTACTACACCGAAAACCATGCCGGGGTTGCATTTAATGCACCGATTCGGGTCAGAAATGAAACGATCCACGGAATCGGCTACAAACAAAACGAACGCACAGAATTCAATTTTTTGGACCCAATAGTGATGTTTTGGTTCGTTTGGGTCAGTTTCGTTACTGCACCGAAAACCATGCTGGGGTTGCATTTAATGCACCGATTCGGGTCAGAAATCAAACGATGCACGGAATCGGCTAGAAACGAGATGAACGCACCCAATTCACTTTTTTCGACCCAATAGTGATGTTTTGGTTCGTTTGGGTCAGTTTCGTTACTGCACCGAAAACCATGCCGGGGTTGCATTTAATGCACCGATTCGGGTCGGAAACGAAACGGTGCACGGGATCGGCTAGAAACGAAACGAACGCACCCAATTCACTTTTTTGGACCCAATAGTGATGTTTTGGTTCGTTTGGGTCAGTTTCGTTACTACACCGAAAACCATGCCGGGGTTGCATTTAATGCACCGATTCGGGTCAGAAATGAAACGATCCACGGAATCGGCTACAAACAAAACGAACGCACAGAATTCAATTTTTTGGACCCAATAGTGATGTTTTGGTTCGTTTGGGTCAGTTTCGTTACTGCACCGAAAACCATGCCGGGGTTGCATTTAATGCACCGATTCGGGTCGGAAACGAAACGGTGCACGGGATCGGCTAGAAACGAAACGAACGCACCCAATTCACTTTTTTGGACCCAATAGTGATGTTTTGGTTCGTTTGGGTCAGTTTCGTTACCACACCGAAAACCATGTCGGGGTTGCATTTAATGCACCGATTCGGGTCAGAAATGAAACGATCCACGGAATCGGCTACAAACAAAACGAACGCACAGAATTCAATTTTTTGGACCCAATAGTGATGTTTTGGTTCGTTTGGGTCAGTTTCGTTACTGCACCGAAAACCAAGCTGGGGTTGCATTTAATGCACCCATTCGGGTCAGAAATCAATCGATGCACGGAATCGGCTAGAAACGAGATGAACACACCCAATTCACTTTTTTGGACCCAATAGTGATGTTTTGGTTCGTTTGGGTCAGTTTCGTTACTGCACCGAAAACCATGCCGGGGTTGCATTTAATGCACCGATTCGGGTCGGAAACGAAACGCTGCACGGAATCATCCAGAAACAAAACGAACGCACCCTATCCACATTTTTGGACCGAATAGTGATGTTTTGGTTCGTTTGGGTCAGTTTGGTTACTGCACCGAAAACCATGCCGGGGTTGCATTTAATGCACCGATTCGGGTCGGAAACGAAACGATGCAAAGAATCGGCTAGAAACGAAACGAATGCACCCAATATACTTTTTTGGACCCAATAGTGATGTTTTGGTTCGTTTGGGTCGGTTTCGTTACTGCACCGAAAACCATGCCGGGGTTGCATTTAATGCACCGATTTGGGTCGGAAACGAAACGATGCACGGAATCGTCTATAAATGAAAGGAGCGCACCCTATCCACTTTTTTGGACCGAATAGTGATGTTTTGGTTCGTTTGGGTCAGTTTGGTTACTGCACCGAAAGCCACGCCGGGGTTGCATTTAATGCACCGATTCGGGTCGGAAACGAAACGATGCAAAGAATCGGCTAGAAACGAAACGAACGCACCCAATTCACTTTTTTGGACCCAATAGTGATGTTTTGGTTCGTTTGGGTCAGTTTCTTACTACACCGAAAACCATACCGGGGTTGCATTTAATGCACCGATTCGGGTTTGAAATGAAACGATGCACGGAATCGGCTACAAACAAAACGAACGCACATAATTCAATTTTTTGGACCCAATAGTGATGTTTTGGTTCGTTTGGGTCAGTTTCGGTACTGCACCGAAAACCATGCCGGGGTTGCATTTAATGCACCGATTCGGGTCGGAAACGAAACGATGCACGGAATCATCCAGAAACGAAACGAACGCACCCTATCCACTTTTTTGGACCCAATAGTGATATTTTGGTTCGTTTGGGTCAGTTTCGTTACTGCACCGAAAACCATGCCGGGGTTGCATTTAATGCACCGATTCGGGTCGCAAACGAAACGATGCAAAGAATCGGCTAGAAACGAAACGAATGCACCCAATTCACTTTTTTGGACCCAATAGTGATGTTTTGGTTCGTTTGGGTCAGTTTCGTTACTGCACCGAAAACCATGCCGGGGTTGCATTTAATGCACCGATTTGGGTCGGAAACGAAACGATGCGTGGAATCGTCCAGAAACGAAAGGAACGCACCCTATCCACTTTTTTCGACCCAATAGTGATGTTTTGGTTCGTTTGGGTCTGTTTCGTTACTGCACCGAAAACCATGCCGGGGTTGCATTTAATGCACCGATTCGGGTCGGAAACGAAACGATGCACGGAATCATCTATAAATGAAAGGAGCGCACCCTATCCACTTTTTTGGACCGAATAGTGATGTTTTGGTTCGTTTGGGTCAGTTTGTTACTGCACCGAAAGCCATGCCGGGGTTGCATTTAATGCACCGATTCGGGTCGGAAACGAAACGATGCAAAGAATCGGCTAGAAACGAAACGAATGCACCCAATTCACTTTTTTCGACCCAATAGTGATGTTTTGGTTCGTTTGGGTCAGTTTCGTTACTGCACCGAAAACCATGCCGGGGTTGCATTTAATGCACCGATTCGGGTCGGTAACGAAACGATGCACGGAATCGTCCAGAAACGAAAGGAACACACCCTATCCACTTTTTTGGACCGAATAGTGATGTTTTGGTTCGTTTGGGTCAGTTTGGTTACTGCACCGAAAGCCATGCCGGGGTTGCATTTAATGCACCGATTCGGGTCGGAAACGAAACGATGCAAAGAATCGGCTAGAAACGAAACGAATGCACTCAATTCACTTTTTTCGACCCAATAGTGATGTTTTGGTTCGTTTGGGTCAGTTTCGTTACTGCACCGAAAACCATGCCGGGGTTGCATTTAATGCACCGATTCGGGTCGGAAACGAAACGATGCACGAAATCATCCAGAAACGAAACGAACGCACCCTATCCACTTTTTTGGACCGAATAGTGATATTTTGGTTCGTTTGGGTCAGTTTCGTTACTGCACCGAAAACCATGCCGGGGTTGCATTTAATGCACCGATTCGGGTCGGAAACGAAACGATGCAAAGAATCGGCTAGAAACGAAACGAATGCACCCAATTCACTTTTTTGGACCCAATAGTGATGTTTTGGTTCGTTTGGGTCACTTTCGTTACTGCACCGAAAACCATGCCGGGGTTGCATTTAATGCACCGATTTGGGTCGGAAACGAAACGATGCACGGAATCGTCCAGAAACGAAAGGAACGCACCCTATCCACTTTTTTCGACCCAATAGTGATGTTTTGGTTCGTTTGGGTCAGTTTCGTTACTGCACCGAAAACCATGCCGGGGTTGCATATAATGCACCGATTCGGGTAGGAAACGAAACGATGCACGGAATCAGCTAGAAACAAAACGAATTCACCCAATTCACTTTTTTGGACCCAATAGTGATGTTTTGGTTCGTTTGGGTCAGTTTCGTTACTACACCGAAAACCATGCCGGGGTTGCATTTAATGCACCGATTCGGGTCAGAAATGAAACGATCCACGGAATCGGCTACAAACAAAACGAACGCACAGAATTCAATTTTTTGGACCCAATAGTGATGTTTTTGTTCGTTTGGGTCAGTTTCGTTACTGCACCGAAAACCATGCTGGGGTTGCATTTAATGCACCGATTCGGGTCAGAAATCAAACGATGCACGGAATCGGCTAGAAACGAGATGAACGCACCCAATTCACTTTTTTCGACCCAATAGTGATGTTTTGGTTCGTTTGGGTCAGTTTCGTTACTGCACCGAAAACCATGCCGGGGTTGCATTTAATGCACCGATTCGGGTCGGAAACGAAACGGTGCACGGGATCGGCTAGAAACGAAACGAACGCACCCAATTCACTTTTTTGGACCCAATAGTGATGTTTTGGTTCGTTTGGGTCAGTTTCGTTACTACACCGAAAACCATGCCGGGGTTGCATTTAATGCACCGATTCGGGTCAGAAATGAAACGATCCACGGAATCGGCTACAAACAAAACGAACGCACAGAATTCAATTTTTTGGACCCAATAGTGATGTTTTGGTTCGTTTGGGTCAGTTTCGTTACTGCACCGAAAACCATGCCGGGGTTGCATTTAATGCACCGATTCGGGTCGGAAACGAAACGGTGCACGGGATCGGCTAGAAACGAAACGAACGCACCCAATTCACTTTTTTGGACCCAATAGTGATGTTTTGGTTCGTTTGGGTCAGTTTCGTTACCACACCGAAAACCATGTCGGGGTTGCATTTAATGCACCGATTCGGGTCAGAAATGAAACGATCCACGGAATCGGCTACAAACAAAACGAACGCACAGAATTCAATTTTTTGGACCCAATAGTGATGTTTTGGTTCGTTTGGGTCAGTTTCGTTACTGCACCGAAAACCAAGCTGGGGTTGCATTTAATGCACCCATTCGGGTCAGAAATCAATCGATGCACGGAATCGGCTAGAAACGAGATGAACACACCCAATTCACTTTTTTGGACCCAATAGTGATGTTTTGGTTCGTTTGGGTCAGTTTCGTTACTGCACCGAAAACCATGCCGGGGTTGCATTTAATGCACCGATTCGGGTCGGAAACGAAACGCTGCACGGAATCATCCAGAAACAAAACGAACGCACCCTATCCACATTTTTGGACCGAATAGTGATGTTTTGGTTCGTTTGGGTCAGTTTGGTTACTGCACCGAAAACCATGCCGGGGTTGCATTTAATGCACCGATTCGGGTCGGAAACGAAACGATGCAAAGAATCGGCTAGAAACGAAACGAATGCACCCAATATACTTTTTTGGACCCAATAGTGATGTTTTGGTTCGTTTGGGTCGGTTTCGTTACTGCACCGAAAACCATGCCGGGGTTGCATTTAATGCACCGATTTGGGTCGGAAACGAAACGATGCACGGAATCGTCTATAAATGAAAGGAGCGCACCCTATCCACTTTTTTGGACCGAATAGTGATGTTTTGGTTCGTTTGGGTCAGTTTGGTTACTGCACCGAAAGCCACGCCGGGGTTGCATTTAATGCACCGATTCGGGTCGGAAACGAAACGATGCAAAGAATCGGCTAGAAACGAAACGAATGCACCCAATTCACTTTTTTGGACCCAATAGTGATGTTTTGGTTCGTTTGGGTCAGTTTCGTTACTGCACCGAAAACCATGTTGGGGTTGCATTTAATGCACCCATTCGGGTCAGAAATCAAACGATGCACGGAATCGGCTAGAAACGAGATGAACACACCCAATTCACTTTTTTGGACCCAATAGTGATGTTTTGGTTCGTTTGGGTCAGTTTCGTTAATGCAGCGAAAACCATGCCGGGGTTGCATTTAATGCACCGATTCGGGTCGGAAACGAAACGGTGCACGGGATCGGCTAGAAACGAAACGAACGCACCCAATTCACTTTTTTGGACGCAATAGTGATGTTTTGGTTCGTTTGGGTCAGTTTCGTTACCACACCGAAAACCATGTCGGGGTTGCATTTAATGCACCGATTCGGGTCAGAAATGAAACGATCCACGGAATCGGCTACAAACAAAACGAACGCACAGAATTCAATTTTTTGGACCCAATAGTGATGTTTTGGTTCGTTTGGGTCAGTTTCGTTACTGCACCGAAAACCATGCCGGGGTTGCATTTAATGCACCGATTCGGGTCGGAAACGAAACGGTGCACGGGATCGGCTAGAAACGAAACGAACGCACCCAATTCACTTTTTTGGACCCAATAGTGATGTTTTGGTTCGTTTGGGTCAGTTTCGTTACCACACCGAAAACCATGTCGGGGTTGCATTTAATGCACCGATTCGGGTCAGAAATGAAACGATCCACGGAATCGGCTACAAACAAAACGAACGCACAGAATTCAATTTTTTGGACCCAATAGTGATGTTTTGGTTCGTTTGGGTCAGTTTCGTTACTGCACCGAAAACCATGCTGGGGTTGCATTTAATGCACCCATTCGGGTCAGAAATCAAACGATGCACGGAATCGGCTAAAAACGAGATGAACACACCCAATTCACTTTTTTGGACCCAATAGTGATGTTTTGGTTCGTTTGGGTCAGTTTCGTTACTGCACCGAAAACCATGCCGGGGTTGCATTTAATGCACCGATTCGGGTCGGAAACGAAACGCCGCACGGAATCATCCAGAAACAAAACGAACGCACCCTATCCACATTTTTGGACCGAATAGTGATGTTTTGGTTCGTTTGGGTCAGTTTGGTTACTGCACCGAAAACCATGCCGGGGTTGCATTTAATGCACCGATTCGGGTCGGAAACGAAACGATGCAAAGAATCGGCTAGAAACGAAACGAATGCACCCAATATACTTTTTTGGACCCAATAGTGATGTTTTGGTTCGTTTGGGTCGGTTTCGTTACTGCACCGAAAACCATGCCGGGGTTGCATTTAATGCACCGATTTGGGTCGGAAACGAAACGATGCACGGAATCGTCTATAAATGAAAGGAGCGCACCCTATCCACTTTTTTGGACCGAATAGTGATGTTTTGGTTCGTTTGGGTCAGTTTGGTTACTGCACCGAAAGCCACGCCGGGGTTGCATTTAATGCACCGATTCGGGTCGGAAACGAAACGATGCAAAGAATCGGCTAGAAACGAAACGAATGCACCCAATTCACTTTTTTGGACCCAATAGTGATGTTTTGGTTCGTTTGGGTCAGTTTCGTTACTGCACCGAAAACCATGCCGGGGTTGCATTTAATGCACCGATTCGGGTCAGAAATGAAACGATCCACGGAATCGGCTACAAACAAAACGAACGCACAGAATTCAATTTTTTGGACCCAATAGTGATGTTTTGGTTCATTTGGGTCAGTTTCGTTACTGCACCGAAAACCATGCTGGGGTTGCATTTAATGCACCCATTCGGGTCAGAAATCAAACGATGCACGGAATCGGCTAGAAACGAGATGAACACACCCAATTCACTTTTTTGGACCCAATAGTGATGTTTTGGTTCGTTTGGGTCAGTTTCGTTAATGCAGCGAAAACCATGCCGGGGTTGCATTTAATGCACCGATTCGGGTCGGAAACGAAACGGTGCACGGGATCGGCTAGAAACGAAACGAACGCACCCAATTCACTTTTTTGGACGCAATAGTGATGTTTTGGTTCGTTTGGGTCAGTTTCGTTACCACACCGAAAACCATGTCGGGGTTGCATTTAATGCACCGATTCGGGTCAGAAATGAAACGATCCACGGAATCGGCTACAAACAAAACGAACGCACAGAATTCAATTTTTTGGACCCAATAGTGATGTTTTGGTTCGTTTGGGTCAGTTTCGTTACTGCACCGAAAACCATGCTGGGGTTGCATTTAATGCACCCATTCGGGTCAGAAATCAAACGATGCACGGAATCGGCTAGAAACGAGATGAACACACCCAATTCACTTTTTTGGACCCAATAGTGATGTTTTGGTTCGTTTGGGTCAGTTTCGTTACTGCACCGAAAACCATGCCGGGGTTGCATTTAATGCACCGATTCGGGTCGGAAACGAAACGCTGCACGGAATCATCCAGAAACAAAACGAACGCACCCTATCCACATTTTTGGACCGAATAGTGATGTTTTGGTTCGTTTGGGTCAGTTTGGTTACTGCACCGAAAACCATGCCGGGGTTGCATTTAATGCACCGATTCGGGTCGGAAACGAAACGATGCAAAGAATCGGCTAGAAACGAAACGAATGCACCCAATATACTTTTTTGGACCCAATAGTGATGTTTTGGTTCGTTTGGGTCGGTTTCGTTACTGCACCGAAAACCATGCCGGGGTTGCATTTAATGCACCGATTTGGGTCGGAAACGAAACGATGCACGGAATCGTCTATAAATGAAAGGAGCGCACCCTATCCACTTTTTTGGACCGAATAGTGATGTTTTGGTTCGTTTGGGTCAGTTTGGTTACTGCACCGAAAGCCATGCCGGGGTTGCATTTAATGCACCGATTCGGGTCGGAAACGAAACGATGCAAAGAATCGGCTAGAAACGAAACGAATGCACCCAATTCACTTTTTTGGACCCAATAGTGATGTTTTGGTTCGTTTGGGTCAGTTTCGTTACTGCACCGAAAACCATGCCGGGGTTGCATTTAATGCACCGATTTGGGTCGGAAACGAAACGATGCACGGAATCGTCCAGAAACGAAAGGAACACACCCTATCCACTTTTTTCGACCCAATAGTGATGTTTTGGTTCGTTTGGGTCAGTTTCGTTACTGCACCGAAAACCATGCCGGGGTTGCATATAATGCACCGATTCGGGTCGGAAACGAAACGATGCACTGGATCGGCTATAAACAAAACGAACGCACCCAATTCACTTTTTTGGACCCAATAGTGATGTTTTGGTTCGTTTGGGTCAGTTTCTTACTACACCGAAAACCATACCGGGGTTGCATTTAATGCACCGATTCGGGTTGGAAATGAAACGATGCACGGAATCGGCTACAAACAAAACGAACGCACATAATTCAAATTTTTGGACCCAATAGTGATGTTTTGGTTCGTTTGGGTCAGTTTCGGTACTGCACCGAAAACCATGCCGGGGTTGCATTTAATGCACCGATTCGGGTCGGAAACGAAACGATGCACGGAATCATCCAGAAACGAAACGAACGCACCCTATCCACTTTTTTGGACCCAATAGTGATATTTTGGTTCGTTTGGGTCAGTTTCGTTACTGCACCGAAAACCATGCCGGGGTTGCATTTAATGCACCGATTCGGGTCGCAAATGAAACGATGCAAAGAATCGGCTAGAAACGAAACGAATGCACCCAATTCACTTTTGTGGACCCAATAGTGATGTTTTGGTTCGTTTGGGTCAGTTTCGTTACAGCACCGAAAACCATGCCGGGGTTGCATTTAATGCACCGATTTGGGTCAGAAACGAAACGATGCGTGGAATCGTCCAGAAACGAAAGGAACGCACCCTATCCACTTTTTTCGACCCAATAGTGATGTTTTGGTTCGTTTGGGTCTGTTTCGTTACTGCACCGAAAACCATGCCGGGGTTGCATTTAATGCACCGATTCGGGTCGGAAACGAAACGATGCACGGAATCATCTATAAATGAAAGGAGCGCACCCTATCCACTTTTTTGGACCGAATAGTGATGTTTTGGTTCGTTTGGGTCAGTTTGGTTACTGCACCGAAAGCCATGCCGGGGTTGCATTTAATGCACCGATTCGGGTCGGAAACGAAACGATGCAAAGAATCGGCTAGAAACGAAACGAATGCACCCAATTCACTTTTTTCGACCCAATAGTGATGTTTTGGTTCGTTTGGGTCAGTTTCGTTATTGCACCGAAAACCATGCCGGGGTTGCATTTAATGCACCGATTCGGGTCGGTAACGAAACGATGCACGGAATCGTCCAGAAACGAAAGGAACACACCCTATCCACTTTTTTGGACCGAATAGTGATGTTTTGGTTCGTTTGGGTCAGTTTGGTTACTGCACCGAAAGCCATGCCGGGGTTGCATTTAATGCACCGATTCGGGTCGGAAACGAAACGATGCAAAGAATCGGCTAGAAACGAAACGAATGCACCCAATTCACTTTTTTCGACCCAATAGTGATGTTTTGGTTCGTTTGGGTCAGTTTCGTTACTGCACCGAAAACCATGCCGGGGTTGCATTTAATGCACCGATTCGGGTCGGAAACGAAACGATGCACGAAATCATCCAGAAACAAAACGAACGCACCCTATCCACTTTTTTGGACCGAATAGTGATATTTTGGTTCGTTTGGGTCAGTTTCGTTACTGCACCAAAAACCATGCCGGGGTTGCATTTAATGCACCGATTCGGGTCGGAAACGAAACGATGCAAAGAATCGGCTAGAAACGAAACGAATGCACCCAATTCACTTTTTTGGACCCAATAGTGATGTTTTGGTTCGTTTGGGTCAGTTTCGTTACTGCACCGAAAACCATGCCGGGGTTGCATTTAATGCACCGATTCGGGTCGGAAACGAAACGATGCACGGAATCGTCCAGAAACGAAAGAAACGCACCCTATCCACTTTTTTCGACCCAATAGTGATGTTTTGGTTCGTTTGGGTCAGTTTCGTTACTGCACCGAAAACCATGCCGGGGTTGCATATAATGCACCGATTCGGGTAGGAAACGAAACGATGCACGGAATCAGCTAGAAACAAAACGAATTCACCCAATTCACTTTTTTGGACCCAATAGTGATGTTTTGGTTCGTTTGGGTCAGTTTCGTTACTACACCGAAAACCATGCCGGGGTTGCATTTAATGCACCGATTCGAGTCAGAAATGAAACGATCCACGGAATCGGCTACAAACAAAACGAACGCACAGAATTCAATTTTTTGGACCCAATAGTGATGTTTTGGTTCGTTTGGGTCAGTTTCGTTACTGCACCGAAAACCATGCTGGGGTTGCATTTAATGCACCGATTCGGGTCAGAAATCAAACGATGCACGGAATCGGCTAGAAACGAGATGAACGCACCCAATTCACTTTTTTCGACCCAATAGTGATGTTTTGGTTCGTTTGGGTCAGTTTCGTTACTGCACCGAAAACCATGCCGGGGTTGCATTTAATGCACCGATTCGTGTCGGAAACGAAACGGTGCACGGGATCGGCTAGAAACGAAACGAACGCACCCAATTCACTTTTTTGGACCCAATAGTGATGTTTTGGTTCGTTTGGGTCAGTTTCGTTACTACACCGAAAACCATGCCGGGGTTGCATTTAATGCACCGATTCGGGTCAGAAATGAAACGATCCACGGAGTCGGCTACAAACAAAACGAACGCACAGAATTCAATTTTTTGGACCCAATAGTGATGTTTTGGTTCGTTTGGGTCAGTTTCGTTACTGCACCGAAAACCATGCTGGGGTTGCATTTAATGCACCGATTCGGGTCAGAAATCAAACGATGCACGGAATCGGCTAGAAACGAGACGAATGCACCCAATTCACTTTTTTGGACCCAATAGTGATGTTTTGGTTCGTTTGGGTCGGTTTCGTTACTGCACCGAAAACCATGCCGGGGTTGCATTTAATGCACCGATTTGGGTCGGAAATGAAACGATGCACGGAATCGTCCAGAAACGAAAGGAACGCACCCTATCCACTTTTTTGGACCGAATAGTGATGTTTTGGTTCGTTTGGTCAGTTTGGTTACTGCACCGAAAACCATGCCGGGGTTGCATTTAATGCACCGATTCGGGTCGGAAACGAAACGATGCAAAGAATCGGCTAGAAACGAAACGAATGCACCCTATCCACTTTTTTGGACCCAATAGTGATGTTTTGGTTCGTTTGGGTCAGTTTCGTTACTGCACCGAAAACCATGCCGGGGTTGCATTTAATGCACCGATTCGGGTCGCAAACGAAACGATGCAAAGAATCGGCTAGAAACGAAACGAATGCACCCTATCCACTTTTTTCGACCCAATAGTGATGTTTTGCTTCATTTGGGTCAGTTTCGTTACTGCACCGAAAACCATGCCGGGGTTGCATTTAATGCACCGATTCGGGTCGGAAACGAAACGATGCACGAAATCATCCAGAAACGAAACGAACGCACCCTATCCACTTTTTTGGACCGAATAGTGATATTTTGGTTCGTTTGGGTCAGTTTCGTTACTGCACCAAAAACCATGCCGGGGTTGCATTTAATGCACCGATTCGGGTCGGAAACGAAACGATGCAAAGAATCGGCTAGAAACGAAACGAATGCACCCAATTCACTTTTTTGGACCCAATAGTGATGTTTTGGTTCGTTTGGGTCAGTTTCGTTACTGCACCGAAAACCATGCCGGGGTTGCATTTAATGCACCGATTTGGGTCGGAAACGAAACGATGCACGGAATCGTCCAGAAACGAAAGAAACGCACCCTATCCACTTTTTTCGACCCAATAGTGATGTTTTGGTTCGTTTGGGTCAGTTTCGTTACTGCACCGAAAACCATGCCGGGGTTGCATATAATGCAACGATTCGGGTAGGAAACGAAACGATGCACGGAATCAGCTAGAAACAAAACGAATTCACCCAATTCACTTTTTTGGACCCAATAGTGATGTTTTGGTTCGTTTGGGTCAGTTTCGTTACTACACCGAAAACCATGCCGGGGTTGCATTTAATGCACCGATTCGGGTCAGAAATGAAACGATCCACGGAATCGGCTACAAACAAAACGAACGCACAGAATTCAATTTTTTGGACCCAATAGTGATGTTTTGGTTCGTTTGGGTCAGTTTCGTTACTGCACCGAAAACCATGCTGGGGTTGCATTTAATGCACCGATTCGGGTCAGAAATCAAACGATGCACGGAATCGGCTAGAAACGAGATGAACGCACCCAATTCACTTTTTTCGACCCAATAGTGATGTTTTGGTTCGTTTGGGTCAGTTTCGTTACTGCACCGAAAACCATGCCGGGGTTGCATTTAATACACCGATTCGTGTCGGAAACGAAACGGTGCACGGGATCGGCTAGAAACGAAACGAACGCACCCAATTCACTTTTTTGGACCCAATAGTGATGTTTTGGTTCGTTTGGGTCAGTTTCGTTACTACACCGAAAACCATGCCGGGGTTGCATTTAATGCACCGATTCGGGTCAGAAATGAAACGATCCACGGAGTCGGCTACAAACAAAACGAACGCACAGAATTCAATTTTTTGGACCCAATAGTGATGTTTTGGTTCGTTTGGGTCAGTTTCGTTACTGCACCGAAAACCATGCTGGGGTTGCATTTAATGCACCGATTCGGGTCAGAAATCAAACGATGCACGGAATCGGCTAGAAACGAGACGAATGCACCCAATTCACTTTTTTGGACCCAATAGTGATGTTTTGGTTCGTTTGGGTCGGTTTCGTTACTGCACCGAAAACCATGCCGGGGTTGCATTTAATGCACCGATTCGGGTCGGAAATGAAACGATGCACGGAATCGTCCAGAAACGAAAGGAACGCACCCTATCCACTTTTTTGGACCGAATAGTGATGTTTTGGTTCGTTTGGGTCAGTTTGGTTACTGCACCGAAAACCATGCCGGGGTTGCATTTAATGCACCGATTCGGGTCGGAAACGAAACGATGCAAAGAATCGGCTAGAAACGAAACGAATGCACCCTATCCACTTTTTTGGACCCAATAGTGATGTTTTGGTTCGTTTGGGTCAGTTTCGTTACTGCACCGAAAACCATGCCGGGGTTGCATTTAATGCACCGATTCGGGTCGCAAACGAAACGATGCAAAGAATCGGCCAGAAACGAAAGGAACACACCCTATCCACTTTTTTCGACCCAATAGTGATGTTTTGGTTCGTTTAGGTCAGTTTCGTTACTGCACCGAAAACCATGCCGGGGTTGCATATAATGCACCGATTCGGGTCGGAAACGAAACGATGCACTGGATCGGCTACAAACAAAACGAACGCACCCAATTCACTTTTTTGGACCCAATAGTGATGTTTTGGTTCGTTTGGGTCAGTTTCTTACTACACCGAAAACCATACCGGGGTTGCATTTAATGCACCGATTCGGGTTTGAAATGAAACGACGCACGGAATCGGCTACAAACAAAACGAACGCACATAATTCAATTTTTTGGACCCAATAGTGATGTTTTGGTTCGTTTGGGTCAGTTTCGTTACTGCACCAAAAACCATGCCGGGGTTGCATTTAATGCACCGATTCGGGTCGGAAACGAAACGATGCACGGAATCATCCAGAAACGAAACGAACGCACCCTATCCACTTTTTTGGACCGAATAGTGATATTTTGGTTCGTTTGGGTCAGTTTCGTTACTGCACCGAAAACCATGCCGGTGTTGCATTTAATGCACCGATTCGGGTCGGAAACGAAACGATGCAAAGAATCGGCTAGAAACGAAACGAATGCACCCAATTCACTTTTTTCGACCCAATAGTGATGTTTTGGTTCGTTTGGGTCAGTTTCGTTACTGCACCGAAAACCATGCCGGGGTTGCATTTAATGCACCGATTCGGGTCGGAAACGAAACGATGCACGAAATCATCCAGAAACGAAACGAACGCACCCTATCCACTTTTTTGGACCGAATAGTGATATTTTGGTTCGTTTGGGTCAGTTTCGTTACTGCACCGAAAACCATGCTGGGGTTGCATTTAATGCACCGATTCGGGTCGCAAACGAAACGATGCAAAGAATCGGCTAGAAACGAAACGAATGCACCCAATTCACTTTTTTGGACCGAATAGTGATGTTTTGGTTCGTTTGGGTCAGTTTGGTTACTGCACCGAAAACCATGCCGGGGTTGCATTTAATGCACCGATTCGGGTCGGAAACGAAACGATGCAAAGAATCGGATAGAAACGAAACGAACGCACATAATTCACTGTTTTGGACCCAATAGTGATGTTTTGGTTCGTTTGGGTCAGTTTCGTTACTGCACCGAAAACCATGCCGGGGTTGCATTTAATGCACCGATTCGGGTCGCAAACGAAACGATGCACGGGATCGGCTACAAACAAAACGAACGCACCCAATTCACTTTTTTGGACCCAATAGTGATGTTTTGGTTCGTTTGGGTCAGTTTCTTACTACACCGAAAACCATACCGGGGTTGCATTTAATGCACCGATTCGGGTTTGAAATGAAACGACGCACGGAATCGGCTACAAACAAAACGAACGCACATAATTCAATTTTTTTGGACCCAATAGTGATGTTTTGGTTCGTTTGGGTCAGTTTCGTTACTGCACCAAAAACCATGCCGGGGTTGCATTTAATGCACCGATTCGGGTCGGAAACGAAACGATGCACGGAATCATCCAGAAACGAAACGAACGCACCCTATCCACTTTTTTGGACCGAATAGTGATATTTTGGTTCGTTTGGGTCAGTTTCGTTACTGCACCGAAAACCATGCCGGTGTTGCATTTAATGCACCGATTCGGGTCGGAAACGAAACGATGCAAAGAATCGGCTAGAAACGAAACGAATGCACCCAATTCACTTTTTTCGACCCAATAGTGATGTTTTGGTTCGTTTGGGTCAGTTTCGTTACTGCACCGAAAACCATGCCGGGGTTGCATTTAATGCACCGATTCGGGTCGGAAACGAAACGATGCACGAAATCATCCAGAAACGAAACGAACGCACCCTATCCACTTTTTTGGACCGAATAGTGATATTTTGGTTCGTTTGGGTCAGTTTCGTTACTGCACCGAAAACCATGCTGGGGTTGCATTTAATGCACCGATTCGGGTCGCAAACGAAACGATGCAAAGAATCGGCTAGAAACGAAACGAATGCACCCAATTCACTTTTTTGGACCGAATAGTGATGTTTTGGTTCGTTTGGGTCAGTTTGGTTACTGCACCGAAAACCATGCCGGGGTTGCATTTAATGCACCGATTCGGGTCGGAAACGAAACGATGCAAAGAATCGGATAGAAACGAAACGAACGCACATAATTCACTGTTTTGGACCCAATAGTGATGTTTTGGTTCGTTTGGGTCAGTTTCGTTACTGCACCGAAAACCATGCCGGGGTTGCATTTAATGCACCGATTCGGGTCGCAAACGAAACGATGCAAAGAATCGGCTAGAAACGAAACGAATGCACCCAATTCACTTTTTTGGACCGAATAGTGATGTTTTGGTTCGTTTGGGTCAGTTTGGTTACTGCACCGAAAACCATGCCGGGGTTGCATTTAATGCACCGATTCGGGTCGCAAACGAAACGATGCACGGGATCGGCTACAAACAAATCGAACGCACCCTATCCACTTTTTTGGACCCAATAGTGATGTTTTGGTTCGTTTGGGTCAGTTTCTTACTACACCGAAAACCATGCCGGGGTTGCATTTAATGCACCGATTCGTGTTAGAAATGAAACGATGCACGGAATCGGCTAGAAACGAAACGAATGCACCCAATTCACTTTTTTGGACCCAATAGTGATGTTTTGGTTCGTTTGGGTCGGTTTCGTTACTGCACCGAAAACCATGCCGGGGTTGCATTTAATGCACCGATTCGGGTCGGAAATGAAACGATGCACGGAATCGTCCAGAAACGAAAGGAACGCACCCTATCCACTTTTTTGGACCGAATAGTGATGTTTTGGTTCGTTTGGGTCAGTTTGGTTACTGCACCGAAAACCATGCCGGGGTTGCATTTAATGCACCGATTCGGGTCGGAAATGAAACGATGCAAAGAATCGGCTAGAAACGAAACGAATGCACCCTATCCACTTTTTTGGACCCAATAGTGATGTTTTGGTTCGTTTGGGTCAGTTTCGTTACTGCACCGAAAACCATGCCGGGGTTGCATTTAATGCACCGATTCGGGTCGGAAACGAAACGATGCACGGAATCGTCCAGAAACGAAAGGAACACACCCTATCCACTTTTTTCGACCCAATAGTGATGTTTTGGTTCGTTTAGGTCAGTTTCGTTACTGCACCGAAAACCATGCCGGGGTTGCATATAATGCACCGATTCGGGTCGGAAACGAAACGATGCACTGGATCGGCTACAAACAAAACGAACGCACCCAATTCACTTTTTTGGACCCAATAGTGATGTTTTGGTTCGTTTGGGTCAGTTTCTTACTACACCGAAAACCATACCGGGGTTGCATTTAATGCACCGATTCGGGTTTGAAATGAAACGACGCACGGAATCGGCTACAAACAAAACGAACGCACATAATTCAATTTTTTGGACCCAATAGTGATGTTTTGGTTCGTTTGGGTCAGTTTCGTTACTGCACCGAAAACCATGCCGGGGTTGCATTTAATGCACCGATTCGGGTCGGAAACGAAACGATGCACGGAATCATCCAGAAACGAAACGAACGCACCCTATCCACTTTTTTGGACCGAATAGTGATATTTTGGTTCGTTTGGGTCAGTTTCGTTACTGCACCGAAAACCATGCCGGTGTTGCATTTAATGCACCGATTCGGGTCGGAAACGAAACGATGCACTGAATCATCCAGAAACGAAACGAACGCACCCAATCCACTTTTTTGGACCCAATAGTGATGTTTTGGTTCGTTTGGGTCAGTTTCGTTACTGCACCGAAAACCATGCCGGGGTTGCATATAATGCACCGATTCGGGTCGGAAACGAAACGATGCACTGGATCGGCTACAAACAAAACGAACGCACCCAATTCACTTTTTTGGACCCAATAGTGATGTTTTGGTTCGTTTGGGTCAGTGTCTTACTACACCGAAAACCATACCGGGGTTGCATTTAATGCACCGATTCGGGTTTGAAATGAAACGACGCACGGAATCGGCTACAAACAAAACGAACGCACATAATTCAATTTTTTGGACCCAATATTGATGTTTTGGTTCGTTTGGGTCAGTTTCGTTACTGCACCAAAAACCATGCCGGGGTTGCATTTAATGCACCGATTCGGGTCGGAAACGAAACGATGCACGGAATCATCCAGAAACGAAACGAACGCACCCTATCCACTTTTTTTGGACCGAATAGTGATATTTTGGTTCGTTTGGGTCAGTTTCGTTACTGCACCGAAAACCATGCCGGTGTTGCATTTAATGCACCGATTCGGGTCGGAAACGAAACGATGCAAAGAATCGGCTAGAAACGAAACGAATGCACCCAATTCACTTTTTTCGACCCAATAGTGATGTTTTGGTTCGTTTGGGTCAGTTTCGTTACTGCACCGAAAACCATGCCGGGGTTGCATTTAATGCACCGATTCGGGTCGGAAACGAAACGATGCACGAAATCATCCAGAAACGAAACGAACGCACCGTATCCACTTTTTTGGACCGAATAGTGATATTTTGGTTCGTTTGGGTCAGTTTCGTTACTGCACCGAAAACCATGCTGGGGTTGCATTTAATGCACCGATTCGGGTCGCAAACGAAACGATGCAAAGAATCGGCTAGAAACGAAACGAATGCACCCAATTCACTTTTTTGGACCGAATAGTGATGTTTTGGTTCGTTTGGGTCAGTTTGGTTACTGCACCGAAAACCATGCCGGGGTTGCATTTAATGCACCGATTCGGGTCGGAAACGAAACGATGCAAAGAATCGGATAGAAACGAAACGAACGCACATAATTCACTGTTTTGGACCCAATAGTGATGTTTTGGTTCGTTTGGGTCAGTTTCGTTACTGCACCGAAAACCATGCCGGGGTTGCATTTAATGCACCGATTCGGGTCGCAAACGAAACGATGCAAAGAATCGGCTAGAAACGAAACGAATGCACCCAATTCACTTTTTTGGACCGAATAGTGATGTTTTGGTTCGTTTGGGTCAGTTTGGTTACTGCACCGAAAACCATGCCGGGGTTGCATTTAATGCACCGATTCGGGTCGCAAACGAAACGATGCACGGGATCGGCTACAAACAAATCGAACGCACCCTATCCACTTTTTTGGACCCAATAGTGATGTTTTGGTTCGTTTGGGTCAGTTTCTTACTACACCGAAAACCATGCCGGGGTTGCATTTAATGCACCGATTCGTGTTAGAAATGAAACGATGCACGGAATCGGCTAGAAACGAAACGAATGCACCCAATTCACTTTTTTGGACCCAATAGTGATGTTTTGGTTCGTTTGGGTCGGTTTCGTTACTGCACCGAAAACCATGCCGGGGTTGCATTTAATGCACCGATTCGGGTCGGAAATGAAACGACGCACGGAATCGGCTACAAACAAAACGAACGCACATAATTCAATTTTTTGGACCCAATAGTGATGTTTTGGTTCGTTTGGGTCAGTTTCGTTACTGCACCGAAAACCATGCCGGGGTTGCATTTAATGCACCGATTCGGGTCGGAAACGAAACGATGCAAAGAATCGGCTAGAAACGAAACGAATGCACCCTATCCACTTTTTTGGACCCAATAGTGATGTTTTGGTTCGTTTGGGTCAGTTTCGTTACTGCACCGAAAACCATGCCGGGGTTGCATTTAATGCACCGATTCGGGTCGGAAACGAAACGATGCACGGAATCGTCCAGAAAAGAAAGGAACACACGCTATCCACTTTTTTCGACCCAATAGTGATGTTTTGGTTCGTTTAGGTCAGTTTCGTTACTGCACCGAAAACCATGCCGGGGTTGCATATAATGCACCGATTCGGGTCGGAAACGAAACGATGCAAAGAATCGGCTACAAACGAAACGAATGCACCCTATCCACTTTTTGGGACCCAATAGTGATGTTTTGGTTCGTTTGGGTCAGTTTCGTTACTGCACCGAAAACCATGCCGGTGTTGCATTTAATGCACCGATTCGGGTCGGAAACGAAACGATGCACTGAATCATCCAGAAACGAAACGAACGCACCCAATCCACTTTTTTGGACCCAATAGTGATGTTTTGGTTCGTTTGGGTCAGTTTCGTTACTGCACCGAAAACCATGCCGGGGTTGCATTTAATGCACCGATTCGGGTCGCAAACGAAACGATGCACGGAATCATCCAGAAACAAAATGAACGCACCCTATCCACTTTTTTGGACCGAATAGTGATGTTTTGGTTCGTTTGGGTCAGTTTGGTTACTGCACCGAAAGCCATGCCGGGGTTGCATTTAATGCACCGATTCGGGTCGGAAACGAAACGATGCAAAGAATCGGCTAGAAACGAAACGAATGCATCCAATTCACTTTTTTCGACCCAATAGTGATGTTTTGGTTCGTTTGGGTCAGTTTCGTTACTGCACCGAAAACCATGCCGGGGTTGCATTTAATGCACCGATTCGGGTCGGAAACGAAACGATGCACGGAATCGTCTATAAATGAAAGGAGCGCACCCTATCCACTTTTTTGGACCGAATAGTGATGTTTTGGTTCGTTTGGGTCAGTTTGGGTACTGCACCGAAAGCCATGCCGGGGTTGCATTTAATGCACCGATTCGGGTCGGAAACGAAACGATGCAAAGAATCGGCTAGAAACGAAACGAATGCACCCAATTCACTTTTTTCGACCCAATAGTGATGTTTTGGTTCGTTTGGGTCAGTTTCGTTACTGCACCGAAAACCATGCCGGGGTTGCATTTAATGCACCGATTCGGGTTTGAAATGAAACGACGCACGGAATCGGCTACAAACAAAACGAACGCACATAATTCAATTTTTTGGACCCAATAGTGATGTTTTGGTTCGTTTGGGTCAGTTTCGTTACTGCACCGAAAACCATGCCGGGGTTGCATTTAATGCACCGATTCGGGTCGGAAACGAAACGATGCAAAGAATCGGCTAGAAACGAAACGAATGCACCCTATCCACTTTTTTGGACCCAATAGTGATGTTTTGGTTCGTTTGGGTCAGTTTCGTTACTGCACCGAAAACCATGCCGGGGTTGCATTTAATGCACCGATTCGGGTCGGAAACGAAACGATGCACGGAATCGTCCAGAAACGAAAGGAACACACCCTATCCACTTTTTTCGACCCAATAGTGATGTTTTGGTTCGTTTAGGTCAGTTTCGTTACTGCACCGAAAACCATGCCGGGGTTGCATATAATGCACCGATTCGGGTCGGAAACGAAACGATGCACTGGATCGGCTACAAACAAAACGAACGCACCCAATTCACTTTTTTGGACCCAATAGTGATGTTTTGGTTCGTTTGGGTCAGTTTCTTACTACACCGAAAACCATACCGGGGTTGCATTTAATGCACCGATTCGGGTCGGAAACGAAACGATGCACGGAATCGTCTATAAATGAAAGGAGCGCACCCTATCCACTTTTTTGGACCGAATAGTGATGTTTTGGTTCGTTTGGGTCAGTTTGGGTACTGCACCGAAAGCCATGCCGGGGTTGCATTTAATGCACCGATTCGGGTCGGAAACGAAACGATGCAAAGAATCGGCTAGAAACGAAACGAATGCACCCAATTCACTTTTTTCGACCCAATAGTGATGTTTTGGTTCGTTTGGGTCAGTTTCGTTACTGCACCGAAAACCATGCCGGGGTTGCATTTAATGCACCGATTCGGGTTTGAAATGAAACGACGCACGGAATCGGCTACAAACAAAACGAACGCACATAATTCAATTTTTTGGACCCAATAGTGATGTTTTGGTTCGTTTGGGTCAGTTTCGTTACTGCACCGAAAACCATGCCGGGGTTGCATTTAATGCACCGATTCGGGTCGGAAACGAAACGATGCAAAGAATCGGCTAGAAACGAAACGAATGCACCCAATTCACTTTTTTGGACCCAATAGTGATGTTTTGGTTCGTTTGGGTCAGTTTCGTTACTGCACCGAAAATCATGCCGGGGTTGCATTTAATGCACCGATTTGGGTCGGAAACGAAACGATGCACGGAATCGTCCAGAAACGAAAGGAACGCACCCTATCCCCTTTTTTGGACCGAATAGTGATATTTTGGTTCGTTTGGGTCAGTTTCGTTACTGCACCGAAAACCATGCCGGGGTTGCATATAATGCACCGATTCGGGTAGGAAACGAAACGATGCACTGAATCAGCTAGAAACAAAACGAATTCACCCAATTCACTTTTTTGGACCCAATAGTGATGTTTTGGTTCGTTTGGGTCAGTTTCTTACTACACCGAAAAACATACCGGGGTTGCATTTAATGCACCGATTCAGGTTAGAAATGAAACGATGCACGGAATCGGCTACAAACAAAACGAACGCACATAATTCAATTTTTTGGACCCAATAGTGATGTTTTGGTTCGTTTGGGTCAGTTTCGGTACTGCACCGAAAACCATGCCGGGGTTGCATTTAATGCACCGATTCGGGTCGGAAACGAAACGCTGCACGGAATCATCTAGAAACAAAACGAACGCACCCTATCCACATTTTTGGACCGAATAGTGATGTTTTCGTTCGTTTGGGTCAGTTTGGTTACTGCACCGAAAACCATGCCGGGGTTGCATTTAATGCACCGATTCGGGTCGGAAACGAAACGATGCAAAGAATCGGATAGAAACGAAACGAACGCACATAATTCACTTTTTTGGACCCAATAGTGATGTTTTGGTTCGTTTGGGTCAGTTTCGTTACTGCACCGAAAACCATGCCGGGGTTGCATTTAATGCACCGATTCGGGTCGCAAACGAAACGATGCAAAGAATCGGCTAGAAACGAAACGAATGCACCCAATTCACTTTTTTGGACCCAATAGTGATGTTTTGGTTCGTTTGGGTCAGTTTCGTTACTGCACCGAAAACCATGCCGGGGTTGCATTTAATGCACCGATTCGGGTCGGAAACGAAACGATGCAAAGAATCGGCTAGAAACGAAACGAATGCACCCAATTCACTTTTTTGGACCCAATAGTGATGTTTTGGTTCGTTTGGGTCTGTTTCGTTACTGCACCGAAAACCATGCCGGTGTTGCATTTAATGCACCGATTCGGGTCGGAAACGAAACGATGCACGGAATCGTCTATAAATGAAAGGAGCGCACCCTATCCACTTTTTTGGACCGAATAGTGATGTTTTGGTTCGTTTGGGTCAGTTTGGTTACTGCACCGAAAGCCATGCCGGGGTTGCATTTAATGCACCGATTCGGGTCGGAAATGAAACGATGCAAAGAATCGGCTAGAAACGAAACGAATGCACCCAATTCACTTTTTTGGACCCAATAGTGATGTTTTGGTTCGTTTGGGTCAGTTTCGTTACTGCACTGAAAACCATGCCTGGGTTGCATTTAATGCACCGATTCGGTCGGAAACGAAACGATGCACGGAATCGTCCAGAAACGAAAGGAACGCACCCTATCCACTTTTTTCGACCCAATAGTGATGTTTTGGTTCGTTTGGGTCAGTTTCGTTACTGCACCGAAAACCATGCCGGGGTTGCATTTAATGCACCGATTCGGGTCGGAAACGAAACGGTGCACGGGATCGGCTAGAAATGAAACGAACGCACCCAATTCACTTTTTTGGACCCAATAGTGATGTTTTGGTTCGTTTGGGTCAGTTTCGTTACTACACCGAAAACCATGCCGGGGTTGCATTTAATGCACCGATTCGGGTCAGAAATGAAACGATCCACGGAATCGGCTACAAACAAAACGAACGCACAGAATTCAATTTTTTGGACCCAATAGTGATGTTTTGGTTCGTTTGGGTCAGTTTCGTTACTGCACCGAAAACCATGCTGGGGTTGCATTTAATGCACCGATTCGGGTCAGAAATCAAACGATGCACGGAATCGGCTAGAAACGAGATGAACGCACCCAATTCACTTTTTTGGACCCAATAGTGATGTTTTGGTTCGTTTGGGTCAGTTTCGTTACTGCACCGAAAACCATGCCGGGGTTGCATTTAATGCACCGATTCGGGTCGGAAACGAAACGCTGCACGGGATCATCCAGAAACAAAACGAACGCACCCTATCCACATTTTTGGACCGAATAGTGATGTTTTGGTTCGTTTGGGTCAGTTTGGTTACTGCACCGAAAACCATGCCGGGGTTGCATTTAATGCACCGATTCGGGTCGGAAACGAAACGATGCAAAGAATCGGCTAGAAACGAAACGAATGCACCCTATCCACTTTTTTAGACCCAATAGTGATGTTTTGGTTCGTTTGGGTCAGTTTCGTTACTGCACCGAAAACCATGTCGGGCTTGCATTTAATGCACCAATTCGAGTCGGAAACGAAACGATGCACGGAATCGTCCAGAAACGAAAGGAACGCACCCTATCCACTTTTTTCGACCCAATAGTGATGTTTTGGTTCGTTTGGGTCAGTTTCGTTACTGCACCGAAAACCATGCCGGGGTTGCATTTAATGCACCGATTCGGGTCGGAAACGAAACGGTGCACGGGATCGGCTAGAAATGAAACGAACGCACCCAATTCACTTTTTTGGACCCAATAGTGATGTTTTGGTTCGTTTGGGTCAGTTTCGTTACTACACCGAAAACCATGCCGGGGTTGCATTTAATGCACCGATTCGGGTCAGAAATGAAACGATCCACGGAATCGGCTACAAACAAAACGAACGCACAGAATTCAATTTTTTGGACCCAATAGTGATGTTTTGGTTCGTTTGGGTCAGTTTCGTTACTGCACCGAAAACCATGCTGGGGTTGCATTTAATGCACCGATTCGGGTCAGAAATCAAACGATGCACGGAATCGGCTAGAAACGAGATGAACGCACCCAATTCACTTTTTTGGACCCAATAGTGATGTTTTGGTTCGTTTGGGTCAGTTTCGTTACTGCACCGAAAACCATGCCGGGGTTGCATTTAATGCACCGATTCGGGTCGGAAACGAAACGCTGCACGGGATCATCCAGAAACAAAACGAACGCACCCTATCCACATTTTTGGACCGAATAGTGATGTTTTGGTTCGTTTGGGTCAGTTTGGTTACTGCACCGAAAACCATGCCGGGGTTGCATTTAATGCACCGATTCGGGTCGGAAACGAAACGATGCAAAGAATCGGCTAGAAACGAAACGAATGCACCCTATCCACTTTTTTAGACCCAATAGTGATGTTTTGGTTCGTTTGGGTCAGTTTCGTTACTGCACCGAAAACCATGTCGGGCTTGCATTTAATGCACCAATTCGAGTCGGAAACGAAACGATGCACGGAATCGTCCAGAAACGAAAGGAACGCACCCTATCCACTTTTTTCGACCCAATAGTGATGTTTTGGTTCGTTTGGGTCAGTTTCGTTACTGCACCGAAAACCATGCCGGGGTTGCATTTAATGCACCGATTCGGGTCGGAAACGAAACGGTGCACGGGATCGGCTAGAAATGAAACGAACGCACCCAATTCACTTTTTTGGACCCAATAGTGATGTTTTGGTTCGTTTGGGTCAGTTTCGTTACTACACCGAAAACCATGCCGGGGTTGCATTTAATGCACCGATTCGGGTCAGAAATGAAACGATCCACGGAATCGGCTACAAACAAAACGAACGCACAGAATTCAATTTTTTGGACCCAATAGTGATGTTTTGGTTCGTTTGGGTCAGTTTCGTTACTGCACCGAAAACCATGCTGGGGTTGCATTTAATGCACCGATTCGGGTCAGAAATCAAACGATGCACGGAATCGGCTAGAAACGAGATGAACGCACCCAATTCACTTTTTTGGACCCAATAGTGATGTTTTGGTTCGTTTGGGTCAGTTTCGTTACTGCACCGAAAACCATGCCGGGGTTGCATTTAATGCACCGATTCGGGTCGGAAACGAAACGCTGCACGGGATCATCCAGAAACAAAACGAACGCACCCTATCCACATTTTTGGACCGAATAGTAATGTTTTGGTTCGTTTGGGTCAGTTCGGTTACTGCACCGAAAACCATGCCGGGGTTGCATTTAATGCACCGATTCGGGTCGCAAACGAAACGATGCAAAGAATCGGCTAGAAACGAAACGAATGCACCCAATTCACTTTTTTGGACCCAATAGTGATGTTTTGGTTCGTTTGGGTCAGTTTCGTTACTGCACCGAAAACCATGCCGGGGTTGCATTTAATGCACCGATTCGGGTCGGAAACGAAACGATGCAAAGTATCGGCTAGAAACGAAACGAATGCACCCAATTCACTTTTTTGGACCCAATAGTGATGTTTTGGTTCGTTTGGGTCTGTTTCGTTACTGCACCGAAAACCATGCCGGTGTTGCATTTAATGCACCGATTCGGGTCGGAAACGAAACGATGCACGGAATCGTCTATAAATGAAAGGAGCGCACCCTATCCACTTTTTTGGACCGAATAGTGATGTTTTGGTTCGTTTGGGTCAGTTTGGTTACTGCACCGAAAGCCATGCCGGGGTTACATTTAATGCACCGATTCGGGTCGGAAACGAAACGATGCAAAGAATCGGCTAGAAACGAAACGAATGCACCCAATTCACTTTTTTGGACCCAATAGTGATGTTTTGGTTCGTTTGGGTCAGTTTCGTTACTGCACTGAAAACCATGCCTGGGTTGCATTTAATGCACCGATTCGGTCGGAAACGAAACGATGCACGGAATCGTCCAGAAACGAAAGGAACGCACCCTATCCACTTTTTTCGACCCAATAGTGATGTTTTGGTTCGTTTGGGTCAGTTTCGTTACTGCACCGAAAACCATGCCGGGGTTGCATTTAATGCACCGATTCGGGTCGGAAACGAAACGGTGCACGGGATCGGCTAGAAATGAAACGAACGCACCCAATTCACTTTTTTGGACCCAATAGTGATGTTTTGGTTCGTTTGGGTCAGTTTCGTTACTACACCGAAAACCATGCCGGGGTTGCATTTAATGCACCGATTCGGGTCAGAAATGAAACGATCCACGGAATCGGCTACAAACAAAACGAACGCACAGAATTCAATTTTTTGGACCCAATAGTGATGTTTTGGTTCGTTTGGGTCAGTTTCGTTACTGCACCGAAAACCATGCTGGGGTTGCATTTAATGCACCCATTCGGGTCAGAAATCAAACGATGCACGGAATCGGCTAGAAACGAGATGAACGCACCCAATTCACTTTTTTGGACCCAATAGTGATGTTTTGGTTCGTTTGGGTCAGTTTCGTTACTGCACCGAAAACCATGCCGGGGTTGCATTTAATGCACCGATTCGGGTCGGAAACGAAGCGCTGCACGGAATCATCCAGAAACAAAACGAACGCACCCTATCCACATTTTTGGACCGAATAGTGATGTTTTCGTTCGTTTGTGTCAGTTTGGTTACTGCACCGAAAACCTTGCCGGGGTTGCATTTAATGCACCGATTCGGGTCGGAAACGAAACGATGCAAAGAATCGGATAGAAACGAAACGAACGCACATAATTCACTTTTTTGGACCCAATAGTGATGTTTTGGTTCATTTGGGTCAGTTTCGTTACTGCACCGAAAACCATGCCGGGGTTGCATTTAATGCACCGATTCGGGTCGGAAACGAAACGATGCAAAGAATCGGCTAGAAACGAAACGAATGCACCCAATTCACTTTTTTGGACCCAATAGTGATATTTTGGTTCGTTTGGGTCAGTTTCGTTACTGCACCGAAAATCATGCCGGGGTTGCATTTAATGCACCGATTTGGGTCGGAAACGAAACGATGCACGGAATCGTCCAGAAACGAAAGGAACGCACCCTATCCCCTTTTTTGGACCGAATAGTGATATTTTGGTTCGTTTGGGTCAGTTTCGTTACTGCACCGAAAACCATGCCGGGGTTGCATATAATGCACCGATTCGGGTAGGAAACGAAACGATGCACTGAATCAGCTAGAAACAAAACGAATTCACCCAATTCACTTTTTTGGACCCAATAGTGATGTTTTGGTTCGTTTGGGTCAGTTTCTTACTACACCGAAAAACATACCGGGGTTGCATTTAATGCACCGATTCAGGTTAGAAATGAAACGATGCACGGAATCGGCTACAAACAAAACGAACGCACATAATTCAATTTTTTGGACCCAATAGTGATGTTTTGGTTCGTTTGGGTCAGTTTCGGTACTGCACCGAAAACCATGCCGGGGTTGCATTTAATGCACCGATTCGGGTCGGAAACGAAACGCTGCACGGAATCATCCAGAAACAAAACGAACGCACCCTATCCACATTTTTGGACCGAATAGTGATGTTTTCGTTCGTTTGGGTCAGTTTGGTTACTGCACCGAAAACCATGCCGGGGTTGCATTTAATGCACCGATTCGGGTCGGAAACGAAACGATGCAAAGAATCGGATAGAAACGAAACGAACGCACATAATTCACTTTTTTGGACCCAATAGTGATGTTTTGGTTCGTTTGGGTCAGTTTCGTTACTGCACCGAAAACCATGCCGGGGTTGCATTTAATGCACCGATTCGGGTCGCAAACGAAACGATGCAAAGAATCGGCTAGAAACGAAACGAATGCACCCAATTCACTTTTTTGGACCCAATAGTGATGTTTTGGTTCGTTTGGGTCAGTTTCGTTACTGCACCGAAAACCATGCCGGGGTTGCATTTAATGCACCGATTCGGGTCGGAAACGAAACGATGCAAAGAATCGGCTAGAAACGAAACGAATGCACCCAATTCACTTTTTTGGACCCAATAGTGATGTTTTGGTTCGTTTGGGTCTGTTTCGTTACTGCACCGAAAACCATGCCGGTGTTGCATTTAATGCACCGATTCGGGTCGGAAACGAAACGATGCACGGAATCGTCTATAAATGAAAGGAGCGCACCCTATCCACTTTTTTGGACCGAATAGTGATGTTTTGGTTCGTTTGGGTCAGTTTGGTTACTGCACCGAAAGCCATGCCGGGGTTGCATTTAATGCACCGATTCGGGTCGGAAACGAAACGATGCAAAGAATCGGCTAGAAACGAAACGAATGCACCCAATTCACTTTTTTGGACCCAATAGTGATGTTTTGGTTCGTTTGGGTCAGTTTCGTTACTGCACTGAAAACCATGCCTGGGTTGCATTTAATGCACCGATTCGGTCGGAAACGAAACGATGCACGGAATCGTCCAGAAACGAAAGGAACGCACCCTATCCACTTTTTTCGACCCAATAGTGATGTTTTGGTTCGTTTGGGTCAGTTTCGTTACTGCACCGAAAACCATGCCGGGGTTGCATTTAATGCACCGATTCGGGTCGGAAACGAAACGGTGCACGGGATCGGCTAGAAATGAAACGAACGCACCCAATTCACTTTTTTGGACCCAATAGTGATGTTTTGGTTCGTTTGGGTCAGTTTCGTTACTACACCGAAAACCATGCCGGGGTTGCATTTAATGCACCGATTCGGGTCAGAAATGAAACGATCCACGGAATCGGCTACAAACAAAACGAACGCACAGAATTCAATTTTTTGGACCCAATAGTGATGTTTTGGTTCGTTTGGGTCAGTTTCGTTACTGCACCGAAAACCATGCTGGGGTTGCATTTAATGCACCGATTCGGGTCAGAAATCAAACGATGCACGGAATCGGCTAGAAACGAGATGAACGCACCCAATTCACTTTTTTGGACCCAATAGTGATGTTTTGGTTCGTTTGGGTCAGTTTCGTTACTGCACCGAAAACCATGCCGGGGTTGCATTTAATGCACCGATTCGGGTCGGAAACGAAACGCTGCACGGGATCATCCAGAAACAAAACGAACGCACCCTATCCACATTTTTGGACCGAATAGTGATGTTTTGGTTCGTTTGGGTCAGTTTGGTTACTGCACCGAAAACCATGCCGGGGTTGCATTTAATGCACCGATTCGGGTCGGAAACGAAACGATGCAAAGAATCGGCTAGAAACGAAACGAATGCACCCTATCCACTTTTTTAGACCCAATAGTGATGTTTTGGTTCGTTTGGGTCAGTTTCGTTACTGCACCGAAAACCATGTCGGGCTTGCATTTAATGCACCAATTCGAGTCGGAAACGAAACGATGCACGGAATCGTCCAGAAACGAAAGGAACGCACCCTATCCACTTTTTTCGACCCAATAGTGATGTTTTGGTTCGTTTGGGTCAGTTTCGTTACTGCACCGAAAACCATGCCGGGGTTGCATTTAATGCACCGATTCGGGTCGGAAACGAAACGGTGCACGGGATCGGCTAGAAATGAAACGAACGCATCCAATTCACTTTTTTGGACCCAATAGTGATGTTTTGGTTCGTTTGGGTCAGTTTCGTTACTACACCGAAAACCATGCCGGGGTTGCATTTAATGCACCGATTCGGGTCAGAAATGAAACGATCCACGGAATCGGCTACAAACAAAACGAACGCACAGAATTCAATTTTTTGGACCCAATAGTGATGTTTTGGTTCGTTTGGGTCAGTTTCGTTACTGCACCGAAAACCATGCTGGGGTTGCATTTAATGCACCGATTCGGGTCAGAAATCAAACGATGCACGGAATCGGCTAGAAACGAGATGAACGCACCCAATTCACTTTTTTGGACCCAATAGTGATGTTTTGGTTCGTTTGGGTCAGTTTCGTTACTGCACCGAAAACCATGCCGGGGTTGCATTTAATGCACCGATTCGGGTCGGAAACGAAACGCTGCACGGGATCATCCAGAAACAAAACGAACGCACCCTATCCACATTTTTGGACCGAATAGTGATGTTTTGGTTCGTTTGGGTCAGTTTGGTTACTGCACCGAAAACCATGCCGGGGTTGCATTTAATGCACCGATTCGGGTCGCAAACGAAACGATGCAAAGAATCGGCTAGAAACGAAACGAATGCACCCAATTCACTTTTTTGGACCCAATAGTGATGTTTTGGTTCGTTTGGGTCAGTTTCGTTACTGCACCGAAAACCATGCCGGGGTTGCATTTAATGCACCGATTCGGGTCGGAAACGAAACGATGCAAAGAATCGGCTAGAAACGAAACGAATGCACCCAATTCACTTTTTTGGACCCAATAGTGATGTTTTGGTTCGTTTGGGTCTGTTTCGTTACTGCACCGAAAACCATGCCGGTGTTGCATTTAATGCACCGATTCGGGTCGGAAACGAAACGATGCACGGAATCGTCTATAAATGAAAGGAGCGCACCCTATCCACTTTTTTGGACCGAATAGTGATGTTTTGGTTCGTTTGGGTCAGTTTGGTTACTGCACCGAAAGCCATGCCGGGGTTGCATTTAATGCACCGATTCGGGTCGGAAACGAAACGATGCAAAGAATCGGCTAGAAACGAAACGAATGCACCCAATTCACTTTTTTGGACCCAATAGTGATGTTTTGGTTCGTTTGGGTCAGTTTCGTTACTGCACTGAAAACCATGCCTGGGTTGCATTTAATGCACCGATTCGGTCGGAAACGAAACGATGCACGGAATCGTCCAGAAACGAAAGGAACGCACCCTATCCACTTTTTTCGACCCAATAGTGATGTTTTGGTTCGTTTGGGTCAGTTTCGTTACTGCACCGAAAACCATGCCGGGGTTGCATTTAATGCACCGATTCGGGTCGGAAACGAAACGGTGCACGGGATCGGCTAGAAATGAAACGAACGCACCCAATTCACTTTTTTGGACCCAATAGTGATGTTTTGGTTCGTTTGGGTCAGTTTCGTTACTACACCGAAAACCATGCCGGGGTTGCATTTAATGCACCGATTCGGGTCAGAAATGAAACGATCCACGGAATCGGCTACAAACAAAACGAACGCACAGAATTCAATTTTTTGGACCGAATAGTGATGTTTTGGTTCGTTTGGGTCAGTTTCGTTACTGCACCGAAAACCATGCTGGGGTTGCATTTAATGCACCCATTCGGGTCAGAAATCAAACGATGCACGGAATCGGCTAGAAACGAGATGAACGCACCCAATTCACTTTTTTGGACCCAATAGTGATGTTTTGGTTCGTTTGGGTCAGTTTCGTTACTGCACCGAAAACCATGCCGGGGTTGCATTTAATGCACCGATTCGGGTCGGAAACGAAGCGCTGCACGGAATCATCCAGAAACAAAACGAACGCACCCTATCCACATTTTTGGACCGAATAGTGATGTTTTCGTTCGTTTGTGTCAGTTTGGTTACTGCACCGAAAACCATGCCGGGGTTGCATTTAATGCACCGATTCGGGTCGGAAACGAAACGATGCAAAGAATCGGATAGAAACGAAACGAACGCACATAATTCACTTTTTTGGACCCAATAGTGATGTTTTGGTTCATTTGGGTCAGTTTCGTTACTGCACCGAAAACCATGCCGGGGTTGCATTTAATGCACCGATTCGGGTCGGAAACGAAACGATGCAAAGAATCGGCTAGAAACGAAACGAATGCACCCAATTCACTTTTTTGGACCCAATAGTGATGTTTTGGTTCGTTTGGGTCAGTTTCGTTACTGCACCGAAAATCATGCCGGGGTTGCATTTAATGCACCGATTTGGGTCGGAAACGAAACGATGCACGGAATCGTCCAGAAACGAAAGGAACGCACCCTATCCCCTTTTTTGGACCGAATAGTGATATTTTGGTTCGTTTGGGTCAGTTTCGTTACTGCACCGAAAACCATGCCGGGGTTGCATATAATGCACCGATTCGGGTAGGAAACGAAACGATGCACTGAATCAGCTAGAAACAAAACGAATTCACCCAATTCACTTTTTTGGACCCAATAGTGATGTTTTGGTTCGTTTGGGTCAGTTTCTTACTACACCGAAAAACATACCGGGGTTGCATTTAATGCACCGATTCAGGTTAGAAATGAAACGATGCACGGAATCGGCTACAAACAAAACGAACGCACATAATTCAATTTTTTGGACCCAATAGTGATGTTTTGGTTCGTTTGGGTCAGTTTCGGTACTGCACCGAAAACCATGCCGGGGTTGCATTTAATGCACCGATTCGGGTCGGAAACGAAACGATGCAAAGAATCGGATAGAAACGAAACGAACGCACATAATTCACTTTTTTGGACCCAATAGTGATGTTTTGGTTCGTTTGGGTCAGTTTCGTTACTGCACCGAAAACCATGCTGGGGTTGCATTTAATGCACCCATTCGGGTCAGAAATCAAACGCTGCACGGAATCATCCAGAAACAAAACGAACGCACCCTATCCACATTTTTGGACCGAATAGTGATGTTTTCGTTCGTTTGGGTCAGTTTGGTTACTGCACCGAAAACCATGCCGGGGTTGCATTTAATGCACCGATTCGGGTCGGAAACGAAACGATGCAAAGAATCGGATAGAAACGAAACGAACGCACATAATTCACTTTTTTGGACCCAATAGTGATGTTTTGGTTCGTTTGGGTCAGTTTCGTTACTGCACCGAAAACCATGCCGGGGTTGCATTTAATGCACCGATTCGGGTCGCAAACGAAACGATGCAAAGAATCGGCTAGAAACGAAACGAATGCACCCAATTCACTTTTTTGGACCCAATAGTGATGTTTTGGTTCGTTTGGGTCAGTTTCGTTACTGCACCGAAAACCATGCCGGGGTTGCATTTAATGCACCGATTCGGGTCGGAAACGAAACGATGCAAAGAATCGGCTAGAAACGAAACGAATGCACCCAATTCACTTTTTTGGACCCAATAGTGATGTTTTGGTTCGTTTGGGTCTGTTTCGTTACTGCACCGAAAACCATGCCGGTGTTGCATTTAATGCACCGATTCGGGTCGGAAACGAAACGATGCACGGAATCGTCTATAAATGAAAGGAGCGCACCCTATCCACTTTTTTGGACCGAATAGTGATGTTTTGGTTCGTTTGGGTCAGTTTGGTTACTGCACCGAAAGCCATGCCGGGGTTGCATTTAATGCACCGATTCGGGTCGGAAACGAAACGATGCAAAGAATCGGCTAGAAACGAAACGAATGCACCCAATTCACTTTTTTGGACCCAATAGTGATGTTTTGGTTCGTTTGGGTCAGTTTCGTTACTGCACTGAAAACCATGCCTGGGTTGCATTTAATGCACCGATTCGGTCGGAAACGAAACGATGCACGGAATCGTCCAGAAACGAAAGGAACGCACCCTATCCACTTTTTTCGACCCAATAGTGATGTTTTGGTTCGTTTGGGTCAGTTTCGTTACTGCACCGAAAACCATGCCGGGGTTGCATTTAATGCACCGATTCGGGTCGGAAATGAAACGATCCACGGAATCGGCTACAAACAAAACGAACGCACAGAATTCAATTTTTTGGACCCAATAGTGATGTTTTGGTTCGTTTGGGTCAGTTTCGTTACTGCACCGAAAACCATGCTGGGGTTGCATTTAATGCACCCATTCGGGTCAGAAATCAAACGATGCACGGAATCGGCTAGAAACGAGATGAACGCACCCAATTCACTTTTTTGGACCGAATAGTGATGTTTTCGTTCGTTTGTGTCAGTTTGGTTACTGCACCGAAAACCATGCCGGGGTTGCATTTAATGCACCGATTCGGGTCGGAAACGAAACGATGCAAAGAATCGGATAGAAACGAAACGAACGCACATAATTCACTTTTTTGGACCCAATAGTGATGTTTTGGTTCGTTTGGGTCAGTTTCGTTACTGCACCGAAAACCATGCCGGGGTTGCATTTAATGCACCGATTCGGGTCGCAAACGAAACGATGCAAAGAATCGGCTAGAAACGAAACGAATGCACCCAATTCACTTTTTTGGACCCAATAGTGATGTTTTGGTTCGTTTGGGTCAGTTTCGTTACTGCACCGAAAACCATGCCGGGGTTGCATTTAATGCACCGATTCGGGTCGGAAACGAAACGATGCAAAGAATCGGCTAGAAACGAAACGAATGCACCCAATTCACTTTTTTGGACCCAATAGTGATGTTTTGGTTCGTTTGGGTCTGTTTCGTTACTGCACCGAAAACCATGCCGGTGTTGCATTTAATGCACCGATTCGGGTCGGAAACGAAACGATGCACGGAATCGTCTATAAATGAAAGGAGCGCACCCTATCCACTTTTTTGGACCGAATAGTGATGTTTTGGTTCGTTTGGGTCAGTTTGGTTACTGCACCGAAAGCCATGCCGGGGTTGCATTTAATGCACCGATTCGGGTCGGAAACGAAACGATGCAAAGAATCGGCTAGAAACGAAACGAATGCACCCAATTCACTTTTTTGGACCCAATAGTGATGTTTTGGTTCGTTTGGGTCAGTTTCGTTACTGCACTGAAAACCATGCCTGGGTTGCATTTAATGCACCGATTCGGTCGGAAACGAAACGATGCACGGAATCGTCCAGAAACGAAAGGAACGCACCCTATCCACTTTTTTCGACCCAATAGTGATGTTTTGGTTCGTTTGGGTCAGTTTCGTTACTGCACCGAAAACCATGCCGGGGTTGCATTTAATGCACCGATTCGGGTCGGAAATGAAACGATCCACGGAATCGGCTACAAACAAAACGAACGCACAGAATTCAATTTTTTGGACCCAATAGTGATGTTTTGGTTCGTTTGGGTCAGTTTCGTTACTGCACCGAAAACCATGCTGGGGTTGCATTTAATGCACCCATTCGGGTCAGAAATCAAACGATGCACGGAATCGGCTAGAAACGAGATGAACGCACCCAATTCACTTTTTTGGACCCAATAGTGATGTTTTGGTTCGTTTGGGTCAGTTTCGTTACTGCACCGAAAACCATGCCGGGGTTGCATTTAATGCACCGATTCGGGTCGGAAACGAAGCGCTGCACGGAATCATCCAGAAACAAAACGAACGCACCCTATCCACATTTTTGGACCGAATAGTGATGTTTTCGTTCGTTTGTGTCAGTTTGGTTACTGCACCGAAAACCATGCCGGGGTTGCATTTAATGCACCGATTCGGGTCGGAAACGAAACGATGCAAAGAATCGGATAGAAACGAAACGAACGCACATAATTCACTTTTTTGGACCCAATAGTGATGTTTTGGTTCATTTGGGTCAGTTTCGTTACTGCACCGAAAACCATGCCGGGGTTGCATTTAATGCACCGATTCGGGTCGGAAACGAAACGATGCAAAGAATCGGCTAGAAACGAAACGAATGCACCCAATTCACTTTTTTGGACCCAATAGTGATGTTTTGGTTCGTTTGGGTCAGTTTCGTTACTGCACCGAAAATCATGCCGGGGTTGCATTTAATGCACCGATTTGGGTCGGAAACGAAACGATGCACGGAATCGTCCAGAAACGAAAGGAACGCACCCTATCCCCTTTTTTGGACCGAATAGTGATATTTTGGTTCGTTTGGGTCAGTTTCGTTACTGCACCGAAAACCATGCCGGGGTTGCATATAATGCACCGATTCGGGTAGGAAACGAAACGATGCACTGAATCAGCTAGAAACAAAACGAATTCACCCAATTCACTTTTTTGGACCCAATAGTGATGTTTTGGTTCGTTTGGGTCAGTTTCTTACTACACCGAAAAACATACCGGGGTTGCATTTAATGCACCGATTCAGGTTAGAAATGAAACGATGCACGGAATCGGCTACAAACAAAACGAACGCACATAATTCAATTTTTTGGACCCAATAGTGATGTTTTGGTTCGTTTGGGTCAGTTTCGGTACTGCATCGAAAACCATGCCGGGGTTGCATTTAATGCACCGATTCGGGTCGGAAACGAAACGCTACACGGAATCATCCAGAAACAAAACGAACGCACCCTATCCACATTTTTGGACCGAATAGTGATGTTTTCGTTCGTTTGGGTCAGTTTGGTTACTGCACCGAAAACCATGCCGGGGTTGCATTTAATGCACCGATTCGGGTCGGAAACGAAACGATGCAAAGAATCGGATAGAAACGAAACGAACGCACATAATTCACTTTTTTGGACCCAATAGTGATGTTTTGGTTCGTTTGGGTCAGTTTCGTTACTGCACCGAAAACCATGCCGGGGTTGCATTTAATGCACCGATTCGGGTCGCAAACGAAACGATGCAAAGAATCGGCTAGAAACGAAACGAATGCACCCAATTCACTTTTTTGGACCCAATAGTGATGTTTTGGTTCGTTTGGGTCAGTTTCGTTACTGCACCGAAAACCATGCCGGGGTTGCATTTAATGCACCGATTCGGGTCGGAAACGAAACGATGCAAAGAATCGGCTAGAAACGAAACGAATGCACCCAATTCACTTTTTTGGACCCAATAGTGATGTTTTGGTTCGTTTGGGTCTGTTTCGTTACTGCACCGAAAACCATGCCGGTGTTGCATTTAATGCACCGATTCGGGTTGGAAACGAAACGATGCACGGAATCGTCTATAAATGAAAGGAGCGCACCCTATCCACTTTTTTGGACCGAATAGTGATGTTTTGGTTCGTTTGGGTCAGTTTGGTTACTGCACCGAAAGCCATGCCGGGGTTGCATTTAATGCACCGATTCGGGTCGGAAACGAAACGATGCAAAGAATCGGCTAGAAACGAAACGAATGCACCCAATTCACTTTTTTGGACCCAATAGTGATGTTTTGGTTCGTTTGGGTCAGTTTCGTTACTGCACTGAAAACCATGCCTGGGTTGCATTTAATGCACCGATTCGGTCGGAAACGAAACGATGCACGGAATCGTCCAGAAACGAAAGGAACGCACCCTATCCACTTTTTTCGACCCAATAGTGATGTTTTGGTTCGTTTGGGTCAGTTTCGTTACTGCACCGAAAACCATGCCGGGGTTGCATTTAATGCACCGATTCGGGTCGGAAACGAAACGGTGCACGGGATCGGCTAGAAATGAAACGAACGCACCCAATTCACTTTTTTGGACCCAATAGTGATGTTTTGGTTCGTTTGGGTCAGTTTCGTTACTACACCGAAAACCATGCCGGGGTTGCATTTAATGCACCGATTCGGGTCAGAAATGAAACGATCCACGGAATCGGCTACAAACAAAACGAACGCACAGAATTCAATTTTTTGGACCCAATAGTGATGTTTTGGTTCGTTTGGGTCAGTTTCGTTACTGCACCGAAAACCATGCTGGGGTTGCATTTAATGCACCGATTCGGGTCAGAAATCAAACGATGCACGGAATCGGCTAGAAACGAGATGAACGCACCCAATTCACTTTTTTGGACCCAATAGTGATGTTTTGGTTCGTTTGGGTCAGTTTCGTTACTGCACCGAAAACCATGCCGGGGTTGCATTTAATGCACCGATTCGGGTCGGAAACGAAACGCTGCACGGGATCATCCAGAAACAAAACGAACGCACCCTATCCACATTTTTGGACCGAATAGTGATGTTTTGGTTCGTTTGGGTCAGTTTGGTTACTGCACCGAAAACCATGCCGGGGTTGCATTTAATGCACCGATTCGGGTCGGAAACGAAACGGTGCACGGGATCGGCTAGAAATGAAACGAACGCACCCAATTCACTTTTTTGGACCCAATAGTGATGTTTTGGTTCGTTTGGGTCAGTTTCGTTACTACACCGAAAACCATGCCGGGGTTGCATTTAATGCACCGATTCGGGTCAGAAATGAAACGATCCACGGAATCGGCTACAAACAAAACGAACGCACAGAATTCAATTTTTTGGACCCAATAGTGATGTTTTGGTTCGTTTGGGTCTGTTTCGTTACTGCACCGAAAACCATGCCGGTGTTGCATTTAATGCACCGATTCGGGTCGGAAACGAAACGATGCACGGAATCGTCTATAAATGAAAGGAGCGCACCCTATCCACTTTTTTGGACCGAATAGTGATGTTTTGGTTCGTTTGGGTCAGTTTGGTTACTGCACCGAAAGCCATGCCGGGGTTGCATTTAATGCACCGATTCGGGTCGGAAACGAAACGATGCAAAGAATCGGCTAGAAACGAAACGAATGCACCCTATCCACTTTTTTAGACCCAATAGTGATGTTTTGGTTCGTTTGGGTCAGTTTCGTTACTGCACCGAAAACCATGTCGGGCTTGCATTTAATGCACCAATTCGAGTCGGAAACGAAACGATGCACGGAATCGTCCAGAAACGAAAGGAACGCACCCTATCCACTTTTTTCGACCCAATAGTGATGTTTTGGTTCGTTTGGGTCAGTTTCGTTACTGCACCGAAAACCATGCCGGGGTTGCATTTAATGCACCGATTCGGGTCGGAAACGAAACGGTGCACGGGATCGGCTAGAAACGAAACGAACGCACCCAATTCACTTTTTTGGACCCAATAGTGATGTTTTGGTTCGTTTGGGTCAGTTTCGTTACTACACCGAAAACCATGCCGGGGTTGCATTTAATGCACCGATTCGGGTCAGAAATGAAACGATCCACGGAATCGGCTACAAACAAAACGAACGCACAGAATTCAATTTTTTGGACCGAATAGTGATGTTTTGGTTCGTTTGGGTCAGTTTCGTTACTGCACCGAAAACCATGCTGGGGTTGCATTTAATGCACCCATTCGGGTCAGAAATCAAACGATGCACGGAATCGGCTAGAAACGAGATGAACGCACCCAATTCACTTTTTTGGACCCAATAGTGATGTTTTGGTTCGTTTGGGTCAGTTTCGTTACTGCACCGAAAACCATGCCGGGGTTGCATTTAATGCACCGATTCGGGTCGGAAACGAAGCGCTGCACGGAATCATCCAGAAACAAAACGAACGCACCCTATCCACATTTTTGGACCGAATAGTGATGTTTTCGTTCGTTTGTGTCAGTTTGGTTACTGCACCGAAAACCATGCCGGGGTTGCATTTAATGCACCGATTCGGGTCGGAAACGAAACGATGCAAAGAATCGGATAGAAACGAAACGAACGCACATAATTCACTTTTTTGGACCCAATAGTGATGTTTTGGTTCATTTGGGTCAGTTTCGTTACTGCACCGAAAACCATGCCGGGGTTGCATTTAATGCACCGATTCGGGTCGGAAACGAAACGATGCAAAGAATCGGCTAGAAACGAAACGAATGCACCCAATTCACTTTTTTGGACCCAATAGTGATGTTTTGGTTCGTTTGGGTCAGTTTCGTTACTGCACCGAAAATCATGCCGGGGTTGCATTTAATGCACCGATTTGGGTCGGAAACGAAACGATGCACGGAATCGTCCAGAAACGAAAGGAACGCACCCTATCCCCTTTTTTGGACCGAATAGTGATATTTTGGTTCGTTTGGGTCAGTTTCGTTACTGCACCGAAAACCATGCCGGGGTTGCATATAATGCACCGATTCGGGTAGGAAACGAAACGATGCACTGAATCAGCTAGAAACAAAACGAATTCACCCAATTCACTTTTTTGGACCCAATAGTGATGTTTTGGTTCGTTTGGGTCAGTTTCTTACTACACCGAAAAACATACCGGGGTTGCATTTAATGCACCGATTCAGGTTAGAAATGAAACGATGCACGGAATCGGCTACAAACAAAACGAACGCACATAATTCAATTTTTTGGACCCAATAGTGATGTTTTGGTTCGTTTGGGTCAGTTTCGGTACTGCACCGAAAACCATGCCGGGGTTGCATTTAATGCACCGATTCGGGTCGGAAACGAAACGCTGCACGGAATCATCCAGAAACAAAACGAACGCACCCTATCCACATTTTTGGACCGAATAGTGATGTTTTCGTTCGTTTGGGTCAGTTTGGTTACTGCACCGAAAACCATGCCGGGGTTGCATTTAATGCACCGATTCGGGTCGGAAACGAAACGATGCAAAGAATCGGATAGAAACGAAACGAACGCACATAATTCACTTTTTTGGACCCAATAGTGATGTTTTGGTTCGTTTGGGTCAGTTTCGTTACTACACCGAAAACCATGCCGGGGTTGCATTTAATGCACCGATTCGGGTCAGAAATGAAACGATCCACGGAATCGGCTACAAACAAAACGAACGCACAGAATTCAATTTTTTGGACCCAATAGTGATGTTTTGGTTCGTTTGGGTCTGTTTCGTTACTGCACCGAAAACCATGCCGGTGTTGCATTTAATGCACCGATTCGGGTCGGAAACGAAACGATGCACGGAATCGTCTATAAATGAAAGGAGCGCACCCTATCCACTTTTTTGGACCGAATAGTGATGTTTTGGTTCGTTTGGGTCAGTTTGGTTACTGCACCGAAAGCCATGCCGGGGTTGCATTTAATGCACCGATTCGGGTCGGAAACGAAACGATGCAAAGAATCGGCTAGAAACGAAACGAATGCACCCTATCCACTTTTTTAGACCCAATAGTGATGTTTTGGTTCGTTTGGGTCAGTTTCGTTACTGCACCGAAAACCATGTCGGGCTTGCATTTAATGCACCAATTCGAGTCGGAAACGAAACGATGCACGGAATCGTCCAGAAACGAAAGGAACGCACCCTATCCACTTTTTTCGACCCAATAGTGATGTTTTGGTTCGTTTGGGTCAGTTTCGTTACTGCACCGAAAACCATGCCGGGGTTGCATTTAATGCACCGATTCGGGTCGGAAACGAAACGGTGCACGGGATCGGCTAGAAACGAAACGAACGCACCCAATTCACTTTTTTGGACCCAATAGTGATGTTTTGGTTCGTTTGGGTCAGTTTCGTTACTACACCGAAAACCATGCCGGGGTTGCATTTAATGCACCGATTCGGGTCAGAAATGAAACGATCCACGGAATCGGCTACAAACAAAACGAACGCACAGAATTCAATTTTTTGGACCCAATAGTGATGTTTTGGTTCGTTTGGGTCAGTTTAGTTACTGCACCGAAAACCATGCTGGGGTTGCATTTAATGCACCCATTCGGGTCAGAAATCAAACGATGCACGGAATCGGCTAGAAACGAGATGAACGCACCCAATTCACTTTTTTGGACCCAATAGTGATGTTTTGGTTCGTTTGGGTCAGTTTCGTTACTGCACCGAAAACCATGCCGGGGTTGCATTTAATGCACCGATTCGGGTCGGAAACGAAGCGCTGCACGGAATCATCCAGAAACAAAACGAACGCACCCTATCCACATTTTTGGACCGAATAGTGATGTTTTCGTTCGTTTGTGTCAGTTTGGTTACTGCACCGAAAACCATGCCGGGGTTGCATTTAATGCACCGATTCGGGTCGGAAACGAAACGATGCAAAGAATCGGATAGAAACGAAACGAACGCACATAATTCACTTTTTTGGACCCAATAGTGATGTTTTGGTTCATTTGGGTCAGTTTCGTTACTGCACCGAAAACCATGCCGGGGTTGCATTTAATGCACCGATTCGGGTCGGAAACGAAACGATGCAAAGAATCGGCTAGAAACGAAACGAATGCACCCAATTCACTTTTTTGGACCCAATAGTGATGTTTTGGTTCGTTTGGGTCAGTTTCGTTACTGCACCGAAAATCATGCCGGGGTTGCATTTAATGCACCGATTTGGGTCGGAAACGAAACGATGCACGGAATCGTCCAGAAACGAAAGGAACGCACCCTATCCCCTTTTTTGGACCGAATAGTGATATTTTGGTTCGTTTGGGTCAGTTTCGTTACTGCACCGAAAACCATGCCGGGGTTGCATATAATGCACCGATTCGGGTAGGAAACGAAACGATGCACTGAATCAGCTAGAAACAAAACGAATTCACCCAATTCACTTTTTTGGACCCAATAGTGATGTTTTGGTTCGTTTGGGTCAGTTTCTTACTACACCGAAAAACATACCGGGGTTGCATTTAATGCACCGATTCAGGTTAGAAATGAAACGATGCACGGAATCGGCTACAAACAAAACGAACGCACATAATTCAATTTTTTGGACCCAATAGTGATGTTTTGGTTCGTTTGGGTCAGTTTCGGTACTGCACCGAAAACCATGCCGGGGTTGCATTTAATGCACCGATTCGGGTCGGAAACGAAACGCTGCACGGAATCATCCAGAAACAAAACGAACGCACCCTATCCACATTTTTGGACCGAATAGTGATGTTTTCGTTCGTTTGGGTCAGTTTGGTTACTGCACCGAAAACCATGCCGGGGTTGCATTTAATGCACCGATTCGGGTCGGAAACGAAACGATGCAAAGAATCGGATAGAAACGAAACGAACGCACATAATTCACTTTTTTGGACCCAATAGTGATGTTTTGGTTCGTTTGGGTCAGTTTCGTTACTGCACCGAAAACCATGCCGGGGTTGCATTTAATGCACCGATTCGGGTCGCAAACGAAACGATGCAAAGAATCGGCTAGAAACGAAACGAATGCACCCAATTCACTTTTTTGGACCCAATAGTGATGTTTTGGTTCGTTTGGGTCAGTTTCGTTACTGCACCGAAAACCATGCCGGGGTTGCATTTAATGCACCGATTCGGGTCGGAAACGAAACGATGCAAAGAATCGGCTAGAAACGAAACGAATGCACCCAATTCACTTTTTTGGACCCAATAGTGATGTTTTGGTTCGTTTGGGTCTGTTTCGTTACTGCACCGAAAACCATGCCGGTGTTGCATTTAATGCACCGATTCGGGTTGGAAACGAAACGATGCACGGAATCGTCTATAAATGAAAGGAGCGCACCCTATCCACTTTTTTGGACCGAATAGTGATGTTTTGGTTCGTTTGGGTCAGTTTGGTTACTGCACCGAAAGCCATGCCGGGGTTGCATTTAATGCACCGATTCGGGTCGGAAACGAAACGATGCAAAGAATCGGCTAGAAACGAAACGAATGCACCCAATTCACTTTTTTGGACCCAATAGTGATGTTTTGGTTCGTTTGGGTCAGTTTCGTTACTGCACTGAAAACCATGCCTGGGTTGCATTTAATGCACCGATTCGGTCGGAAACGAAACGATGCACGGAATCGTCCAGAAACGAAAGGAACGCACCCTATCCACTTTTTTCGACCCAATAGTGATGTTTTGGTTCGTTTGGGTCAGTTTCGTTACTGCACCGAAAACCATGCCGGGGTTGCATTTAATGCACCGATTCGGGTCGGAAACGAAACGGTGCACGGGATCGGCTAGAAATGAAACGAACGCACCCAATTCACTTTTTTGGACCCAATAGTGATGTTTTGGTTCGTTTGGGTCAGTTTCGTTACTACACCGAAAACCATGCCGGGGTTGCATTTAATGCACCGATTCGGGTCAGAAATGAAACGATCCACGGAATCGGCTACAAACAAAACGAACGCACAGAATTCAATTTTTTGGACCCAATAGTGATGTTTTGGTTCGTTTGGGTCAGTTTCGTTACTGCACCGAAAACCATGCTGGGGTTGCATTTAATGCACCGATTCGGGTCAGAAATCAAACGATGCACGGAATCGGCTAGAAACGAGATGAACGCACCCAATTCACTTTTTTGGACCCAATAGTGATGTTTTGGTTCGTTTGGGTCAGTTTCGTTACTGCACCGAAAACCATGCCGGGGTTGCATTTAATGCACCGATTCGGGTCGGAAACGAAACGCTGCACGGGATCATCCAGAAACAAAACGAACGCACCCTATCCACATTTTTGGACCGAATAGTGATGTTTTGGTTCGTTTGGGTCAGTTTGGTTACTGCACCGAAAACCATGCCGGGGTTGCATTTAATGCACCGATTCGGGTCGGAAACGAAACGGTGCACGGGATCGGCTAGAAATGAAACGAACGCACCCAATTCACTTTTTTGGACCCAATAGTGATGTTTTGGTTCGTTTGGGTCAGTTTCGTTACTACACCGAAAACCATGCCGGGGTTGCATTTAATGCACCGATTCGGGTCAGAAATGAAACGATCCACGGAATCGGCTACAAACAAAACGAACGCACAGAATTCAATTTTTTGGACCCAATAGTGATGTTTTGGTTCGTTTGGGTCTGTTTCGTTACTGCACCGAAAACCATGCCGGTGTTGCATTTAATGCACCGATTCGGGTCGGAAACGAAACGATGCACGGAATCGTCTATAAATGAAAGGAGCGCACCCTATCCACTTTTTTGGACCGAATAGTGATGTTTTGGTTCGTTTGGGTCAGTTTGGTTACTGCACCGAAAGCCATGCCGGGGTTGCATTTAATGCACCGATTCGGGTCGGAAACGAAACGATGCAAAGAATCGGCTAGAAACGAAACGAATGCACCCTATCCACTTTTTTAGACCCAATAGTGATGTTTTGGTTCGTTTGGGTCAGTTTCGTTACTGCACCGAAAACCATGTCGGGCTTGCATTTAATGCACCAATTCGAGTCGGAAACGAAACGATGCACGGAATCGTCCAGAAACGAAAGGAACGCACCCTATCCACTTTTTTCGACCCAATAGTGATGTTTTGGTTCGTTTGGGTCAGTTTCGTTACTGCACCGAAAACCATGCCGGGGTTGCATTTAATGCACCGATTCGGGTCGGAAACGAAACGGTGCACGGGATCGGCTAGAAACGAAACGAACGCACCCAATTCACTTTTTTGGACCCAATAGTGATGTTTTGGTTCGTTTGGGTCAGTTTCGTTACTACACCGAAAACCATGCCGGGGTTGCATTTAATGCACCGATTCGGGTCAGAAATGAAACGATCCACGGAATCGGCTACAAACAAAACGAACGCACAGAATTCAATTTTTTGGACCCAATAGTGATGTTTTGGTTCGTTTGGGTCAGTTTCGTTACTGCACCGAAAACCATGCTGGGGTTGCATTTAATGCACCCATTCGGGTCAGAAATCAAACGATGCACGGAATCGGCTAGAAACGAGATGAACGCACCCAATTCACTTTTTTGGACCCAATAGTGATGTTTTGGTTCGTTTGGGTCAGTTTCGTTACTGCACCGAAAACCATGCCGGGGTTGCATTTAATGCACCGATTCGGGTCGGAAACGAAGCGCTGCACGGAATCATCCAGAAACAAAACGAACGCACCCTATCCACATTTTTGGACCGAATAGTGATGTTTTCGTTCGTTTGTGTCAGTTTGGTTACTGCACCGAAAACCATGCCGGGGTTGCATTTAATGCACCGATTCGGGTCGGAAACGAAACGATGCAAAGAATCGGATAGAAACGAAACGAACGCACATAATTCACTTTTTTGGACCCAATAGTGATGTTTTGGTTCATTTGGGTCAGTTTCGTTACTGCACCGAAAACCATGCCGGGGTTGCATTTAATGCACCGATTCGGGTCGGAAACGAAACGATGCAAAGAATCGGCTAGAAACGAAACGAATGCACCCAATTCACTTTTTTGGACCCAATAGTGATGTTTTGGTTCGTTTGGGTCAGTTTCGTTACTGCACCGAAAATCATGCCGGGGTTGCATTTAATGCACCGATTTGGGTCGGAAACGAAACGATGCACGGAATCGTCCAGAAACGAAAGGAACGCACCCTATCCCCTTTTTTGGACCGAATAGTGATATTTTGGTTCGTTTGGGTCAGTTTCGTTACTGCACCGAAAACCATGCCGGGGTTGCATATAATGCACCGATTCGGGTAGGAAACGAAACGATGCACTGAATCAGCTAGAAACAAAACGAATTCACCCAATTCACTTTTTTGGACCCAATAGTGATGTTTTGGTTCGTTTGGGTCAGTTTCTTACTACACCGAAAAACATACCGGGGTTGCATTTAATGCACCGATTCAGGTTAGAAATGAAACGATGCACGGAATCGGCTACAAACAAAACGAACGCACATAATTCAATTTTTTGGACCCAATAGTGATGTTTTGGTTCGTTTGGGTCAGTTTCGGTACTGCACCGAAAACCATGCCGGGGTTGCATTTAATGCACCGATTCGGGTCGGAAACGAAACGCTGCACGGAATCATCCAGAAACAAAACGAACGCACCCTATCCACATTTTTGGACCGAATAGTGATGTTTTCGTTCGTTTGGGTCAGTTTGGTTACTGCACCGAAAACCATGCCGGGGTTGCATTTAATGCACCGATTCGGGTCGGAAACGAAACGATGCAAAGAATCGGATAGAAACGAAACGAACGCACATAATTCACTTTTTTGGACCCAATAGTGATGTTTTGGTTCGTTTGGGTCAGTTTCGTTACTACACCGAAAACCATGCCGGGGTTGCATTTAATGCACCGATTCGGGTCAGAAATGAAACGATCCACGGAATCGGCTACAAACAAAACGAACGCACAGAATTCAATTTTTTGGACCCAATAGTGATGTTTTGGTTCGTTTGGGTCTGTTTCGTTACTGCACCGAAAACCATGCCGGTGTTGCATTTAATGCACCGATTCGGGTCGGAAACGAAACGATGCACGGAATCGTCTATAAATGAAAGGAGCGCACCCTATCCACTTTTTTGGACCGAATAGTGATGTTTTGGTTCGTTTGGGTCAGTTTGGTTACTGCACCGAAAGCCATGCCGGGGTTGCATTTAATGCACCGATTCGGGTCGGAAACGAAACGATGCAAAGAATCGGCTAGAAACGAAACGAATGCACCCTATCCACTTTTTTAGACCCAATAGTGATGTTTTGGTTCGTTTGGGTCAGTTTCGTTACTGCACCGAAAACCATGTCGGGCTTGCATTTAATGCACCAATTCGAGTCGGAAACGAAACGATGCACGGAATCGTCCAGAAACGAAAGGAACGCACCCTATCCACTTTTTTCGACCCAATAGTGATGTTTTGGTTCGTTTGGGTCAGTTTCGTTACTGCACCGAAAACCATGCCGGGGTTGCATTTAATGCACCGATTCGGGTCGGAAACGAAACGGTGCACGGGATCGGCTAGAAACGAAACGAACGCACCCAATTCACTTTTTTGGACCCAATAGTGATGTTTTGGTTCGTTTGGGTCAGTTTCGTTACTACACCGAAAACCATGCCGGGGTTGCATTTAATGCACCGATTCGGGTCAGAAATGAAACGATCCACGGAATCGGCTACAAACAAAACGAACGCACAGAATTCAATTTTTTGGACCCAATAGTGATGTTTTGGTTCGTTTGGGTCAGTTTAGTTACTGCACCGAAAACCATGCTGGGGTTGCATTTAATGCACCCATTCGGGTCAGAAATCAAACGATGCACGGAATCGGCTAGAAACGAGATGAACGCACCCAATTCACTTTTTTGGACCCAATAGTGATGTTTTGGTTCGTTTGGGTCAGTTTCGTTACTGCACCGAAAACCATGCCGGGGTTGCATTTAATGCACCGATTCGGGTCGGAAACGAAGCGCTGCACGGAATCATCCAGAAACAAAACGAACGCACCCTATCCACATTTTTGGACCGAATAGTGATGTTTTCGTTCGTTTGTGTCAGTTTGGTTACTGCACCGAAAACCATGCCGGGGTTGCATTTAATGCACCGATTCGGGTCGGAAACGAAACGATGCAAAGAATCGGATAGAAACGAAACGAACGCACATAATTCACTTTTTTGGACCCAATAGTGATGTTTTGGTTCATTTGGGTCAGTTTCGTTACTGCACCGAAAACCATGCCGGGGTTGCATTTAATGCACCGATTCGGGTCGGAAACGAAACGATGCAAAGAATCGGCTAGAAACGAAACGAATGCACCCAATTCACTTTTTTGGACCCAATAGTGATGTTTTGGTTCGTTTGGGTCAGTTTCGTTACTGCACCGAAAATCATGCCGGGGTTGCATTTAATGCACCGATTTGGGTCGGAAACGAAACGATGCACGGAATCGTCCAGAAACGAAAGGAACGCACCCTATCCCCTTTTTTGGACCGAATAGTGATATTTTGGTTCGTTTGGGTCAGTTTCGTTACTGCACCGAAAACCATGCCGGGGTTGCATATAATGCACCGATTCGGGTAGGAAACGAAACGATGCACTGAATCAGCTAGAAACAAAACGAATTCACCCAATTCACTTTTTTGGACCCAATAGTGATGTTTTGGTTCGTTTGGGTCAGTTTCTTACTACACCGAAAAACATACCGGGGTTGCATTTAATGCACCGATTCAGGTTAGAAATGAAACGATGCACGGAATCGGCTACAAACAAAACGAACGCACATAATTCAATTTTTTGGACCCAATAGTGATGTTTTGGTTCGTTTGGGTCAGTTTCGGTACTGCACCGAAAACCATGCCGGGGTTGCATTTAATGCACCGATTCGGGTCGGAAACGAAACGCTGCACGGAATCATCCAGAAACAAAACGAACGCACCCTATCCACATTTTTGGACCGAATAGTGATGTTTTCGTTCGTTTGGGTCAGTTTGGTTACTGCACCGAAAACCATGCCGGGGTTGCATTTAATGCACCGATTCGGGTCGGAAACGAAACGATGCAAAGAATCGGATAGAAACGAAACGAACGCACATAATTCACTTTTTTGGACCCAATAGTGATGTTTTGGTTCGTTTGGGTCAGTTTCGTTACTGCACCGAAAACCATGCCGGGGTTGCATTTAATGCACCGATTCGGGTCGCAAACGAAACGATGCAAAGAATCGGCTAGAAACGAAACGAATGCACCCAATTCACTTTTTTGGACCCAATAGTGATGTTTTGGTTCGTTTGGGTCAGTTTCGTTACTGCACCGAAAACCATGCCGGGGTTGCATTTAATGCACCGATTCGGGTCGGAAACGAAACGATGCAAAGAATCGGCTAGAAACGAAACGAATGCACCCAATTCACTTTTTTGGACCCAATAGTGATGTTTTGGTTCGTTTGGGTCTGTTTCGTTACTGCACCGAAAATCATGCCGGGGTTGCATTTAATGCACCGATTTGGGTCTGAAACGAAACGATGCACGGAATCGTCCAGAAACGAAAGGAACGCACCCTATCCCCTTTTTTGGACCGAATAGTGATATTTTGGTTCGTTTGGGTCAGTTTCGTTACTGCACCGAAAACCATGCCGGGGTTGCATATAATGCACCGATTCGGGTAGGAAACGAAACGATGCACTGAATCAGCTAGAAACAAAACGAAGTCACCCAATTCACTTTTTTGGACCCAATAGTGATGTTTTGGTTCGTTTGGGTCAGTTTCGTTACTACACCGAAAACCATGCCGGGGTTGCATTTAATGCACCGATTCGGGTCAGAAATGAAACGATCCACGGAATCGGCTACAAACAAAACGAACGCACATAATTCAATTTTTTGGACCCAATAGTGATGTTTTGGTTCGTTTGGGTCAGTTTCGTTACTGCACCGAAAACCATGCCGGGGTTGCATTTAATGCACCGATTCGGGTCGGAAACGAAACGATGCAAAGAATCGGCTAGAAACGAAACGAATGCACCCAATTCACTTTTTTGGACCCAATAGTGATGTTTTGGTTCGTTTGGGTCAGTTTCGTTACTGCACCGAAAACCATGCCGGGGTTGCATTTAATGCACCGATTCGGGTCGGAAACGAAGCGCTGCACGGAATCATCCAGAAACAAAACGAACGCACCCTATCCACATTTTTGGACCGAATAGTGATGTTTTCGTTCGTTTGGGTCAGTTTGGTTACTGCACCGAAAACCATGCCGGGGTTGCATTTAATGCACCGATTCGGGTCGGAAACGAAACGATGCAAAGAATCGGATAGAAACGAAACGAACGCACATAATTCACTTTTTTGGACCCAATAGTGATGTTTTGGTTCGTTTGGGTCAGTTTCGTTACTGCACCGAAAACCATGCCGGGGTTGCATTTAATGCACCGATTCGGGTCGCAAACGAAACGATGCAAAGAATCGGCTAGAAACGAAACGAATGCACCCAATTCACTTTTTTGGACCCAATAGTGATGTTTTGGTTCGTTTGGGTCAGTTTCGTTACTGCACCGAAAACCATGCCGGGGTTGCATTTAATGCACCGATTCGGGTCGGAAACGAAACGATGCAAAGAATCGGCTAGAAACGAAACGAATGCACCCAATTCACTTTTTTGGACCCAATAGTGATGTTTTGGTTCGTTTGGGTCTGTTTCGTTACTGCACCGAAAACCATGCCGGTGTTGCATTTAATGCACCGATTCGGGTCGGAAACGAAACGATGCACGGAATCGTCTATAAATGAAAGGAGCGCACCCTATCCACTTGTTTGGACCGAATAGTGATGTTTTGGTTCGTTTGGGTCAGTTTGGTTACTGCACCGAAAGCCATGCCGGGGTTGCATTTAATGCACCGATTCGGGTCGGAAACGAAACGATGCAAAGAATCGGCTAGAAACGAAACGAATGCACCCAATTCACTTTTTTGGACCCAATAGTGATGTTTTGGTTCGTTTGGGTCAGTTTCGTTACTGCACTGAAAACCATGCCTGGGTTGCATTTAATGCACCGATTCGGTCGGAAACGAAACGATGCACGGAATCGTCCAGAAACGAAAGGAACGCACCCTATCCACTTTTTTCGACCCAATAGTGATGTTTTGGTTCGTTTGGGTCAGTTTCGTTACTGCACCGAAAACCATGCCGGGGTTGCATTTAATGCACCGATTCGGGTCGGAAACGAAACGGTGCACGGGATCGGCTAGAAATGAAACGAACGCACCCAATTCACTTTTTTGGACCCAATAGTGATGTTTTGGTTCGTTTGGGTCAGTTTCGTTACTACACCGAAAACCATGCCGGGGTTGCATTTAATGCACCGATTCGGGTCAGAAATGAAACGATCCACGGAATCGGCTACAAACAAAACGAACGCACAGAATTCAATTTTTTGGACCCAATAGTGATGTTTTGGTTCGTTTGGGTCAGTTTCGTTACTGCACCGAAAACCATGCTAGGGTTGCATTTAATGCACCGATTCGGGTCAGAAATCAAACGATGCACGGAATCGGCTAGAAACGAGATGAACGCACCCAATTCACTTTTTTGGACCCAATAGTGATGTTTTGGTTCGTTTGGGTCAGTTTCGTTACTGCACCGAAAACCATGCCGGGGTTGCATTTAATGCACCGATTCGGGTCGGAAACGAAACGCTGCACGGGATCATCCAGAAACAAAACGAACGCACCCTATCCACATTTTTGGACCGAATAGTGATGTTTTGGTTCGTTTGGGTCAGTTTGGTTACTGCACCGAAAACCATGCCGGGGTTGCATTTAATGCACCGATTCGGGTCGGAAACGAAACGATGCAAAGAATCGGCTAGAAACAAAACGAATGCACCCTATCCACTTTTTTAGACCCAATAGTGATGTTTTGGTTCGTTTGGGTCAGTTTCGTTACTGCACCGAAAACCATGTCGGGCTTGCATTTAATGCACCAATTCGAGTCGGAAACGAAACGATGCACGGAATCGTCCAGAAACGAAAGGAACGCACCCTATCCACTTTTTTCGACCCAATAGTGATGTTTTGGTTCGTTTGGGTCAGTTTCGTTACTGCACCGAAAACCATGCCGGGGTTGCATTTAATGCACCGATTCGGGTCGGAAACGAAACGGTGCACGGGATCGGCTAGAAACGAAACGAACGCACCCAATTCACTTTTTTGGACCCAATAGTGATGTTTTGGTTCGTTTGGGTCAGTTTCGTTACTACACCGAAAACCATGCCGGGGTTGCATTTAATGCACCGATTCGGGTCAGAAATGAAACGATCCACGGAATCGGCTACAAACAAAACGAACGCACAGAATTCAATTTTTTGGACCCAATAGTGATGTTTTGGTTCGTTTGGGTCAGTTTCGTTACTGCACCGAAAACCATGCTGGGGTTGCATTTAATGCACCCATTCGGGTCAGAAATCAAACGATGCACGGAATCGGCTAGAAACGAGATGAACGCACCCAATTCACTTTTTTGGACCCAATAGTGATGTTTTGGTTCGTTTGGGTCAGTTTCGTTACTGCACCGAAAACCATGCCGGGGTTGCATTTAATGCACCGATTCGGGTCGGAAACGAAACGATGCAAAGAATCGGCTAGAAACGAAACGAATGCACCCAATTCACTTTTTTGGACCCAATAGTGATGTTTTGGTTCGTTTGGGTCAGTTTCGTTACTGCACCGAAAATCATGCCGGGGTTGCATTTAATGCACCGATTTGGGTCGGAAACGAAACGATGCACGGAATCGTCCAGAAACGAAAGGAACGCACCCTATCCCCTTTTTTGGACCGAATAGTGATATTTTGGTTCGTTTGGGTCAGTTTCGTTACTGCACCGAAAACCATGCCGGGGTTGCATATAATGCACCGATTCGGGTAGGAAACGAAACGATGCACTGAATCAGCTAGAAACAAAACGAATTCACCCAATTCACTTTTTTGGACCCAATAGTGATGTTTTGGTTCGTTTGGGTCAGTTTCTTACTACACCGAAAAACATACCGGGGTTGCATTTAATGCACCGATTCAGGTTAGAAATGAAACGATGCACGGAATCGGCTACAAACAAAACGAACGCACATAATTCAATTTTTTGGACCCAATAGTGATGTTTTGGTTCGTTTGGGTCAGTTTCGGTACTGCACCGAAAACCATGCCGGGGTTGCATTTAATGCACCGATTCGGGTCGGAAACGAAACGATGCACGGAATCATCCAGAAACGAAACGAACGCACCCTATTCACTTTTTTGGACCCAATAGTGATGTTTTGGTTCGTTTGGGTCAGTTTCGTTACTGCACCGAAAACCATGCCGGGGTTGCATTTAATGCACCGATTCGGGTCGGAAACGAAACGCTGCAAAGAATCGGCTAGAAACAAAACGAATGCACCCTATCCACTTTTTTAGACCCAATAGTGATGTTTTGGTTCGTTTGGGTCAGTTTCGTTACTGCACCGAAAACCATGTCGGGCTTGCATTTAATGCACCAATTCGAGTCGGAAACGAAACGATGCACGGAATCGTCCAGAAACGAAAGGAACGCACCCTATCCACTTTTTTCGACCCAATAGTGATGTTTTGGTTCGTTTGGGTCAGTTTCGTTACTGCACCGAAAACCATGCCGGGGTTGCATTTAATGCACCGATTCGGGTCGGAAACGAAACGGTGCACGGGATCGGCTAGAAACGAAACGAACGCACCCAATTCACTTTTTTGGACCCAATAGTGATGTTTTGGTTCGTTTGGGTCAGTTTCGTTACTACACCGAAAACCATGCCGGGGTTGCATTTAATGCACCGATTCGGGTCAGAAATGAAACGATCCACGGAATCGGCTACAAACAAAACGAACGCACAGAATTCAATTTTTTGGACCCAATAGTGATGTTTTGGTTCGTTTGGGTCAGTTTCGTTACTGCACCGAAAACCATGCTGGGGTTGCATTTAATGCACCCATTCGGGTCAGAAATCAAACGATGCACGGAATCGGCTAGAAACGAGATGAACGCACCCAATTCACTTTTTTGGACCCAATAGTGATGTTTTGGTTCGTTTGGGTCAGTTTCGTTACTGCACCGAAAACCATGCCGGGGTTGCATTTAATGCACCGATTCGGGTCGGAAACGAAACGATGCAAAGAATCGGCTAGAAACGAAACGAATGCACCCAATTCACTTTTTTGGACCCAATAGTGATGTTTTGGTTCGTTTGGGTCAGTTTCGTTACTGCACCGAAAATCATGCCGGGGTTGCATTTAATGCACCGATTTGGGTCGGAAACGAAACGATGCACGGAATCGTCCAGAAACGAAAGGAACGCACCCTATCCCCTTTTTTGGACCGAATAGTGATATTTTGGTTCGTTTGGGTCAGTTTCGTTACTGCACCGAAAACCATGCCGGGGTTGCATATAATGCACCGATTCGGGTAGGAAACGAAACGATGCACTGAATCAGCTAGAAACAAAACGAATTCACCCAATTCACTTTTTTGGACCCAATAGTGATGTTTTGGTTCGTTTGGGTCAGTTTCTTACTACACCGAAAAACATACCGGGGTTGCATTTAATGCACCGATTCAGGTTAGAAATGAAACGATGCACGGAATCGGCTACAAACAAAACGAACGCACATAATTCAATTTTTTGGACCCAATAGTGATGTTTTGGTTCGTTTGGGTCAGTTTCGGTACTGCACCGAAAACCATGCCGGGGTTGCATTTAATGCACCGATTCGGGTCGGAAACGAAACGATGCACGGAATCATCCAGAAACGAAACGAACGCACCCTATTCACTTTTTTGGACCCAATAGTGATGTTTTGGTTCGTTTGGGTCAGTTTCGTTACTGCACCGAAAACCATGCCGGGGTTGCATTTAATGCACCGATTCGGGTCGGAAACGAAACGCTGCACGGGATCATCCAGAAACAAAACGAACGCACCCTATCCACATTTTTGGACCGAATAGTGATGTTTTGGTTCGTTTGGGTCAGTTTGGTTACTGCACCGAAAACCATGCCGGGGTTGCATTTAATGCACCGATTCGGGTCGGAAACGAAACGATGCAAAGAATCGGCTAGAAACGAAACGAATGCACCCTATCCACTTTTTTAGACCCAATAGTGATGTTTTGGTTCGTTTGGGTCAGTTTCGTTACTGCACCGAAAACCATGTCGGGCTTGCATTTAATGCACCAATTCGAGTCGGAAACGAAACGATGCACGGAATCGTCCAGAAACGAAAGGAACGCACCCTATCCACTTTTTTCGACCCAATAGTGATGTTTTGGTTCGTTTGGGTCAGTTTCGTTACTGCACCGAAAACCATGCCGGGGTTGCATTTAATGCACCGATTCGGGTCGGAAACGAAACGGTGCACGGGATCGGCTAGAAACGAAACGAACGCACCCAATTCACTTTTTTGGACCCAATAGTGATGTTTTGGTTCGTTTGGGTCAGTTTCGTTACTACACCGAAAACCATGCCGGGGTTGCATTTAATGCACCGATTCGGGTCAGAAATGAAACGATCCACGGAATCGGCTACAAACAAAACGAACGCACAGAATTCAATTTTTTGGACCCAATAGTGATGTTTTGGTTCGTTTGGGTCAGTTTCGTTACTGCACCGAAAATCATGCCGGGGTTGCATTTAATGCACCGATTTGGGTCGGAAACGAAACGATGCACGGAATCGTCCAGAAACGAAAGGAACGCACCCTATCCCCTTTTTTGGACCGAATAGTGATATTTTGGTTCGTTTGGGTCAGTTTCGTTACTGCACCGAAAACCATGCCGGGGTTGCATATAATGCACCGATTCGGGTAGGAAACGAAACGATGCACTGAATCAGCTAGAAACAAAACGAATTCACCCAATTCACTTTTTTGGACCCAATAGTGATGTTTTGGTTCGTTTGGGTCAGTTTCGTTACTGCACCGAAAACCATGCCGGGGTTGCATTTAATGCACCGATTCGGGTCGGAAACGAAACGATGCAAAGAATCGGCTAGAAACGAAACGAATGCACCCAATTCACTTTTTTGGACCCAATAGTGATGTTTTGGTTCGTTTGGGTCTGTTTCGTTACTGCACCGAAAATCATGCCGGGGTTGCATTTAATGCACCGATTTGGGTCGGAAACGAAACGATGCACGGAATCGTCCAGAAACGAAAGGAACGCACCCTATCCCCTTTTTTGGACCGAATAGTGATATTTTGGTTCGTTTGGGTCAGTTTCGTTACTGCACCGAAAACCATGCCGGGGTTGCATATAATGCACCGATTCGGGTAGGAAACGAAACGATGCACTGAATCAGCTAGAAACAAAACGAAGTCACCCAATTCACTTTTTTGGACCCAATAGTGATGTTTTGGTTCGTTTGGGTCAGTTTCGTTACTACACCGAAAACCATGCCGGGGTTGCATTTAATGCACCGATTCGGGTCAGAAATGAAACGATCCACGGAATCGGCTACAAACAAAACGAACGCACATAATTCAATTTTTTGGACCCAATAGTGATGTTTTGGTTCGTTTGGGTCAGTTTCGTTACTGCACCGAAAACCATGCCGGGGTTGCATTTAATGCACCGATTCGGGTCGGAAACGAAACGATGCAAAGAATCGGCTAGAAACGAAACGAATGCACCCAATTCACTTTTTTGGACCCAATAGTGATGTTTTGGTTCGTTTGGGTCAGTTTCGTTACTGCACCGAAAACCATGCCGGGGTTGCATTTAATGCACCGATTCGGGTCGGAAACGAAGCGCTGCACGGAATCATCCAGAAACAAAACGAACGCACCCTATCCACATTTTTGGACCGAATAGTGATGTTTTCGTTCGTTTGGGTCAGTTTGGTTACTGCACCGAAAACCATGCCGGGGTTGCATTTAATGCACCGATTCGGGTCGGAAACGAAACGATGCAAAGAATCGGATAGAAACGAAACGAACGCACATAATTCACTTTTTTGGACCCAATAGTGATGTTTTGGTTCGTTTGGGTCAGTTTCGTTACTGCACCGAAAACCATGCCGGGGTTGCATTTAATGCACCGATTCGGGTCGCAAACGAAACGATGCAAAGAATCGGCTAGAAACGAAACGAATGCACCCAATTCACTTTTTTGGACCCAATAGTGATGTTTTGGTTCGTTTGGGTCAGTTTCGTTACTGCACCGAAAACCATGCCGGGGTTGCATTTAATGCACCGATTCGGGTCGGAAACGAAACGATGCAAAGAATCGGCTAGAAACGAAACGAATGCACCCAATTCACTTTTTTGGACCCAATAGTGATGTTTTGGTTCGTTTGGGTCTGTTTCGTTACTGCACCGAAAACCATGCCGGTGTTGCATTTAATGCACCGATTCGGGTCGGAAACGAAACGATGCACGGAATCGTCTATAAATGAAAGGAGCGCACCCTATCCACTTTTTTGGACCGAATAGTGATGTTTTGGTTCGTTTGGGTCAGTTTGGTTACTGCACCGAAAGCCATGCCGGGGTTGCATTTAATGCACCGATTCGGGTCGGAAACGAAACGATGCAAAGAATCGGCTAGAAACGAAACGAATGCACCCAATTCACTTTTTTGGACCCAATAGTGATGTTTTGGTTCGTTTGGGTCAGTTTCGTTACTGCACTGAAAACCATGCCTGGGTTGCATTTAATGCACCGATTCGGTCGGAAACGAAACGATGCACGGAATCGTCCAGAAACGAAAGGAACGCACCCTATCCACTTTTTTCGACCCAATAGTGATGTTTTGGTTCGTTTGGGTCAGTTTCGTTACTGCACCGAAAACCATGCCGGGGTTGCATTTAATGCACCGATTCGGGTCGGAAACGAAACGGTGCACGGGATCGGCTAGAAATGAAACGAACGCACCCAATTCACTTTTTTGGACCCAATAGTGATGTTTTGGTTCGTTTGGGTCAGTTTCGTTACTACACCGAAAACCATGCCGGGGTTGCATTTAATGCACCGATTCGGGTCAGAAATGAAACGATCCACGGAATCGGCTACAAACAAAACGAACGCACAGAATTCAATTTTTTGGACCCAATAGTGATGTTTTGGTTCGTTTGGGTCAGTTTCGTTACTGCACCGAAAACCATGCTAGGGTTGCATTTAATGCACCGATTCGGGTCAGAAATCAAACGATGCACGGAATCGGCTAGAAACGAGATGAACGCACCCAATTCACTTTTTTGGACCCAATAGTGATGTTTTGGTTCGTTTGGGTCAGTTTCGTTACTGCACCGAAAACCATGCCGGGGTTGCATTTAATGCACCGATTCGGGTCGGAAACGAAACGCTGCACGGGATCATCCAGAAACAAAACGAACGCACCCTATCCACATTTTTGGACCGAATAGTGATGTTTTGGTTCGTTTGGGTCAGTTTGGTTACTGCACCGAAAACCATGCCGGGGTTGCATTTAATGCACCGATTCGGGTCGGAAACGAAACGATGCAAAGAATCGGCTAGAAACGAAACGAATGCACCCTATCCACTTTTTTAGACCCAATAGTGATGTTTTGGTTCGTTTGGGTCAGTTTCGTTACTGCACCGAAAACCATGTCGGGCTTGCATTTAATGCACCAATTCGAGTCGGAAACGAAACGATGCACGGAATCGTCCAGAAACGAAAGGAACGCACCCTATCCACTTTTTTCGACCCAATAGTGATGTTTTGGTTCGTTTGGGTCAGTTTCGTTACTGCACCGAAAACCATGCCGGGGTTGCATTTAATGCACCGATTCGGGTCGGAAACGAAACGGTGCACGGGATCGGCTAGAAACGAAACGAACGCACCCAATTCAATTTTTTGGACCCAATAGTGATGTTTTGGTTCGTTTGGGTCAGTTTCGTTACTGCACCGAAAACCATGCTGGGGTTGCATTTAATGCACCCATTCGGGTCAGAAATCAAACGATGCACGGAATCGGCTAGAAACGAGATGAACGCACCCAATTCACTTTTTTGGACCCAATAGTGATGTTTTGGTTCGTTTGGGTCAGTTTCGTTACTGCACCGAAAACCATGCCGGGGTTGCATTTAATGCACCGATTCGGGTCGGAAACGAAACGATGCAAAGAATCGGCTAGAAACGAAACGAATGCACCCAATTCACTTTTTTGGACCCAATAGTGATGTTTTGGTTCGTTTGGGTCAGTTTCGTTACTGCACCGAAAATCATGCCGGGGTTGCATTTAATGCACCGATTTGGGTCGGAAACGAAACGATGCACGGAATCGTCCAGAAACGAAAGGAACGCACCCTATCCCCTTTTTTGGACCGAATAGTGATATTTTGGTTCGTTTGGGTCAGTTTCGTTACTGCACCGAAAACCATGCCGGGGTTGCATATAATGCACCGATTCGGGTAGGAAACGAAACGATGCACTGAATCAGCTAGAAACAAAACGAATTCACCCAATTCACTTTTTTGGACCCAATAGTGATGTTTTGGTTCGTTTGGGTCAGTTTCTTACTACACCGAAAAACATACCGGGGTTGCATTTAATGCACCGATTCAGGTTAGAAATGAAACGATGCACGGAATCGGCTACAAACAAAACGAACGCACATAATTCAATTTTTTGGACCCAATAGTGATGTTTTGGTTCGTTTGGGTCAGTTTCGGTACTGCACCGAAAACCATGCCGGGGTTGCATTTAATGCACCGATTCGGGTCGGAAACGAAACGATGCACGGAATCATCCAGAAACGAAACGAACGCACCCTATTCACTTTTTTGGACCCAATAGTGATGTTTTGGTTCGTTTGGGTCAGTTTCGTTACTGCACCGAAAACCATGCCGGGGTTGCATTTAATGCACCGATTCGGGTCGGAAACGAAACGCTGCACGGGATCATCCAGAAACAAAACGAACGCACCCTATCCACATTTTTGGACCGAATAGTGATGTTTTGGTTCGTTTGGGTCAGTTTGGTTACTGCACCGAAAACCATGCCGGGGTTGCATTTAATGCACCGATTCGGGTCGGAAACGAAACGATGCAAAGAATCGGCTAGAAACGAAACGAATGCACCCTATCCACTTTTTTAGACCCAATAGTGATGTTTTGGTTCGTTTGGGTCAGTTTCGTTACTGCACCGAAAACCATGTCGGGCTTGCATTTAATGCACCAATTCGAGTCGGAAACGAAACGATGCACGGAATCGTCCAGAAACGAAAGGAACGCACCCTATCCACTTTTTTCGACCCAATAGTGATGTTTTGGTTCGTTTGGGTCAGTTTCGTTACTGCACCGAAAACCATGCCGGGGTTGCATTTAATGCACCGATTCGGGTCGGAAACGAAACGGTGCACGGGATCGGCTAGAAACGAAACGAACGCACCCAATTCACTTTTTTGGACCCAATAGTGATGTTTTGGTTCGTTTGGGTCAGTTTCGTTACTACACCGAAAACCATGCCGGGGTTGCATTTAATGCACCGATTCGGGTCAGAAATGAAACGATCCACGGAATCGGCTACAAACAAAACGAACGCACAGAATTCAATTTTTTGGACCCAATAGTGATGTTTTGGTTCGTTTGGGTCAGTTTCGTTACTGCACCGAAAATCATGCCGGGGTTGCATTTAATGCACCGATTTGGGTCGGAAACGAAACGATGCACGGAATCGTCCAGAAACGAAAGGAACGCACCCTATCCCCTTTTTTGGACCGAATAGTGATATTTTGGTTCGTTTGGGTCAGTTTCGTTACTGCACCGAAAACCATGCCGGGGTTGCATATAATGCACCGATTCGGGTAGGAAACGAAACGATGCACTGAATCAGCTAGAAACAAAACGAATTCACCCAATTCACTTTTTTGGACCCAATAGTGATGTTTTGGTTCGTTTGGGTCAGTTTCTTACTACACCGAAAAACATACCGGGGTTGCATTTAATGCACCGATTCAGGTTAGAAATGAAACGATGCACGGAATCGGCTACAAACAAAACGAACGCACATAATTCAATTTTTTGGACCCAATAGTGATGTTTTGGTTCGTTTGGGTCAGTTTCGGTACTGCACCGAAAACCATGCCGGGGTTGCATTTAATGCACCGATTCGGGTCGGAAACGAAACGATGCACGGAATCATCCAGAAACGAAACGAACGCACCCTATCCACTTTTTTGGACCCAATAGTGATATTTTGGTTCGTTTGGGTCAGTTTCGTTACTGCACCGAAAACCATGCCGGGGTTGCATTTAATGCACCGATTCGGGTCGCAAACGAAACGATGCAAAGAATCGGCTAGAAACGAAACGAATGCACCCAATTCACTTTTTTGGACCCAATAGTGATGTTTTGGTTCGTTTGGGTCAGTTTCGTTACTGCACCGAAAACCATGCCGGGGTTGCATTTAATGCACCGATTCGGGTCGGAAACGAAACGATGCAAAGAATCGGCTAGAAACGAAACGAATGCACCCAATTCACTTTTTTGGACCCAATAGTGATGTTTTGGTTCGTTTGGGTCTGTTTCGTTACTGCACCGAAAACCATGCCGGTGTTGCATTTAATGCACCGATTCGGGTCGGAAACGAAACGATGCACGGAATCGTCTATAAATGAAAGGAGCGCACCCTATCCACTTTTTTGGACCGAATAGTGATGTTTTGGTTCGTTTGGGTCAGTTTGGTTACTGCACCGAAAGCCATGCCGGGGTTGCATTTAATGCACCGATTCGGGTCGGAAACGAAACGATGCAAAGAATCGGCTAGAAACGAAACGAATGCACCCAATTCACTTTTTTGGACCCAATAGTGATGTTTTGGTTCGTTTGGGTCAGTTTCGTTACTGCACTGAAAACCATGCCTGGGTTGCATTTAATGCACCGATTCGGGTCGGAAACGAAACGATGCACGGAATCGTCTATAAATGAAAGGAGCGCACCCTATCCACTTTTTTGGACCGAATAGTGATGTTTTGGTTCGTTTGGGTCAGTATGGTTACTGCACCGAAAGCCATGCCGGGGTTGCATTTAATGCACCGATTCGGGTCGGAAACGAAACGATGCAAAGAATCGGCTAGAAACGAAACGAATGCACCCAATTCACTTTTTTGGACCCAATAGTGATGTTTTGGTTCGTTTGGGTCAGTTTCGTTACTGCACTGAAAACCATGCCTGGGTTGCATTTAATGCACCGATTCGGGTCGGAAACGAAACGATGCACGGAATCGGATAGAAATGAAATGAACGCACCCAATTCACTTTTTTGAACCCAATAGTGATGTTTTGGTTCGTTTGGGTCAGTTTCGTTAATGCACCGAAAACCATGCCGGGGTTGCATTTAATGCACCGATTTGGGTCGGAAACGAAACGATGCACGGAATCGTCCAGAAACGAAAGGAACGCACCCTATCCACTTTTTTCGACCCAATAGTGATGTTTTGGTTCGTTTGGGTCAGTTTCGTTACTGCACCGAAATCCATGCCGGGGTTGCATTTAATGCACCGATTCGGGTCAGAAATGAAACGATCCACGGAATCGGCTACAAACAAAACGAACGCACATAATTCAATTTTTTGGACCCAATAGTGATGTTTTGGTTCGTTTGGGTCAGTTTCGGTACTGCACCGAAAACCATGCCGGGGTTGCATTTAATGCACCGATTCGGGTCGGAAACGAAACGATGCACGGAATCATCCAGAAACGAAACGAACGCACCCTATTCACTTTTTTGGACCCAATAGTGATGTTTTGGTTCGTTTGGGTCAGTTTCGTTACTGCACCGAAAACCATGCCGGGGTTGCATTTAATGCACCGATTCGGGTCGGAAACGAAACGCTGCACGGGATCATCCAGAAACAAAACGAACGCACCCTATCCACATTTTTGGACCGAATAGTGATGTTTTGGTTCGTTTGGGTCAGTTTGGTTACTGCACCGAAAACCATGCCGGGGTTGCATTTAATGCACCGATTCGGGTCGGAAACGAAACGATGCAAAGAATCGGCTAGAAACGAAACGAATGCACCCTATCCACTTTTTTAGACCCAATAGTGATGTTTTGGTTCGTTTGGGTCAGTTTCGTTACTGCACCGAAAACCATGTCGGGCTTGCATTTAATGCACCAATTCGAGTCGGAAACGAAACGATGCACGGAATCGTCCAGAAACGAAAGGAACGCACCCTATCCACTTTTTTCGACCCAATAGTGATGTTTTGGTTCGTTTGGGTCAGTTTCGTTACTGCACCGAAAACCATGCCGGGGTTGCATTTAATGCACCGATTCGGGTCGGAAACGAAACGGTGCACGGGATCGGCTAGAAACGAAACGAACGCACCCAATTCACTTTTTTGGACCCAATAGTGATGTTTTGGTTCGTTTGGGTCAGTTTCGTTACTACACCGAAAACCATGCCGGGGTTGCATTTAATGCACCGATTCGGGTCAGAAATGAAACGATCCACGGAATCGGCTACAAACAAAACGAACGCACAGAATTCAATTTTTTGGACCCAATAGTGATGTTTTGGTTCGTTTGGGTCAGTTTCGTTACTGCACCGAAAACCATGCTGGGGTTGCATTTAATGCACCCATTCGGGTCAGAAATCAAACGATGCACAGAATCGGCTAGAAACGAGATGAACGCACCCAATTCACTTTTTTGGACCCAATAGTGATGTTTTGGTTCGTTTGGGTCAGTTTCGTTACTGCACCGAAAACCATGCCGGGGTTGCATTTAATGCACCGATTCGGGTCGGAAACGAAACGATGCAAAGAATCGGCTAGAAACGAAACGAATGCACCCAATTCACTTTTTTGGACCCAATAGTGATGTTTTGGTTCGTTTGGGTCAGTTTCGTTACTGCACCGAAAATCATGCCGGGGTTGCATTTAATGCACCGATTTGGGTCGGAAACGAAACGATGCACGGAATCGTCCAGAAACGAAAGGAACGCACCCTATCCCCTTTTTTGGACCGAATAGTGATATTTTGGTTCGTTTGGGTCAGTTTCGTTACTGCACCGAAAACCATGCCGGGGTTGCATATAATGCACCGATTCGGGTAGGAAACGAAACGATGCACTGAATCAGCTAGAAACAAAATGAATTCACCCAATTCACTTTTTTGGACCCAATAGTGATGTTTTGGTTCGTTTGGGTCAGTTTCTTACTAAACCGAAAAACATACCGGGGTTGCATTTAATGCACCGATTCAGGTTAGAAATGAAACGATGCACGGAATCGGCTACAAACAAAACGAACGCACATAATTCAATTTTTTGGACCCAATAGTGATGTTTTGGTTCGTTTGGGTCAGTTTCGGTACTGCACCGAAAACCATGCCGGGGTTGCATTTAATGCACCGATTCGGGTCGGAAACGAAACGATGCACGGAATCATCCAGAAACGAAACGAACGCACCCTATCCACTTTTTTGGACCCAATAGTGATATTTTGGTTCGTTTGGGTCAGTTTCGTTACTGCACCGAAAACCATGCCGGGGTTGCATTTAATGCACCGATTCGGGTCGCAAACGAAACGATGCAAAGAATCGGCTAGAAACGAAACGAATGCACCCAATTCAATTTTTTGGACCCAATAGTGATGTTTTGGTTCGTTTGGGTCAGTTTCGTTACTGCACCGAAAACCATGCCGGGGTTGCATTTAATGCACCGATTCGGGTCGGAAACGAAACGATGCAAAGAATCGGCTAGAAACGAAACGAATGCACCCAATTCACTTTTTTGGACCCAATAGTGATGTTTTGGTTCGTTTGGGTCTGTTTCGTTACTGCACCGAAAACCATGCCGGTGTTGCATTTAATGCACCGATTCGGGTCGGAAACGAAACGATGCACGGAATCGTCTATAAATGAAAGGAGCGCACCCTATCCACTTTTTTGGACCGAATAGTGATGTTTTGGTTCGTTTGGGTCAGTTTGGTTACTGCACCGAAAGCCATGCCGGGGTTGCATTTAATGCACCGATTCGGGTCGGAAACGAAACGATGCAAAGAATCGGCTAGAAACGAAACGAATGCACCCAATTCACTTTTTTGGACCCAATAGTGATGTTTTGGTTCGTTTGGGTCAGTTTCGTTACTGCACTGAAAACCATGCCTGGGTTGCATTTAATGCACCGATTCGGGTCGGAAACGAAACGATGCACGGAATCGTCTATAAATGAAAGGAGCGCACCCTATCCACTTTTTTGGACCGAATAGTGATGTTTTGGTTCGTTTGGGTCAGTATGGTTACTGCACCGAAAGCCATGCCGGGGTTGCATTTAATGCACCGATTCGGGTCGGAAACGAAACGATGCAAAGAATCGGCTAGAAACGAAACGAATGCACCCAATTCACTTTTTTGGACCCAATAGTGATGTTTTGGTTCGTTTGGGTCAGTTTCGTTACTGCACTGAAAACCATGCCTGGGTTGCATTTAATGCACCGATTCGGGTCGGAAACGAAACGATGCACGGAATCGGATAGAAATGAAATGAACGCACCCAATTCACTTTTTTGAACCCAATAGTGATGTTTTGGTTCGTTTGGGTCAGTTTCGTTAATGCACCGAAAACCATGCCGGGGTTGCATTTAATGCACCGATTTGGGTCGGAAACGAAACGATGCACGGAATCGTCCAGAAACGAAAGGAACACACCCTATCCACTTTTTTCGACCCAATAGTGATGTTTTGGTTCGTTTGGGTCAGTTTCGTTACTGCACCGAAATCCATGCCGGGGTTGCATTTAATGCACCGATTCGGTCGGAAACGAAACGATGCACGGAATCGTCCAGAAACGAAAGGAACGCACCCTATCCACTTTTTTCGACCCAATAGTGATGTTTTGGTTCGTTTGGGTCAGTTTCGTTACTGCACCGAAAACCATGCCGGGGTTGCATTTAATGCACCGATTCGGGTCGGAAACGAAACGGTGCACGGGATCGGCTAGAAATGAAACGAACGCACCCAATTCACTTTTTTGGACCCAATAGTGATGTTTTGGTTCGTTTGGGTCAGTTTCGTTACTACACCGAAAACCATGCCGGGGTTGCATTTAATGCACCGATTCGGGTCAGAAATGAAACGATCCACGGAATCGGCTACAAACAAAACGAACGCACAGAATTCAATTTTTTGGACCCAATAGTGATGTTTTGGTTCGTTTGGGTCAGTTTCGTTACTGCACCGAAAACCATGCTGGGGTTGCATTTAATGCACCGATTCGGGTCAGAAATCAAACGATGCACGGAATCGGCTAGAAACGAGATGAACGCACCCAATTCACTTTTTTGGACCCAATAGTGATGTTTTGGTTCGTTTGGGTCAGTTTCGTTACTGCACCGAAAACCATGCCGGGGTTGCATTTAATGCACCGATTCGGGTCGGAAACGAAACGCTGCACGGGATCATCCAGAAACAAAACGAACGCACCCTATCCACATTTTTGGACCGAATAGTGATGTTTTGGTTCGTTTGGGTCAGTTTGGTTACTGCACCGAAAACCATGCCGGGGTTGCATTTAATGCACCGATTCGGGTCGGAAACGAAACGATGCAAAGAATCGGCTAGAAACGAAACGAATGCACCCTATCCACTTTTTTAGACCCAATAGTGATGTTTTGGTTCGTTTGGGTCAGTTTCGTTACTGCACCGAAAACCATGTCGGGCTTGCATTTAATGCACCAATTCGAGTCGGAAACGAAACGATGCACGGAATCGTCCAGAAACGAAAGGAACGCACCCTATCCACTTTTTTCGACCCAATAGTGATGTTTTGGTTCGTTTGGGTCAGTTTCGTTAATGCACCGAAAACCATGCCGGGGTTGCATTTAATGCACCGATTTGGGTCGGAAACGAAACGATGCACGGAATCGTCCAGAAACGAAAGGAACGCACCCTATCCACTTTTTTCGACCCAATAGTGATGTTTTGGTTCGTTTGGGTCAGTTTCGTTACTGCACCGAAATCCATGCCGGGGTTGCATTTAATGCACCGATTCGGTCGGAAACGAAACGATGCACGGAATCGTCCAGAAACGAAAGGAACGCACCCTATCCACTTTTTTCGACCCAATAGTGATGTTTTGGTTCGTTTGGGTCAGTTTCGTTACTGCACCGAAAACCATGCCGGGGTTGCATTTAATGCACCGATTCGGGTCGGAAACGAAACGGTGCACGGGATCGGCTAGAAATGAAACGAACGCACCCAATTCACTTTTTTGGACCCAATAGTGATGTTTTGGTTCGTTTGGGTCAGTTTCGTTACTACACCGAAAACCATGCCGGGGTTGCATTTAATGCACCGATTCGGGTCAGAAATGAAACGATCCACGGAATCGGCTACAAACAAAACGAACGCACAGAATTCAATTTTTTGGACCCAATAGTGATGTTTTGGTTCGTTTGGGTCAGTTTCGTTACTGCACCGAAAACCATGCTGGGGTTGCATTTAATGCACCGATTCGGGTCAGAAATCAAACGATGCACGGAATCGGCTAGAAACGAGATGAACGCACCCAATTCACTTTTTTGGACCCAATAGTGATGTTTTGGTTCGTTTGGGTCAGTTTCGTTACTGCACCGAAAACCATGCCGGGGTTGCATTTAATGCACCGATTCGGGTCGGAAACGAAACGCTGCACGGGATCATCCAGAAACAAAACGAACGCACCCTATCCACATTTTTGGACCGAATAGTGATGTTTTGGTTCGTTTGGGTCAGTTTGGTTACTGCACCGAAAACCATGCCGGGGTTGCATTTAATGCACCGATTCGGGTCGGAAACGAAACGATGCAAAGAATCGGCTAGAAACGAAACGAATGCACCCTATCCACTTTTTTAGACCCAATAGTGATGTTTTGGTTCGTTTGGGTCAGTTTCGTTACTGCACCGAAAACCATGTCGGGCTTGCATTTAATGCACCAATTCGAGTCGGAAACGAAACGATGCACGGAATCGTCCAGAAACGAAAGGAACGCACCCTATCCACTTTTTTCGACCCAATAGTGATGTTTTGGTTCGTTTGGGTCAGTTTCGTTACTGCACCGAAAACCATGCCGGGGTTGCATTTAATGCACCGATTAGGGTCGGAAACGAAACGGTGCACGGGATCGGCTAGAAACGAAACGAACGCACCCAATTCACTTTATTGGACCCAATAGTGATGTTTTGGTTCGTTTGGGTCAGTTTCGTTACTACACCGAAAACCATGCCGGGGTTGCATTTAATGCACCGATTCGGGTCAGAAATGAAACGATCCACGGAATCGGCTACAAACAAAACGAACGCACAGAATTCAATTTTTTGGACCCAATAGTGATGTTTTGGTTCGTTTGGGTCAGTTTCGTTACTGCACCGAAAACCATGCTGGGGTTGCATTTAATGCACCCATTCGGGTCAGAAATCAAACGATGCACGGAATCGGCTAGAAACGAGATGAACGCACCCAATTCACTTTTTTGGACCCAATAGTGATGTTTTGGTTCGTTTGGGTCAGTTTCGTTACTGCACCGAAAACCATGCCGGGGTTGCATTTAATGCACCGATTCGGGTCGGAAACGAAGCGCTGCACGGAATCATCCAGAAACAAAACGAACGCACCCTATCCACATTTTTGGACCGAATAGTGATGTTTTCGTTCGTTTGTGTCAGTTTGGTTACTGCACCGAAAACCATGCCGGGGTTGCATTTAATGCACCGATTCGGGTCGGAAACGAAACGATGCAAAGAATCGGATAGAAACGAAACGAACGCACATAATTCACTTTTTTGGACCCAATAGTGATGTTTTGGTTCATTTGGGTCAGTTTCGTTACTGCACCGAAAACCATGCCGGGGTTGCATTTAATGCACCGATTCGGGTCGGAAACGAAACGATGCAAAGAATCGGCTAGAAACGAAACGAATGCACCCAATTCACTTTTTTGGACCCAATAGTGATGTTTTGGTTCGTTTGGGTCAGTTTCGTTACTGCACCGAAAATCATGCCGGGGTTGCATTTAATGCACCGATTTGGGTCGGAAACGAAACGATGCACGGAATCGTCCAGAAACGAAAGGAACGCACCCTATCCCCTTTTTTGGACCGAATAGTGATATTTTGGTTCGTTTGGGTCAGTTTCGTTACTGCACCGAAAACCATGCCGGGGTTGCATATAATGCACCGATTCGGGTAGGAAACGAAACGATGCACTGAATCAGCTAGAAACAAAACGAATTCACCCAATTCACTTTTTTGGACCCAATAGAGATGTTTTGGTTCGTTTGGGTCAGTTTCTTACTACACCGAAAAACATACCGGGGTTGCATTTAATGCACCGATTCAGGTTAGAAATGAAACGATGCACGGAATCGGCTACAAACAAAACGAACGCACATAATTCAATTTTTTGGACCCAATAGTGATGTTTTGGTTCGTTTGGGTCAGTTTCGGTACTGCACCGAAAACCATGCCGGGGTTGCATTTAATGCACCGATTCGGGTCGGAAACGAAACGCTGCACGGAATCATCCAGAAACAAAACGAACGCACCCTATCCACATTTTTGGACCGAATAGTGATGTTTTCGTTCGTTTGGGTCAGTTTGGTTACTGCACCGAAAACCATGCCGGGGTTGCATTTAATGCACCGATTCGGGTCGGAAACGAAACGATGCAAAGAATCGGATAGAAACGAAACGAACGCACATAATTCACTTTTTTGGACCCAATAGTGATGTTTTGGTTCGTTTGGGTCAGTTTCGTTACTGCACCGAAAACCATGCCGGGGTTGCATTTAATGCACCGATTCGGGTCGCAAACGAAACGATGCAAAGAATCGGCTAGAAACGAAACGAATGCACCCAATTCACTTTTTTGGACCCAATAGTGATGTTTTGGTTCGTTTGGGTCAGTTTCGTTACTGCACCGAAAACCATGCCGGGGTTGCATTTAATGCACCGATTCGGGTCGGAAACGAAACGATGCAAAGAATCGGCTAGAAACGAAACGAATGCACCCAATTCACTTTTTTGGACCCAATAGTGATGTTTTGGTTCGTTTGGGTCTGTTTCGTTACTGCACCGAAAACCATGCCGGTGTTGCATTTAATGCACCGATTCGGGTCGGAAACGAAACGATGCACGGAATCGTCTATAAATGAAAGGAGCGCACCCTATCCACTTTTTTGGACCGAATAGTGATGTTTTGGTTCGTTTGGGTCAGTTTGGTTACTGCACCGAAAGCCATGCCGGGGTTGCATTTAATGCACCGATTCGGGTCGGAAACGAAACGATGCAAAGAATCGGCTAGAAACGAAACGAATGCACCCAATTCACTTTTTTGGACCCAATAGTGATGTTTTGGTTCGTTTGGGTCAGTTTCGTTACTGCACTGAAAACCATGCCTGGGTTGCATTTAATGCACCGATTCGGTCGGAAACGAAACGATGCACGGAATCGTCCAGAAACGAAAGGAACGCACCCTATCCACTTTTTTCGACCCAATAGTGATGTTTTGGTTCGTTTGGGTCAGTTTCGTTACTGCACCGAAAACCATGCCGGGGTTGCATTTAATGCACCGATTCGGGTCGGAAACGAAACGGTGCACGGGATCGGCTAGAAATGAAACGAACGCACCCAATTCACTTTTTTGGACCCAATAGTGATGTTTTGGTTCGTTTGGGTCAGTTTCGTTACTACACCGAAAACCATGCCGGGGTTGCATTTAATGCACCGATTCGGGTCAGAAATGAAACGATCCACGGAATCGGCTACAAACAAAACGAACGCACAAAATTCAATTTTTTGGACCCAATAGTGATGTTTTGGTTCGTTTGGGTCAGTTTCGTTACTGCACCGAAAACCATGCTGGGGTTGCATTTAATGCACCGATTCGGGTCAGAAATCAAACGATGCACGGAATCGGCTAGAAACGAGATGAACGCACCCAATTCACTTTTTTGGACCCAATAGTGATGTTTTGGTTCGTTTGGGTCAGTTTTGTTACTGCACCGAAAACCATGCCGGGGTTGCATTTAATGCACCGATTCGGGTCGGAAACGAAACGCTGCACGGGATCATCCAGAAACAAAACGAACGCACCCTATCCACATTTTTGGACCGAATAGTGATGTTTTGGTTCGTTTGGGTCAGTTTGGTTACTGCACCGAAAACCATGCCGGGGTTGCATTTAATGCACCGATTCGGGTCGGAAACGAAACGATGCAAAGAATCGGCTAGAAACGAAACGAATGCACCCTATCCACTTTTTTAGACCCAATAGTGATGTTTTGGTTCGTTTGGGTCAGTTTCGTTACTGCACCGAAAACCATGTCGGGCTTGCATTTAATGCACCAATTCGAGTCGGAAACGAAACGATGCACGGAATCGTCCAGAAACGAAAGGAACGCACCCTATCCACTTTTTTCGACCCAATAGTGATGTTTTGGTTCGTTTGGGTCAGTTTCGTTACTGCACCGAAAACCATGCCGGGGTTGCATTTAATGCACCGATTCGGGTCGGAAACGAAACGGTGCACGGGATCGGCTAGAAACGAAACGAACGCACCCAATTCACTTTTTTGGACCCAATAGTGATGTTTTGGTTCGTTTGGGTCAGTTTCGTTACTACACCGAAAACCATGCCGGGGTTGCATTTAATGCACCGATTCGGGTCAGAAATGAAACGATCCACGGAATCGGCTACAAACAAAACGAACGCACAGAATTCAATTTTTTGGACCCAATAGTGATGTTTTGGTTCGTTTGGGTCAGTTTCGTTACTGCACCGAAAACCATGCTGGGGTTGCATTTAATGCACCCATTCGGGTCAGAAATCAAACGATGCACGGAATCGGCTAGAAACGAGATGAACGCACCCAATTCACTTTTTTGGACCCAATAGTGATGTTTTGGTTCGTTTGGGTCAGTTTCGTTACTGCACCGAAAACCATGCCGGGGTTGCATTTAATGCACCGATTCGGGTCGGAAACGAAGCGCTGCACGGAATCATCCAGAAACAAAACGAACGCACCCTATCCACATTTTTGGACCGAATAGTGATGTTTTCGTTCGTTTGTGTCAGTTTGGTTACTGCACCGAAAACCATGCCGGGGTTGCATTTAATGCACCGATTCGGGTCGGAAACGAAACGATGCAAAGAATCGGATAGAAACGAAACGAACGCACATAATTCACTTTTTTGGACCCAATAGTGATGTTTTGGTTCATTTGGGTCAGTTTCGTTACTGCACCGAAAACCATGCCGGGGTTGCATTTAATGCACCGATTCGGGTCGGAAACGAAACGATGCAAAGAATCGGCTAGAAACGAAACGAATGCACCCAATTCACTTTTTTGGACCCAATAGTGATGTTTTGGTTCGTTTGGGTCAGTTTCGTTACTGCACCGAAAATCATGCCGGGGTTGCATTTAATGCACCGATTTGGGTCGGAAACGAAACGATGCACGGAATCGTCCAGAAACGAAAGGAACGCACCCTATCCCCTTTCTTGGACCGAATAGTGATATTTTAGTTCGTTTGGGTCAGTTTCGTTACTGCACCGAAAACCATGCCGGGGTTGCATATAATGCACCGATTCGGGTAGGAAACGAAACGATGCACTGAATCAGCTAGAAACAAAACGAATTCACCCAATTCACTTTTTTGGACCCAATAGTGATGTTTTGGTTCGTTTGGGTCAGTTTCTTACTACACCGAAAAACATACCGGGGTTGCATTTAATGCACCGATTCAGGTTAGAAATGAAACGATGCACGGAATCGGCTACAAACAAAACGAACGCACATAATTCAATTTTTTGGACCCAATAGTGATGTTTTGGTTCGTTTGGGTCAGTTTCGGTACTGCACCGAAAACCATGCCGGGGTTGCATTTAATGCACCGATTCGGGTCGGAAACGAAACGCTGCACGGAATCATCCAGAAACAAAACGAACGCACCCTATCCACATTTTTGGACCGAATAGTGATGTTTTCGTTCGTTTGGGTCAGTTTGGTTACTGCACCGAAAACCATGCCGGGGTTGCATTTAATGCACCGATTCGGGTCGGAAACGAAACGATGCAAAGAATCGGATAGAAACGAAACGAACGCACATAATTCACTTTTTTGGACCCAATAGTGATGTTTTGGTTCGTTTGGGTCAGTTTCGTTACTGCACCGAAAACCATGCCGGGGTTGCATTTAATGCACCGATTCGGGTCGCAAACGAAACGATGCAAAGAATCGGCTAGAAACGAAACGAATGCACCCAATTCACTTTTTTGGACCCAATAGTGATGTTTTGGTTCGTTTGGGTCAGTTTCGTTACTGCACCGAAAACCATGCCGGGGTTGCATTTAATGCACCGATTCGGGTCGGAAACGAAACGATGCAAAGAATCGGCTAGAAACGAAACGAATGCACCCAATTCACTTTTTTGGACCCAATAGTGATGTTTTGGTTCGTTTGGGTCTGTTTCGTTACTGCACCGAAAACCATGCCGGTGTTGCATTTAATGCACCGATTCGGGTCGGAAACGAAACGATGCACGGAATCGTCTATAAATGAAAGGAGCGCACCCTATCCACTTTTTTGGACCGAATAGTGATGTTTTGGTTCGTTTGGGTCAGTTTGGTTACTGCACCGAAAGCCATGCCGGGGTTGCATTTAATGCACCGATTCGGGTCGGAAACGAAACGATGCACGGAATCGTCCAGAAACGAAAGGAACGCACCCTATCCACTTTTTTCGACCCAATAGTGATGTTTTGGTTCGTTTGGGTCAGTTTCGTTACTGCACCGAAAACCATGCCGGGGTTGCATTTAATGCACCGATTCGGGTCGGAAACGAAACGGTGCACGGGATCGGCTAGAAATGAAACGAACGCACCCAATTCACTTTTTTGGACCCAATAGTGATGTTTTGGTTCGTTTGGGTCAGTTTCGTTAATGCACCGAAAACCATGCCGGGGTTGCATTTAATGCACCGATTCGGTCGGAAACGAAACGATGCACGGAATCGTCCAGAAACGAAAGGAACGCACCCTATCCACTTTTTTCGACCCAATAGTGATGTTTTGGTTCGTTTGGGTCAGTTTCGTTAATGCACCGAAAACCATGCCGGGGTTGCATTTAATGCACCGATTTGGGTCGGAAACGAAACGATGCACGGAATCGTCCAGAAACGAAAGGAACGCACCCTATCCACTTTTTTCGACCCAATAGTGATGTTTTGGTTCGTTTGGGTCAGTTTCGTTAATGCACCGAAAACCATGCCGGGGTTGCATTTAATGCACCGATTTGGGTCGGAAACGAAACGATGCACGGAATCGTCCAGAAACGAAAGGAACGCACCCTATCCACTTTTTTCGACCCAATAGTGATGTTTTGGTTCGTTTGGGTCAGTTTCGTTACTGCACCGAAATCCATGCCGGGGTTGCATTTAATGCACCGATTCGGTCGGAAACGAAACGATGCACGGAATCGTCCAGAAACGAAAGGAACGCACCCTATCCACTTTTTTCGACCCAATAGTGATGTTTTGGTTCGTTTGGGTCAGTTTCGTTACTGCACCGAAAACCATGCCGGGGTTGCATTTAATGCACCGATTCGGGTCGGAAACGAAACGGTGCACGGGATCGGCTAGAAATGAAACGAACGCACCCAATTCACTTTTTTGGACCCAATAGTGATGTTTTGGTTCGTTTGGGTCAGTTTCGTTACTACACCGAAAACCATGCCGGGGTTGCATTTAATGCACCGATTCGGGTCAGAAATGAAACGATCCACGGAATCGGCTACAAACAAAACGAACGCACAGAATTCAATTTTTTGGACCCAATAGTGATGTTTTGGTTCGTTTGGGTCAGTTTCGTTACTGCACCGAAAACCATGCTGGGGTTGCATTTAATGCACCGATTCGGGTCAGAAATCAAACGATGCACGGAATCGGCTAGAAACGAGATGAACGCACCCAATTCACTTTTTTGGACCCAATAGTGATGTTTTGGTTCGTTTGGGTCAGTTTCGTTACTGCACCGAAAACCATGCCGGGGTTGCATTTAATGCACCGATTCGGGTCGGAAACGAAACGCTGCACGGGATCATCCAGAAACAAAACGAACGCACCCTATCCACATTTTTGGACCGAATAGTGATGTTTTGGTTCGTTTGGGTCAGTTTGGTTACTGCACCGAAAACCATGCCGGGGTTGCATTTAATGCACCGATTCGGGTCGGAAACGAAACGATGCAAAGAATCGGCTAGAAACGAAACGAATGCACCCTATCCACTTTTTTAGACCCAATAGTGATGTTTTGGTTCGTTTGGGTCAGTTTCGTTACTGCACCGAAAACCATGTCGGGCTTGCATTTAATGCACCAATTCGAGTCGGAAACGAAACGATGCACGGAATCGTCCAGAAACGAAAGGAACGCACCCTATCCACTTTTTTCGACCCAATAGTGATGTTTTGGTTCGTTTGGGTCAGTTTCGTTACTGCACCGAAAACCATGCCGGGGTTGCATTTAATGCACCGATTCGGGTCGGAAACGAAACGGTGCACGGGATCGGCTAGAAACGAAACGAACGCACCCAATTCACTTTATTGGACCCAATAGTGATGTTTTGGTTCGTTTGGGTCAGTTTCGTTACTACACCGAAAACCATGCCGGGGTTGCATTTAATGCACCGATTCGGGTCAGAAATGAAACGATCCACGGAATCGGCTACAAACAAAACGAACGCACAGAATTCAATTTTTTGGACCCAATAGTGATGTTTTGGTTCGTTTGGGTCAGTTTCGTTACTGCACCGAAAACCATGCTGGGGTTGCATTTAATGCACCCATTCGGGTCAGAAATCAAACGATGCACGGAATCGGCTAGAAACGAGATGAACGCACCCAATTCACTTTTTTGGACCCAATAGTGATGTTTTGGTTCGTTTGGGTCAGTTTCGTTACTGCACCGAAAACCATGCCGGGGTTGCATTTAATGCACCGATTCGGGTCGGAAACGAAGCGCTGCACGGAATCATCCAGAAACAAAACGAACGCACCCTATCCACATTTTTGGACCGAATAGTGATGTTTTCGTTCGTTTGTGTCAGTTTGGTTACTGCACCGAAAACCATGCCGGGGTTGCATTTAATGCACCGATTCGGGTCGGAAACGAAACGATGCAAAGAATCGGATAGAAACGAAACGAACGCACATAATTCACTTTTTTGGACCCAATAGTGATGTTTTGGTTCCTTTGGGTCAGTTTCGTTACTGCACCGAAAACCATGCCGGGGTTGCATTTAATGCACCGATTCGGGTCGGAAACGAAACAATGCAAAGAATCGGCTAGAAACGAAACGAATGCACCCAATTCACTTTTTTGGACCCAATAGTGATGTTTTGGTTCGTTTGGGTCAGTTTCGTTACTGCACCGAAAATCATGCCGGGGTTGCATTTAATGCACCGATTTGGGTCGGAAACGAAACGATGCACGGAATCGTCCAGAAACGAAAGGAACGCACCCTATCCCCTTTTTTGGACCGAATAGTGATATTTTGGTTCGTTTGGGTCAGTTTCGTTACTGCACCGAAAACCATGCCGGGGTTGCATATAATGCACCGATTCGGGTAGGAAACGAAACGATGCACTGAATCAGCTAGAAACAAAACGAATTCACCCAATTCACTTTTTTGGACCCAATAGAGATGTTTTGGTTCGTTTGGGTCAGTTTCTTACTACACCGAAAAACATACCGGGGTTGCATTTAATGCACCGATTCAGGTTAGAAATGAAACGATGCACGGAATCGGCTACAAACAAAACGAACGCACATAATTCAATTTTTTGGACCCAATAGTGATGTTTTGGTTCGTTTGGGTCAGTTTCGGTACTGCACCGAAAACCATGCCGGGGTTGCATTTAATGCACCGATTCGGGTCGGAAACGAAACGCTGCACGGAATCATCCAGAAACAAAACGAACGCACCCTATCCACATTTTTGGACCGAATAGTGATGTTTTCGTTCGTTTGGGTCAGTTTGGTTACTGCACCGAAAACCATGCCGGGGTTGCATTTAATGCACCGATTCGGGTCGGAAACGAAACGATGCAAAGAATCGGATAGAAACGAAACGAACGCACATAATTCACTTTTTTGGACCCAATAGTGATGTTTTGGTTCGTTTGGGTCAGTTTCGTTACTGCACCGAAAACCATGCCGGGGTTGCATTTAATGCACCGATTCGGGTCGCAAACGAAACGATGCAAAGAATCGGCTAGAAACGAAACGAATGCACCCAATTCACTTTTTTGGACCCAATAGTGATGTTTTGGTTCGTTTGGGTCAGTTTCGTTACTGCACCGAAAACCATGCCGGGGTTGCATTTAATGCACCGATTCGGGTCGGAAACGAAACGATGCAAAGAATCGGCTAGAAACGAAACGAATGCACCCAATTCACTTTTTTGGACCCAATAGTGATGTTTTGGTTCGTTTGGGTCTGTTTCGTTACTGCACCGAAAACCATGCCGGTGTTGCATTTAATGCACCGATTCGGGTCGGAAACGAAACGATGCACGGAATCGTCTATAAATGAAAGGAGCGCACCCTATCCACTTTTTTGGACCGAATAGTGATGTTTTGGTTCGTTTGGGTCAGTTTGGTTACTGCACCGAAAGCCATGCCGGGGTTGCATTTAATGCACCGATTCGGGTCGGAAACGAAACGATGCAAAGAATCGGCTAGAAACGAAACGAATGCACCCAATTCACTTTTTTGGACCCAATAGTGATGTTTTGGTTCGTTTGGGTCAGTTTCGTTACTGCACTGAAAACCATGCCTGGGTTGCATTTAATGCACCGATTCGGTCGGAAACGAAACGATGCACGGAAACGTCCAGAAACGAAAGGAACGCACCCTATCCACTTTTTTCGACCCAATAGTGATGTTTTGGTTCGTTTGGGTCAGTTTCGTTACTGCACCGAAAACCATGCCGGGGTTGCATTTAATGCACCGATTCGGGTCGGAAACGAAACGGTGCACGGGATCGGCTAGAAATGAAACGAACGCACCCAATTCACTTTTTTGGACCCAATAGTGATGTTTTGGTTCGTTTGGGTCAGTTTCGTTACTACACCGAAAACCATGCCGGGGTTGCATTTAATGCACCGATTCGGGTCAGAAATGAAACGATCCACGGAATCGGCTACAAACAAAACGAACGCACAAAATTCAATTTTTTGGACCCAATAGTGATGTTTTGGTTCGTTTGGGTCAGTTTCGTTACTGCACCGAAAACCATGCTGGGGTTGCATTTAATGCACCGATTCGGGTCAGAAATCAAACGATGCACGGAATCGGCTAGAAACGAGATGAACGCACCCAATTCACTTTTTTGGACCCAATAGTGATGTTTTGGTTCGTTTGGGTCAGTTTCGTTACTGCACCGAAAACCATGCCGGGGTTGCATTTAATGCACCGATTCGGGTCGGAAACGAAACGCAGCACGGGATCATCCAGAAACAAAACGAACGCACCCTATCCACATTTTTGGACCGAATAGTGATGTTTTGGTTCGTTTGGGTCAGTTTGGTTACTGCACCGAAAACCATGCCGGGGTTGCATTTAATGCACCGATTCGGGTCGGAAACGAAACGATGCAAAGAATCGGCTAGAAACGAAACGAATGCACCCTATCCACTTTTTTAGACCCAATAGTGATGTTTTGGTTCGTTTGGGTCAGTTTCGTTACTGCACCGAAAACCATGTCGGGCTTGCATTTAATGCACCAATTCGAGTCGGAAACGAAACGATGCACGGAATCGTCCAGAAACGAAAGGAACGCACCCTATCCACTTTTTTCGACCCAATAGTGATGTTTTGGTTCGTTTGGGTCAGTTTCGTTACTGCACCGAAAACCATGCCGGGGTTGCATTTAATGCACCGATTCGGGTCGGAAACGAAACGGTGCACGGGATCGGCTAGAAACGAAACGAACGCACCCAATTCACTTTTTTGGACCCAATAGTGATGTTTTGGTTCGTTTGGGTCAGTTTCGTTACTACACCGAAAACCATGCCGGGGTTGCATTTAATGCACCGATTCGGGTCAGAAATGAAACGATCCACGGAATCGGCTACAAACAAAACGAACGCACAGAATTCAATTTTTTGGACCCAATAGTGATGTTTTGGTTCGTTTGGGTCAGTTTCGTTACTGCACCGAAAACCATGCTGGGGTTGCATTTAATGCACCCATTCGGGTCAGAAATCAAACGATGCACGGAATCGGCTAGAAACGAGATGAACGCACCCAATTCACTTTTTTGGACCCAATAGTGATGTTTTGGTTCGTTTGGGTCAGTTTCGTTACTGCACCGAAAACCATGCCGGGGTTGCATTTAATGCACCGATTCGGGTCGGAAACGAAGCGCTGCACGGAATCATCCAGAAACAAAACGAACGCACCCTATCCACATTTTTGGACCGAATAGTGATGTTTTCGTTCGTTTGTGTCAGTTTGGTTACTGCACCGAAAACCATGCCGGGGTTGCATTTAATGCACCGATTCGGGTCGGAAACGAAACGATGCAAAGAATCGGATAGAAACGAAACGAACGCACATAATTCACTTTTTTGGACCCAATAGTGATGTTTTGGTTCATTTGGGTCAGTTTCGTTACTGCACCGAAAACCATGCCGGGGTTGCATTTAATGCACCGATTCGGGTCGGAAACGAAACGATGCAAAGAATCGGCTAGAAACGAAATGAATGCACCCAATTCACTTTTTTGGACCCAATAGTGATGTTTTGGTTCGTTTGGGTCAGTTTCGTTACTGCACCGAAAATCATGCCGGGGTTGCATTTAATGCACCGATTTGGGTCGGAAACGAAACGATGCACGGAATCGTCCAGAAACGAAAGGAACGCACCCTATCCCCTTTCTTGGACCGAATAGTGATATTTTGGTTCGTTTGGGTCAGTTTCGTTACTGCACCGAAAACCATGCCGGGGTTGCATATAATGCACCGATTCGGGTAGGAAACGAAACGATGCACTGAATCAGCTAGAAACAAAATGAATTCACCCAATTCACTTTTTTGGACCCAATAGTGATGTTTTGGTTCGTTTGGGTCAGTTTCTTACTACACCGAAAAACATACCGGGGTTGCATTTAATGCACCGATTCAGGTTAGAAATGAAACGATGCACGGAATCGGCTACAAACAAAACGAACGCACATAATTCAATTTTTTGGACCCAATAGTGATGTTTTGGTTCGTTTGGGTCAGTTTCGGTACTGCACCGAAAACCATGCCGGGGTTGCATTTAATGCACCGATTCGGGTCGGAAACGAAACGCTGCACGGAATCATCCAGAAACAAAACGAACGCACCCTATCCACATTTTTGGACCGAATAGTGATGTTTTCGTTCGTTTGGGTCAGTTTGGTTACTGCACCGAAAACCATGCCGGGGTTGCATTTAATGCACCGATTCGGGTCGGAAACGAAACGATGCAAAGAATCGGATAGAAACGAAACGAACGCACATAATTCACTTTTTTGGACCCAATAGTGATGTTTTGGTTCGTTTGGGTCAGTTTCGTTACTGCACCGAAAACCATGCCGGGGTTGCATTTAATGCACCGATTCGGGTCGCAAACGAAACGATGCAAAGAATCGGCTAGAAACGAAACGAATGCACCCAATTCACTTTTTTGGACCCAATAGTGATGTTTTGGTTCGTTTGGGTCAGTTTCGTTACTGCACCGAAAACCATGCCGGGGTTGCATTTAATGCACCGATTCGGGTCGGAAACGAAACGATGCAAAGAATCGGCTAGAAACGAAACGAATGCACCCAATTCACTTTTTTGGACCCAATAGTGATGTTTTGGTTCGTTTGGGTCTGTTTCGTTACTGCACCGAAAACCATGCCGGTGTTGCATTTAATGCACCGATTCGGGTCGGAAACGAAACGATGCACGGAATCGTCTATAAATGAAAGGAGCGCACCCTATCCACTTTTTTGGACCGAATAGTGATGTTTTGGTTCGTTTGGGTCAGTTTGGTTACTGCACCGAAAGCCATGCCGGGGTTGCATTTAATGCACCGATTCGGGTCGGAAACGAAACGATGCAAAGAATCGGCTAGAAACGAAACGAATGCACCCAATTCACTTTTTTGGACCCAATAGTGATGTTTTGGTTCATTTGGGTCAGTTTCGTTACTGCACCGAAAACCATGCCGGGGTTGCATTTAATGCACCGATTCGGGTCGGAAACGAAACGATGCAAAGAATCGGCTAGAAACGAAATGAATGCACCCAATTCACTTTTTTGGACCCAATAGTGATGTTTTGGTTCGTTTGGGTCAGTTTCGTTACTGCACCGAAAATCATGCCGGGGTTGCATTTAATGCACCGATTTGGGTCGGAAACGAAACGATGCACGGAATCGTCCAGAAACGAAAGGAACGCACCCTATCCCCTTTCTTGGACCGAATAGTGATATTTTGGTTCGTTTGGGTCAGTTTCGTTACTGCACCGAAAACCATGCCGGGGTTGCATATAATGCACCGATTCGGGTAGGAAACGAAACGATGCACTGAATCAGCTAGAAACAAAATGAATTCACCCAATTCACTTTTTTGGACCCAATAGTGATGTTTTGGTTCGTTTGGGTCAGTTTCTTACTACACCGAAAAACATACCGGGGTTGCATTTAATGCACCGATTCAGGTTAGAAATGAAACGATGCACGGAATCGGCTACAAACAAAACGAACGCACATAATTCAATTTTTTGGACCCAATAGTGATGTTTTGGTTCGTTTGGGTCAGTTTCGGTACTGCACCGAAAACCATGCCGGGGTTGCATTTAATGCACCGATTCGGGTCGGAAACGAAACGCTGCACGGAATCATCCAGAAACAAAACGAACGCACCCTATCCACATTTTTGGACCGAATAGTGATGTTTTCGTTCGTTTGGGTCAGTTTGGTTACTGCACCGAAAACCATGCCGGGGTTGCATTTAATGCACCGATTCGGGTCGGAAACGAAACGATGCAAAGAATCGGATAGAAACGAAACGAACGCACATAATTCACTTTTTTGGACCCAATAGTGATGTTTTGGTTCGTTTGGGTCAGTTTCGTTACTGCACCGAAAACCATGCCGGGGTTGCATTTAATGCACCGATTCGGGTCGCAAACGAAACGATGCAAAGAATCGGCTAGAAACGAAACGAATGCACCCAATTCACTTTTTTGGACCCAATAGTGATGTTTTGGTTCGTTTGGGTCAGTTTCGTTACTGCACCGAAAACCATGCCGGGGTTGCATTTAATGCACCGATTCGGGTCGGAAACGAAACGATGCAAAGAATCGGCTAGAAACGAAACGAATGCACCCAATTCACTTTTTTGGACCCAATAGTGATGTTTTGGTTCGTTTGGGTCTGTTTCGTTACTGCACCGAAAACCATGCCGGTGTTGCATTTAATGCACCGATTCGGGTCGGAAACGAAACGATGCACGGAATCGTCTATAAATGAAAGGAGCGCACCCTATCCACTTTTTTGGACCGAATAGTGATGTTTTGGTTCGTTTGGGTCAGTTTGGTTACTGCACCGAAAGCCATGCCGGGGTTGCATTTAATGCACCGATTCGGGTCGGAAACGAAACGATGCAAAGAATCGGCTAGAAACGAAACGAATGCACCCAATTCACTTTTTTGGACCCAATAGTGATGTTTTGGTTCGTTTGGGTCAGTTTCGTTACTGCACTGAAAACCATGCCTGGGTTGCATTTAATGCACCGATTCGGTCGGAAACGAAACGATGCACGGAATCGTCCAGAAACGAAAGGAACGCACCCTATCCACTTTTTTCGACCCAATAGTGATGTTTTGGTTCGTTTGGGTCAGTTTCGTTACTGCACCGAAAACCATGCCGGGGTTGCATTTAATGCACCGATTCGGGTCGGAAACGAAACGGTGCACGGGATCGGCTAGAAATGAAACGAACGCACCCAATTCACTTTTTTGGACCCAATAGTGATGTTTTGGTTCGTTTGGGTCAGTTTCGTTACTACACCGAAAACCATGCCGGGGTTGCATTTAATGCACCGATTCGGGTCAGAAATGAAACGATCCACGGAATCGGCTACAAACAAAACGAACGCACAGAATTCAATTTTTTGGACCCAATAGTGATGTTTTGGTTCGTTTGGGTCAGTTTCGTTACTGCACCGAAAACCATGCTGGGGTTGCATTTAATGCACCGATTCGGGTCAGAAATCAAACGATGCACGGAATCGGCTAGAAACGAGATGAACGCACCCAATTCACTTTTTTGGACCCAATAGTGATGTTTTGGTTCGTTTGGGTCAGTTTCGTTACTGCACCGAAAACCATGCCGGGGTTGCATTTAATGCACCGATTCGGGTCGGAAACGAAACGCTGCACGGGATCATCCAGAAACAAAACGAACGCACCCTATCCACATTTTTGGACCGAATAGTGATGTTTTGGTTCGTTTGGGTCAGTTTGGTTACTGCACCGAAAACCATGCCGGGGTTGCATTTAATGCACCGATTCGGGTCGGAAACGAAACGATGCAAAGAATCGGCTAGAAACGAAACGAATGCACCCTATCCACTTTTTTAGACCCAATAGTGATGTTTTGGTTCGTTTGGGTCAGTTTCGTTACTGCACCGAAAACCATGTCGGGCTTGCATTTAATGCACCAATTCGAGTCGGAAACGAAACGATGCACGGAATCGTCCAGAAACGAAAGGAACGCACCCTATCCACTTTTTTCGACCCAATAGTGATGTTTTGGTTCGTTTGGGTCAGTTTCGTTACTGCACCGAAAACCATGCCGGGGTTGCATTTAATGCACCGATTCGGGTCGGAAACGAAACGATGCAAAGAATCGGATAGAAACGAAACGAACGCACATAATTCACTTTTTTGGACCCAATAGTGATGTTTTGGTTCGTTTGGGTCAGTTTCGTTACTGCACCGAAAACCATGCCGGGGTTGCATTTAATGCACCGATTCGGGTCGCAAACGAAACGATGCAAAGAATCGGCTAGAAACGAAACGAATGCACCCAATTCACTTTTTTGGACCCAATAGTGATGTTTTGGTTCGTTTGGGTCAGTTTCGTTACTGCACCGAAAACCATGCCGGGGTTGCATTTAATGCACCGATTCGGGTCGGAAACGAAACGATGCAAAGAATCGGCTAGAAACGAAACGAATGCACCCAATTCACTTTTTTGGACCCAATAGTGATGTTTTGGTTCGTTTGGGTCTGTTTCGTTACTGCACCGAAAACCATGCCGGTGTTGCATTTAATGCACCGATTCGGGTCGGAAACGAAACGATGCACGGAATCGTCTATAAATGAAAGGAGCGCACCCTATCCACTTTTTTGGACCGAATAGTGATGTTTTGGTTCGTTTGGGTCAGTTTGGTTACTGCACCGAAAGCCATGCCGGGGTTGCATTTAATGCACCGATTCGGGTCGGAAACGAAACGATGCAAAGAATCGGCTAGAAACGAAACGAATGCACCCAATTCACTTTTTTGGACCCAATAGTGATGTTTTGGTTCGTTTGGGTCAGTTTCGTTACTGCACTGAAAACCATGCCTGGGTTGCATTTAATGCACCGATTCGGTCGGAAACGAAACGATGCACGGAATCGTCCAGAAACGAAAGGAACGCACCCTATCCACTTTTTTCGACCCAATAGTGATGTTTTGGTTCGTTTGGGTCAGTTTCGTTACTGCACCGAAAACCATGCCGGGGTTGCATTTAATGCACCGATTCGGGTCGGAAACGAAACGGTGCACGGGATCGGCTAGAAATGAAACGAACGCACCCAATTCACTTTTTTGGACCCAATAGTGATGTTTTGGTTCGTTTGGGTCAGTTTCGTTACTACACCGAAAACCATGCCGGGGTTGCATTTAATGCACCGATTCGGGTCAGAAATGAAACGATCCACGGAATCGGCTACAAACAAAACGAACGCACAGAATTCAATTTTTTGGACCCAATAGTGATGTTTTGGTTCGTTTGGGTCAGTTTCGTTACTGCACCGAAAACCATGCTGGGGTTGCATTTAATGCACCGATTCGGGTCAGAAATCAAACGATGCACGGAATCGGCTAGAAACGAGATGAACGCACCCAATTCACTTTTTTGGACCCAATAGTGATGTTTTGGTTCGTTTGGGTCAGTTTCGTTACTGCACCGAAAACCATGCCGGGGTTGCATTTAATGCACCGATTCGGGTCGGAAACGAAACGCTGCACGGGATCATCCAGAAACAAAACGAACGCACCCTATCCACATTTTTGGACCGAATAGTGATGTTTTGGTTCGTTTGGGTCAGTTTGGTTACTGCACCGAAAACCATGCCGGGGTTGCATTTAATGCACCGATTCGGGTCGGAAACGAAACGATGCAAAGAATCGGCTAGAAACGAAACGAATGCACCCTATCCACTTTTTTAGACCCAATAGTGATGTTTTGGTTCGTTTGGGTCAGTTTCGTTACTGCACCGAAAACCATGTCGGGCTTGCATTTAATGCACCAATTCGAGTCGGAAACGAAACGATGCACGGAATCGTCCAGAAACGAAAGGAACGCACCCTATCCACTTTTTTCGACCCAATAGTGATGTTTTGGTTCGTTTGGGTCAGTTTCGTTACTGCACCGAAAACCATGCCGGGGTTGCATTTAATGCACCGATTCGGGTCGGAAACGAAACGGTGCACGGGATCGGCTAGAAACGAAACGAACGCACCCAATTCACTTTTTTGGACCCAATAGTGATGTTTTGGTTCGTTTGGGTCAGTTTCGTTACTACACCGAAAACCATGCCGGGGTTGCATTTAATGCACCGATTCGGGTCAGAAATGAAACGATCCACGGAATCGGCTACAAACAAAACGAACGCACAGAATTCAATTTTTTGGACCCAATAGTGATGTTTTGGTTCGTTTGGGTCAGTTTCGTTACTGCACCGAAAACCATGCTGGGGTTGCATTTAATGCACCCATTCGGGTCAGAAATCAAACGATGCACGGAATCGGCTAGAAACGAGATGAACGCACCCAATTCACTTTTTTGGACCCAATAGTGATGTTTTGGTTCGTTTGGGTCAGTTTCGTTACTGCACCGAAAACCATGCCGGGGTTGCATTTAATGCACCGATTCGGGTCGGAAACGAAGCGCTGCACGGAATCATCCAGAAACAAAACGAACGCACCCTATCCACATTTTTGGACCGAATAGTGATGTTTTCGTTCGTTTGTGTCAGTTTGGTTACTGCACCGAAAACCATGCCGGGGTTGCATTTAATGCACCGATTCGGGTCGGAAACGAAACGATGCAAAGAATCGGATAGAAACGAAACGAACGCACATAATTCACTTTTTTGGACCCAATAGTGATGTTTTGGTTCATTTGGGTCAGTTTCGTTACTGCACCGAAAACCATGCCGGGGTTGCATTTAATGCACCGATTCGGGTCGGAAACGAAACGATGCAAAGAATCGGCTAGAAACGAAACGAATGCACCCAATTCACTTTTTTGGACCCAATAGTGATGTTTTGGTTCGTTTGGGTCAGTTTCGTTACTGCACCGAAAATCATGCCGGGGTTGCATTTAATGCACCGATTTGGGTCGGAAACGAAACGATGCACGGAATCGTCCAGAAACGAAAGGAACGCACCCTATCCCCTTTTTTGGACCGAATAGTGATATTTTGGTTCGTTTGGGTCAGTTTCGTTACTGCACCGAAAACCATGCCGGGGTTGCATATAATGCACCGATTCGGGTAGGAAACGAAACGATGCACTGAATCAGCTAGAAACAAAACGAATTCACCCAATTCACTTTTTTGGACCCAATAGTGATGTTTTGGTTCGTTTGGGTCAGTTTCTTACTACACCGAAAAACATACCGGGGTTGCATTTAATGCACCGATTCAGGTTAGAAATGAAACGATGCACGGAATCGGCTACAAACAAAACGAACGCACATAATTCAATTTTTTGGACCCAATAGTGATGTTTTGGTTCGTTTGGGTCAGTTTCGGTACTGCACCGAAAACCATGCCGGGGTTGCATTTAATGCACCGATTCGGGTCGGAAACGAAACGCTGCACGGAATCATCCAGAAACAAAACGAACGCACCCTATCCACATTTTTGGACCGAATAGTGATGTTTTCGTTCGTTTGGGTCAGTTTGGTTACTGCACCGAAAACCATGCCGGGGTTGCATTTAATGCACCGATTCGGGTCGGAAACGAAACGATGCAAAGAATCGGATAGAAACGAAACGAACGCACATAATTCACTTTTTTGGACCCAATAGTGATGTTTTGGTTCGTTTGGGTCAGTTTCGTTACTGCACCGAAAACCATGCCGCGGTTGCATTTAATGCACCGATTCGGGTCGCAAACGAAACGATGCAAAGAATCGGCTAGAAACGAAACGAATGCACCCAATTCACTTTTTTGGACCCAATAGTGATGTTTTGGTTCGTTTGGGTCAGTTTCGTTACTGCACCGAAAACCATGCCGGGGTTGCATTTAATGCACCGATTCGGGTCGGAAACGAAACGATGCAAAGAATCGGCTAGAAACGAAACGAATGCACCCAATTCACTTTTTTGGACCCAATAGTGATGTTTTGGTTCGTTTGGGTCTGTTTCGTTACTGCACCGAAAACCATGCCGGTGTTGCATTTAATGCACCGATTCGGGTCGGAAACGAAACGATGCACGGAATCGTCTATAAATGAAAGGAGCGCACCCTATCCACTTTTTTGGACCGAATAGTGATGTTTTGGTTCGTTTGGGTCAGTTTGGTTACTGCACCGAAAGCCATGCCGGGGTTGCATTTAATGCACCGATTCGGGTCGGAAACGAAACGATGCAAAGAATCGGCTAGAAACGAAACGAATGCACCCAATTCACTTTTTTGGACCCAATAGTGATGTTTTGGTTCGTTTGGGTCAGTTTCGTTACTGCACTGAAAACCATGCCTGGGTTGCATTTAATGCACCGATTCGGGTCGGAAACGAAACGATGCACGGAATCGGATAGAAATGAAATGAACGCACCCAATTCACTTTTTTGAACCCAATAGTGATGTTTTGGTTCGTTTGGGTCAGTTTCGTTAATGCACCGAAAACCATGCCGGGGTTGCATTTAATGCACCGATTTGGGTCGGAAACGAAACGATGCACGGAATCGTCCAGAAACGAAAGGAACGCACCCTATCCACTTTTTTCGACCCAATAGTGATGTTTTGGTTCGTTTGGGTCAGTTTCGTTACTGCACCGAAATCCATGCCGGGGTTGCATTTAATGCACCGATTCGGTCGGAAACGAAACGATGCACGGAATCGTCCAGAAACGAAAGGAACGCACCCTATCCACTTTTTTCGACCCAATAGTGATGTTTTGGTTCGTTTGGGTCAGTTTCGTTACTGCACCGAAAACCATGCCGGGGTTACATTTAATGCACCGATTCGGGTCGGAAACGAAACGGTGCACGGGATCGGCTAGAAATGAAACGAACGCACCCAATTCACTTTTTTGGACCCAATAGTGATGTTTTGGTTCGTTTGGGTCAGTTTCGTTACTGCACCGAAAACCATGCCGGGGTTGCATTTAATGCACCGATTCGGGTCGCAAACGAAACGATGCAAAGAATCGGCTAGAAACGAAACGAATGCACCCAATTCACTTTTTTGGACCCAATAGTGATGTTTTGGTTCGTTTGGGTCAGTTTCGTTACTGCACCGAAAACCATGCCGGGGTTGCATTTAATGCACCGATTCGGGTCGGAAACGAAACGATGCAAAGAATCGGCTAGAAACGAAACGAATGCACCCAATTCACTTTTTTGGACCCAATAGTGATGTTTTGGTTCGTTTGGGTCAGTTTCGTTACTGCACCGAAAACCATGCCGGGGTTGCATTTAATGCACCGATTCGGGTCGGAAACGAAACGATGCAAAGAATCGGCTAGAAACGAAACGAATGCACCCAATTCACTTTTTTGGACCCAATAGTGATGTTTTGGTTCGTTTGGGTCAGTTTCGTTACTGCACTGAAAACCATGCCTGGGTTGCATTTAATGCACCGATTCGGTCGGAAACGAAACGATGCACGGAATCGTCCAGAAACGAAAGGAACGCACCCTATCCACTTTTTTCGACCCAATAGTGATGTTTTGGTTCGTTTGGGTCAGTTTCGTTACTGCACCGAAAACCATGCCGGGGTTGCATTTAATGCACCGATTCGGGTCGGAAACGAAACGGTGCACGGGATCGGCTAGAAATGAAACGAACGCACCCAATTCACTTTTTTGGACCCAATAGTGATGTTTTGGTTCGTTTGGGTCAGTTTCGTTACTACACCGAAAACCATGCCGGGGTTGCATTTAATGCACCGATTCGGGTCAGAAATGAAACGATCCACGGAATCGGCTACAAACAAAACGAACGCACAGAATTCAATTTTTTGGACCCAATAGTGATGTTTTGGTTCGTTTGGGTCAGTTTCGTTACTGCACCGAAAACCATGCTGGGGTTGCATTTAATGCACCGATTCGGGTCAGAAATCAAACGATGCACGGAATCGGCTAGAAACGAGATGAACGCACCCAATTCACTTTTTTGGACCCAATAGTGATGTTTTGGTTCGTTTGGGTCAGTTTCGTTACTGCACCGAAAACCATGCCGGGGTTGCATTTAATGCACCGATTCGGGTCGGAAACGAAACGCTGCACGGGATCATCCAGAAACAAAACGAACGCACCCTATCCACATTTTTGGACCGAATAGTGATGTTTTGGTTCGTTTGGGTCAGTTTGGTTACTGCACCGAAAACCATGCCGGGGTTGCATTTAATGCACCGATTCGGGTCGGAAACGAAACGATGCAAAGAATCGGCTAGAAACGAAACGAATGCACCCTATCCACTTTTTTAGACCCAATAGTGATGTTTTGGTTCGTTTGGGTCAGTTTCGTTACTGCACCGAAAACCATGTCGGGCTTGCATTTAATGCACCAATTCGAGTCGGAAACGAAACGATGCACGGAATCGTCCAGAAACGAAAGGAACGCACCCTATCCACTTTTTTCGACCCAATAGTGATGTTTTGGTTCGTTTGGGTCAGTTTCGTTACTGCACCGAAAACCATGCCGGGGTTGCATTTAATGCACCGATTCGGGTCGGAAACGAAACGGTGCACGGGATCGGCTAGAAACGAAACGAACGCACCCAATTCACTTTTTTGGACCCAATAGTGATGTTTTGGTTCGTTTGGGTCAGTTTCGTTACTACACCGAAAACCATGCCGGGGTTGCATTTAATGCACCGATTCGGGTCAGAAATGAAACGATCCACGGAATCGGCTACAAACAAAACGAACGCACAGAATTCAATTTTTTGGACCCAATAGTGATGTTTTGGTTCGTTTGGGTCAGTTTCGTTACTGCACCGAAAACCATGCTGGGGTTGCATTTAATGCACCGATTCGGGTCAGAAATCAAACGATGCACGGAATCGGCTAGAAACGAGATGAACGCACCCAATTCACTTTTTTGGACCCAATAGTGATGTTTTGGTTCGTTTGGGTCAGTTTCGTTACTGCACCGAAAACCATGCCGGGGTTGCATTTAATGCACCGATTCGGGTCGGAAACGAAACGCTGCACGGGATCATCCAGAAACAAAACGAACGCACCCTATCCACATTTTTGGACCGAATAGTGATGTTTTGGTTCGTTTGGGTCAGTTTGGTTACTGCACCGAAAACCATGCCGGGGTTGCATTTAATGCACCGATTCGGGTCGGAAACGAAACGATGCAAAGAATCGGCTAGAAACGAAACGAATGCACCCTATCCACTTTTTTAGACCCAATAGTGATGTTTTGGTTCGTTTGGGTCAGTTTCGTTACTGCACCGAAAACCATGTCGGGCTTGCATTTAATGCACCAATTCGAGTCGGAAACGAAACGATGCACGGAATCGTCCAGAAACGAAAGGAACGCACCCTATCCACTTTTTTCGACCCAATAGTGATGTTTTGGTTCGTTTGGGTCAGTTTCGTTACTGCACCGAAAACCATGCCGGGGTTGCATTTAATGCACCGATTCGGGTCGGAAACGAAACGGTGCACGGGATCGGCTAGAAACGAAACGAACGCACCCAATTCACTTTTTTGGACCCAATAGTGATGTTTTGGTTCGTTTGGGTCAGTTTCGTTACTACACCGAAAACCATGCCGGGGTTGCATTTAATGCACCGATTCGGGTCAGAAATGAAACGATCCACGGAATCGGCTACAAACAAAACGAACGCACAGAATTCAATTTTTTGGACCCAATAGTGATGTTTTGGTTCGTTTGGGTCAGTTTCGTTACTGCACCGAAAACCATGCTGGGGTTGCATTTAATGCACCCATTCGGGTCAGAAATCAAACGATGCACGGAATCGGCTAGAAACGAGATGAACACACCCAATTCACTTTTTTGGACCCAATAGTGATGTTTTGGTTCGTTTGGGTCAGTTTCGTTACTGCACCGAAAACCATGCCGGGGTTGCATTTAATGCACCGATTCGGGTCGGAAACGAAGCGCTGCACGGAATCATCCAGAAACAAAACGAACGCACCCTATCCACATTTTTGGACCGAATAGTGATGTTTTCGTTCGTTTGTGTCAGTTTGGTTACTGCACCGAAAACCATGCCGGGGTTGCATTTAATGCACCGATTCGGGTCGGAAACGAAACGATGCAAAGAATCGGATAGAAACGAAACGAACGCACATAATTCACTTTTTTGGACCCAATAGTGATGTTTTGGTTCATTTGGGTCAGTTTCGTTACTGCACCGAAAACCATGCCGGGGTTGCATTTAATGCACCGATTCGGGTCGGAAACGAAACGATGCAAAGAATCGGCTAGAAACGAAACGAATGCACCCAATTCACTTTTTTGGACCCAATAGTGATGTTTTGGTTCGTTTGGGTCAGTTTCGTTACTGCACCGAAAATCATGCCGGGGTTGCATTTAATGCACCGATTTGGGTCGGAAACGAAACGATGCACGGAATCGTCCAGAAACGAAAGGAACGCACCCTATCCCCTTTTTTGGACCGAATAGTGATATTTTGGTTCGTTTGGGTCAGTTTCGTTACTGCACCGAAAACCATGCCGGGGTTGCATATAATGCACCGATTCGGGTAGGAAACGAAACGATGCACTGAATCAGCTAGAAACAAAACGAATTCACCCAATTCACTTTTTTGGACCCAATAGTGATGTTTTGGTTCGTTTGGGTCAGTTTCTTACTACACCGAAAAACATACCGGGGTTGCATTTAATGCACCGATTCAGGTTAGAAATGAAACGATGCACGGAATCGGCTACAAACAAAACGAACGCACATAATTCAATTTTTTGGACCCAATAGTGATGTTTTGGTTCGTTTGGGTCAGTTTCGGTACTGCACCGAAAACCATGCCGGGGTTGCATTTAATGCACCGATTCGGGTCGGAAACGAAACGCTGCACGGAATCATCCAGAAACAAAACGAACGCACCCTATCCACATTTTTGGACCGAATAGTGATGTTTTCGTTCGTTTGGGTCAGTTTGGTTACTGCACCGAAAACCATGCCGGGGTTGCATTTAATGCACCGATTCGGGTCGGAAACGAAACGATGCAAAGAATCGGATAGAAACGAAACGAACGCACATAATTCACTTTTTTGGACCCAATAGTGATGTTTTGGTTCGTTTGGGTCAGTTTCGTTACTGCACCGAAAACCATGCCGCGGTTGCATTTAATGCACCGATTCGGGTCGCAAACGAAACGATGCAAAGAATCGGCTAGAAACGAAACGAATGCACCCAATTCACTTTTTTGGACCCAATAGTGATGTTTTGGTTCGTTTGGGTCAGTTTCGTTACTGCACCGAAAACCATGCCGGGGTTGCATTTAATGCACCGATTCGGGTCGCAAACGAAACGATGCAAAGAATCGGCTAGAAACGAAACGAATGCACCCAATTCACTTTTTTGGACCCAATAGTGATGTTTTGGTTCGTTTGGATCTGTTTCGTTACTGCACCGAAAACCATGCCGGTGTTGCATTTAATGCACCGATTCGGGTCGGAAACGAAACGATGCACGGAATCGTCTATAAATGAAAGGAGCGCACCCTATCCACTTTTTTGGACCGAATAGTGATGTTTTGGTTCGTTTGGGTCAGTTTGGTTACTGCACCGAAAGCCATGCCGGGGTTGCATTTAATGCACCGATTCGGGTCGGAAACGAAACGATGCAAAGAATCGGCTAGAAACGAAACGAATGCACCCAATTCACTTTTTTGGACCCAATAGTGATGTTTTGGTTCGTTTGGGTCAGTTTCGTTACTGCACTGAAAACCATGCCTGGGTTGCATTTAATGCACCGATTCGGGTCGGAAACGAAACGATGCACGGAATCGGATAGAAATGAAATGAACGCACCCAATTCACTTTTTTGAACCCAATAGTGATGTTTTGGTTCGTTTGGGTCAGTTTCGTTAATGCACCGAAAACCATGCCGGGGTTGCATTTAATGCACCGATTTGGGTCGGAAACGAAACGATGCACGGAATCGTCCAGAAACGAAAGGAACGCACCCTATCCACTTTTTTCGACCCAATAGTGATGTTTTGGTTCGTTTGGGTCAGTTTCGTTACTGCACCGAAATCCATGCCGGGGTTGCATTTAATGCACCGATTCGGTCGGAAACGAAATGATGCACGGAATCGTCCAGAAACGAAAGGAACGCACCCTATCCACTTTTTTCGACCCAATAGTGATGTTTTGGTTCGTTTGGGTCAGTTTCGTTACTGCACCGAAAACCATGCCGGGGTTGCATTTAATGCACCGATTCGGGTCGGAAACGAAACGGTGCACGGGATCGGCTAGAAATGAAACGAACGCACCCAATTCACTTTTTTGGACCCAATAGTGATGTTTTGGTTCGTTTGGGTCAGTTTCGTTACTGCACCGAAAACCATGCCGGGGTTGCATTTAATGCACCGATTCGGGTCGCAAACGAAACGATGCAAAGAATCGGCTAGAAACGAAACGAATGCACCCAATTCACTTTTTTGGACCCAATAGTGATGTTTTGGTTCGTTTGGGTCAGTTTCGTTACTGCACCGAAAACCATGCCGGGGTTGCATTTAATGCACCGATTCGGGTCGGAAACGAAACGATGCAAAGAATCGGCTAGAAACGAAACGAATGCACCCAATTCACTTTTTTGGACCCAATAGTGATGTTTTGGTTCGTTTGGGTCAGTTTCGTTACTGCACCGAAAACCATGCCGGGGTTGCATTTAATGCACCGATTCGGGTCGGAAACGAAACGATGCAAAGAATCGGCTAGAAACGAAACGAATGCACCCAATTCACTTTTTTGGACCCAATAGTGATGTTTTGGTTCGTTTGGGTCAGTTTCGTTACTGCACTGAAAACCATGCCTGGGTTGCATTTAATGCACCGATTCGGTCGGAAACGAAACGATGCACGGAATCGTCCAGAAACGAAAGGAACGCACCCTATCCACTTTTTTCGACCCAATAGTGATGTTTTGGTTCGTTTGGGTCAGTTTCGTTACTGCACCGAAAACCATGCCGGGGTTGCATTTAATGCACCGATTCGGGTCGGAAACGAAACGGTGCACGGGATCGGCTAGAAATGAAACGAACGCACCCAATTCACTTTTTTGGACCCAATAGTGATGTTTTGGTTCGTTTAGGTCAGTTTCGTTACTACACCGAAAACCATGCCGGGGTTGCATTTAATGCACCGATTCGGGTCAGAAATGAAACGATCCACGGAATCGGCTACAAACAAAACGAACGCACAGAATTCAATTTTTTGGACCCAATAGTGATGTTTTGGTTCGTTTGGGTCAGTTTCGTTACTGCACCGAAAACCATGCTGGGGTTGCATTTAATGCACCGATTCGGGTCAGAAATCAAACGATGCACGGAATCGGCTAGAAACGAGATGAACGCACCCAATTCACTTTTTTGGACCCAATAGTGATGTTTTGGTTCGTTTGGGTCAGTTTCGTTACTGCACCGAAAACCATGCCGGGGTTGCATTTAATGCACCGATTCGGGTCGGAAACGAAACGCTGCACGGGATCATCCAGAAACAAAACGAACGCACCCTATCCACATTTTTGGACCGAATAGTGATGTTTTGGTTCGTTTGGGTCAGTTTGGTTACTGCACCGAAAACCATGCCGGGGTTGCATTTAATGCACCGATTCGGGTCGGAAACGAAACGATGCAAAGAATCGGCTAGAAACGAAACGAATGCACCCTATCCACTTTTTTAGACCCAATAGTGATGTTTTGGTTCGTTTGGGTCAGTTTCGTTACTGCACCGAAAACCATGTCGGGCTTGCATTTAATGCACCAATTCGAGTCGGAAACGAAACGATGCACGGAATCGTCCAGAAACGAAAGGAACGCACCCTATCCACTTTTTTCGACCCAATAGTGATGTTTTGGTTCGTTTGGGTCAGTTTCGTTACTGCACCGAAAACCATGCCGGGGTTGCATTTAATGCACCGATTCGGGTCGGAAACGAAACGGTGCACGGGATCGGCTAGAAACGAAACGAACGCACCCAATTCACTTTTTTGGACACAATAGTGATGTTTTGGTTCGTTTGGGTCAGTTTCGTTACTACACCGAAAACCATGCCGGGGTTGCATTTAATGCACCGATTCGGGTCAGAAATGAAACGATCCACGGAATCGGCTACAAACAAAACGAACGCACAGAATTCAATTTTTTGGACCCAATAGTGATGTTTTGGTTCGTTTGGGTCAGTTTCGTTACTGCACCGAAAACCATGCTGGGGTTGCATTTAATGCACCCATTCGGGTCAGAAATCAAACGATGCACGGAATCGGCTAGAAACGAGATGAACGCACCCAATTCACTTTTTTGGACCCAATAGTGATGTTTTGGTTCGTTTGGGTCAGTTTCGTTACTGCACCGAAAACCATGCCGGGGTTGCATTTAATGCACCGATTCGGGTCGGAAACGAAGCGCTGCACGGAATCATCCAGAAACAAAACGAACGCACCCTATCCACATTTTTGGACCGAATAGTGATGTTTTCGTTCGTTTGTGTCAGTTTGGTTACTGCACCGAAAACCATGCCGGGGTTGCATTTAATGCACCGATTCGGGTCGGAAACGAAACGATGCAAAGAATCGGATAGAAACGAAACGAACGCACATAATTCACTTTTTTGGACCCAATAGTGATGTTTTGGTTCATTTGGGTCAGTTTCGTTACTGCACCGAAAACCATGCCGGGGTTGCATTTAATGCACCGATTCGGGTCGGAAACGAAACGATGCAAAGAATCGGCTAGAAACGAAACGAATGCACCCAATTCACTTTTTTGGACCCAATAGTGATGTTTTGGTTCGTTTGGGTCAGTTTCGTTACTGCACCGAAAATCATGCCGGGGTTGCATTTAATGCACCGATTTGGGTCGGAAACGAAACGATGCACGGAATCGTCCAGAAACGAAAGGAACGCACCCTATCCCCTTTTTTGGACCGAATAGTGATATTTTGGTTCGTTTGGGTCAGTTTCGTTACTGCACCGAAAACCATGCCGGGGTTGCATATAATGCACCGATTCGGGTAGGAAACGAAACGATGCACTGAATCAGCTAGAAACAAAACGAATTCACCCAATTCACTTTTTTGGACCCAATAGTGATGTTTTGGTTCGTTTGGGTCAGTTTCTTACTACACCGAAAAACATACCGGGGTTGCATTTAATGCACCGATTCAGGTTAGAAATGAAACGATGCACGGAATCGGCTACAAACAAAACGAACGCACATAATTCAATTTTTTGGACCCAATAGTGATGTTTTGGTTCGTTTGGGTCAGTTTCGGTACTGCACCGAAAACCATGCCGGGGTTGCATTTAATGCACCGATTCGGGTCGGAAACGAAACGCTGCACGGAATCATCCAGAAACAAAACGAACGCACCCTATCCACATTTTTGGACCGAATAGTGATGTTTTCGTTCGTTTGGGTCAGTTTGGTTACTGCACCGATTCGGGTCGGAAACGAAACGATGCAAAGAATCGGATAGAAACGAAACGAACGCACATAATTCACTTTTTTGGACCCAATAGTGATGTTTTGGTTCGTTTGGGTCAGTTTCGTTACTGCACCGAAAACCATGCCGGGGTTGCATTTAATGCACCGATTCGGGTCGCAAACGAAACGATGCAAAGAATCGGCTAGAAACGAAACGAATGCACCCAATTCACTTTTTTGGACCCAATAGTGATGTTTTGGTTCGTTTGGGTCAGTTTCGTTACTGCACCGAAAACCATGCCGGGGTTGCATTTAATGCACCGATTCGGGTCGGAAACGAAACGATGCAAAGAATCGGCTAGAAACGAAACGAATGCACCCAATTCACTTTTTTGGACCCAATAGTGATGTTTTGGTTCGTTTGGGTCTGTTTCGTTACTGCACCGAAAACCATGCCGGTGTTGCATTTAATGCACCGATTCGGGTCGGAAACGAAACGATGCACGGAATCGTCTATAAATGAAAGGAGCGCACCCTATCCACTTTTTTGGACCGAATAGTGATGTTTTGGTTCGTTTGGGTCAGTTTGGTTACTGCACCGAAAGCCATGCCGGGGTTGCATTTAATGCACCGATTCGGGTCGGAAACGAAACGATGCAAAGAATCGGCTAGAAACGAAACGAATGCACCCAATTCACTTTTTTGGACCCAATAGTGATGTTTTGGTTCGTTTGGGTCAGTTTCGTTACTGCACTGAAAACCATGCCTGGGTTGCATTTAATGCACCGATTCGGGTCGGAAACGAAACGATGCACGGAATCGGATAGAAATGAAATGAACGCACCCAATTCACTTTTTTGAACCCAATAGTGATGTATTGGTTCGTTTGGGTCAGTTTCGTTAATGCACCGAAAACCATGCCGGTGTTGCATTTAATGCACCGATTTGGGTCGGAAACGAAACGATGCACGGAATCGTCCAGAAACGAAAGGAACGCACCCTATCCACTTTTTTCGACCCAATAGTGATGTTTTGGTTCGTTTGGGTCAGTTTCGTTACTGCACCGAAAACCATGCCGGGGTTGCATTTAATGCACCGATTCGGGTCGGAAACGAAACGGTGCACGGGATCGGCTAGAAACGAAACGAACGCACCCAATTCACTTTTTTGGACCCAATAGTGATGTTTTGGTTCGTTTGGGTCAGTTTCGTTACTACACCGAAAACCATGCCGGGGTTGCATTTAATGCACCGATTCGGGTCGGAAACGAAACGGTGCACGGGATCGGCTAGAAATGAAACGAACGCACCCAATTCACTTTTTTGGACCCAATAGTGATGTTTTGGTTCGTTTGGGTCAGTTTCGTTACTGCACTGAAAACCATGCCTGGGTTGCATTTAATGCACCGATTCGGGTCGGAAACGAAACGATGCACGGAATCGGATAGAAATGAAATGAACGCACCCAATTCACTTTTTTGAACCCAATAGTGATGTTTTGGTTCGTTTGGGTCAGTTTCGTTAATGCACCGAAAACCATGCCGGGGTTGCATTTAATGCACCGATTTGGGTCGGAAACGAAACGATGCACGGAATCGTCCAAAAACGAAAGGAACGCACCCTATCCACTTTTTTCGACCCAATAGTGATGTTTTGGTTCGTTTGGGTCAGTTTCGTTACTGCACCGAAATCCATGCCGGGGTTGCATTTAATGCACCGATTCGGTCGGAAACGAAACGATGCACGGAATCGTCCAGAAACGAAAGGAACGCACCCTATCCACTTTTTTCGACCCAATAGTGATGTTTTGGTTCGTTTGGGTCAGTTTCGTTACTGCACCGAAAACCATGCCGGGGTTGCATTTAATGCACCGATTCGGGTCGGAAACGAAACGGTGCACGGGATCGGCTAGAAATGAAACGAACGCACCCAATTCACTTTTTTGGACCCAATAGTGATGTTTTGGTTCGTTTGGGTCAGTTTCGTTACTGCACCGAAAACCATGCCGGGGTTGCATTTAATGCACCGATTCGGGTCGCAAACGAAACGATGCAAAGAATCGGCTAGAAACGAAACGAATGCACCCAATTCACTTTTTTGGACCCAATAGTGATGTTTTGGTTCGTTTGGGTCTGTTTCGTTACTGCACCGAAAACCATGCCGGTGTTGCATTTAATGCACCGATTCGGGTCGGAAACGAAACGATGCACGGAATCGTCTATAAATGAAAGGAGCGCACCCTATCCACTTTTTTGGACCGAATAGTGATGTTTTGGTTCGTTTGGGTCAGTTTGGTTACTGCACCGAAAGCCATGCCGGGGTTGCATTTAATGCACCGATTCGGGTCAGAAACGAAACGATGCAAAGAATCGGCTAGAAACGAAACGAATGCACCCAATTCACTTTTTTGGACCCAATAGTGATGTTTTGGTTCGTTTGGGTCAGTTTCGTTACTGCACTGAAAACCATGCCTGGGTTGCATTTAATGCACCGATTCGGGTCGGAAACGAAACGATGCACGGAATCGGATAGAAATGAAATGAACGCACCCAATTCACTTTTTTGAACCCAATAGTGATGTTTTGGTTCGTTTGGGTCAGTTTCGTTAATGCACCGAAAACCATGCCGGGGTTGCATTTAATGCACCGATTTGGGTCGGAAACGAAACGATGCACGGAATCGTCCAGAAACGAAAGGAACGCACCCTATCCACTTTTTTCGACCCAATAGTGATGTTTTGGTTCGTTTGGGTCAGTTTCGTTACTGCACCGAAAACCATGCCGGGGTTGCATTTAATGCACCGATTCGGGTCGGAAACGAAACGGTGCACGGGATCGGCTAGAAACGAAACGAACGCACCCAATTCACTTTTTTGGACCCAATAGTGATGTTTTGGTTCGTTTGGGTCAGTTTCGTTACTACACCGAAAACCATGCCGGGGTTGCATTTAATGCACCGATTCGGGTCGGAAACGAAACGGTGCACGGGATCGGCTAGAAATGAAACGAACGCACCCAATTCACTTTTTTGGACCCAATAGTGATGTTTTGGTTCGTTTGGGTCAGTTTCGTTACTGCACTGAAAACCATGCCTGGGTTGCATTTAATGCACCGATTCGGGTCGGAAACGAAACGATGCACGGAATCGGATAGAAATGAAATGAACGCACCCAATTCACTTTTTTGAACCCAATAGTGATGTTTTGGTTCGTTTGGGTCAGTTTCGTTAATGCACCGAAAACCATGCCGGGGTTGCATTTAATGCACCGATTTGGGTCGGAAACGAAACGATGCACGGAATCGTCCAGAAACGAAAGGAACGCACCCTATCCACTTTTTTCGACCCAATAGTGATGTTTTGGTTCGTTTGGGTCAGTTTCGTTACTGCACCGAAATCCATGCCGGGGTTGCATTTAATGCACCGATTCGGTCGGAAACGAAACGATGCACGGAATCGTCCAGAAACGAAAGGAACGCACCCTATCCACTTTTTTCGACCCAATAGTGATGTTTTGGTTCGTTTGGGTCAGTTTCGTTACTGCACCGAAAACCATGCCGGGGTTGCATTTAATGCACCGATTCGGGTCGGAAACGAAACGGTGCACGGGATCGGCTAGAAATGAAACGAACGCACCCAATTCACTTTTTTGGACCCAATAGTGATGTTTTGGTTCGTTTGGGTCAGTTTCGTTACTGCACCGAAAACCATGCCGGGGTTGCATTTAATGCACCGATTCGGGTCGCAAACGAAACGATGCAAAGAATCGGCTAGAAACGAAACGAATGCACCCAATTCACTTTTTTGGACCCAATAGTGATGTTTTGGTTCGTTTGGGTCAGTTTCGTTACTGCACCGAAAACCATGCCGGGGTTGCATTTAATGCACCGATTCGGGTCGGAAACGAAACGATGCAAAGAATCGGCTAGAAACGAAACGAATGCACCCAATTCACTTTTTTGGACCCAATAGTGATGTTTTGGTTCGTTTGGGTCAGTTTCGTTACTGCACCGAAAACCATGCCGGGGTTGCATTTAATGCACCGATTCGGGTCGGAAACGAAACGATGCAAAGAATCGGCTAGAAACGAAACGAATGCACCCAATTCACTTTTTTGGACCCAATAGTGATGTTTTGGTTCGTTTGGGTCAGTTTCGTTACTGCACTGAAAACCATGCCTGGGTTGCATTTAATGCACCGACTCGGTCGGAAACGAAACGATGCACGGAATCGTCCAGAAACGAAAGGAACGCACCCTATCCACTTTTTTCGACCCAATAGTGATGTTTTGGTTCGTTTGGGTCAGTTTCGATACTGCACCGAAAACCATGCCGGGGTTGCATTTAATGCACCGATTCGGGTCGGAAATGAAACGGTGCACGGGATCGGCTAGAAATGAAACGAACGCACCCAATTCACTTTTTTGGACCCAATAGTGATGTTTTGGTTCGTTTGGGTCAGTTTCGTTACTACACCGAAAACCATGCCGGGGTTGCATTTAATGCACCGATTCGGGTCAGAAATGAAACGATCCACGGAATCGGCTACAAACAAAACGAACGCACAGAATTCAATTTTTTGGACCCAATAGTGATGTTTTGGTTCGTTTGGGTCAGTTTCGTTACTGCACCGAAAACCATGCTGGGGTTGCATTTAATGCACCGATTCGGGTCAGAAATCAAACGATGCACGGAATCGGCTAGAAACGAGATGAACGCACCCAATTCACTTTTTTGGACCCAATAGTGATGTTTTGGTTCGTTTGGGTCAGTTTCGTTACTGCACCGAAAACCATGCCGGGGTTGCATTTAATGCACCGATTCGGGTCGGAAACGAAACGCTGCACGGGATCATCCAGAAACAAAACGAACGCACCCTATCCACATTTTTGGACCGAATAGTGATGTTTTGGTTCGTTTGGGTCAGTTTGGTTACTGCACCGAAAACCATGCCGGGGTTGCATTTAATGCACCGATTCGGGTCGGAAACGAAACGATGCAAAGAATCGGCTAGAAACGAAACGAATGCACCCTATCCACTTTTTTAGACCCAATAGTGATGTTTTGGTTCGTTTGGGTCAGTTTCGTTACTGCACCGAAAACCATGTCGAGCTTGCATTTAATGCACCAATTCGAGTCGGAAACGAAACGATGCACGGAATCGTCCAGAAACGAAAGGAACGCACCCTATCCACTTTTTTCGACCCAATAGTGATGTTTTGGTTCGTTTGGGTCAGTTTCGTTACTGCACCGAAAACCATGCCGGGGTTGCATTTAATGCACCGATTCGGGTCGGAAACGAAACGGTGCACGGGATCGGCTAGAAACGAAACGAACGCACCCAATTCACTTTTTTGGACCCAATAGTGATGTTTTGGTTCGTTTGGGTCAGTTTCGTTACTACACCGAAAACCATGCCGGGGTTGCATTTAATGCACCCATTCGGGTCAGAAATCAAACGATGCACGGAATCGGCTAGAAACGAGATGAACGCACCCAATTCACTTTTTTGGACCCAATAGTGATGTTTTGGTTCGTTTGGGTCAGTTTCGTTACTGCACCGAAAACCATGCCGGGGTTGCATTTAATGCACCGATTCGGGTCGGAAACGAAGCGCTGCACGGAATCATCCAGAAACAAAACGAACGCACCCTATCCACATTTTTGGACCGAATAGTGATGTTTTCGTTCGTTTGTGTCAGTTTGGTTACTGCACCGAAAACCATGCCGGGGTTGCATTTAATGCACCGATTCGGGTCGGAAACGAAACGATGCAAAGAATCGGATAGAAACGAAACGAACGCACATAATTCACTTTTTTGGACCCAATAGTGATGTTTTGGTTCATTTGGGTCAGTTTCGTTACTGCACCGAAAACCATGCCGGGGTTGCATTTAATGCACCGATTCGGGTCGGAAACGAAACGATGCAAAGAATCGGCTAGAAACGAAACGAATGCACCCAATTCACTTTTTTGGACCCAATAGTGATGTTTTGGTTCGTTTGGGTCAGTTTCGTTACTGCACCGAAAATCATGCCGGGGTTGCATTTAATGCACCGATTTGGGTCGGAAACGAAACGATGCACGGAATCGTCCAGAAACGAAAGGAACGCACCCTATCCCCTTTTTTGGACCGAATAGTGATATTTTGGTTCGTTTGGGTCAGTTTCGTTACTGCACCGAAAACCATGCCGGGGTTGCATATAATGCACCGATTCGGGTAGGAAACGAAACGATGCACTGAATCAGCTAGAAACAAAACGAATTCACCCAATTCACTTTTTTGGACCCAATAGTGATGTTTTGGTTCGTTTGGGTCAGTTTCTTACTACACCGAAAAACATACCGGGGTTGCATTTAATGCACCGATTCAGGTTAGAAATGAAACGATGCACGGAATCGGCTACAAACAAAACGAACGCACATAATTCAATTTTTTGGACCCAATAGTGATGTTTTGGTTCGTTTGGGTCAGTTTCGGTACTGCACCGAAAACCATGCCGGGGTTGCATTTAATGCACCGATTCGGGTCGGAAACGAAACGATGCACGGAATCATCCAGAAACGAAACGAACGCACCCTATCCACTTTTTTTGGACCCAATAGTGATATTTTGGTTCGTTTGGGTCAGTTTCGTTACTGCACCGAAAACCATGCCGGGGTTGCATTTAATGCACCGATTCGGGTCGCAAACGAAACGATGCAAAGAATCGGCTAGAAACGAAACGAATGCACCCAATTCACTTTTTTGGACCCAATAGTGATGTTTTGGTTCGTTTGGGTCAGTTTCGTTACTGCACCGAAAACCATGCCGGGGTTGCATTTAATGCACCGATTCGGGTCGGAAACGAAACGATGCAAAGAATCGGCTAGAAACGAAACGAATGCACCCAATTCACTTTTTTGGACCCAATAGTGATGTTTTGGTTCGTTTGGGTCTGTGTCGTTACTGCACCGAAAACCATGCCGGTGTTGCATTTAATGCACCGATTCGGGTCGGAAACGAAACGATGCACGGAATCGTCTATAAATGAAAGGAGCGCACCCTATCCACTTTTTTGGACCGAATAGTGATGTTTTGGTTCGTTTGGGTCAGTTTGGTTACTGCACCGAAAGCCATGCCGGGGTTGCATTTAATGCACCGATTCGGGTCGGAAACGAAACGCTGCACGGAATCATCCAGAAACAAAACGAACGCACCCTATCCACATTTTTGGACCGAATAGTGATGTTTTCGTTCGTTTGGGTCAGTTTGGTTACTGCACCGAAAACCATGCCGGGGTTGCATTTAATGCACCGATTCGGGTCGGAAACGAAACGATGCAAAGAATCGGATAGAAACGAAACGAACGCACATAATTCACTTTTTTGGACCCAATAGTGATGTTTTGGTTCGTTTGGGTCAGTTTCGTTACTGCACCGAAAACCATGCCGCGGTTGCATTTAATGCACCGATTCGGGTCGCAAACGAAACGATGCAAAGAATCGGCTAGAAACGAAACGAATGCACCCAATTCACTTTTTTGGACCCAATAGTGATGTTTTGGTTCGTTTGGGTCAGGTTCGTTACTGCACCGAAAACCATGCCGGGGTTGCATTTAATGCACCGATTCGGGTCGGAAACGAAACGATGCAAAGAATCGGCTAGAAACGAAACGAATGCACCCAATTCACTTTTTTGGACCCAATAGTGATGTTTTGGTTCGTTTGGGTCTGTTTCGTTACTGCACCGAAAACCATGCCGGTGTTGCATTTAATGCACCGATTCGGGTCGGAAACGAAACGATGCACGGAATCGTCTATAAATGAAAGGAGCGCACCCTATCCACTTTTTTGGACCGAATAGTGATGTTTTGGTTCGTTTGGGTCAGTTTGGTTACTGCACCGAAAGCCATGCCGGGGTTGCATTTAATGCACCGATTCGGGTCGGAAACGAAACGATGCAAAGAATCGGCCAGAAACGAAACGAATGCACCCAATTCACTTTTTTGGACCCAATAGTGATGTTTTGGTTCGTTTGGGTCAGTTTCGTTACTGCACTGAAAACCATGCCTGGGTTGCATTTAATGCACCGATTCGGGTCGGAAACGAAACGATGCACGGAATCGGATAGAAATGAAATGAACGCACCCAATTCACTTTTTTGAACCCAATAGTGATGTTTTGGTTCGTTTGGGTCAGTTTCGTTAATGCACCGAAAACCATGCCGGGGTTGCATTTAATGCACCGATTTGGGTCGGAAACGAAACGATGCACGGAATCGTCCAGAAACGAAAGGAACGCACCCTATCCACTTTTTTCGACCCAATAGTGATGTTTTGGTTCGTTTGGGTCAGTTTCGTTACTGCACCGAAATCCATGCCGGGGTTGCATTTAATGCACCGATTCGGTCGGAAACGAAACGATGCACGGAATCGTCCAGAAACGAAAGGAACGCACCCTATCCACTTTTTTCGACCCAATAGTGATGTTTTGGTTCGTTTGGGTCAGTTTCGTTACTGCACCGAAAACCATGCCGGGGTTGCATTTAATGCACCGATTCGGGTCGGAAACGAAACGGTGCACGGGATCGGCTAGAAATGAAACGAACGCACCCAATTCACTTTTTTGGACCCAATAGTGATGTTTTGGTTCGTTTGGGTCAGTTTCGTTACTGCACCGAAAACCATGCCGGGGTTGCATTTAATGCACCGATTCGGGTCGCAAACGAAACGATGCAAAGAATCGGCTAGAAACGAAACGAATGCACCCAATTCACTTTTTTGGACCCAATAGTGATGTTTTGGTTCGTTTGGGTCAGTTTCGTTACTGCACCGAAAACCATGCCGGGGTTGCATTTAATGCACCGATTCGGGTCGGAAACGAAACGATGCAAAGAATCGGCTAGAAACGAAACGAATGCACCCAATTCACTTTTTTGGACCCAATAGTGATGTTTTGGTTCGTTTGGGTCTGTTTCGTTACTGCACCGAAAACCATGCCGGTGTTGCATTTAATGCACCGATTCGGGTCGGAAACGAAACGATGCACGGAATCGTCTATAAATGAAAGGAGCGCACCCTATCCACTTTTTTGGACCGAATAGTGATGTTTTGGTTCGTTTGGGTCAGTTTGGTTACTGCACCGAAAGCCATGCCGGGGTTGCATTTAATGCACCGATTCGGGTCGGAAACGAAACGATGCAAAGAATCGGCTAGAAACGAAACGAATGCACCCAATTCACTTTTTTGGACCCAATAGTGATGTTTTGGTTCGTTTGGGTCAGTTTCGTTACTGCACTGAAAACCATGCCTGGGTTGCATTTAATGCACCGATTCGGGTCGGAAACGAAACGATGCACGGAATCGGATAGAAATGAAATGAACGCACCCAATTCACTTTTTTGAACCCAATAGTGATGTTTTGGTTCGTTTGGGTCAGTTTCGTTAATGCACCGAAAACCATGCCGGGGTTGCATTTAATGCACCGATTTGGGTCGGAAACGAAACGATGCACGGAATCGTCCAGAAACGAAAGGAACGCACCCTATCCACTTTTTTCGACCCAATAGTGATGTTTTGGTTCGTTTGGGTCAGTTTCGTTACTGCACCGAAATCCATGCCGGGGTTGCATTTAATGCACCGATTCGGTCGGAAACGAAACGATGCACGGAATCGTCCAGAAACGAAAGGAACGCACCCTATCCACTTTTTTCGACCCGATAGTGATGTTTTGGTTCGTTTGGGTCAGTTTCGTTACTGCACCGAAAACCATGCCGGGGTTGCATTTAATGCACCGATTCGGGTCGGAAACGAAACGGTGCACGGGATCGGCTAGAAATGAAACGAACGCACCCAATTCACTTTTTTGGACCCAATAGTGATGTTTTGGTTCGTTTGGGTCAGTTTCGTTACTGCACCGAAAACCATGCCGGGGTTGCATTTAATGCACCGATTCGGGTCGCAAACGAAACGATGCAAAGAATCGGCTAGAAACGAAACGAATGCACCCAATTCACTTTTTTGGACCCAATAGTGATGTTTTGGTTCGTTTGGGTCAGTTTCGTTACTGCACCGAAAACCATGCCGGGGTTGCATTTAATGCACCGATTCGGGTCGGAAACGAAACGATGCAAAGAATCGGCTAGAAACGAAACGAATGCACCCAATTCACTTTTTTGGACCCAATAGTGATGTTTTGGTTCGTTTGGGTCAGTTTCGTTACTGCACCGAAAACCATGCCGGGGTTGCATTTAATGCACCGATTCGGGTCGGAAACGAAACGATGCAAAGAATCGGCTAGAAACGAAACGAATGCACCCAATTCACTTTTTTGGACCCAATAGTGATGTTTTGGTTCGTTTGGGTCAGTTTCGTTACTGCACTGAAAACCATGCCTGGGTTGCATTTAATGCACCGATTCGGTCGGAAACGAAACGATGCACGGAATCGTCCAGAAACGAAAGGAACGCACCCTATCCACTTTTTTCGACCCAATAGTGATGTTTTGGTTCGTTTGGGTCAGTTTCGTTACTGCACCGAAAACCATGCCGGGGTTGCATTTAATGCACCGATTCGGGTCGGAAATGAAACGGTGCACGGGATCGGCTAGAAATGAAACGAACGCACCCAATTCACTTTTTTGGACCCAATAGTGATGTTTTGGTTCGTTTGGGTCAGTTTCGTTACTACACCGAAAACCATGCCGGGGTTGCATTTAATGCACCGATTCGGGTCAGAAATGAAACGATCCACGGAATCGGCTACAAACAAAACGAACGCACAGAATTCAATTTTTTGGACCCAATAGTGATGTTTTGGTTCGTTTGGGTCAGTTTCGTTACTGCACCGAAAACCATGCTGGGGTTGCATTTAATGCACCGATTCGGGTCAGAAATCAAACGATGCACGGAATCGGCTAGAAACGAGATGAACGCACCCAATTCACTTTTTTGGACCCAATAGTGATGTTTTGGTTCGTTTGGGTCAGTTTCGTTACTGCACCGAAAACCATGCCGGGGTTGCATTTAATGCACCGATTCGGGTCGGAAACGAAACGCTGCACGGGATCATCCAGAAACAAAACGAACGCACCCTATCCACATTTTTGGACCGAATAGTGATGTTTTGGTTCGTTTGGGTCAGTTTGGTTACTGCACCGAAAACCATGCCGGGGTTGCATTTAATGCACCGATTCGGGTCGGAAACGAAACGATGCAAAGAATCGGCTAGAAACGAAACGAATGCACCCTATCCACTTTTTTAGACCCAATAGTGATGTTTTGGTTCGTTTGGGTCAGTTTCGTTACTGCACCGAAAACCATGTCGGGCTTGCATTTAATGCACCAATTCGAGTCGGAAACGAAACGATGCACGGAATCGTCCAGAAACGAAAGGAACGCACCCTATCCACTTTTTTCGACCCAATAGTGATGTTTTGGTTCGTTTGGGTCAGTTTCGTTACTGCACCGAAAACCATGCCGGGGTTGCATTTAATGCACCGATTCGGGTCGGAAACGAAACGGTGCACGGGATCGGCTAGAAACGAAACGAACGCACCCAATTCACTTTTTTGGACCCAATAGTGATGTTTTGGTTCGTTTGGGTCAGTTTCGTTACTACACCGAAAACCATGCCGGGGTTGCATTTAATGCACCGATTCGGGTCAGAAATGAAACGATCCACGGAATCGGCTACAAACAAAACGAACGCACAGAATTCAATTTTTTGGACCCAATAGTGATGTTTTGGTTCGTTTGGGTCAGTTTCGTTACTGCACCGAAAACCATGCTGGGGTTGCATTTAATGCACCCATTCGGGTCAGAAATCAAACGATGCACGGAATCGGCTAGAAACGAGATGAACGCACCCAATTCACTTTTTTGGACCCAATAGTGATGTTTTGGTTCGTTTGGGTCAGTTTCGTTACTGCACCGAAAACCATGCCGGGGTTGCATTTAATGCACCGATTCGGGTCGGAAACGAAGCGCTGCACGGAATCATCCAGAAACAAAACGAACGCACCCTATCCACATTTTTGGACCGAATAGTGATGTTTTCGTTCGTTTGTGTCAGTTTGGTTACTGCACCGAAAACCATGCCGGGGTTGCATTTAATGCACCGATTCGGGTCGGAAACGAAACGATGCAAAGAATCGGATAGAAACGAAACGAACGCACATAATTCACTTTTTTGGACCCAATAGTGATGTTTTGGTTCATTTGGGTCAGTTTCGTTACTGCACCGAAAACCATGCCGGGGTTGCATTTAATGCACCGATTCGGGTCGGAAACGAAACGATGCAAAGAATCGGCTAGAAACGAAACGAATGCACCCAATTCACTTTTTTGGACCCAATAGTGATGTTTTGGTTCGTTTGGGTCAGTTTCGTTACTGCACCGAAAATCATGCCGGGGTTGCATTTAATGCACCGATTTGGGTCGGAAACGAAACGATGCACGGAATCGTCCAGAAACGAAAGGAACGCACCCTATCCCCTTTTTTGGACCGAATAGTGATATTTTGGTTCGTTTGGGTCAGTTTCGTTACTGCACCGAAAACCATGCCGGGGTTGCATATAATGCACCGATTCGGGTAGGAAACGAAACGATGCACTGAATCAGCTAGAAACAAAACGAATTCACCCAATTCACTTTTTTGGACCCAATAGTGATGTTTTGGTTCGTTTGGGTCAGTTTCTTACTACACCGAAAAACATACCGGGGTTGCATTTAATGCACCGATTCAGGTTAGAAATGAAACGATGCACGGAATCGGCTACAAACAAAACGAACGCACATAATTCAATTTTTTGGACCCAATAGTGATGTTTTGGTTCGTTTGGGTCAGTTTCGGTACTGCACCGAAAACCATGCCGGGGTTGCATTTAATGCACCGATTCGGGTCGGAAACGAAACGCTGCACGGAATCATCCAGAAACAAAACGAACGCACCCTATCCACATTTTTGGACCGAATAGTGATGTTTTCGTTCGTTTGGGTCAGTTTGGTTACTGCACCGAAAACCATGCCGGGGTTGCATTTAATGCACCGATTCGGGTCGGAAACGAAACGATGCAAAGAATCGGATAGAAACGAAACGAACGCACATAATTCACTTTTTTGGACCCAATAGTGATGTTTTGGTTCGTTTGGGTCAGTTTCGTTACTGCACCGAAAACCATGCCGGGGTTGCATTTAATGCACCGATTCGGGTCGCAAACGAAACGATGCAAAGAATCGGCTAGAAACGAAACGAATGCACCCAATTCACTTTTTTGGACCCAATAGTGATGTTTTGGTTCGTTTGGGTCAGTTTCGTTACTGCACCGAAAACCATGCCGGGGTTGCATTTAATGCACCGATTCGGGTCGGAAACGAAACGATGCAAAGAATCGGCTAGAAACGAAACGAATGCACCCAATTCACTTTTTTGGACCCAATAGTGATGTTTTGGTTCGTTTGGGTCAGTTTCGTTACTGCACTGAAAACCATGCCTGGGTTGCATTTAATGCACCGATTCGGTCGGAAACGAAACGATGCACGGAATCGTCCAGAAACGAAAGGAACGCACCCTATCCACTTTTTTCGACCCAATAGTGATGTTTTGGTTCGTTTGGGTCAGTTTCGTTACTGCACCGAAAACCATGCCGGGGTTGCATTTAATGCACCGATTCGGGTCGGAAACGAAACGGTGCACGGGATCGGCTAGAAATGAAACGAACGCACCCAATTCACTTTTTTGGACCCAATAGTGATGTTTTGGTTCGTTTGGGTCAGTTTCGTTACTACACCGAAAACCATGCCGGGGTTGCATTTAATGCACCGATTCGGGTCAGAAATGAAACGATCCACGGAATCGGCTACAAACAAAACGAACGCACAGAATTCAATTTTTTGGACCCAATAGTGATGTTTTGGTTCGTTTGGGTCAGTTTCGTTACTGCACCGAAAACCATGCTGGGGTTGCATTTAATGCACCGATTCGGGTCAGAAATCAAACGATGCACGGAATCGGCTAGAAACGAGATGAACGCACCCAATTCACTTTTTTGGACCCAATAGTGATGTTTTGGTTCGTTTGGGTCAGTTTCGTTACTGCACCGAAAACCATGCCGGGGTTGCATTTAATGCACCGATTCGGGTCGGAAACGAAACGCTGCACGGGATCATCCAGAAACAAAACGAACGCACCCTATCCACATTTTTGGACCGAATAGTGATGTTTTGGTTCGTTTGGGTCAGTTTGGTTACTGCACCGAAAACCATGCCGGGGTTGCATTTAATGCACCGATTCGGGTCGGAAACGAAACGATGCAAAGAATCGGCTAGAAACGAAACGAATGCACCCTATCCACTTTTTTAGACCCAATAGTGATGTTTTGGTTCGTTTGGGTCAGTTTCGTTACTGCACCGAAAACCATGTCGGGCTTGCATTTAATGCACCAATTCGAGTCGGAAACGAAACGATGCACGGAATCGTCCAGAAACGAAAGGAACGCACCCTATCCACTTTTTTCGACCCAATAGTGATGTTTTGGTTCGTTTGGGTCAGTTTCGTTACTGCACCGAAAACCATGCCGGGGTTGCATTTAATGCACCGATTCGGGTCGGAAACGAAACGGTGCACGGGATCGGCTAGAAACGAAACGAACGCACCCAATTCACTTTTTTGGACCCAATAGTGATGTTTTGGTTCGTTTGGGTCAGTTTCGTTACTACACCGAAAACCATGCCGGGGTTGCATTTAATGCACCGATTCGGGTCAGAAATGAAACGATCCACGGAATCGGCTACAAACAAAACGAACGCACAGAATTCAATTTTTTGGACCCAATAGTGATGTTTTGGTTCGTTTGGGTCAGTTTCGTTACTGCACCGAAAACCATGCTGGGGTTGCATTTAATGCACCCATTCGGGTCAGAAATCAAACGATGCACGGAATCGGCTAGAAACGAGATGAACGCACCCAATTCACTTTTTTGGACCCAATAGTGATGTTTTGGTTCGTTTGGGTCAGTTTCGTTACTGCACCGAAAACCATGCCGGGGTTGCATTTAATGCACCGATTCGGGTCGGAAACGAAGCGCTGCACGGAATCATCCAGAAACAAAACGAACGCACCCTATCCACATTTTTGGACCGAATAGTGATGTTTTCGTTCGTTTGTGTCAGTTTGGTTACTGCACCGAAAACCATGCCGGGGTTGCATTTAATGCACCGATTCGGGTCGGAAACGAAACGATGCAAAGAATCGGATAGAAACGAAACGAACGCACATAATTCACTTTTTTGGACCCAATAGTGATGTTTTGGTTCATTTGGGTCAGTTTCGTTACTGCACCGAAAACCATGCCGGGGTTGCATTTAATGCACCGATTCGGGTCGGAAACGAAACGATGCAAAGAATCGGCTAGAAACGAAACGAATGCACCCAATTCACTTTTTTGGACCCAATAGTGATGTTTTGGTTCGTTTGGGTCAGTTTCGTTACTGCACCGAAAATCATGCCGGGGTTGCATTTAATGCACCGATTTGGGTCGGAAACGAAACGATGCACGGAATCGTCCAGAAACGAAAGGAACGCACCCTATCCCCTTTTTTGGACCGAATAGTGATGTTTTGGTTCGTTTGGGTCAGTTTCGTTACTGCACCGAAAGCCATGCCGGGGTTGCATTTAATGCACCGATTCGGGTCGGAAACGAAACGATGCAAAGAATCGGCTAGAAACGAAACGAATGCACCCAATTCACTTTTTTGGACCCAATAGTGATGTTTTGGTTCGTTTGGGTCAGTTTCGTTACTGCACTGAAAACCATGCCTGGGTTGCATTTAATGCACCGATTCGGGTCGGAAACGAAACGATGCACGGAATCGGATAGAAATGAAATGAACGCACCCAATTCACTTTTTTGAACCCAATAGTGATGTTTTGGTTCGTTTGGGTCAGTTTCGTTAATGCACCGAAAACCATGCCGGGGTTGCATTTAATGCACCGATTTGGGTCGGAAACGAAACGATGCACGGAATCGTCCAGAAACGAAAGGAACGCACCCTATCCACTTTTTTCGACCCAATAGTGATGTTTTGGTTCGTTTGGGTCAGTTTCGTTACTGCACCGAAAACCATGCCGGGGTTGCATTTAATGCACCGATTCGGGTCGGAAACGAAACGGTGCACGGGATCGGCTAGAAACGAAACGAACGCACCCAATTCACTTTTTTGGACCCAATAGTGATGTTTTGGTTCGTTTGGGTCAGTTTCGTTACTACACCGAAAACCATGCCGGGGTTGCATTTAATGCACCGATTCGGGTCGGAAACGAAACGGTGCACGGGATCGGCTTGAAATGAAACGAACGCACCCAATTCACTTTTTTGGACCCAATAGTGATGTTTTGGTTCGTTTGGGTCAGTTTCGTTACTGCACTGAAAACCATGCCTGGGTTGCATTTAATGCACCGATTCGGGTCGGAAACGAAACGATGCACGGAATCGGATAGAAATGAAATGAACGCACCCAATTCACTTTTTTGAACCCAATAGTGATGTTTTGGTTCGTTTGGGTCAGTTTCGTTAATGCACCGAAAACCATGCCGGGGTTGCATTTAATGCACCGATTTGGGTCGGAAACGAAACGATGCACGGAATCGTCCAGAAATGAAAGGAACGCACCCTATCCACTTTTTTCGACCCAATAGTGATGTTTTGGTTCGTTTGGGTCAGTTTCGTTACTGCACCGAAATCCATGCCGGGGTTGCATTTAATGCACCGATTCGGTCGGAAACGAAACGATGCACGGAATCGTCCAGAAACGAAAGGAACGCACCCTATCCACTTTTTTCGACCCAATAGTGATGTTTTGGTTCGTTTGGGTCAGTTTCGTTACTGCACCGAAAACCATGCCGGGGTTGCATTTAATGCACCGATTCGGGTCGGAAACGAAACGGTGCACGGGATCGGCTAGAAATGAAACGAACGCACCCAATTCACTTTTTTGGACCCAATAGTGATGTTTTGGTTCGTTTGGGTCAGTTTCGTTACTGCACCAAAAACCATGCCGGGGTTGCATTTAATGCACCGATTCGGGTCGCAAACGAAACGATGCAAAGAATCGGCTAGAAACGAAACGAATGCACCCAATTCACTTTTTTGGACCCAATAGTGATGTTTTGGTTCGTTTGGGTCAGTTTCGTTACTGCACCGAAAACCATGCCGGGGTTGCATTTAATGCACCGATTCGGGTCGGAAACGAAACGATGCAAAGAATCGGCTAGAAACGAAACGAATGCACCCAATTCACTTTTTTGGACCCAATAGTGATGTTTTGGTTCGTTTGGGTCAGTTTCGTTACTGCACCGAAAACCATGCCGGGGTTGCATTTAATGCACCGATTCGGGTCGGAAACGAAACGATGCAAAGAATCGGCTAGAAACGAAACGAATGCACCCAATTCACTTTTTTGGACCCAATAGTGATGTTTTGGTTCGTTTGGGTCAGTTTCGTTACTGCACTGAAAACCATGCCTGGGTTGCATTTAATGCACCGACTCGGTCGGAAACGAAACGATGCACGGAATCGTCCAGAAACGAAAGGAACGCACCCTATCCACTTTTTTCGACCCAATAGTGATGTTTTGGTTCGTTTGGGTCAGTTTCGATACTGCACCGAAAACCATGCCGGGGTTGCATTTAATGCACCGATTCGGGTCGGAAATGAAACGGTGCACGGGATCGGCTAGAAATGAAACGAACGCACCCAATTCACTTTTTTGGACCCAATAGTGATGTTTTGGTTCGTTTGGGTCAGTTTCGTTACTACACCGAAAACCATGCCGGGGTTGCATTTAATGCACCGATTCGGGTCAGAAATGAAACGATCCACGGAATCGGCTACAAACAAAACGAACGCACAGAATTCAATTTTTTGGACCCAATAGTGATGTTTTGGTTCGTTTGGGTCAGTTTCGTTACTGCACCGAAAACCATGCTGGGGTTGCATTTAATGCACCGATTCGGGTCAGAAATCAAACGATGCACGGAATCGGCTAGAAACGAGATGAACGCACCCAATTCACTTTTTTGGACCCAATAGTGATGTTTTGGTTCGTTTGGGTCAGTTTCGTTACTGCACCGAAAACCATGCCGGGGTTGCATTTAATGCACCGATTCGGGTCGGAAACGAAACGCTGCACGGGATCATCCAGAAACAAAACGAACGCACCCTATCCACATTTTTGGACCGAATAGTGATGTTTTGGTTCGTTTGGGTCAGTTTGGTTACTGCACCGAAAACCATGCCGGGGTTGCATTTAATGCACCGATTCGGGTCGGAAACGAAACGATGCAAAGAATCGGCTAGAAACGAAACGAATGCACCCTATCCACTTTTTTAGACCCAATAGTGATGTTTTGGTTCGTTTGGGTCAGTTTCGTTACTGCACCGAAAACCATGTCGGGCTTGCATTTAATGCACCAATTCGAGTCGGAAACGAAACGATGCACGGAATCGTCCAGAAACGAAAGGAACGCACCCTATCCACTTTTTTCGACCCAATAGTGATGTTTTGGTTCGTTTGGGTCAGTTTCGTTACTGCACCGAAAACCATGCCGGGGTTGCATTTAATGCACCGATTCGGGTCGGAAACGAAACGGTGCACGGGATCGGCTAGAAACGAAACGAACGCACCCAATTCACTTTTTTGGACCCAATAGTGATGTTTTGGTTCGTTTGGGTCAGTTTCGTTACTACACCGAAAACCATGCCGGGGTTGCATTTAATGCACCGATTCGGGTCAGAAATGAAACGATCCACGGAATCGGCTACAAACAAAACGAACGCACAGAATTCAATTTTTTGGACCCAATAGTGATGTTTTGGTTCGTTTGGGTCAGTTTCGTTACTGCACCGAAAACCATGCTGGGGTTGCATTTAATGCACCCATTCGGGTCAGAAATCAAACGATGCACGGAATCGGCTAGAAACGAGATGAACGCACCCAATTCACTTTTTTGGACCCAATAGTGATGTTTTGGTTCGTTTGGGTCAGTTTCGTTACTGCACCGAAAACCATGCCGGGGTTGCATTTAATGCACCGATTCGGGTCGGAAACGAAGCGCTGCACGGAATCATCCAGAAACAAAACGAACGCACCCTATCCACATTTTTGGACCGAATAGTGATGTTTTCGTTCGTTTGTGTCAGTTTGGTTACTGCACCGAAAACCATGCCGGGGTTGCATTTAATGCACCGATTCGGGTCGGAAACGAAACGATGCAAAGAATCGGATAGAAACGAAACGAACGCACATAATTCACTTTTTTGGACCCAATAGTGATGTTTTGGTTCATTTGGGTCAGTTTCGTTACTGCACCGAAAACCATGCCGGGGTTGCATTTAATGCACCGATTCGGGTCGGAAACGAAATGATGCAAAGAATCGGCTAGAAACGAAACGAATGCACCCAATTCACTTTTTTGGACCCAATAGTGATGTTTTGGTTCGTTTGGGTCAGTTTCGTTACTGCACCGAAAATCATGCCGGGGTTGCATTTAATGCACCGATTTGGGTCGGACACGAAACGATGCACGGAATCGTCCAGAAACGAAAGGAACGCACCCTATCCCCTTTTTTGGACCGAATAGTGATATTTTGGTTCGTTTGGGTCAGTTTCGTTACTGCACCGAAAACCATGCCGGGGTTGCATATAATGCACCGATTCGGGTAGGAAACGAAACGATGCACTGAATCAGCTAGAAACAAAACGAATTCACCCAATTCACTTTTTTGGACCCAATAGTGATGTTTTGGTTCGTTTGGGTCAGTTTCTTACTACACCGAAAAACATACCGGGGTTGCATTTAATGCACCGATTCAGGTTAGAAATGAAACGATGCACGGAATCGGCTACAAACAAAACGAACGCACATAATTCAATTTTTTGGACCCAATAGTGATGTTTTGGTTCGTTTGGGTCAGTTTCGGTACTGCACCGAAAACCATGCCGGGGTTGCATTTAATGCACCGATTCGGGTCGGAAACGAAACGCTGCACGGAATCATCCAGAAACAAAACGAACGCACCCTATCCACATTTTTGGACCGAATAGTGATGTTTTCGTTCGTTTGGGTCAGTTTGGTTACTGCACCGAAAACCATGCCGGGGTTGCATTTAATGCACCGATTCGGGTCGGAAACGAAACGATGCAAAGAATCGGATAGAAACGAAACGAACGCACATAATTCACTTTTTTGGACCCAATAGTGATGTTTTGGTTCGTTTGGGTCAGTTTCGTTACTGCACCGAAAACCATGCCGGGGTTGCATTTAATGCACCGATTCGGTCGGAAACGAAACGATGCACGGAATCGTCCAGAAACGAAAGGAACGCACCCTATCCACTTTTTTCGACCCAATAGTGATGTTTTGGTTCGTTTGGGTCAGTTTCGTTACTGCACCGAAAACCATGCCGGGGTTGCATTTAATGCACCGATTCGGGTCGGAAACGAAACGGTGCACGGGATCGGCTAGAAATGAAACGAACGCACCCAATTCACTTTTTTGGACCCAATAGTGATGTTTTGGTTCGTTTGGGTCAGTTTCGTTACTACACCGAAAACCATGCCGGGGTTGCATTTAATGCACCGATTCGGGTCAGAAATGAAACGATCCACGGAATCGGCTACAAACAAAAACGAACGCACAGAATTCAATTTTTTGGACCCAATAGTGATGTTTTGGTTCGTTTGGGTCAGTTTCGTTACTGCACCGAAAACCATGCTGGGGTTGCATTTAATGCACCGATTCGGGTCAGAAATCAAACGATGCACGGAATCGGCTAGAAACGAGATGAACGCACCCAATTCACTTTTTTGGACCCAATAGTGATGTTTTGGTTCGTTTGGGTCAGTTTCGTTACTGCACCGAAAACCATGCCGGGGTTGCATTTAATGCACCGATTCGGGTCGGAAACGAAACGCTGCACGGGATCATCCAGAAACAAAACGAACGCACCCTATCCACATTTTTGGACCGAATAGTGATGTTTTGGTTCGTTTGGGTCAGTTTGGTTACTGCACCGAAAACCATGCCGGGGTTGCATTTAATGCACCGATTCGGGTCGGAAACGAAACGATGCAAAGAATCGGCTAGAAACGAAACGAATGCACCCTATCCACTTTTTTAGACCCAATAGTGATGTTTTGGTTCGTTTGGGTCAGTTTCGTTACTGCACCGAAAACCATGTCGGGCTTGCATTTAATGCACCAATTCGAGTCGGAAACGAAACGATGCACGGAATCGTCCAGAAACGAAAGGAACGCACCCTATCCACTTTTTTCGACCCAATAGTGATGTTTTGGTTCGTTTGGGTCAGTTTCGTTACTGCACCGAAAACCATGCCGGGGTTGCATTTAATGCACCGATTCGGGTCGGAAACGAAACGGTGCACGGGATCGGCTAGAAACGAAACGAACGCACCCAATTCACTTTTTTGGACCCAATAGTGATGTTTTGGTTCGTTTGGGTCAGTTTCGTTACTACACCGAAAACCATGCCGGGGTTGCATTTAATGCACCGATTCGGGTCAGAAATGAAACGATCCACGGAATCGGCTACAAACAAAACGAACGCACAGAATTCAATTTTTTGGACCCAATAGTGATGTTTTGGTTCGTTTGGGTCAGTTTCGTTACTGCACCGAAAACCATGCTGGGGTTGCATTTAATGCACCCATTCGGGTCAGAAATCAAACGATGCACGGAATCGGCTAGAAACGAGATGAACGCACCCAATTCACTTTTTTGGACCCAATAGTGATGTTTTGGTTCGTTTGGGTCAGTTTCGTTACTGCACCGAAAACCATGCCGGGGTTGCATTTAATGCACCGATTCGGGTCGGAAACGAAGCGCTGCACGGAATCATCCAGAAACAAAACGAACGCACCCTATCCACATTTTTGGACCGAATAATGATGTTTTCGTTCGTTTGGGTCAGTTTGGTTACTGCACCGAAAACCATGCCGGGGTTGCATTTAATGCACCGATTCGGGTCGGAAACGAAACGATGCAAAGAATCGGATAGAAACGAAACGAACGCACATAATTCACTTTTTTGGACCCAATAGTGATGTTTTGGTTCATTTGGGTCAGTTTCGTTACTGCACCGAAAACCATGCCGGGGTTGCATTTAATGCACCGATTCGGGTCGGAAACGAAACGATGCAAAGAATCGGCTAGAAACGAAACGAATGCACCCAATTCACTTTTTTGGACCCAATAGTGATGTTTTGGTTCGTTTGGGTCAGTTTCGTTACTGCACCGAAAATCATGCCGGGGTTGCATTTAATGCACCGATTTGGGTCGGAAACGAAACGATGCACGGAATCGTCCAGAAACGAAAGGAACGCACCCTATCCCCTTTTTTGGACCGAATAGTGATATTTTGGTTCGTTTGGGTCAGTTTCGTTACTGCACCGAAAACCATGCCGGGGTTGCATATAATGCACCGATTCGGGTAGGAAACGAAACGATGCACTGAATCAGCTAGAAACAAAACGAATTCACCCAATTCACTTTTTTGGACCCAATAGTGATGTTTTGGTTCGTTTGGGTCAGTTTCTTACTACACCGAAAAACATACCGGGGTTGCATTTAATGCACCGATTCAGGTTAGAAATGAAACGATGCACGGAATCGGCTACAAACAAAACGAACGCACATAATTCAATTTTTTGGACCCAATAGTGATGTTTTGGTTCGTTTGGGTCAGTTTCGGTACTGCACCGAAAACCATGCCGGGGTTGCATTTAATGCACCGATTCGGGTCGGAAACGAAACGATGCACGGAATCATCCAGAAACGAAACGAACGCACCCTATCCACTTTTTTTGGACCCAATAGTGATATTTTGGTTCGTTTGGGTCAGTTTCGTTACTGCACCGAAAACCATGCCGGGGTTGCATTTAATGCACCGATTCGGGTCGCAAACGAAACGATGCAAAGAATCGGCTAGAAACGAAACGAATGCACCCAATTCACTTTTTTGGACCCAATAGTGATGTTTTGGTTCGTTTGGGTCAGTTTCGTTACTGCACCGAAAACCATGCCGGGGTTGCATTTAATGCACCGATTCGGGTCGGAAACGAAACGATGCAAAGAATCGGCTAGAAACGAAACGAATGCACCCAATTCACTTTTTTGGACCCAATAGTGATGTTTTGGTTCGTTTGGGTCTGTTTCGTTACTGCACCGAAAACCATGCCGGTGTTGCATTTAATGCACCGATTCGGGTCGGAAACGAAACGATGCACGGAATCGTCTATAAATGAAAGGAGCGCACCCTATCCACTTTTTTGGACCGAATAGTGATGTTTTGGTTCGTTTGGGTCAGTTTGGTTACTGCACCGAAAGCCATGCCGGGGTTGCATTTAATGCACCGATTCGGGTCGGAAACGAAACGATGCAAAGAATCGGCTAGAAACGAAACGAATGCACCCAATTCACTTTTTTGGACCCAATAGTGATGTTTTGGTTCGTTTGGGTCAGTTTCGTTACTGCACTGAAAACCATGCCTGGGTTGCATTTAATGCACCGATTCGGGTCGGAAACGAAACGATGCACGGAATCGGATAGAAATGAAATGAACGCACCCAATTCACTTTTTTGAACCCAATAGTGATGTTTTGGTTCGTTTGGGTCAGTTTCGTTAATGAACCGAAAACCATGCCGGGGTTGCATTTAATGCACCGATTTGGGTCGGAAACGAAACGATGCACGGAATCGTCCAGAAACGAAAGGAACGCACCCTATCCACTTTTTTCGACCCAATAGTGATGTTTTGGTTCGTTTGGGTCAGTTTCGTTATTGCACCGAAATCCATGCCGGGGTTGCATTTAATGCACCGATTCGGTCGGAAACGAAACGATGCACGGAATCGTCCAGAAACGAAAGGAACGCACCCTATCCACTTTTTTTGACCCAATAGTGATGTTTTGGTTCGTTTGGGTCAGTTTCGTTACTGCACCGAAAACCATGCCGGGGTTGCATTTAATGCACCGATTCGGGTCGGAAACGAAACGGTGCACGGGATCGGCTAGAAATGAAACGAACGCACCCAATTCACTTTTTTGGACCCAATAGTGATGTTTTGGTTCGTTTGGGTCAGTTTCGTTACTACACCGAAAACCATGCCGGGGTTGCATTTAATGCACCGATTCGGGTCAGAAATGAAACGATCCACGGAATCGGCTACAAACAAAACGAACGCACAGAATTCAATTTTTTGGACCCAATAGTGATGTTTTGGTTCGTTTGGGTCAGTTTCGTTACTGCACCGAAAACCATGCTAGGGTTGCATTTAATGCACCGATTCGGGTCAGAAATCAAACGATGCACGGAATCGGCTAGAAACGAGATGAACACACCCAATTCACTTTTTTGGACCCAATAGTGATGTTTTGGTTCATTTGGGTCAGTTTCGTTACTGCACCGAAAACCATGCCGGGGTTGCATTTAATGCACCGATTCGGGTCGGAAACGAAACGCTGCACGGGATCATCCAGAAACAAAACGAACGCACCCTATCCACATTTTTGGACCGAATAGTGATGTTTTGGTTCGTTTGGGTCAGTTTGGTTACTGCACCGAAAACCATGCCGGGGTTGCATTTAATGCACCGATTCGGGTCGGAAACGAAACGATGCAAAGAATCGGCTAGAAACGAAACGAAGGCACCCTATCCACTTTTTTAGACCCAATAGTGATGTTTTGGTTCGTTTGGGTCAGTTTCGTTACTGCACCGAAAACCATGTCGGGCTTGCATTTAATGCACCAATTCGAGTCGGAAACGAAACGATGCACGGAATCGTCCAGAAACGAAAGGAACGCACCCTATCCACTTTTTTCGACCCAATAGTGATGTTTTGGTTTGTTTGGGTCAGTTTCGTTACTGCACCGAAAACCATGCCGGGGTTGCATTTAATGCACCGATTCGGGTCGGAAACGAAACGGTGCACGGGATCGGCTAGAAATGAAACGAACGCACCCAATTCACTTTTTTGGACCCAATAGTGATGTTTTGGTTCGTTTGGGTCAGTTTCGTTACTACACCGAAAACCATGCCGGGGTTGCATTTAATGCACCGATTCGGGTCAGAAATGAAACGATCCACGGAATCGGCTACAAACAAAACGAACGCACAGAATTCAATTTTTTGGACCCAATAGTGATGTTTTGGTTCGTTTGGGTCAGTTTCGTTACTGCACCGAAAACCATGCTGGGGTTGCATTTAATGCACCGATTCGGGTCAGAAATCAAACGATGCACGGAATCGGCTAGAAACGAGATGATCGCACCCAATTCACTTTTTTGGACCCAATAGTGATGTTTTGGTTCGTTTGGGTCAGTTTCGTTACTGCACCGAAAACCATGCCGGGGTTGCATTTAATGCACCGATTCGGGTCGGAAACGAAACGCTGCACGGGATCATCCAGAAACAAAACGAACGCACCCTATCCACATTTTTGGACCGAATAGTGATGTTTTGGTTCGTTTGGGTCAGTTTGGTTACTGCACCGAAAACCATGCCGGGGTTGCATTTAATGCACCGATTCGGGTCGGAAACGAAACGATGCAAAGAATCGGCTAGATACGAAACGAATGCACCCTAACCACTTTTTTATACCCAATAGTGATGTTTTGGTTCGTTTGGGTCAGTTTCGTTACTGCACCGAAAACCATGTCGGGCTTGCATTTAATGCACCAATTCGAGTCGGAAACGAAACGATGCACGGAATCGTCCAGAAACGAAAGGAACGCACCCTATCCACTTTTTTCGACCCAATAGTGATGTTTTGGTTCGTTTGGGTCAGTTTCGTTACTGCACCGAAAACCATGCCGGGGTTGCATTTAATGCACCGATTCGGGTCGGAAACGAAACGGTGCACGGGATCGGCTAGAAACGAAACGAACGCACCCAATTCACTTTTTTGGACCCAATAGTGATGTTTTGGTTCGTTTGGGTCAGTTTCGTTACTACACCGAAAACCATGCCGGGGTTGCATTTAATGCACCGATTCGGGTCAGAAATGAAACGATCCACGGAATCGGCTACAAACAAAACGAACGCACAGAATTCAATTTTTTGGACCCAATAGTGATGTTTTGGTTCGTTTGGGTCAGTTTCGTTACTGCACCGAAAACCATGTTGGGGTTGCATTTAATGTACCCATTCGGGTCAGAAATCAAACGATGCACGGAATCGGCTAGAAACGAGATGAACGCACCCAATTCACTTTTTTGGACCCAATAGTGATGTTTTGGTTCGTTTGGGTCAGTTTCGTTACTGCACCGAAAACCATGCCGGGGTTGCATTTAATGCACCGATTCGGGTCGGAAACGAAACGCTGCACGGAATCATCCAGAAACAAAACGAACGCACCCTATCCACATTTTTGGACCGAATAGTGATGTTTTCGTTCGTTTGGGTCAGTTTGGTTACTGCACCGAAAACCATGCCGGGGTTGCATTTAATGCACCGATTCGGGTCGGAAACGAAACGATGCAAAGAATCGGATAGAAACGAAACGAACGCACATAATTCACTTTTTTGGACCCAATAGTGATGTTTTGGTTCGTTTGGGTCAGTTTCGTTACTGCACCGAAAACCATGCCGGGGTTGCATTTAATGCACCGATTCGGGTCGGAAACGAAACGATGCAAAGAATCGGCTAGAAACGAAACGAATGCACCCAATTCACTTTTTTGGACCCAATAGTGATGTTTTGGTTCGTTTGGGTCAGTTTCGTTACTGCACTGAAAACCATGCCTGGGTTGCATTTAATGCACCGATTCGGGTCGGAAACGAAACGATGCACGGAATCGGATAGAAATGAAATGAACGCACCCAATTCACTTTTTTGAACCCAATAGTGATGTTTTGGTTCGTTTGGGTCAGTTTCGTTAATGCACCGAAAACCATGCCGGGGTTGCATTTAATGCACCGATTTGGGTCGGAAACGAAACGATGCACGGAATCGTCCAGAAACGAAAGGAACGCACCCTATCCACTTTTTTCGACCCAATAGTGATGTTTTGGTTCGTTTGGGTCAGTTTCGTTATTGCACCGAAATCCATGCCGGGGTTGCATTTAATGCACCGATTCGGTCGGAAACGAAACGATGCACGGAATCGTCCAGAAACGAAAGGAACGCACCCTATCCACTTTTTTTGACCCAATAGTGATGTTTTGGTTCGTTTGGGTCAGTTTCGTTACTGCACCGAAAACCATGCCGGGGTTGCATTTAATGCACCGATTCGGGTCGGAAACGAAACGGTGCACGGGATCGGCTAGAAATGAAACGAACGCACCCAATTCACTTTTTTGGACCCAATAGTGATGTTTTGGTTCGTTTGGGTCAGTTTCGTTACTACACCGAAAACCATGCCGGGGTTGCATTTAATGCACCGATTCGGGTCAGAAATGAAACGATCCACGGAATCGGCTACAAACAAAACGAACGCACAGAATTCAATTTTTTGGACCCAATAGTGATGTTTTGGTTCGTTTGGGTCAGTTTCGTTACTGCACCGAAAACCATGCTGGGGTTGCATTTAATGCACCGATTCGGGTCAGAAATCAAACGATGCACGGAATCGGCTAGAAACGAGATGAACACACCCAATTCACTTTTTTGGACCCAATAGTGATGTTTTGGTTCATTTGGGTCAGTTTCGTTACTGCACCGAAAACCATGCCGGGGTTGCATTTAATGCACCGATTCGGGTCGGAAACGAAACGCTGCACGGGATCATCCAGAAACAAAACGAACGCACCCTATCCACATTTTTGGACCGAATAGTGATGTTTTGGTTCGTTTGGGTCAGTTTGGTTACTGCACCGAAAACCATGCCGGGGTTGCATTTAATGCACCGATTCGGGTCGGAAACGAAACGATGCAAAGAATCGGCTAGAAACGAAACGAAGGCACCCTATCCACTTTTTTAGACCCAATAGTGATGTTTTGGTTCGTTTGGGTCAGTTTCGTTACTGCACCGAAAACCATGTCGGGCTTGCATTTAATGCACCAATTCGAGTCGGAAACGAAACGATGCACAGAATCGTCCAGAAACGAAAGGAACGCACCCTATCCACTTTTTTCGACCCAATAGTGATGTTTTGGTTTGTTTGGGTCAGTTTCGTTACTGCACCGAAAACCATGCCGGGGTTGCATTTAATGCACCGATTCGGGTCGGAAACGAAACGATGCAAAGAATCGGCTAGAAACGAAACGAATGCACCCAATTCACTTTTTTGGACCCAATAGTGATGTTTTGGTTCGTTTGGGTCAGTTTCGTTACTGCACCGAAAACCATGCCGGGGTTGCATTTAATGCACCGATTCGGGTCGGAAACGAAACGATGCAAAGAATCGGCTAGAAACGAAACGAATGCACCCAATTCACTTTTTTGGACCCAATAGTGATGTTTTGGTTCGTTTGGGTCAGTTTCGTTACTGCACTGAAAACCATGCCTGGGTTGCATTTAATGCACCGATTCGGTCGGAAACGAAACGATGCACGGAATCGTCCAGAAACGAAAGGAACGCACCCTATCCACTTTTTTCGACCCAATAGTGATGTTTTGGTTCGTTTGGGTCAGTTTCGTTACTGCACCGAAAACCATGCCGGGGTTGCATTTAATGCACCGATTCGGGTCGGAAACGAAACGGTGCACGGGATCGGCTAGAAATGAAACGAACGCACCCAATTCACTTTTTTGGACCCAATAGTGATGTTTTGGTTCGTTTGGGTCAGTTTCGTTACTACACCGAAAACCATGCCGGGGTTGCATTTAATGCACCGATTCGGGTCAGAAATGAAACGATCCACGGAATCGGCTACAAACAAAACGAACGCACAGAATTCAATTTTTTGGACCCAATAGTGATGTTTTGGTTCGTTTGGGTCAGTTTCGTTACTGCACCGAAAACCATGCTGGGGTTGCATTTAATGCACCGATTCGGGTCAGAAATCAAACGATGCACGGAATCGGCTAGAAACGAGATGATCGCACCCAATTCACTTTTTTGGACCCAATAGTGATGTTTTGGTTCGTTTGGGTCAGTTTCGTTACTGCACCGAAAACCATGCCGGGGTTGCATTTAATGCACCGATTCGGGTCGGAAACGAAACGCTGCACGGGATCATCCAGAAACAAAACGAACGCACCCTATCCACATTTTTGGACCGAATAGTGATGTTTTGGTTCGTTTGGGTCAGTTTGGTTACTGCACCGAAAACCATGCCGGGGTTGCATTTAATGCACCGATTCGGGTCGGAAACGAAACGATGCAAAGAATCGGCTAGATACGAAACGAATGCACCCTAACCACTTTTTTATACCCAATAGTGATGTTTTGGTTCGTTTGGGTCAGTTTCGTTACTGCACCGAAAACCATGTCGGGCTTGCATTTAATGCACCAATTCGAGTCGGAAACGAAACGATGCACGGAATCGTCCAGAAACGAAAGGAACGCACCCTATCCACTTTTTTCGACCCAATAGTGATGTTTTGGTTCGTTTGGGTCAGTTTCGTTACTGCACCGAAAACCATGCCGGGGTTGCATTTAATGCACCGATTCGGGTCGGAAACGAAACGGTGCACGGGATCGGCTAGAAACGAAACGAACGCACCCAATTCACTTTTTTGGACCCAATAGTGATGTTTTGGTTCGTTTGGGTCAGTTTCGTTACTACACCGAAAACCATGCCGGGGTTGCATTTAATGCACCGATTCGGGTCAGAAATGAAACGATCCACGGAATCGGCTACAAACAAAACGAACGCACAGAATTCAATTTTTTGGACCCAATAGTGATGTTTTGGTTCGTTTGGGTCAGTTTCGTTACTGCACCGAAAACCATGTTGGGGTTGCATTTAATGCACCCATTCGGGTCAGAAATCAAACGATGCACGGAATCGGCTAGAAACGAGATGAACGCACCCAATTCACTTTTTTGGACCCAATAGTGATGTTTTGGTTCGTTTGGGTCAGTTTCGTTACTGCACCGAAAACCATGCCGGGGTTGCATTTAATGCACCGATTCGGGTCGGAAACGAAACGCTGCACGGAATCATCCAGAAACAAAACGAACGCACCCTATCCACATTTTTGGACCGAATAGTGATGTTTTCGTTCGTTTGGGTCAGTTTGGTTACTGCACCGAAAACCATGCCGGGGTTGCATTTAATGCACCGATTCGGGTCGGAAACGAAACGATGCAAAGAATCGGATAGAAACGAAACGAACGCACATAATTCACTTTTTTGGACCCAATAGTGATGTTTTGGTTCGTTTGGGTCAGTTTCGTTACTGCACCGAAAACCATGCCGGGGTTGCATTTAATGCACCGATTCGGGTCGGAAACGAAACGATGCAAAGAATCGGCTAGAAACGAAACGAATGCACCCAATTCACTTTTTTGGACCCAATAGTGATGTTTTGGTTCGTTTGGGTCAGTTTCGTTACTGCACCGAAAATCATGCCGGGGTTGCATTTAATGCACCGATTTGGGTCGGAAACGAAACGATGCACGGAATCGTCCAGAAACGAAAGGAACGCACCCTATCCCCTTTTTTGGACCGAATAGTGATATTTTGGTTCGTTTGGGTCAGTTTCGTTACTGCACCGAAAACCATGCCGGGGTTGCATATAATGCACCGATTCGGGTAGGAAACGAAACGATGCACTGAATCAGCTAGAAACAAAACGAATTCACCCAATTCACTTTTTTGGACCCAATAGTGATGTTTTGGTTCGTTTGGGTCAGTTTCTTACTACACCGAAAAACATACCGGGGTTGCATTTAATGCACCGATTCAGGTTAGAAATGAAACGATGCACGGAATCGGCTACAAACAAAACGAACGCACATAATTCAATTTTTTGGACCCAATAGTGATGTTTTGGTTCGTTTGGGTCAGTTTCGGTACTGCACCGAAAACCATGCCGGGGTTGCATTTAATGCACCGATTCGGGTCGGAAACGAAACGATGCACGGAATCATCCAGAAACGAAACGAACGCACCCTATCCACTTTTTTGGACCCAATAGTGATATTTTGGTTCGTTTGGGTCAGTTTCGTTACTGCACCGAAAACCATGCCGGGGTTGCATTTAATGCACCGATTCGGGTCGCAAACGAAACGATGCAAAGAATCGGCTAGAAACGAAACGAATGCACCCAATTCACTTTTTTGGACCCAATAGTGATGTTTTGGTTCGTTTGGGTCAGTTTCGTTACTGCACCGAAAACCATGCCGGGGTTGCATTTAATGCACCGATTTGGGTCGGAAACGAAACGATGCACGGAATCGTCCAGAAACGAAAGGAACGCATCCTATCCACTTTTTTCGACCCAATAGTGATGTTTTGGTTCGTTTGGGTCTGTTTCGTTACTGCACCGAAAACCATGCCGGGGTTGCATTTAATGCACCGATTCGGGTCGGAAACGAAACGATGCACGGAATCATCCAGAAACGAAACGAACGCACCCTATCCACTTTTTTGGACCCAATAGTGATATTTTGGTTCGTTTGGGTCAGTTTCGTTACTGCACCGAAAACCATGCCGGGGTTGCATTTAATGCACCGATTCGGGTCGCAAACGAAACGATGCACGGAATCATCCAGAAACAAAATGAACGCACCCTATCCACTTTTTTGGACCGAATAGTGATGTTTTGGTTCGTTTGGGTCAGTTTGGTTACTGCACCGAAAACCATGCCGGGGTTGCATTTAATGCACCGATTCGGGTCGGAAACGAAACGATGCAAAGAATCGGCTAGAAACGAAACGAATGCACCCAATTCACTTTTTTGGACCCAATAGTGATGTTTTGGTTCGTTTGGGTCAGTTTCGTTACTGCACCGAAAACCATGCCGGGGTTGCATTTAATGCACCGATTCGGGTCGGAAACGAAACGATGCACGGAATCATCTATAAATGAAAGGAGCGCACCCTATCCACTTTTTTGGACCGAATAGTGATGTTTTGGTTCGTTTGGGTCAGTTTGGTTACTGCACCGAAAGCCAAGCCGGGGTTGCATTTAATGCACCGATTCGGGTTGGAAACGAAACGATGCAAAGAATCGGCTAGAAACGAAACGAATGCACCCAATTCACTTTTTTGGACCCAATAGTGATGTTTTGGTTCGTTTGGGTCAGTTTCGTTACTGCACCGAAATCCATGCCGGGGTTGCATTTAAGGCACCGATTCGGTCGGAAACGAAACGATGCACGGAATCGTCCAGAAACGAAAGGAACGCACCCTATTCACTTTTTTCGACCCAATAGTGATGTTTTGGTTCGTTTGGGTCAGTTTCGTTACTGCACCGAAAACCATGCCGGGGTTGCATTTAATGCACCGATTCGGGTCGGAAACGAAACGGTGCACGGGATCGGCTAGAAACGAAACGAACGCACCCAATTCACTTTTTTGGACCCAATAGTGATGTTTTGGTTCGTTTGGGTCAGTTTCGTTACTACACCGAAAACCATGCCGGGGTTGCATTTAATGCACCGATTCGGGTCAGAAATGAAACGATCCACGGAATCGGCTACAAACAAAACGAACGCACAGAATTCAATATTTTGGACCCAATAGTGATGTTTTGGTTCGTTTGGGTCAGTTTCGTTACTGCACCGAAAACCATGCTGGGGTTGCATTTAATGCACCGATTCGGGTCAGAAATCAAACGATGCACGGAATCGGCTAGAAACGAGATGAACGCACCCAATTCACTTTTTTGGACCCAATAGTGATGTTTTGGTTCGTTTGGGTCAGTTTTGTTACTGCACCGAAAACCATGCCGGGGTTGCATTTAATGCACCGATTCGGGTCGGAAACGAAACGCTGCACGGGATCATCCAGAAACAAAACGAACGCACCCTATCCACATTTTTGGACCGAATAGTGATGTTTTGGTTCGTTTGGGTCAGTTTGGTTACTGCACCGAAAACCATGCCGGGGTTGCATTTAATGCACCGATTCGGGTCGGAAACGAAACGATGCAAAGAATCGGCTAGAAACGAAACGAATGCACCCTATCCACTTTTTTAGACCCAGTAGTGATGTTTTGGTTCGTTTGGGTCAGTTTCGTTACTGCACCGAAAACCATGTCGGGCTTGCATTTAATGCACCAATTCGAGTCGGAAACGAAACGATGCACGGAATCGTCCAGAAACGAAAGGAACGCACCCTATCCACTTTTTTCGACCCAATAGTGATGTTTTGGTTCGTTTGGGTCAGTTTCGTTACTGCACCGAAAACCATGCCGGGGTTGCATTTAATGCACCGATTCGGGTCGGAAACGAAACGGTGCACGGGATCGGCTAGAAACGAAACGAACGCACCCAATTCACTTTTTTGGACCCAATAGTGATGTTTTGGTTCGTTTGGGTCAGTTTCGTTACTACACCGAAAACAATGCCGGGGTTGCATTTAATGCACCGATTCGGGTCGGAAACGAAACGGTGCACGAGATCGGCTAGAAACGAAACGAACGCACCCAATTCACTTTTTTGGACCCAATAGTGATGTTTTGGTTCGTATGGGTCAGTTTCGTTACTACACCGAAAACCATGCCGGGGTTGCATTTAATGCACCGATTCGGGTCAGAAATGAAACGATCCACGGAATCGGCTACAAACAAAACGAACGCACAGAATTCAATTTTTTGGACCCAATAGTGATGTTTTGGTTCGTTTGGGTCAGTTTCGTTACTGCACCGAAAACCATGCCGGGGTTGCATTTAATGCACCCATTCGGGTCAGAAATCAAACGATGCACGGAATCGGCTAGAAACGAGATGAACGCACCCAATTCACTTTTTTGGACCCAATAGTGATGTTTTGGTTCGTTTGGGTCAGTTTCGTTACTGCACCGAAAACCATGCCGGGGTTGCATTTAATGCACCGATTCGGGTCGGAAACGAAACGCTGCACGGAATCATCCAGAAACAAAACGAACGCACCCTATCCACATTTTTGGACCGAATTGTGATGTTTTCGTTCGTTTGGGTCAGTTTGGTTACTGCACCGAAAACCATGCCGGGGTTGCATTTAATGCACCGATTCGGGTCGGAAACGAAACGATGCAAAGAATCGGATAGAAACGAAACGAACGCACATAATTCACTTTTTTGGACCCAATAGTGATGTTTTGGTTCGTTTGGGTCAGTTTCGTTACTGCACCGAAAACCATGCCGGGGTTGCATTTAATGCACCGATTCGGGTCGAAAACGAAACGCTGCACGGAATCATCCAGAAACAAAACGAACGCACCCTATCCACATTTTTGGACCGAATTGTGATGTTTTCGTTCATTTGGGTCAGTTTGGTTACTGCACCGAAAACCATGCCGGGGTTGCATTTAATGCACCGATTCGGGTCGGAAACGAAACGATGCAAAGAATCGGATAGAAACGAAACGAACGCACATAATTCACTTTTTTGGACCCAATAGTGATGTTTTGGTTCGTTTGGGTCAGTTTCGTTACTGCACCGAAAACCATGCCGGGGTTGCATTTAATGCACCGATTCGGGTCGGAAACGAAACGATGCAAAGAATCGGCTAGAAACGAAACGAATGCACCCAATTCACTTTTTTGGACCCAATAGTGATGTTTTGGTTCGTTTGGGTCAGTTTCGTTACTGCACCGAAAATCATGCCGGGGTTGCATTTAATGCACCGATTTGGGTCGGAAACGAAACGATGCACGGAATCGTCCAGAAACGAAAGGAACGCACCCTATCCCCTTTTTTGGACCGAATAGTGATATTTTGGTTCGTTTGGGTCAGTTTCGTTACTGCACCGAAAATCATGCCGGGGTTGCATTTAATGCACCGATTTGGGTCGGAAACGAAACGATGCACGGAATCGTCCAGAAACGAAAGGAACGCACCCTATCCCCTTTTTTGGACCGAATAGTGATATTTTGGTTCGTTTGGGTCAGTTTCGTTACTGCACCGAAAACCATGCCGGGGTTGCATATAATGCACCGATTCGGGTAGGAAACGAAACGATGCACGGAATCAGCTAGAAACAAAACGAATTCACCCAATTCACTTTTTTGGACCCAATAGTGATGTTTTGGTTCGTTTGGGTCAGTTTCTTACTACACCGAAAAACATACCGGGGTTGCATTTAATGCACCGATTCAGGTTAGAAATGAAACGATGCACGGAATCGGCTACAAACAAAACGAACGCACATAATTCAATTTTTTGGACCCAATAGTGATGTTTTGGTTCGTTTGGGTCAGTTTCGGTACTGCACCGAAAACCATGCCGGGGTTGCATTTAATGCACCGATTCGGGTCGGAAACGAAACGATGCACGGAATCATCCAGAAACGAAACGAACGCACCCTATCCACTTTTTTGGACCCAATAGTGATATTTTGGTTCGTTTGGGTCAGTTTCGTTACTGCACCGAAAACCATGCCGGGGTTGCATTTAATGCACCGATTCGGGTCGCAAACGAAACGATGCAAAGAATCGGCTAGAAACGAAACGAATGCACCCAATTCACTTTTTTGGACCCAATAGTGATGTTTTGGTTCGTTTGGGTCAGTTTCGTTACTGCACCGAAAACCATGCCGGGGTTGCATTTAATGCACCGATTTGGGTCGGAAACGAAACGATGCACGGAATCATCCAGAAACGAAAGGAACGCACCCTATCCACTTTTTTCGACCCAATAGTGATGTTTTGGTTCGTTTGGGTCTGTTTCGTTACTGCACCGAAAACCATGCCGGGGTTGCATTTAATGCACCGATTCGGGTCGGAAACGAAACGATGCACGGAATCGTCTATAAATGAAAGGAGCGCACCCTATCCACTTTTTTGGACCGAATAGTGATGTTTTGGTTCGTTTGGGTCAGTTTGGTTACTGCGCCGAAAACCATGCCGGGGTTGCATATAATGCACCGATTCGGGTCGGAAACGAAACGGTGCACGGGATCGGCTAGAAACGAAACGAACGCACCCAATTCACTTTTTTGGACCCAATAGTGATGTTTTGGTTCGTTTGGGTCAGTTTCGTTACTACACCGAAAACCATGCTGGGGTTGCATTTCATGCACCGATTTGGGTCAGAAATGAAACGATCCACGGAATCGGCTACAAACAAAACGAAAGCACAGGATTCAATTTTTTGGACCCAATAGTGATGTTTTGGTTCGTTTGGGTCAGTTTCGTTACTGCACCAAAAACCATGCTGGGGTTGCATTTAATGCACCGATTCGGGTCGGAAACGAAACGAAGCACGGAATCATCCAGAAACAAAACGAACGCACCCTATCCACTTTTTTGGACCGACTAGTGATGTTTTGGTTCGTTTGGATCAGTTTGGTTACTGCACCGAAAACCATGCCGGGGTTGCATTTAATGCACCGATTCGGTTCGGAAACGAAACGATGCAAAGAATCGGCTAGAAACGAAACGAATGCACCCAATTCACTTTTTTGGACCCAATAGTGATGTTTTGGTTCGTTTGGGTCAGTTTCGTTACTGCACCGAAAACCATGCCGGGGTTGCATTTAATGCACCGATTCGGGTTAGAAATGAAACGATGCACGGAATCGGCTACAAACAAAACGAACGCACATAATTCAATTTTTTGGACCCAATAGTGATGTTTTGGTTCGTTTGGGTCAGTTTGGTTACTGCACCGAAACCATGCCGGGGTTGCATTTAATGCACCGATTCGGGTCGGAAACTAAACGATGCACGGAATCATCCAGAAACGAAACGAACGCACCCTATCCACATTTTTGGACCCAATAGTGATGTTTTGGTTCGTTTGGGTCAATTTGGTTACTGCACCGAAAACCATGCCAGTGTTGCATTTAATGCACCGATTCGGGTCGGAAATGAAACGATGCAAAGAATCGGCTAGAAACGAAACGAATGCACCCAATTCACTTTTTTGGACCCAATAGTGATGTTTTGGTTCGTTTGGGTCAGTTTCGTTACTGCACCGAAAACCATGCTGGGGTTGCATTTAATGCACCGATTCGGGTCAGAAATCAAACGATGCACGGAATCGGCTAGAAACGAGATGAACGCACCCAATTCACTTTTTTGGACCCAATAGTGATGTTCTGGTTCGTTTGGGTCAGTTTCGTTACTGCACCGAAAACCATGCCGGGGTTGCATTTAATGCACCGATTCGGGTCGGAAACGAAACGCTGCACGGGATCATCCAGAAACAAAACGAACGCACCCTATCCACATTTTTGGACCGAATAGTGATGTTTTGGTTCGTTTGGGTCAGTTTGGTTACTGCACCGAAAACCATGCCGGGGTTGCATTTAATGCACCGATTCGGGTCGGAAACGAAACGATGCAAAGAATCGGCTAGAAACGAAACGAATGCACCCTATCCACTTTTTTAGACCCAATAGTGATGTTTTGGTTCGTTTGGGTCAGTTTCGTTACTGCACCGAAAACCATGTCGGGCTTGCATTTAATGCACCAATTCGAGTCGGAAACGAAACGATGCACGGAATCGTCCAGAAACGAAAGGAACGCACCCTATCCACTTTTTTCGACCCAATAGTGATGTTTTGGTTCGTTTGGGTCAGTTTCGTTACTGCACCGAAAACCATGCCAGGGTTGCATTTAACGCACCGATTCGGGTCGGAAACGAAACGGTGCACGAGATCGGCTAGAAACGAAACGAACGCACCCAATTCACTTTTTTGGACCCAATAGTGATGTTTTGGTTCGTTTGGGTCAGTTTCGTTACTACACCGAAAACCATGCCGGGGTTGCATTTAATGCACCGATTCGGGTCAGAAATGAAACGATCCACGGAATCGGCTACAAACAAAACGAACGCACAGAATTCAATTTTTTGGACCCAATAGTGATGTTTTGGTTCGTTTGGGTCAGTTTCGTTACTGCACCGAAAATCATGCCGGGGTTGCATTTAATGCACCGATTTGGGTCGGAAACGAAACGATGCACGGAATCGTCCAGAAACGAAAGGAACGCACCCTATCCCCTTTTTTGGACCGAATAGTGATATTTTGGTTCGTTTGGGTCAGTTTCGTTACTGCACCGAAAACCATGCCGGGGTTGCATATAATGCACCGATTCGGGTAGGAAACGAAACGATGCACGGAATCAGCTAGAAACAAAACGAATTCACCCAATTCACTTTTTTGGACCCAATAGTGATGTTTTGGTTCGTTTGGGTCAGTTTCTTACTACACCGAAAAACATACCGGGGTTGCATTTAATGCACCGATTCAGGTTAGAAATGAAACGATGCACGGAATCGGCTACAAACAAAACGAACGCACATAATTCAATTTTTTGGACCCAATAGTGATGTTTTGGTTCGTTTGGGTCAGTTTCGGTACTGCACCGAAAACCATGCCGGGGTTGCATTTAATGCACCAATTCGAGTCGGAAACGAAACGATGCACGGAATCGTCCAGAAACGAAAGGAACGCACCCTATCCACTTTTTTCGACCCAATAGTGATGTTTTGGTTCGTTTGGGTCAGTTTCGTTACTGCACCGAAAACCATGCCGGGGTTGCATTTAATGCACCGATTCGGGTCGGAAACGAAACGGTGCACGGGATCGGCTAGAAACGAAACGAACGCACCCAATTCACTTTTTTGGACCCAATAGTGATGTTTTGGTTCGTTTGGGTCAGTTTCGTTACTACACCGAAAACCATGCCGGGGTTGCATTTAATGCACCGATTCGGGTCGGAAACGAAACGGTGCACGAGATCGGCTAGAAACGAAACGAACGCACCCAATTCACTTTTTTGGACCCAATAGTGATGTTTTGGTTCGTATGGGTCAGTTTCGTTACTACACCGAAAACCATGCCGGGGTTGCATTTAATGCACCGATTCGGGTCAGAAATGAAACGATCCACGGAATCGGCTACAAACAAAACGAACGCACAGAATTCAATTTTTTGGACCCAATAGTGATGTTTTGGTTCGTTTGGGTCAGTTTCGTTACTGCACCGAAAACCATGCTGGGGTTGCATTTAATGCACCCATTCGGGTCAGAAATCAAACGATGCACGGAATCGGCTAGAAACGAGATGAACGCACCCAATTCACTTTTTTGGACCCAATAGTGATGTTTTGGTTCGTTTGGGTCAGTTTCGTTACTGCACCGAAAACCATGCCGGGGTTGCATTTAATGCACCGATTCGGGTCGGAAACGAAACGCTGCACGGAATCATCCAGAAACAAAACGAACGCACCCTATCCACATTTTTGGACCGAATTGTGATGTTTTCGTTCGTTTGGGTCAGTTTGGTTACTGCACCGAAAACCATGCCGGGGTTGCATTTAATGCACCGATTCGGGTCGGAAACGAAACGATGCAAAGAATCGGATAGAAACGAAACGAACGCACATAATTCACTTTTTTGGACCCAATAGTGATGTTTTGGTTCGTTTGGGTCAGTTTCGTTACTGCACCGAAAACCATGCCGGGGTTGCATTTAATGCACCGATTCGGGTCGAAAACGAAACGCTGCACGGAATCATCCAGAAACAAAACGAACGCACCCTATCCACATTTTTGGACCGAATTGTGATGTTTTCGTTCATTTGGGTCAGTTTGGTTACTGCACCGAAAACCATGCCGGGGTTGCATTTAATGCACCGATTCGGGTCGGAAACGAAACGATGCAAAGAATCGGATAGAAACGAAACGAACGCACATAATTCACTTTTTTGGACCCAATAGTGATGTTTTGGTTCGTTTGGGTCAGTTTCGTTAGTGCACCGAAAACCATGCCGGGGTTGCATTTAATGCACCGATTCGGGTCGGAAACGAAACGATGCAAAGAATCGGCTAGAAACGAAACGAATGCACCCAATTCACTTTTTTGGACCCAATAGTGATGTTTTGGTTCGTTTGGGTCAGTTTCGTTACTGCACCGAAAATCATGCCGGGGTTGCATTTAATGCACCGATTTGGGTCGGAAACGAAACGATGCACGGAATCGTCCAGAAACGAAAGGAACGCACCCTATCCCCTTTTTTGGACCGAATAGTGATATTTTGGTTCGTTTGGGTCAGTTTCGTTACTGCACCGAAAATCATGCCGGGGTTGCATTTAATGCACCGATTTGGGTCGGAAACGAAACGATGCACGGAATCGTCCAGAAACGAAAGGAACGCACCCTATCCCCTTTTTTGGACCGAATAGTGATATTTTGGTTCGTTTGGGTCAGTTTCGTTACTGCACCGAAAACCATGCCGGGGTTGCATATAATGCACCGATTCGGGTAGGAAACGAAACGATGCACGGAATCAGCTAGAAACAAAACGAATTCACCCAATTCACTTTTTTGGACCCAATAGTGATGTTTTGGTTCGTTTGGGTCAGTTTCTTTCTACACCGAAAAACATACCGGGGTTGCATTTAATGCACCGATTCAGGTTAGAAATGAAACGATGCACGGAATCGGCTACAAACAAAACGAACGCACATAATTCAATTTTTTGGACCCAATAGTGATGTTTTGGTTCGTTTGGGTCAGTTTCGGTACTGCACCGAAAACCATGCCGGGGTTGCATTTAATGCACCGATTCGGGTCGGAAACGAAACGATGCACGGAATCATCCAGAAACGAAACGAACGCACCCTATCCACTTTTTTGGACCCAATAGTGATATTTTGGTTCGTTTGGGTCAGTTTCGTTACTGCACCGAAAACCATGCCGGGGTTGCATTTAATGCACCGATTCGGGTCGCAAACGAAACGATGCAAAGAATCGGCTAGAAACGAAACGAATGCACCCAATTCACTTTTTTGGACCCAATAGTGATGTTTTGGTTCGTTTGGGTCAGTTTCGTTACTGCACCGAAAACCATGCCGGGGTTGCATTTAATGCACCGATTTGGGTCGGAAACGAAACGATGCACGGAATCATCCAGAAACGAAAGGAACGCACCCTATCCACTTTTTTCGACCCAATAGTGATGTTTTGGTTCGTTTGGGTCTGTTTCGTTACTGCACCGAAAACCATGCCGGGGTTGCATTTAATGCACCGATTCGGGTCGGAAACGAAACGATGCACGGAATCGTCTATAAATGAAAGGAGCGCACCCTATCAACTTTTTTGGACCGAATAGTGATGTTTTGGTTCGTTTGGGTCAGTTTGGTTACTGCACCGAAAACCATGCCGGGGTTGCATATAATGCACCGATTCGGGTCGGAAACGAAACGGTGCACGGGATCGGCTAGAAACGAAACGAACGCACCCAATTCACTTTTTTGGACCCAATAGTGATGTTTTGGTTCGTTTGGGTCAGTTTCGTTACTACACCGAAAACCATGCTGGGGTTGCATTTCATGCACCGATTTGGGTCAGAAATGAAACGATCCACGGAATCGGCTACAAACAAAACGAACGCACAGGATTCAATTTTTTGGACCCAATAGTGATGTTTTGGTTCGTTTGGGTCAGTTTCGTTACTGCACCAAAAACCATGCTGGGGTTGCATTTAATGCACCGATTCGGGTCGGAAACAAAACGAAGCACGGAATCATCCAGAAACAAAACGAACGCACCCTATCCACTTTTTTGGACCGACTAGTGATGTTTTGGTTCGTTTGGATCAGTTCGGTTACTGCACCGAAAACCATGCCGGGGTTGCATTTAATGCACCGATTCGGTTCGGAAACGAAACGATGCAAAGAATCGGCTAGAAACGAAACGAATGCACCCAATTCACTTTTTTGGACCCAATAGTGATGTTTTGGTTCGTTTGGGTCAGTTTCGTTACTGCACCGAAAACCATGCCGGGGTTGCATTTAATGCACCGATTCGGGTTAGAAATGAAACGATGCACGGAATCGGCTACAAACAAAACGAACGCACATAATTCAATTTTTTGGACCCAATAGTGATGTTTTGGTTCGTTTGGGTCAGTTTGGTTACTGCACCGAAACCATGCCGGGGTTGCATTTAATGCACCGATTCGGGTCGGAAACGAAACGATGCACGGAATCATCCAGAAACGAAACGAACGCACCCTATCCACATTTTTGGACCCAATAGTGATGTTTTGGTTCGTTTGGGTCAATTTGGTTACTGCACCGAAAACCATGCCGGGGTTGCATTTAATGCACTGATTCGGGTCGGAAATGAAACGATGCAAAGAATCGGCTAGAAACGAAACGAATGCACCCAATTCACTTTTTTGGACCCAATAGTGATGTTTTGGTTCGTTTGGGTCAGTTTCGTTACTGCACCGAAAACCATGCCGGGGTTGCATTTAATGCACCGATTTGGGTCGGAAACGAAACGATGCACGGAATCATCCAGAAACGAAAGGAACGCACCCTATCCACTTTTTTCGACCCAATAGTGATGTTTTGGTTCGTTTGGGTCTGTTTCGTTACTGCACCGAAAACCATGCCGGGGTTGCATTTAATGCACCGATTCGGGTCGGAAACGAAACGATGCACGGAATCGTCTATAAATGAAAGGAGCGCACCCTATCAACTTTTTTGGACCGAATAGTGATGTTTTGGTTCGTTTGGGTCAGTTTGGTTACTGCACCGAAAACCATGCCGGGGTTGCATATAATGCACCGATTCGGGTCGGAAACGAAACGGTGCACGGGATCGGCTAGAAACGAAACGAACGCACCCAATTCACTTTTTTGGACCCAATAGTGATGTTTTGGTTCGTTTGGGTCAGTTTCGTTACTACACCGAAAACCATGCTGGGGTTGCATTTCATGCACCGATTTGGGTCAGAAATGAAACGATCCACGGAATCGGCTACAAACAAAACGAACGCACATGATTCAATTTTTTGGACCCAATAGTGATGTTTTGGTTCGTTTGGGTCAGTTTCGTTACTGCACCAAAAACCATGCTGGGGTTGCATTTAATGCACCGATTCGGGTCGGAAACGAAACGAAGCACGGAATCATCCAGAAACAAAACGAACGCACCCTATCCACTTTTTTGGACCGACTAGTGATGTTTTGGTTCGTTTGGATCAGTTTGGTTACTGCACCGAAAACCATGCCGGGGTTGCATTTAATGCACCGATTCGGTTCGGAAACGAAACGATGCAAAGAATCGGCTAGAAACGAAACGAATGCACCCAATTCACTTTTTTGGACCCAATAGTGATGTTTTGGTTCGTTTGGGTCAGTTTCGTTACTGCACCGAAAACCATGCCGGGGTTGCATTTAATGCACCGATTCGGGTTAGAAATGAAACGATGCACGGAATCGGCTACAAACAAAACGAACGCACATAATTCAATTTTTTGGACCCAATAGTGATGTTTTGGTTCGTTTGGGTCAGTTTGGTTACTGCACCGAAACCATGCCGGGGTTGCATTTAATGCACCGATTCGGGTCGGAAACGAAACGATGCACGGAATCATCCAGAAACGAAACGAACGCACCCTATCCACATTTTTGGACCCAATAGTGATGTTTTGGTTCGTTTGGGTCAATTTGGTTACTGCACCGAAAACCATGCCGGGGTTGCATTTAATGCACTGATTCGGGTCGGAAATGAAACGATGCAAAGAATCGGCTAGAAACGAAACGAATGCACCCAATTCACTTTTTTGGACCCAATAGTGATGTTTTGGTTCGTTTGGGTCAGTTTCGTTACTGCACCGAAAACCATGCTGGGGTTGCATTTAATGCACCGATTCGGGTCAGAAATCAAACGATGCACGGAATCGGCTAGAAACGAGATGAACGCACCCAATTCACTTTTTTGGACCCAATAGTGATGTTTTGGTTCGTTTGGGTCAGTTTCGTTACTGCACCGAAAACCATGCCGGGGTTGCATTTAATGCACCGATTCGGGTCGGAAACGAAACGCTGCACGGGATCATCCAGAAACAAAACGAACGCACCCTATCCACATTTTTGGACCGAATAGTGATGTTTTGGTTCGTTTGGGTCACTTTGGTTACTGCACCGAAAACCATGCCGGGGTTGCATTTAATGCACCGATTCGGGTCGGAAAGGAAACGATGCAAAGAATCGGCTAGAAACGAAACGAATGCACCCTATCCACTTTTTTAGACCCAATAGTGATGTTTTGGTTCGTTTGGGTCAGTTTCGTTACTGCACCGAAAACCATGTCGGGCTTGCATTTAATGCACCAATTCGAGTCGGAAACGAAACGATGCACAGAATCGTCCAGAAACGAAAGGAACACACCCTATCCACTTTTTTCGACCCAATAGTGATGTTTTGGTTCGTTTGGGTCAGTTTCATTACTGCACCGAAAACCATGCCGGGGTTGCATTTAATGCACCGATTCGGGTCGGAAACGAAACGGTGCACGGGATCGGCTAGAAATGAAACGAACGCACCCAATTCACTTTTTTGGACCCAATAGTATGTTTTGGTTCGTTTGGGTCAGTTTCGTTACTACACCGAAAACCATGCCGGGGTTGCATTTAATGCACCGATTCGGGTCAGAAATGAAACGATCTACGGAATCGGCTACAAACAAAACGAACGCACAGAATTCAATTTTTTGGACCCAATAGTGATGTTTTGGTTCGTTTGGGTCAGTTTCGTTACTGCACCGAAAATCATGCCGGGGTTGCATTTAATGCACCGATTTGGGTCGGAAACGAAACGATGCACGGAATCGTCCAGAAACGAAAGGAACGCACCCTATCCCCTTTTTTGGACCGAATAGTGATATTTTGGTTCGTTTGGGTCAGTTTCGTTACTGCACCGAAAACCATGCCGGGGTTGCATATAATGCACCGATTCGGGTAGGAAACGAAACGATGCACGGAATCAGCTAGAAACAAAACGAATTCACCCAATTCACTTTTTTGGACCCAATAGTGATGTTTTGGTTCGTTTGGGTCAGTTTCTTACTACACCGAAAAACAAACCGGGGTTGCATTTAATGCACCGATTCAGGTTAGAAATGAAACGATGCACGGAATCGGCTACAAACAAAACGAACGCACATAATTCAATTTTTTGGACCCAATAGTGATGTTTTGGTTCGTTTGGGTCAGTTTCGGTACTGCACCGAAAACCATGCCGGGGTTGCATTTAATGCACCGATTCGGGTCGGAAACGAAACGATGCACGGAATCATCCAGAAACGAAACGAACGCACATAATTCACTTTTTTGGACCCAATAGTGATGTTTTGGTTCGTTTGGGTCAGTTTCGTTACTGCACCGAAAACCATGCCGGGGTTGCATTTAATGCACCGATTCGGGTCGCAAACGAAACGATGCACGGAATCATCCAGAAACAAAACGAATTCACCCAATTCACTTTTTTGGACCCAATAGTGATGTTTTGGTTCGTTTGGGTCAGTTTCTTACTACACCGAAAAACATACCGGGGTTGCATTTAATGCACCGATTCAGGTTAGGAATGAAACGATGCACGGAATCGGCTACAAACAAAACGAACGCACATAATTCAATTTTTTGGACCCAATAGTGATGTTTTGGTTCGTTTGGGTCAGTTTCGGTACTGCACCGAAAACCATGCCGGGGTTGCATTAAATGCACCGATTCGGGTCGGAAACGAAACGATGCACGGAATCGTCCAGAAACGAAACGAACGCACCCTATCCACTTTTTTGGACCCAATAGTGATGTTTTGGTTCGTTTGGGTCAGTTTCGTTACTGCACCGAAAACCATGCCGGGGTTGCATTTAATGCACCGATTCAGGTCGCAAACGAAACGATGCAAAGAATCGGCTAGAAACGAAACGAATGCACCCAATTCACTTTTTTGGACCCAATAGTGATGTTTTGGTTCGTTTGGGTCAGTTTCGTTACTGCACCGAAAACCATGCCGGGGTTGCATTTAATGCACCGATTTGGGTCGGAAACGAAACGATGCACGGAATCGTCCAGAAACGAAAGGAACGCACCCTATCCACTTTTTTCGACCCAATAGTGATGTTTTGGTTCGTTTGGGTCTGTTTCGTTACTGCACAGAAAACCATGCCGTGGTTGCATTTAATGCACCGATTCGGGTCGGAAACGAAACGATGCACGGAATCATCCAGAAACGAAACGAACGCACCCTATCCACATTTTTGGACCCAATAGTGATGTTTTGGTTCGTTTGGGTCAATTTGGTTACTGCACCGAAAACCATGCCGGGGTTGCATTTAATGCACCGATTCGGGTCGGAAACGAAACGATGCACGGAATCATCCAGAAACGAAACGAACGCACCCTATCCACATTTTTGGACCCAATAGTGATGTTTTGGTTCGTTTGGGTCAATTTGGTTACTGCACCGAAAACCATGCCGGGGTTGCATTTAATGCACCGATTCGGGTCGGAAATGAAACGATGCAAAGAATCGGCTAGAAACGAAACGAATGCACCCAATTCACTTTTTTGGACCCAATAGTGATGTTTTGGTTCGTTTGGGTCAGTTTCGTTACTGCACCGAAAACCATGCTGGGGTTGCATTTAATGCACCGATTCGGGTCAGAAATCAAACGATGCACGGAATCGGCTAGAAACGAGATGAACGCACCCAATTCACTTTTTTGGACCCAATAGTGATGTTTTGGTTCGTTTGGGTCAGTTTCGTTACTGCACCGAAAACCATGCCGGGGTTGCATTTAATGCACCGATTCGGGTCGGAAACGAAACGCTGCACGGGATCATCCAGAAACAAAACGAACGCACCCTATCCACATTTTTGGACCGAATAGTGATGTTTTGGTTCGTTTGGGTCAGTTTGGTTACTGCACCGAAAACCATGCCGGGGTTGCATTTAATGCACCGATTCGGGTCGGAAACGAAACGATGCAAAGAATCGGCTAGAAACGAAACGAATGCACCCTATCCACTTTTTTAGACCCAATAGTGATGTTTTGGTTCGTTTGGTTCAGTTTCGTTACTGCACCGAAAACCATGTCGGGCTTGCATTTAATGCACCAATTCGAGTCGGAAACGAAACGATGCACGGAATCGTCCAGAAACGAAAGGAACGCACCCTATCCACTTTTTTTGACCCAATAATGATGTTTTGGTTCGTATGGGTCAGTTTCGTTACTGCACCGAAAACCATGCCGGGGTTGCATTTAATGCACCGATTCGGGTCGGAAACGAAACGATGCACGGAATCATCCAGAAACGAAACGAACGCACCCTATCCACATTTTTGGACCCAATAGTGATGTTTTGGTTCGTTTGGGTCAATTTGGTTACTGCACCGAAAACCATGCCGGGGTTGCATTTAATGCACCGATTCGGGTCGGAAATGAAACGATGCAAAGAATCGGCTAGAAACGAAACGAATGCACCCAATTCACTTTTTTGGACCCAATAGTGATGTTTTGGTTCGTTTGGGTCAGTTTCGTTACTGCACCGAAAACCATGCTGGGGTTGCATTTAATGCACCGATTCGGGTCAGAAATCAAACGATGCACGGAATCGGCTAGAAACGAGATGAACGCACCCAATTCACTTTTTTGGACCCAATAGTGATGTTTTGGTTCGTTTGGGTCAGTTTCGTTACTGCACCGAAAACCATGCCGGGGTTGCATTTAATGCACCGATTCGGGTCGGAAACGAAACGCTGCACGGGATCATCCAGAAACAAAACGAACGCACCCTATCCACATTTTTGGACCGAATAGTGATGTTTTGGTTCGTTTGGGTCAGTTTGGTTACTGCACCGAAAACCATGCCGGGGTTGCATTTAATGCACCGATTCGGGTCGGAAACGAAACGATGCAAAGAATCGGCTAGAAACGAAACGAATGCACCCTATCCACTTTTTTAGACCCAATAGTGATGTTTTGGTTCGTTTGGTTCAGTTTCGTTACTGCACCGAAAACCATGTCGGGCTTGCATTTAATGCACCAATTCGAGTCGGAAACGAAACGATGCACGGAATCGTCCAGAAACGAAAGGAACGCACCCTATCCACTTTTTTCGACCCAATAATGATGTTTTGGTTCGTTTGGGTCAGTTTCGTTACTGCACCGAAAACCATGCCGGGGTTGCATTTAATGCACCGATTCGGGTCGGAAACGAAACGGTGCACGGGATCGGCTAGAAACGAAACGAACGCACCCAATTCACTTTTTTGGACCCAATAGTGATGTTTTGGTTCGTTTGGGTCAGTTTCGTTACTACACCGAAAACCATGCCGGGGTTGCATTTAATGCACCGATTCGGGTCAGAAATGAAACGATCCACGGAATCGGCTACAAACAAAACGAACGCACAGAATTCAATTTTTTGGACCCAATAGTGATGTTTTGGTTCGTTTGGGTCAGTTTCGTTACTGCACCGAAAATCATGCCGGGGTTGCATTTAATGCACCGATTTGGGTCGGAAACGAAACGATGCACGGAATCGTCCAGAAACGAAAGGAACGCACCCTATCCCCTTTTTTGGACCGAATAGTGATATTTTGGTTCGTTTGGGTCAGTTTCGTTACTGCACCGAAAACCATGCCGGGGTTGCATATAATGCACCGATTCGGGTAGGAAACGAAACGATGCACGGAATCAGCTAGAAACAAAACGAATTCACCCAATTCACTTTTTTGGACCCAATAGTGATGTTTTGGTTCGTTTGGGTCAGTTTCTTACTACACCGAAAAACATACCGGGTTGCATTTAATGCACCGATTCAGGTTAGAAATGAAACGATGCACGGAATCGGCTACAAACAAAACGAACGCCCATAATTCAATTTTTTGGACCCAATAGTGATGTTTTGGTTCGTTTGGGTCAGTTTCGGTACTGCACCGAAAACCATGCCGGGGTTGCATTTAATGCACCGATTCGGGTCGGAAACGAAACGATGCACGGAATCATCCAGAAACGAAACGAACGCACCCTATCCACTTTTTTGGACCCAATAGTGATATTTTGGTTCGTTTGGGTCAGTTTCGTTACTGCACCGAAAACCATGCCGGGGTTGCATTTAATGCACCGATTCGGGTCGCAAACGAAACGATGCAAAGAATCGGCTAGAAACGAAACGAATGCACCCAATTCACTTTTTTGGACCCAATAGTGATGTTTTGGTTCGTTTGGGTCAGTTTCGTTACTGCACCGAAAACCATGCCGGGGTTGCATTTAATGCACCGATTTGGGTCGGAAACGAAACGATGCACGGAATCGTCCAGAAACGAAAGGAACGCACCCTATCCACTTTTTTCGACCCAATAGTGATGTTTTGGTTCGTTTGGGTCTGTTTCGTTACTGCACCGAAAACCATGCCGGGGTTGCATTTAATGCACCGATTCGGGTCGGAAACGAAACGATGCACGGAATCGTCTATAAATGAAAGGAGCGCACCCTATCCACTTTTTTGGACCGAATAGTGATGTTTTGGTTCGTTTGGGTCAGTTTGGTTACTGCACCGAAAACCATGCCGGGGTTGCATATAATGCACCGATTCGGGTCGGAAACGAAACGGTGCACGGGATCGGCTAGAAATGAAACGAACGCACCCAATTCACTTTTTTGGACCCAATAGTGATGTTTTGGTTCGTTTTGGTCAGTTTCGTTACTGCACCGAAAACCATGCCGGGGTTGCATTTAATGCACCGATTCGGGTCGGAAACGAAACGATCCACGGAATCGGCTACAAACAAAACGAACGCACAGGATTCAATTTTTTGGACCCAATAGTGATGTTTTGGTTCGTTTGGGTCAGTTTCGTTACTGCACCAAAAACCATGCTGGGGTTGCATTTAATGCACCGATTCGGGTCGGAAACGAAACGAAGCACGGAATCATCCAGAAACAAAACGAACGCACCCTATCCACTTTTTTGGACCGACTAGTGATGTTTTGGTTCGTTTGGATCAGTTTGGTTACTGCACCGAAAACCATGCCGGGGTTGCATTTAATGCACCGATTCGGTTCGGAAACGAAACGATGCAAAGAATCGGCTAGAAACGAAACGAATGCACCCAATTCACTTTTTTGGACCCAATAGTGATGTTTTGGTTCGTTTGGGTCAGTTTCGTTACTGCACCGAAAACCATGCCGGGGTTGCATTTAATGCACCGATTCGGGTTAGAAATGAAACGATGCACGGAATCGGCTACAAACAAAACGAACGCACATAATTCAATTTTTTGGACCCAATAGTGATGTTTTGGTTCGTTTGGGTCAGTTTGGTTACTGCACCGAAACCATGCCGGGGTTGCATTTAATGCACCGATTCGGGTCGGAAACGAAACGATGCACGGAATCATCCAGAAACGAAACGAACGCACCCTATCCACATTTTTGGACCCAATAGTGATGTTTTGGTTCGTTTGGGTCAATTTGGTTACTGCACCGAAAACCATGCCGGGGTTGCATTTAATGCACCGATTCGGGTCGGAAACGAAACGATGCACGGAATCATCCAGAAACGAAACGAACGCACCCTATCCACTTTTTTGGACCCAATAGTGATATTTTGGTTCGTTTGGGTCAGTTTCGTTACTGCACCGAAAACCATGCCGGGGTTGCATTTAATGCACCGATTCGGGTCGCAAACGAAACGATGCAAAGAATCGGCTAGAAACGAAACGAATGCACCCAATTCACTTTTTTGGACCCAATAGTGATGTTTTGGTTCGTTTGGGTCAGTTTCGTTACTGCACCGAAAACCATGCCGGGGTTGCATTTAATGCACCGATTTGGGTCGGAAACGAAACGATGCACGGAATCGTCCAGAAACGAAAGGAACGCACCCTATCCACTTTTTTCGACCCAATAGTGATGTTTTGGTTCGTTTGGGTCTGTTTCGTTACTGCACCGAAAACCATGCCGGGGTTGCATTTAATGCACCGATTCGGGTCGGAAACGAAACGATGCACGGAATCGTCTATAAATGAAAGGAGCGCACCCTATCCACTTTTTTGGACCGAATAGTGATGTTTTGGTTCGTTTGGGTCAGTTTGGTTACTGCACCGAAAACCATGCCGGGGTTGCATATAATGCACCGATTCGGGTCGGAAACGAAACGGTGCACGGGATCGGCTAGAAATGAAACGAACGCACCCAATTCACTTTTTTGGACCCAATAGTGATGTTTTGGTTCGTTTTGGTCAGTTTCGTTACTGCACCGAAAACCATGCCGGGGTTGCATTTAATGCACCGATTCGGGTCGGAAACGAAACGATCCACGGAATCGGCTACAAACAAAACGAACGCACAGGATTCAATTTTTTGGACCCAATAGTGATGTTTTGGTTCGTTTGGGTCAGTTTCGTTACTGCACCAAAAACCATGCTGGGGTTGCATTTAATGCACCGATTCGGGTCGGAAACGAAACGAAGCACGGAATCATCCAGAAACAAAACGAACGCACCCTATCCACTTTTTTGGACCGACTAGTGATGTTTTGGTTCGTTTGGATCAGTTTGGTTACTGCACCGAAAACCATGCCGGGGTTGCATTTAATGCACCGATTCGGTTCGGAAACGAAACGATGCAAAGAATCGGCTAGAAACGAAACGAATGCACCCAATTCACTTTTTTGGACCCAATAGTGATGTTTTGGTTCGTTTGGGTCAGTTTCGTTACTGCACCGAAAACCATGCCGGGGTTGCATTTAATGCACCGATTCGGGTTAGAAATGAAACGATGCACGGAATCGGCTACAAACAAAACGAACGCACATAATTCAATTTTTTGGACCCAATAGTGATGTTTTGGTTCGTTTGGGTCAGTTTGGTTACTGCACCGAAACCATGCCGGGGTTGCATTTAATGCACCGATTCGGGTCGGAAACGAAACGATGCACGGAATCATCCAGAAACGAAACGAACGCACCCTATCCACATTTTTGGACCCAATAGTGATGTTTTGGTTCGTTTGGGTCAATTTGGTTACTGCACCGAAAACCATGCCGGGGTTGCATTTAATGCACCGATTCGGGTCGGAAATGAAACGATGCAAAGAATCGGCTAGAAACGAAACGAATGCACCCAATTCACTTTTTTGGACCCAATAGTGATGTTTTGGTTCGTTTGGGTCAGTTTCGTTACTGCACCGAAAACCATGCTGGGGTTGCATTTAATGCACCGATTCGGGTCAGAAATCAAACGATGCACGGAATCGGCTAGAAACGAGATGAACGCACCCAATTCACTTTTTTGGACCCAATAGTGATGTTTTGGTTCGTTTGGGTCAGTTTCGTTACTGCACCGAAAACCATGCCGGGGTTGCATTTAATGCACCGATTCGGGTCGGAAACGAAACGCTGCACGGGATCATCCAGAAACAAAACGAACGCACCCTATCCACATTTTTGGACCGAATAGTGATGTTTTGGTTCGTTTGGGTCAGTTTGGTTACTGCACCGAAAACCATGCCGGGGTTGCATTTAATGCACCGATTCGGGTCGGAAACGAAACGATGCAAAGAATCGGCTAGAAACGAAACGAATGCACCCTATCCACTTTTTTAGACCCAATAGTGATGTTTTGGTTCGTTTGGGTCAGTTTCGTTACTGCACCGAAAACCATGTCGGGCTTGCATTTAATGCACCAATTCGAGTCGGAAACGAAACGATGCACGGAATCGTCCAGAAACGAAAGGAACGCACCCTATCCACTTTTTTCGACCCAATAGTGATGTTTTGGTTCGTTTGGGTCAGTTTCGTTACTGCACCGAAAACCATGCCGGGGTTGCATTTAATGCACCGATTCGGGTCGGAAACGAAACGGTGCACGGGATCGGCTAGAAACGAAACGAACGCACCCAATTCACTTTTTTGGACCCAATAGTGATGTTTTGGTTCGTTTGGGTCAGTTTCGTTACTACACCGAAAACCATGCCGGGGTTGCATTTAATGCACCGATTCGGGTCAGAAATGAAACGATCCACGGAATCGGCTACAAACAAAACGAACGCACAGAATTCAATTTTTTGGACCCAATAGTGATGTTTTGGTTGGTTTGGGTCAGTTTCGTTACTGCACCGAAAACCATGCTGGGGTTGCATTTAATGCACCCATTCGGGTCAGAAATCAAACGATGCACGGAATCGGCTAGAAACGAGATGAACGCACCCAATTCACTTTTTTGGACCCAATAGTGATGTTTTGGTTCGTTTGGGTCAGTTTCGTTACTGCACCGAAAACCATGCCGGGGTTGCATTTAATGCACCGATTCGGGTCGGAAATGAAACGCTGCACGGAATCATCCAGAAACAAAACGAACGCACCCTATCCACATTTTTGGACCGAATAGTGATGTTTTCGTTCGTTTGGGTCAGTTTGGTTACTGCACCGAAAACCATGCCGGGGTTGCATTTAATGCACCGATTCGGGTCGGAAACGAAACGATGCAAAGAATCGGATAGAAACGAAACGAACGCACATAATTCACTTTTTTGGACCCAATAGTGATGTTTTGGTTCGTTTGGGTCAGTTTCGTTACTGCACCGAAAACCATGCCGGGGTTGCATTTAATGCACCGATTCGGGTCGGAAACGAAACGATGCACGGAATCATCCAGAAACGAAACGAACGCACCCTATCCACTTTTTTGGACCGAATAGTGATATTTTGGTTCGTTTGGGTCACTTTCGTTACTGCACCGAAAACCATGCCGGGGTTGCATTTAATGCACCGATTCGGGTCGGAAACGAAACGATGCAAAGAATCGGCTAGAAACGAAACGAATGCACCCAATTCACTTTTTTGGACCCAATAGTGATGTTTTGGTTCGTTTGGGTCAGTTTCGTTACTGCACTGAAAATCATGTCGGGGTTGCATTTAATGCACCGATTTGGGTCGGAAACGAAACGATGCACGGAATCGTCCAGAAACGAAAGGAACGCACCCCATCCACTTTTTTCGACCCAATAGTGATGTTTTGGTTCGTTTGGGTCAGTTTTGTTACTGCACCGAAAACCATGCCGGGGTTGCATATAATGCACCGATTCGGGTAGGAAACGAAACGATGCACGGAATCAGCTAGAAACAAAACGAATTCACCCAATTCACTTTTTTGGACCCAATAGTGATGTTTTGGTTCGTTTGGGTCAGTTTCTTACTACACCGAAAAACATACCGGGGTTGCATTTAATGCACCGATTCAGGTTAGAAATGAAACGATGCACGGAATCGGCTACATACAAAACGAACGCACATAATTGAATTTTTTGGACCCAATAGTGATGTTTTGGTTCGTTTGGGTCAGTTTCGGTACTGCACCGAAAACCATGCCGGGGTTGCATTTAATGCACCGATTCGGGTCGGAAACGAAACGATGCACGGAATCATCCAGAAACGAAACGAACGCACCCTATCCACTTTTTTGGACCCAATAGTGATATTTTGGTTCGTTTGGGTCAGTTTCGTTACTGCACCGAAAACCATGCCGGGGTTGCATTTAATGCACCGATTCGGGTCGCAAACGAAACGATGCAAAGAATCGGCTAGAAACGAAACGAATGCACCCAATTCACTTTTTTGGACCCAATAGTGATGTTTTGGTTCGTTTGGGTCAGTTTCGTTACTGCACCGATAACCATGCCGGGGTTGCATTTAATGCACCGATTTGGGTCGGAAACAAAAGGATGCACAGAATCGTCCAGAAACGCAAGGAACGCACCCTATCCACTTTTTTCGACCCAATAGTGATGTTTTGGTTCGTTTGGGTCTGTTTCGTTACTGCACCGAAAACCATGCCGGGGTTGCATTTAATGCACCGATTCGGGTCGGAAACGAAACGATGCACGGAATCGTCTATAAATGAAAGGAGCGCACCCTATCCACTTTTTTGGACCGGTTTTGGTTCGTTTGGGTCAGTTTGGTTACTGCACCGAAAACCATGCCGGGGTTGCATATAATGCACCGATTCGGGTCGGAAACGAAACGGTGCACGGGATCGGCTAGAAACGAAACGAACGCACCCAATTCACTTTTTTGGACCCAATAGTGATGTTTTGGTTCGTTTGGGTCAGTTTCGTTACTACACCGAAAACCATGCTGGGGTTGCATTTAATGCACCGATTCGGGACAGAAATGAAACGATCCACGGAATCGGCTACAAACAAAACGAACGCACAGGATTCAATTTTTTGGACCCAATAGTGATGTTTTGGTTCGTTTGGGTCAGTTTCGTTACTGCACCAAAAACCATGCTGGGGTTGCATTTAATGCACCGATTCGGGTCGGAAACGAAACGAAGCACGGAATCATCCAGAAACAAAACGAACGCACCCTATCCACTTTTTTGGACCGACTAGTGATGTTTTGGTTCGTTTGGATCAGTTTGGTTACTGCACCGAAAACCATGCCGGGGTTGCATTTAATGCACCGATTCGGTTCGGAAACGAAACGATGCAAAGAATCGGCTAGAAACGAAACGAATGCACCCAATTCACTTTTTTGGACCCAATAGTGATGTTTTGGTTCGTTTGGGTCAGTTTCGTTACTGCACCGAAAACCATGCCGGGGTTGCATTTAATGCACCGATTCGGGTTAGAAATGAAACGATGCACGGAATCGGCTACAAACAAAACGAACGCACATAATTCAATTTTTTGGACCCAATAGTGATGTTTTGGTTCGTTTGGGTCAGTTTGGTTACTGCACCGAAACCATGCCGGGGTTGCATTTAATGCACCGATTCGGGTCGGAAACGAAACGATGCACGGAATCATCCAGAAACGAAACGAACGCACCCTATCCACATTTTTGGACCCAATAGTGATGTTTTGGTTCGTTTGGGTCAATTTGGTTACTGCACCGAAAACCATGCCGGGGTTGCATTTAATGCACCGATTCGGGTCGGAAATGAAACGATGCAAAGAATCGGCTAGAAACGAAACGAATGCACCCAATTCACTTTTTTGGACCCAATAGTGATGTTTTGGTTCGTTTGGGTCAGTTTCGTTACTGCACCGAAAACCATGCCGGGATTGCATTTAATGCACCGATTCGGGTCGGAAACGAAACGATGCACGGAATCGTCCAGAAACGAAAGCAACACACCCTATCCACTTTTTTCGACCCAATAGTGATGTTTTGGTTTGTTTGGGTCAGTTTCGTTACTGCACCGAAAACCATGCCGGGGTTGCATTTAATGCACCGATTCGGGTCGGAAATGAAACGATGCACGAAATCAGCTAGAAACGAAACGAACGCACGCAATTCACTTTTTTGGACCCAATAGTGATGTTTTGGTTCATTTGGGTCAGTTTTGTTATCGCACCGAAAACCATGCCGGGGTTGCATTTAATGCACCGATTCGGGTCGGAAACGAAACGATGCACGGAATCAGCTAGAAACGAAACGAACGCGCCCAATTCACTTTGTTGGACCCAATAGTGATGTTTTGGTTCATTTGGGTCAGTTTTGTTACTCCACCGAAAACCATGCCGGGGTTGCATTTAATGCACCGATTCGGGTCGGAAACGAAACGATGCACGGAATCAGCTAGAAACGAAACGAACGCACCCAATTCACTTTGTTGGACCCAATAGTGATGTTTTGGTTCATTTGGGTCAGTTTTGTTACTCCACCGAAAACCATGCCGGGGTTGCATTTAATGCACCGATTCGGGTCGGAAACGAAACGATGCACGGAATCAGCTAGAAACGAAACGAACACACCCAATTCACTTTGTTGGACCCAATAGTGATGTTTTGTTTCGTTTGGGTAAGTTTCGTTACTGCACCAAAAACCATGCCGGGGTTGCATTTAATGCACCGATTCGGGTCGGAAACGAAACGATGCATGTTATCGTCCAGAAACGAAATGAACGCACCCTATCCACTTTTTTGGACCCAATAGTGATGTTTTGGTTCGTTTGGGTCAGTTTCGTTACTGCACCGAAAACCATGCCGGGGTTGCATTTAATGCACCGATTCGGGTCGGAAATGAAACGATGCACGAAATCAGCTAGAAACGAAACGAACGCACGCAATTCACTTTTTTGGACCCAATAGTGATGTTTTGGTTCATTTGGGTCAGTTTTGTTATCGCACCGAAAACCATGCCGGGGTTGCATTTAATGCACCGATTCGGGTCGGAAACGAAACGATGCACGGAATCAGCTAGAAACGAAACGAACGCACCCAATTCACTTTGTTGGACCCAATAGTGATGTTTTGGTTCATTTGGGTCAGTTTTGTTACTCCACCGAAAACCATGCCGGGGTTGCATTTAATGCACCGATTCGGGTCGGAAACGAAACGATGCACGGAATCAGCTAGAAACGAAACGAACGCACCCAATTCACTTTGTTGGACCCAATAGTGATGTTTTGGTTCATTTGGGTCAGTTTTGTTACTCCACCGAAAACCATGCCGGGGTTGCATTTAATGCACCGATTCGGGTCGGAAACGAAACGATGCACGGAATCAGCTAGAAACGAAACGAACGCACCCAATTCACTTTGTTGGACCCAATAGTGATGTTTTGGTTCGTTTGGGTAAGTTTCGTTACTGCACCAAAAACCATGCCGGGGTTGCATTTAATGCACCGATTCGGGTCGGAAACGAAACGATGCATGTTATCGTCCAGAAACGAAATGAACGCACCCTATCCACTTTTTTGGACCCAATAGTGATGTTTTGGTTCGTTTGGGTCAGTTTCGTTACTGCACCGAAAACCATGCCGGGGTTGCATTTAATGCACCGATTCGGGTCGGAAACGAAACGATGCACGGAATCATCCAGAAACGAAACGAACGCACCCTATCCACTTTTTTGGACCCAATAGTGATATTTTGGTTCGTTTGGGTCAGTTTCGTTACTGCACCGAAAACCATGCCGGGGTTGCATTTAATGCACCGATTCGGGTCGGAAACGAAACGATGCAAAGAATCGGCTAGAAACGAAACGAATGCACCCAATTCACTTTTTTGGACCCAATAGTGATGTTTTGGTTCGTTTGGGTCAGTTTCGTTACTGCACTGAAAATCATGCCGGGGTTGCATTTAATGCACCGATTTGGGTCGGAAACGAAACGATGCACGGAATCGTCCAGAAACGAAAGGAACGCACCCCATCCACTTTTTTCGACCCAATAGTGATGTTTTGGTTCGTTTGGGTCAGTTTTGTTACTGCACCGAAAACCATGCCGGGGTTGCATATAATGCACCGATTCGGGTAGGAAACGAAACGATGCACGGAATCAGCTAGAAACAAAACGAATTCACCCAATTCACTTTTTTGGACCCAATAGTGATGTTTTGGTTCGTTTGGGTCAGTTTCTTACTACACCGAAAAACATACCGGGGTTGCATTTAATGCACCGATTCAGGTTAGAAATGAAACGATGCACGGAATCGGCTACAAACAAAACGAACGCACATAATTCAATTTTTTGGACCCAATAGTGATGTTTTGGTTCGTTTGGGTCAGTTTCGGTACTGCACCGAAAACCATGCCGGGGTTGCATTTAATGCACCGATTCGGGTCGGAAACGAAACGATGCACGGAATCATCCAGAAACGAAACGAACGCACCCTATCCACTTTTTTGGACCCAATAGTGATATTTTGGTTCGTTTGGGTCAGTTTCGTTACTGCACCGAAAACCATGCCGGGGTTGCATTTAATGCACCGATTCGGGTCGCAAACGAAACGATGCAAAGAATCGGCTAGAAACGAAACGAATGCACCCAATTCACTTTTTTGGACCCAATAGTGATGTTTTGGTTCGTTTGGGTCAGTTTCGTTACTGCACCGAAAACCATGCCGGGGTTGCATTTAATGCACCGATTTGGGTCGGAAACGAAACGATGCACGGAATCGTCCAGAAACGAAAGGAACGCACCCTATCCACTTTTTTCGACCCAATAGTGATGTTTTGGTTCGTTTGGGTCTGTTTCGTTACTGCACCGAAAACCATGCCGGGGTTGCATTTAATGCACCGATTCGGGTCGGAAACGAAACGATGCACAAAATCGTCTATAAATGAAAGGAGCGCACCCTATCCACTTTTTTGGACCGAATAGTGATGTTTTGGTTCGTTTGGGTCAGTTTGGTTACTGCACCGAAAACCATGCCGGGGTTGCATATAATGCACCGATTCGGGTCGGAAACGAAACGGTGCACGGGATCGGCTAGAAACGAAACGAACGCACCCAATTCACTTTTTTGGACCCAATAGTGATGTTTTGGTTCGTTTGGGTCAGTTTCGTTACTACACCGAAAACCATGCTGGGGTTGCATTTAATGCACCGATTCGGGTCAGAAATGAAACGATCCACGGAATCGGCTACAAACAAAACGAACGCACAGGATTCAATTTTTTGGACCCAATAGTGATGTTTTGGTTCGTTTGGGTCAGTTTCGTTACTGCACCAAAAACCATGCTGGGGTTGCATTTAATGCACCGATTCGGGTCGGAAACGAAACGAAGCACGGAATCATCCAGAAACAAAACGAACGCACCCTATCCACTTTTTTGGACCGCATAGTGATGTTTTGGTTCGTTTGGATCAGTTTGGTTACTGCACCGAAAACCATGCTGGGGTTGCATTTAATGCACCGATTCGGTTCGGAAACGAAACGATGCAAAGAATCGGCTAGAAACGAAACGAATGCACCCAATTCACTTTTTTGGACCCAATAGTGATGTTTTAGTTCGTTTGGGTCAGTTTCGTTACTGCACCGAAAACCATGCCGGGATTGCATTTAATGCACCGATTCGGGTCGGAAACGAAACGATGCACGGAATCGTCCAGAAACGAAAGCAACACACCCTATCCACTTTTTTCGACCCAATAGTGATGTTTTGGTTCGTTTGGGTCTGTTTCGTTACTGCACCGAAAACCATGCCGGGGTTGCATTTAATGCACCGATTCGGGTCGGAAACGAAACGATGCACGGAATCGTCTATAAATGAAAGGAGCGCACCCTATCCTCTTTTTTGGACCGAATAGTGATGTTTTGGTTCGTTTGGGTCAGTTTGGTTACTGCACCGAAAACCATGCCGGGGTTGCATATAATGCACCGATTCGGGTCGGAAACGAAACGGTGCACGGGATCGGCTAGAAACGAAACGAACGCACCCAATTCACTTTTTTGGACCCAATAGTGATGTTTTGGTTCGTTTGGGTCAGTTTCGTTACTACACCGAAAACCATGCTGGGGTTGCATTTAATGCACCGATTCGGGTCGCAAACGAAACGATGCAAAGAATCGGCTAGAAACGAAACGAATGCACCCAATTCACTTTTTTGGACCCAATAGTGATGTTTTGGTTCGTTTGGGTCAGTTTCGTTACTGCACTGAAAATCATGCCGGGGTTGCATTTAATGCACCGATTTGGGTCGGAAACGAAACGATGCACGGAATCGTCCAGAAACGAAAGGAACGCACCCCATCCACTTTTTTCGACCCAATAGTGATGTTTTGGTTCGTTTGGGTCAGTTTTGTTACTGCACCGAAAACCATGCCGGGGTTGCATATAATGCACCGATTCGGGTAGGAAACGAAACGATGCACGGAATCAGCTAGAAACAAAACGAATTCACCCAATTCACTTTTTTGGACCCAATAGTGATGTTTTGGTTCGTTTGGGTCAGTTTCTTACTACACCGAAAAACATACCGGGGTTGCATTTAATGCACCGATTCGGGTCGGAAATGAAACGATGCACGGAATCGGCTACAAACAAAACGAACGCACATAATTCACTTTTTTGGACCCAATAGTGATGTTTTGGTTCGTTTGGGTCAGTTTCGGTACTGCACCGAAAACCATGCCGGGGTTGCATTTAATGCACCGATTCGGGTCGGAAACGAAACGATGCACGGAATCATCCAGAAACGAAACGAACGCACCCTATCCACTTTTTTGGACCCAATAGTGATATTTTGGTTCGTTTGGGTCAGTTTCGTTACTGCACCGAAAACCATGCCGGGGTTGCATTTAATGCACCGATTTGGGTCGCAAACGAAACGATGCAAAGAATCGGCTAGAAACGAAACGAATGCACCCAATTCACTTTTTTGGACCCAATAGTGATGTTTTGGTTCGTTTGGGTCAGTTTCGTTACTACACCGAAAACCATGCCGGGGTTGCATTGAATGCACCGATTTGGGTCGGAAACGAAACGATGCACGGAATCGTCCAGAAACGAAAGGAACGCACCCTATCCACTTTTTTCGACCCAATAGTGATGTTTTGGTTCGTTTGGGTCTGTTTCGTTACTGCACCGAAAACCATGCCGGGGTTGCATTTAATGCACCGATTCGGGTCGGAAACGAAACGATGCACGGAATCGTCTATAAATGAAAGGAGCGCACCCTATCCACTTTTTTGGACCGAATAGTGATGTTTTGGTTCGTTTGGGTCAGTTTGGTTACTGCACCGAAAACCATGCCGGGGTTGCATATAATGCACCGATTCGGGTCGGAAACGAAACGGTGCACGGGATCGGCTAGAAACGAAACGAACGCACCCAATTCACTTTTTTGGACCCAATAGTGATGTTTTGGTTCGTTTGGGTCAGTTTCGTTACTACACCGAAAACCATGCTGGGGTTGCATTTAATGCACCGATTCGGGTCAGAAATGAAACGATCCACGGAATCGGCTACAAACAAAACGAACGCACAGGATTCAATTTTTTGGACCCAATAGTGATGTTTTGGTTCGTTTGGGTCAGTTTCGTTACTGCACCAAAAACCATGCTGGGGTTGCATTTAATGCACCGATTCGGGTCGGAAACGAAACGAAGCACGGAATCATCCAGAAACAAAACGAACGCACCCTATCCACTTTTTTGGACCGCATAGTGATGTTTTGGTTCGTTTGGATCAGTTTGGTTACTGCACCGAAAACCATGCCGGGGTTGCATTTAATGCACCGATTCGGTTCGGAAACGAAACGATGCAAAGAATCGGCTAGAAACGAAACGAATGCACCCAATTCACTTTTTTGGACCCAATAGTGATGTTTTGGTTCGTTTGGGTCAGTTTCGTTACTGCACCGAAAACCATGCCGGGATTGCATTTAATGCACCGATTCGGGTCGGAAACGAAACGATGCACGGAATCATCCAGAAACGAAAGCAACACACCCTATCCACTTTTTTCGACCCAATAGTGATGTTTTGGTTCGTTTGGGTCTGTTTCGTTACTGCACCGAAAACCATGCCGGGGTTGCATTTAATGCACCGATTCGGGTCGGAAACGAAACGATGCACGGAATCGTCTATAAATGAAAGGAGCGCACCCTATCCTCTTTTTTGGACCGAATTGTGATGTTTTGGTTCGTTTGGGTCAGTTTGGTTACTGCACCGAAAACCATGCCGGGGTTGCATATAATGCACCGATTCGGGTCGGAAACGAAACGGTGCACGGGATCGGCTAGAAACGAAACGAACGCACCCAATTCACTTTTTTGGACCCAATAGTGATGTTTTGGTTCGTTTGGGTCAGTTTCGTTACTACACCGAAAACCATGCTGGGGTTGCATTTAATGCACCGATTCGGGTCAGAAATGAAACGATCCACGGAATCGGCTACAAACAAAACGAACGCACAGGATTCAATTTTTTGGACCCAATAGTGATGTTTTGGTTCATTTGGGTCAGTTTTGTTACTCCACCGAAAACCATGCCGGGGTTGCATTTAATGCACCGATTCGGGTCGGAAACGAAACGATGCACGGAATCAGCTAGAAACGAAACGAACGCACCCAATTCACTTTGTTGGACCCAATAGTGATGTTTTGGTTCGTTTGGGTCAGTTTCGTTACTGCACCGAAAACCATGCCGGGGTTGCATTTAATGCACCGATTCGGGTCGGAAATGAAACGATGCACGAAATCAGCTAGAAACGAAACGAACGCACGCAATTCACTTTTTTGGACCCAATAGTGATGTTTTGGTTCATTTGGGTCAGTTTTGTTATCGCACCGAAAACCATGCCGGGGTTGCATTTAATGCACCGATTCGGGTCGGAAACGAAATGATGCACGGAATCAGCTAGAAACGAAACGAACGCGCCCAATTCACTTTGTTGGACCCAATAGTGATGTTTTGGTTCATTTGGGTCAGTTTTGTTACTCCACCGAAAACCATGCCGGGGTTGCATTTAATGCACCGATTCGGGTCGGAAACGAAACGATGCACGGAATCAGCTAGAAACGAAACGAACGCACCCAATTCACTTTGTTGGACCCAATAGTGATGTTTTGGTTCATTTGGGTCAGTTTTGTTACTCCACCGAAAACCATGCCGGGGTTGCATTTAATGCACCGATTCGGGTCGGAAACGAAACGATGCACGGAATCAGCTAGAAACGAAACGAACACACCCAATTCACTTTGTTGGACCCAATAGTGATGTTTTGTTTCGTTTGGGTAAGTTTCGTTACTGCACCAAAAACCATGCCGGGGTTGCATTTAATGCACCGATTCGGGTCGGAAACGAAACGATGCATGTTATCGTCCAGAAATGAAATGAACGCACCCTATCCACTTTTTTGGACCCAATAGTGATGTTTTGGTTCGTTTGGGTCAGTTTCGTTACTGCACCGAAAACCATGCCGGGGTTGCATTTAATGCACCGATTCGGGTCGGAAATGAAACGATGCACGAAATCAGCTAGAAACGAAACGAACGCACGCAATTCACTTTTTTGGACCCAATAGTGATGTTTTGGTTCATTTGGGTCAGTTTTGTTATCGCACCGAAAACCATGCCGGGGTTGCATTTAATGCACCGATTCGGGTCGGAAACGAAACGATGCACGGAATCAGCTAGAAACGAAACGAACGCACCCAATTCACTTTGTTGGACCCAATAGTGATGTTTTGGTTCATTTGGGTCAGTTTTGTTACTCCACCGAAAACCATGCCGGGGTTGCATTTAATGCTCCGATTCGGGTCGGAAACGAAACGATGCACGGAATCAGCTAGAAACGAAACGAACGCACCCAATTCACTTTGTTGGACCCAATAGTGATGTTTTGGTTCATTTGGGTCAGTTTTGTTACTCCACCGAAAACCATGCCGGGGTTGCATTTAATGCACCGATTCGGGTCGGAAACGAAACGATGCACGGAATCAGCTAGAAACGAAACGAACGCACCCAATTCACTTTGTTGGACCCAATAGTGATGTTTTGGTTCGTTTGGGTAAGTTTCGTTACTGCACCAAAAACCATGCCGGGGTTGCATTTAATGCACCGATTCGGGTCGGAAAACGAAACGATGCATGTTATCGTCCAGAAACGAAATGAACGCACCCTATCCACTTTTTTGGACCCAATAGTGATGTTTTGGTTCGTTTGGGTCAGTTTCGTTACTGCACCGAAAACCATGCCGGGGTTGCATTTAATGCACCGATTCGGGTCGGAAACGAAACGATGCACGGAATCATCCAGAAACGAAACGAACGCACCCTATCCACTTTTTTGGACCCAATAGTGATATTTTGGTTCGTTTGGGTCAGTTTCGTTACTGCACCGAAAACCATGCCGGGGTTGCATTTAATGCACCGATTCGGGTCGGAAACGAAACGATGCAAAGAATCGGCTAGAAACGAAACGAATGCACCCAATTCACTTTTTTGGACCCAATAGTGATGTTTTGGTTCGTTTGGGTCAGTTTCGTTACTGCACTGAAAATCATGCCGGGGTTGCATTTAATGCACCGATTTGGGTCGGAAACGAAACGATGCACGGAATCGTCCAGAAACGAAAGGAACGCACCCCATCCACTTTTTTCGACCCAATAGTGATGTTTTGGTTCGTTTGGGTCAGTTTTGTTACTGCACCGAAAACCATGCCGGGGTTGCATATAATGCACCGATTCGGGTAGGAAACGAAACGATGCACGGAATCAGCTAGAAACAAAACGAATTCACCCAATTCACTTTTTTGGACCCAATAGTGATGTTTTGGTTCGTTTGGGTCAGTTTCTTACTACACCGAAAAACATACCGGGGTTGCATTTAATGCACCGATTCAGGTTAGAAATGAAACGATGCACGGAATCGGCTACAAACAAAACGAACGCACATAATTCAATTTTTTGGACCCAATAGTGATGTTTTGGTTCGTTTGGGTCAGTTTCGGTACTGCACCGAAAACCATGCCGGGGTTGCATTTAATGCACCGATTCGGGTCGGAAACGAAACGATGCACGGAATCATCCAGAAACGAAACGAACGCACCCTATCCACTTTTTTGGACCCAATAGTGATATTTTGGTTCGTTTGGGTCAGTTTCGTTACTGCACCGAAAACCATGCCGGGGTTGCATTTAATGCACCGATTCGGGTCGCAAACGAAACGATGCAAAGAATCGGCTAGAAACGAAACGAATGCACCCAATTCACTTTTTTGGACCCAATAGTGATGTTTTGGTTCGTTTGGGTCAGTTTCGTTACTGCACCGAAAACCATGCCGGGGTTGCATTTAATGCACCGATTTGGGTCGGAAACGAAACGATGCACGGAATCGTCCAGAAACGAAAGGAACGCACCCTATCCAGTTTTTTCGACCCAATAGTGATGTTTTGGTTCGTTTGGGTCTGTTTCGTTACTGCACCGAAAACCATGCCGGGGTTGCATTTAATGCACCGATTCGGGTCGGAAACGAAACGATGCACGGAATCAGCTAGAAACGAAACGAACGCACCCAATTCACTTTGTTGGACCCAATAGTGATGTTTTGGTTCGTTTGGGTAAGTTTCGTTACTGCACCAAAAACCATGCCGGGGTTGCATTTAATGCACCGATTCGGGTCGGAAAACGAAACGATGCATGTTATCGTCCAGAAACGAAATGAACGCACCCTATCCACTTTTTTGGACCCAATAGTGATGTTTTGGTTCGTTTGGGTCAGTTTCGTTACTGCACCGAAAACCATGCCGGGGTTGCATTTAATGCACCGATTCGGGTCGGAAACGAAACGATGCACGGAATCATCCAGAAACGAAACGAACGCACCCTATCCACTTTTTTGGACCCAATAGTGATATTTTGGTTCGTTTGGGTCAGTTTCGTTACTGCACCGAAAACCATGCCGGGGTTGCATTTAATGCACCGATTCGGGTCGGAAACGAAACGATGCAAAGAATCGGCTAGAAACGAAACGAATGCACCCAATTCACTTTTTTGGACCCAATAGTGATGTTTTGGTTCGTTTGGGTCAGTTTCGTTACTGCACTGAAAATCATGCCGGGGTTGCATTTAATGCACCGATTTGGGTCGGAAACGAAACGATGCACGGAATCGTCCAGAAACGAAAGGAACGCACCCCATCCACTTTTTTCGACCCAATAGTGATGTTTTGGTTCGTTTGGGTCAGTTTTGTTACTGCACCGAAAACCATGCCGGGGTTGCATATAATGCACCGATTCGGGTAGGAAACGAAACGATGCACGGAATCAGCTAGAAACAAAACGAATTCACCCAATTCACTTTTTTGGACCCAATAGTGATGTTTTGGTTCGTTTGGGTCAGTTTCTTACTACACCGAAAAACATACCGGGGTTGCATTTAATGCACCGATTCAGGTTAGAAATGAAACGATGCACGGAATCGGCTACAAACAAAACGAACGCACATAATTCAATTTTTTGGACCCAATAGTGATGTTTTGGTTCGTTTGGGTCAGTTTCGGTACTGCACCGAAAACCATGCCGGGGTTGCATTTAATGCACCGATTCGGGTCGGAAACGAAACGATGCACGGAATCATCCAGAAACGAAACGAACGCACCCTATCCACTTTTTTGGACCCAATAGTGATATTTTGGTTCGTTTGGGTCAGTTTCGTTACTGCACCGAAAACCATGCCGAGGTTGCATTTAATGCACCGATTCGGGTCGCAAACGAAACGATGCAAAGAATCGGCTAGAAACGAAACGAATGCACCCAATTCACTTTTTTGGACCCAATAGTGATGTTTTGGTTCGTTTGGGTCAGTTTCGTTACTGCACCGAAAACCATGCCGGGGTTGCATTTAATGCACCGATTTGGGTCGGAAACGAAACGATGCACGGAATCGTCCAGAAACGAAAGGAACGCACCCTATCCAGTTTTTTCGACCCAATAGTGATGTTTTGGTTCGTTTGGGTCTGTTTCGTTACTGCACCGAAAACCATGCCGGGGTTGCATTTAATGCACCGATTCGGGTCGGAAACGAAACGATGCACGGAATCGTCTATAAATGAAAGGAGCGCACCCTATCCACTTTTTTGGACCGAATAGTGATGTTTTGGTTCGTTTGGGTCAGTTTGGTTACTGCACCGAAAACCATGTCGGGGTTGCATATAATGCACCGATTCGGGTCGGAAACGAAACGGTGCACGGGATCGGCTAGAAACGAAACGAACGCACCCAATTCACTTTTTTGGACCCAATAGTGATGTTTTGGTTCGTTTGGGTCAGTTTCGTTACTACACCGAAAACCATGCTGGGGTTGCATTTAATGCACCGATTCGGGTCAGAAATGAAACGATCCACGGAATCGGCTACAAACAAAACGAACGCACAGGATTCAATTTTTTGGACCCAATAGTGATGTTTTGGTTCGTTTGGGTCAGTTTCGTTACTGCACCAAAAACCATGCTGGGGTTGCATTTAATGCACCGATTCGGGTCGGAAACGAAACGAAGCACGGAATCATCCAGAAACAAAACGAACGCACCCTATCCACTTTTTTGGACCGCATAGTGATGTTTTGGTTCGTTTGGATCAGTTTGGTTACTGCACCGAAAACCATGCCGGGGTTGCATTTAATGCACCGATTCGGTTCGGAAACGAAACGATGCAAAGAATCGGCTAGAAACGAAACGAATGCACCCAATTCACTTTTTTGGACCCAATAGTGATGTTTTGGTTCGTTTGGGTCAGTTTCGTTACTGCACCGAAAACCATGCCGGGATTGCATTTAATGCACCGATTCGGGTCGGAAACGAAACGATGCACGGAATCGTCCAGAAACGAAAGCAACACACCCTATCCACTTTTTTCGACCCAATAGTGATGTTTTGGTTCGTTTGGGTCTGTTTCGTTACTGCACCGAAAACCATGCCGGGGTTGCATTTAATGCACCGATTCGGGTCGGAAACGAAACGATGCACGGAATCGTCTATAAATGAAAGGAGCGCACCCTATCCTCTTTTTTGGACCGAATAGTGATGTTTTGGTTCGTTTGGGTCAGTTTGGTTACTGCACCGAAAACCATGCCGGGGTTGCATATAATGCACCGATTCGGGTCGGAAACGAAACGGTGCACGGGATCGGCTAGAAACGAAACGAACGCACCCAATTCACTTTTTTGGACCCAATAGTGATGTTTTGGTTCGTTTGGGTCAGTTTCGTTACTACACCGAAAACCATGCTGGGGTTGCATTTAATGCACCGATTCGGGTCGCAAACGAAACGATGCAAAGAATCGGCTAGAAACGAAACGAATGCACCCAATTCACTTTTTTGGACCCAATAGTGATGTTTTGGTTCGTTTGGGTCAGTTTCGTTACTGCACTGAAAATCATGCCGGGGTTGCATTTAATGCACCGATTTGGGTCGGAAACGAAACGATGCACGGAATCGTCCAGAAACGAAAGGAACGCACCCCATCCACTTTTTTCGACCCAATAGTGATGTTTTGGTTCGTTTGGGTCAGTTTTGTTACTGCACCGAAAACCATGCCGGGGTTGCATATAATGCACCGATTCGGGTAGGAAACGAAACGATGCACGGAATCAGCTAGAAACAAAACGAATTCACCCAATTCACTTTTTTGGACCCAATAGTGATGTTTTGGTTCGTTTGGGTCAGTTTCTTACTACACCGAAAAACATACCGGGGTTGCATTTAATGCACCGATTCAGGTTAGAAATGAAACGATGCACGGAATCGGCTACAAACAAAACGAACGCACATAATTCAATTTTTTGGACCCAATAGTGATGTTTTGGTTCGTTTGGGTCAGTTTCGGTACTGCACCGAAAACCATGCCGGGGTTGCATTTAATGCACCGATTCGGGTCGGAAACGAAACGATGCACGGAATCATCCAGAAACGAAACGAACGCACCCTATCCACTTTTTTGGACCCAATAGTGATATTTTGGTTCGTTTGGGTCAGTTTCGTTACTGCACCGAAAACCATGCCGGGGTTGCATTTAATGCACCGATTCGGGTCGCAAACGAAACGATGCAAAGAATCGGCTAGAAACGAAACGAATGCACCCAATTCACTTTTTTGGACCCAATAGTGATGTTTTGGTTCGTTTGGGTCAGTTTCGTTACTGCACCGAAAACCATGCCGGGGTTGCATTTAATGCACCGATTTGGGTCGGAAACGAAACGATGCACGGAATCGTCCAGAAACGAAAGGAACGCACCCTATCCACTTTTTTCGACCCAATGGTGATGTTTTGGTTCGTTTGGGTCTGTTTCGTTACTGCACCGAAAACCATGCCGGGGTTGCATTTAATGCACCGATTCGGGTCGGAAACGAAACGATGCACGGAATCGTCTATAAATGAAAGGAGCGCACCCTATCCACTTTTTTGGACCGAATAGTGATGTTTTGGTTCGTTTGGGTCAGTTTGGTTACTGCACCGAAAACCATGCCGGGGTTGCATATAATGCACCGATTCGGGTCGGAAACGAAACGGTGCACGGGATCGGCTAGAAACGAAACGAACGCACCCAATTCACTTTTTTGGACCCAATAGTGATGTTTTGGTTCGTTTGGGTCAGTTTCGTTACTACACCGAAAACCATGCTGGGGTTGCATTTAATGCACCGATTCGGGTCAGAAATGAAACGATCCACGGAATCGGCTACAAACAAAACGAACGCACAGGATTCAATTTTTTGGACCCAATAGTGATGTTTTGGTTCGTTTGGGTCAGTTTCGTTACTGCACCAAAAACCATGCTGGGGTTGCATTTAATGCACCGATTCGGGTCGGAAACGAAACGAAGCACGGAATCATCCAGAAACAAAACGAACGCACCCTATCCACTTTTTTGGACCGCATAGTGATGTTTTGGTTCGTTTGGATCAGTTTGGTTACTGCACCGAAAACCATGCCGGGGTTGCATTTAATGCACCGATTCGGTTCGGAAACGAAACGATGCAAAGAATCGGCTAGAAACGAAACGAATGCACCCAATTCACTTTTTTGGACCCAATAGTGATGTTTTGGTTCGTTTGGGTCAGTTTCGTTACTGCACCGAAAACCATGCCGGGATTGCATTTAATGCACCGATTCGGGTCGGAAACGAAACGATGCACGGAATCGTCCAGAAACGAAAGCAACACACCCTATCCACTTTTTTCGACCCAATAGTGATGTTTTGGTTCGTTTGGGTCTGTTTCGTTACTGCACCGAAAACCATGCCGGGGTTGCATTTAATGCACCGATTCGGGTCGGAAACGAAACGATGCACGGAATCGTCTATAAATGAAAGGAGCGCACCCTATCCTCTTTTTTGGACCGAATAGTGATGTTTTGGTTCGTTTGGGTCAGTTTGGTTACTGCACCGAAAACCATGCCGGGGTTGCATATAATGCACCGATTCGGGTCGGAAACGAAACGGTGCACGGGATCGGCTAGAAACGAAACGAACGCACCCAATTCACTTTTTTGGACCCAATAGTGATGTTTTGGTTCGTTTGGGTCAGTTTCGTTACTGCACCGAAAACCATGCCGGGGTTGCATTTAATGCACCGATTCGGGTCGGAAACGAAACGATGCACGGAATCATCCAGAAACGAAACGAACGCACCCTATCCACTTTTTTGGACCCAATAGTGATATTTTGGTTCGTTTGGGTCAGTTTCGTTACTGCACCAAAAACCATGCCGGGGTTGCATTTAATGCACCGATTCGGGTCGGAAACGAAACGATGCAAAGAATCGGCTAGAAACGAAACGAATGCACCCAATTCACTTTTTTGGACCCAATAGTGATGTTTTGGTTCGTTTGGGTCAGTTTCGTTACTGCACTGAAAATCATGCCGGGGTTGCATTTAATGCACCGATTTGGGTCGGAAACGAAACGATGCACGGAATCGTCCAGAAACGAAAGGAACGCACCCCATCCACTTTTTTCGACCCAATAGTGATGTTTTGGTTCGTTTGGGTCAGTTTTGTTACTGCACCGAAAACCATGCCGGGGTTGCATATAATGCACCGATTCGGGTAGGAAACGAAACGATGCACGGAATCAGCTAGAAACAAAACGAATTCACCCAATTCACTTTTTTTGACCCAATAGTGATGTTTTGGTTCGTTTGGGTCAGTTTCTTACTACACCGAAAAACATACCGGGGTTGCATTTAATTCACCGATTCAGGCTAGAAACAAAACGAACGCACATAATTCAATTTTTTGGACCCAATAGTGATGTTTTGGTTCGTTTGGGTCAGTTTCGGTACTGCACCGAAAACCATGCCGGGGTTGCATTTAATGCACCGATTCGGGTCGGAAACGAAACGATGCACGGAATCATCCAGAAACGAAACGAACGCACCCTATCCACTTTTTTGGACCCAATAGTGATATTTTGGTTCGTTTGGGTCAGTTTCGTTACTGCACCAAAAACCATGCCGGGGTTGCATTTAATGCACCGATTCGGGTCGGAAACGAAACGATGCAAAGAATCGGCTAGAAACGAAACGAATGCACCCAATTCACTTTTTTGGACCCAATAGTGATGTTTTGGTTCGTTTGGGTCAGTTTCGTTACTGCACTGAAAATCATGCCGGGGTTGCATTTAATGCACCGATTTGGGTCGGAAACGAAACGATGCACGGAATCGTCCAGAAACGAAAGGAACGCACCCCATCCACTTTTTTCGACCCAATAGTGATGTTTTGGTTCGTTTGGGTCAGTTTTGTTACTGCACCGAAAACCATGCCGGGGTTGCATATAATGCACCGATTCGGGTAGGAAACGAAACGATGCACGGAATCAGCTAGAAACAAAACGAATTCACCCAATTCACTTTTTTGGACCCAATAGTGATGTTTTGGTTCGTTTGGGTCAGTTTCTTACTACACCGAAAAACATACCGGGGTTGCATTTAATTCACCGATTCAGGCTAGAAACAAAACGAACGCACATAATTCAATTTTTTGGACCCAATAGTGATGTTTTGGTTCGTTTGGGTCAGTTTCGGTACTGCACCGAAAACCATGCCGGGGTTGCATTTAATGCACCGATTCGGGTCGGAAACGAAACGATGCACGGAATCATCCAGAAACGAAACGAACGCACCCTATCCACTTTTTTGGACCCAATAGTGATATTTTGGTTCATTTGGGTCAGTTTCGTTACTGCACCGAAAACCATGCCGGGGTTGCATTTAATGCACCGATTCGGGTCGCAAACGAAACGATGCAAAGAATCGGCTAGAAACGAAACGAATGCACCCAATTCACTTTTTTGGACCCAATAGTGATGTTTTCGTTGTTTGGGTCAGTTTCGTTACTGCACCGAAAACCATGCCGGGGTTGCATTTAATGCACCGATTTGGGTCGGAAACGAAACGATGCACGGAATCGTCCAGAAACGAAAGGAACGCACCCTATCCACTTTTTTCGACCCAATAGTGATGTTTTGGTTCGTTTGGGTCTGTTTCGTTACTGCACCGAGAACCATGCCGGGGTTGCATTTAATGCACCGATTCGGGTCGGAAACGAAACGATGCACGGAATCGTCTATAAATGAAAGGAGCGCACCCTATCCACTTTTTTGGACCGAATAGTGATGTTTTGGTTCGTTTGGGTTAGTTTGGTTACTGCACCGAAAACCATGCCGGGGTTGCATATAATGCACCGATTCGGGTCGGAAACGAAACGGTGCACGGGATCGGCTAGAAACGAAACGAACGCACCCAATTCACTTTTTTGGACCCAATAGTGATGTTTTGGTTCGTTTGGGTCAGTTTCGTTACTACACCGAAAACCATGCTGGGGTTGCAATTAATGCACCGATTCGGGTCAGAAATGAAACGATCCACGGAATCGGCTACAAACAAAACGAACGCACAGGATTCAATTTTTTGGACCCAATAGTGATGTTTTGGTTCGTTTGGGTCAGTTTCGTTACTACACCGAAAACCATGCTGGGGTTGCATTTAATGCACCGATTCGGGTCAGAAATGAAACGATCCACGGAATCGGCTACAAACAAAACGAACGCACAGGATTCAATTTTTTGGACCCAATAGTGATGTTTTGGTTCGTTTGGGTCAGTTTCGTTACTGCACCAAAAACCATGTTGGGGTTGCATTTAATGCACCGATTCGGGTCGGAAACGAAACGAAGCACGGAATCATCCAGAAACAAAACGAACGCACCCTATCCACTTTTTTGGACCGCATAGTGATGTTTTGGTTCGTTTGGATCAGTTTGGTTACTGCACCGAAAACCATGCCGGGGTTGCATTTAATGCACCGATTCGGTTCGGAAGCGAAACGATGCAAAGAATCGGCTAGAAACGAAACGAATGCACCCAATTCACTTTTTTGGACCCAATAGTGATGTTTTGGTTCGTTTGGGTCAGTTTCGTTACTGCACCGAAAACCATGCCGGGGTTGCATTTAATGCACCGATTCGGGTTAGAAATGAAACGATGCACGGAATCGGCTACAAACAAAACGAACGCACATAATTCAATTTTTTGGACCCAATAGTGATGTTTTGGTTCGTTTGGGTCAGTTTGGTTACTGCACCGAAACCATGCCAGGGTTGCATTTAATGCACCGATTCGGGTCGGAAACGAAATGATGCACGGAATCATCCAGAAACGAAACGAACGCACCCTATCCACATTTTTGGACCCAATAGTGATGTTTTGGTTCGTTTGGGTCAATTTGGTTACTGCACCGAAAACCATGCCGGGGTTGCATTTAATGCACCGATTCGGGTCGGAAATGAAACGATGCAAAGAATCGGCTAGAAACGAAACGAATGCACCCAATTCACTTTTTTGGACCCAATAGTGATGTTTTGGTTCGTTTGGGTCAGTTTCGTTACTGCACCGAAAACCATGTCGGGGTTGCATTTAATGCACCGATTTGGGTCGGAAACGAAACGATGCACGGAATCGTCCAGAAACGAAAGGAACGCACCCTATCCACTTTTGTCGACCCAATAGTGATGTTTTGGTTCGTTTGGGTCTGTTTCGTTACTGCACCGAAAACCATGCCGGGGTTGCATTTAATGCACCGATTCGGGTCGGAAACGAAACGATGCACGGAATCGTCTATAAATGAAAGGAGCGCACCCTATCCACTTTTTTGGACCGAATAGTGATGTTTTGGTTCGTTTGGGTTAGTTTGGTTACTGCACCGAAAACCATGCCGGGGTTGCATATAATGCACCGATTCGGGTCGGAAACGAAACGGTGCACGGGATCGGCTAGAAACGAAACGAACGCACCCAATTCACTTTTTTGGACCCAATAGTGATGTTTTGGTTCGTTTGGGTCAGTTTCGTTACTACACCGAAAACCATGCTGGGGTTGCATTTAATGCACCGATTCGGGTCAGAAATGAAACGATCCACGGAATCGGCTACAAACAAAACGAACGCACAGGATTCAATTTTTTGGACCCAATAGTGATGTTTTGGTTCGTTTGGGTCAGTTTCGTTACTACACCGAAAACCATGCTGGGGTTGCATTTAATGCACCGATTCGGGTCAGAAATGAAACGATCCACGGAATCGGCTACAAACAAAACGAACGCACAGGATTCAATTTTTTGGACCCAATAGTGATGTTTTGGTTCGTTTGGGTCAGTTTCGTTACTGCACCAAAAACCATGCTGGGGTTGCATTTAATGCACCGATTCGGGTCGGAAACGAAACGAAGCACGGAATCATCCAGAAACAAAACGAACGCACCCTATCCACTTTTTTGGACCGCATAGTGATGTTTTGGTTCGTTTGGATCAGTTTGGTTACTGCACCGAAAACCATGCCGGGGTTGCATTTAATGCACCGATTCGGTTCGGAAACGAAACGATGCAAAGAATCGGCTAGAAACGAAACGAATGCACCCAATTCACTTTTTTGGACCCAATAGTGATGTTTTGGTTCGTTTGGGTCAGTTTCGTTACTGCACCGAAAACCATGCCGGGGTTGCATTTAATGCACCGATTCGGGTTAGAAATGAAACGATGCACGGAATCGGCTACAAACAAAACGAACGCACATAATTCAATTTTTTGGACCCAATAGTGATGTTTTGGTTCGTTTGGGTCAGTTTGGTTACTGCACCGAAACCATGCCAGGGTTGCATTTAATGCACCGATTCGGGTCGGAAACGAAATGATGCACGGAATCATCCAGAAACGAAACGAACGCACCCTATCCACATTTTTGGACCCAATAGTGATGTTTTGGTTCGTTTGGGTCAATTTGGTTACTGCACCGAAAACCATGCCGGGGTTGCATTTAATGCACCGATTCGGGTCGGAAATGAAACGATGCAAAGAATCGGCTAGAAACGAAACGAATGCACCCAATTCACTTTTTTGGACCCAATAGTGATGTTTTGGTTCGTTTGGGTCAGTTTCGTTACTGCACCGAAAACCATGCCGGGGTTGCATTTAATGCACCGATTCGGGTCGGAAATGAAACGATGCACGAAATCAGCTAGAAACGAAACGAACGCACGCAATTCACTTTTTTGGACCCAATAGTGATGTTTTGGTTCATTTGGGTCAGTTTTGTTATCGCACCGAAAACCATGCCGGGGTTGCATTTAATGCACCGATTCGGGTCGGAAACGAAACGATGCACGGAATCAGCTAGAAACGAAACGAACGCACCCAATTCACTTTGTTGGACCCAATAGTGATGTTTTGGTTCATTTGGGTCAGTTTTGTTACTCCACCGAAAACCATGCCGGGGTTGCATTTAATGCCCCGATTCGGGTCGGAAACGAAACGATGCACGGAATCAGCTAGAAACGAAACGAACGCACCCAATTCACTTTGTTGGACCCAATAGTGATGTTTTGGTTCATTTGGGTCAGTTTTGTTACTCCACCGAAAACCATGCCGGGGTTGCATTTAATGCACCGATTCGGGTCGGAAACGAAACGATGCACGGAATCAGCTAGAAACGAAACGAACGCACCCAATTCACTTTGTTGGACCCAATAGTGATGTTTTGGTTCGTTTGGGTAAGTTTCGTTACTGCACCAAAAACCATGCCGGGGTTGCATTTAATGCACCGATTCGGGTCGGAAACGAAACGATGCATGTTATCGTCCAGAAACGAAACGAACGCACCCTATCCACTTTGTTGGACCCAATAGTGATGTTTTGGTTCGTTTGGGTCAGTTTCGTTACTGCACCGAAAACCATGCCGGGGTTGCATTTAATGCACCGATTCGGGTCGGAAATGAAACGATGCACGAAATCAGCTAGAAACGAAACGAACGCACGCAATTCACTTTTTTGGACCCAATAGTGATGTTTTGGTTCATTTGGGTCAGTTTTGTTATCGCACCGAAAACCATGCCGGGGTTGGATTTAATGCACCGATTCGGGTCGGAAACGAAACGATGCACGGAATCAGCTAGAAACGAAACGAACGCACCCAATTCACTTTGTTGGACCCAATAGTGATGTTTTGGTTCATTTGGGTCAGCTTTGTTACTCCACCGAAAACCATGCCGGGGTTGCATTTAATGCACCGATTCGGGTCGGAAACGAAACGATGCACGGAATCAGCTAGAAACGAAACGAACGCACCCAATTCACTTTGTTGGACCCAATAGTGATGTTTTGGTTCATTTGGGTCAGTTTTGTTACTCCACCGAAAACCATGCCGGGGTTGCATTTAATGCACCGATTCGGGTCGGAAACGAAACGATGCACGGAATCAGCTAGAAACGAAACGAACGCACCCAATTCACTTTGTTGGACCCAATAGTGATGTTTTGGTTCGTTTGGGTAAGTTTCGTTACTGCACCAAAAACCATGCCGGGGTTGCATTTAATGCACCGATTCGGGTCGGAAACGAAACGATGCATGTTATCGTCCAGAAACGAAATGAACGCACCCTATCCACTTTTTTGGACCCAATAGTGATGTTTTGGTTCGTTTGGGTCAGTTTCGTTACTGCACCGAAAACCATGCCGGGGTTGCATTTAATGCACCGATTCGGGTCGGAAACGAAACGATGCACGGAATCATCCTGAAACGAAACGAACGCACCCTATCCACTTTTTTGGACCCAATAGTGATATTTTGGTTCGTTTGGGTCAGTTTCGTTACTGCACCGAAAACCATGCCGGGGTTGCATTTAATGCACCGATTCGGGTCGCAAACGAAACGATGCAAAGAATCGGCTAGAAACGAAACGAATGCACCCAATTCACTTTTTTGGACCCAATAGTGATGTTTTGGTTCGTTTGGGTCAGTTTCGTTACTGCACCGAAAACCATGCCGGGGTTGCATTTAATGCACCGATTTGGGTCGGAAACGAAACGATGCACGGAATCGTCCAGAAACGAAAGGAACGCACCCTATCCACTTTTTTCGACCCAATAGTGATGTTTTGGTTCGTTTGGGTCTGTTTCGTTACTGCACCGAAAACTATGCCGGGGTTGCATTTAATGCACCGATTCGGGTCGGAAACGAAACGATGCACGGAATCGTCTATAAATGAAAGGAGCGCACCCTATCCACTTTTTTGGACCGAATAGTGATGTTTTGGTTCGTTTGGGTCAGTTTGGTTACTGCACCGAAAACCATGCCGGGGTTGCATATAATGCACCGATTCGGGTCGGAAACGAAACGGTGCACGGGATCGGCTAGAAACGAAACGAACGCACCCAATTCACTTTTTTGGACCCAATAGTGATGTTTTGGTTCGTTTGGGTCAGTTTCGTTACTACACCGAAAACCATGCTGGGGTTGCATTTAATGCACCGATTCGGGTCAGAAATGAAACGATCCACGGAATCGGCTACAAACAAAACGAACGCACAGGATTCAATTTTTTGGACCCAATAGTGATGTTTTGGTTCGTTTGGGTCAGTTTCGTTACTGCACCAAAAACCATGCTGGGGTTGCATTTAATGCACCGATTCGGGTCGGAAACGAAACGAAACACGGAATCATCCAGAAACAAAACGAACGCACCCTATCCACTTTTTTGGACCGACTAGTGATGTTTTGGTTCGTTTGGATCAGTTTGGTTACTGCACCGAAAACCATGCCGGGGTTGCATTTAATGCACCGATTCGGTTCGGAAACGAAACGATGCAAAGAATCGGCTAGAAACGAAACGAATGCACCCAATTCACTTTTTTGGACCGAATAGTGATGTTTTGGTTCGTTTGGGTCAGTTTGGTTACTGCACCGAAAACCATGCCGGGGTTGCATTTAATGCACCGATTCGGGTCGGAAACGAAACGATGCAAAGAATCGGCTAGAAACGATACGAATGCACCCTATCCACTTTTTTGGACCCAATAGTGATGTTTTGGTTCGTTTGGGTCAGTTTCGTTACTGCACCGAAAACCATGCCGGGGTTGCATTTAATGCACCGATTCGGGTCGGAAACGAAACGATGCACGGAATCATCCAGAAACGAAACGAACGCACCCTATCCACATTTTTGGACCCAATAGTGATGTTTTGGTTCGTTTGGGTCAATTTGGTTACTGCACCGAAAACCATGCCGGGGTTGCATTTAATGCACCGATTCGGGTCGGAAACGAAACGATGCACTGGATCGGCTACAAACAAAACGAACGCACCCAATTCACTTTTTTGGACCCAATAGTGATGTTTTGGTTCGTTTGGGTCAGTTTCTTACTACACCGAAAACCATACCGGGGTTGCATTTAATGCACCGATTCGGGTTTGAAATGAAACGATGCACGGAATCGGCTACAAACAAAACGAACGCACATAATTCAATTTTTTGGACCCAATAGTGATGTTTTGGTTTGTTTGGGTCAGTTTCGTTACTGCACCAAAAACCATGCCGGGGTTGCATATAATGCACCGATTCGGGTAGGAAACGAAACGATGCACGAAATCAGCTAGAAACAAAACGAACGCACGCAATTCACTTTTTTGGACCCAATAGTGATGTTTTGGTTCATTTGGGTCAGTTTTGTTATCGCACCGAAAACCATGCCGGGGTTGGATTTAATGCACCGATTCGGGTCGGAAACGAAACGATGCACGGAATCAGCTAGAAACGAAACGAACGCACCCAATTCACTTTGTTGGACCCAATAGTGATGTTTTGGTTCATTTGGGTCAGCTTTGTTACTCCACCGAAAACCATGCCGGGGTTGCATTTAATGCACCGATTCGGGTCGGAAACGAAACGATGCACGGAATCAGCTAGAAACGAAACGAACGCACCCAATTCACTTTGTTGGACCCAATAGTGATGTTTTGGTTCATTTGGGTCAGTTTTGTTACTCCACCGAAAACCATGCCGGGGTTGCATTTAATGCACCGATTCGGGTCGGAAACGAAACGATGCACGGAATCAGCTAGAAACGAAACGAACGCACCCAATTCACTTTGTTGGACCCAATAGTGATGTTTTGGTTCGTTTGGGTAAGTTTCGTTACTGCACCAAAAACCATGCCGGGGTTGCATTTAATGCACCGATTCGGGTCGGAAACGAAACGATGCATGTTATCGTCCAGAAACGAAACGAACGCACCCTATCCACTTTGTTGGACCCAATAGTGATGTTTTGGTTCGTTTGGGTCAGTTTCGTTACTGCACCGAAAACCATGCCGGGGTTGCATTTAATGCACCGATTCGGGTCGGAAACGAAACGATGCACGGAATCATCCTGAAACGAAACGAACGCACCCTATCCACTTTTTTGGACCCAATAGTGATATTTTGGTTCGTTTGGGTCAGTTTCGTTACTGCACCGAAAACCATGCCGGGGTTGCATTTAATGCACCGATTCGGGTCGCAAACGAAACGATGCAAAGAATCGGCTAGAAACGAAACGAATGCACCCAATTCACTTTTTTGGACCCAATAGTGATGTTTTGGTTCGTTTGGGTCAGTTTCGTTACTGCACCGAAAACCATGCCGGGGTTGCATTTAATGCACCGATTTGGGTCGGAAACGAAACGATGCACGGAATCGTCCAGAAACGAAAGGAACGCACCCTATCCACTTTTTTCGACCCAATAGTGATGTTTTGGTTCGTTTGGGTCTGTTTCGTTACTGCACCGAAAACTATGCCGGGGTTGCATTTAATGCACCGATTCGGGTCGGAAACGAAACGATGCACGGAATCGTCTATAAATGAAAGGAGCGCACCCTATCCACTTTTTTGGACCGAATAGTGATGTTTTGGTTCGTTTGGGTCAGTTTGGTTACTGCACCGAAAACCATGCCGGGGTTGCATATAATGCACCGATTCGGGTCGGAAACGAAACGGTGCACGGGATCGGCTAGAAACGAAACGAACGCACCCAATTCACTTTTTTGGACCCAATAGTGATGTTTTGGTTCGATTGGGTCAGTTTCGTTACTACACCGAAAACCATGCTGGGGTTGCATTTAATGCACCGATTCGGGTCAGAAATGAAACGATCCACGGAATCGGCTACAAACAAAACGAACGCACAGGATTCAATTTTTTGGACCCAATAGTGATGTTTTGGTTCGTTTGGGTCAGTTTCGTTACTGCACCAAAAACCATGCTGGGGTTGCATTTAATGCACCGATTCGGGTCGGAAACGAAACGAAACACGGAATCATCCAGAAACAAAACGAACGCACCCTATCCACTTTTTTGGACCGACTAGTGATGTTTTGGTTCGTTTGGATCAGTTTGGTTACTGCACCGAAAACCATGCCGGGGTTGCATTTAATGCACCGATTCGGTTCGGAAACGAAACGATGCAAAGAATCGGCTAGAAACGAAACGAATGCACCCAATTCACTTTTTTGGACCGAATAGTGATGTTTTGGTTCGTTTGGGTCAGTTTGGTTACTGCACCGAAAACCATGCCGGGGTTGCATTTAATGCACCGATTCGGGTCGGAAACGAAACGATGCAAAGAATCGGCTAGAAACGAAACGAATGCACCCTATCCACTTTTTTGGACCCAATAGTGATGTTTTGGTTCGTTTGGGTCAGTTTCGTTACTGCACCGAAAACCATGCCGGGGTTGCATTTAATGCACCGATTCGGGTCGGAAACGAAACGATGCACGGAATCATCCAGAAACGAAACGAACGCACCCTATCCACATTTTTGGACCCAATAGTGATGTTTTGGTTCGTTTGGGTCAATTTGGTTACTGCACCGAAAACCATGCCGGGGTTGCATTTAATGCACCGATTCGGGTCGGAAACGAAACGATGCACGGAATCAGCTAGAAACGAAACGAACGCACCCAATTCACTTTGTTGGACCCAATAGTGATGTTTTGGTTCATTTGGGTCAGTTTTGTTACTCCACCGAAAACCATGCCGGGGTTGTATTTAATGCACCGATTCGGGTCGGAAACGAAACGATGCACGGAATCAGCTAGAAACGAAACGAACGCACCCAATTCACTTTGTTGGACCCAATAGTGATGTTTTGGTTCGTTTGGGTAAGTTTCGTTACTGCACCAAAAACCATGCCGGGGTTGCATTTAATGCACCGATTCGGGTCGGAAACGAAACGATGCATGTTATCGTCCAGAAACGAAACGAACGCACCCTATCCACTTTGTTGGACCCAATAGTGATGTTTTGGTTCGTTTGGGTCAGTTTCGTTACTGCACCGAAAACCATGCCGGGGTTGCATTTAATGCACCGATTCGGGTCGGAAATGAAACGATGCACGAAATCAGCTAGAAACGAAACGAACGCACGCAATTCACTTTTTTGGACCCAATAGTGATGTTTTGGTTCATTTGGGTCAGTTTTGTTATCGCACCGAAAACCATGCCGGGGTTGGATTTAATGCACCGATTCGGGTCGGAAACGAAACGATGCACGGAATCAGCTAGAAACGAAACGAACGCACCCAATTCACTTTGTTGGACCCAATAGTGATGTTTTGGTTCATTTGGGTCAGCTTTGTTACTCCACCGAAAACCATGCCGGGGTTGCATTTAATGCACCGATTCGGGTCGGAAACGAAACGATGCACGGAATCAGCTAGAAACGAAACGAACGCACCCAATTCACTTTGTTGGACCCAATAGTGATGTTTTGGTTCATTTGGGTCAGTTTTGTTACTCCACCGAAAACCATGCCGGGGTTGCATTTAATGCACCGATTCGGGTCGGAAACGAAACGATGCACGGAATCAGCTAGAAACGAAACGAACGCACCCAATTCACTTTGTTGGACCCAATAGTGATGTTTTGGTTCGTTTGGGTAAGTTTCGTTACTGCACCAAAAACCATGCCGGGGTTGCATTTAATGCACCGATTCGGGTCGGAAACGAAACGATGCATGTTATCGTCCAGAAACGAAATGAACGCACCCTATCCACTTTTTTGGACCCAATAGTGATGTTTTGGTTCGTTTGGGTCAGTTTCGTTACTGCACCGAAAACCATGCCGGGGTTGCATTTAATGCACCGATTCGGGTCGGAAACGAAACGATGCACGGAATCATCCTGAAACGAAACGAACGCACCCTATCCACTTTTTTGGACCCAATAGTGATATTTTGGTTCGTTTGGGTCAGTTTCGTTACTGCACCGAAAACCATGCCGGGGTTGCATTTAATGCACCGATTCGGGTCGCAAACGAAACGATGCAAAGAATCGGCTAGAAACGAAACGAATGCACCCAATTCACTTTTTTGGACCCAATAGTGATGTTTTGGTTCGTTTGGGTCAGTTTCGTTACTGCACCGAAAACCATGCCGGGGTTGCATTTAATGCACCGATTTGGGTCGGAAACGAAACGATGCACGGAATCGTCCAGAAACGAAAGGAACGCACCCTATCCACTTTTTTCGACCCAATAGTGATGTTTTGGTTCGTTTGGGTCTGTTTCGTTACTGCACCGAAAACTATGCCGGGGTTGCATTTAATGCACCGATTCGGGTCGGAAACGAAACGATGCACGGAATCGTCTATAAATGAAAGGAGCGCACCCTATCCACTTTTTTGGACCGAATAGTGATGTTTTGGTTCGTTTGGGTCAGTTTGGTTACTGCACCGAAAACCATGCCGGGGTTGCATATAATGCACCGATTCGGGTCGGAAACGAAACGGTGCACGGGATCGGCTAGAAACGAAACGAACGCACCCAATTCACTTTTTTGGACCCAATAGTGATGTTTTGGTTCGTTTGGGTCAGTTTCGTTACTACACCGAAAACCATGCTGGGGTTGCATTTAATGCACCGATTCGGGTCAGAAATGAAACGATCCACGGAATCGGCTACAAACAAAACGAACGCACAGGATTCAATTTTTTGGACCCAAAAGTGATGTTTTGGTTCGTTTGGGTCAGTTTCGTTACTGCACCAAAAACCATGCTGGGGTTGCATTTAATGCACCGATTCGGGTCGGAAACGAAACGAAACACGGAATCATCCAGAAACAAAACGAACGCACCCTATCCACTTTTTTGGACCGACTAGTGATGTTTTGGTTCGTTTGGATCAGTTTGGTTACTGCACCGAAAACCATGCCGGGGTTGCATTTAATGCACCGATTCGGTTCGGAAACGAAACGATGCAAAGAATCGGCTAGAAACGAAACGAATGCACCCAATTCACTTTTTTGGACTGAATAGTGATGTTTTGGTTCGTTTGGGTCAGTTTGGTTACTGCACCGAAAACCATGCCGGGGTTGCATTTAATGCACCGATTCGGGTCGGAAACGAAACGATGCAAAGAATCGGCTAGAAACGAAACGAATGCACCCTATCCACTTTTTTGGACCCAATAGTGATGTTTTGGTTCGTTTGGGTCAGTTTCGTTACTGCACCGAAAACCATGCCGGGGTTGCATTTAATGCACCGATTCGGGTCGGAAACGAAACGATGCACGGAATCATCCAGAAACGAAACGAACGCACCCTATCCACATTTTTGGACCCAATAGTGATGTTTTGGTTCGTTTGGGTCAATTTGGTTACTGCACCGAAAACCATGCCGGGGTTGCATTTAATGCACCGATTCGGGTCGGAAACGAAACGATGCACTGGATCGGCTACAAACAAAACGAACGCACCCAATTCACTTTTTTGGACCCAATAGTGATGTTTTGGTTCGTTTGGGTCAGTTTCTTACTACACCGAAAACCATACCGGGGTTGCATTTAATGCACCGATTCGGGTTTGAAATGAAACGATGCACGGAATCGGCTACAAACAAAACGAACGCACATAATTCAATTTTTTGGACCCAATAGTGATGTTTTGGTTTGTTTGGGTCAGTTTCGTTACTGCACCGAAAACCATGCCGGGGTTGCATATAATGCACCGATTCGGGTAGGAAACGAAACGATGCACGAAATCAGCTAGAAACAAAACGAATTCACCCAATTCACTTTTTTGGACCCAATAGTGATGTTTTGGTTCGTTTGGGTCAGTTTCTTACTACACCGAAAAACATACCGGGGTTGCATTTAATGCACCGATTCAGGTTAGAAATGAAACGATGCACGGAATCGGCTACAAACAAAACGAACGCACATAATTCAATTTTTTGGACCCAATAGTGATGTTTTGGTTCGTTTGGGTCAGTTTCGGTACTGGACCGAAAACCATGCCGGGGTTGCATTTAATGCACCGATTCGGGTCGGAAACGAAACGATGCACGGAATCATCCAGAAACGAAACGAATGCACCCTATCCACTTTTTTTGACCCAATAGTGATATTTTGGTTCGTTTGGGTCAGTTTGGTTACTGCACCGAAAACCATGTCGGGGTTGCATTTAATGCACCGATTCGGGTCGGAAACGAAACTATGCAAAGAATCGGCTAGAAACGAAACGAATGCACCTAATTCACTTTTTTGGACCCAATAGTGATGTTTTGGTTCGTTTGGGTCAGTTTCGTTACTGCACCGAAAACCATGCCGGGGTTGCATTTAATGCACCGATTCGGGTCAGAAACGAAATGATGCTCGGAATCATCCAGAAACGAAACGAACGCACCCTATCCACTTTTTTGGACCGAATAGTGATGTTTTGGTTCGTTTGGGTCAGTTTGGTTACTGCACCGAAAACCATGCCGGGGTTGCATTTAATGCACCGATTCGGGTCGGAAACGAAACGATGCAAAGAATCGGCAAGAAACGAAACGAATGCACCCAATTCTCTTTTTTGGACCCAATAGTGATGTTTTGGTTCGTTTGGGTCAGTTTCGTTACTGCACCGAAAACCATGCCGGGGATGCATTTAATGCACCGATTCGGGTCGGAAACGAAACGATGCACGGAATCATCCAGAAACGAAACGAACGCACCCTATCCACTTTTTTGGACCCAATAGTGATGTTTTGGTTCGTTTGGGTCAGTTTGGTTACTGCACCGAAAACCATGCCGGGGTTGCATTTAATGCACCGATTCGGGTCGGAAACGAAACGATGCAAAGAATCGGCTAGAAACGAAACGAATGCACCCAATTCACTTTTTTGGACCCAATAGTGATGTTTTGGTTCGTTTGGGTCAGTTTCGTTACTGCACCGAAAACCATGCCGGGGTTGCATTTAATGCACCGATTCGGGTCGGAAACGAAATGATGCACGGAATCGTCCAGAAACGAAAGGAACGCACCCTATCCACTTTTTTCGACCCAATAGTGACGTTTTGGTTCGTTTGGGTCAGTTTCGTTACTGCACCGAAAACCATGCCGGGGTTGCATTTAATGCACCGATTCGGGTCGGAAACGAAACGATGCACGGAATCATCCAGAAATGAAACGAACGCACCCTATCCACATTTTTGGACCCAATAGTGATGTTTTGGTTCGTTTGGGTCAGTTTGGTTACTGCACCGAAAACCATGCCGGGGTTGCATATAATGCACCGATTCGGGTCGGAAACGAAACGGTGCACGGGATCGGCTAGAAACGAAACGAACGCACCCAATTCACTTTTTTGGACCCAATAGTGATGTTTTGGTTCGTTTGGGTCAGTTTCGTTACTGCACCGAAAACCATGCCGGGGTTGCATTTAATGCACCGATTCGGGTTAGAAATGAAACGATGCACGGAATCGGCTACAAACAAAACGAACGCACATAATTCAATTTTTTGGACCCAATAGTGATGTTTTGGTTCGTTTGGGTCAGTTTGGTTACTGCACCGAAAACCATGCCGGGGTTGCATTTAATGCACCGATTCTGGTCGGAAACGAAACGATGCAAAGAATCGGCTAGAAACGAAAGGAACGCACCCTATCCACTTTTTTGGACCCAATAGTGATGTTTTGGTTCGTTTCGGTCAGTTTCGTTACTGCACCGAAAACCATGCCGGGGTTGCATTTAATGCACCGATTCGGGTCGGAAACGAAACGATGCACGGGATCGGCTACAAACAAAACGAACGCACATAATTCAATTTTTCGGACCCAATAGTGATGTTTTGGTTCGTTTGGGTCAGTTTTTTACTACACCGAAAACCATACCGCGGTTGCATTTAATGCACCGATTCGGGTTAGAAATGAAACGATGCACGGAATCGGCTACAAACAAAACGAACGCACATAATTCAATTTTTTGGACCCAATAGTGATGTTTTGGTTCGTTTGGGTCAGTTTCGGTACTGGACCGAAAACCATGCCGGGGTTGCATTTAATGCACCGATTCGGGTCGGAAACGAAACGATGCACGGAATCATCCAGAAACGAAACGAATGCACCCTATCCACTTTTTTTGACCCAATAGTGATATTTTGGTTCGTTTGGGTCAGTTTGGTTACTGCACCGAAAACCATGTCGGGGTTGCATTTAATGCACCGATTCGGGTCGGAAACGAAACTATGCAAAGAATCGGCTAGAAACGAAACGAATGCACCTAATTCACTTTTTTGGACCCAATAGTGATGTTTTGGTTCGTTTGGGTCAGTTTCGTTACTGCACCGAAAACCATGCCGGGGTTGCATTTAATGCACCGATTCGGGTCGGAAACGAAACGATGCACGGAATCATCCAGAAACGAAAGGAACGCACCCTATCCACTTTTTTGGACCCAATAGTGATGTTTTGGTTCATTTGGGTTAGTTTCGTTACTGCACCGAAAACCATGCCGGGGTTGCATTTAATGCACCGATTCGGGTCAGAAACGAAATGATGCTCGGAATCATCCAGAAACGAAACGAACGCACCCTATCCACTTTTTTGGACCGAATAGTGATGTTTTGGTTCGTTTGGGTCAGTTTGGTTACTGCACCGAAAACCATGCCGGGGTTGCATTTAATGCACCGATTCGGGTCGGAAACGAAACGATGCAAAGAATCGGCAAGAAACGAAACGAATGCACCCAATTCTCTTTTTTGGACCCAATAGTGATATTTTGGTTCGTTTGGGTCAGTTTCGTTACTGCACCGAAAACCATGCCGGGGATGCATTTAATGCACCGATTCGGGTCGGAAACGAAACGATGCACGGAATCATCCAGAAACGAAACGAACGCACCCTATCCACTTTTTTGGACCCAATAGTGATGTTTTGGTTCGTTTGGGTCAGTTTGGTTACTGCACCGAAAACCATGCCGGGGTTGCATTTAATGCACCGATTCGGGTCGGAAACGAAACGATGCAAAGAATCGGCTAGAAACGAAACGAATGCACCCAATTCACTTTTTTGGACCCAATAGTGATGTTTTGGTTCGTTTGGGTCAGTTTCGTTACTGCACCGAAAACCATGCCGGGGTTGCATTTAATGCACCGATTCGGGTCGGAAACGAAATGATGCACGGAATCGTCCAGAAACGAAAGGAACGCACCCTATCCACTTTTTTCGACCCAATAGTGACGTTTTGGTTCGTTTGGGTCAGTTTCGTTACTGCACCGAAAACCATGCCGGGGTTGCATTTAATGCACCGATTCGGGTCGGAAACGAAACGATGCACGGAATCATCCAGAAATGAAACGAACGCACCCTATCCACATTTTTGGACCCAATAGTGATGTTTTGGTTCGTTTGGGTCAGTTTGGTTACTGCACCGAAAACCATGCCGGGGTTGCATATAATGCACCGATTCGGGTCGGAAACGAAACGGTGCACGGGATCGGCTAGAAACGAAACGAACGCACCCAATTCACTTTTTTGGACCCAATAGTGATGTTTTGGTTCGTTTGGGTCAGTTTCGTTACTGCACCGAAAACCATGCCGGGGTTGCTTTTAATGCACCGATTCGGGTTAGAAATGAAACGATGCACGGAATCGGCTACAAACAAAACGAACGCACATAATTCAATTTTTTGGACCCAATAGTGATGTTTTGGTTCGTTTGGGTCAGTTTGGTTACTGCACCGAAAACCATGCCGGGGTTGCATTTAATGCACCGATTCTGGTCGGAAACGAAACGATGCAAAGAATCGGCTAGAAACGAAAGGAACGCACCCTATCCACTTTTTTGGACCCAATAGTGATGTTTTGGTTCGTTTCGGTCAGTTTCGTTACTGCACCGAAAACCATGCCGGGGTTGCATTTAATGCACCGATTCGGGTCGGAAACAAAACGATGCACGGGATCGGCTACAAACAAAACGAACGCACATAATTCAATTTTTCGGACCCAATAGTGATGTTTTGGTTCGTTTGGGTCAGTTTTTTACTACACCGAAAACCATACCGCGGTTGCATTTAATGCACCGATTCGGGTTAGAAATGAAACGATGCACGGAATCGGCTACAAACAAAACGAACGCACATAATTCAATTTTTCGGACCCAATAGTGATGTTTTGGTTCGTTTGGGTCAGTTTCGTTACTGCACTGAAAACCATGCCGGAGTTGCATTTAATGCACCGATTCGGGTCGGAAACGAAACGCTGCACGGAATCATCCAGAAACAAAACGAACGCACCCTATCCACTTTTTTGGACCGAATAGTGATGTTTTGGTTCGTTTGGGTCAGTTTGGTTACTGCACCGAAAACCATGCCGGGGTTGCATTTAATGCACCCATTCGGGTCGGAAACGAAATGATGCAAAGAATCGGCAAGAAACGAAACGAATGCACCCAATTCTCTTTTTTGGACCCAATAGTGATGTTTTGGTTCGTTTGGGTCAGTTTCGTTACTGCACCGAAAACCATGCCGGGGTTGCATTTAATGCACCGATTCGGGTCGGAAACGAAACGATGCACGGAATCATCCAGAAACGAAACGAACGCACCCTATCCACTTTTTTGGACCGAATAGTGATGTTTTGGTTCGTTTGGGTCAGTTTGGTTACTGCACCGAAAACCATGCCGGGGTTGCATTTAATGCACCGATTCGGGTCGGAAACGAAACGATGCAAAGAATCGGCAAGAAACGAAACGAATGCACCCAATTCTCTTTTTTGGACCCAATAGTGATGTTTTGGTTCGTTTGGGTCAGTTTCGTTACTGCACCGAAAACCATGCCGGGGATGCATTTAATGCACCGATTCGGGTCGGAAACGAAACGATGCACGGAATCATCCAGAAACGAAACGAACGCACCCTATCCACTTTTTTGGACCCAATAGTGATGTTTTGGTTCGTTTGGGTCAGTTTGGTTACTGCACCGAAAACCATGCCGGGGTTGCATTTAATGCACCGATTCGGGTCGGAAACGAAACGATGCAAAGAATCGGCTAGAAACGAAACGAATGCACCCAATTCACTTTTTTGGACCCAATAGTGATGTTTTGGTTCGTTTGGGTCAGTTTCGTTACTGCACCGAAAACCATGCCGGGGTTGCATTTAATGCACCGATTCGGGTCGGAAACGAAATGATGCACGGAATCGTCCAGAAACGAAAGGAACGCACCCTATCCACTTTTTTCGACCCAATAGTGACGTTTTGGTTCGTTTGGGTCAGTTTCGTTACTGCACCAAAAACCATGCCGGGGTTGCATTTAATGCACCGATTCGGGTCGGAAACGAAACGATGCACGGAATCATCCAGAAATGAAACGAACGCACCCTATCCACATTTTTGGACCCAATAGTGATGTTTTGGTTCGTTTGGGTCAGTTTGGTTACTGCTCCGAAAACCATGCCGGGGTTGCATATAATGCACCGATTCGGGTCGAAAACGAAACGGTGCACGGGATCGGCTAGAAACGAAACGAACGCACCCAATTCACTTTTTTGGACCCAATAGTGATGTTTTGGTTCGTTTGGGTCAGTTTCGTTACTGCACCGAAAACCATGCCGGGGTTGCATTTAATGCACCGATTCGGGTTAGAAATGAAACGATGCACGGAATCGGCTACAAACAAAACGATCGCACATAATTCAATTTTTTGGACCCAATAGTGATGTTTTGGTTCGTTTGGGTCAGTTTGGTTACTGCACCGAAAACCATGCCGGGGTTGCATTTAATGCACCGATTCGGGTTAGAAATGAAACGATGCACGGAATCGGCTACAAACAAAACGATCGCACATAATTCAATTTTTTGGACCCAATAGTGATGTTTTGGTTCGTTTGGGTCAGTTTGGTTACTGCACCGAAAACCATGCCGGGGTTGCATTTAATGCACCGATTCTGGTCGGAAACGAAACGATGCAAAGAATCGGCTAGAAACGAAAGAAACGCACCCTATCCACTTTTTTGGACCCAATAGTGATGTTTTGGTTCGTTTCGGTCAGTTTCGTTACTGCACCGAAAACCATGCCGGGGTTGCATTTAATGCACCGATTCGGGTCGGAAACGAAACGATGCACGGGATCGGCTACAAACAAAACGAACGCACATAATTCAATTTTTCGGACCCAATAGTGATGTTTTGGTTCGTTTGGGTCAGTTTCTTACTACACCGAAAACCATACCGCGGTTGCATTTAATGCACCGATTCGGGTTAGAAATGAAACGATGCACGGAATCGGCTACAAACAAAACGAACGCACATAATTCAATTTTTCGGACCCAATAGTGATGTTTTGGTTCGTTTGGGTCAGTTTCGTTACTGCACTGAAAACCATGCCGGAGTTGCATTTAATGCACCGATTCGGGTCGGAAACGAAACGCTGCACGGAATCATCCAGAAACAAAACGAACGCACCCTATCCACTTTTTTGGACCGAATAGTGATGTTTTGGTTCGTTTGGGTCAGTTTGGTTACTGCACCGAAAACCATGCCGGGGTTGCATTTAATGCACCGATTCGGGTCGGAAACGAAACGATGCAAAGAATCGGCTAGAAACGAAATGAATGCACCCAATTCACTTTTTTGGACCCAATAGTGATGTTTTGGTTCGTTTGGGTCAGTTTCGTTACTGCACCGAAAACCATGCCGGGGTTGCATTTAATGCACCGATTCGGGTCGGAAACGAAACGATGCACGGGATCGGCTACAAAGAAAACGAACGCACCCAATTCACTTTTTTGGACCCAATAGTGATGTTTTGGTTCGTTTGGGTCAGTTTCTTACTACACCGAAAACCATACCGGGGTTGCATTTAATGCACCGATTCGGGTCGGAAACGAAACGATGCACGGGATCGGCTACAAACAAAATGAACGCACCCAATTCAGTTTTTTGGACCCAATAGTGATGTTTTGGTTCGTTTGGGTCAGTTTCGTTACTGCACCGAAAACCATGCCGGGGTTGCATTTAATGCACCGATTCGGGTCGGAAACGAAACGATGCACGGGATCGGCTACAAAGAAAACGAACGCACCCAATTCACTTTTTTGGACCCAATAGTGATGTTTTGGTTCGTTTGGGTCAGTTTCTTACTACACCGAAAACCATACCGGGGTTGCATTTAATGCACCGATTCGGGTCGGAAACGAAACGATGCACGGGATCGGCTACAAACAAAACGAACGCACCCAATTCACTTTTTTGGACCCAATAGTGATGTTTTGGTTCGTTTGGGTCAGTTTCTTACTACACCGAAAACCATACCGCGGTTGCATTTAATGCACCGATTCGGGTTAGAAATGAAACGATGCACGGAATCGGCTACAAACAAAACGAATGCACATAATTCAATTTTTCGGACCCAATAGTGATGTTTTGGTTCGTTTGGGTCAGTTTCGTTACTGCACCGAAAACCATGCCGGAGTTGCATTTAATGCACCGATTCGGGTCGGAAACGAAACGCTGCACGGAATCATCCAGAAACAAAACGAACGCACCCTATCCACTTTTTTGGACCGAATAGTGATGTTTTGGTTCGTTTGGGTCAGTTTGGCTACTGCACCGAAAACCATGCCGGGGTTGCATTTAATGCACCGATTCGGGTCGGAAATGAAACGATGCACGGAATCGTCCAGAAACGAAAGGAACGCACCCAATTCACTTTTTTGGACCCAATAGTGATGTTTTGGTTCGTTTGGGTCAGTTTCGTTACTGCACCGAAAACCATGCCGGGGTTGCATTTAATGCACCAATTCGGGTCGGAAACGAAACGATGCACGGAATCGTCCAGAAACGAAAGGAACGCACCCTATCCACTTTTTTCGACCCAATAGTGATGTTTCGGTTCGTTTGGGTCAGTTTCGTTACTGCACCGAAAACCATGCCGGGGTTGCATTTAATGCACCGATTCGGGTCGGAAACGAAACGATGCACGGGATCGGCTACAAACAAAACGAACGCACCCAATTCACTTTTTTGGACCCAATAGTGATGTTTTGGTTCGTTTGGGTCAGTTTCTTACTACACCGAAAACCATACCGGGGTTGCATTTAATGCACCGATTCGGGTTAGAAATGAAACGATGCACGGAATCGGCTACAAACAAAACGAACGCACCCAATTCACTTTTTTGGACCCAATAGTGATGTTTTGGTTCGTTTGGGTCAGTTTCTTACTACACCGAAAACCATACCGGGGTTGCATTTAATGCACCGATTCGGGTTAGAAATGAAACGATGCACGGAATCGGCTACAAACAACACGAACGCACATAATTCAATTTTTTGGACCCAATAGTGATGTTTTGGTTCGTTTGGGTCAGTTTCGTTACTGCACCGAAAACCATGCCGGGGTTGCATTTAATGCACCGATTCGGTCAGAAACGAAACGATGCACGGAATCGTCCAGAAACGAAAGGAACGCACCCTATCCACTTTTTTCGACCCAATAGTGATGTTTTGGTTCGTTTGGGTCAGTTTCGTTACTGCACCGAAAACCATGCCGGGGTTGCATTTAATGCACCGATTCGGGTCGGAAACGAAACGATGCACGGGATCGGCTACAAACAAAACGAACGCACCCAATTCACTTTTTTGGACCCAATAGTGATGTTTTGGTTCGTTTGGGTCAGTTTCTTACTACACCGAAAACCATACCGGGGCTGCATTTAATGCACCGATTCGGGTCGGAAACGAAACGATGCACGGGATCAGCTACAAACAAAACGAACGCACCCAATTCAGTTTTTTGGACCCAATAGTGATGTTTTGGTTCGTTTGGGTCAGTTTCTTACTACACCGAATACCATACCGGGGTTGCATTTAATGCACCGATTCGGGTTAGAAATGAAACGATGCACGGAATCGGCTACAAACAAAACGAACGCACATAATTCAATTTTTTGGACCCAATAGTGATGTTTTGGTTCGTTTGGGTCAGTTTGGTTACTGCACCGAAAACCATGCCGGGGTTGCATTTAATGCACCGATTCGGGTCGGAAACGAAACGATGCACGGGATCGGCTACAAACAAAATGAACGCACCCAATTCAGTTTTTTGGACCCAATAGTGATGTTTTGGTTCGTTTGGGTCAGTTTCGTTACTGCACCGAAAACCATGCCGGGGTTGCATTTAATGCACCGATTCGGGTCGGAAACGAAACGATGCACGGGATCGGCTACAAAGAAAACGAACGCACCCAATTCACTTTTTTGGACCCAATAGTGATGTTTTGGTTCGTTTGGGTCAGTTTCTTACTACACCGAAAACCATACCGGGGTTGCATTTAATGCACCGATTCGGGTCGGAAACGAAACGATGCACGGGATCGGCTACAAACAAAACGAACGCACCCAATTCACTTTTTTGGACCCAATAGTGATGTTTTGGTTCGTTTGGGTCAGTTTCTTACTACACCGAAAACCATACCGCGGTTGCATTTAATGCACCGATTCGGGTTAGAAATGAAACGATGCACGGAATCGGCTACAAACAAAACGAATGCACATAATTCAATTTTTCGGACCCAATAGTGATGTTTTGGTTCGTTTGGGTCAGTTTCGTTACTGCACCGAAAACCATGCCGGAGTTGCATTTAATGCACCGATTCGGGTCGGAAACGAAACGCTGCACGGAATCATCCAGAAACAAAACGAACGCACCCTATCCACTTTTTTGGACCGAATAGTGATGTTTTGGTTCGTTTGGGTCAGTTTGGCTACTGCACCGAAAACCATGCCGGGGTTGCATTTAATGCACCGATTCGGGTCGGAAATGAAACGATGCACGGAATCGTCCAGAAACGAAAGGAACGCACCCAATTCACTTTCTTGGACCCAATAGTGATGTTTTGGTTCGTTTGGGTCAGTTTCGTTACTGCACCGAAAACCATGCCGGGGTTGCATTTAATGCACCAATTCGGGTCGGAAACGAAACGATGCACGGAATCGTCCAGAAACGAAAGGAACGCACCCTATCCACTTTTTTCGACCCAATAGTGATGTTTCGGTTCGTTTGGGTCAGTTTCGTTACTGCACCGAAAACCATGCCGGGGTTGCATTTAATGCACCGATTCGGGTCGGAAACGAAACGATGCACGGGATCGGCTACAAACAAAACGAACGCACCCAATTCACTTTTTTGGACCCAATAGTGATGTTTTGGTTCGTTTGGGTCAGTTTCTTACTACACCGAAAACCATACCGGGGTTGCATTTAATGCACCGATTCGGGTTAGAAATGAAACGATGCACGGAATCGGCTACAAACAAAACGAACGCACCCAATTCACTTTTTTGGACCCAATAGTGATGTTTTGGTTCGTTTGGGTCAGTTTGTTACTACACCGAAAACCATACCGGGGTTGCATTTAATGCACCGATTCGGGTTAGAAAGGAAACGATGCACGGAATCGGCTACAAAAAAAACGAACGCACATAATTCAATTTTTTGGACCCAATAGTGATGTATTGGTTCGTTTGGGTCAGTTTGGTTACTGCACCGAAAACCATGCCGGGGTTGCATATAACGCACCGATTCGGGTTAGAAATGAAACAATGCACGGAATCAGCTACAAAAAAAACGAACGCACATAATTCAATTTTTTGGACCCAATAGTGATGTTTTGGTTCGTTTGGGTCAGTTTCTTACTACACCGAAAACCATACCGGGGTTGCATTTAATGCACCGATTCGGGTCGGAAACGAAACGATGCACGGGATCGGCTACAAACAAAATGAACGCACCCAATTCAGTTTTTTGGACCCAATAGTGATGTTTTGGTTCGTTTGGGTCAGTTTCTTACTACACCGAATACCATACCGGGGTTGCATTTAATGCACCGATTCGGGTTAGAAATGAAACGATGCACGGAATCGGCTACAAACAAAACGAACGCACATAATTCAATTTTTTGGACCCAATAGTGATGTTTTGGTTCGTTTGGGTCAGTTTGGTTACTGCACCGAAAACCATGCCGGGGTTGCATTTAATGCACAGATTCGGGTCGGAAACGAAACGCTGCACGGAATCATCCAGAAACAAAACGAACGCACCCTATCCACTTTTTTGGACCGAATAGTGATGTTTTGGTTCGTTTGGGTCAGTTTGGTTACTGCACCGAAAACCATGCCGGGGTTGCATTTAATGCACCGATTCGGGTCGGAAATGAAACGATGCAAAGAATCATCCAGAAACAAAACGAACGCACCCTATCCACTTTTTTGGTCTGAATAGTGATGTTTTGGTTCGTTTGGGTCAGTTTGGTTACTGCACCGAAAACCATGCCGGGGTTGCATTTAATGCACCGATTCGGGTCGGAAACGAAACTATGCACGGAATCGGCTATAAAACGAAACGAATGCACCCAATTCACTTTTTTGGACCCAATAGCGATGTTTTGGTTCGTTTGGGTCAGTTTCGTTACTGCACCGAAAACCATGCCGGGGTTGCATTTAATGCACCGATTCGGGTCGGAAACGAAACGATGCACGGGATCGGCTACAAACAAAACGAACGCACCCAATTCACTTTTTTGGACCCAATAGTGATGTTTTGGTTCGTTTGGGTCAGTTTCTTACTACACCGAAAACCATACCGGGGTTGCATTTAATGCACCGATTCGGGTTAGAAATGAAACGATGCACGGAATCGGCTACAAACAAAACGAACGCACCCAATTCACTTTTTTGGACCCAATAGTGATGTTTTGGTTCGTTTGGGTCAGTTTCTTACTACACCGAAAACCATACCGGGGTTGCATTTAATGCACCGATTCGGGTTAGAAATGAAACGATGCACGGAATCGGCTACAAACAACACGAACGCACATAATTCAATTTTTTGGACCCAATAGTGATGTTTTGGTTCGTTTGGGTCAGTTTCTTACTACACCGAAAACCTTACCGGGGTTGCATTTAATGCACCGATTCGGGTGAGAAATGAAACGATGCACGGAATCGGCTACAAACAAAACGAACGCACCCAATTCACTTTTCTGGACCCAATAGTGATGTTTTGGTTCGTTTGGATCAGTTTCTTCCTACACCGAAAACCATACCGGGGTTGCATTTAATGCACCGATTCGGGTTAGAAATGAAACGATGCACGGAATCGGCTACAAACAACACGAACGCACATAATTCAATTTTTTGGACCCAATAGTGATGTTTTGGTTCGTTTGGGTCAGTTTCGTTACTGCACCGAAAACCATGCCGGGGTTGCATTTAATGCACCGATTCGGTCGGAAACGAAACGATGCACGGAATCGTCCAGAAACGAAAGGAACGCACCCTATCCACTTTTTTCGACCCAATAGTGATGTTTTGGTTCGTTTGGGTCAGTTTCGTTACTGCACCGAAAACCATGCCGGGGTTGCATTTAATGCACCGATTCGGGTCGGAAACGAAACGATGCACGGAATCGGCTACAAACAAAACGAATGCACATAATTCAATTTTTCGGACCCAATAGTGATGTTTTGGTTCGTTTGGGTCAGTTTCGTTACTGCACCGAAAACCATGCCGGGGTTGCATTTAATGCACCGATTCGGGTCGGAAACGAAACGCTGCACGGAATCATCCAGAAACAAAACGAACGCACCCTATCCACTTTTCTGGACCGAATAGTGATGTTTTGGTTCGTTTGGGTCAGTTTGGTTACTGCACCGAAAACCATGCCGGGGTTGCATTTAATGCACCGATTCGGGTCGGAAACGAAACGATGCAAAAAATCGGCTAGAAACGAAACGAATGCACCCAATTCACTTTTTTGGACCCAATAGTGATGTTTTGGTTCGTTTGGGTCAGTTTCGTTACTGCACCGAAAACCATGCCGGGGTTGCATTTAATGCACCGATTCGGGTCGGAAACGAAACTATGCACGGAATCGTCCAGAAACGAAAGGAACGCACCCTATCCACTTTTTTCGACCCAATAGTGATGTTTCGGTTCGTTTGGGTCAGTTTCGTTACTGCACCGAAAACCATGCCGGGGTTGCATTTAATGCACCGATTCGGGTCGGAAACGAAACGATGCACGGGATCGGCTACAAACAAAACGAACGCACCCAATTCACTTTTTTGGACCCAATAGTGATGTTTTGGTTCGTTTGGGTCAGTTTCTTACTACACCGAAAACCATACCGGGGTTGCATTTAATGCACCGATTCGGGTTAGAAATGAAACGATGCACGGAATCGGCTACAAACAAAACGAACGCACCCAATTCACTTTTTTGGACCCAATAGTGATGTTTTGGTTCGTTTGGGTCAGTTTCTTACTACACCGAAAACCATACCGGGGTTGCATTTAATGCACCGATTCGGGTTAGAAATGAAACGATGCACGGAATCGGCTACAAACAACACGAACGCACATAATTCAATTTTTTGGACCCAATAGTGATGTTTTGGTTCGTTTGGGTCAGTTTCTTACTACACCGAAAACCTTACCGGGGTTGCATTTAATGCACCGATTCGGGTGAGAAATGAAACGATGCACGGAATCGTCTACAAACAAAACGAACGCACCCAATTCACTTTTCTGGACCCAATAGTGATGTTTTGGTTCGTTTGGGTCAGTTTCTTCCTACACCGAAAACCATACCGGGGTTGCATTTAATGCACCGATTCGGGTTAGAAATGAAACGATGCACGGAATCGGCTACAAACAACACGAACGCACATAATTCAATTTTTTGGACCCAATAGTGATGTTTTGGTTCGTTTGGGTCAGTTTCGTTACTGCACCGAAAACCATGCCGGGGTTGCATTTAATGCGCCGATTCGGTCGGAAACGAAACGATGCACGGAATCGTCCAGAAACGAAAGGAACGCACCCTATCCACTTTTTTCGACCCAATAGTGATGTTTTGGTTCGTTTGGGTCAGTTTCGTTACTGCACCGAAAACCATGCCGGGGTTGCATTTAATGCACCGATTCGGGTCGGAAACGAAACGATGCACGGAATCGGCTACAAACAAAACGAATGCACATCATTCAATTTTTCGGACCCAAGAGTGATGTTTTGGTTCGTTTGGGTCAGTTTCGTTACTGCACCGAAAACCATGCCGGGGTTGCATTTAATGCACCGATTCGGGTCGGAAACGAAACGCTGCACGGAATCATCCAGAAACAAAACGAACGCACCCTATCCACTTTTCTGGACCGAATAGTGATGTTTTGGTTCGTTTGGGTCAGTTTGGTTACTGCACCGAAAACCATGCCGGGGTTGCATTTAATGCACCGATTCGGGTCGGAAACGAAACGATGCACGGGATCGGCTACAAACAAAACGAACGCACCCAATTCACTTTTTTGGACCCAATAGTGATGTTTTGCTTCGTTTGGGTCAGTTTCTTACTACACCGAAAACCATACCGGGGTTGCATTTAATGCACCGATTCGGGTTAGAAATGAAACGATGCACGGAATCGGCTACAAACAAAACGAACGCACATAATTCAATTTTTTGGACCCAATAGTGATGTTTTGGTTCGTTTGGGTCAGTTTCGTTACTGCACCGAAAACCATGCCGGGGTTGCATTTAATGCACCGATTCGGGTCGGAAACGAAACGCTGCACGGAATCATCCAGAAACAAAACGAACGCACCCTATCCACTTTTATGGACCGAATAGTGATGTTTTGGTTCGTTTGGGTCAGTTTGGTTACTGCACCGAAAACCATGCCGGGGTTGCATTTAATGCACCGATTCGGGTCGGAAACGAAACGATGCAAAGAATCGGCTAGAAACGAAACGAATGGACCCAATTCACTTTCTTGGACCCAATAGTGATGTTTTGGTTCGTTTGGGTCAGTTTCGTTACTGCACCGAAAACCATGCCGGGGTTGCATTTAATGCACCAATTCGGGTCGGAAACGAAACGATGCACGGAATCGTCCAGAAACGAAAGGAACGCACCCTATCCACTTTTTTCGACCCAATAGTGATGTTTTGGTTCGTTTGGGTCAGTTTCGTTACTGCACCGAAAACCATGCCGGGGTTGCATTTAATGCACCGATTCGGGTCGGAAACGAAACGATGCACGGGATCGGCTACAAACAAAACGAACGCACCCAATTCACTTTTTTGGACCCAATAGTGATGTTTTGGTTCGTTTGGGTCAGTTTCTTACTACACCGAAAACCATACCGGGGTTGCATTTAAAGCACCGATTCGGGTTAGAAATGAAACGATGCACGGAATCGGCTACAAACAAAACGAACGCACCCAATTCACTTTTTTGGACCCAATAGTGATGTTTTGGTTCGTTTGGGTCAGTTTCTTACTACACCGAAAACCATACCGGGGTTGCATTTAATGCACCGATTCGGGTTAGAAATGAAACGATGCACGGAATCGGCTACAAACAACACGAACGCACATAATTCAATTTTTTGGACCTAATAGTGATGTTTTGATTCGTTTGGGTCAGTTTCGTTACTGCACCGAAAACCATGCCGGGGTTGCATTTAATGCACCGATTCGGTCGGAAACGAAACGATGCACGGAATCGTCCAGAAACGAAAGGAACGCACCCTATCCACTTTTTTCGACCCAATAGTGATGTTTTGGTTCGTTTGGGTCAGTTTCGTTACTGCACCGAAAACCATGCCGGGGTTGCATTTAATGCACCGATTCGGGTCGGAAACGAAACGATGCACGGGATCGGCTACAAACAAAACGAACGCACCCAATTCACTTTTTTGGACCCAATAGTGATGTTTTGCTTCGTTTGGGTCAGTTTCTTACTACACCGAAAACCATACCGGGGTTGCATTTAATGCACCGATTCGGGTTAGAAATGAAACGATGCACGGAATCGGCTACAAACAAAACGAACGCACATAATTCAATTTTTTGGACCCAATAGTGATGTTTTGGTTCGTTTGGGTCAGTTTCGTTACTGCACCGAAAACCATGCCGGGGTTGCATTTAATGCACCGATTTGGGTCGGAAACGAAACGCTGCACGGAATCATCCAGAAACAAAACGAACGCACCCTATCCACTTTTTTGGACCGAATAGTGATGTTTTGGTTCGTTTAGGTCAGTTTGGTTACTGCACCGAAAACCATGCCGGGGTTGCATTTAATGCACCGATTCGGGTCGGAAACGAAACGATGCAAAGAATCGGCTAGAAACGAAACGAATGCACCCAATTCACTTTTTTGGACCCAATAGTGATGTTTTGGTTCGTTTGGGTCAGTTTCGTTACTGCACCGAAAACCATGTCGGGGTTGCATTTAATGCACCGATTCGGGTCGGAAATGAAACGATGCACGGAATCGTCCAGAAACGAAAGGAACGCACCCTATCCACTTTTTTCGACCCAATAGTGATGTTTTGGTTCGTTTGGGTCAGTTTCGTTACTGCACCTAAAACCATGCCGGGGTTGCATTTAATGCACCGATTCGGGTCGGAAACGAAACGATGCAAAGAATCGGCTAGAAACGAAACGAATGCACCCTATCCACTTTTTTGGACCCAATAGTGATGTTTTGGTTCGTTTGGATCAGTTTCGTTACTGCACCGAAAACCATGCCGGGGTTGCATTTAATGCACCAATTCGGGTCGGAAACGAAACGATGCACGGAATCGTCCAGAAATGAAAGGAACGCACCCTATCCACTTTTTTCGACCCAATAGTGATGTTTTGGTTCGTTTGGGTCAGTTTCGTTACTGCACCGAAAACCATGCTGGGGTTGCATTTAATGCACCGATTCGGGTCGGAAACAAAACGATGCACGGGATCAGCTACAAACAAAACGAACGCACCCAATTCACTTTTTTGGACCCAATAGTGATGTTTTGGTTCGTTTGGGTCAGTTTCTTACTACACCGAAAACCATACCGGGGTTGCATTTAATGCACCGATTCGGGTTAGAAATGAAACGATGCACGGAATCGGCTACAAACAAAACGAACGCACATAATTCAATTTTTTGGACCCAATAGTGATGTTTTGGTTCGTTTGGGTCAGTTTCGTTACTGTACCGAAAACCATGCCGGGGTTGCATTTAATGCACCGATTCGGTCGGAAACGAAACGATGCACGGAATCGTCCAGAAACGAAAGGAACGCACCCTATCCACTTTTTTCGACCCAATAGTGATGTTTTGGTTCGTTTGGGTCAGGTTCATTACTGCACCGAAAACCATGCCGGGGTTGCATTTAATGCACCGATTCGGGTCGGAAACGAAACGATGCACGGGATCGGCTACAAACAAAACGAACGCACCCAATTCACTTTTTTTGGACCCAATAGTGATGTTTTGGTTCGTTTGGGTCAGTTTCTTACTACACCGAAAACCATACCGGGGTTGCATTTAATGCACCGATTCGGGTTAGAAATGAAACGATGCACGGAATCGGCTACAAACAAAATGAACGCACATAATTCAATTTTTTGGACCCAATAGTGATGTTTTGGTTCGTTTGGGTCAGTTTCGTTACTGCACCGAAAACCATGCCGGGGTTGCATTTAATGCACCGATTCGGGTCGGAAACGAAACGCTGCACGGAATCATCCAGAAACAAAACGAACGCACCCTATCCACTTTTTTGGTCTGAATAGTGATGTTTTGGTTCGTTTGGGTCAGTTTGGTTACTGCACCGAAAACCATGCCGGGGTTGCATTTAATGCACCGATTCGGGTCGGAAACGAAACGATGCAAAGAATCGGCTATAAAACGAAACGAATGCACCCAATTCACTTTTTTGGACCCAATAGCGATGTTTTGGTTCGTTTGGGTCAGTTTCGTTACTGCACCGAAAACCATGCTGGGGTTGCATTTAATGCACCGATTCGGGTCGGAAATGAAACGATGCACGGAATCATCCAGAAACGAAAGGAACACACCCTATCCACTTTTTTCGACCCAATAGTGATGTTTTGGTTCGTTTGGGTCAGTTTCGTTACTGCACCTAAAACCATGCCGGGGTTGCATTTAATGCACCAATTCGGGTCGGAAACGAAACGATGCAAAGAATCGGCTAGAAACGAAACGTATGCACCCTATCCACTTTTTTGGACCCAATAGTGATGTTTTGGTTCGTTTGGGTCAGTTTCGTTACTGCACTGAAAACCATGCCGGGGTTGCATTTAATGTACCAATTCGGGTCGGAAACGAAACGATGCACGGAATCGTCCAGAAACGAAAGGAACGCACCCTATCCACTTTTTTCGACCCAATAGTGATGTTTTGGTTCGTTTGGGTCAGTTTCGTTACTGCACCGAAAACCATGCCGGGGTTGCATTTAATGCAGCGATTCGGGTCGGAAACGAAACGATGCACGGGATCGGCTACAAACAAAACGAACGCACCCAATTCACTTTTTTGGACCCAATAGTGATCTTTTGGTTCGTTCGGGTCAGTTTCTTACTACACCGAAAACCATACCGAGGTTGCATTTAATGCACCGATTCGGATTAGAAATGAAACAATGCACGGAATTGGCTACAAAAAAAAACGAACGCACATAATTCAATTTTTTGGACCCAATAGTGATGTTTTGGTTCGTTTGGGTCAGTTTCGTTACTGCACCGAAAACCATGTCGGGGTTGCATTTAATGCACCGATTCGGGTCGGAAACGAAACGATGCACAGAATCATCCAGAAACGAAACGAACGCACCCTATCCACTTTTTTGGACCCAATAGTGATGTTTTGGTTCGTTTGGGTCAGTTTGGTTACTGCACCGAAAACCATGCCGGGGTTGCATATAACGCACCGATTCGGGTCGAAAACGAAACGGTGCACGGGATCGGCTAGAAACGAAACGAACGCACCCAATTCGTTTGGGTCAGTTTCGTTACTACACCGAAAACAATGCCGGGGTTGCATTTAATGCACCGATTCGGGTCAGAAATGAAACGATCCACGGAATCGGCTACAAACAAAACGAACGCACAGAATTCAATTTTTTGGACCCAATTGTGATGTTTTGGTTCGTTTGGGTCAGTTTCGTTACTGCACCGAAAACCATGCCGGGGTTGCATTTAATGCACCGATTCGGGTCGGTAACGAAACGATGCGCGGAATCATCCAGAAACAAAACGAACGCACCCTATCCACTTTTTTGGACCGAATAGTGATGTTTTGGTTCGTTTGGGTCAGTTTGGTTACTGCACCGAAAACCATGCCGGGGTTGCATTTAATGCACCGATTCGGGTCGGAAACGAAACGATGCACGGAATCGTCTATAAATGAAAGGAGCGCACCCTATCCACTTTTTTGGACCGAATAGTGATGTTTTGATTCGTTTGGGTCAGTTTGGTTACTGCACCGAAAACCATGCCGGGGTTGCATTTAATGCACCGATTCGGGTCGGAAACGAAACGATGCAAAGAATCGGCTAGAAACGAAACGAATGCACCCAATTCACTTTTTTGGACCCAATAGTGATGTTTTGGTTCGTTTGGGTCAGTTTCGTTACTGCACCGAAAACCATGTCGGGGTTGCATTTAATGCACCGATTCGGGTCGGTAACGAAACGATGCACGGAATCATCCAGAAACAAAACGAACGCACCCTATCCACTTTTTTGGACCGAATAGTGATGTTTTGGTTCGTTTGGGTCAGTTTGGTTACTGCACCGAAAACCATGCCGGGGTTGCATTTAATGCACCGATTCGGGTCGGAAACGAAACGATGCACGGAATCGTCTATAAATGAAAGGAGCGCACCCTATCCACTTTTTTGGACCGAATAGTGATGTTTTGGTTCGTTTGGGTCAGTTTGGTTACTGCACCGAAAACCATGCCGGGGTTGCATTTAATGCACCGATTCGGGTCGGAAACGAAACGATGCAAAGAATCGGCTAGAAACGAAACGACTGCACCCAATTCACTTTTTTGGACCCAATAGTGATGTTTTGGTTCGTTTGGGTCAGTTTCGTTACTGCACCGAAAACCATGCCGGGGTTGCATTTAATGCACCAATTCGGGTCGGAAACGAAACGATGCACGGAATCGTCCAGAAACGAAAGGAACGCACCCTATCCACTTTTTTCGACCCAATAGTGATGTTTTGATTCGTTTGGGTCAGTTTCGTTACTGCACCGAAAACCATGCCGGGGTTGCATTTAATGCACCGATTCGGGTCGGAAACGAAACGATGCACGGGATCGGCTACAAACAAAATGAACGCACCTAATTCACTATTTTGGACCCAATAGTGATGTTTTGGTTCGTTTGGGTCAGTTTCTTACTACACCGAAAACCATACCGGGGTTGCATTTAATGCACCGATTCGGGTTAGAAATGAAACGATGCACGGAATCGGCTACAAACAAAACGAACGCACATAATTCAATTTTTCGGACCCAATAGTGATGTTTTGGTTCGTTTGGGTCAGTTTCGTTACTGCACCGAAAACCATGCCGGAGTTGCATTTAATGCACCGATTCGGGTCGGAAACGAAACGCTGCACGGAATCATCCAGAAACAAAACGAACGCACCCTATCCACTTTTTTGGACCGAATAGTGATGTTTTGGTTCGTTTGGGTCAGTTTGGTTACTGCACCGAAAACCATGCCGGGGTTGCATTTAATGCACCGATTCGGGTCGGAAACGAAACGATGCAAAGAATCGGCTAGAAACGAAACGAATGCACCCAATTCACTTTTTTGGACCCAATAGTGATGTTTTGGTTCGTTTGGGTCAGTTTCGTTACTGCACCGAAAACCATGTCGGGGTTGCATTTAATGCACCGATTCGGGTCGGTAACGAAACGATGCACGGAATCATCCAGAAACAAAACGAACGCACCCTATCCACTTTTTTGGACCGAATAGTGATGTTTTGGTTCGTTTGGGTCAGTTTGGTTACTGCACCGAAAACCATGCCGGGGTTGCATCTAATGCACCGATTCGGGTCGGAAACGAAACGATGCACGGAATCGTCTATAAATGAAAGGAGCGCACCCTATCCACTTTTTTGGACCGAATAGTGATGTTTTGGTTCGTTTGGGTCAGTTTGGTTAATGCACCGAAAACCATGCCGGGGTTGCATTTAATGCACCGATTCGGGTCGGAAACGAAACGATGCAAAGAATCGGCTAGAAACGAAACGAATGCACCCAATTCACTTTTTTGGACCCAATAGTGATGTTTTGGTTCGTTTGGGTCAGTTTCGTTACTGCACCGAAAACCATGCCGGGGTTGCATTTAATGCACCGATTCGGTCGGAAACGAAACGATGCACGGAATCGTCCAGAAACGAAAGGAACGCACCCTATCCACTTTTTTCGACCCAATAGTGATGTTTTGGTTCGTTTGGGTCAGGTTCATTACTGCACCGAAAACCATGCCGGGGTTGCATTTAATGCACCGATTCGGGTCGGAAACGAAACGATGCACGGGATCGGCTACAAACAAAACGAACGCACCCAATTCACTTTTTTTGGACCCAATAGTGATGTTTTGGTTCGTTTGGGTCAGTTTCTTACTACACCGAAAACCATACCGGGGTTGCATTTAATGCACCGATTCGGGTTAGAAATGAAACGATGCACGGAATCGGCTACAAACAAAACGAACGCACATAATTCAATTTTTTGGACCCAATAGTGATGTTTTGGTTCGTTTGGGTCAGTTTCGTTACTGCACCGAAAACCATGCCGGGGTTGCATTTAATGCACCGATTCGGGTTAGAAATGAAACGATGCACGGAATCGGCTACAAACAAAACGAACGCACATAATTCAATTTTTTGGACCCAATAGTGATGTTTTGGTTCATTTGGGTCAGTTTCGTTACTGCACCGAAAACCATGCCGGGGTTGCATTTAATGCACCGATTCGGGTCGGAAACGAAACGCTGCACGGAATCATCCAGAAACAAAACGAACGCACCCTATCCACTTTTTTGGTCTGAATAGTGATGTTTTGGTTCGTTTGGGTCAGTTTGGTTACTGCACCGAAAACCATGCCGGGGTTGCATTTAATGCACCGATTCGGGTCGGAAACGAAACGATGCAAAGAATCGGCTAGAAACGAAACGAATGCACCCAATTCACTTTTTTGGACCCAATAGTGATGTTTTGGTTCGTTTGGGTCAGTTTCGTTACTGCACCGAAAACCATGCCGGGGTTGCATTTAATGCACCGATTCGGGTCGGAAACGAAACGATGCAAAGAATCGGCTAGAAACGAAACGAATGCACCCAATTCACTTTTTTGGACCCAATAGTGATGTTTTGGTTCGTTTGGGTCAGTTTCGTTACTGCACCGAAAACCATGTCGGGGTTGCATTTAATGCACCGATTCGGGTCGGAAACGAAACGATGCACGGAATCATCCAGAAACAAAACGAACGCACCCTATCCACTTTTTTGGACCGAATAGTGATGTTTTGGTTCGTTTGGGTCAGTTTGGTTACTGCACCGAAAACCATGCCGGGGTTGCATCTAATGCACCGATTCGGGTCGGAAACGAAACGATGCACGGAATCGTCTATAAATGAAAGGAGCGCACCCTATCCACTTTTTTGGACCGAATAGTGATGTTTTGGTTCGTTTGGGTCAGTTTGGTTAATGCACCGAAAACCATGCCGGGGTTGCATTTAATGCACCGATTCGGGTCGGAAACGAAACGATGCAAAGAATCGGCTAGAAACGAAACGAATGCACCCAATTCACTTTTTTGGACCCAATAGTGATGTTTTGGTTCGTTTGGGTCAGTTTCGTTACTGCACCGAAAACCATGCCGGGGTTGCATTTAATGCACCGATTCGGTCGGAAACGAAACGATGCACGGAATCGTCCAGAAACGAAAGGAACGCACCCTATCCACTTTTTTCGACCCAATAGTGATGTTTTGGTTCGTTTGGGTCAGGTTCATTACTGCACCGAAAACCATGCCGGGGTTGCATTTAATGCACCGATTCGGGTCGGAAACGAAACGATGCACGGGATCGGCTACAAACAAAACGAACGCACCCAATTCACTTTTTTTGGACCCAATAGTGATGTTTTGGTTCGTTTGGGTCAGTTTCTTACTACACCGAAAACCATACCGGGGTTGCATTTAATGCACCGATTCGGGTTAGAAATGAAACGATGCACGGAATCGGCTACAAACAAAACGAACGCACATAATTCAATTTTTTGGACCCAATAGTGATGTTTTGGTTCGTTTGGGTCAGTTTCGTTACTGCACCGAAAACCATGCCGGGGTTGCATTTAATGCACCGATTCGGGTTAGAAATGAAACGATGCACGGAATCGGCTACAAACAAAACGAACGCACATAATTCAATTTTTTGGACCCAATAGTGATGTTTTGGTTCATTTGGGTCAGTTTCGTTACTGCACCGAAAACCATGCCGGGGTTGCATTTAATGCACCGATTCGGGTCGGAAACGAAACGCTGCACGGAATCATCCAGAAACAAAACGAACGCACCCTATCCACTTTTTTGGTCTGAATAGTGATGTTTTGGTTCGTTTGGGTCAGTTTGGTTACTGCACCGAAAACCATGCCGGGGTTGCATTTAATGCACCGATTCGGGTCGGAAACGAAACGATGCAAAGAATCGGCTATAAAACGAAACGAATGCACCCAATTCACTTTTTTGGACCCAATAGCGATGTTTTGGTTCGTTTGGGTCAGTTTCGTTACTGCACCGAAAACCATGCTGGGGTTGCATTTAATGCACCGATTCGGGTCGGAAATGAAACGATGCACGGAATCGTCCAGAAACGAAAGGAACGCACCCTATCCACTTTTTTCGACCCAATAGTGATGTTTTGGTTCGTTTGGGTCAGTTTCGTTACTGCACCTAAAACCATGCCGGGGTTGCATTTAATGCACCGATTCGGGTCGGAAACGAAACGATGCAAAGAATCGGCTAGAAACGAAACGAATGCACCCTATCCACTTTTTTGGACCCAATAGTGATGTTTTGGTTCGTTTGGGTCAGTTTCGTTACTGCACCGAAAACCATGCCGGGGTTGCATTTAATGCACCAATTCGGGTCGGAAACGAAACGATGCACGGAATCGTCCAGAAACGAAAGGAACGCACCCTATCCACTTTTTTCGACCCAATAGTGATGTTTTGGTTCGTTTGGGTCAGTTTCGTTACTGCACCGAAAACCATGCTGGGGTTGCATTTAATGCACCGATTCGGGTCGGAAACGAAACGATGCACGGAATCGTCTATAAATGAAAGGAGCGCACCCTATCCACTTTTTTGGACCGAATAGTGATGTTTTGGTTCGTTTGGGTCAGTTTGGTTAATGCACCGAAAACCATGCCGGGGTTGCATTTAATGCACCGATTCGGGTCGGAAACGAAACGATGCAAAGAATCGGCTAGAAACGAAACGAATGCACCCAATTCACTTTTTTGGACCCAATAGTGATGTTTTGGTTCGTTTGGGTCAGTTTCGTTACTGCACCGAAAACCATGCCGGGGTTGCATTTAATGCACCGATTCGGTCGGAAACGAAACGATGCACGGAATCGTCCAGAAACGAAAGGAACGCACCCTATCCACTTTTTTCGACCCAATAGTGATGTTTTGGTTCGTTTGGGTCAGGTTCATTACTGCACCGAAAACCATGCCGGGGTTGCATTTAATGCACCGATTCGGGTCGGAAACGAAACGATGCACGGGATCGGCTACAAACAAAACGAACGCACCCAATTCACTTTTTTTGGACCCAATAGTGATGTTTTGGTTCGTTTGGGTCAGTTTCTTACTACACCGAAAACCATACCGGGGTTGCATTTAATGCACCGATTCGGGTTAGAAATGAAACGATGCACGGAATCGGCTACAAACAAAACGAACGCACATAATTCAATTTTTTGGACCCAATAGTGATGTTTTGGTTCGTTTGGGTCAGTTTCGTTACTGCACCGAAAACCATGCCGGGGTTGCATTTAATGCACCGATTCGGGTTAGAAATGAAACGATGCACGGAATCGGCTACAAACAAAACGAACGCACATAATTCAATTTTTTGGACCCAATAGTGATGTTTTGGTTCATTTGGGTCAGTTTCGTTACTGCACCGAAAACCATGCCGGGGTTGCATTTAATGCACCGATTCGGGTCGGAAACGAAACGCTGCACGGAATCATCCAGAAACAAAACGAACGCACCCTATCCACTTTTTTGGTCTGAATAGTGATGTTTTGGTTCGTTTGGGTCAGTTTGGTTACTGCACCGAAAACCATGCCGGGGTTGCATTTAATGCACCGATTCGGGTCGGAAACGAAACGATGCAAAGAATCGGCTATAAAACGAAACGAATGCACCCAATTCACTTTTTTGGACCCAATAGCGATGTTTTGGTTCGTTTGGGTCAGTTTCGTTACTGCACCGAAAACCATGTTGGGGTTGCATTTAATGCACCGATTCGGGTCGGAAATGAAACGATGCACGGAATCGTCCAGAAACGAAAGGAACGCACCCTATCCACTTTTTTCGACCCAATAGTGATGTTTTGGTTCGTTTGGGTCAGTTTCGTTACTGCACCTAAAACCATGCCGGGGTTGCATTTAATGCACCGATTCGGGTCGGAAACGAAACGATGCAAAGAATCGGCTAGAAACGAAACGAATGCACCCTATCCACTTTTTTGGACCCAATAGTGATGTTTTGGTTCGTTTGGGTCAGTTTCGTTACTGCACCGAAAACCTTGCCGGGGTTGCATTTAATGCACCAATTCGGGTCGGAAACGAAACGATGCACGGAATCGTCCAGAAACGAAAGGAACGCACCCTATCCACTTTTTTCGACCCAATAGTGATGTTTTGGTTCGTTTGGGTCAGTTTCGTTACTGCACCGAAAACCATGCTGGGGTTGCATTTAATGCACCGATTCGGGTCGGAAACGAAACGATGCACGGGATCGGCTACAAACAAAACGAACGCACCCAATTCACTTTTTTGGACCCAATAGTGATGTTTTGGTTTGTTCGGGTCAGTTTCTTACTACACCGAAAACCATACTGAGGTTGCATTTAATGCACCGATTCGGATTAGAAATGAAACAATGCACGGAATTGGCTACAAAAAAAATGAACGCACATAATTCAATTTTTTGGACCCAATAGTGATGTTTTGGTTCGTTTGGGTCAGTTTCGTTACTGCACCGAAAACCATGTCGGGGTTGCATTTAATGCACCGATTCGGGTCGGAAACGAAACGATGCACGGAATCGTCCAGAAACGAAAGGAACGCACCCTATCCACTTTTTTCGACCCAATAGTGATGTTTTGGTTCGTTTGGGTCAGTTTGGTTACTGCACCGAAAACCATGCCGGGGTTGCATATAACGCACCGATTCGGGTCGAAAACGAAACGGTGCACGGGATCGGCTAGAAACGAAACGAACGCACCCAATTCACTTTTTTGGTCCGAATAGTGATGTTTTGGTTCGTTTGGGTCAGTTTCGTTACTACACCGAAAACAATGCCGGGGTTGCATTTAATGCACCGATTCGGGTCAGAAATGAAACGATCCACGGAATCGGCTACAAACAAAACGAACGCACAGAATTCAATTTTTTGGACCCAATTGTGATGTTTTGGTTCGTTTGGGTCAGTTTCGTTACTGCACCGAAAACCATGCCGGGGTTGCATTTAATGCACCGATTCGGGTCGGTAACGAAACGATGCGCGGAATCATCCAGAAACAAAACGAACGCACCCTATCCACTTTTTTGGACCGAATAGTGATGTTTTGGTTCGTTTGGGTCAGTTTGGTTACTGCACCGAAAACCATGCCGGGGTTGCATTTAATGCACCGATTCGGGTCGGAAACGAAACGATGCACGGAATCGTCTATAAATGAAAGGAGCGCACCCTATCCACTTTTTTGGACCGAATAGTGATGTTTTGGTTCGTTTGGGTCAGTTTGGTTACTGCACCGAAAACCATGCCGGGGTTGCATTTAATGCACCGATTCGGGTCGGAAACGAAACGATGCAAAGAATCGGCTAGAAACGAAACGAATGCACCCAATTCACTTTTTTGGACCCAATAGTGATGTTTTGGTTCGTTTGGGTCAGTTTCGTTACTGCACCGAAAACCATGCCGGGGTTGCATTTAATGCACCGATTCGGTCGGAAACGAAACGATGCACGGAATCGTCCAGAAACGAAAGGAACGCACCCTATCCACTTTCTTCGACCCAATAGTGATGTTTTGGTTCGTTTGGGTCAGTTTCGTTACTGCACCGAAAACCATGCCGGGGTTGCATTTAATGTACCGATTCGGGTCGGAAACGAAACGATGCACGGAATCATCCAGAAACGAAAGGAACGCACCCTATCCACTTTTTTCGACCCAATAGTGATGTTTTGGTTCGTTTGGGTCAGTTTGGTTACTGCACCGAAAACCATGCCGGGGTTGCATTTAATGCACCGATTCGGGTCGGAAACAAAACGATGCACGGGATCGGCTACAAACAAAACGAACGCACCCAATTCACTTTTTTGGACCCAATAGTGATGTTTTGGTTCGTTTGGGTCAGTTTCTTACTACACCGAAAACCATACCGGGGTTGCATTTAATGCACCGATTCAGGTTAGAAATGAAACGATGCACGGAATCGGCTACAAACAAAACGAACGCACATAATTCAATTTTTTGGACCCAATAGTGATGTTTTGGTTCGTTTGGGTCAGTTTCGTTACTGGACCGAAAACCATGCCAGGGTTGCATTTAATTCACCGATTCGGGTCGGAAATGAAACGATGCACGGAATCATCCAGAAACGAAACGAACGCACCCTATCCACTTTTTTGGACCCAATAGTGATGTTTTGGTTCGTTTGGGTCAGTTTCGTTACTGCACCGAAAACCATGCCGGGGTTGCATTTAATGCACCGATTCGAGTCGGAAACGAAACGATGCACGGGATCGTCCAGAAACGAAAGGAACGCACCCTATCCACTTTTTTCGACCCAATAGTGATGTTTTGGTTCGTTTGGGTCAGTTTCGTTACTGCACCGAAAACCATGCCGGGGTTGCATTTAATGCACCGATTCGGGTCGGAAACGAAACGATGCAAAAAATCGGCTAGAAACGAAACGAATGCACCAAATTCACTTTTTTGGACCCAATAGTTATGTTTTGGTTCGTTTGGGTCAGTTTCGTTACTGCACCGAAAACCATGCCGGGGTTGCATTTAATGCACCGATTCGGGTCGGAAACGAAACGATGCACGGAATCGTCCAGAAACGAAAGGAACGCACCCTATCCACTTTTTTCGACCCAATAGTGATGTTTTGGTTCGTTTGGGTCAGTTTCGTTACTGCACCGAAAACCATGCCGGGGTTGCATTTAATGCACCGATTCGGGTCGGAAACGAAACGATGCACGGAATCATCCAGAAACGAAAGGAACGCACCCTATCCACTTTTTTCGACCCAATAGTGATGTATTGGTTCGTTTGGGTCAGTTTGGTTACTGCACCGAAAACCATGTCGGGGTTGCATTTAATGCACCGATTCGGGTCGGAAACAAAACGATGCACGGGATCGGCTACAAACAAAACGAACGCACCCAATTCACTTTTTTGGACCCAATAGTGATGTTTTGGTTCGTTTGGGTCAGTTTCTTACTACACCGAAAACCATACCGGAGTTGCATTTAATGCACCGATTCAGGTTAGAAATGAAACGATGCACGGAATCGGCTACAAACAAAACGAACGCACATAATTCAATTTTTTGGACCCAATAGTGATGTTTTGGTTCGTTTGGGTCAGTTTCGTTACTGGACCAAAAACCATGCCGGGGTTGCATTTAATTCACCGATTCGGGTCGGAAACGAAACGATGCACGGAATCATCCAGAAACGAAACGAACGCACCCTATCCACTTTTTTGGACCCAATAGTGATGTTTTGGTTCGTTTGGGTCAGTTTGGTTACTGCACCGAAAACCATGTCGGGGTTACATTTAATGCACCGATTCGGGTCAGAAACGAAACGATGCAAAGAATCGGCTAGAAACGAAACGAATGCACCCAATTCACTTTTTTGGACCGAATAGTGATGTTTTGGTTCGTTTGGGTCAGTTTCGTTACTGCACCGAAAACCATGCCGGGGTTGCATTTAATGCACCGATTCGGGTCGGAAACGAAACGATGCACGGGATCGGCTACAAACAAAACGAACGCACCCAATTCACTTTTTTGTACCCAATAGTGATGTTTTGGTTCGTTTGGGTTAGTTTCTTACTACACCGAAAACCATACCGGGGTTGCATTTAATGCACCGATTCGGGTTAGAAATGAAACGATGCACGGAATCGGCTACAAACAAAACGAACGCACATAATTCAATTTTTCGGACCCAATAGTGATGTTTTGGTTCGTTTGGGTCAGTTTCGTTACTGCACCGAAAACCATGCCGGAGTTGCATTTAATGCACCGATTCGGGTCGGAAACGAAACGCTGCACGGAATCATCCAGAAACAAAACGAACGCACCCTATCCACTTTTTTGGACCGAATAGTGATCTTTTGGTTCGTTTGGGTCAGTTTGGTTACTGCACCGAAAACCATGCCGGGGTTGCATTTAATGCACCGATTCGGGTCGGAAACGAAACGATGCAAAGAATCGGCTAGAAACGAAACGAATGCACCCAATTCACTTTTTTCGACCCAATAGTGATGTTTTGGTTCGTTTGGGTCAGTTTCGTTACTGCACCGAAAACCATGCCGGGGTTGCATTTAATGCACCAATTCGGGTCGGAAACGAAACGATGCACGGAATCGTCCAGAAACGAAAGGAACGCACCCTATCCACTTTTTTCGACCCTATAGTGATGTTTTGGTTCGTTTGGGTCAGTTTCGTTACTGCACCTAAAACCATGCCGGGGTTGCATTTAATGCACCGATTCGGGTCGGAAACGAAACGATGCAAAGAATCGGCTAGAAACGAAACGAATGCACCCTATCCACTTTTTTGGACCCAATAGTGATGTTTTGGTTCGTTTGGGTCAGTTTCGTTACTGCACCGAAAACCATGCCGGGGTTGCATTTAATGCACCAATTCGGGTCGGAAACGAAACGATGCACGGAATCGTCCAGAAATGAAAGGAACGCACCCTATCCACTTTTTTGGACCGAATAGTGATGTTTTGGTTCGTTTGGGTCAGTTTGGTTACTGCACCGAAAACCATGCCGGGGTTGCATTTAATGCACCAATTCGGGTCGGAAACGAAACGATGCACGGAATCGTCCAGAAATGAAACGAACGCACCCTATCCACTTTTTTGGACCGAATAGTGATGTTTTGGTTCGTTTGGGTCAGTTTGGTTACTGCACCGAAAACCATGCCGGGGTTGCATTTAATGCACCGATTCGGGTCGGAAACAAAACGATGCAAAGAATCGGCTAGAAACGAAACGAATGCACCCATTTCACTTTTTTCGACCCAATAGTGATGTTTTGGTTCGTTTGGGTCAGTTTCGTTACTGCACCGAAAACCATGCCGGGGTTGCATTTAATGCACCAATTCGGGTCGGAAACGAAACGATGCACGGAATCGTCCAGAAACGAAAGGAACGCACCCTATCCACTTTTTTCGACCCTATAGTGATGTTTTGGTTCGTTTGGGTCAGTTTCGTTACTGCACCTAAAACCATGCCGGGGTTGCATTTAATGCACCGATTCGGGTCGGAAACGAAACGATGCAAAGAATCGGCTAGAAACGAAACGAATGCACCCTATCCACTTTTTTGGACCCAATAGTGATGTTTTGGTTCGTTTGGGTCAGTTTCGTTACTGCACCGAAAACCATGCCGGGGTTGCATTTAATGCACCGATTCGGGTCGGAAACAAAACGATGCACGGGATCGGCTACAAACAAAACGAACGCACATAATTCAATTTTTTGGACCCAATAGTGATGTTTTGGTTCGTTTGGGTCAGTTTCGTTACTGCACCGAAAACCATGCCGGGGTTGCATTTAATGCACCGATTCGGGTCGGAAACGAAACGATGCACGGAATCGTCCAGAAACGAAAGGAACGCACCCTATCCACTTTTTTCGACCCAATAGTGATGTTTTGGTTCGTTTGGGTCAGTTTCGTTACTGCACCGAAAACCATGCCGGGGTTGCATTTAATGCACCGATTCGGGTCGGAAACAAAACGATGCACGGGATCGGCTACAAACAAAACGAACGCACCCAATTCACTTTTTTGGACCCAATAGTGATGTTTTGGTTCGTTTGGGTCAGTTTCTTACTACACCGAAAACCATACCGGGGTTGCATTTAATGCACCGATTCGTGTTAGAAATGAAACGATGCACGGAATCGGCTACAAAAAAAACGAACGCACATAATTCAATTTTTTGGACCCAATAGTGATGTTTTGGTTCGTTTGGGTCAGTTTCGTTACTGCACCGAAAACCATGCCGGGGTTGCATTTAATGCACCGATTCGGGTCAGAAACGAAAGATGCACGGAATCGTCCAGAAACGAAAGGAACGCACCCTATCCACTTTTTTCGACCCAATAGTGATGTTTTGGTTCGTTTGGGTCAGTTTCGTTACTGCACCGAAAACCATGCCGGGGTTGCATTTAATGCACCGATTCGGGTCGGAAACGAAACGCTGCACGGAATCATCCAGAAACAAAACGAACGCACCCTATCCACTTTTTTGGACCGAATAGTGATGTTTTGGTTCGTTTGGGTCAGTTTGGTTACTGCACCGAAAACCATGCCGGGGTTGCATTTAATGCACCGATTCGGGTCGGAAACGAAACGATGCAAAGAATCGGCTAGAAACGAAACGAATGCGCCCAATTCACTTTTTTGGACCCAATAGTGATGTTTTGGTTCGTTTGGGTCAGTTTCGTTACTGCACCGAAAACCATGTCGGGGTTGCATTTAATGCACCGATTCGTTTCGGAAATGAAACGATGCACGGAATCGTCCAGAAACGAAAGGAACGCACCCTATCCACTTTTTTCGACCCAATAGTGATGTTTTGGTTCGTTTGGGTCAGTTTCGTTACTGCACCTAAAACCATGCCGGGGTTGCATTTAATGCACCGATTCGGGTCGGAAACGAAACGATGCAAAGAATCGGCTAGAAACGAAACGAATGCACCCTATCCACTTTTTTGGACCCAATAGTGATGTTTTGGTTCGTTTGGGTCAGTTTCGTTACTGCACCGAAAACCATGCCGGGGTTGCATTTAATGCACCGATTCGGGTTGGAAACGAAACGATGCAAAGAATCGGCTAGAAACGAAACGAATGCACCCTATCCACTTTTTTGGACCCAATAGTGATGTTTTGGTTCGTTTGGGTCAGTTTCGTTACTGCACCGAAAACCATGCCGGGGTTGCATTTAATGCACCAATTCGGGTCGGAAACGAAACGATGCACGGAATCGTCCAGAAACGAAAGGAACGCACCCTATCCACTTTTTTCGACCCAATAGTGACGTTTTGGTTCGTTTGGGTCAGTTTCGTTACTGCACCGAAAACCATGCCGGGGTTGCATTTAATGCACCGATTCGGGTCGGAAACAAAACGATGCACGGGATCGGCTACAAACAAAACGAACGCACCCAATTCACTTTTTTGGACCCAATAGTGATGTTTTGGTTCGTTTGGGTCAGTTTCTTACTACACCGAAAACCATACGGGGGTTGCATTTAATGCACCGATTCGGGTTAGAAATGAAACGATGCACGGAATCGGCTACAAACAAAACGAACGCACATAATTCAATTTTTCGGACCCAATAGTGATGTTTTGGTTCGTTTGGGTCAGTTTCGTTACTGCACCGAAAACCATGCCGGAGTTGCATTTAATGCACCGATTCGGGTCGGAAACGAAACGCTGCACGGAATCATCCAGAAACAAAACGAACGCACCCTATCCACTTTTTTTGGACCGAATAGTGATGTTTTGGTTCGTTTGGGTCAGTTTGGTTACTGCACCGAAAACCATGCCGGGGTTGCATTTAATGCACCGATTCGGGTCGGAAACGAAACGATGCAAAGAATCGGCTAGAAACGAAACGAATGCACCCAATTCACTTTTTTCGACCCAATAGTGATGTTTTGGTTCGTTTGGGTCAGTTTCGTTACTACACCAAAAACCATGCCGGGGTTGCATTTAATGCACCAATTCGGGTCGGAAACGAAACGATGCAGGGAATCGTCCAGAAACGAAAGGAACGCACCCTATCCACTTTTTTCGACCCAATAGTGATGTTTTGGTTCGTTTGGGTCAGTTTCGTTACTGCACCTAAAACCATGCCGGGGTTGCATTTAATGCACCGATTCGGGTCGGAAACGAAACGATGCAAAGAATCGGCTAGAAACAAAACGAATGCACCCAATTCACTTTTTTGGACCCAATAGTGATGTTTTGGTTCGTTTGGGTCAGTTTCGTTACTGCACCGAAAACCATGCCGGGGTTGCATTTAATGCACCAATTCGGGTCGGAAACGAAACGATGCACGGAATCGTCCAGAAACGAAAGGAACGCACCCTATCCACTTTTTTCGACCCAATAGTGATGTTTTGGTTCATTTGGGTCAGTTTCGTTACTGCACCTAAAACCATGCCGGGGTTGCATTTAATGCACCGATTCGGGTCGGAAACGAAACGATGCAAAGAATCGGCTAGAAACGAAACGAATGCACCCTATCCACTTTTTTGGACCCAATAGTGATGTTTTGGTTCGTTTGGGTCAGTTTCGTTACTGCACCGAAAACCATGCCGGGGTTGCATTTAATGCACCAATTCGGGTCGGAAACGAAACGATGCACGGAATCGTCCAGAAATGAAAGGAACGCACCCTATCCACTTTTTTCGACCCAATAGTGATGTTTTGGTTCGTTTGGGTCAGTTTCGTTACTGCACCGAAAACCATGCCGGGGTTGCATTTAATGCACCGATTCGGGTCGGAAACAAAACGATGCACGGGATCGGCTACAAACAAAACGAACGCACATAATTCAATTTTTTGGACCCAATAGTGATGTTTTGGTTCGTTTGGGTCAGTTTCGTTACTGCACCGAAAACCATGCCGGGGTTGCATTTAATGCACCGATTCGGGTCGGAAACGAAACGATGCACGGAATCGTCCAGAAACGAAAGGAACGCACCCTATCCACTTTTTTCGACCCAATAGTGATGTTTTGGTTCGTTTGGGTCAGTTTCGTTACTGCACCGAAAACCATGCCGGGGTTGCATTTAATGCACCGATTCGGGTCGGAAACGAAACGATGCACGGAATCGTCCAGAAACGAAAGGAACGCACCCTATCCACTTTTTTCGACCCAATAGTGATGTTTTGGTTCGTTTGGGTCAGTTTCGTTACTGCACCGAAAACCATGCCGGGGTTGCATTTAATGCACCGATTCGGGTCGGAAACGAAACGATGCAAAGAATCGGCTAGAAACGAAACGAATGCGCCCAATTCACTTTTTTGGACCCAATAGTGATGTTTTGGTTCGTTTGGGTCAGTTTCGTTACTGCACCGAAAACCATGTCGGGGTTGCATTTAATGCACCGATTCGTTTCGGAAATGAAACGATGCACGGAATCGTCCAGAAACGAAAGGAACGCACCCTATCCACTTTTTTTGACCCAATAGTGATGTTTTGGTTCGTTTGGGTCAGTTTCGTTACTGCACCTAAAACCATGCCGGGGTTGCATTTAATGCACCGATTCGGGTCGGAAACGAAACGATGCAAAGAATCGGCTAGAAACGAAACGAATGCACCCTATCCACTTTTTTGGACCCAATAGTGATGTTTTGGTTCGTTTGGGTCAGTTTCGTTACTGCACCGAAAACCATGCCGGTGTTGCATTTAATGCTCCAATTCGGGTCGGAAACGAAACGATGCACGGAATCGTCCAGAAATGAAAGGAACGCACCCTATCCACTTTTTTCGACCCAATAGTGATGTTTTGGTTCGTTTGGGTCAGTTTCGTTACTGCACCGAAAACCATGCCGGGGTTGCATTTAATGCACCGATTCGGGTCGGAAACAAAACGATGCACGGGATCGGCTACAAACAAAACGAACGCACCCAATTCACTTTTTTGGACCCAATAGTGATGTTTTGGTTCGTTTGGGTCAGTTTCTTACTACACCGAAAACCTTACCGGGGTTGCATTTAATGCACCGATTCGGGTTAGAAATGAAACGATGCATCGAATCGGCTACAAACAAAACGAACGCACATAATTCAATTTTTTGGACCCAATAGTGATGTTTTGGTTCGTTTGGGTCAGTTTCGTTACTGCACCGAAAACCATGCCGGGGTTGCATTTAATGCACCGATTCGGTCGGAAACGAAACGATGCACGGAATCGTCCAGAAACAAAAGGAACGCACCCTATCCACTTTTTTCGACCCAATAGTGATGTTTTGGTTCGTTTGGGTTAGGTTCGTTACTGCACCGAAAACCATGCCGGGGTTGCATTTAATGCACCGATTCGGGTCGGAAACGAAACGATGCACGGGATCGGCTACAAACAAAACGAACGCACCCAATTCACTTTTTTGGACCCAATAGTGATGTTTTGGTTCGTTTGGGTCAGTTTCTTACTACACCGAAAACCATACCTGGGTTGCATTTAATGCACCGATTCGGGTTAGAAATGAAACGATGCACGGAATCGGCTACAAACAAAACGAACGCACATAATTCAATTTTTTGGACCCAATAGTGATGTTTTGGTCGTTTGGGTCAGTTTCGTTACTACACCGAAAACCATGCCGGGGTTGCATTTAATGCATCGATTCGGGTCGGAAACGAAACGCTGCACGGAATCATCCAGAAACAAAACGAACGCACCCTATCCACCTTTTTGGACCGAATAGTGATGTTTTGGTTCGTTTGGGTCAGTTTCGTTACTGCACCGAAAACCATGCCGGGGTTGCATTTAATGCACCGATTCGGGTCGGAAACGAAACGATGCAAAGAATCGGCTATAAAACGAAACGAATGCACCCAATTCACTTTTTTGGACCCAATAGTGATGTTTTGGTTCGTTTGGGTCAGTTTCGTTACTGCACCGAAAACCATGTCGGGGTTGCATTTAATGCACCGATTCGGGTCGGAAATGAAACGATGCACGGAATCGTCCAGAAACGAAAGGAACGCACCCTATCCACTTTTTTCGACCCAATAGTGATGTTTTGGTTCGTTTGGGTCAGTTTCGTTACTGCACCTAAAACCATGCCGGGGTTGCATTTAATGCACCGATTCGGGTCAGAAACGAAACGATGCAAAGAATCGGCTAGAAACGAAACGAATGCACCCTATCCACTTTTTTGGACCCAATAGTGATGTTTTGGTTCGTTTGGGTCAGTTTCGTTACTGCACCGAAAACCATGCCGGGGTTGCATTTAATGCACCAATTCGGGTCGGAAACGAAACGATGCACGGAATCGTCCAGAAATGAAAGGAACGCACCCTATCCACTTTTTTCGACCCAATAGTGATGTTTTGGTTCGTTTGGGTCAGTTTCGTTACTGCACCGAAAACCATGCCGGGGTTGCATTTAATGCACCGATTCGGGTCGGAAACAAAACGATGCACGGGATCGGCTACAAACAAAACGAACGCACCCAATTCACTTTTTTGGACCCAATAGTGATGTTTTGGTTCGTTTGGGTCAGTTTCTTACTACACCGAAAACCATACCGGGGTTGCATTTAATGCACCGATTCGGGTTAGAAATGAAACGATGCACGGAATCGGCTACAAAAAAAACGAACGCACATAATTCAATTTTTTGGACCCAATAGTGATGTTTTGGTTCGTTTGGGTCAGTTTCGTTACTGCACCGAAAACCATGCCGGGGTTGCATTTAATGCACCGATTCGGGTCAGAAACGAAACGATGCACGGAATCGTCCAGAAACGAAAGGAACGCACCCTATCCACTTTTTTCGACCCAATAGTGATGTTTTGGTTCGTTTGGGTCAGTTTCGTTACTGCACCGAAAACCATGCCGGGGTTGCATTTAATGCACCGATTCGGGTCGGAAACGAAACGATGCAAAGAATCGGCTAGAAACGAAACGAATGCGCCCAATTCACTTTTTTGGACCCAATAGTGATGTTTTGGTTCGTTTGGGTCAGTTTCGTTACTGCACCGAAAACCATGTCGGGGTTGCATTTAATGCACCGATTCGTTTCGGAAATGAAACGATGCACGGAATCGTCCAGAAACGAAAGGAACGCACCCTATCCACTTTTTTTGACCCAATAGTGATGTTTTGGTTCGTTTGGGTCAGTTTCGTTACTGCACCTAAAACCATGCCGGGGTTGCATTTAATGCACCGATTCGGGTCGGAAACGAAACGATGCAAAGAATCGGCTAGAAACGAAACGAATGCACCCTATCCACTTTTTTGGACCCAATAGTGATGTTTTGGTTCGTTTGGGTCAGTTTCGTTACTGCACCGAAAACCATGCCGGTGTTGCATTTAATGCACCAATTCGGGTCGGAAACGAAACGATGCACGGAATCGTCCAGAAATGAAAGGAACGCACCCTATCCACTTTTTTCGACCCAATAGTGATGTTTTGGTTCGTTTGGGTCAGTTTCGTTACTGCACCGAAAACCATGCCGGGGTTGCATTTAATGCACCGATTCGGGTCGGAAACAAAACGATGCACGGGATCGGCTACAAACAAAACGAACGCACCCAATTCACTTTTTTGGACCCAATAGTGATGTTTTGGTTCGTTTGGGTCAGTTTCTTACTACACCGAAAACCATACCGGGGTTGCATTTAATGCACCGATTCGGGTTAGAAATGAAACGATGCACGGAATCGGCTACAAACAAAACGAACGCACATAATTCAATTTTTTGGACCCAATAGTGATGTTTTGGTTCGTTTGGGTCAGTTTCGTTACTGCACCGAAAACCATGCCGGGGTTGCATTTAATGCACCGATTCGGTCGGAAACGAAACGATGCACGGAATCGTCCAGAAACAAAAGGAACGCACCCTATCCACTTTTTTCGACCCAATAGTGATGTTTTGGTTCGTTTGGGTTAGGTTCGTTACTGCACCGAAAACCATGCCGGGGTTGCATTTAATGCACCGATTCGGGTCGGAAACGAAACGATGCACGGGATCGGCTACAAACAAAACGAACGCACCCAATTCACTTTTTTGGACCCAATAGTGATGTTTTGGTTCGTTTGGGTCAGTTTCTTACTACACCGAAAACCATACCTGGGTTGCATTTAATGCACCGATTCGGGTTAGAAATGAAACGATGCACGGAATCGGCTACAAACAAAACGAACGCACATAATTCAATTTTTTGGACCCAATAGTGATGTTTTGGTCGTTTGGGTCAGTTTCGTTACTACACCGAAAACCATGCCGGGGTTGCATTTAATGCACCGATTCGGGTCGGAAACGAAACGCTGCACGGAATCATCCAGAAACAAAACGAACGCACCCTATCCACCTTTTTGGACCGAATAGTGATGTTTTGGTTCGTTTGGGTCAGTTTCGTTACTGCACCGAAAACCATGCCGGGGTTGCATTTAATGCACCGATTCGGGTCGGAAACGAAACGATGCAAAGAATCGGCTATAAAACGAAACGAATGCACCCAATTCACTTTTTTGGACCCAATAGCGATGTTTTGGTTCGTTTGGGTCAATTTCGTTACTGCACCGAAAACCATGCTGGGGTTGCATGTAATGGACCGATTCGGGTCGGAAATGAAACGATGCACGGAATCATCCAGAAATGAAAGGAACACACCCTATCCACTTTTTTCGACCCAATAGTGATGTTTTGGTTCGTTTGGGTCAGTTTCGTTACTGCACCTAAAACCATGCCGGGGTTGCACTTAATGCACCGATTCGGGTCGGAAACGAAACGATGCAAAGAATCGGCTAGAAACAAAACAAATGCACCCTATCCACTTTTTTGGACCCAATAGTGATGTTTTGGTTCGGTTGGGTCAGTTTCGTTACTGCACCGAAAACCATGCCGGGGTTGCATTTAATGCACCAATTCGGGTCGGAAACGAAACGATGCACGGAATCGTCCAGAAACGAAAGGAACGCACCCTATCCACTTTTTTCGACCCAATAGTGATGTTTTGGTTCGTTTGGGTCAGTTTCATTACTGCAACGAAAACCATGCCGGGGTTGCATTTAATGCAGCGATTCGGGTCGGAAACGAAACGATGCACGGGATCGGCTACAAACAAAACGAACGCACCCAATTCACTTTTTTGGACCCAATAGTGATGTTTTGGTTCGTTTGGGTCAGTTTCTTACTACACCGAAAACCATACCGGGGTTGCATTTAATGCACCGATTCGGGTTAGAAATGAAACGATGCACGGAATCAGCTACAAAAAAAACGAACGCACATAATTCAATTTTTTGGACCCAATAGTGATGTTTTGGTTCGTTTGCGTTAGTTTCGTTACTGCACCGAAAACCATGCCGGGGTTGCATTTAATACACCGATTCGGGTCGGAAACGAAACGATGCACGGAATCATCCAGAAATGAAACGAACGCACCCTATCCAATTTTTTGGACCCAATAGTGATGTTTTGGTTCGTTTGGGTCAGTTTGGTTACTGCACCGAAAACCATGCCGGGGTTGCATATAACGCACCGATTCGGGTCGGAAACGAAACGGTGCACGGGATCGGCTAGAAACAAAACGAACGCACCCAATTCACTTTTTTGGACCCAATAGTGATGTTTTGGTTCGTTTGGGTCAGTTTCGTTACTACACCGAAAACCATGCCGGGGTTGCATTTAATGCACCGATTCGGGTCAGAAATGAAACGATCCACGGAATCGGCTACAAACAAAACGAACGCACATAATTCAATTTTTTGGACCCAATTGTGATGTTTTGGTTCGTTTGGGTCAGTTTCGTTACTGCACCGAAAACCATGCCGGGGTTGCATTTAATGCACCGATTCGGGTCGGTAACGAAACGATGCACGGAATCATCCAGAAACAAAACGAACGCACCCTATCCACTTTTTTGGACCGAATAGTGATGTTTTGGTTCGTTTGGGTCAGTTTGGTTACTGCACCGAAAACCATGCCGGGGTTGCATTTAATGCACCGATTCGGGTCGGAAACGAAACGATGCACGGAATCGTCTATAAATGAAAGGAGCGCACCCTATCCACTTTTTTGGACCGAATAGTGATGTTTTGGTTCGTTTGGGTCAGTTTGGTTACTGCACCGAAAACCATGCCGGGGTTGCATTTAATGCACCGATTCGGGTCGGAAACGAAACGATGCAAAGAATCGGCTAGAAACGAAACGACTGCACCCAATTCACTTTTTTGGACCCAATAGTGATGTTTTGGTTCGTTTGGGTCAGTTTCGTTACTGCACCGAAAACCATGCCGGGGTTGCATTTAATGCACCAATTCGGGTCGGAAACGAAACGATGCACGGAATCGTCCAGAAACAAAAGGAACGCACCCTATCCACTTTTTTCGACCCAATAGTGATGTTTTGATTCGTTTGGGTCAGTTTCGTTACTGCACCGAAAACCATGCCGGGGTTGCATTTAATGCACCGATTCGGGTTAGAAATGAAACGATGCACGGAATCGGCTACAAACAAAACGAACGCACCCAATTCACTTTTTTGGACCCAATAGTGATGTTTTGGTTCGTTTGGGTCAGTTTCTTACTACACCGAAAACCATACCGGGGTTGCATTTAATGCACCGATTCGGGTTAGAAATGAAACGATGCACGGAATCGGCTACAAAAAAACGAACGCACATAATTCAATTTTTTGGACCCAATAGTGATGTTTTGGTTCGTTTGGGTCAGTTTCGTTACTGCACCGAAAACCATGCCGGGGTTGCATTTAATGCACCGATTCGGGTCAGAAACGAAACGATGCACGGAATCGTCCAGAAACGAAAGGAACGCACCCTATCCACTTTTTTCGACCCAATAGTGATGTTTTGGTTCGTTTGGGTCAGTTTCGTTACTGCACCGAAAACCATGCCGGGGTTGCATTTAATGCACCGATTCGGGTCGGAAACGAAACGATGCAAAGAATCGGCTAGAAACGAAACGAATGCGCCCAATTCACTTTTTTGGACCCAATAGTGATGTTTTGGTTCGTTTGGGTCAGTTTCGTTACTGCACCGAAAACCATGTCGGGGTTGCATTTAATGCACCGATTCGTTTCGGAAATGAAACGATGCACGGAATCGTCCAGAAACGAAAGGAACGCACCCTATCCACTTTTTTTGACCCAATAGTGATGTTTTGGTTCGTTTGGGTCAGTTTCGTTACTGCACCTAAAACCATGCCGGGGTTGCATTTAATGCACCGATTCGGGTCGGAAACGAAACGATGCAAAGAATCGGCTAGAAACGAAACGAATGCACCCTATCCACTTTTTTGGACCCAATAGTGATGTTTTGGTTCGTTTGGGTCAGTTTCGTTACTGCACCGAAAACCATGCCGGTGTTGCATTTAATGCACCAATTCGGGTCGGAAACGAAACGATGCACGGAATCGTCCAGAAATGAAAGGAACGCACCCTATCCACTTTTTTCGACCCAATAGTGATGTTTTGGTTCGTTTGGGTCAGTTTCGTTACTGCACCGAAAACCATGCCGGGGTTGCATTTAATGCACCGATTCGGGTCGGAAACAAAACGATGCACGGGATCGGCTACAAACAAAACGAACGCACCCAATTCACTTTTTTGGACCCAATAGTGATGTTTTGGTTCGTTTGGGTCAGTTTCTTACTACACCGAAAACCATACCGGGGTTGCATTTAATGCACCGATTCGGGTTAGAAATGAAACGATGCACGGAATCGGCTACAAACAAAACGAACGCACATAATTCAATTTTTTGGACCCAATAGTGATGTTTTGGTTCGTTTGGGTCAGTTTCGTTACTGCACCGAAAACCATGCCGGGGTTGCATTTAATGCACCGATTCGGTCGGAAACGAAACGATGCACGGAATCGTCCAGAAACAAAAGGAACGCACCCTATCCACTTTTTTCGACCCAATAGTGATGTTTTGGTTCGTTTGGGTTAGGTTCGTTACTGCACCGAAAACCATGCCGGGGTTGCATTTAATGCACCGATTCGGGTCGGAAACGAAACGATGCACGGAATCATCCAGAAATGAAACGAACGCACCCTATCCAATTTTTTGGACCCAATAGTGATGTTTTGGTTCGTTTGGGTCAGTTTGGTTACTGCACCGAAAACCATGCCGGGGTTGCATATAACGCACCGATTCGGGTCGGAAACGAAACGGTGCACGGGATCGGCTAGAAACAAAACGAACGCACCCAATTCACTTTTTTGGACCCAATAGTGATGTTTTGGTTCGTTTGGGTCAGTTTCGTTACTACACCGAAAACCATGCCGGGGTTGCATTTAATGCACCGATTCGGGTCAGAAATGAAACGATCCACGGAATCGGCTACAAACAAAACGAACGCACATAATTCAATTTTTTGGACCCAATTGTGATGTTTTGGTTCGTTTGGGTCAGTTTCGTTACTGCACCGAAAACCATGCCGGGGTTGCATTTAATGCACCGATTCGGGTCGGTAACGAAACGATGCACGGAATCATCCAGAAACAAAACGAACGCACCCTATCCACTTTTTTGGACCGAATAGTGATGTTTTGGTTCGTTTGGGTCAGTTTGGTTACTGCACCGAAAACCATGCCGGGGTTGCATTTAATGCACCGATTCGGGTCGGAAACGAAACGATGCACGGAATCGTCTATAAATGAAAGGAGCGCACCCTATCCACTTTTTTGGACCGAATAGTGATGTTTTGGTTCGTTTGGGTCAGTTTGGTTACTGCACCGAAAACCATGCCGGGGTTGCATTTAATGCACCGATTCGGGTCGGAAACGAAACGATGCAAAGAATCGGCTAGAAACGAAACGACTGCACCCAATTCACTTTTTTGGACCCAATAGTGATGTTTTGGTTCGTTTGGGTCAGTTTCGTTACTGCACCGAAAACCATGCCGGGGTTGCATTTAATGCACCAATTCGGGTCGGAAACGAAACGATGCACGGAATCGTCCAGAAACAAAAGGAACGCACCCTATCCACTTTTTTCGACCCAATAGTGATGTTTTGATTCGTTTGGGTCAGTTTCGTTACTGCACCGAAAACCATGCCGGGGTTGCATTTAATGCACCGATTCGGGTTAGAAATGAAACGATGCACGGAATCGGCTACAAACAAAACGAACGCACCCAATTCACTTTTTTGGACCCAATAGTGATGTTTTGGTTCGTTTGGGTCAGTTTCTTACTACACCGAAAACCATACCGGGGTTGCATTTAATGCACCGATTCGGGTTAGAAATGAAACGATGCACGGAATCGGCTACAAAAAAACGAACGCACATAATTCAATTTTTTGGACCCAATAGTGATGTTTTGGTTCGTTTGGGTCAGTTTCGTTACTGCACCGAAAACCATGCCGGGGTTGCATTTAATGCACCGATTCGGGTCAGAAACGAAACGATGCACGGAATCGTCCAGAAACGAAAGGAACGCACCCTATCCACTTTTTTCGACCCAATAGTGATGTTTTGGTTCGTTTGGGTCAGTTTCGTTACTGCACCGAAAACCATGCCGGGGTTGCATTTAATGCACCGATTCGGGTCGGAAACGAAACGATGCAAAGAATCGGCTAGAAACGAAACGAATGCGCCCAATTCACTTTTTTGGACCCAATAGTGATGTTTTGGTTCGTTTGGGTCAGTTTCGTTACTGCACCGAAAACCATGTCGGGGTTGCATTTAATGCACCGATTCGTTTCGGAAATGAAACGATGCACGGAATCGTCCAGAAACGAAAGGAACGCACCCTATCCACTTTTTTTGACCCAATAGTGATGTTTTGGTTCGTTTGGGTCAGTTTCGTTACTGCACCTAAAACCATGCCGGGGTTGCATTTAATGCACCGATTCGGGTCGGAAACGAAACGATGCAAAGAATCGGCTAGAAACGAAACGAATGCACCCTATCCACTTTTTTGGACCCAATAGTGATGTTTTGGTTCGTTTGGGTCAGTTTCGTTACTGCACCGAAAACCATGCCGGTGTTGCATTTAATGCACCAATTCGGGTCGGAAACGAAACGATGCACGGAATCGTCCAGAAATGAAAGGAACGCACCCTATCCACTTTTTTCGACCCAATAGTGATGTTTTGGTTCGTTTGGGTCAGTTTCGTTACTGCACCGAAAACCATGCCGGGGTTGCATTTAATGCACCGATTCGGGTCGGAAACAAAACGATGCACGGGATCGGCTACAAACAAAACGAACGCACCCAATTCACTTTTTTGGACCCAATAGTGATGTTTTGGTTCGTTTGGGTCAGTTTCTTACTACACCGAAAACCATACCGGGGTTGCATTTAATGCACCGATTCGGGTTAGAAATGAAACGATGCACGGAATCGGCTACAAACAAAACGAACGCACATAATTCAATTTTTTGGACCCAATAGTGATGTTTTGGTTCGTTTGGGTCAGTTTCGTTACTGCACCGAAAACCATGCCGGGGTTGCATTTAATGCACCGATTCGGTCGGAAACGAAACGATGCACGGAATCGTCCAGAAACAAAAGGAACGCACCCTATCCACTTTTTTCGACCCAATAGTGATGTTTTGGTTCGTTTGGGTTAGGTTCGTTACTGCACCGAAAACCATGCCGGGGTTGCATTTAATGCACCGATTCGGGTCGGAAACGAAACGATGCACGGGATCGGCTACAAACAAAACGAACGCACCCAATTCACTTTTTTGGACCCAATAGTGATGTTTTGGTTCGTTTGGGTCAGTTTCTTACTACACCGAAAACCATACCTGGGTTGCATTTAATGCACCGATTCGGGTTAGAAATGAAACGATGCACGGAATCGGCTACAAACAAAACGAACGCACATAATTCAATTTTTTGGACCCAATAGTGATGTTTTGGTCGTTTGGGTCAGTTTCGTTACTACACCGAAAACCATGCCGGGGTTGCATTTAATGCACCGATTCGGGTCGGAAACGAAACGCTGCACGGAATCATCCAGAAACAAAACGAACGCACCCTATCCACCTTTTTGGACCGAATAGTGATGTTTTGGTTCGTTTGGGTCAGTTTCGTTACTGCACCGAAAACCATGCCGGGGTTGCATTTAATGCACCGATTCGGGTCGGAAACGAAACGATGCAAAGAATCGGCTATAAAACGAAACGAATGCACCCAATTCACTTTTTTGGACCCAATAGCGATGTTTTGGTTCGTTTGGGTCAGTTTCGTTACTGCACCGAAAACCATGCTGGGGTTGCATGTAATGGACCGATTCGGGTCGGAAATGAAACGATGCACGGAATCATCCAGAAATGAAAGGAACACACCCTATCCACTTTTTTCGACCCAATAGTGATGTTTTGGTTCGTTTGGGTCAGTTTCGTTACTGCACCTAAAACCATGCCGGGGTTGCACTTAATGCACCGATTCGGGTCGGAAACGAAACGATGCAAAGAATCGGCTAGAAACAAAACAAATGCACCCTATCCACTTTTTTGGACCCAATAGTGATGTTTTGGTTCGGTTGGGTCAGTTTCGTTACTGCACCGAAAACCATGCCGGGGTTGCATTTAATGCACCAATTCGGGTCGGAAACGAAACGATGCACGGAATCGTCCAGAAACGAAAGGAACGCACCCTATCCACTTTTTTCGACCCAATAGTGATGTTTTGGTTCGTTTGGGTCAGTTTCATTACTGCAACGAAAACCATGCCGGGGTTGCATTTAATGCAGCGATTCGGGTCGGAAACGAAACGATGCACGGGATCGGCTACAAACAAAACGAACGCACCCAATTCACTTTTTTGGACCCAATAGTGATGTTTTGGTTCGTTTGGGTCAGTTTCTTACTACACCGAAAACCATACCGGGGTTGCATTTAATGCACCGATTCGGGTTAGAAATGAAACGATGCACGGAATCAGCTACAAAAAAAACGAACGCACATAATTCAATTTTTTGGACCCAATAGTGATGTTTTGGTTCGTTTGCGTCAGTTTCGTTACTGCACCGAAAACCATGCCGGGGTTGCATTTAATACACCGATTCGGGTCGGAAACGAAACGATGCACGGAATCATCCAGAAATGAAACGAACGCACCCTATCCAATTTTTTGGACCCAATAGTGATGTTTTGGTTCGTTTGGGTCAGTTTGGTTACTGCACCGAAAACCATGCCGGGGTTGCATATAACGCACCGATTCGGGTCGGAAACGAAACGGTGCACGGGATCGGCTAGAAACAAAACGAACGCACCCAATTCACTTTTTTGGACCCAATAGTGATGTTTTGGTTCGTTTGGGTCAGTTTCGTTACTACACCGAAAACCATGCCGGGGTTGCATTTAATGCACCGATTCGGGTCAGAAATGAAACGATCCACGGAATCGGCTACAAACAAAACGAACGCACATAATTCAATTTTTTGGACCCAATTGTGATGTTTTGGTTCGTTTGGGTCAGTTTCGTTACTGCACCGAAAACCATGCCGGGGTTGCATTTAATGCACCGATTCGGGTCGGTAACGAAACGATGCACGGAATCATCCAGAAACAAAACGAACGCACCCTATCCACTTTTTTGGACCGAATAGTGATGTTTTGGTTCGTTTGGGTCAGTTTGGTTACTGCACCGAAAACCATGCCGGGGTTGCATTTAATGCACCGATTCGGGTCGGAAACGAAACGATGCACGGAATCGTCTATAAATGAAAGGAGCGCACCCTATCCACTTTTTTGGACCGAATAGTGATGTTTTGGTTCGTTTGGGTCAGTTTGGTTACTGCACCGAAAACCATGCCGGGGTTGCATTTAATGCACCGATTCGGGTCGGAAACGAAACGATGCAAAGAATCGGCTAGAAACGAAACGACTGCACCCAATTCACTTTTTTGGACCCAATAGTGATGTTTTGGTTCGTTTGGGTCAGTTTCGTTACTGCACCGAAAACCATGCCGGGGTTGCATTTAATGCACCAATTCGGGTCGGAAACGAAACGATGCACGGAATCGTCCAGAAACGAAAGGAACGCACCCTATCCACTTTTTTCGACCCAATAGTGATGTTTTGATTCGTTTGGGTCAGTTTCGTTACTGCACCGAAAACCATGCCGGGGTTGCATTTAATGCACCGATTCGGGTTAGAAATGAAACGATGCACGGAATCGGCTACAAACAAAACGAACGCACCCAATTCACTTTTTTGGACCCAATAGTGATGTTTTGGTTCGTTTGGGTCAGTTTCTTACTACACCGAAAACCATACCGGGGTTGTATTTAATGCACCGATTCGGGTTAGAAATGAAACGATGCACGGAATCGGCTACAAACAAAACGAACGCACATAATTCAATTTTTTGGACCCAATAGTGATGTTTTGGTTCGTTTGGGTCAGTTTCGTTACTGCACCGAAAACCATGCCGGGGTTGCATTTAATGCAGCGATTCGGGTCGGAAACGGAACGATGCACGGGATCGGCTACAAACAAAACGAACGCACCCAATTCACTTTTTTGGACCCAATAGTGATGTTTTGGTTCGTTTGGGTCAGTTTCTTACTACACCGAAAACCATACCGGGGTTGCATTTAATGCACCGATTCGAGTTAGAAATGAAACGATGCACGGAATCGGCTACAAAAAAAACGAACGCACATAATTCAATTTTTTGGACCCAATAGTGATGTTTTGGTTCGTTTGGGTCAGTTTCGTTACTGCACCGAAAACCATGCCGGGGTTGCATTTAATGCACCGATTCGGGTCGGAAACGAAACGATGCACGGAATCATCCAGAAACGAAACGAACGCACCCTATCCACTTTTTTGGACCCAATAGTGATGTTTTGGTTCGTTTGGGTCAGTTTGGTTACTGCACCGAAAACCATGCCGGGGTTGCATATAACGCACCGATTCGGGTCGGAAATGAAACGCTGCACGGAATCATCCAGAAACAAAACGAACGCACCCTATCCACTTTTTTGGACCGAATAGTGAAGTTTTGGTTCGTTTGGGTCAGTTTCTTACTACACCGAAAACCATATCGGGGTTGCATTTAATGCACCGATTCGGGTTAGAAATGAAACGATGCACGGAATCGGCTAGAAACGAAACGAATGCACCCAATTCACTTTTTTGGACCCAATAGTGATGTTTTGGTTCGTTTCGGTCAGTTTCGTTACTGCACCGAAAACCATGTCGGGGTTGCATTTAATGCACCGATTCGGGTCGGAAACGAAACGATGCACGGAATCGTCCAGAAACGAAAGGAACGCACCCTATCCACTTTTTTCGACCCAATAGTGATGTATTGGTTCGTTTGGGTCAGTTTCGTTACTGCACCGAAAACCATGCCGGGGTTGCATTTAATGCAGCGATTTGGGTCGGAAACGAAACGATGCACGGGATCGGCTACAAACAAAACGAACGCACCCAATTCACTTTTTTGGACCCAATAGTGATGTTTTGGTTCGTTTGGGTCAGTTTCTCACTACACCGAAAACCATACCGGGGTTGCATTTAATGCACCGATTCGGGTTAGAAATGAAACAATGCACGGAATCAGCTACAAAAAAAACGAACGCACATAATTCAATTTTTTGGACCCAATAGTGATGTTTTGGTTCGTTTGGGTCAGTTTCGTTACTGCACCGAAAACCATGCCGGGGTTGCATTTAATGCACCGATTCGGGTCGGAAACGAAACGATGCAAAGAATCGGCTAGAAACGAAACGACTGCACCCAATTCACTTTTTTGGACCCAATAGTGATGTTTTGGTTCGTTTGGGTCAGTTTCGTTACTGCACCGAAAACCATGCCGGGGTTGCATTTAATGCACCAATTCGGGTCGGAAACGAAACGATGCACGGAATCGTCCAGAAACGAAAGGAACACACCCTATCCACTTTTTTCGACCCAATAGTGATGTTTTGGTTCGTTTGGGTCTGTTTCGTTACTGCACCTAAAACCATGCCGGGGTTGCATTTAATGCACCAATTCGGGTCGGAAACGAAACGATGCAAAGAATCGGCTAGAAACGAAACGTATGCACCCTATCCACTTTTTTGGACCCAATAGTGATGTTTTGGTTCGTTTGGGTCAGTTTCGTTACTGCACCGAAAACCATGCCGGGGTTGCATTTAATGTACCAATTCGGGTCGGAAACGGAACGATGCACGGAATCGTCCAGAAACGAAAGGAACGCATCCTATCCACTTTTTTCGACCCAATAGTGATGTTTTGGTTCGTTTGGGTCAGTTTCGTTACTGCACCGAAAACCATGCCGGGGTTGCATTTAATGCAGCGATTCGGGTCGGAAACGAAACGATGCACGGGATCGGCTACAAACTAAACGAACGCACCCAATTCACTTTTTTGGACCCAATAGTGATGTTTTGGTTCGTTCGGGTCAGTTTCTTACTACACCGAAAACCATACCGAGGCTGCATTTAATGCACCGATTCGGGTTAGAAATGAAACAATGCACGGAATTGGCTACAAAAAAAACGAACGCACATAATTCAATTTTTTGGACCTAATAGTGATGTTTTGGTTCGTTTGGGTCAGTTTCGTTACTGCACCGAAAACCATGTCGGGGTTGCATTTAATGCACCGATTCGGGTCGGAAACGAAACGATGCACGGAATCATCCAGAAACGAAACGAACGCACCCTATCCACTTTTTTGGACCCAATAGTGATGTTTTGGTTCGTTTGGGTCAGTTTGGTTACTGCACCGAAAACCATGCCGGGGTTGCATATAACGCACCGATTCGGGTCGAAAACGAAACGGTGCACGAGATCGGCTAGAAACGAAACGAACGCACCCAATTCACTTTTTTGGTCCGAATAGTGATGTTTTGGTTCGTTTGGGTCAGTTTCGTTACTACACCGAAAACAATGCCGGGGTTGCATTTAATGCACCGATTCGGGTCAGAAATGAAACGATCCACGGAATCGGCTACAAACAAAACGAACGCACAGAATTCAATTTTTTGGACCCAATTGTGATGTTTTGGTTCGTTTGGGTCAGTTTCGTTACTGCACCGAAAACCATGCCGGGGTTGCATTTAATGCACCGATTCGGGTCGGTAACGAAACGATGCGCGGAATCATCCAGAAACAAAACGAACGCACCCTATCCACTTTTTTGGACCGAATAGTGATGTTTTGGTTCGTTTGGGTCAGTTTGGTTACTGCACCGAAAACCATGCCGGGGTTGCATTTAATGCACCGATTCGGGTCGGAAACGAAACGATGCACGGAATCGTCTATAAATGAAAGGAGCGCACCCTATCCACTTTTTTGGACCGAATAGTGATGTTTTGATTCGTTTGGGTTAGTTTGGTTACTGCACCGAAAACCATGCCGGGGTTGCATTTAATGCACCGATTCGGGTCGGAAACGAAACGATGCAAAGAATCGGCTAGAAACGAAACGAATGCACCCAATTCACTTTTTTGGACCCAATAGTGATGTTTTGGTTCGTTTGGGTCAGTTTCGTTACTGCACCGAAAACCATGCCGGGGTTGCATTTAATGCACCGATTCGGTCGGAAACGAAACGATGCACGGAATCGTCCAGAAACGAAAGGAACGCACCCTATCCACTTTTTTCGACCCAATAGTGATGTTTTGGTTCGTTTGGGTCAGTTTCGTTACTGCACCGAAAACCATGCCGGGGTTGCATTTAATGCACCGATTCGGGTCGGAAACGAAACGATGCACAGAATCATCCAGAAACGAAAGGAACGCACCCTATCCACTTTTTTCGACCCAATAGTGATGTTTTGGTTCGTTTGGGTCAGTTTGGTTACTACACCGAAAACCATGCCGGGGTTGCATTTAATGCACCGATTCGGGTCGGAAACAAAACGATGCACGGGATCGGCTACAAACAAAACGAACGCACCCAATTCACTTTTTTGGACCCAATAGTGATGTTTTGGTTCGTTTGGGTCAGTTTCGTTACTGCACCGAAAACCATGCCGGGGTTGCATTTAATGCACCGATTCGGGTCGGAAACGAAACGATGCAAAGAATCGGCTAGAAACGAAACGACTGCACCCAATTCACTTTTTTGGACCCAATAGTGATGTTTTGGTTCGTTTGGGTCAGTTTCGTTACTGCACCGAAAACCATGCCGGGGTTGCATTTAATGCACCAATTCGGGTCGGAAACGAAACGATGCACGGAATCGTCCAGAAACGAAAGGAACACACCCTATCCACTTTTTTCGACCCAATAGTGATGTTTTGGTTCGTTTGGGTCAGTTTCGTTACTGCACCTAAAACCATGCCGGGGTTGCATTTAATGCACCAATTCGGGTCGGAAACGAAACGATGCAAAGAATCGGCTAGAAACGAAACGTATGCACCCTATCCACTTTTTTGGACCCAATAGTGATGTTTTGGTTCGTTTGGGTCAGTTTCGTTACTGCACCGAAAACCATGCCGGGGTTGCATTTAATGTACCAATTCGGGTCGGAAACGAAACGATGCACGGAATCGTCCAGAAACGAAAGGAACGCACCCTATCCACTTTTTTCGACCCAATAGTGATGTTTTGGTTCGTTTGGGTCAGTTTCGTTACTGCACCGAAAACCATGCCGGGGTTGCATTTAATGCAGCGATTCGGGTCGGAAACGAAACGATGCACGGGATCGGCTACAAACAAGACGAACGCACCCAATTCACTTTTTTGGACCCAATAGTGATGGTTTGGTTCGTTCGGGTCAGTTTCTTACTACACCGAAAACCATACCGAGGTTGCATTTAATGCACCGATTCGGGTTAGAAATGAAACAATGCACGGAATTGGCTACAAAAAAAACGAACGCACATAATTCAATTTTTTGGACCCAATAGTGATGTTTTGGTTCGTTTGGGTCAGTTTCGTTACTGCACCGAAAACCATGTCGGGGTTGGATTTAATGCACCGATTCGGGTCGGAAACGAAACGATGCACGGAATCGTCCAGAAACGAAAGGAACGCACCCTATCCACTTTTTTCGACCCAATAGTGATGTATTGGTTCGTTTGGGTCAGTTTCGTTACTGCACCGAAAACCATGCCGGGGTTGCATTTAATGCAGCGATTCGGGTCGGAAACGAAACGATGCACGGGATCGGCTACAAACAAAACGAACGCACCCAATTCACTTTTTTGGACCCAATAGTGATGTTTTGGTTCGTTTGGGTCAGTTTCTTGCTACACCGAAAACCATACCGGGGTTGCATTTAATGCACCGATTCGGGTTAGAAATGAAACGATGCACGGAATCAGCTACAAAAAAAAACGAACGCACATAATTCAATTTTTTGGACCCAATAGTGATGTTTTGGTTCGTTTGGGTCAGTTTCGTTACTGCACCGAAAACCATGCCGGGGTTGCATTTAATGCACCGATTCGGGTCGGAAACGAAACGATGCAAAGAATCGGCTAGAAACGAAACGACTGCACCCAATTCACTTTTTTGGACCCAATAGTGATGTTTTGGTTCGTTTGGGTCAGTTTCGTTACTGCACCGAAAACCATGCCGGGGTTGCATTTAATGCACCAATTCGGGTCGGAAACGAAACGATGCACGGAATCGTCCAGAAACGAAAGGAACACACCCTATCCACTTTTTTCGACCCAATAGTGATGTTTTGGTTCGTTTGGGTCAGTTTCGTTACTGCACCTAAAACCATGCCGGGGTTGCATTTAATGCACCAATTCGGGTCGGAAACGAAACGATGCAAAGAATCGGCTAGAAACGAAACGTATGCACCCTATCCACTTTTTTGGACCCAATAGTGATGTTTTGGTTCGTTTGGGTCAGTTTCGTTACTGCACCGAAAACCATGCCGGGGTTGCATTTAATGTACCAATTCGGGTCGGAAACGAAACGATGCACGGAATCGTCCAGAAACGAAAGGAACGCACCCTATCCACTTTTTTCGACCCAATAGTGATGTTTTGGTTCGTTTGGGTCAGTTTCGTTACTGCACCGAAAACCATGCCGGGGTTGCATTTAATGCAGCGATTCGGGTCGGAAACGAAACGATGCACGGGATCGGCTACAAACAAGACGAACGCACCCAATTCACTTTTTTGGACCCAATAGTGATGGTTTGGTTCGTTCGGGTCAGTTTCTTACTACACCGAAAACCATACCGAGGTTGCATTTAATGCACCGATTCGGGTTAGAAATGAAACAATGCACGGAATTGGCTACAAAAAAAACGAACGCACATAATTCAATTTTTTGGACCCAATAGTGATGTTTTGGTTCGTTTGGGTCAGTTTCGTTACTGCACCGAAAACCATGTCGGGGTTGGATTTAATGCACCGATTCGGGTCGGAAACGAAACGATGCACGGAATCATCCAGAAACGAAACGAACGCACCCTATCCACTTTTTTGGACCCAATAGTGATGTTTTGGTTCGTTTGGGTCAGTTTGGTTACTGCACCGAAAACCATGCCGGGGTTGGATATAACGCACCGATTCGGGTCGAAAACGAAACGGTGCACGGGATCGGCTAGAAACGAAACGAACGCACCCAATTCACTTTTTTGGTCCGAATAGTGATGTTTTGGTTCGTTTGGGTCAGTTTCGTTACTACACCGAAAACAATGCCGGGGTTGCATTTAATGCACCGATTCGGGTCAGAAATGAAACGATCCACGGAATCGGCTACAAACAAAACGAACGCACAGAATTCAATTTTTTGGACCCAATTGTGATGTTTTGGTTCGTTTGGGTCAGTTTCGTTACTGCACCGAAAACCATGCCGGGGTTGCATTTAATGCACCGATTCGGGTCGGTAACGAAACGATGCGTGGAATCATCCAGAAACAAAACGAACGCACCCTATCCACTTTTTTGGACCGAATAGTGATGTTTTGGTTCGTTTGGGTCAGTTTGGTTACTGCACCGAAAACCATGCCGGGGTTGCATTTAATGCACCGATTCGGGTCGGAAACGAAACGATGCACGGAATCGTCTATAAATGAAAGGAGCGCACCCTATCCACTTTTTTGGACCGAATAGTGATGTTTTGATTCGTTTGGGTCAGTTTGGTTACTGCACCGAAAACCATGCCGGGGTTGCATTTAATGCACCGATTCGGGTCGGAAACGAAACGATGCAAAGAATCGGCTAGAAACGAAACGAATGCACCCAATTCACTTTTTTGGACCCAATAGTGATGTTTTGGTTCGTTTGGGTCAGTTTCGTTACTGCACCGAAAACCATGCCGGGGTTGCATTTAATGCACCGATTCGGTCGGAAACGAAACGATGCACGGAATCGTCCAGAAACGAAAGGAACGCACCCTATCCACTTTTTTCGACCCAATAGTGATGTTTTGGTTCGTTTGGGTCAGTTTCGTTACTGCACCGAAAACCATGCCGGGGTTGCATTTAATGCACCGATTCGGGTCGGAAACGAAACGATGCACGGAATCATCCAGAAACGAAAGGAACGCACCCTATCCACTTTTTTCGACCCAATAGTGATGTTTTGGTTCGTTTGGGTCAGTTTGGTTACTACACCGAAAACCATGCCGGGGTTGCATTTAATGCACCGATTCGGGTCGGAAACAAAACGATGCACGGGATCGGCTACAAACAAAACGAACGCACCCAATTCACTTTTTTGGACCCAATAGTGATGTTTTGGTTCGTTTGGGTCAGTTTCTTACTACACCGAAAACCATACCGGGGTTGCATTTAATGCACCGATTCAGGTTAGAAATGAAACGATGCACGGTATCGGCTACAAACAAAACGAACGCACATAATTCAATTTTTTGGACCCAATAGTGATGTTTTGGTTCGTTTGGGTCAGTTTCGTTACTGGACCGAAAACCATGCCGGGGTTGCATTTAATTCACCGATTCGGGTCGGAAATGAAACGATGCACGGAATCATCCAGAAACGAAACGAACGCACCCTATCCACTTTTTTGGACCCAATAGTGATGTTTTGGTTCGTTTGGGTCAGTTTCGTTACTGCACCGAAAACCATGCCGGGGTTGCATTTAATGCACCGATTCGAGTCGGAAACGAAACGATGCACGGGATCGTCCAGAAACGAAAGGAACGCACCCTATCCACTTTTTTCGACCCAATAGTGATGTTTTGGTTCGTTTGGGTCAGTTTCGTTACTGCACCGAAAACCATGCCGGGGTTGCATTTAATGCACCGATTCGGGTCGGAAACGAAACGTTGCACGGAATCATCCAGAAACGAAAGGAACGCACCCTATCCACTTTTTTCGACCCAATAGTGATGTTTTGGTTCGTTTGGGTCAGTTTGGTTACTGCACCGAAAACCATGCCGGGGTTGCATTTAATGCACCGATTCGGGTCGGAAACAAAACGATGCACGGGATCGGCTACAAACAAAACGAACGCACCCAATTCACTTTTTTGGACCCAATAGTGATGTTTTGGTTCGTTTGGGTCAGTTTCTTACTACACCGAAAACCATACCGGGGTTGCATTTAATGCACCGATTCAGGTTAGAAATGAAACGATGCACGGAATCGGCTACAAACAAAACGAACGCACATAATTCAATTTTTTGGACCCAATAGTGATGTTTTGGTTCGTTTGGGTCAGTTTCGTTACTGGACCGAAAACCATGCCAGGGTTGCATTTAATTCACCGATTCGGGTCGGAAATGAAACGATGCACGGAATCATCCAGAAACGAAACGAACGCACCCTATCCACTTTTTTGGACCCAATAGTGATGTTTTGGTTCGTTTGGGTCAGTTTCATTACTGCACCGAAAACCATGCCGGGGTTGCATTTAATGCACCGATTCGAGTCGGAAACGAAACGATGCACGGGATCGTCCAGAAACGAAAGGAACGCACCCTATCCACTTTTTTCGACCCAATAGTGATGTTTTGGTTCGTTTGGGTCAGTTTCGTTACTGCACCGAAAACCATGCCGGGGTTGCATTTAATGCACCGATTCGGGTCGGAAACGAAACGATGCAAAAAATCGGCTAGAAACGAAACGAATGCACCAAATTCACTTTTTTGGACCCAATAGTTATGTTTTGGTTTGTTTGGGTCAGTTTCGTTACTGCACCGAAAACCATGCCGGGGTTGCATTTAATGCACCGATTCGGGTCGGAAACGAAACGATGCACGGAATCGTCCAGAAACGAAAGGAACGCACCCTATCTACTTTTTTCGACCCAATAGTGATGTTTTGGTTCGTTTGGGTCAGTTTCGTTACTGCACCGAAAACCATGCCGGGGTTGCATTTAATGCACCGATTCGGGTCGGTAACGAAACGATGCGTGGAATCATCCAGAAACAAAACGAACGCACCCTATCCACTTTTTTGGACCGAATAGTGATGTTTTGGTTCGTTTGGGTCAGTTTGGTTACTGCACCGAAAACCATGCCGGGGTTGCATTTAATGCACCGATTCGGGTCGGAAACGAAACGATGCACGGAATCGTCTATAAATGAAAGGAGCGCACCCTATCCACTTTTTTGGACCGAATAGTGATGTTTTGATTCGTTTGGGTTAGTTTGGTTACTGCACCGAAAACCATGCCGGGGTTGCATTTAATGCACCGATTCGGGTCAGAAATGAAACGATCCACGGAATCGGCTACAAACAAAACGAACGCACAGAATTCAATTTTTTGGACCCAATTGTGATGTTTTGGTTCGTTTGGGTCAGTTTCGTTACTGCACCGAAAACCATGCCGGGGTTGCATTTAATGCACCGATTCGGGTCGGTAACGAAACGATGCGTGGAATCATCCAGAAACAAAACGAACGCACCCTATCCACTTTTTTGGACCGAATAGTGATGTTTTGGTTCGTTTGGGTCAGTTTGGTTACTGCACCGAAAACCATGCCGGGGTTGCATTTAATGCACCGATTCGGGTCGGAAACGAAACGATGCACGGAATCGTCTATAAATGAAAGGAGCGCACCCTATCCACTTTTTTGGACCGAATAGTGATGTTTTGATTCGTTTGGGTCAGTTTGGTTACTGCACCGAAAACCATGCCGGGGTTGCATTTAATGCACCGATTCGGGTCGGAAACGAAACGATGCAAAGAATCGGCTAGAAACGAAACGAATGCACCCAATTCACTTTTTTGGACCCAATAGTGATGTTTTGGTTCGTTTGGGTCAGTTTCGTTACTGCACCGAAAACCATGCCGGGGTTGCATTTAATGCACCGATTCGGTCGGAAACGAAACGATGCACGGAATCGTCCAGAAACGAAAGGAACGCACCCTATCCACTTTTTTCGACCCAATAGTGATGTTTTGGTTCGTTTGGGTCAGTTTCGTTACTGCACCGAAAACCATGCCGGGGTTGCATTTAATGCACCGATTCGGGTCGGAAACGAAACGATGCACGGAATCATCCAGAAACGAAAGGAACGCACCCTATCCACTTTTTTCGACCCAATAGTGATGTTTTGGTTCGTTTGGGTCAGTTTGGTTACTACACCGAAAACCATGCCGGGGTTGCATTTAATGCACCGATTCGGGTCGGAAACAAAACGATGCACGGGATCGGCTACAAACAAAACGAACGCACCCAATTCACTTTTTTGGACCCAATAGTGATGTTTTGGTTCGTTTGGGTCAGTTTCTTACTACACCGAAAACCATACCGGGGTTGCATTTAATGCACCGATTCAGGTTAGAAATGAAACGATGCACGGTATCGGCTACAAACAAAACGAACGCACATAATTCAATTTTTTGGACCCAATAGTGATGTTTTGGTTCGTTTGGGTCAGTTTCGTTACTGGACCGAAAACCATGCCGGGGTTGCATTTAATTCACCGATTCGGGTCGGAAATGAAACGATGCACGGAATCATCCAGAAACGAAACGAACGCACCCTATCCACTTTTTTGGACCCAATAGTGATGTTTTGGTTCGTTTGGGTCAGTTTCGTTACTGCACCGAAAACCATGCCGGGGTTGCATTTAATGCACCGATTCGAGTCGGAAACGAAACGATGCACGGGATCGTCCAGAAACGAAAGGAACGCACCCTATCCACTTTTTTCGACCCAATAGTGATGTTTTGGTTCGTTTGGGTCAGTTTCGTTACTGCACCGAAAACCATGCCGGGGTTGCATTTAATGCACCGATTCGGGTCGGAAACGAAACGTTGCACGGAATCATCCAGAAACGAAAGGAACGCACCCTATCCACTTTTTTCGACCCAATAGTGATGTTTTGGTTCGTTTGGGTCAGTTTGGTTACTGCACCGAAAACCATGCCGGGGTTGCATTTAATGCACCGATTCGGGTCGGAAACAAAACGATGCACGGGATCGGCTACAAACAAAACGAACGCACCCAATTCACTTTTTTGGACCCAATAGTGATGTTTTGGTTCGTTTGGGTCAGTTTCTTACTACACCGAAAACCATACCGGGGTTGCATTTAATGCACCGATTCAGGTTAGAAATGAAACGATGCACGGAATCGGCTACAAACAAAACGAACGCACATAATTCAATTTTTTGGACCCAATAGTGATGTTTTGGTTCGTTTGGGTCAGTTTCGTTACTGGACCGAAAACCATGCCAGGGTTGCATTTAATTCACCGATTCGGGTCGGAAATGAAACGATGCACGGAATCATCCAGAAACGAAACGAACGCACCCTATCCACTTTTTTGGACCCAATAGTGATGTTTTGGTTCGTTTGGGTCAGTTTCATTACTGCACCGAAAACCATGCCGGGGTTGCATTTAATGCACCGATTCGAGTCGGAAACGAAACGATGCACGGGATCGTCCAGAAACGAAAGGAACGCACCCTATCCACTTTTTTCGACCAAATAGTGATGTTTTGGTTCGTTTGGGTCAGTTTCGTTACTGCACCGAAAACCATGCCGGGGTTGCATTTAATGCACCGATTCGGGTCGGAAACGAAACGATGCAAAAAATCGGCTAGAAACGAAACGAATGCACCAAATTCACTTTTTTGGACCCAATAGTTATGTTTTGGTTCGTTTGGGTCAGTTTCGTTACTGCACCGAAAACCATGCCGGGGTTGCATTTAATGCACCGATTCGGGTCGGAAACGAAACGATGCACGGAATCGTCCAGAAACGAAAGGAACGCACCCTATCTACTTTTTTCGACCCAATAGTGATGTTTTGGTTCGTTTGGGTCAGTTTCGTTACTGCACCGAAAACCATGCCGGGGTTGCATTTAATGCACCGATTCGGGTCGGTAACGAAACGATGCGTGGAATCATCCAGAAACAAAACGAACGCACCCTATCCACTTTTTTGGACCGAATAGTGATGTTTTGGTTCGTTTGGGTCAGTTTGGTTACTGCACCGAAAACCATGCCGGGGTTGCATTTAATGCACCGATTCGGGTCGGAAACGAAACGATGCACGGAATCGTCTATAAATGAAAGGAGCGCACCCTATCCACTTTTTTGGACCGAATAGTGATGTTTTGATTCGTTTGGGTCAGTTTGGTTACTGCACCGAAAACCATGCCGGGGTTGCATTTAATGCACCGATTCGGGTCGGAAACGAAACGATGCAAAGAATCGGCTAGAAACGAAACGAATGCACCCAATTCACTTTTTTGGACCCAATAGTGATGTTTTGGTTCGTTTGGGTCAGTTTCGTTACTGCACCGAAAACCATGCCGGGGTTGCATTTAATGCACCGATTCGGTCGGAAACGAAACGATGCACGGAATCGTCCAGAAACGAAAGGAACGCACCCTATCCACTTTTTTCGACCCAATAGTGATGTTTTGGTTCGTTTGGGTCAGTTTCGTTACTGCACCGAAAACCATGCCGGGGTTGCATTTAATGCACCGATTCGGGTCGGAAACGAAACGATGCACGGAATCATCCAGAAACGAAAGGAACGCACCCTATCCACTTTTTTCGACCCAATAGTGATGTTTTGGTTCGTTTGGGTCAGTTTGGTTACTACACCGAAAACCATGCCGGGGTTGCATTTAATGCACCGATTCGGGTCGGAAACAAAACGATGCACGGGATCGGCTACAAACAAAACGAACGCACCCAATTCACTTTTTTGGACCCAATAGTGATGTTTTGGTTCGTTTGGGTCAGTTTCTTACTACACCGAAAACCATACCGGGGTTGCATTTAATGCACCGATTCAGGTTAGAAATGAAACGATGCACGGTATCGGCTACAAACAAAACGAACGCACATAATTCAATTTTTTGGACCCAATAGTGATGTTTTGGTTCGTTTGGGTCAGTTTCGTTACTGGACCGAAAACCATGCCGGGGTTGCATTTAATTCACCGATTCGGGTCGGAAATGAAACGATGCACGGAATCATCCAGAAACGAAACGAACGCACCCTATCCACTTTTTTGGACCCAATAGTGATGTTTTGGTTCGTTTGGGTCAGTTTCGTTACTGCACCGAAAACCATGCCGGGGTTGCATTTAATGCACCGATTCGAGTCGGAAACGAAACGATGCACGGGATCGTCCAGAAACGAAAGGAACGCACCCTATCCACTTTTTTCGACCCAATAGTGATGTTTTGGTTCGTTTGGGTCAGTTTCGTTACTGCACCGAAAACCATGCCGGGGTTGCATTTAATGCACCGATTCGGGTCGGAAACGAAACGTTGCACGGAATCATCCAGAAACGAAAGGAACGCACCCTATCCACTTTTTTCGACCCAATAGTGATGTTTTGGTTCGTTTGGGTCAGTTTGGTTACTGCACCGAAAACCATGCCGGGGTTGCATTTAATGCACCGATTCGGGTCGGAAACAAAACGATGCACGGGATCGGCTACAAACAAAACGAACGCACCCAATTCACTTTTTTGGACCCAATAGTGATGTTTTGGTTCGTTTGGGTCAGTTTCTTACTACACCGAAAACCATACCGGGGTTGCATTTAATGCACCGATTCAGGTTAGAAATGAAACGATGCACGGAATCGGCTACAAACAAAACGAACGCACATAATTCAATTTTTTGGACCCAATAGTGATGTTTTGGTTCGTTTGGGTCAGTTTCGTTACTGGACCGAAAACCATGCCAGGGTTGCATTTAATTCACCGATTCGGGTCGGAAATGAAACGATGCACGGAATCATCCAGAAACGAAACGAACGCACCCTATCCACTTTTTTGGACCCAATAGTGATGTTTTGGTTCGTTTGGGTCAGTTTCATTACTGCACCGAAAACCATGCCGGGGTTGCATTTAATGCACCGATTCGAGTCGGAAACGAAACGATGCACGGGATCGTCCAGAAACGAAAGGAACGCACCCTATCCACTTTTTTCGACCCAATAGTGATGTTTTGGTTCGTTTGGGTCAGTTTCGTTACTGCACCGAAAACCATGCCGGGGTTGCATTTAATGCACCGATTCGGGTCGGAAACGAAACGATGCAAAAAATCGGCTAGAAACGAAACGAATGCACCAAATTCACTTTTTTGGACCCAATAGTTATGTTTTGGTTCGTTTGGGTCAGTTTCGTTACTGCACCGAAAACCATGCCGGGGTTGCATTTAATGCACCGATTCGGGTCGGAAACGAAACGATGCACGGAATCGTCCAGAAACGAAAGGAACGCACCCTATCTACTTTTTTCGACCCAATAGTGATGTTTTGGTTCGTTTGGGTCAGTTTCGTTACTGCACCGAAAACCATGCCGGGGTTGCATTTAATGCACCGATTCGGGTCGGAAACGAAACGATGCACGGAATCATCCAGAAACGAAAGGAACGCACCCTATCCACTTTTTTCGACCCAATAGTGATGTTTTGGTTCGTTTGGGTCAGTTTGGTTACTGCACCGAAAACCATGTCAGGGTTGCATTTAATGCACCGATTCGGGTCGGAAACAAAACGATGCACGGGATCGGCTACAAACAAAACGAACGCACCCAATTCACTTTTTTGGACCCAATAGTGATGTTTTGGTTCGTTTGGGTCAGTTTCTTACTACACCGAAAACCATACCGGGGTTGCATTTAATGCACCGATTCGGGTTAGAAATGAAACGATGCACGGAATCGGCTACAAATAAAACGAACGCACATAATTCAATTTTTCGGACCCAATAGTGATGTTTTGGTTCGTTTGGGTCAGTTTGGTTACTGCACCGAAAACCATGCCGGGGTTACATTTAATGCACCGATTCGGGTCAGAAACGAAACGATGCAAAGAATCGGCTAGAAACGAAACGAATGCACCCAATTCACTTTTTTGGACCGAATAGTGATGTTTTGGTTCGTTTGGGTCAGTTTCGTTACTGCACCGAAAACCATGCCGGGGTTGCATTTAATGCACCGATTCGGGTCGGAAACAAAACGATGCACGGGATCGGCTACAAACAAAACGAACGCACCCAATTCACTTTTTTGTACCCAATAGTGATGTTTTGGTTCGTTTGGGTCAGTTTCTTACTACACCGAAAACCATACCGGGGTTGCATTTAATGCTCCAATTCGGGTTAGAAATGAAACGATGCACGGAATCGGCTACAAACAAAACGAACGCACATAATTCAATTTTTCGGACCCAATAGTGATGTTTTGGTTCGTTTGGGTCAGTTTCGTTACTGCACCGAAAACCATGCCGGAGTTGCATTTAATGCACCGATTCGGGTCGGAAACGAAACGCTGCACGGAATCATCCAGAAACAAAACGAACGCACCCTATCCACTTTTTTGGACCGAATAGTGATGTTTTGGTTCGTTTGGGTCAGTTTGGTTACTGCACCGAAAACCATGTCAGGGTTGCATTTAATGCACCGATTCGGGTCGGAAACAAAACGATGCACGGGATCGGCTACAAACAAAACGAACGCACCCAATTCACTTTTTTGGACCCAATAGTGATGTTTTGGTTCGTTTGGGTCAGTTTCTTACTACACCGAAAACCATACCGGGGTTGCATTTAATGCACCGATTCGGGTTAGAAATGAAACGATGCACGGAATCGGCTACAAATAAAACGAACGCACATAATTCAATTTTTCGGACCCAATAGTGATGTTTTGGTTCGTTTGGGTCAGTTTGGTTACTGCACCGAAAACCATGCCGGGGTTACATTTAATGCACCGATTCGGGTCAGAAACGAAACGATGCAAAGAATCGGCTAGAAACGAAACGAATGCACCCAATTCACTTTTTTGGACCGAATAGTGATGTTTTGGTTCGTTTGGGTCAGTTTCGTTACTGCACCGAAAACCATGCCGGGGTTGCATTTAATGCACCGATTCGGGTCGGAAACAAAACGATGCACGGGATCGGCTACAAACAAAACGAACGCACCCAATTCACTTTTTTGTACCCAATAGTGATGTTTTGGTTCGTTTGGGTCAGTTTCTTACTACACCGAAAACCATACCGGGGTTGCATTTAATGCTCCAATTCGGGTTAGAAATGAAACGATGCACGGAATCGGCTACAAACAAAACGAACGCACATAATTCAATTTTTCGGACCCAATAGTGATGTTTTGGTTCGTTTGGGTCAGTTTCGTTACTGCACCGAAAACCATGCCGGAGTTGCATTTAATGCACCGATTCGGGTCGGAAACGAAACGCTGCACGGAATCATCCAGAAACAAAACGAACGCACCCTATCCACTTTTTTGGACCGAATAGTGATGTTTTGGTTCGTTTGGGTCAGTTTGGTTACTGCACCGAAAACCATGCCGGGGTTGCATTTAATGCACCGATTCGGGTCGGAAACGAAACGATGCAAAGAATCGGCTAGAAACGAAACGAATGCACCCAATTCACTTTTTTTGACCCAATAGTGATGTTTTGGTTCGTTTGGGTCAGTTTCGTTACTGCACCGAAAACCATGCCGGGGTTGCATTTAATGCACCAATTCGGGTCGGAAACGAAACGATGCACGGAATCGTCCAGAAACGAAAGGAACGCACCCTATCCACTTTTTTCGACCCTATAGTGATGTTTTGGTTCGTTTGGGTCAGTTTCGTTACTGCACCTAAAACCATGCCGGGGTTGCATTTAATGCACCGATTCGGGTCGGAAACGAAACGATGCAAAGAATCGGCTAGAAACGAAACGAATGCACCCTATCCACTTTTTTGGACCCAATAGTGATGTTTTGGTTCGTTTGGGTCAGTTTCGTTACTGCACCGAAAACCATGCCGGGGTTGCATTTAATGCTCCAATTCGGGTCGGAAACGAAACGATGCACGGAATCGTCCAGAAATGAAAGGAACGCACCCTATCCACTTTTTTCGACCCAATAGTGATGTTTTGGTTCGTTTGGGTCAGTTTCGTTACTGCACCGAAAACCATGCCGGGGTTGCATTTAATGCACCGATTCGGGTCGGAAACAAAACGATGCACGGGATCGGCTACAAACAAAACGAACGCACCCAATTCACTTTTTTGGACCCAATAGTGATGTTTTGGTTCGTTTGGGTCAGTTTCTTACTACACCGAAAACCATACCGGGGTTGCATTTAATGCACCGATTCGTGTTAGAAATGAAACGATGCACGGAATCGGCTACAAAAAAAACGAACGCACATAATTCAATTTTTTGGACCCAATAGTGATGTTTTGGTTCGTTTGGGTCAGTTTCGTTACTGCACCGAAAACCATGCCGGGGTTGCATTTAATGCACCGATTCGGGTCGGAAACGAAACGATGCACGGAATCGTCCAGAAACGAAAGGAACACACCCTATCCACTTTTTTCGACCCAATAGTGATGTTTTGGTTCGTTTGGGTCAGTTTCGTTACTGCACCGAAAACCATGCCGGGGTTGCATTTAATGGACCGATTCGGGTCGGAAACGAAACGCTGCACGGAATCATCCAGAAACAAAACGAACGCACCCTATCCACTTTTTTGGACCGAATAGTGATGTTTTGGTTCGTTTGGGTCAGTTTGGTTACTGCACCGAAAACCATGCCGGGGTTGCATTTAATGCACCGATTCGGGTCGGAAACGAAACGATGCAAAGAATCGGCTAGAAACGAAACGAATGCACCCAATTCACTTTTTTGGACCCAATAGTGATGTTTTGGTTCGTTTGGGTCAGTTTCGTTACTGCACCGAAAACCATGTCGGGGTTGCATTTAATGCACCGATTCGGGTCGGAAACGAAACGCTGCACGGAATCATCCAGAAACAAAACGAACGCACCCTATCCACTTTTTTGGACCGAATAGTGATGTTTTGGTTCGTTTGGGTCAGTTTGGTTACTGCACCAAAAACCATGCCGGGGTTGCATTTAATGCACCGATTCGGGTCGGAAACGAAACGATGCAAAGAATCGGCTAGAAACGAAACGAATGCGCCCAATTCACTTTTTTGGACCCAATAGTGATGTTTTGGTTCGTTTGGGTCAGTTTCGTTACTGCACCGAAAACCATGTCGGGGTTGCATTTAATGCACCGATTCGTTTCGGAAATGAAACGATGCACGGAATCGTCCAGAAACGAAAGGAACGCACCCTATCCACTTTTTTCGACCCAATAGTGATGTTTTGGTTCGTTTGGGTCAGTTTCGTTACTGCACCTAAAACCATGCCGGGGTTGCATTTAATGCACCGATTCGGGTCGGAAACGAAACGATGCAAAGAATCGGCTAGAAACGAAACGAATGCACCCTATCCACTTTTTTGGACCCAATAGTGATGTTTTGGTTCGTTTGGGTCAGTTTCGTTACTGCACCGAAAACCATGCCGGGGTTGCATTTAATGCACCGATTCGGGTCGGAAACGAAACGATGCAAAGAATCGGCTAGAAACGAAACGAATGCACCCTATCCACTTTTTTGGACCCAATAGTGATGTTTTGGTTCGTTTAGGTCAGTTTCGTTACTGCACCGAAAACCATGCCGGGGTTGCATTTAATGCACCGATTCGGGTCGGAAACAAAACGATGCACGGGATCGGCTACAAACAAAACGAACGCACCCAATTCACTTTTTTGGACCCAATAGTGATGTTTTGGTTCGTTTGGGTCAGTTTCTTACTACACCGAAAACCATACGGGGGTTGCATTTAATGCACCGATTCGGGTTAGAAATGAAACGATGCACGGAATCGGCTACAAACAAAACGAACGCACATAATTCAATTTTTCGGACCCAATAGTGATGTTTTGGTTCGTTTGGGTCAGTTTCGTTACTGCACCGAAAACCATGCCGGAGTTGCATTTAATGCACCGATTCGGGTCGGAAACGAAACGCTGCACAGAATCATCCAGAAACAAAACAAACGCACCCTATCCACTTTTTTGGACCGAATAGTGATGTTTTGGTTCGTTTGGGTCAGTTTGGTTACTGCACCGAAAACCATGCCGGGGTTGCATTTAATGCACCGATTCGGGTCGGAAACGAAACGATGCAAACAATCGGCTAGAAACGAAACGAATGCACCCAATTCACTTTTTTCGACCCAATAGTGATGTTTTGGTTCGTTTGGGTCAGTTTCGTTACTGCACCAAAAACCATGCCGGGGTTGCATTTAATGCACCAATTCCGGTCGGAAACGAAACGATGCAGGGAATCGTCCAGAAACGAAAGGAACGCACCCTATCCACTTTTTTCGACCCAATAGTGATGTTTTGGTTCGTTTGGGTCAGTTTCGTTACTGCACCTAAAACCATGCCGGGGTTGCATTTAATGCACCGATTCGGGTCGGAAACGAAACGATGCAAAGAATCGGCTAGAAACGAAACGAATGCACCCAATTCACTTTTTTGGACCCAATAGTGATGTTTTCGTTCGTTTGGGTCAGTTTCGTTACTGCACCGAAAACCATGCCGGGGTTGCATTTAATGCACCAATTCGGGTCGGAAACGAAACGATGCACGGAATCGTCCAGAAACGAAAGGAACGCACCCTATCCACTTTTTTCGACCCAATAGTGATGTTTTGGTTCGTTTGGGTCAGTTTCGTTACTGCACCTAAAACCATGCCGGGGTTGCATTTAATGCACCGATTCGGGTCGGAAACGAAACGATGCAAAGAATCGGCTAGAAACGAAACGAATGCACCCTATCCACTTTTTTGGACCCAATAGTGATGTTTTGGTTCGTTTGGGTCAGTTTCGTTACTGCACCGAAAACCATGCCGGGGTTGCATTTAATGCACCAATTCGGGTCGGAAACGAAACGATGCACGGAATCGTCCAGAAATGAAAGGAACGCACCCTATCCACTTTTTTCGACCCAATAGTGATGTTTTGGTTCGTTTGGGTCAGTTTCGTTACTGCACCGAAAACCATGCCGGGGTTGCATTTAATGCACCGATTCGGGTCGGAAACAAAACGATGCACGGGATCGGCTACAAACAAAACGAACGCACCCAATTCACTTTTTTGGACCCAATAGTGATGTTTTGGTTCGTTTGGGTCAGTTTCTTACTACACCGAAAACCATACCGGGGTTGCATTTAATGCACCGATTCGTGTTAGAAATGAAACGATGCACGGAATCGGCTACAAAAAAAACGAACGCACATAATTCAATTTTTTGGACCCAATAGTGATGTTTTGGTTCGTTTGGGTCAGTTTCGTTACTGCACCGAAAACCATGCCGGGGTTGCATTTAATGCACCGATTCGGGTCGGAAACGAAACGATGCACGGAATCGTCCAGAAACGAAAGGAACGCACCCTATCCACTTTTTTCGACCCAATAGTGATGTTTTGGTTCGTTTGGGTCAGTTTCGTTACTGCACCGAAAACCATGCCGGGGTTGCATTTAATGGACCGATTCGGGTCGGAAACGAAACGCTGCACGGAATCATCCAGAAACAAAACGAACGCACCCTATCCACTTTTTTGGACCGAATAGTGATGTTTTGGTTCGTTTGGGTCAGTTTGGTTACTGCACCGAAAACCATGCCGGGGTTGCATTTAATGCACCGATTCGGGTCGGAAACGAAACGATGCAAAGAATCGGCTAGAAACGAAACGAATGCACCCAATTCACTTTTTTGGACCCAATAGTGATGTTTTGGTTCGTTTGGGTCAGTTTCGTTACTGCACCGAAAACCATGTCGGGGTTGCATTTAATGCACCGATTCGGGTCGGAAACGAAACGCTGCACGGAATCATCCAGAAACAAAACGAACGCACCCTATCCACTTTTTTGGACCGAATAGTGATGTTTTGGTTCGTTTGGGTCAGTTTGGTTACTGCACCGAAAACCATGCCGGGGTTGCATTTAATGCACCGATTCGGGTCGGAAACGAAACGATGCAAAGAATCGGCTAGAAACGAAACGAATGCGCCCAATTCACTTTTTTGGACCCAATAGTGATGTTTTGGTTCGTTTGGGTCAGTTTCGTTACTGCACTGAAAACCATGTCGGGGTTGCATTTAATGCACCGATTCGTTTCGGAAATGAAACGATGCACGGAATCGTCCAGAAACGAAAGGAACGCACCCTATCCACTTTTTTCGACCCAATAGTGATGTTTTGGTTCGTTTGGGTCAGTTTCGTTACTGCACCTAAAACCATGCCGGGGTTGCATTTAATGCACCGATTCGGGTCGGAAACGAAACGATGCAAAGAATCGGCTAGAAACGAAACGAATGCACCCTATCCACTTTTTTGGACCCAATAGTGATGTTTTGGTTCGTTTGGGTCAGTTTCGTTACTGCACCGAAAACCATGCCGGGGTTGCATTTAATGCACCGATTCGGGTCGGAAACGAAACGATGCAAAGAATCGGCTAGAAACGAAACGAATGCACCCTATCCACTTTTTTGGACCCAATAGTGATGTTTTGGTTCGTTTGGGTCAGTTTCGTTACTGCACCGAAAACCATGCCGGGGTTGCATTTAATGCACCGATTCGGGTCGGAAACAAAACGATGCACGGGATCGGCTACAAACAAAACGAACGCACCCAATTCACTTTTTTGGACCCAATAGTGATGTTTTGGTTCGTTTGGGTCAGTTTCTTACTACACCGAAAACCATACGGGGGTTGCATTTAATGCACCGATTCGGGTTAGAAATGAAACGATGCACGGAATCGGCTACAAACAAAACGAACGCACATAATTCAATTTTTCGGACCCAATAGTGATGTTTTGGTTCATTTGGGTCAGTTTCGTTACTGCACCGAAAACCATGCCGGAGTTGCATTTAATGCACCGATTCGGGTCGGAAACGAAACGCTGCACGGAATCATCCAGAAACAAAACGAACGCACCCTATCCACTTTTTTGGACCGAATAGTGATGTTTTGGTTCGTTTGGGTCAGTTTGGTTACTGCACCGAAAACCATGCCGGGGTTGCATTTAATGCACTGATTCGGGTCGGAAACGAAACGATGCAAACAATCGGCTAGAAACGAAACGAATGCACCCAATTCACTTTTTTCGACCCAATAGTGATGTTTTGGTTCGTTTGGGTCAGTTTCGTTACTGCACCAAAAACCATGCCGGGGTTGCATTTAATGCACCAATTCGGGTCGGAAACGAAACGATGCAGGGAATCGTCCAGAAACGAAAGGAACGCACCCTATCCACTTTTTTCGACCCAATAGTGATGTTTTGGTTCGTTTGGGTCAGTTTCGTTACTGCACCTAAAACCATGCCGGGGTTGCATTTAATGCACCGATTCGGGTCGGAAACGAAACGATGCAAAGAATCGGCTAGAAACGAAACGAATGCACCCAATTCACTTTTTTGGACCCAATAGTGATGTTTTGGTTCGTTTGGGTCAGTTTCGTTACTGCACCGAAAACCATGCCGGGGTTGCATTTAATGCACCAATTCGGGTCGGAAACGAAACGATGCACGGAATCGTCCAGAAACGAAAGGAACGCACCCTATCCACTTTTTTCGACCCAATAGTGATGTTTTGGTTCGTTTGGGTCAGTTTCGTTACTGCACCTAAAACCATGCCGGGGTTGCATTTAATGCACCGATTCGGGTCGGAAACGAAACGATGCAAAGAATCGGCTAGAAACGAAACGAATGCACCCTATCCACTTTTTTGGACCCAATAGTGATGTTTTGGTTCGTTTGGGTCAGTTTCGTTACTGCACCGAAAACCATGCCGGGGTTGCATTTAATGCACCAATTCGGGTCGGAAACGAAACGATGCACGGAATCGTCCAGAAATGAAAGGAACGCACCCTATCCACTTTTTTCGACCCAATAGTGATGTTTTGGTTCGTTTGGGTCAGTTTCGTTACTGCACCGAAAACCATGCCGGGGTTGCATTTAATGCACCGATTCGGGTCGGAAACAAAACGATGCACGGGATCGGCTACAAACAAAACGAACGCACATAATTCAATTTTTTGGACCCAATAGTGATGTTTTGGTTCGTTTGGGTCAGTTTCGTTACTGCACCGAAAACCATGCCGGGGTTGCATTTAATGCACCGATTCGGGTCGGAAACGAAACGATGCACGGAATCGTCCAGAAACGAAAGGAACGCACCCTATCCACTTTTTTGGACCCAATAGTGATGTTTTGGTTCGTTTGGGTCAGTTTCGTTACTGCACCGAAAACCATGCCGGGGTTGCATTTAATGCACCGATTCGGGTCGGAAACGAAACGATGCAAAGAATCGGCTAGAAACGAAACGAATGCACCCAATTCACTTTTTTGGACCCAATAGTGATGTTTTGGTTCGTTTGGGTCAGTTTCGTTACTGCACCGAAAACCATGTCGGGGTTGCATTTAATGCACCGATTCGGGTCGGAAACGAAACGCTGCACGGAATCATCCAGAAACAAAACGAACGCACCCTATCCTCTTTTTTCGACCGAATAGTGATGTTTTGGTTCGTTTGGGTCAGTTTGGTTACTGCACCGAAAACCATGCCGGGGTTGCATTTAATGCACCGATTCGGGTCGGAAACGAAACGATGCAAAGAATCGGCTAGAAACGAAACGAATGCACCCAATTCACTTTTTTCGACCCAATAGTGATGTTTTGGTTCGTTTGGGTCAGTTTCGTAACTGCACCAAAAACCATGCCGGGGTTGCATTTAATGCACCAATTCGGGTCGGAAACGAAACGATGCAGGGAATCGTCCAGAAACAAAAGGAACGCACCCTATCCACTTTTTTCGACCCAATAGTGATGTTTTGGTTCGTTTGGGTCAGTTTCGTTACTGCACCTAAAACCATGCCGGGGTTGCATTTAATGCACCGATTCGGGTCGGAAACGAAACGATGCAAAGAATCGGCTAGAAACGAAACGAATGCACCCAATTCACTTTTTTGGACCCAATAGTGATGTTTTGGTTCGTTTGGGTCAGTTTCGTTACTGCACCGAAAACCATGCCGGGGTTGCATTTAATGCACCAATTCGGGTCGGAAACGAAACGATGCACGGAATCGTCCAGAAACGAAAGGAACGCACCCTATCCACTTTTTTCGACCCAATAGTGATGTTTTGGTTCGTTTGGGTCAGTTTCGTTACTGCACCTAAAACCATGCCGGGGTTGCATTTAATGCACCGATTCGGGTCGGAAACGAAACGATGCAAAGAATCGGCTAGAAACGAAACGAATGCACCCTATCCACTTTTTTGGACCCAATAGTGATGTTTTGGTTCGTTTGGGTCAGTTTCGTTACTGCACCGAAAACCATGCCGGGGTTGCATTTAATGCACCAATTCGGGTCGGAAACGAAACGATGCACGGAATCGTCCAGAAATGAAAGGAACGCACCCTATCCACTTATTTCGACCCAATAGTGATGTTTTGGTTCGTTTGGGTCAGTTTCGTTACTGCACCGAAAACCATGCCGGGGTTGCATTTAATGCACCGATTCGGGTCGGAAACAAAAAGATGCACGGGATCGGCTACAAACAAAACGAACGCACATAATTCAATTTTTTGGACCCAATAGTGATGTTTTGGTTCGTTTGGGTCAGTTTCGTTACTGCACCGAAAACCATGCCGGGGTTGCATTTAATGCACCGATTCGGGTCGGAAACGAAACGATGCACGGAATCGTCCAGAAACGAAAGGAACGCACCCTATCCACTTTTTTCGACCCAATAGTGATGTTTTGGTTCGTTTGGGTCAGTTTCGTTACTGCACCGAAAACCATGCCGGGGTTGCATTTAATGCACCGATTCGGGTCGGAAACAAAACGATGCACGGGATCGGCTACAAACAAAACGAACGCACATAATTCAATTTTTTGGACCCAATAGTGATGTTTTGGTTCGTTTGGGTCAGTTTCGTTACTGCACCGAAAACCATGCCGGGGTTGCATTTAATGCACCGATTCGGGTCGGAAACGAAACGATGCACGGAATCGTCCAGAAACGAAAGGAACGCACCCTATCCACTTTTTTGGACCCAATAGTGATGTTTTGGTTCGTTTGGGTCAGTTTCGTTACTGCACCGAAAACCATGCCGGGGTTGCATTTAATGCACCGATTCGGGTCGGAAACGAAACGCTGCACGGAATCATCCAGAAACAAAACGAACGCACCCTATCCACTTTTTTGGACCGAATAGTGATGTTTTGGTTCGTTTGGGTCAGTTTGGTTACTGCACCGAAAACCATGCCGGGGTTGCATTTAATGCACCGATTCGGGTCGGAAACGAAACGATGCACGGAATCATCCAGAAACGAAACGAACGCACCCTATCCACTTTTTTGGACCCAATAGTGATGTTTTGGTTCGTTTGGGTCAGTTTCGTTACTGCACCGAAAACCATGTCGGGGTTGCATTTAATGCACCGATTCGGGTCGGAAATGAAACGATGCACGGAATCGTCCAGAAACGAAAGGAACGCACCCTATCCACTTTTTTCGACCCAATAGTGATGTTTTGGTTCGTTTGGGTTAGTTTCGTTACTGCACCTAAAACCATGCCGGGGTTACATTTAATGCACCGATTCGGGTCGGAAACGAAACGATGCAAAGAATCGGCTAGAAACGAAACGAATGCACCCTATCCACTTTTTTGGACCCAATAGTGATGTTTTGGTTCGTTTGGGTCAGTTTCGTTACTGCACCGAAAACCATGCCGGGGTTGCATTTAATGCACCAATTCGGGTCGGAAACGAAACGATGCACGGAATCGTCCAGAAATGAAAGGAACGCACCCTATCCACTTTTTTCGACCCAATAGTGATGTTTTGGTTCGTTTGGGTCAGTTTCGTTACTGCACCGAAAACCATGCCGGGGTTGCATTTAATGCACCGATTCGGGTCGGAAACAAAACGATGCACGGGATCGGCTACAAACAAAACGAACGCACCCAATTCACTTTTTCGGACCCAATAGTGATGTTTTGGTTCGTTTGGGTCAGTTTCTTACTACACCGAAAACCATACCGGGGTTGCATTTAATGCACCGATTCGGGTCGGAAACGAAACGATGCACGGAATCGGCTACAAAAAAACGAACGCACATAATTCAATTTTTTGGACCCAATAGTGATGTTTTGGTTCGTTTGGGTCAGTTTCGTTACTGCACCGAAAACCATGCCGGGGTTGCATTTAATGCACCGATTCGGGTCGGAAACGAAACGATGCACGGAATCGTCCAGAAACGAAAGGAACGCACCCTATCCACTTTTTTCGACCCAATAGTGATGTTTTGGTTCGTTTGGGTCAGTTTCGTTACTGCACCGAAAACCATGCCGGGGTTGCATTTAATGCACCGATTCGGGTCGGAAACGAAACGCTCCACGGAATCATCCAGAAGCGAAACGAACGCACCCTATCCACTTTTTTGGACCCAATAGTGATGTTTTGGTTCGTTTGGGTCAGTTTGGTTACTGCACCGAAAACCATGCCGGGGTTACATTTAATGCACCGATTCGGGTCAGAAACGAAACGATGCAAAGAATCGGCTAGAAACGAAACGAATGCACCCAATTCACTTTTTTGGACCGAATAGTGATGTTTTGGTTCGTTTGGGTCAGTTTCGTTACTGCACCGAAAACCATGCCGGGGTTGCATTTAATGCACCGATTCGGGTCAGAAACGAAACGATGCACGGGATCGGCTACAAACAAAACGAACGCACCCAATTCACTTTTTTGTACCCAATAGTGATGTTTTGGTTCGTTTGGGTCAGTTTCTTACTACACCGAAAACCATACCGGGGTTGCATTTAATGCACCGATTCGGGTTAGAAATGAAACGATGCACGGAATCGGCTACAAACAAAACGAACGCACATAATTCAATTTTTCGGACCCAATAGTGATGTTTTGGTTCGTTTGGGTCAGTTTCGTTACTGCACCGAAAACCATGCCGGAGTTACATTTAATGCACCGATTCGGGTCGGAAACGAAACGCTGCACGGAATCATCCAGAAACAAAACAAACGCACCCTATCCACTTTTTTGGACCGAATAGTGATGTTTTGGTTCGTTTGGGTCAGTTTGGTTACTGCACCGAAAACCATGCCGGGGTTGCATTTAATGCACCGATTCGGGTCGGAAACGAAACGATGCAAAGAATCGGCTAGAAACGAAACGAATGCACCCAATTCACTTTTTTGGACCCAATAGTGATGTTTTGGTTCGTTTGGGTCAGTTTCGTTACTGCACCGAAAACCATGTCGGGGTTGCATTTAATGCACCGATTCGGGTCGGAAACGAAACGATGCACGGAATCGGCTACAAAAAAACGAACGCACATAATTCAATTTTTTGGACCCAATAGTGATGTTTTGGTTCGTTTGGGTCAGTTTCGTTACTGCACCGAAAACCATGCCGGGGTTGCATTTAATGCACCGATTCGGGTCGGAAACGAAACGATGCACGGAATCGTCCAGAAACGAAAGGAACGCACCCTATCCACTTTTTTCGACCCAATAGTGATGTTTTGGTTCGTTTGGGTCAGTTTCGTTACTGCACCGAAAACCATGCCGGGGTTGCATTTAATGCACCGATTCGGGTCGGAAACGAAACGCTGCACGGAATCATCCAGAAACAAAACGAACGCACCCTATCCACTTTTTTGGACCGAATGGTGATGTTTTGGTTCGTTTGGGTCAGTTTGGTTACTGCACCGAAAACCATGCCGGGGTTGCATTTAATGCACCGATTCGGGTCGGAAACGAAACGATGCAAAGAATCAGCTAGAAACGAAACGAATGCACCCTATCCACTTTTTTGGACCCAATAGTGATGTTTTGGTTCGTTTGGGTCAGTTTCGTTACTGCACCGAAAACCATGCCGGGGTTGCATTTAATGCACCAATTCGGGTCGGAAACGAAACGATGCACGGAATCGTCCAGAAATGAAAGGAACGCACCCTATCCACTTTTTTCGACCCAATAGTGATGTTTTGGTTCGTTTGGGTCAGTTTCGTTACTGCACCGAAAACCATGCCGGGGTTGCATTTAATGCACCGATTCGGGTCGGAAACAAAACGATGCACGGGATCGGCTACAAACAAAACGAACGCACCCAATTCACTTTTTCGGACCCAATAGTGATGTTTTGGTTCGTTTGGGTCAGTTTCTTACTACACCGAAAACCATACCGGGGTTGCATTTAATGCACCGATTCGGGTCGGAAACGAAACGATGCACGGAATCGGCTACAAAAAAACGAACGCACATAATTCAATTTTTTGGACCCAATAGTGATGTTTTGGTTCGTTTGGGTCAGTTTCGTTACTGCACCGAAAACCATGCCGGGGTTGCATTTAATGCACCGATTCGGGTCGGAAACGAAACGATGCACGGAATCGTCCAGAAACGAAAGGAACGCACCCTATCCACTTTTTTCGACCCAATAGTGATGTTTTGGTTCGTTTGGGTCAGTTTCGTTACTGCACCGAAAACCATGCCGGGGTTGCATTTAATGCACCGATTCGGGTCGGAAACGAAACGCTGCACGGAATCATCCAGAAACGAAACGAACGCACCCTATCCACTTTTTTGGACCCAATAGTGATGTTTTGGTTCGTTTGGGTCAGTTTGGTTACTGCACCGAAAACCATGCCGGGGTTACATTAAATGCACCGATTCGGGTCAGAAACGAAACGATGCAAAGAATCGGCTAGAAACGAAACGAATGCACCCAATTCACTTTTTTGGACCGAATAGTGATGTTTTGGTTCGTTTGGGTCAGTTTCGTTACTGCACCGAAAACCATGCCGGGGTTGCATTTAATGCACCGATTCGGGTCAGAAACGAAACGATGCACGGGATCGGCTACAAACAAAACGAACGCACCCAATTCACTTTTTTGTACCCAATAGTGATGTTTTGGTTCGTTTGGGTCAGTTTCTTACTACACCGAAAACCATACCGGGGTTGCATTTAATGCACCGATTCGGGTTAGAAATGAAACGATGCACGGAATCGGCTACAAACAAAACGAACGCACATAATTCAATTTTTCGGACCCAATAGTGATGTTTTGGTTCGTTTGGGTCAGTTTCGTTACTGCACCGAAAACCATGCCGGAGTTGCATTTAATGCACCGATTCGGGTCGGAAACGAAACGCTGCACGGAATCATCCAGAAACAAAACAAACGCAACCTATCCACTTTTTTGGACCGAATAGTGATGTTTTGGTTCGTTTGGGTCAGTTTGGTTACTGCACCGAAAACCATGCCGGGGTTGCATTTAATGCACCGATTCGGGTCGGAAACGAAACGATGCAAAGAATCGGCTAGAAACGAAACGAATGCACCCAATTCACTTTTTTGGACCCAATAGTGATGTTTTGGTTCGTTTGGGTCAGTTTCGTTACTGCACCGAAAACCATGTCGGGGTTGCATTTAATGCACCGATTCGGGTCGGTAACGAAACGATGCACGGAATCATCCAGAAACAAAACGAACGCACCCTATCCACTTTTTTGGACCGAATAGTGATGTTTTGGTTCGTTTGGGTCAGTTTGGTTACTGCACCGAAAACCATGCCGGGGTTGCATTTAATGCACCGATTCGGGTCGGAAACGAAACGATGCACGGAATCGTCTATAAATGAAAGGAGCGCACCCTATCCACTTTTTTGGACCGAATAGTGATGTTTTGGTTCGTTTGGGTCAGTTTGGTTACTGCACCGAAAACCATGCCGGGGTTGCATTTAATGCACCGATTCGGGTCGGAAACGAAACGATGCAAAGAATCGGCTAGAAACGAAACGACTGCACCCAATTCACTTTTTTGGACCCAATAGTGATGTTTTGGTTCGTTTGGGTCAGTTTCGTTACTGCACCGAAAACCATGCCGGGGTTGCATTTAATGCACCAATTCGGGTCGGAAACGAAACGATGCACGGAATCGTCCAGAAACGAAAGGAACGCACCCTATCCACTTTTTTCGACCCAATAGTGATGTTTTGATTCGTTTGGGTCAGTTTCGTTACTGCACCGAAAACCATGCCGGGGTTGCATTTAATGCACCGATTCGGGTCGGAAACGAAACGATGCACGGGATCGGCTACAAACAAAATGAACGCACCCAATTCACTATTTTGGACCCAATAGTGATGTTTTGGTTCGTTTGGGTCAGTTTCTTACTACACCGAAAACCATACCGGGGTTGCATTTAATGCACCGATTCGGGTTAGAAATGAAACGATGCACGGAATCGGCTACAAACAAAACGAACGCACATAATTCAATTTTTCGGACCCAATAGTGATGTTTTGGTTCGTTTGGGTCAGTTTCGTTACTGCACCGAAAACCATGCCGGAGTTGCATTTAATGCACCGATTCGGGTCGGAAACGAAACGCTGCACGGAATCATCCAGAAACAAAACGAACGCACCCTATCCACTTTTTTGGACCGAATAGTGATGTTTTGGTTCGTTTGGGTCAGTTTGGTTACTGCACCGAAAACCATGCCGGGGTTGCATTTAATGCACCGATTCGGGTCGGAAACGAAACGATGCAAAGAATCGGCTAGAAACGAAACGAATGCACCCAATTCACTTTTTTGGACCCAATAGTGATGTTTTGGTTCGTTTGGGTCAGTTTCGTTACTGCACCGAAAACCATGTCGGGGTTGCATTTAATGCACCGATTCGGGTCGGTAACGAAACGATGCACGGAATCATCCAGAAACAAAACGAACGCACCCTATCCACTTTTTTGGACCGAATAGTGATGTTTTGGTTCGTTTGGGTCAGTTTGGTTACTGCACCGAAAACCATGCCGGGGTTGCATCTAATGCACCGATTCGGGTCGGAAACGAAACGATGCACGGAATCGTCTATAAATGAAAGGAGCGCACCCTATCCACTTTTTTGGACCGAATAGTGATGTTTTGGTTCGTTTGGGTCAGTTTGGTTAATGCACCGAAAACCATGCCGGGGTTGCATTTAATGCACCAATTCGGGTCGGAAACGAAACGATGCACGGAATCGTCCAGAAACGAAAGGAACGCACCCTATCCACTTTTTTCGACCCAATAGTGATGTTTTGATTCGTTTGGGTCAGTTTCGTTACTGCACCGAAAACCATGCCGGGGTTGCATTTAATGCACCGATTCGGGTCGGAAACGAAACGATGCACGGGATCGGCTACAAACAAAATGAACGCACCCAATTCACTATTTTGGACCCAATAGTGATGTTTTGGTTCGTTTGGGTCAGTTTCTTACTACACCGAAAACCATACCGGGGTTGCATTTAATGCACCGATTCGGGTTAGAAATAAAACGATGCACGGAATCGGCTACAAACAAAACGAACGCACATAATTCAATTTTTCGGACCCAATAGTGATGTTTTGGTTCGTTTGGGTCAGTTTCGTTACTGCACCGAAAACCATGCCGGAGTTGCATTTAATGCACCGATTCGGGTCGGAAACGAAACGCTGCACGGAATCATCCAGAAACAAAACGAACGCACCCTATCCACTTTTTTGGACCGAATAGTGATGTTTTGGTTCGTTTGGGTCAGTTTGGTTACTGCACCGAAAACCATGCCGGGGTTGCATTTAATGCACCGATTCGGGTCGGAAACGAAACGATGCAAAGAATCGGCTAGAAACGAAACGAATGCACCCAATTCACTTTTTTGGACCCAATAGTGATGTTTTGGTTCGTTTGGGTCAGTTTCGTTACTGCACCGAAAACCATGTCGGGGTTGCATTTAATGCACCGATTCGGGTCGGTAACGAAACGATGCACGGAATCATCCAGAAACAAAACGAACGCACCCTATCCACTTTTTTGGACCGAATAGTGATGTTTTGGTTCGTTTGGGTCAGTTTGGTTACTGCACCGAAAACCATGCCGGGGTTGCATCTAATGCACCGATTCGGGTCGGAAACGAAACGATGCACGGAATCGTCTATAAATGAAAGGAGCGCACCCTATCCACTTTTTTGGACCGAATAGTGATGTTTTGGTTCGTTTGGGTCAGTTTGGTTAATGCACCGAAAACCATGCCGGGGTTGCATTTAATGCACCGATTCGGGTCGGAAACGAAACGATGCAAAGAATCGGCTAGAAACGAAACGACTGCACCCAATTCACTTTTTTGGACCCAATAGTGATGTTTTGGTTCGTTTGGGTCAGTTTCGTTACTGCACCGAAAACCATGCCGGGGTTGCATTTAATGCACCAATTCGGGTCGGAAACGAAACGATGCACGGAATCGTCCAGAAACGAAAGGAACGCACCCTATCCACTTTTTTCGACCCAATAGTGATGTTTTGGTTCGTTTGGGTCAGTTTCGTTACTGCACCTAAAACCATGCCGGGGTTGCATTTAATGCACCGATTCGGGTCGGAAACGAAACGATGCAAAGAATCGGCTAGAAACGAAACGAATGCACCCTATCCACTTTTTTGGACCCAATAGTGATGTTTTGGTTCGTTTGGGTCAGTTTCGTTACTGCACCGAAAACCATGCCGGGGTTGCATTTAATGCACCAATTCGGGTCGGAAACGAAACGATGCACGGAATCGTCCAGAAATGAAAGGAACGCACCCTATCCACTTTTTTCGACCCAATAGTGATGTTTTGGTTCGTTTGGGTCAGTTTCGTTACTGCACCGAAAACCATGCCGGGGTTGCATTTAATGCACCGATTCGGGTCGGAAACAAAAAGATGCACGGGATCGGCTACAAACAAAACGAACGCACATAATTCAATTTTTTGGACCCAATAGTGATGTTTTGGTTCGTTTGGGTCAGTTTCGTTACTGCACCGAAAACCATGCCGGGGTTGCATTTAATGCACCAATTCGGGTCGGAAACGAAACGATGCACGGAATCGTCCAGAAACGAAAGGAACGCACCCTATCCACTTTTTTCGACCCAATAGTGATGTTTTGGTTCGTTTGGGTCAGTTTCGTTACTGCACCTAAAACCATGCCGGGGTTGCATTTAATGCACCGATTCGGGTCGGAAACGAAACGATGCAAAGAATCGGCTAGAAACGAAACGAATGCACCCTATCCACTTTTTTGGACCCAATAGTGATGTTTTGGTTCGTTTGGGTCAGTTTCGTTACTGCACCGAAAACCATGCCGGGGTTGCATTTAATGCACCAATTCGGGTCGGAAACGAAACGATGCACGGAATCGTCCAGAAATGAAAGGAACGCACCCTATCCACTTTTTTCGACCCAATAGTGATGTTTTGGTTCGTTTGGGTCAGTTTCGTTACTGCACCGAAAACCATGCCGGGGTTGCATTTAATGCACCGATTCGGGTCGGAAACAAAAAGATGCACGGGATCGGCTACAAACAAAACGAACGCACATAATTCAATTTTTTGGACCCAATAGTGATGTTTTGGTTCGTTTGGGTCAGTTTCGTTACTGCACCGAAAACCATGCCGGGGTTGCATTTAATGCACCGATTCGGGTCGGAAACGAAACGATGCACGGGATCGGCTACAAACAAAACGAACGCACCCAATTCACTTTTTTGTACCCAATAGTGATGTTTTGGTTCGTTTGGGTCAGTTTCTTACTACACCGAAAACCATACCGGGGTTGCATTTAATGCACCGATTCGGGTTAGAAATGAAACGATGCACGGAATCGGCTACAAACAAAACGAACGCACATAATTCAATTTTTCGGACCCAATAGTGATGTTTTGGTTCGTTTGGGTCAGTTTCGTTACTGCACCGAAAACCATGCCGGAGTTGCATTTAATGCACCGATTCGGGTCGGCAACGAAACGCTGCACGGAATCATCCAGAAACAAAACAAACGCACCCTATCCACTTTTTTGGACCGAATAGTGATGTTTTGGTTCGTTTGGGTCAGTTTGGTTACTGCACCGAAAACCATGCCGGGGTTGCATTTAATGCACCGATTCGGGTCGGAAACGAAACGATGCAAAGAATCGGCTAGAAACGAAACGAATGCACCCAATTCACTTTTTTGGACCCAATAGTGATGTTTTGGTTCGTTTGGGTCAGTTTCGTTACTGCACCGAAAACCATGTCGGGGTTGCATTTAATGCACCGATTCGGGTCGGAAACGAAACGATGCACGGAATCGGCTACAAAAAAACGAACGCACATAATTCAATTTTTTGGACCCAATAGTGATGTTTTGGTTCGTTTGGGTCAGTTTCGTTACTGCACCGAAAACCATGCCGGGGTTGCATTTAATGCACCGATTCGGGTCGGAAACGAAACGATGCACGGAATCGTCCAGAAACGAAAGGAACGCACCCTATCCACTTTTTTCGACCCAATAGTGATGTTTTGGTTCGTTTGGGTCAGTTTCGTTACTGCACCGAAAACCATGCCGGGGTTGCATTTAATGCACCGATTCGGGTCGGAAACGAAACGCTGCACGGAATCATCCAGAAACAAAACGAACGCACCCTATCCACTTTTTTGGACCGAATAGTGATGTTTTGGTTCGTTTGGGTCAGTTTGGTTACTGCACCGAAAACCATGCCGGGGTTGCATTTAATGCACCGATTCGGGTCGGAAACGAAACGATGCAAAGAATCGGCTAGAAACGAAACGAATGCACCCTATCCACTTTTTTGGACCCAATAGTGATGTTTTGGTTCGTTTGGGTCAGTTTCGTTACTGCACCGAAAACCATGCCGGGGTTGCATTTAATGCACCAATTCGGGTCGGAAACGAAACGATGCACGGAATCGTCCAGAAATGAAAGGAACGCACCCTATCCACTTTTTTCGACCCAATAGTGATGTTTTGGTTCGTTTGGGTCAGTTTCGTTACTGCACCGAAAACCATGCCGGGGTTGCATTTAATGCACCGATTCGGGTCGGAAACAAAACGATGCACGGGATCGGCTACAAACAAAACGAACGCACCCAATTCACTTTTTCGGACCCAATAGTGATGTTTTGGTTCGTTTGGGTCAGTTTCTTACTACACCGAAAACCATACCGGGGTTGCATTTAATGCACCGATTCGGGTCGGAAACGAAACGATGCACGGAATCGGCTACAAAAAAAACGAACGCACATAATTCAATTTTTCGGACCCAATAGTGATGTTTTGGTTCGTTTGGGTCAGTTTCGTTACTGCACCGAAAACCATGCCGGAGTTGCATTTAATGCACCGATTCGGGTCGGAAACGAAACGCTGCACGGAATCATCCAGAAACAAAACGAACGCACCCTATCCACTTTTTTGGACCGAATAGTGATGTTTTGGTTCGTTTGGGTCAGTTTGGTTACTGCACCGAAAACCATGCCGGGGTTGCATTTAATGCACCGATTCGGGTCGGAAACGAAACGATGCAAAGAATCGGCTAGAAACGAAACGAATGCACCCAATTCACTTTTTTGGACCCAATAGTGATGTTTTGGTTCGTTTGGGTCAGTTTCGTTACTGCACCGAAAACCATGTCGGGGTTGCATTTAATGCACCGATTCGGGTCGGTAACGAAACGATGCACGGAATCATCCAGAAACAAAACGAACGCACCCTATCCACTTTTTTGGACCGAATAGTGATGTTTTGGTTCGTTTGGGTCAGTTTGGTTACTGCACCGAAAACCATGCCGGGGTTGCATCTAATGCACCGATTCGGGTCGGAAACGAAACGATGCACGGAATCGTCTATAAATGAAAGGAGCGCACCCTATCCACTTTTTTGGACCGAATAGTGATGTTTTGGTTCGTTTGGGTCAGTTTGGTTAATGCACCGAAAACCATGCCGGGGTTGCATTTAATGCACCGATTCGGGTCGGAAACGAAACGATGCAAAGAATCGGCTAGAAACGAAACGACTGCACCCAATTCACTTTTTTGGACCCAATAGTGATGTTTTGGTTCGTTTGGGTCAGTTTCGTTACTGCACCGAAAACCATGCCGGGGTTGCATTTAATGCACCAATTCGGGTCGGAAACGAAACGATGCACGGAATCGTCCAGAAACGAAAGGAACGCACCCTATCCACTTTTTTCGACCCAATAGTGATGTTTTGGTTCGTTTGGGTCAGTTTCGTTACTGCACCTAAAACCATGCCGGGGTTGCATTTAATGCACCGATTCGGGTCGGAAACGAAACGATGCAAAGAATCGGCTAGAAACGAAACGAATGCACCCTATCCACTTTTTTGGACCCAATAGTGATGTTTTGGTTCGTTTGGGTCAGTTTCGTTACTGCACCGAAAACCATGCCGGGGTTGCATTTAATGCACCAATTCGGGTCGGAAACGAAACGATGCACGGAATCGTCCAAAAATGAAAGGAACGCACCCTATCCACTTTTTTCGACCCAATAGTGATGTTTTGGTTCGTTTGGGTCAGTTTCGTTACTGCACCGAAAACCATGCCGGGGTTGCATTTAATGCACCGATTCGGGTCGGAAACAAAAAGATGCACGGGATCGGCTACAAACAAAACGAACGCACATAATTCAATTTTTTGGACCCAATAGTGATGTTTTGGTTCGTTTGGGTCAGTTTCGTTACTGCACCGAAAACCATGCCGGGGTTGCATTTAATGCACCAATTCGGGTCGGAAACGAAACGATGCACGGAATCGTCCAGAAACGAAAGGAACGCACCCTATCCACTTTTTTCGACCCAATAGTGATGTTTTGGTTCGTTTGGGTCAGTTTCGTTACTGCACCTAAAACCATTCCGGGGTTGCATTTAATGCACCGATTCGGGTCGGAAACGAAACGATGCAAAGAATCGGCTAGAAACGAAACGAATGCACCCTATCCACTTTTTTGGACCCAATAGTGATGTTTTGGTTCGTTTGGGTCAGTTTCGTTACTGCACCGAAAACCATGCCGGGGTTGCATTTAATGCACCAATTCGGGTCGGAAACGAAACGATGCACGGAATCGTCCAGAAATGAAAGGAACGCACCCTATCCACTTTTTTCGACCCAATAGTGATGTTTTGGTTCGTTTGGGTCAGTTTCGTTACTGCACCGAAAACCATGCCGGGGTTGCATTTAATGCACCGATTCGGGTCGGAAACAAAAAGATGCACGGGATCGGCTACAAACAAAACGAACGCACATAATTCAATTTTTTGGACCCAATAGTGATGTTTTGGTTCGTTTGGGTCAGTTTCGTTACTGCACCGAAAACCATGCCGGGGTTGCATTTAATGCACCGATTCGGGTCGGAAACGAAACGATGCACGGGATCGGCTACAAACAAAACGAACGCACCCAATTCACTTTTTTGTACCCAATAGTGATGTTTTGGTTCGTTTGGGTCAGTTTCTTACTACACCGAAAACCATACCGGGGTTGCATTTAATGCACCGATTCGGGTTAGAAATGAAACGATGCACGGAATCGGCTACAAACAAAACGAACGCACATAATTCAATTTTTCGGACCCAATAGTGATGTTTTGGTTCGTTTGGGTCAGTTTCGTTACTGCACCGAAAACCATGCCGGAGTTGCATTTAATGCACCGATTCGGGTCGGAAACGAAACGCTGCACGGAATCATCCAGAAACAAAACAAACGCACCCTATCCACTTTTTTGGACCGAATAGTGATGTTTTGGTTCGTTTGGGTCAGTTTGGTTACTGCACCGAAAACCATGCCGGGGTTGCATTTAATGCACCGATTCGGGTCGGAAACGAAACGATGCAAAGAATCGGCTAGAAACGAAACGAATGCACCCAATTCACTTTTTTGGACCCAATAGTGATGTTTTGGTTCGTTTGGGTCAGTTTCGTTACTGCACCGAAAACCATGTCGGGGTTGCATTTAATGCACCGATTCGGGTCGGAAACGAAACGATGCACGGAATCGGCTACAAAAAAACGAACGCACATAATTCAATTTTTTGGACCCAATAGTGATGTTTTGGTTCGTTTGGGTCAGTTTCGTTACTGCACCGAAAACCATGCCGGGGTTGCATTTAATGCACCGATTCGGGTCGGAAACGAAACGATGCACGGAATCGTCCAGAAACGAAAGGAACGCACCCTATCCACTTTTTTCGACCCAATAGTGATGTTTTGGTTCGTTTGGGTCAGTTTCGTTACTGCACCGAAAACCATGCCGGGGTTGCATTTAATGCACCGATTCGGGTCGGAAACGAAACGCTGCACGGAATCATCCAGAAACAAAACGAACGCACCCTATCCACTTTTTTGGACCGAATAGTGATGTTTTGGTTCGTTTGGGTCAGTTTGGTTACTGCACCGAAAACCATGCCGGGGTTGCATTTAATGCACCGATTCGGGTCGGAAACGAAACGATGCAAAGAATCGGCTAGAAACGAAACGAATGCACCCTATCCACTTTTTTGGACCCAATAGTGATGTTTTGGTTCGTTTGGGTCAGTTTCGTTACTGCACCGAAAACCATGCCGGGGTTGCATTTAATGCACCAATTCGGGTCGGAAACGAAACGATGCACGGAATCGTCCAGAAATGAAAGGAACGCACCCTATCCACTTTTTTCGACCCAATAGTGATGTTTTGGTTCGTTTGGGTCAGTTTCGTTACTGCACCGAAAACCATGCCGGGGTTGCATTTAATGCACCGATTCGGGTCGGAAACAAAACGATGCACGGGATCGGCTACAAACAAAACGAACGCACCCAATTCACTTTTTCGGACCCAATAGTGATGTTTTGGTTCGTTTGGGTCAGTTTCTTACTACACCGAAAACCATACCGGGGTTGCATTTAATGCACCGATTCGGGTCGGAAACGAAACGATGCACGGAATCGGCTACAAAAAAACGAACGCACATAATTCAATTTTTTGGACCCAATAGTGATGTTTTGGTTCGTTTGGGTCAGTTTCGTTACTGCACCGAAAACCATGCCGGGGTTGCATTTAATGCACCGATTCGGGTCGGAAACGAAACGATGCACGGAATCGTCCAGAAACGAAAGGAACGCACCCTATCCACTTTTTTCGACCCAATAGTGATGTTTTGGTTCGTTTGGGTCAGTTTCGTTACTGCACCGAAAACCATGCCGGGGTTGCATTTAATGCACCGATTCGGGTCGGAAACGAAACGCTGCACGGAATCATCCAGAAACGAAACGAACGCACCCTATCCAATTTTTTGGACCCAATAGTGATGTTTTGGTTCGTTTGGGTCAGTTTGGTTACTGCACCGAAAACCATGCCGGGGTTACATTAAATGCACCGATTCGGGTCAGAAACGAAACGATGCAAAGAATCGGCTAGAAACGAAACGAATGCACCCAATTCACTTTTTTGGACCGAATAGTGATGTTTTGGTTCGTTTGGGTCAGTTTCGTTACTGCACCGAAAACCATGCCGGGGTTGCATTTAATGCACCGATTCGGGTCAGAAACGAAACGATGCACGGGATCGGCTACAAACAAAACGAACGCACCCAATTCACTTTTTTGTACCCAATAGTGATGTTTTGGTTCGTTTGGGTCAGTTTCTTACTACACCGAAAACCATACCGGGGTTGCATTTAATGCACCGATTCGGGTTAGAAATGAAACGATGCACGGAATCGGCTACAAACAAAACGAACGCACATAATTCAATTTTTCGGACCCAATAGTGATGTTTTGGTTCGTTTGGGTCAGTTTCGTTACTGCACCGAAAACCATGCCAGAGTTGCATTTAATGCACCGATTCGGGTCGGAAACGAAACGCTGCACGGAATCATCCAGAAACAAAACAAACGCAACCTATCCACTTTTTTGGACCGAATAGTGATGTTTTGGTTCGTTTGGGTCAGTTTGGTTACTGCACCGAAAACCATGCCGGGGTTGCATTTAATGCACCGATTCGGGTCGGAAACGAAACGATGCAAAGAATCGGCTAGAAACGAAACGAATGCACCCAATTCACTTTTTTGGACCCAATAGTGATGTTTTGGTTCGTTTGGGTCAGTTTCGTTACTGCACCGAAAACCATGTCGGGGTTGCATTTAATGCACCGATTCGGGTCGGTAACGAAACGATGCACGGAATCATCCAGAAACAAAACGAACGCACCCTATCCACTTTTTTGGACCGAATAGTGATGTTTTGGTTCGTTTGGGTCAGTTTGGTTACTGCACCGAAAACCATGCCGGGGTTGCATTTAATGCACCGATTCGGGTCGGAAACGAAACGATGCACGGAATCGTCTATAAATGAAAGGAGCGCACCCTATCCACTTTTTTGGACCGAATAGTGATGTTTTGGTTCGTTTGGGTCAGTTTGGTTACTGCACCGAAAACCATGCCGGGGTTGCATTTAATGCACCGATTCGGGTCGGAAACGAAACGATGCAAAGAATCGGCTAGAAACGAAACGACTGCACCCAATTCACTTTTTTGGACCCAATAGTGATGTTTTGGTTCGTTTGGGTCAGTTTCGTTACTGCACCGAAAACCATGCCGGGGTTGCATTTAATGCACCAATTCGGGTCGGAAACGAAACGATGCACGGAATCGTCCAGAAACGAAAGGAACGCACCCTATCCACTTTTTTCGACCCAATAGTGATGTTTTGATTCGTTTGGGTCAGTTTCGTTACTGCACCGAAAACCATGCCGGGGTTGCATTTAATGCACCGATTCGGGTCGGAAACGAAACGATGCACGGGATCGGCTACAAACAAAATGAACGCACCCAATTCACTATTTTGGACCCAATAGTGATGTTTTGGTTCGTTTGGGTCAGTTTCTTACTACACCGAAAACCATACCGGGGTTGCATTTAATGCACCGATTCGGGTTAGAAATGAAACGATGCACGGAATCGGCTACAAACAAAACGAACGCACATAATTCAATTTTTCGGACCCAATAGTGATGTTTTCGTTCGTTTGGGTCAGTTTCGTTACTGCACCGAAAACCATGCCGGAGTTGCATTTAATGCACCGATTCGGGTCGGAAACGAAACGCTGCACGGAATCATCCAGAAACAAAACGAACGCACCCTATCCACTTTTTTGGACCGAATAGTGATGTTTTGGTTCGTTTGGGTCAGTTTGGTTACTGCACCGAAAACCATGCCGGGGTTGCATTTAATGCACCGATTCGGGTCGGAAACGAAACGATGCAAAGAATCGGCTAGAAACGAAACGAATGCACCCAATTCACTTTTTTGGACCCAATAGTGATGTTTTGGTTCGTTTGGGTCAGTTTCGTTACTGCACCGAAAACCATGTCGGGGTTGCATTTAATGCACCGATTCGGGTCGGTAACGAAACGATGCACGGAATCATCCAGAAACAAAACGAACGCACCCTATCCACTATTTTGGACCGAATAGTGATGTTTTGGTTCGTTTGGGTCAGTTTGGTTACTGCACCGAAAACCATGCCGGGGTTGCATCTAATGCACCGATTCGGGTCGGAAACGAAACGATGCACGGAATCGTCTATAAATGAAAGGAGCGCACCCTATCCACTTTTTTGGACCGAATAGTGATGTTTTGGTTCGTTTGGGTCAGTTTGGTTAATGCACCGAAAACCATGCCGGGGTTGCATTTAATGCACCGATTCGGGTCGGAAACGAAACGATGCAAAGAATCGGCTAGAAACGAAACGACTGCACCCAATTCACTTTTTTGGACCCAATAGTGATGTTTTGGTTCGTTTGGGTCAGTTTCGTTACTGCACCGAAAACCATGCCGGGGTTGCATTTAATGCACCAATTCGGGTCGGAAACGAAACGATGCACGGAATCGTCCAGAAACGAAAGGAACGCACCCTATCCACTTTTTTCGACCCAATAGTGATGTTTTGGTTCGTTTGGGTCAGTTTCGTTACTGCACCTAAAACCATGCCGGGGTTGCATTTAATGCACCGATTCGGGTCGGAAACGAAACGATGCAAAGAATCGGCTAGAAACGAAACGAATGCACCCTATCCACTTTTTTGGACCCAATAGTGATGTTTTGGTTCGTTTGGGTCAGTTTCGTTACTGCACCGAAAACCATGCCGGGGTTGCATTTAATGCACCAATTCGGGTCGGAAACGAAACGATGCACGGAATCGTCCAGAAATGAAAGGAACGCACCCTATCCACTTTTTTCGACCCAATAGTGATGTTTTGGTTCGTTTGGGTCAGTTTCGTTACTGCACCGAAAACCATGCCGGGGTTGCATTTAATGCACCGATTCGGGTCGGAAACAAAAAGATGCACGGGATCGGCTACAAACAAAACGAACGCACATAATTCAATTTTTTGGACCCAATAGTGATGTTTTGGTTCGTTTGGGTCAGTTTCGTTACTGCACCGAAAACCATGCCGGGGTTGCATTTAATGCACCAATTCGGGTCCGAAACGAAACGATGCACGGAATCGTCCAGAAACGAAAGGAACGCACCCTATCCACTTTTTTCGACCCAATAGTGATGTTTTGGTTCGTTTGGGTCAGTTTCGTTACTGCACCTAAAACCATGCCGGGGTTGCATTTAATGCACCGATTCGGGTCGGAAACGAAACGATGCAAAGAATCGGCTAGAAACGAAACGAATGCACCCTATCCACTTTTTTGGACCCAATAGTGATGTTTTGGTTCGTTTGGGTCAGTTTCGTTACTGCACCGAAAACCATGCCGGGGTTGCATTTAATGCACCAATTCGGGTCGGAAACGAAACGATGCACGGAATCGTCCAGAAATGAAAGGAACGCACCCTATCCACTTTTTTCGACCCAATAGTGATGTTTTGGTTCGTTTGGGTCAGTTTCGTTACTGCACCGAAAACCATGCCGGGGTTGCATTTAATGCACCGATTCGGGTCGGAAACAAAAAGATGCACGGGATCGGCTACAAACAAAACGAACGCACATAATTCAATTTTTTGGACCCAATAGTGATGTTTTGGTTCGTTTGGGTCAGTTTCGTTACTGCACCGAAAACCATGCCGGGGTTGCATTTAATGCACCGATTCGGGTCGGAAACGAAACGATGCACGGAATCGTCCAGAAACGAAAGGAACGCACCCTATCCACTTTTTTCGACCCAATAGTGATGTTTTGGTTCGTTTGGGTCAGTTTCGTTACTGCACCGAAAACCATGCCGGGGTTGCATTTAATGCACCGATTCGGGTCGGAAACGAAACGCTGCACGGAATCATCCAGAAACAAAACGAACGCACCCTATCCACTTTTTTGGACCGAATAGTGATGTTTTGGTTCGTTTGGGTCAGTTTGGTTACTGCAACGAAAACCATGCCGGGGTTGCATTTAATGCACCGATTCGGGTCGGAAACGAAACGATGCAAAGAATCGGCTAGAAACGAAACGAATGCACCCAATTCACTTTTTTGGACCCAATAGTGATGTTTTGGTTCGTTTGGGTCAGTTTCGTTACTGCACCGAAAACCATGTCGGGGTTGCATTTAATGCACCGATTCGGGTCGGAAATGAAACGATGCACGGAATCGTCCAGAAACGAAAGGAACGCACCCTATCCACTTTTTTCGACCCAATAGTGATGTTTTGGTTCGTTTGGGTCAGTTTCGTTACTGCACCTAAAACCATGCCGGGGTTACATTTAATGCACCGATTCGGGTCGGAAACGAAACGATGCAAAGAATCGGCTAGAAACGAAACGAATGCACCCTATCCACTTTTTTGGACCCAATAGTGATGTTTTGGTTCGTTTGGGTCAGTTTCGTTACTGCACCGAAAACCATGCCGGGGTTGCATTTAATGCACCAATTCGGGTCGGAAACGAAACGATGCACGGAATCGTCCAGAAATGAAAGGAACGCACCCTATCCACTTTTTTGGACCGAATAGTGATGTTTTGGTTCGTTTGGGTCAGTTTCGTTACTGCACCGAAAACCATGCCGGGGTTGCATTTAATGCACCGATTCGGGTCAGAAACGAAACGATGCACGGGATCGGCTACAAACAAAACGAACGCACCCAATTCACTTTTTTGTACCCAATAGTGATGTTTTGGTTCGTTTGGGTCAGTTTCTTACTACACCGAAAACCATACCGGGGTTGCATTTAATGCACCGATTCGGGTTAGAAATGAAACGCACATAATTCAATTTTTCGGACCCAATAGTGATGTTTTGGTTCGTTTGGGTCAGTTTCGTTACTGCACCGAAAACCATGCCGGAGTTGCATTTAATGCACCGATTCGGGTCGGAAACGAAACGCTGCACGGAATCATCCAGAAACAAAACAAACGCACCCTATCCACTTTTTTGGACCGAATAGTGATGTTTTGGTTCGTTTGGGTCAGTTTGGTTACTGCACCGAAAACCATGCCGGGGTTGCATTTAATGCACCGATTCGGGTCGGAAACGAAACGATGCAAAGAATCGGCTAGAAACGAAACGAATGCACCCAATTCACTTTTTTGGACCCAATAGTGATGTTTTGGTTCGTTTGGGTCAGTTTCGTTACTGCACCGAAAACCATGTCGGGGTTGCATTTAATGCACCGATTCGGGTCGGAAACGAAACGATGCACGGAATCGGCTACAAAAAAACGAACGAACATAATTCAATTTTTTGGACCCAATAGTGATGTTTTGGTTCGTTTGGGTCAGTTTCGTTACTGCACCGAAAACCATGCCGGGGTTGCATTTAATGCACCGATTCGGGTCGGAAACGAAACGATGCACGGAATCGTCCAGAAACAAAAGGAACGCACCCTATCCACTTTTTTCGACCCAATAGTGATGTTTTGGTTCGTTTGGGTCAGTTTCGTTACTGCACCGAAAACCATGCCGGGGTTGCATTTAATGCACCGATTCGGGTCGGAAACGAAACGCTGCACGGAATCATCCAGAAACAAAACGAACGCACCCTATCCACTTTTTTGGACCGAATAGTGATGTTTTGGTTCGTTTGGGTCAGTTTGGTTACTGCACCGAAAACCATGCCGGGGTTGCATTTAATGCACCGATTCGGGTCGGAAACGAAACGATGCAAAGAATCGGCTAGAAACGAAACGAATGCACCCTATCCACTTTTTTGGACCCAATAGTGATGTTTTGGTTCGTTTGGGTCAGTTTCGTTACTGCACCGAAAACCATGCCGGGGTTGCATTTAATGCACCAATTCGGGTCGGAAACGAAACGATGCACGGAATCGTCCAGAAATGAAAGGAACGCACCCTATCCACTTTTTTCGACCCAATAGTGATGTTTTGGTTCGTTTGGGTCAGTTTCGTTACTGCACCGAAAACCATGCCGGGGTTGCATTTAATGCACCGATTTGGGTCGGAAACAAAACGATGCACGGGATCGGCTACAAACAAAACGAACGCACCCAATTCACTTTTTCGGACCCAATAGTGATGTTTTGGTTCGTTTGGGTCAGTTTCTTACTACACCGAAAACCATACCGGGGTTGCATTTAATGCACCGATTCGGGTCGGAAACGAAACGATGCACGGAATCGGCTACAAAAAAACGAACGCACATAATTCAATTTTTTGGACCCAATAGTGATGTTTTGGTTCGTTTGGGTCAGTTTCGTTACTGCACCGAAAACCATGCCGGGGTTGCATTTAATGCACCGATTCGGGTCGGAAACGAAACGATGCACGGAATCGTCCAGAAACGAAAGGAACGCACCCTATCCACTTTTTTCGACCCAATAGTGATGTTTTGGTTCGTTTGGGTCAGTTTCGTTACTGCACCGAAAACCATGCCGGGGTTGCATTTAATGCACCGATTCGGGTCGGAAACGAAACGCTGCACGGAATCATCCAGAAACGAAACGAACGCACCCTATCCACTTTTTTGGACCCAATAGTGATGTTTTGGTTCGTTTGGGTCAGTTTGGTTACTGCACCGAAAACCATGCCGGGGTTACATTAAATGCACCGATTCGGGTCAGAAACGAAACGATGCAAAGAATCGGCTAGAAACGAAACGAATGCACCCAATTCACTTTTTTGGACCGAATAGTGATGTTTTGGTTCGTTTGGGTCAGTTTCGTTACTGCACCGAAAACCATGCCGGGGTTGCATTTAATGCACCGATTCGGGTCAGAAACGAAACGATGCACGGGATCGGCTACAAACAAAACGAACGCACCCAATTCACTTTTTTGTACCCAATAGTGATGTTTTGGTTCGTTTGGGTCAGTTTCTTACTACACCGAAAACCATACCGGGGTTGCATTTAATGCACCGATTCGGGTTAGAAATGAAATGATGCACGGAATCGGCTACAAACAAAACGAACGCACATAATTCAATTTTTCGGACCCAATAGTGATGTTTTGGTTCGTTTGGGTCAGTTTCGTTACTGCACCGAAAACCATGCCGGAGTTGCATTTAATGCACCGATTCGGGTCGGAAACGAAACGCTGCACGGAATCATCCAGAAACAAAACAAACGCACCCTATCCACTTTTTTGGACCGAATAGTGATGTTTTGGTTCGTTTGGGTCAGTTTGGTTACTGCACCGAAAACCATGCCGGGGTTGCATTTAATGCACCGATTCGGGTCGGAAACGAAACGATGCAAAGAATCGGCTAGAAACGAAACGAATGCACCCAATTCACTTTTTTGGACCCAATAGTGATGTTTTGGTTCGTTTGGGTCAGTTTCGTTACTGCACCGAAAACCATGTCGGGGTTGCATTTAATGCACCGATTCGGGTCGGTAACGAAACGATGCACGGAATCATCCAGAAACAAAACGAACGCACCCTATCCACTTTTTTGGACCGAATAGTGATGTTTTGGTTCGTTTGGGTCAGTTTGGTTACTGCACCGAAAACCATGCCGGGGTTGCATTTAATGCACCGATTCGGGTCGGAAACGAAACGATGCACGGAATCGTCTATAAATGAAAGGAGCGCACCCTATCCACTTTTTTGGACCGAATAGTGATGTTTTGGTTCGTTTGGGTCAGTTTGGTTACTGCACCGAAAACCATGCCGGGATTGCATTTAATGCACCGATTCGGGTCGGAAACGAAACGATGCAAAGAATCGGCTAGAAGCGAAACGACTGCACCCAATTCACTTTTTTGGACCCAATAGTGATGTTTTGGTTCGTTTGGGTCAGTTTCGTTACTGCACCGAAAACCATGCCGGGGTTGCATTTAATGCACCAATTCGGGTCGGAAACGAAACGATGCACGGAATCGTCCAGAAACGAAAGGAACGCACCCTATCCACTTTTTTCGACCCAATAGTGATGTTTTGATTCGTTTGGGTCAGTTTCGTTACTGCACCGAAAACCATGCCGGGGTTGCATTTAATGCACCGATTCGGGTCGGAAACGAAACGATGCACGGGATCGGCTACAAACAAAATGAACGCACCCAATTCACTATTTTGGACCCAATAGTGATGTTTTGGTTCGTTTGGGTCAGTTTCTTACTACACCGAAAACCATACCGGGGTTGCATTTAATGCACCGATTCGGGTTAGAAATGAAACGATGCACGGAATCGGCTACAAACAAAACGAACGCACATAATTCAATTTTTCGGACCCAATAGTGATGTTTTGGTTCGTTTGGGTCAGTTTCGTTACTGCACCGAAAACCATGCCGGAGTTGCATTTAATGCACCGATTCGGGTCGGAAACGAAACGCTGCACGGAATCATCCAGAAACAAAACGAACGCACCCTATCCACTTTTTTGGACCGAATAGTGATGTTTTGGTTCGTTTGGGTCAGTTTGGTTACTGCACCGAAAACCATGCCGGGGTTGCATTTAATGCACCGATTCGGGTCGGAAACGAAACGATGCAAAGAATCGGCTAGAAACGAAACGAATGCACCCAATTCACTTTTTTGGACCCAATAGTGATGTTTTGGTTCGTTTGGGTCAGTTTCGTTACTGCACCGAAAACCATGTCGGGGTTGCATTTAATGCACCGATTCGGGTCGGTAACGAAACGATGCACGGAATCATCCAGAAACAAAACGAACGCACCCTATCCACTTTTTTGGACCGAATAGTGATGTTTTGGTTCGTTTGGGTCAGTTTGGTTACTGCACCGAAAACCATGCCGGGGTTGCATCTAATGCACCGATTCGGGTCGGAAACGAAACGATGCACGGAATCGTCTATAAATGAAAGGAGCGCACCCTATCCACTTTTTTGGACCGAATAGTGATGTTTTGGTTCGTTTGGGTCAGTTTGGTTACTGCACCGAAAACCATGCCGGGGTTGCATTTAATGCACCGATTCGGGTCGGAAACGAAACGATGCAAAGAATCGGCTAGAAACGAAACGACTGCACCCAATTCACTTTTTTGGACCCAATAGTGATGTTTTGGTTCGTTTGGGTCAGTTTCGTTACTGCACCGAAAACCATGCCGGGGTTGCATTTAATGCACCAATTCGGGTCGGAAACGAAACGATGCACGGAATCGTCCAGAAACGAAAGGAACGCACCCTATCCACTTTTTTCGACCCAATAGTGATGTTTTGATTCGTTTGGGTCAGTTTCGTTACTGCACCGAAAACCATGCCGGGGTTGCATTTAATGCACCGATTCGGGTCGGAAACGAAACGATGCACGGGATCGGCTACAAACAAAATGAACGCACCCAATTCACTATTTTGGACCCAATAGTGATGTTTTGGTTCGTTTGGGTCAGTTTCTTACTACACCGAAAACCATACCGGGGTTGCATTTAATGCACCGATTCGGGTTAGAAATGAAACGATGCACGGAATCGGCTACAAACAAAACGAACGCACATAATTCAATTTTTTGGACCCAATAGTGATGTTTTGGTTCGTTTGGGTCAGTTTCGTTACTGCACCGAAAACCATGCCGGGGTTGCATTTAATGCACCGATTCGGGTCGGAAACGAAACGATGCACGGAATCGTCCAGAAACGAAAGGAACGCACCCTATCCACTTTTTTCGACCCAATAGTGATGTTTTGGTTCGTTTGGGTCAGTTTCGTTACTGCACCGAAAACCATGCCGGCGTTGCATTTAATGCACCGATTCGGGTCGGAAACGAAACGATGCACGGGATCGGCTACAAACAAAACGAACGCACCCAATTCACTTTTTTGGACCCAATAGTGATGTTTTGGTTCGTTTGGGTCAGTTTCTTACTACACCGAAAACCATACCGGGGTTGTATTTAATGCACCGATTCGGGTTAGAAATGAAACGATGCACGGAATCGGCTACAAACAAAACGAACGCACATAATTCAATTTTTTGGACCCAATAGTGATGTTTTGGTTCGTTTGGGTCAGTTTCGTTACTGCACCGAAAACCATGCCGGGGTTGCATTTAATGCAGCGATTCGGGTCGGAAACGGAACGATGCACGGGATCGGCTACAAAAAAAACGAACGCACCCAATTCACTATTTTGGACCCAATAGTGATGTTTTGGTTCGTTTGGGTCAGTTTCTTACTACACCGAAAACCATACCGGGGTTGCATTTAATGCACCGATTCGGGTTAGAAATGAAACGATGCACGGAATCGGCTACAAACAAAACGAACGCACATAATTCAATTTTTCGGACCCAATAGTGATGTTTTGGTTCGTTTGGGTCAGTTTCGTTACTGCACCGAAAACCATGCCGGAGTTGCATTTAATGCACCGATTCGGGTCGGAAACGAAACGCTGCACGGAATCATCCAGAAACAAAACGAACGCACCCTATCCACTTTTTTGGACCGAATAGTGATGTTTTGGTTCGTTTGGGTCAGTTTGGTTACTGCACCGAAAACCATGCCGGGGTTGCATTTAATGCACCGATTCGGGTCGGAAACGAAACGATGCAAAGAATCGGCTAGAAACGAAACGAATGCACCCAATTCACTTTTTTGGACCCAATAGTGATGTTTTGGTTCGTTTGGGTCAGTTTCGTTACTGCACCGAAAACCATGTCGGGGTTGCATTTAATGCACCGATTCGGGTCGGTAACGAAACGATGCACGGAATCATCCAGAAACAAAACGAACGCACCCTATCCACTTTTTTGGACCGAATAGTGATGTTTTGGTTCGTTTGGGTCAGTTTGGTTACTGCACCGAAAACCATGCCGGGGTTGCATCTAATGCACCGATTCGGGTCGGAAACGAAACGATGCACGGAATCGTCTATAAATGAAAGGAGCGCACCCTATCCACTTTTTTGGACCGAATAGTGATGTTTTGGTTCGTTTGGGTCAGTTTGGTTACTGCACCGAAAACCATGCCGGGGTTGCATTTAATGCACCGATTCGGGTCGGAAACGAAACGATGCAAAGAATCGGCTAGAAACGAAACGACTGCACCCAATTCACTTTTTTGGACCCAATAGTGATGTTTTGGTTCGTTTGGGTCAGTTTCGTTACTGCACCGAAAACCATGCCGGGGTTGCATTTAATGCACCAATTCGGGTCGGAAACGAAACGATGCACGGAATCGTCCAGAAACGAAAGGAACGCACCCTATCCACTTTTTTCGACCCAATAGTGATGTTTTGATTCGTTTGGGTCAGTTTCGTTACTGCACCGAAAACCATGCCGGGGTTGCATTTAATGCACCGATTCGGGTCGGAAACGAAACGATGCACGGGATCGGCTACAAACAAAATGAACGCACCCAATTCACTATTTTGGACCCAATAGTGATGTTTTGGTTCGTTTGGGTCAGTTTCTTACTACACCGAAAACCATACCGGGGTTGCATTTAATGCACCGATTCGGGTTAGAAATGAAACGATGCACGGAATCGGCTACAAACAAAACGAACGCACATAATTCAATTTTTTGGACCCAATAGTGATGTTTTGGTTCGTTTGGGTCAGTTTCGTTACTGCACCGAAAACCAGGCCGGGGTTGCATTTAATGCACCGATTCGGGTCGGAAACGAAACGATGCACGGAATCGTCCAGAAACGAAAGGAACGCACCCTATCCACTTTTTTCGACCCAATAGTGATGTTTTGGTTCGTTTGGGTCAGTTTCGTTACTGCACCGAAAACCATGCCGGCGTTGCATTTAATGCACCGATTCGGGTCGGAAACGAAACGATGCACGGGATCGGCTACAAACAAAACGAACGCACCCAATTCACTTTTTTGGACCCAATAGTGATGTTTTGGTTCGTTTGGGTCAGTTTCTTACTACACCGAAAACCATACCGGGGTTGTATTTAATGCACCGATTCGGGTTAGAAATGAAACGATGCACGGAATCGGCTACAAACAAAACGAACGCACATAATTCAATTTTTTGGACCCAATAGTGATGTTTTGGTTCGTTTAGGTCAGTTTCGTTACTGCACCGAAAACCATGCCGGGGTTGCATTTAATGCAGCGATTCGGGTCGGAAACGGAACGATGCACGGGATCGGCTACAAAAAAAACGAACGCACCCAATTCACTATTTTGGACCCAATAGTGATGTTTTGGTTCGTTTGGGTCAGTTTCTTACTACACCGAAAACCATACCGGGGTTGCATTTAATGCACCGATTCGGGTTAGAAATGAAACGATGCACGGAATCGGCTACAAACAAAACGAACGCACATAATTCAATTTTTCGGACCCAATAGTGATGTTTTGGTTCGTTTGGGTCAGTTTCGTTACTGCACCGAAAACCATGCCGGAGTTGCATTTAATGCACCGATTCGGGTCGGAAACGAAACGCTGCACGGAATCATCCAGAAACAAAACGAACGCACCCTATCCACTTTTTTGGACCGAATAGTGATGTTTTGGTTCGTTTGGGTCAGTTTGGTTACTGCACCGAAAACCATGCCGGGGTTGCATTTAATGCACCGATTCGGGTCGGAAACGAAACGATGCAAAGAATCGGCTAGAAACGAAACGAATGCACCCAATTCACTTTTTTGGACCCAATAGTGATGTTTTGGTTCGTTTGGGTCAGTTTCGTTACTGCACCGAAAACCATGTCGGGGTTGCATTTAATGCACCGATTCGGGTCGGTAACGAAACGATGCACGGAATCATCCAGAAACAAAACGAACGCACCCTATCCACTTTTTTGGACCGAATAGTGATGTTTTGGTTCGTTTGGGTCAGTTTGGTTACTGCACCGAAAACCATGCCGGGGTTGCATCTAATGCACCGATTCGGGTCGGAAACGAAACGATGCACGGAATCGTCTATAAATGAAAGGAGCGCACCCTATCCACTTTTTTGGACCGAATAGTGATGTTTTGGTTCGTTTGGGTCAGTTTGGCTACTGCACCGAAAACCATGCCGGGGTTGCATTTAATGCACCGATTCGGGTCGGAAACGAAACGATGCAAAGAATCGGCTAGAAACGAAACGACTGCACCCAATTCACTTTTTTGGACCCAATAGTGATGTTTTGGTTCGTTTGGGTCAGTTTCGTTACTGCACCGAAAACCATGCCGGGGTTGCATTTAATGCACCGATTCGGGTCGGAAACGAAACGATGCACGGGATCGGCTACAAACAAAATGAACGCACCCAATTCACTATTTTGGACCCAATAGTGATGTTTTGGTTCGTTTGGGTCAGTTTCTTACTACACCGAAAACCATACCGGGGTTGCATTTAATGCACCGATTCGGGTTAGAAATGAAACGATGCACGGAATCGGCTACAAACAAAACGAACGCACCCTATCCACTTTTTTGGACCCAATAGTGATGTTTTGGTTCGTTTGGGTCAGTTTCGTTACTGCACCGAAAACCATGCCGGGGTTGCATTTAATGCACCAATTCGGGTCGGAAACGAAACGATGCACGGAATCGTCCAGAAACGAAAGGAACGCACCCTATCCACTTTTTTCGACCCAATAGTGATGTTTTGGTTCGTTTGGGTCAGTTTCGTTACTGCACCGAAAACCATGCCGGGGTTGCATTTAATGCAGCGATTCGGGTCGGAAACGAAACGATGCACGGGATCGGCTACAAACAAAACGAACGCACCCAATTCACTTTTTTGGACCCAATAGTGATGTTTTGGTTCGTTTGGGTCAGTTTCTTACTACACCGAAAACCATACCGGGGTTGCATTTAATGCACCGATTCGGGTTAGAAATGAAACGATGCACGGAATCGGCTACAAAAAAAACGAACGCACATAATTCAATTTTTTGGACCCAATAGTGATGTTTTGGTTCGTTTGGGTCAGTTTCGTTACTGCACCGAAAACCATGCCGGGGTTGCATTTAATGCACCGATTCGGGTCGGAAACGAAACGATGCACGGAATCATCCAGAAACGAAACGAACGCACCCTATCCACTTTGTTGGATCCAATAGTGATGTTTTGGTTCGTTTGGGTCTGTTTGGTTACTGCACCGAAAACCATGCCGGGGTTGCATATAACGCACCGATTCGGGTCGGAAACGAAACGCTGCACGGAATCATCCAGAAACAAAACGAACGCACCCTATCCACTTTTTTGGACCGAATAGTGAAGTTTTGGTTCATTTGGGTCAGTTTCTTACTACACCGAAAACCATACCGGGGTTGCATTTAATGCACCGATTCGGGTTAGAAATGAAACGATGCACGGAATCGGCTAGAAACGAAACGAATGCACCCAATTCACTTTTTTGGACCCAATAGTGATGTTTTGGTTCGTTTGGGTCAGTTTCGTTACTGCACCGAAAACCATGTCGGGGTTGCATTTAATGCACCGATTCGGGTCGGAAACGAAACGATGCACGGAATCGTCCAGAAACAAAAGGAACGCACCCTATCCACTTTTTTCGACCCAATAGTGATGTATTGGTTCGTTTGGGACAGTTTCGTTACTGCACCGAAAACCATGCCGGGGTTGCATTTAATGCAGCGATTCGGGTCGGAAACGAAACGATGCACGGGATCGGCAACAAACAAAACGAACGCACCCAATTCACTTTTTTGGACCCAATAGTGATGTTTTGGTTCGTTTGGGTCAGTTTCTTACTACACCGAAAACCATACCGGGGTTGCATTTAATGCACCGATTCGGCTTAGAAATGAAACGATGCACGGAATCAGCTACAAAAAAAACGAACGCACATAATTCAATTTTTTGGACCCAATAGTGATGTTTTGGTTCGTTTGGGTCAGTTTCGTTACTGCACCGAAAACCATGCCGGGGTTGCATTTAATGCACCGATTCGGGTCGGAAACGAAACGATGCACGGAATCATCCAGAAACGAAACGATGCACGGAATCGTCCAGAAACGAAAGGAACGCACCCTATCCACTTTTTTCGACCCAATAGTGATGTATTGGTTCGTTTGGGTCAGTTTCGTTACTGCACCGAAAACCATGCCGGGGTTGCATTTAATGCAGCGATTCGGGTCGGAAACGAAACGATGCACGGGATCGGCAACAAACAAAACGAACGCACCCAATTCACTTTTTTGGACCCAATAGTGATGTTTTGGTTTGTTTGGGTCAGTTTCGTTACTGCACCAAAAACAATGCCGGGGTTGCATTTAATGCACCGATTCGGGTTAGAAATGAAACGATGCACGGAATCGGCTAGAAACGAAACGAATGCACCCAATTCACTTTTTTGGACCCAATAGTAATGTTTTGGTTCGTTTGGGTCAGTTTCGTTACTGCACCGAAAACCATGTCGGGATTGCATTTAATGCACCGATTCGGGTCGGAAACGAAACGATGCACGGAATCGTCCAGAAACGAAAGGAACGCACCCTATCCACTTTTTACGACCCAATAGTGATGTATTGGTTCGTTTGGGACAGTTTCGTTACTGCACCGAAAACCATGCCGGGGTTGCATTTAATGCAGCGATTCGGGTCGGAAACGAAACGCTGCACGGAATCATCCAGAAACAAAACGAACGCACCCTATCCACTTTTTTGGACCGAATAGTGAAGTTTTGGTTCGTTTGGGTCAGTTTCGTTACTGCACCGAAAACCATGCCGGGGTTGCATTTAATGCAGCGATTCGGGTCGGAAACGAAACGATGCACGGAATCGTCCAGAAACGAAAGGAACGCACCCTATCCACTTTTTTCGACCCAATAGTGATGTATTGGTTCGTTTGGGTCAGTTTCGTTACTGCACCGAAAACCATGCCGGGGTTGCATTTAATGCAGCGATTCGGGTCGGAAACGAAACGATGCACGGGATCGGCTACAAACAAAACGAACGCACCCAATTCACTTTTTTGGACCCAATAGTGATGTTTTGGTTCGTTTGGGTCAGTTTCTTTACATCGAAAACCATACCGGGGTTGCATTTAATGCACCGATTCGGGTTAGAAATGAAACGATGCACGGAATCAGCTACAAAAAAAACGAACGCACATAATTCAATTTTATGGACCCAATAGTGATGTTTTGGTTCGTTTGGGTTAGTTTCGTTACTGCACCGAAAACCATGCCGGGGTTGCATTTACTGCACCGATTCGGGTCGGAAACGAAACGATGCACGGAATCATCCAGAAACGAAACGAACGCACCCTATCCACTTTTTTGGACCCAATAGTGATGTTTTGGTTCGTTTGGGTCAGTTTCGTTACTGCACCGAAAACCATGCCGGGGTTGCATTTAATGCACCAATTCGGGTCGGAAACGAAACGATGCACGGAATCGTCCAGAAACGAAAGGAACGCACCCTATCCACTTTTTTCGACCCAATAGTGATGTTTTGGTTCGTTTGGGTCAGTTTCGTTACTGCACCGAAAACCATGCCGGGGTTGCATTTAATGCACCGATTCGGGTCGGAAACGAAACGATGCACGGAATCATCCAGAAACGAAACGAACGCACCCTATCCACTTTTTTGGACCCAATAGTGATGTTTTGGTTCGTTTGGGTCAGTTTGGTTACTGCACCGAAAACCATGCCGGGGTTGCATATAACGCACCGATTCGGGTCGGAAACGAAACGCTGCACGGAATCATCCAGAAACAAAACGAACGCACCCTATCCACTTTTTTGGACCGAATAGTGAAGTTTTGGTTCGTTTGGGTCAGTTTCTTACTACACCGAAAACCATACCGGGGTTGCATTTAATGCACCGATTCGGGTTAGAAATGAAACGATGCACGGAATCGGCTAGAAACGAAACGAATGCACCCAATTCACTTTTTTGGACCCAATAGTGATGTTTTGGTTCGTTTGGGTCAGTTTGGTTACTGCACCGAAAACCATGCCGGGGTTGCATATAACGCACCGATTCGGGTCGGAAACGAAACGCTGCACGGAATCGTCCAGAAACAAAACGAACGCACCCTATCCACTTTTTTGGACCGAATAGTGAAGTTTTGGTTCGTTTGGGTCAGTTTCTTACTACACCGAAAACCATACCGGGGTTGCATTTAATGCACCGATTCGGGTTAGAAATGAAACGATGCACGGAATCGGCTAGAAACGAAACGAATGCACCCAATTCACTTTTTTGGACCCAATAGTGATGTTTTGGTTCGTTTGGGTCAGTTTCGTTACTGCACCGAAAACCATGTCGGGGTTGCATTTAATGCACCGATTCGGGTCGGAAACGAAACGATGCACGGAATCGTCCAGAAACGAAAGGAACGCACCCTATCCACTTTTTTCGACCCAATAGTGATGTATTGGTTCGTTTGGGTCAGTTTCGTTACTGCACCGAAAACCATGCCGGGGTTGCATTTAATGCAGCGATTCGGGTCGGAAACGAAACGATGCACGGGATCGGCTACAAACAAAACGAACGCACCCAATTCACTTTTTTGGACCCAATAGTGATGTTTTGGTTCGTTTGGGTCAGTTTCTTTACATCGAAAACCATACCGGGGTTGCATTTAATGCACCGATTCGGGTTAGAAATGAAACGATGCACGGAATCAGCTACAAAAAAAACGAACGCACATAATTCAATTTTTTGGACCCAATAGTGATGTTTTGGTTCGTTTGGGTCAGTTTCGTTACTGCACCGAAAACCATGCCGGGGTTGCATTTAATGCACCGATTCGGGTCGGAAACGAAACGATGCACGGAATCATCCAGAAACGAAACGAACGCACCCTATCCACTTTTTTGGACCCAATAGTGATGTTTTGGTTCGTTTGGGTCAGTTTCGTTACTGCACCGAAAACCATGCCGGGGTTGCATTTAATGCACCAATTCGGGTCGGAAACGAAACGATGCACGGAATCGTCCAGAAACGAAAGGAACGCACCCTATCCACTTTTTTCGACCCAATAGTGATGTTTTGGTTCGTTTGGGTCAGTTTGGTTACTGCACCGAAAGCCATGCCGGGGTTGCATTTAATGCACCGATTCGGGTCGGAAACGAAACGATGCAAAGAATCGGCTAGAAACGAAACGAATGCACCCAATTCACTTTTTTGGACCCAATAGTGATGTTTTGGTTCGTTTGGGTCAGTTTCGTTACTGCACCGAAATCCATGCCGGGGTTGCATTTAATGCACCGATTCGGTCGGAAACGAAACGATGCACGGAATCGTCCAGAAACGAAAGGAACGCACCCTATCCACTTTTTTCGACCCAATAGTGATGTTTTGCTTCATTTGGGTCAGTTTCGTTACTGCACCGAAAACCATGCCGGGGTTGCATTTAATGCACCGATTCGGGTCGGAAACGAAACGATGCAAAGAATCGGCTAGAAACGAAACGAATGCACCCAATTCACTTTTTTGTATCCAATAGTGATGTTTTGGTTCGTTTGGGTCAGTTTCGTTACTGCACCGAAAACCATGCCGGGGTTGCATTTAATGCACCGATTCGGGTCGGAAATGAAACGATGCACGGAATCGTCCAGAAACGAAAGGAACGCACCCTATCCACTTTTTTGGACCCAATAGTGATGTTTTGGTTCGTTTGGGTCAGTTTCGTTACTGCACCGAAAACCATGCCGGGGTTGCATTTAATGCACCAATTCGGGTCGGAAACGAAACGATGCACGGAATCGTCCAGAAATGAAAGGAACGCACCCTATCCACTTTTTTGGACCGAATAGTGATGTTTTGGTTCGTTTGGGTCAGTTTCGTTACTGCACCGAAAACCATGCCGGGGTTGCATTTAATGCACCGATTCGGGTCAGAAACGAAACGATGCACGGGATCGGCTACAAACAAAACGAACGCACCCAATTCACTTTTTTGTACCCAATAGTGATGTTTTGGTTCGTTTGGGTCAGTTTCTTACTACACCGAAAACCATACCGGGGTTGCATTTAATGCACCGATTCGGGTTAGAAATGAAACGATGCACGGAATCGGCTACAAACAAAATGAACGCACATAATTCAATTTTTCGGACCCAATAGTGATGTTTTGGTTCGTTTGGGTCAGTTTCGTTACTGCACCGAAAACCATGCCGGAGTTGCATTTAATGCACCGATTCGGGTCGGAAACGAAACGCTGCACGGAATCATCCAGAAACAAAACAAACGCACCCTATCCACTTTTTTGGACCGAATAGTGATGTTTTGGTTCGTTTGGGTCAGTTTGGTTACTGCACCGAAAACCATGCCGGGGTTGCATTTAATGCACCGATTCGGGTCGGAAACGAAACGATGCAAAGAATCGGCTAGAAACGAAACGAATGCACCCAATTCACTTTTTTGGACCCAATAGTGATGTTTTGGTTCGTTTGGGTCAGTTTCGTTACTGCACCGAAAACCATGTCGGGGTTGCATTTAATGCACCGATTCGGGTCGGAAACGAAACGATGCACGGAATCGGCTACAAAAAAACGAACGCACATAATTCAATTTTTTGGACCCAATAGTGATGTTTTGGTTCGTTTGGGTCAGTTTCGTTACTGCACCGAAAACCATGCCGGGGTTGCATTTAATGCACCGATTCGGGTCGGAAACGAAACGATGCACGGAATCGTCCAGAAACGAAAGGAACGCACCCTATCCACTTTTTTCGACCCAATAGTGATGTTTTGGTTCGTTTGGGTCAGTTTCGTTACTGCACCGAAAACCATGCCGGGGTTGCATTTAATGCACCGATTCGGGTCGGAAACGAAACGCTGCACGGAATCATCCAGAAACAAAACGAACGCACCCTATCCACTTTTTTGGACCGAATAGTGATGTTTTGGTTCGTTTGGGTCAGTTTGGTTACTGCACCGAAAACCATGCCGGGGTTGCATTTAATGCACCGATTCGGGTCGGAAACGAAACGATGCAAAGAATCGGCTAGAAACGAAACGAATGCACCCTATCCACTTTTTTGGACCCAATAGTGATGTTTTGGTTCGTTTGGGTCAGTTTCGTTACTGCACCGAAAACCATGCCGGGGTTGCATTTAATGCACCAATTCGGGTCGGAAACGAAACGATGCACGGAATCGTCCAGAAATGAAAGGAACGCACCCTATCCACTTTTTTCGACCCAATAGTGATGTTTTGGTTCGTTTGGGTCAGTTTCGTTACTGCACCGAAAACCATGTCGGGGTTGCATTTAATGCACCGATTCGGGTCGGAAACAAAACGATGCACGGGATCGGCTACAAACAAAACGAACGCACCCAATTCACTTTTTCGGACCCAATAGTGATGTTTTGGTTCGTTTGGGTCAGTTTCTTACTACACCGAAAACCATACCGGGGTTGCATTTAATGCACCGATTCGGGTCGGAAACGAAACGATGCACGGAATCGGCTACAAAAAAACGAACGCACATAATTCAATTTTTTGGACCCAATAGTGATGTTTTGGTTCGTTTGGGTCAGTTTCGTTACTGCACCGAAAACCATGCCGGGGTTGCATTTAATGCACCGATTCGGGTCGGAAACGAAACGATGCACGGAATCGTCCAGAAACGAAAGGAACGCACCCTATCCACTTTTTTCGACCCAATAGTGATGTTTTGGTTCGTTTGGGTCAGTTTCGTTACTGCACCGAAAACCATGCCGGGGTTGCATTTAATGCACCGATTCGGGTCGGAAACGAAACGCTGCACGGAATCATCCAGAAACGAAACGAACGCACCCTATCCACTTTTTTGGACCCAATAGTGATGTTTTGGTTCGTTTGGGTCAGTTTGGTTACTGCACCGAAAACCATGCCGGGGTTACATTAAATGCACCGATTCGGGTCAGAAACGAAACGATGCAAAGAATCGGCTAGAAACGAAACGAATGCACCCAATTCACTTTTTTGGACCGAATAGTGATGTTTTGGTTCGTTTGGGTCAGTTTCGTTACTGCACCGAAAACCATGCCGGGGTTGCATTTAATGCACCGATTCGGGTCAGAAACGAAACGATGCACGGGATCGGCTACAAACAAAACGAACGCACCCAATTCACTTTTTTGTACCCAATAGTGATGTTTTGGTTCGTTTGGGTCAGTTTCTTACTACACCGAAAACCATACCGGGGTTGCATTTAATGCACCGATTCGGGTTAGAAATGAAATGACGCACGGAATCGGCTACAAACAAAACGAACGCACATAATTCAATTTTTCGGACCCAATAGTGATGTTTTGGTTCGTTTGGGTCAGTTTCGTTACTGCACCGAAAACCATGCCGGAGTTGCATTTAATGCACCGATTCGGGTCGGAAACGAAACGCTGCACGGAATCATCCAGAAACAAAACAAACGCACCCTATCCACTTTTTTGGACCGAATAGTGATGTTTTGGTTCGTTTGGGTCAGTTTGGTTACTGCACCGAAAACCATGCCGGGGTTGCATTTAATGCACCGATTCGGGTCGGAAACGAAACGATGCAAAGAATCGGCTAGAAACGAAACGAATGCACCCAATTCACTTTTTTGGACCCAATAGTGATGTTTTGGTTCGTTTGGGTCAGTTTCGTTACTGCACCGAAAACCATGTCGGGGTTGCATTTAATGCACCGATTCGGGTCGGTAACGAAACGATGCACGGAATCATCCAGAAACAAAACGAACGCACCCTATCCACTTTTTTGGACCGAATAGTGATGTTTTGGTTCGTTTGGGTCAGTTTGGTTACTGCACCGAAAACCATGCCGGGGTTGCATTTAATGCACCGATTCGGGTCGGAAACGAAACGATGCACGGAATCGTCTATAAATGAAAGGAGCGCACCCTATCCACTTTTTTGGACCGAATAGTGATGTTTTGGTTCGTTTGGGTCAGTTTGGTTACTGCACCGAAAACCATGCCGGGATTGCATTTAATGCACCGATTCGGGTCGGAAACGAAACGATGCAAAGAATCGGCTAGAAACGAAACGACTGCACCCAATTCACTTTTTTGGACCCAATAGTGATGTTTTGGTTCGTTTGGGTCAGTTTCGTTACTGCACCGAAAACCATGCCGGGGTTGCATTTAATGCACCAATTCGGGTCGGAAACGAAACGATGCACGGAATCGTCCAGAAACGAAAGGAACGCACCCTATCCACTTTTTTCGACCCAATAGTGATGTTTTGATTCGTTTGGGTCAGTTTCGTTACTGCACCGAAAACCATGCCGGGGTTGCATTTAATGCACCGATTCGGGTCGGAAACGAAACGATGCACGGGATCGGCTACAAACAAAATGAACGCACCCAATTCACTATTTTGGACCCAATAGTGATGTTTTGGTTCGTTTGGGTCAGTTTCTTACTACACCGAAAACCATACCGGGGTTGCATTTAATGCACCGATTCGGGTTAGAAATGAAACGATGCACGGAATCGGCTACAAACAAAACGAACGCACATAATTCAATTTTTCGGACCCAATAGTGATGTTTTGGTTCGTTTGGGTCAGTTTCGTTACTGCACCGAAAACCATGCCGGAGTTGCATTTAATGCACCGATTCGGGTCGGAAACGAAACGCTGCACGGAATCATCCAGAAACAAAACGAACGCACCCTATCCACTTTTTTGGACCGAATAGTGATGTTTTGGTTCGTTTGGGTCAGTTTGGTTACTGCACCGAAAACCATGCCGGGGTTGCATTTAATGCACCGATTCGGGTCGGAAACGAAACGATGCAAAGAATCGGCTAGAAACGAAACGAATGCACCCAATTCACTTTTTTGGACCCAATAGTGATGTTTTGGTTCGTTTGGGTCAGTTTCGTTACTGCACCGAAAACCATGTCGGGGTTGCATTTAATGCACCGATTCGGGTCGGTAACGAAACGATGCACGGAATCATCCAGAAACAAAACGAACGCACCCTATCCACTTTTTTGGACCGAATAGTGATGTTTTGGTTCGTTTGGGTCAGTTTGGTTACTGCACCGAAAACCATGCCGGGGTTGCATCTAATGCACCGATTCGGGTCGGAAACGAAACGATGCACGGAATCGTCTATAAATGAAAGGAGCGCACCCTATCCACTTTTTTGGACCGAATAGTGATGTTTTGGTTCGTTTGGGTCAGTTTGGTTACTGCACCGAAAACCATGCCGGGGTTGCATTTAATGCACCGATTCGGGTCAGAAACGAAACGATGCAAAGAATCGGCTAGAAACGAAACGACTGCACCCAATTCACTTTTTTGGACCCAATAGTGATATTTTGGTTCGTTTGGGTCAGTTTCGTTACTGCACCGAAAACCATGCCGGGGTTGCATTTAATGCACCAATTCGGGTCGGAAACGAAACGATGCACGGAATCGTCCAGAAACGAAAGGAACGCACCCTATCCACTTTTTTCGACCCAATAGTGATGTTTTGATTCGTTTGGGTCAGTTTCGTTACTGCACCGAAAACCATGCCGGGGTTGCATTTAATGCACCGATTCGGGTCGGAAACGAAACGATGCACGGGATCGGCTACAAACAAAATGAACGCACCCAATTCACTATTTTGGACCCAATAGTGATGTTTTGGTTCGTTTGGGTCAGTTTCTTACTACACCGAAAACCATACCGGGGTTGCATTTAATGCACCGATTCGGGTTAGAAATGAAACGATGCACGGAATCGGCTACAAACAAAACGAACGCACATAATTCAATTTTTTGGACCCAATAGTGATGTTTTGGTTCGTTTGGGTCAGTTTCGTTACTGCACCGAAAACCATGCCGGGGTTGCATTTAATGCACCGATTCGGGTCGGAAACGAAACGATGCACGGAATCGTCCAGAAACGAAAGGAACGCACCCTATCCACTTTTTTCGACCCAATAGTGATGTTTTGGTTCGTTTGGGTCAGTTTCGTTACTGCACCGAAAACCATGCCGGCGTTGCATTTAATGCACCGATTCGGGTCGGAAACGAAACGATGCACGGGATCGGCTACAAACAAAACGAACGCACCCAATTCACTTTTTTGGACCCAATAGTGATGTTTTGGTTCGTTTGGGTCAGTTTCTTACTACACCGAAAACCATACCGGGGTTGTATTTAATGCACCGATTCGGGTTAGAAATGAAACGATGCACGGAATCGGCTACAAACAAAACGAACGCACATAATTCAATTTTTTGGACCCAATAGTGATGTTTTGGTTCGTTTGGGTCAGTTTCGTTACTGCACCGAAAACCATGCCGGGGTTGCATTTAATGCAGCGATTCGGGTCGGAAACGGAACGATGCACGGGATCGGCTACAAAAAAACGAACGCACCCAATTCACTATTTTGGACCCAATAGTGATGTTTTGGTTCGTTTGGGTCAGTTTCTTACTACACCGAAAACCATACCGGGGTTGCATTTAATGCACCGATTCGGGTTAGAAATGAAACGATGCACGGAATCGGCTACAAACAAAACGAACGCACATAATTCAATTTTTCGGACCCAATAGTGATGTTTTGGTTCGTTTGGGTCAGTTTCGTTACTGCACCGAAAACCATGCCGGAGTTGCATTTAATGCACCGATTCGGGTCGGAAACGAAACGCTGCACGGAATCATCCAGAAACAAAATGAACGCACCCTATCCACTTTTTTGGACCGAATAGTGATGTTTTGGTTCGTTTGGGTCAGTTTGGTTACTGCACCGAAAACCATGCCGGGGTTGCATTTAATGCACCGATTCGGGTTAGAAATGAAACGATGCACGGAATCGGCTACAAACAAAACGAACGCACATAATTCAATTTTTCGGACCCAATAGTGATGTTTTGGTTCGTTTGGGTCAGTTTCGTTACTGCACCGAAAACCATGCCGGAGTTGCATTTAATGCACCGATTCGGGTCGGAAACGAAACGCTGCACGGAATCATCCAGAAACAAAACGAACGCACCCTATCCACTTTTTTGGACCGAATAGTGATGTTTTGGTTCGTTTGGGTCAGTTTGGTTACTGCACCGAAAACCATGCCGGGGTTGCATTTAATGCACCGATTCGGGTCGGAAACGAAACGATGCAAAGAATCGGCTAGAAACGAAACGAACGCACCCAATTCACTTTTTTGGACCCAATAGTGATGTTTTGATTCGTTTGGGTCAGTTTCGTTACTGCACCGAAAACCATGCCGGGGTTGCATTTAATGCACCGATTCGGGTCGGAAACGAAACGATGCACGGGATCGGCTACAAACAAAATGAACGCACCCAATTCACTATTTTGGACCCAATAGTGATGTTTTGGTTCGTTTGGGTCAGTTTCTTACTACACCGAAAACCATACCGGGGTTGCATTTAATGCACCGATTCGGGTTAGAAATGAAACGATGCACGGAATCGGCTACAAACAAAACGAACGCACATAATTCAATTTTTCGGACCCAATAGTGATGTTTTGGTTCGTTTGGGTCAGTTTCGTTACTGCACCGAAAACCATGCCGGAGTTGCATTTAATGCACCGATTCGGGTCGGAAACGAAACGCTGCACGGAATCATCCAGAAACAAAACGAACGCACCCTATCCACTTTTTTGGACCGAATAGTGATGTTTTGGTTCGTTTGGGTCAGTTTGGTTACTGCACCGAAAACCATGCCGGGGTTGCATTTAATGCACCGATTCGGGTCGGAAACGAAACGATGCAAAGAATCGGCTAGAAACGAAACGAATGCACCCAATTCACTTTTTTGGACCCAATAGTGATGTTTTGGTTCGTTTGGGTCAGTTTCGTTACTGCACCGAAAACCATGTCGGGGTTGCATTTAATGCACCGATTCGGGTCGGTAACGAAACGATGCACGGAATCATCCAGAAACAAAACGAACGCACCCTATCCACTTTTTTGGACCGAATAGTGATGTTTTGGTTCGTTTGGGTCAGTTTGGTTACTGCACCGAAAACCATGCCGGGGTTGCATCTAATGCACCGATTCGGGTCGGAAACGAAACGATGCACGGAATCGTCTATAAATGAAAGGAGCGCACCCTATCCACTTTTTTGGACCGAATAGTGATGTTTTGGTTCGTTTGGGTCAGTTTGGTTACTGCACCGAAAACCATGCCGGGGTTGCATTTAATGCACCGATTCGGGTCAGAAACGAAACGATGCAAAGAATCGGCTAGAAACGAAACGACTGCACCCAATTCACTTTTTTGGACCCAATAGTGATATTTTGGTTCGTTTGGGTCAGTTTCGTTACTGCACCGAAAACCATGCCGGGGTTGCATTTAATGCACCAATTCGGGTCGGAAACGAAACGATGCACGGAATCGTCCAGAAACGAAAGGAACGCACCCTATCCACTTTTTTCGACCCAATAGTGATGTTTTGATTCGTTTGGGTCAGTTTCGTTACTGCACCGAAAACCATGCCGGGGTTGCATTTAATGCACCGATTCGGGTCGGAAACGAAACGATGCACGGGATCGGCTACAAACAAAATGAACGCACCCAATTCACTATTTTGGACCCAATAGTGATGTTTTGGTTCGTTTGGGTCAGTTTCTTACTACACCGAAAACCATACCGGGGTTGCATTTAATGCACCGATTCGGGTTAGAAATGAAACGATGCACGGAATCGGCTACAAACAAAACGAACGCACATAATTCAATTTTTTGGACCCAATAGTGATGTTTTGGTTCGTTTGGGTCAGTTTCGTTACTGCACCGAAAACCATGCCGGGGTTGCATTTAATGCACCGATTCGGGTCGGAAACGAAACGATGCACGGAATCGTCCAGAAACGAAAGGAACGCACCCTATCCACTTTTTTCGACCCAATAGTGATGTTTTGGTTCGTTTGGGTCAGTTTCGTTACTGCACCGAAAACCATGCCGGCGTTGCATTTAATGCACCGATTCGGGTCGGAAACGAAACGATGCACGGGATCGGCTACAAACAAAACGAACGCACCCAATTCACTTTTTTGGACCCAATAGTGATGTTTTGGTTCGTTTGGGTCAGTTTCTTACTACACCGAAAACCATACCGGGGTTGTATTTAATGCACCGATTCGGGTTAGAAATGAAACGATGCACGGAATCGGCTACAAACAAAACGAACGCACATAATTCAATTTTTTGGACCCAATAGTGATGTTTTGGTTCGTTTGGGTCAGTTTCGTTACTGCACCGAAAACCATGCCGGGGTTGCATTTAATGCAGCGATTCGGGTCGGAAACGGAACGATGCACGGGATCGGCTACAAAAAAACGAACGCACCCAATTCACTATTTTGGACCCAATAGTGATGTTTTGGTTCGTTTGGGTCAGTTTCTTACTACACCGAAAACCATACCGGGGTTGCATTTAATGCACCGATTCGGGTTAGAAATGAAACGATGCACGGAATCGGCTACAAACAAAACGAACGCACATAATTCAATTTTTCGGACCCAATAGTGATGTTTTGGTTCGTTTGGGTCAGTTTCGTTACTGCACCGAAAACCATGCCGGAGTTGCATTTAATGCACCGATTCGGGTCGGAAACGAAACGCTGCACGGAATCATCCAGAAACAAAATGAACGCACCCTATCCACTTTTTTGGACCGAATAGTGATGTTTTGGTTCGTTTGGGTCAGTTTGGTTACTGCACCGAAAACCATGCCGGGGTTGCATTTAATGCACCGATTCGGGTCGGAAACGAAACGATGCAAAGAATCGGCTAGAAACGAAACGAATGCACCCAATTCACTTTTTTGGACCCAATAGTGATGTTTTGGTTCGTTTGGGTCAGTTTCGTTACTGCACCGAAAACCATGTCGGGGTTGCATTTAATGCACCGATTCGGGTCGGTAACGAAACGATGCACGGAATCATCCAGAAACAAAACGAACGCACCCTATCCACTTTTTTGGACCGAATAGTGATGTTTTGGTTCGTTTGGGTCAGTTTGGTTACTGCACCGAAAACCATGCCGGGGTTGCATCTAATGCACCGATTCGGGTCGGAAACGAAACGATGCACGGAATCGTCTATAAATGAAAGGAGCGCACCCTATCCACTTTTTTGGACCGAATGGTGATGTTTTGGTTCGTTTGGGTCAGTTTGGCTACTGCACCGAAAACCATGCCGGGGTTGCATTTAATGCACCGATTCGGGTCGGAAACGAAACGATGCAAAGAATCGGCTAGAAACGAAACGACTGCACCCAATTCACTTTTTTGGACCCAATAGTGATGTTTTGGTTCGTTTGGGTCAGTTTCGTTACTGCACCGAAAACCATGCCGGGGTTGCATTTAATGCACCAATTCGGGTCGGAAACGAAACGATGCACGGAATCGTCCAGAAACGAAAGGAACGCACCCTATCCACTTTTTTCGACCCAATAGTGATGTTTTGATTCGTTTGGGTCAGTTTCGTTACTGCACCGAAAACCATGCCGGGGTTGCATTTAATGCACCGATTCGGGTCGGAAACGAAACGATGCACGGGATCGGCTACAAACAAAATGAACGCACCCAATTCACTATTTTGGACCCAATAGTGATGTTTTGGTTCGTTTGGGTCAGTTTCTTACTACACCGAAAACCATACCGGGGTTGCATTTAATGCACCGATTCGGGTTAGAAATGAAACGATGCACGGAATCGGCTACAAACAAAACGAACGCACATAATTCAATTTTTTGGACCCAATAGTGATGTTTTGGTTCGTTTGGGTCAGTTTCGTTACTGCACCGAAAACAATGCCGGGGTTGCATTTAATGCACCGATTCGGGTCGGAAACGAAACGATGCACGGAATCGTCCAGAAACGAAAGGAACGCACCCTATCCACTTTTTTCGACCCAATAGTGATGTTTTGGTTCGTTTGGGTCAGTTTCGTTACTGCACCGAAAACCATGCCGGGGTTGCATTTAATGCACCGATTCGGGTCGGAAACGAAACGATGCACGGGATCGGCTACAAACAAAACGAACGCACCCAATTCACTTTTTTGGACCCAATAGTGATGTTTTGGTTCGTTTGGGTCAGTTTCTTACTACACCGAAAACCATACCGGGGTTGTATTTAATGCACCGATTCGGGTTAGAAATGAAACGATGCACGGAATCGGCTACAAACAAAACGAACGCACATAATTCAATTTTTTGGACCCAATAGTGATGTTTTGGTTCGTTTGGGTCAGTTTCGTTACTGCACCGAAAACCATGCCGGGGTTGCATTTAATGCAGCGATTCGGGTCGGAAACGGAACGATGCATGGGATCGGCTACAAAAAAAACGAACGCACCCAATTCACTTTTTTGGACCCAATAGTGATGTTTTGGTTCGTTTGGGTCAGTTTCTTACTACACCGAAAACCATACCGGGGTTGCATTTAATGCACCGATTCGGGTTAGAAATGAAACGATGCACGGAATCGGCTACAAAAAAAAACGAACGCACATAATTCAATTTTTTGGACCCAATAGTGATGTTTTGGTTCGTTTGGGTCAGTTTCGTTACTGCACCGAAAACCATGCCGGGGTTGCATTTAATGCACCGATTCGGGTCGGAAACGAAACGATGCACGGAATCATCCAGAAACGAAACGAACGCACCCTATCCACTTTTTTGGACCCAATAGTGATGTTTTGGTTCGTTTGGGTCAGTTTGGTTACTGCACCGAAAACCATGCCGGGGTTGCATATAACGCACCGATTCGGGTCGGAAACGAAACGCTGCACGGAATCATCCAGAAACAAAACGAACGCACCCTATCCACTTTTTTGGACCGAATAGTGAAGTTTTGGTTCGTTTGGGTCAGTTTCTTACTACACCGAAAACCATACCGGGGTTGCATTTAATGCACCGATTCGGGTTAGAAATGAAACGATGCACGGAATCGGCTAGAAACGAAACGAATGCACCCAATTCACTTTTTTGGACCCAATAGTGATGTTTTGGTTCGTTTGGGTCAGTTTCGTTACTGCACCGAAAACCATGTCGGGGTTGCATTTAATGCACCGATTCGGGTTAGAAATGAAACGATGCACGGAATCGGCTACAAACAAAACGAACGCACATAATTCAATTTTTCGGACCCAATAGTGATGTTTTGGTTCGTTTGGGTCAGTTTCGTTACTGCACCGAAAACCATGCCGGAGTTGCATTTAATGCACCGATTCGGGTCGGAAACGAAACGCTGCACGGAATCATCCAGAAACAAAACGAACGCACCCTATCCACTTTTTTGGACCGAATAGTGATGTTTTGGTTCGTTTGGGTCAGTTTGGTTACTGCACCGAAAACCATGCCGGGGTTGCATTTAATGCACCGATTCGGGTCGGAAACGAAACGATGCAAAGAATCGGCTAGAAACGAAACGAATGCACCCAATTCACTTTTTTGGACCCAATAGTGATGTTTTGGTTCGTTTGGGTCAGTTTCGTTACTGCACCGAAAACCATGTCGGGGTTGCATTTAATGCACCGATTCGGGTCGGTAACGAAACGATGCACGGAATCATCCAGAAACAAAACGAACGCACCCTATCCACTTTTTTGGACCGAATAGTGATGTTTTGGTTCGTTTGGGTCAGTTTGGTTACTGCACCGAAAACCATGCCGGGGTTGCATCTAATGCACCGATTCGGGTCGGAAACGAAACGATGCACGGAATCGTCTATAAATGAAAGGAGCGCACCCTATCCACTTTTTTGGACCGAATAGTGATGTTTTGGTTCGTTTGGGTCAGTTTGGTTACTGCACCGAAAACCATGCCGGGGTTGCATTTAATGCACCGATTCGGGTCAGAAACGAAACGATGCAAAGAATCGGCTAGAAACGAAACGACTGCACCCAATTCACTTTTTTGGACCCAATAGTGATATTTTGGTTCGTTTGGGTCAGTTTCGTTACTGCACCGAAAACCATGCCGGGGTTGCATTTAATGCACCAATTCGGGTCGGAAACGAAACGATGCACGGAATCGTCCAGAAACGAAAGGAACGCACCCTATCCACTTTTTTCGACCCAATAGTGATGTTTTGATTCGTTTGGGTCAGTTTCGTTACTGCACCGAAAACCATGCCGGGGTTGCATTTAATGCACCGATTCGGGTCGGAAACGAAACGATGCACGGGATCGGCTACAAACAAAATGAACGCACCCAATTCACTATTTTGGACCCAATAGTGATGTTTTGGTTCGTTTGGGTCAGTTTCTTACTACACCGAAAACCATACCGGGGTTGCATTTAATGCACCGATTCGGGTTAGAAATGAAACGATGCACGGAATCGGCTACAAACAAAACGAACGCACATAATTCAATTTTTTGGACCCAATAGTGATGTTTTGGTTCGTTTGGGTCAGTTTCGTTACTGCACCGAAAACCATGCCGGGGTTGCATTTAATGCACCGATTCGGGTCGGAAACGAAACGATGCACGGAATCGTCCAGAAACGAAAGGAACGCACCCTATCCACTTTTTTCGACCCAATAGTGATGTTTTGGTTCGTTTGGGTCAGTTTCGTTACTGCACCGAAAACCATGCCGGCGTTGCATTTAATGCACCGATTCGGGTCGGAAACGAAACGATGCACGGGATCGGCTACAAACAAAACGAACGCACCCAATTCACTTTTTTGGACCCAATAGTGATGTTTTGGTTCGTTTGGGTCAGTTTCTTACTACACCGAAAACCATACCGGGGTTGTATTTAATGCACCGATTCGGGTTAGAAATGAAACGATGCACGGAATCGGCTACAAACAAAACGAACGCACATAATTCAATTTTTTGGACCCAATAGTGATGTTTTGGTTCGTTTGGGTCAGTTTCGTTACTGCACCGAAAACCATGCCGGGGTTGCATTTAATGCAGCGATTCGGGTCGGAAACGGAACGATGCACGGGATCGGCTACAAAAAAACGAACGCACCCAATTCACTATTTTGGACCCAATAGTGATGTTTTGGTTCGTTTGGGTCAGTTTCTTACTACACCGAAAACCATACCGGGGTTGCATTTAATGCACCGATTCGGGTTAGAAATGAAACGATGCACGGAATCGGCTACAAACAAAACGAACGCACATAATTCAATTTTTCGGACCCAATAGTGATGTTTTGGTTCGTTTGGGTCAGTTTCGTTACTGCACCGAAAACCATGCCGGAGTTGCATTTAATGCACCGATTCGGGTCGGAAACGAAACGCTGCACGGAATCATCCAGAAACAAAACGAACGCACCCTATCCACTTTTTTGGACCGAATAGTGATGTTTTGGTTCGTTTGGGTCAGTTTGGTTACTGCACCGAAAACCATGCCGGGGTTGCATTTAATGCACCGATTCGGGTCGGAAACGAAACGATGCAAAGAATCGGCTAGAAACGAAACGAATGCACCCAATTCACTTTTTTGGACCCAATAGTGATGTTTTGGTTCGTTTGGGTCAGTTTCGTTACTGCACCGAAAACCATGTCGGGGTTGCATTTAATGCACCTATTCGGGTCAGAAACGAAACGATGCAAAGAATCGGCTAGAAACGAAACGACTGCACCCAATTCACTTTTTTGGACCCAATAGTGATATTTTGGTTCGTTTGGGTCAGTTTCGTTACTGCACCGAAAACCATGCCGGGGTTGCATTTAATGCACCAATTCGGGTCGGAAACGAAACGATGCACGGAATCGTCCAGAAACGAAAGGAACGCACCCTATCCACTTTTTTCGACCCAATAGTGATGTTTTGATTCGTTTGGGTCAGTTTCGTTACTGCACCGAAAACCATGCCGGGGTTGCATTTAATGCACCGATTCGGGTCGGAAACGAAACGATGCACGGGATCGGCTACAAACAAAATGAACGCACCCAATTCACTATTTTGGACCCAATAGTGATGTTTTGGTTCGTTTGGGTCAGTTTCTTACTACACCGAAAACCATACCGGGGTTGCATTTAATGCACCGATTCGGGTTAGAAATGAAACGATGCACGGAATCGGCTACAAACAAAACGAACGCACATAATTCAATTTTTTGGACCCAATAGTGATGTTTTGGTTCGTTTGGGTCAGTTTCGTTACTGCACCGAAAACCATGCCGGGGTTGCATTTAATGCACCGATTCGGGTCGGAAACGAAACGATGCACGGAATCGTCCAGAAACGAAAGGAACGCACCCTATCCACTTTTTTCGACCCAATAGTGATGTTTTGGTTCGTTTGGGTCAGTTTCGTTACTGCACCGAAAACCATGCCGGCGTTGCATTTAATGCACCGATTCGGGTCGGAAACGAAACGATGCACGGGATCGGCTACAAACAAAACGAACGCACCCAATTCACTTTTTTGGACCCAATAGTGATGTTTTGGTTCGTTTGGGTCAGTTTCTTACTACACCGAAAACCATACCGGGGTTGTATTTAATGCACCGATTCGGGTTAGAAATGAAACGATGCACGGAATCGGCTACAAACAAAACGAACGCACATAATTCAATTTTTTGGACCCAATAGTGATGTTTTGGTTCGTTTGGGTCAGTTTCGTTACTGCACCGAAAACCATGCCGGGGTTGCATTTAATGCAGCGATTCGGGTCGGAAACGGAACGATGCACGGGATCGGCTACAAAAAAACGAACGCACCCAATTCACTATTTTGGACCCAATAGTGATGTTTTGGTTCGTTTGGGTCAGTTTCTTACTACACCGAAAACCATACCGGGGTTGCATTTAATGCACCGATTCGGGTTAGAAATGAAACGATGCACGGAATCGGCTACAAACAAAACGAACGCACATAATTCAATTTTTCGGACCCAATAGTGATGTTTTGGTTCGTTTGGGTCAGTTTCGTTACTGCACCGAAAACCATGCCGGAGTTGCATTTAATGCACCGATTCGGGTCGGAAACGAAACGCTGCACGGAATCATCCAGAAACAAAACGAACGCACCCTATCCACTTTTTTGGACCGAATAGTGATGTTTTGGTTCGTTTGGGTCAGTTTGGTTACTGCACCGAAAACCATGCCGGGGTTGCATTTAATGCACCGATTCGGGTCGGAAACGAAACGATGCAAAGAATCGGCTAGAAACGAAACGAATGCACCCAATTCACTTTTTTGGACCCAATAGTGATGTTTTGGTTCGTTTGGGTCAGTTTCGTTACTGCACCGAAAACCATGTCGGGGTTGCATTTAATGCACCGATTCGGGTCGGTAACGAAACGATGCACGGAATCATCCAGAAACAAAACGAACGCACCCTATCCACTTTTTTGGACCGAATAGTGATGTTTTGGTTCGTTTGGGTCAGTTTGGTTACTGCACCGAAAACCATGCCGGGGTTGCATCTAATGCACCGATTCGGGTCGGAAACGAAACGATGCACGGAATCGTCTATAAATGAAAGGAGCGCACCCTATCCACTTTTTTGGACCGAATAGTGATGTTTTGGTTCGTTTGGGTCAGTTTGGCTACTGCACCGAAAACCATGCCGGGGTTGCATTTAATGCACCGATTCGGGTCGGAAACGAAACGATGCAAAGAATCGGCTAGAAACGAAACGACTGCACCCAATTCACTTTTTTGGACCCAATAGTGATGTTTTGGTTCGTTTGGGTCAGTTTCGTTACTGCACCGAAAACCATGCCGGGGTTGCATTTAATGCACCAATTCGGGTCGGAAACGAAACGATGCACGGAATCGTCCAGAAACGAAAGGAACGCACCCTATCCACTTTTTTCGACCCAATAGTGATGTTTTGATTCGTTTGGGTCAGTTTCGTTACTGCACCGAAAACCATGCCGGGGTTGCATTTAATGCACCGATTCGGGTCGGAAACGAAACGATGCACGGGATCGGCTACAAACAAAATGAACGCACCCAATTCACTATTTTGGACCCAATAGTGATGTTTTGGTTCGTTTGGGTCAGTTTCTTACTACACCGAAAACCATACCGGGGTTGCATTTAATGCACCGATTCGGGTTAGAAATGAAACGATGCACGGAATCGGCTACAAACAAAACGAACGCACATAATTCAATTTTTTGGACCCAATAGTGATGTTTTGGTTCGTTTGGGTCAGTTTCGTTACTGCACCGAAAACAATGCCGGGGTCGCATTTAATGCACCGATTCGGGTCGGAAACGAAACGATGCACGGAATCGTCCAGAAACGAAAGGAACGCACCCTATCCACTTTTTTCGACCCAATAGTGATGTTTTGGTTCGTTTGGGTCAGTTTCGTTACTGCACCGAAAACCATGCCGGGGTTGCATTTAATGCACCGATTCGGGTCGGAAACGAAACGATGCACGGGATCGGCTACAAACAAAACGAACGCACCCAATTCACTTTTTTGGACCCAATAGTGATGTTTTGGTTCGTTTGGGTCAGTTTCTTACTACACCGAAAACCATACCGGGGTTGTATTTAATGCACCGATTCGGGTTAGAAATGAAACGATGCACGGAATCGGCTACAAACAAAACGAACTCACATAATTCAATTTTTTGGACCCAATAGTGATGTTTTGGTTCGTTTGGGTCAGTTTCGTTACTGCACCGAAAACCATGCCGGGGTTGCATTTAATGCAGCGATTCGGGTCGGAAACGGAACGATGCACGGGATCGGCTACAAAAAAAACGAACGCACCCAATTCACTTTTTTGGACCCAATAGTGATGTTTTGGTTCGTTTGGGTCAGCTTCTTACTACACCGAAAACCATACCGGGGTTGAATTTAATGCACCGATTCGGGTTAGAAATGAAACGATGCACGGAATCGGCTACAAAAAAAAACGAACGCACATAATTCAATTTTTTGGACCCAATAGTGATGTTTTGGTTCGTTTGGGTCAGTTTCGTTACTGCACCGAAAACCATGCCGGGGTTGCATTTAATGCACCGATTCGGGTCGGAAACGGAACGATGCACGGAATCATCCAGAAACGAAACGAACGCACCCTATCCACTTTTTTGGACCCAATAGTGATGTTTTGGTTCGTTTGGGTCAGTTTGGTTACTGCACCGAAAACCATGCCGGGGTTGCATATAACGCACCGATTCGGGTCGGAAACGAAACGCTGCACGGAATCATCCAGAAACAAAACGAACGCACCCTATCCACTTTTTTGGACCGAATAGTGAAGTTTTGGTTCGTTTGGGTCAGTTTCTTACTACACCGAAAACCATACCGGGGTTGCATTTAATGCACCGATTCGGGTTAGAAATGAAACGATGCACGGAATCGGCTAGAAACGAAACGAATGCACCCAATTCACTTTTTTGGACCCAATAGTGATGTTTTGGTTCGTTTGGGTCAGTTTCGTTACTGCACCGAAAACCATGTCGGGGTTGCATTTAATGCACCGATTCGGGTCGGAAACGAAACGATGCACGGAATCGTCCAGAAACGAAAGGAACGCACCCTATCCACTTTTTTCGACCCAATAGTGATGTATTGGTTCGTTTGGGTCAGTTTCGTTACTGCACCGAAAACCATGCTGGGGTTGCATTTAATGCAGCGATTCGGGTCGGAAACGAAACGATGCACGGGATCGGCTACAAACAAAACGAACGCACCCAATTCACTTTTTTGGACCCAATAGTGATGTTTTGGTTCGTTTGGGTCAGTTTCTTTACATCGAAAACCATACCGGGGTTGCATTTAATGCACCGATTCGGGTTAGAAATGAAACGATGCACGGAATCAGCTACAAAAAAAACGAACGCACATAATTCAATTTTTTGGACCCAATAGTGATGTTTTGGTTCGTTTGGGTCAGTTTCGTTACTGCACCGAAAACCATGCCGGGGTTGCATTTAATGCACCGATTCGGGTCGGAAACGAAACGATGCACGGAATCATCCAGAAACGAAACGAACGCACCCTATCCACTTTTTTGGACCCAATAGTGATGTTTTGGTTCGTTTGGGTCAGTTTCGTTACTGCACCGAAAACCATGCCGGGGTTGCATTTAATGCACCAATTCGGGTCGGAAACGAAACGATGCACGGAATCGTCCAGAAACGAAAGGAACGCACCCTATCCACTTTTTTCGACCCAATAGTGATGTTTTGGTTCGTTTGGGTCAGTTTCGTTACTGCACCGAAAACCATGCCGGGGTTGCATTTAATGCAGCGATTCGGGTCGGAAACGAAACGATGCACGGGATCGGCTACAAACAAAACGAACGCACCCAATTCACTTTTTTGGACCCAATAGTGATGTTTTGGTTCGTTTGGGTCAGTTTCTTACTACACCGAAAACCATACCGGGGTTGCATTTAATGCACCGATTCGGGTTAGAAATGAAACGATGCACGGAATCGGCTACAAAAAAAACGAACGCACATAATTCAATTTTTTGGACCCAATAGTGATGTTTTGGTTCGTTTGGGTCAGTTTCGTTACTGCACCGAAAACCATGCCGGGGTTGCATTTAATGCACCGATTCGGGTCGGAAACGAAATGATGCACGGAATCATCCAGAAACGAAACGAACGCACCATATCCACTTTGTTGGATCCAATAGTGATGTTTTGGTTCGTTTGGGTCAGTTTGGTTACTGCACCGAAAACCATGCCGGGGTTGCATATAACGCACCGATTCGGGTCGGAAACGAAACGCTGCACGGAATCATCCAGAAACAAAACGAACGCACCCTATCCACTTTTTTGGACCGAATAGTGAAGTTTTGGTTCGTTTGGGTCAGTTTCTTACTACACCGAAAACCATACCGGGGTTGCATTTAATGCACCGATTCGGGTTAGAAATGAAACGATGCACGGAATCGGCTAGAAACGAAACGAATGCACCCAATTCACTTTTTTGGACCCAATAGTGATGTTTTGGTTCGTTTGGGTCAGTTTCGTTACTGCACCGAAAACCATGTCGGGGTTGCATTTAATGCACCGATTCGGGTCGGAAACGAAACGATGCACGGAATCGTCCAGAAACGAAAGGAACGCACCCTATCCACTTTTTTCGACCCAATAGTGATGTATTGGTTCGTTTGGGACAGTTTCGTTACTGCACCGAAAACCATGCCGGGGTTGCATTTAATGCAGCGATTCGGGTCGGAAACGAAACGATGCACGGGATCGGCAACAAACAAAACGAACGCACCCAATTCACTTTTTTGGACCCAATAGTGATGTTTTGGTTCGTTTGGGTCAGTTTCTTACTACACCGAAAACCATACCGGGGTTGCATTTAATGCACCGATTCGGGTTAGAAATGAAACGATGCACGGAATCAGCTACAAAAAAAACGAACGCACATAATTCAATTTTTTGGACCCAATAGTGATGTTTTGGTTCGTTTGGGTCAGTTTCGTTACTGCACCGAAAACCATGCCGGGGTTGCATTTAATGCACCGATTCGGGTCGGAAACGAAACGATGCACGGAATCATCCAGAAACGAAACGAACGCACCCTATCCACTTTTTTGGACCCAATAGTGATGTTTTGGTTCGTTTGGGTCAGTTTCGTTACTGCACCGAAAACCATGCCGGGGTTGCATTTAATGCACCAATTCGGGTCGGAAACGAAACGATGCACGGAATCGTCCAGAAACGAAAGGAACGCACCCTATCCACTTTTTTCGACCCAATAGTGATGTTTTGGTTCGTTTGGGTCAGTTTCGTTACTGCACCGAAAACCATGCCGGGGTTGCATTTAATGCAGCGATTCGGGTCGGAAACGAAACGATGCACGGGATCGGCTACAAACAAAACGAACGCACCCAATTCACTTTTTTGGACCCAATAGTGATGTTTTGGTTCGTTTGGGTCAGTTTCTTACTACACCGAAAACCATACCGGGGTTGCATTTAATGCACCGATTCGGGTTAGAAATGAAACGATGCACGGAATCGGCTACAAAAAAAACGAACGCACATAATTCAATTTTTTGGACCCAATAGTGATGTTTTGGTTCGTTTGGGTCAGTTTCGTTACTGCACCGAAAACCATGCCGGGGTTGCATTTAATGCACCGATTCGGGTCGGAAACGAAATGATGCACGGAATCATCCAGAAACGAAACGAACGCACCATATCCACTTTGTTGGATCCAATAGTGATGTTTTGGTTCGTTTGGGTCAGTTTGGTTACTGCACCGAAAACCATGCCGGGGTTGCATATAACGCACCGATTCGGGTCGGAAACGAAACGCTGCACGGAATCATCCAGAAACAAAACGAACGCACCCTATCCACTTTTTTGGACCGAATAGTGAAGTTTTGGTTCGTTTGGGTCAGTTTCTTACTACACCGAAAACCATACCGGGGTTGCATTTAATGCACCGATTCGGGTTAGAAATGAAACGATGCACGGAATCGGCTAGAAACGAAACGAATGCACCCAATTCACTTTTTTGGACCCAATAGTGATGTTTTGGTTCGTTTGGGTCAGTTTCGTTACTGCACCGAAAACCATGTCGGGGTTGCATTTAATGCACCGATTCGGGTCGGAAACGAAACGATGCACGGAATCGTCCAGAAACGAAAGGAACGCACCCTATCCACTTTTTTCGACCCAATAGTGATGTATTGGTTCGTTTGGGACAGTTTCGTTACTGCACCGAAAACCATGCCGGGGTTGCATTTAATGCAGCGATTCGGGTCGGAAACGAAACGATGCACGGGATCGGCAACAAACAAAACGAACGCACCCAATTCACTTTTTTGGACCCAATAGTGATGTTTTGGTTCGTTTGGGTCAGTTTCTTACTACACCGAAAACCATACCGGGGTTGCATTTAATGCACCGATTCGGGTTAGAAATGAAACGATGCACGGAATCAGCTACAAAAAAAACGAACGCACATAATTCAATTTTTTGGACCCAATAGTGATGTTTTGGTTCGTTTGGGTCAGTTTCGTTACTGCACCGAAAACCATGCCGGGGTTGCATTTAATGCACCGATTCGGGTCGGAAACGAAACGATGCACGGAATCATCCAGAAACGAAACGAACGCACCCTATCCACTTTTTTGGACCCAATAGTGATGTTTTGGTTCGTTTGGGTCAGTTTCGTTACTGCACCGAAAACCATGCCGGGGTTGCATTTAATGCACCAATTCGGGTCGGAAACGAAACGATGCACGGAATCGTCCAGAAACGAAAGGAACGCACCCTATCCACTTTTTTCGACCCAATAGTGATGTTTTGGTTCGTTTGGGTCAGTTTCGTTACTGCACCGAAAACCATGCCGGGGTTGCATTTAATGCAGCGATTCGGGTCGGAAACGAAACGATGCACGGGATCGGCTACAAACAAAACGAACGCACCCAATTCACTTTTTTGGACCCAATAGTGATGTTTTGGTTCGTTTGGGTCAGTTTCTTACTACACCGAAAACCATACCGGGGTTGCATTTAATGCACCGATTCGGGTTAGAAATGAAACGATGCACGGAATCGGCTACAAAAAAAACGAACGCACATAATTCAATTTTTTGGACCCAATAGTGATGTTTTGGTTCGTTTGGGTCAGTTTCGTTACTGCACCGAAAACCATGCCGGGGTTGCATTTAATGCACCGATTCGGGTCGGAAACGAAATGATGCACGGAATCATCCAGAAACGAAACGAACGCACCATATCCACTTTGTTGGATCCAATAGTGATGTTTTGGTTCGTTTGGGTCAGTTTGGTTACTGCACCGAAAACCATGCCGGGGTTGCATATAACGCACCGATTCGGGTCGGAAACGAAACGCTGCACGGAATCATCCAGAAACAAAACGAACGCACCCTATCCACTTTTTTGGACCGAATAGTGAAGTTTTGGTTCGTTTGGGTCAGTTTCTTACTACACCGAAAACCATACCGGGGTTGCATTTAATGCACCGATTCGGGTTAGAAATGAAACGATGCACGGAATCGGCTAGAAACGAAACGAATGCACCCAATTCACTTTTTTGGACCCAATAGTGATGTTTTGGTTCGTTTGGGTCAGTTTCGTTACTGCACCGAAAACCATGTCGGGGTTGCATTTAATGCACCGATTCGGGTCGGAAACGAAACGATGCACGGAATCGTCCAGAAACGAAAGGAACGCACCCTATCCACTTTTTTCGACCCAATAGTGATGTATTGGTTCGTTTGGGACAGTTTCGTTACTGCACCGAAAACCATGCCGGGGTTGCATTTAATGCAGCGATTCGGGTCGGAAACGAAACGATGCACGGGATCGGCAACAAACAAAACGAACGCACCCAATTCACTTTTTTGGACCCAATAGTGATGTTTTGGTTCGTTTGGGTCAGTTTCTTACTACACCGAAAACCATACCGGGGTTGCATTTAATGCACCGATTCGGGTTAGAAATGAAACGATGCACGGAATCAGCTACAAAAAAAACGAACGCACATAATTCAATTTTTTGGACCCAATAGTGATGTTTTGGTTCGTTTGGGTCAGTTTCGTTACTGCACCGAAAACCATGCCGGGGTTGCATTTAATGCACCGATTCGGGTCGGAAACGAAACGATGCACGGAATCATCCAGAAACGAAACGATGCACGGAATCGTCCAGAAACGAAAGGAACGCACCCTATCCACTTTTTTCGACCCAATAGTGATGTATTGGTTCGTTTGGGTCAGTTTCGTTACTGCACCGAAAACCATGCCGGGGTTGCATTTAATGCAGCGATTCGGGTCGGAAACGAAACGATCCACGGGATCGGCAACAAACAAAACGAACGCACCCAATTCACTTTTTTGGACCCAATAGTGATGTTTTGGTTTGTTTGGGTCAGTTTCGTTACTGCACCAAAAACAATGCCGGGGTTGCATTTAATGCACCGATTCGGGTTAGAAATGAAACGATGCACGGAATCGGCTAGAAACGAAACGAATGCACCCAATTCACTTTTTTGGACCCAATAGTGATGTTTTGGTTCGTTTGGGTCAGTTTCGTTACTGCACCGAAAACCATGTCGGGATTGCATTTAATGCACCGATTCGGGTCGGAAACGAAACGATGCACGGAATCGTCCAGAAACGAAAGGAACGCACCCTATCCACTTTTTACGACCCAATAGTGATGTATTGGTTCGTTTGGGACAGTTTCGTTACTGCACCGAAAACCATGCCGGGGTTGCATTTAATGCACCGATTCGGGTCGGAAACGAAACGATGCACGGAATCATCCAGAAACAAAACGAACGCACCCTATCCACTTTTTTGGACCGAATAGTGAAGTTTTGGTTCGTTTGGGTCAGTTTCGTTACTGCACCGAAAACCATGCCGGGGTTGCATTTAATGCAGCGATTCGGGTCGGAAACGAAACGATGCACGGAATCGTCCAGAAACGAAAGGAACGCACCCTATCCACTTTTTTCGACCCAATAGTGATGTATTGGTTCGTTTGGGTCAGTTTCGTTACTGCACCGAAAACCATGCCGGGGTTGCATTTAATGCAGCGATTCGGGTCGGAAACGAAACGATGCACGGGATCGGCTACAAACAAAACGAACGCACCCAATTCACTTTTTTGGACCCAATAGTGATGTTTTGGTTCGTTTGGGTCAGTTTCTTTACATCGAAAACCATACCGGGGTTGCATTTAATGCACCGATTCGGGTTAGAAATGAAACGATGCACGGAATCAGCTACAAAAAAAACGAACGCACATAATTCAATTTTATGGACCCAATAGTGATGTTTTGGTTCGTTTGGGTCAGTTTCGTTACTGTACCGAAAACCATGCCGGGGTTGCATTTAATGCACCGATTCGGGTCGGAAACGAAACGATGCACGGAATCATCCAGAAACGAAACGAACGCACCCTATCCACTTTTTTGGACCCAATAGTGATGTTTTGGTTCGTTTGGGTCAGTTTCGTTACTGCACCGAAAACCATGCCGGGGTTGCATTTAATGCACCAATTCGGGTCGGAAACGAAACGATGCACGGAATCGTCCAGAAACGAAAGGAACGCACCCTATCCACTTTTTTCGACCCAATAGTGATGTTTTGGTTCGTTTGGGTCAGTTTCGTTACTGCACCGAAAACCATGCCGGGGTTGCATTTAATGCACCGATTCGGGTCGGAAACGAAACGATGCACGGAATCATCCAGAAACGAAACGAACGCACCCTATCCACTTTTTTGGACCCAATAGTGATGTTTTGGTTCGTTTGGGTCAGTTTGGTTACTGCACCGAAAACCATGCCGGGGTTGCATATAACGCACCGATTCGGGTCGGAAACGAAACGCTGCACGGAATCATCCAGAAACAAAACGAACGCACCCTATCCACTTTTTTGGACCGAATAGTGAAGTTTTGGTTCGTTTGGGTCAGTTTCTTACTACACCGAAAACCATACCGGGGTTGCATTTAGTGCACCGATTCGGGTTAGAAATGAAACGATGCACGGAATCGGCTAGAAACGAAACGAATGCACCCAATTCACTTTTTTGGACCCAATAGTGATGTTTTGGTTCGTTTGGGTCAGTTTGGTTACTGCACCGAAAACCATGCCGGGGTTGCATATAACGCACCGATTCGGGTCGGAAACGAAACGCTGCACGGAATCGTCCAGAAACAAAACGAACGCACCCTATCCACTTTTTTGGACCGAATAGTGAAGTTTTGGTTCGTTTGGGTCAGTTTCTTACTACACCGAAAACCATACCGGGGTTGCATTTAATGCACCGATTCGGGTTAGAAATGAAATGATGCACGGAATCGGCTAGAAACGAAACGAATGCACCCAATTCACTTTTTTGGACCCAATAGTGATGTTTTGGTTCGTTTGGGTCAGTTTCGTTACTGCACCGAAAACCATGTCGGGGTTGCATTTAATGCACCGATTCGGGTCGGAAACGAAACGATGCACGGAATCGTCCAGAAACGAAAGGAACGCACCCTATCCACTTTTTTCGACCCAATAGTGATGTATTGGTTCGTTTGGGTCAGTTTCGTTACTGCACCGAAAACCATGCCGGGGTTGCATTTAATGCAGCGATTCGGGTCGGAAACGAAACGATGCACGGGATCGGCTACAAACAAAACGAACGCACCCAATTCACTTTTTTGGACCCAATAGTGATGTTTTGGTTCGTTTGGGTCAGTTTCTTTACATCGAAAACCATACCGGGGTTGCATTTAATGCACCGATTCAGGTTAGAAATGAAACGATGCACGGAATCAGCTACAAAAAAAACGAACGCACATAATTCAATTTTTTGGACCCAATAGTGATGTTTTGGTTCGTTTGGGTCAGTTTCGTTACTGCACCGAAAACCATGCCGGGGTTGCATTTAATGCACCGATTCGGGTCGGAAACGAAACGATGCACGGAATCATCCAGAAACGAAACGAACGCACCCTATCCACTTTTTTGGACCCAATAGTGATGTTTTGGTTCGTTTGGGTCAGTTTCGTTACTGCACCGAAAACCATGCCGGGGTTGCATTTAATGCACCAATTCGGGTCGGAACCGAAACGATGCACGGAATCGTCCAGAAACGAAAGGAACGCACCCTATCCACTTTTTTGGACCCAATAGTGATGTTTTGGTTCGTTTGGGTCAGTTTCGTTACTGCACCGAAAACCATGCCGGGGTTGCATTTAATGCAGCGATTCGGGTCGGAAACGAAACGATGCACGGGATCGGCTACAAACAAAACGAACGCACCCAATTCACTTTTTTGGACCCAATAGTGATGTTTTGGTTCGTTTGGGTCAGTTTCTTTACATCGAAAACCATACCGGGGTTGCATTTAATGCACCGATTCGGGTTAGAAATGAAACGATGCACGGAATCAGCTACAAAAAAAACGAACGCACATAATTCAATTTTATGGACCCAATAGTGATGTTTTGGTTCGTTTGGGTCAGTTTCGTTACTGCACCGAAAACCATGCCGGGGTTGCATTTAATGCACCGATTCGGGTCGGAAACGAAACGATGCACGGAATCATCCAGAAACGAAACGAACGCACCCTATCCACTTTTTTGGACCCAATAGTGATGTTTTGGTTCGTTTGGGTCAGTTTCGTTACTGCACCGAAAACCATGCCGGGGTTGCATTTAACGCACCAATTCGGGTCGGAAACGAAACGATGCACGGAATCGTCCAGAAACGAAAGGAACGCACCCTATCCACTTTTTTCGACCCAATAGTGATGTTTTGGTTCGTTTGGGTCAGTTTCGTTACTGCACCGAAAACCATGCCGGGGTTGCATTTAATGCACCGATTCGGGTCGGAAACGAAACGATGCACGGAATCGGCTAGAAACGAAACGAATGCACCCAGTTCACTTTTTTGGACCCAATAGTGATGTTTTGGTTCGTTTGGGTCAGTTTCGTTACTGCACCGAAAACCATGTCGGGGTTGCATTTAATGCACCGATTCGGGTCGGAAACGAAACGATGCACGGAATCGTCCAGAAACGAAAGGAACGCACCCTATCCACTTTTTTCGACCCAATAGTGATGTATTGGTTCGTTTGGGACAGTTTCGTTACTGCACCGAAAACCATGCCGGGGTTGCATTTAATGCAGCGATTCGGGTCGGAAACGAAACGATGCACGGGATCGGCAACAAACAAAACGAACGCACCCAATTCACTTTTTTGGACCCAATAGTGATGTTTTGGTTCGTTTGGGTCAGTTTCTTACTACACCGAAAACCATACCGGGGTTGCATTTAATGCACCGATTCGGGTTAGAAATGAAACGATGCACGGAATCAGCTACAAAAAAAACGAACGCACATAATTCAATTTTTTGGACCCAATAGTGATGTTTTGGTTCGTTTGGGTCAGTTTCGTTACTGCACCGAAAACCATGCCGGGGTTGCATTTAATGCACCGATTCGGGTCGGAAACGAAACGATGCACGGAATCATCCAGAAACGAAACGATGCACGGAATCGTCCAGAAACGAAAGGAACGCACCCTATCCACTTTTTTCGACCCAATAGTGATGTATTGGTTCGTTTGGGTCAGTTTCGTTACTGCACCGAAAACCATGCCGGGGTTGCATTTAATGCAGCGATTCGGGTCGGAAACGAAACGATGCACGGGATCGGCAACAAACAAAACGAACGCACCCAATTCACTTTTTTGGACCCAATAGTGATGTTTTGGTTTGTTTGGGTCAGTTTCGTTACTGCACCAAAAACAATGCCGGGGTTGCATTTAATGCACCGATTCGGGTTAGAAATGAAACGATGCACGGAATCGGCTAGAAACGAAACGAATGCACCCAATTCACTTTTTTGGACCCAATAGTGATGTTTTGGTTCGTTTGGGTCAGTTTCGTTACTGCACCGAAAACCATGTCGGGATTGCATTTAATGCACCGATTCGGGTCGGAAACGAAACGATGCACGGAATCGTCCAGAAACGAAAGGAACGCACCCTATCCACTTTTTACGACCCAATAGTGATGTATTGGTTCGTTTGGGACAGTTTCGTTACTGCACCGAAAACCATGCCGGGGTTGCATTTAATGCAGCGATTCGGGTCGGAAACGAAACGCTGCACGGAATCATCCAGAAACAAAACGAACGCACCCTATCCACTTTTTTGGACCGAATAGTGAAGTTTTGGTTCGTTTGGGTCAGTTTCTTACTACACCGAAAACCATACCGGGGTTGCATTTAATGCACCGATTCGGGTTAGAAATGAAACGATGCACGGAATCGGCTAGAAACGAAACGAATGCACCCAATTCACTTTTTTGGACCCAATAGTGATGTTTTGGTTCGTTTGGGTCAGTTTGGTTACTGCACCGAAAACCATGCCGGGGTTGCATATAACGCACCGATTCGGGTCGGAAACGAAACGCTGCACGGAATCATCCAGAAACAAAACGAACGCACCCTATCCACTTTTTTGGACCGAATAGTGAAGTTTTGGTTCGTTTGGGTCAGTTTCTTACTACACCGAAAACCATACCGGGGTTGCATTTAATGCACCGATTCGGGTTAGAAATGAAACGATGCACGGAATCGGCTAGAAACGAAACGAATGCACCCAATTCACTTTTTTGGACCCAATAGTGATGTTTTGGTTCGTTTGGGTCAGTTTCGTTACTGCACCGAAAACCATGTCGGGGTTGCATTTAATGCATCGATTCGGGTCGGAAACGAAACGATGCACGGAATCGTCCAGAAACGAAAGGAACGCACCCTATCCACTTTTTTCGACCCAATAGTGATGTATTGGTTCGTTTGGGTCAGTTTCGTTACTGCACCGAAAACCATGCCGGGGTTGCATTTAATGCAGCGATTCGGGTCGGAAACGAAACGATGCACGGGATCGGCTACAAACAAAACGAACGCACCCAATTCACTTTTTTGGACCCAATAGTGATGTTTTGGTTCGTTTGGGTCAGTTTCTTTACATCGAAAACCATACCGGGGTTGCATTTAATGCACCGATTCGGGTTAGAAATGAAACGATGCACGGAATCAGCTACAAAAAAAACGAACGCACATAATTCAATTTTATGGACCCAATAGTGATGTTTTGGTTCGTTTGGGTCAGTTTCGTTACTGCACCGAAAACCATGCCGGGGTTGCATTTAATGCACCGATTCGGGTCGGAAACGAAACGATGCACGGAATCATCCAGAAACGAAACGAACGCACCCTATCCACTTTTTTGGACCCAATAGTGATGTTTTGGTTCGTTTGGGTCAGTTTCGTTACTGCACCGAAAACCATGCCGGGGTTGCATTTAATGCACCAATTCGGGTCGGAAACGAAACGATGCACGGAATCGTCCAGAAACGAAAGGAACGCACCCTATCCACTTTTTTCGACCCAATAGTGATGTATTGGTTCGTTTGGGTCAGTTTCGTTACTGCACCGAAAACCATGCCGGGGTTGCATTTAATGCAGCGATTCGGGTCGGAAACGAAACGATGCACGGGATCGGCTACAAACAAAACGAACGCACCCAATTCACTTTTTTGGACCCAATAGTGATGTTTTGGTTCGTTTGGGTCAGTTTCTTTACATCGAAAACCATACCGGGGTTGCATTTAATGCACCGATTCGGGTTAGAAATGAAACGATGCACGGAATCAGCTACAAAAAAAACGAACGCACATAATTCAATTTTATGGACCCAATAGTGATGTTTTGGTTCGTTTGGGTCAGTTTCGTTACTGCACCGAAAACCATGCCGGGGTTGCATTTAATGCACCGATTCGGGTCGGAAACGAAACGATGCACGGAATCATCCAGAAACGAAACGAACGCACCCTATCCACTTTTTTGGACCCAATAGTGATGTTTTGGTTCGTTTGGGTCAGTTTCGTTACTGCACCGAAAACCATGCCGGGGTTGCATTTAATGCACCAATTCGGGTCGGAAACGAAACGATGCACGGAATCGTCCAGAAACGAAAGGAACGCACCCTATCCACTTTTTTCGACCCAATAGTGATGTTTTGGTTCGTTTGGGTCAGTTTCGTTACTGCACCGAAAACCATGCCGGGGTTGCATTTAATGCAGCGATTCGGGTCGGAAACGAAACGATGCACGGGATCGGCTACAAACAAAACGAACGCACCCAATTCACTTTTTTGGACCCAATAGTGATGTTTTCGTTCGTTTGGGTCAGTTTCTTACTACACCGAAAACCATACCGGGGTTGCATTTAATGCACCGATTCGGGTTAGAAATGAAACGATGCACGGAATCGGCTACAAAAAAAAACGAACGCACATAATTCAATTTTTTGGACCCAATAGTGATGTTTTGGTTCGTTTGGGTCAGTTTCGTTACTGCACCGAAAACCATGCCGGGGTTGCATTTAATGCACCGATTCGGGTCGGAAACGAAACGATGCACGGAATCATCCAGAAACGAAACGAACGCACCCTATCCACTTTGTTGGACCCAATAGTGATGTTTTGGTTCGTTTGGGTCAGTTTCGTTACTGCACCGAAAACCATGTCGGGGTTGCATTTAATGCACCGATTCGGGTCGGAAACGAAACGATGCAAAGAATCGGCTAGAAACGAAACGAATGCACCCTATCCACTTTTTTGGACCCAATAGTGATGTTTTTGTTCGTTTGGGTCAGTTTCGTTACTGCACCGAAAACCATGCCGGGGTTGCATTTAATGCACCAATTCGGGTCGGAAACGAAACGATGCACGGAATCGTCCAGAAATGAAAGGAACGCACCCTATCCACTTTTTTCGACCCAATAGTGATGTTTTGGTTCGTTTGGGTCAGTTTCGTTACTGCACCGAAAACCATGCCGGGGTTGCATTTAATGCAGCGATTCGGGTCGGAAACGAAACGATGCACGGGATCGGCAACAAACAAAACGAACGCACCCAATTCACTTTTTTGGACCCAATAGTGATGTTTTGGTTCATTTGGGTCAGTTTCTTACTACACTGAAAACCATACCGGGGTTGCATTTAATGCACCGATTCGGGTTAGAAATGAAACGATGCACGGAATCAGCTACAAAAAAAACGAACGCACATAATTCAATTTTTTGGACCCAATAGTGATGTTTTGGTTCGTTTGGGTCAGTTTCGTTACTGCACCGAAAACCATGCCGGGGTTGCATTTAATGCACCGATTCGGGTCGGAAACGAAACGATGCACGGAATCATCCAGAAACGAAACGATGCACGGAATCGTCCAGAAACGAAAGGAACGCACCCTATCCACTTTTTTCGACCCAATAGTGATGTATTGGTTCGTTTGGGTCAGTTTCGTTACTGCACCGAAAACCATGCCGGGGTTGCATTTAATGCAGCGATTCGGGTCGGAAACGAAACGATGCACGGGATCGGCAACAAACAAAACGAACGCACCCAATTCACTTTTTTGGACCCAATAGTGATGTTTTGGTTTGTTTGGGTCAGTTTCGTTGCTGCACCAAAAACAATGCCGGGGTTGCATTTAATGCACCGATTCGGGTTAGAAATGAAACGATGCACGGAATCGGCTAGAAACGAAACGAATGCACCCAATTCACTTTTTTGGACCCAATAGTGATGTTTTGGTTCGTTTGGGTCAGTTTCGTTACTGCACCGAAAACCATGTCGGGATTGCATTTAATGCACCGATTCGGGTCGGAAACGAAACGATGCACGGAATCGTCCAGAAACGAAAGGAACGCACCCTATCCACTTTTTTCGACCCAATAGTGATGTATTGGTTCGTTTGGGACAGTTTCGTTACTGCACCGAAAACCATGCCGGGGTTGCATTTAATGCAGCGATTCGGGTCGGAAACGAAACGATGCACGGGATCGGCTACAAACAAAACGAACGCACCCAATTCACTTTTTTGGACCCAATAGTGATGTTTTGGTTCGTTTGGGTCAGTTTCTTACTACACCGAAAACCATACCGGGGTTGTATTTAATGCACCGATTCGGGTTAGAAATGAAACGATGCACGGAATCGGCTACAAACAAAACGAACGCACATAATTCAATTTTTTGGACCCAATAGTGATGTTTTGGTTCGTTTGGGTCAGTTTCGTTACTGCACCGAAAACCATGCCGGGGTTGCATTTAATGCAGCGATTCGGGTCGGAAACGGAACGATGCACGGGATCGGGTACAAACAAAACGAACGCACCCAATTCACTTTTTTGGACCCAATAGTGATGTTTTGGTTCGTTTGGGTCAGTTTCTTACTACACCGAAAACCATACCGGGGTTGCATTTAATGCACCGATTCGGGTTAGAAATGAAACGATGCACGGAATCGGCTACAAAAAAAACGAACGCACATAATTCAATTTTTTGGACCCAATAGTGATGTTTTGGTTCGTTTGGGTCAGTTTCGTTACTGCACCGAAAACCATGCCGGGGTTGCATTTAATGCACCGATTCGGGTCGGAAACGAAACGATGCACGGAATCATCCAGAAACGAAACGAACGCACCCTATCCACTTTGTTGGACCCAATAGTGATGTTTTGGTTCGTTTGGGTCAGTTTCGTTACTGCACCGAAAACCATGTCGGGGTTGCATTTAATGCACCGATTCGGGTCGGAAACGAAACGATGCACGGAATCATCTAGAAACGAAACGAACGCACCCTATCCACTTTGTTGGACCCAATAGTGATGTTTTGGTTCGTTTGGGTCAGTTTGGTTACTGCACCGAAAACCATGCCGGGGTTGCATATAACGCACCGATTCGGGTCGGAAACGAAACGCTGCACGGAATCATCCAGAAACAAAACGAACGCACCCTATCCACTTTTTTGGACCGAATAGTGAAGTTTTGGTTCGTTTGGGTCAGTTTCTTACTACACCGAAAACCATACCGGGGTTGCATTTAATGCACCGATTCGGGTTAGAAATGAAACGATGCACGGAATCGGCTAGAAACGAAACGAATGCACCCAATTCACTTTTTTGGACCCAATAGTGATGTTTTGGTTCGTTTGGGTCAGTTTCGTTACTGCACCGAAAACCATGTCGGGGTTGCATTTAATGCACCGATTCGGGTCGGAAACGAAACGATGCACGGAATCGTCCAGAAACGAAAGGAACGCACCCTATCCACTTTTTTCGACCCAATAGTGATGTATTGGTTCGTTTGGGACAGTTTCGTTACTGCACCGAAAACCATGCCGGGGTTGCATTTAATGCAGCGATTCGGGTCGGAAACGAAACGATGCACGGGATCGGCAACAAACAAAACGAACGCACCCAATTCACTTTTTTGGACCCAATAGTGATGTTTTGGTTCGTTTGGGTCAGTTTCTTACTACACCGAAAACCATACCGGGGTTGCATTTAATGCACCGATTCGGGTTAGAAATGAAACGATGCACGGAATCAGCTACAAAAAAAACGAACGCACATAATTCAATTTTTTGGACCCAATAGTGATGTTTTGGTTCGTTTGGGTCAGTTTCGTTACTGCACCGAAAACCATGCCGGGGTTGCATTTAATGCACCGATTCGGGTCGGAAACGAAACGATGCACGGAATCATCCAGAAACGAAACGATGCACGGAATCGTCCAGAAACGAAAGGAACGCACCCTATCCACTTTTTTCGACCCAATAGTGATGTATTGGTTCGTTTGGGTCAGTTTCGTTACTGCACCGAAAACCATGCCGGGGTTGCATTTAATGCAGCGATTCGGGTCGGAAACGAAACGATGCACGGGATCGGCAACAAACAAAACGAACGCACCCAATTCACTTTTTTGGACCCAATAGTGATGTTTTGGTTTGTTTGGGTCAGTTTCGTTACTGCACCAAAAACAATGCCGGGGTTGCATTTAATGCACCGATTCGGGTTAGAAATGAAACGATGCACGGAATCGGCTAGAAACGAAACGAATGCACCCAATTCACTTTTTTGGACCCAATAGTGATGTTTTGGTTCGTTTGGGTCAGTTTCGTTACTGCACCGAAAACCATGTCGGGATTGCATTTAATGCACCGATTCGGGTCGGAAACGAAACGATGCACGGAATCGTCCAGAAACGAAAGGAACGCACCCTATCCACTTTTTTCGACCCAATAGTGATGTATTGGTTCGTTTGGGACAGTTTCGTTACTGCACCGAAAACCATGCCGGGGTTGCATTTAATGCAGCGATTCGGGTCGGAAATGAAACGATGCACGGGATCGGCTACAAACAAAACGAACGCACCCAATTCACTTTTTTGGACCCAATAGTGATGTTTTGGTTCGTTTGGGTCAGTTTCTTACTACACCGAAAACCATACCGGGGTTGTATTTAATGCACCGATTCGGGTTAGAAATGAAACGATGCACGGAATCGGCTACAAACAAAACGAACGCACATAATTCAATTTTTTGGACCCAATAGTGATGTTTTGGTTCGTTTGGGTCAGTTTCGTTACTGCACCGAAAACCATGCCGGGGTTGCATTTAATGCAGCGATTCGGGTCGGAAACGGAACGATGCACGGGATCGGCTACAAACAAAACGAACGCACCCAATTCACTTTTTTGGACCCAATAGTGATGTTTTGGTTCGTTTGGGTCAGTTTCTTACTACACCGAAAACCATACCGGGGTTGCATTTAATGCACCGATTCGGGTTAGAAATGAAACGATGCACGGAATCGGCTACAAAAAAAACGAACGCACATAATTCAATTTTTTGGACCCAATAGTGATGTTTTGGTTCGTTTGGGTCAGTTTCGTTACTGCACCGAAAACCATGCCGGGGTTGCATTTAATGCACCGATTCGGGTCGGAAACGAAACGATGCACGGAATCATCCAGAAACGAAACGAACGCACCCTATCCACTTTTTTGGACCCAATAGTGATGTTTTGGTTCGTTTGGGTCAGTTTGGTTACTGCACCGAAAACCATGCCGGGGTTGCATATAACGCACCGATTCGGGTCGGAAACGAAACGCTGCACGGAATCATCCAGAAACAAAACGAACGCACCCTATCCACTTTTTTGGACCGAATAGTGAAGTTTTGGTTCGTTTGGGTCAGTTTCTTACTACACCGAAAACCATACCGGGGTTGCATTTAATGCACCGATTCGGGTTAGAAATGAAACGATGCACGGAATCGGCTAGAAACGAAACGAATGCACCCAATTCACTTTTTTGGACCCAATAGTGATGTTTTGGTTCGTTTGGGTCAGTTTGGTTACTGCACCGAAAACCATGCCGGGGTTGCATATAACGCACCGATTCGGGTCGGAAACGAAACGCTGCACGGAATCGTCCAGAAACAAAACGAACGCACCCTATCCACTTTTTTGGACCGAATAGTGAAGTTTTGGTTCGTTTGGGTCAGTTTCTTACTACACCGAAAACCATACCGGGGTTGCATTTAATGCACCGATTCGGGTTAGAAATGAAACGATGCACGGAATCGGCTAGAAACGAAACGAATGCACCCAATTCACTTTTTTGGACCCAATAGTGATGTTTTGGTTCGTTTGGGTCAGTTTCGTTACTGCACCGAAAACCATGTCGGGGTTGCATTTAATGCACCGATTCGGGTCGGAAACGAAACGATGCACGGAATCGTCCAGAAACGAAAGGAACGCACCCTATCCACTTTTTTCGACCCAATAGTGATGTATTGGTTCGTTTGGGTCAGTTTCGTTACTGCACCGAAAACCATGCCGGGGTTGCATTTAATGCAGCGATTCGGGTCGGAAACGAAACGATGCACGGGATCGGCTACAAACAAAACGAACGCACCCAATTCACTTTTTTGGACCCAATAGTGATGTTTTGGTTCGTTTGGGTCAGTTTCTTTACATCGAAAACCATACCGGGGTTGCATTTAATGCACCGATTCGGGTTAGAAATGAAACGATGCACGGAATCAGCTACAAAAAAAACGAACGCACATAATTCAATTTTTTGGACCCAATAGTGATGTTTTGGTTCGTTTGGGTCAGTTTCGTTACTGCACCGAAAACCATGCCGGGGTTGCATTTAATGCACCGATTCGGGTCGGAAACGAAACGATGCACGGAATCATCCAGAAACGAAACGAACGCACCCTATCCACTTTTTTGGACCCAATAGTGATGTTTTGGTTCGTTTGTGTCAGTTTCGTTACTGCACCGAAAACCATGCCGGGGTTGCATTTAATGCACCAATTCGGGTCGGAAACGAAACGATGCACGGAATCGTCCAGAAACGAAAGGAACGCACCCTATCCACTTTTTTCGACCCAATAGTGATGTTTTGGTTTGTTTGGGTCAGTTTCGTTACTGCACCGAAAACCATGCCGGGGTTGCATTTAATGCAGCGATTCGGGTCGGAAACGAAACGATGCACGGGATCGGCTACAAACAAAACGAACGCACCCAATTCACTTTTTTGGACCCAATAGTGATGTTTTGGTTCGTTTGGGTCAGTTTCTTACTACACCGAAAACCATACCGGGGTTGCATTTAATGCACCGATTCGGGTTAGAAATGAAACGATGCACGGAATCGGCTACAAAAAAAACGAACGCACATAATTCAATTTTTTGGACCCAATAGTGATGTTTTGGTTCGTTTGGGTCAGTTTCGTTACTGCACCGAAAACCATGCCGGGGTTGCATTTAATGCACCGATTCGGGTCGGAAACGAAACGATGCACGGAATCATCCAGAAACGAAACGAACGCACCCTATCCACTTTGTTGGACCCAATAGTGATGTTTTGGTTCGTTTGGGTCAGTTTGGTTACTGCACCGAAAACCATGCCGGGGTTGCATATAACGCACCGATTCGGGTCGGAAACGAAACGCTGCACGGAATCATCCAGAAACAAAACGAACGCAGCCTATCCACTTTTTTGGACCGAATAGTGAAGTTTTGGTTCGTTTGGGTCAGTTTCTTACTACACCGAAAACCATACCGGGGTTGCATTTAATGCACCGATTCGGGTTAGAAATGAAACGATGCACGGAATCGGCTAGAAACGAAACGAATGCACCCAATTCACTTTTTTGGACCCAATAGTGATGTTTTGGTTCGTTTGGGTCAGTTTCGTTACTGCACCGAAAACCATGTCGGGGTTGCATTTAATGCACCGATTCGGGTCGGAAACGAAACGATGCACGGAATCGTCCAGAAACGAAAGGAACGCACCCTATCCACTTTTTTCGACCCAATAGTGATGTATTGGTTCGTTTGGGACAGTTTCGTTACTGCACCGAAAACCATGCCGGGGTTGCATTTAATGCAGCGATTCGGGTCGGAAACGAAACGATGCACGGGATCGGCAACAAACAAAACGAATGCACCCAATTCACTTTTTTGGACCCAATAGTGATGTTTTGGTTCGTTTGGGTCAGTTTCTTACTACACCGAAAACCATACCGGGGTTGCATTTAATGCACCAATTCGGGTTAGAAATGAAACGATGCACGGAATCAGCTACAAAAAAACGAACGCACATAATTCAATTTTTTGGACCCAATAGTGATGTTTTGGTTCGTTTGGGTCAGTTTCGTTACTGCACCGAAAACCATGCCGGGGTTGCATTTAATGCACCGATTCGGGTCGGAAACGAAACGATGCACGGAATCATCCAGAAACGAAACGATGCACGGAATCGTCCAGAAACGAAAGGAACGCACCCTATCCACTTTTTTCGACCCAATAGTGATGTATTGGTTCGTTTGGGTCAGTTTCGTTACTGCACCGAAAACCATGCCGGGGTTGCATTTAATGCAGCGATTCGGGTCGGAAACGAAACGATGCACGGGATCGGCAACAAACAAAACGAACGCACCCAATTCACTTTTTTGGACCCAATAGTGATGTTTTGGTTCGTTTGGGTCAGTTTCTTACTACACCGAAAACCATACCGGGGTTGCATTTAATGCACCGATTCGGGTTAGAAATGAAACGATGCACGGAATCGGCTACAAAAAAAACGAACGCACATAATTCAATTTTTTGGACCCAATAGTGATGTTTTGGTTCGTTTGGGTCAGTTTCGTTACTGCACCGAAAACCATGCCGGGGTTGCATTTAATGCACCGATTCGGGTCGGAAACGAAACGATGCACGGAATCATCCAGAAACGAAACGAACGCACCCTATCCACTTTGTTGGACCCAATAGTGATGTTTTGGTTCGTTTGGGTCAGTTTGGTTACTGCACCGAAAACCATGCCGGGGTTGCATATAACGCACCGATTCGGGTCGGAAATGAAACGCTGCACGGAATCATCCAGAAACAAAACGAACGCAGCCTATCCACTTTTTTGGACCGAATAGTGAAGTTTTGGTTCGTTTGGGTCAGTTTCTTACTACACCGAAAACCATACCGGGGTTGCATTTAATGCACCGATTCGGGTTAGAAATGAAACGATGCACGGAATCGGCTAGAAACGAAACGAATGCACCCAATTCACTTTTTTGGACCCAATAGTGATGTTTTGGTTCGTTTGGGTCAGTTTCGTTACTGCACCGAAAACCATGTCGGGGTTGCATTTAATGCACCGATTCGGGTCGGAAACGAAACGATGCACGGAATCGTCCAGAAACGAAAGGAACGCACCCTATCCACTTTTTTGGACCCAATAGTGATGTTTTGGTTCGTTTGGGTCAGTTTCGTTACTGCACCGAAAACCATGTCGGGGTTGCATTTAATGCACCAATTCGGGTCGGAAACGAAACGATGCACGGAATCATCCAGAAACGAAACGAACGCACCCTATCCACTTTTTTCGACCCAATAGTGATGTTTTGGTTCGTTTGGGTCAGTTTCGTTACTGCACCGAAAACCATGCCGGGGTTGCATTTAATGCACCGATTCGGGTCGGAAACGAAACGATGCACGGAATCATCAAGAAACGAAACGAACGCACCCTATCCAATTTTTTGGACCCAATAGTGATGTTTTGGTTCGTTTGGGTCAGTTTCGTTACTGCACCGAAAACCATGCCGGGGTTGCATTTAATGCACCGATTCGGGTCGGAAACGAAACGATGCACGGAATCATCAAGAAACGAAACGAACGCACCCTATCCACTTTTTTGGACCCAATAGTGATGTTTTGGTTCGTTTGGGTCAGTTTCGTTACTGCACCGAAAACCATGTCGGGGTTGCATTTAATGCACCAATTCGGGTCGGAAACGAAACGATGCACGGAATCATCCAGAAACGAAAGGAACGCACCCTATCCACTTTTTTCGACCCAATAGTGATGTTTTGGTTCGTTTGGGTCAGTTTCGTTACTGCACCGAAAACCATGCCGGGGTTGCATTTAATGCAGCGATTCGGGTCGGAAACGAAACGATGCACGGGATCGGCTACAAACAAAACGAACGCACCCAATTCACTTTTTTGGACCCAATAGTGATGTTTTGGTTCGTTTGGGTCAGTTTCTTACTACACCAAAAACCATACCGGGGTTGCATTTAATGCACCGATTCGGGTTAGAAATGAAACGATGCACGGAATCAGCTACAAAAAAAACGAAAGCACATAATTCAATTTTTTGGACCCAATAGTGATGTTTTGGTTCGTTTGGGTCAGTTTCGTTACTGCACCGAAAACCATGCCGGGGTTGCATTTAATGCACCGATTCGGGTCGGAAACGAAACGATGCACGGAATCATCAAGAAACGAAACGAACGCACCCTATCCAATTTTTTGGACCCAATAGTGATGTTTTGGTTCGTTTGGGTCAGTTTCGTTACTGCACCGAAAACCATGCCGGGGTTGCATTTAATGCACCGATTCGGGTCGGAAACGAAACGATGCACGGAATCATCAAGAAACGAAACGAACGCACCCTATCCACTTTTTTGGACCCAATAGTGATGTTTTGGTTCGTTTGGGTCAGTTTCGTTACTGCACTGAAAACCATGTCGGGGTTGCATTTAATGCACCAATTCGGGTCGGAAACGAAACGATGCACGGAATCATCCAGAAACGAAAGGAACGCACCCTATCCACTTTTTTCGACCCAATAGTGATGTTTTGGTTCGTTTGGGTCAGTTTCGTTACTGCACCGAAAACCATGCCGGGGTTGCATTTAATGCAGCGATTCGGGTCGGAAACGAAACGATGCACGGGATCGGCTACAAACAAAACGAACGCACCCAATTCACTTTTTTGGACCCAATAGTGATGTTTTGGTTCGTTTGGGTCAGTTTCTTACTACACCAAAAACCATACCGGGGTTGCATTTAATGCACCGATTCGGGTTAGAAATGAAACGATGCACGGAATCAGCTACAAAAAAAACGAACGCACATAATTCAATTTTTTGGACCCAATAGTGATGTTTTGGTTCGTTTGGGTCAGTTTCGTTACTGTACCGAAAACCATGCCGGGGTTGCATTTAATGCACCGATTCGGGTCGGAAACGAAACGATGCACGGAATCATCCAGAAACGAAACGAACGCACCCTATCCACTTTTTTGGACCCAATAGTGATGTTTTGGTTCGTTTGGGTCAGTTTGGTTACTGCACCGAAAACCATGCCGGGGTTGCATATAACGCACCGATTCGGGTCGGAAACGAAACGGTGCACGGGATCGGCTAGAAACGAAACGAACGCACCCAATTCACTTTTTTGGACCCAATAGTGATGTTTTGGTTCGTTTGGGTCAGTTTCGTTACTACACCGAAAACCATGCCGGGGTTGCATTTAATGCACCGATTCGGGTCAGAAATGAAACGATCCACGGAATCGGCTACAAACAAAACGAACGCACAGAATTCAATTTTTTGGACCCAATTGTGATGTTTTGGTTCGTTTGGGTCAGTTTCGTTACTGCACCGAAAACCATGCCGGGGTTGCATTTAATGCACCGATTCGGGTCGGTAACGAAACGATGCACGGAATCATCCAGAAACAAAACGAACGCACCCTATCCACTTTTTTGGACCGAATAGTGATTTTTGGTTCGCTTGGGTCAGTTTGGTTACTGCACCGAAAACCATGCCGGGGTTGCATTTAATGCACCGATTCGGGTCGGAAACGAAATGATGCACGGAATCGTCTATAAATGAAAGGAGCGCACCCTATCCACTTTTTTGGACCGAATAGTGATGTTTTGGTTTGTTTGGGTCAGTTTGGTTACTGCACCGAAAACCATGCCGGGGTTGCATTTAATGCACCGATTCGGGTCGGAAACGAAACGATGCAAAGAATCGGCTAGAAACGAAACGACTGCACCCAATTCACTTTTTTGGACCCAATAGTGATGTTTTGGTTCGTTTGGGTCAGTTTCCTTACTGCACCGAAAACCATGCCGGGGTTGCATTTAATGCACCAATTCGGGTCGGAAACGAAACGATGCACGGAATCGTCCAGAAACGAAAGGAACGCACCCTATCCACTTTTTTCGACCCAATAGTGATGTTTTGATTCGTTTGGGTCAGTTTCGTTACTGCACCGAAAACCATGCCGGGGTTGCATATAATGCACCGATTCGGGTCGGAAACGAAACGGTGCACGGGATCGGCTAGAAACGAAACGAACGCACCCAATTCACTTTTTTGGACCCAATAGTGATGTTTTGGTTCGTTTGGGTCAGTTTCTTACTACACCGAAAACCATACCGGGGTTGCATTTAATGCACCGATTCGGGTTAGAAATGAAACGATGCACGGAATCGGCTACAAACAAAACGAACGCACATAATTCAATTTTTTGGACCCAATAGTGATGTTTTGGTTCGTTTGGGTCAGTTTCGTTACTGCACCGAAAACCATGCAGGGGTTGCATTTAATGCACCGATTCGGGTCGGAAACGAAACGATGCACGGAATCGTCCAGAAACGAAAGGAACGCACCCTATCCACTTTTTTCGACCCAATAGTGATGTTTTGGTTCGTTTGGGTCAGTTTCGTTACTGCACCGAAAACCATGCCGGGGTTGCATTTAATGCACCGATTCGGGTCGGAAACGAAACGATGCACGGGATCGGCTACAAACAAAACGAACGCACCCAATTCACTATTTTGGACCCAATAGTGATGTTTTGGTTCGTTTGGGTCAGTTTCTTACTACACCGAAAACCATACCGGGGTTGTATTTAATGCACCGATTCGGGTTAGAAATGAAACGATGCACGGAATCGGCTACAAACAAAACGAACGCACATAATTCAATTTTTTGGACCAATAGTGATGTTTTGGTTCGTTTTGGTCAATTTCGTTACTGCACCGAAAACCATGCCGGGGTTGCATTTAATGCACCGATTCGGGTCGGAAACGAAACGATGCACGGAATCGTCCAGAAACGAAAGGAACGCACCCTATCCACTTTTTTCGACCCAATAGTGATGTTTTGGTTCGTTTGGGTCAGTTTCGTTACTGCACCGAAAACCATGCCGGGGTTGCATTTAATGCACTGATTCGGGTCGGAAACAAAACGATGCACGGGATCAGCTACAAACAAAACGAACGCACCCAATTCACTTTTTTGGACCCAATAGTGATGTTTTGGTTCGTTTGGGTCAGTTTCTTACTACACCGAAAACCATACCGGGGTTGCATTTAATGCACCGATTCGGGTTAGAAATGAAACGATGCACGGAATCGGCTACAAACAAAACGAACGCACATAATTCAATTTTTTGGACCCAATAGTGATGTTTTGGTTCGTTTGGGTCAGTTTCGTTACTGCACCGAAAACCATGCCGGGGTTGCATTTAATGCAGCGATTCGGGTCGGAAACGAAACGATGCACGGGATCGGCTACAAACAAATCGAACGCACCCAATTCACTTTTTTGGACCCAATAGTGATGTTTTGGTTCGTTTGGGTCAGTTTCTTACTACACCGAAAACCATACCGGGGTTGCATTTAATGCACCGATTCGGGTTAGAAATGAAACGATGCACGGAATCGGCTACAAAAAAAACAAACGCACATAATTCAATTTTTTGGACCCAATAGTGATGTTTTGGTTCGTTTGGGTCAGTTTCTTTACTGCACCGAAAACCATGTCGGGGTTGCATTTAATGCACCGATTCGGGTCGGAAACGAAACGATGCACGGGATCGGCTACAAACAAATCGAACGCACCCTATCCACTTTTTTGGACCCAATAGTGATGTTTTGGTTCGTTTGGGTCAGTTTCTTACTACACCGAAAACCATGCCGGGGTTGCATTTAATGCACCGATTCGTGTTAGAAATGAAACGATGCACGGAATCGGCTAGAAACGAAACGAACGCACCCTATCCACTTTTTTGGACCCAATAGTGATGTTTTGGTTCGTTTGGGTCAGTTTCGTTACTACACCGAAAACTATGCCGGGGTTGCATTTAATGCACCGATTCGGGTCGGAAACGAAACGATGCACGGAATCGTCCAGAAACGAAAGGAACACACCCTATCCACTTTTTTCGACCCAATAGTGATGTTTTGGTTCGTTTGGGTCAGTTTCGTTACTGCACCAAAAACCAAGCCGGGGATGCATTTAATGCACCGATTCGGGTCGGAAACGAAACGATGCACGGGATCGGCTACAAACAAAACGAACGCACCCAATTCACTTTTTTGGACCCAATAGTAATGTTTTGGTTCGTTTGGGTCAGTTTCTTACTACACCGAAAACCATATCGGGGTTGCATTTAATGCACCGATTCGGGTTAGAAATGAAACGATGCACGGAATCGGCTACAAACAAAACGAACGCACATAATTCAATTTTTTGGACCCAATAGTGATGTTTTGGTTCGTTTGGGTCAGTTTCGTTACTGCACCGAAAACCATGCCGGGGTTGCATTTAATGCACCGATTCGGTCGGAAACGAAACGATGCACGGAATCGTCCAGAAACGAAAGGAACGCACCCTATCCACTTTTTTCGACCCAATAGTGATGTTTTGGTTCGTTTGGGTCAGTTTCGTTACTGCACCTAAAACCATGCCGGGGTTGCATTTAATGCACCGATTCGGGTCGGAAACGAAACGATGCAAAGAATCGGCTAGAAACGAAACGAATGCACCCTATCCACTTTTTTGGACCCAATAGTGATGTTTTGGTTCGTTTGGGTCAGTTTCGTTACTGCACCGAAAACCATGCCAGGGTTGCATTTAATGCACCAATTCGGGTCGGAAACGAAACGATGCACGGAATCGTCCAGAAATGAAAGGAACGCACCCTATCCACTTTTTTCGACCCAATAGTGATGTTTTGGTTCGTTTGGGTCAGTTTCGTTACTGCACCGAAAACCATGCCGGGGTTGCATTTAATGCACCGATTCGGGTCGGAAACAAAACGATGCACGGGATCGGCTACAAACAAAACGAACGCACCCAATTCACTTTTTTGGACCCAATAGTGATGTTTTGGTTCGTTTGGGTCAGTTTCTTACTACACCGAAAACCATACCGGGGTTGCATTTAATGCACCGATTCGGGTTAGAAATGAAACGATGCACGGAATCGGCTACAAACAAAACGAACGCACATAATTCAGTTTTTTGGACCCAATAGTGATGTTTTGGTTCGTTTGGGTCAGTTTCGTTACTGCACCGAAAACCATGCCGGGGTTGCATTTAATGCACCGATTCGGTCGGAAACGAAACGATGCACGGAATCGTCCAGAAATGAAAGGAACGCACCCTATCCACTTTTTTCGACCCAATAGTGATGTTTTGGTTCGTTTGGGTCAGTTTCGTTACTGCACCGAAAACCATGCCGGGGTTGCATTCAATGCACCGATTCGGGTCGGAAACGAAACGCTGCACGGTGTCATCCAGAAACAAAACGAACGCACCCTATCCACTTTTTTGGACCGAATAGTGATGTTTGGTTCGTTTGGGTCAGTTTGGTTACTGCACCGAAAACCATGCCGGGGTTGCATTTAATGCACCGATTCGGGTCGGAAACGAAACGATGCAAAGAATCGGCTAGAAATGAAACGAACGCACCCTATCCACTTTTTTGGACCCAATAGTGATGTTTTGGTTCGTTTGGGTCAGTTTCGTTACTACACCGAAAACTATGCCGGGGTTGCATTTAATGCACCGATTCGGGTCGGAAACGAAACGATGCACGGAATCGTCCAGAAACGAAAGGAACACACCCTATCCACTTTTTTCGACCCAATAGTGATGTTTTGGTTCGTTTGGGTCAGTTTCGTTACTGCACCAAAAACCAAGCCGGGGATGCATTTAATGCACCGATTCGGGTCGGAAACGAAACGATGCACGGGATCGGCTACAAACAAAACGAACGCACCCAATTCACTTTTTTGGACCCAATAGTAATGTTTTGGTTCGTTTGGGTCAGTTTCTTACTACACCGAAAACCATATCGGGGTTGCATTTAATGCACCGATTCGGGTTAGAAATGAAACGATGCACGGAATCGGCTACAAACAAAACGAACGCACATAATTCAATTTTTTGGACCCAATAGTGATGTTTTGGTTCGTTTGGGTCAGTTTCGTTACTGCACCGAAAACCATGCCGGGGTTGCATTTAATGCACCGATTCGGGTCGGAAACGAAACGATGCACGGAATCATCCAGAAATGAAACGAACGCACCCTATCCACTTTTTTGGACCCAATAGTGATGTTTTGGTTCGTTTGGGTCAGTTTCGTTACTGCACCGAAAACCATGCCCGGGTTGCATTTAATGCACCGATTCGGGTCGGAAACAAAACGATGCACGGAATCGTCTATAAATGAAAGGAGTGCACCCTATCCACTTTTTTGGACCGAATAGTGATATTTTGGTTCGTTTGGGTCAGTTTGGTTACTGCACCGAAAACCATGCCGGGGTTGCATTTAATGCACCGATTCGGGTCGGAAACGAAACGATGCAAAGAATCGGCTAGAAACGAAACGAATGCACCCAATTCACTTTTTTGGACCCAATAGTGATGTTTTGGTTCGTTTGGGTCAGTTTCGTTACTGCACCGAAAACCATGCCGGGGTTGCATTCAATGCACCGATTCGGGTCGGAAACGAAACGCTGCACGGTGTCATCCAGAAACAAAACGAACGCACCCTATCCACTTTTTTGGACCGAATAGTGATGTTTTAGTTCGTTTGGGTCAGTTTGGTTACTGCACCGAAAACCATGCCGGGGTTGCATTTAATGCACCGATTCGGGTCGGAAACGAAACGATGCAAAGAATCGGCTAGAAATGAAACGAACGCACCCTATCCACTTTTTTGGACCCAATAGTGATGTTTTGGTTCGTTTGGGTCAGTTTCGTTACTGCACCGAAAACTATGCCGGGGTTGCATTTAATGCACCGATTCGGGTCGGAAACGAAACGATGCACGGAATCGTCCAGAAACGAAAGGAACACACCCTATCCACTTTTTTCGACCCAATAGTGATGTTTTGGTTCGTTTGGGTCAGTTTCGTTACTGCACCAAAAACCAAGCCGGGGATGCATTTAATGCACCGATTCGGGTCGGAAACGAAACGATGCACGGGATCGGCTACAAACAAAACGAACGCACCCAATTCACTTTTTTGGACCCAATAGTGATGTTTTGGTTCGTTTGGGTCAGTTTCTTACTACACCGAAAACCATACCGGGGTTGCATTTAATGCACCGATTCGGGTTAGAAATGAAACGATGCACGGAATCGGCTACAAACAAAACGAACGCACATAATTCAATTTTTTGGACCCAATAGTGATGTTTTGGTTCGTTTGGGTCAGTTTCGTTACTGCACCGAAAACCATGCCGGGGTTGCATTTAATGCACCGATTCGGGTCGGAAACGAAACGATGCACGGAATCATCCAGAAATGAAACGAACGCACCCTATCCACTTTTTTGGACCCAATAGTGATGTTTTGGTTCGTTTGGGTCAGTTTCGTTACTGCACCGAAAACCATGCCCGGGTTGCATTTAATGCACCGATTCGGGTCGGAAACAAAACGATGCACGGAATCGTCTATAAATGAAAGGAGTGCACCCTATCCACTTTTTTGGACCGAATAGTGATATTTTGGTTCGTTTGGGTCAGTTTGGTTACTGCACCGAAAACCATGCCGGGGTTGCATTTAATGCACCGATTCGGGTCGGAAACGAAACGATGCAAAGAATCGGCTAGAAACGAAACGAATGCACCCAATTCACTTTTTTGGACCCAATAGTGATGTTTTGGTTCGTTTGGGTCAGTTTCGTTACTGCACCGAAAACCATGCCAGGGTTGCATTTAATGCACCAATTCGGGTCGGAAACGAAACGATGCACGGAATCGTCCAGAAACGAAAGGAACGCGCCCTATCCACTTTTTTCGACCCAATAGTGATGTTTTGGTTCGTTTGGGTCAGTTTGGTTACTGCACCGAAAACCATGCCGGGGTTGCATTTAATGCACCGATTCGGGTCGGAAACGAAACGATGCACGGGATCGGCTACAAACAAAACGAACGCACCCAATTCACTTTTTTGGACCCAATAGTGATGTTTTGGTTCGTTTGGGCCAGTTTCTTACTACACCGAAAACCATGCCGGGGTTGCATTTAATGCACCGATTCGGGTCGGAAACGAAACGATGCAAAGAATCGGCTAGAAACAAAACGAACGCACCCAATTCACTTTTTTGGACCCAATAGTGATGTTTTGGTTCGTTTGGGTCAGTTTCTAACTACACCGAAAACCATACCGGGGTTGCATTTAATGCACCGATTCGGGTTAGAAATGAAACGATGCACGGAATCGGCTACAAACAAAACGAATGCACATAATTCAATTTTTTGGACCCAATAGTGATGTTTTGGTTCGTTTGGGTCAGTTTCGTTACTGCACCGAAAACCATGCCGGGGTTGCATTTAATGCACCGATTCGGGTCGGAAACGAAACGATGCACGGAATCATCCAAAAACGAAACGAACGCACCCTATCCACTTTTTTGGACCCAATAGTGATGTTTTGGTTCGTTTGGGTCAGTTTCGTTACTGCACCGAAAACCATGCCGGGGTTGCATTTAATGCACCGATTCGGGTCGGAAACGAAACGATGCAAAGAATCGGCCAGAAACGAAACGAATGCACCCAATTCACTTTTTTGGACCCAATAGTGATGTTTTGGTTCGTTTGGGTCAGTTTCGTTACTGCACCGAAAACCATGCCGGGGTTGCATTTAATGCACCGATTCGGGTCGGAAACGAAACGATGCACGGAATCATCCAGAAACGAAACGAACGCACCCTATCCACTTTTTTGGACCCAATAGTGATGTTTTGGTTCGTTTGGGTCAGTTTCGTTACTGCACCGAAAACCATGCCGGGGTTGCATTTAATGCACCGATTCGGGTCGGAAACGAAACGATGCACGGAATCATCCAGAAACGAAAGGAACGCACCCTATCCACTTTTTTCGACCCAATAGTGATGTTTTGGTTCGTTTGGGTCAGTTTCGTTACTGCACCGAAAACCATGCCGGGGTTGCATTTAATGCACCGATTCGGGTCGGAAACGAAACGATGCACGGGATCGGCTACAAACAAAACGAACGCACCCAATTCACTTTTTTGGACCCAATAGTGATGTTTTGGTTCGTTTGGGCCAGTTTCTTACTACACCGAAAACCATGCCGGGGTTGCATTTAATGCACCGATTCGGGTCGGAAACGAAACGATGCACGGAATCATCCAGAAATGAAACGAACGCACCCTATCCACTTTTTTGGACCCAATAGTGATGTTTTGGTTCGTTTGGGTCAGTTTCGTTACTGCACCGAAAACCATGCCCGGGTTGCATTTAATGCACCGATTCGGGTCGGAAACGAAACGATGCACGGAATCGTCTATAAATGAAAGGAGTGCACCCTATCCACTTTTTTGGACCGAATAGTGATATTTTGGTTCGTTTGGGTCAGTTTGGTTACTGCACCGAAAACCATGCCGGGGTTGCATTTAATGCACCGATTCGGGTCGGAAACGAAACGATGCAAAGAATCGGCTAGAAACGAAACGAATGCACCCAATTCACTTTTTTGGACCCAATAGTGATGTTTTGGTTCGTTTGGGTCAGTTTCGTTACTGCACCGAAAACCATGCCGGGGTTGCATTTAATGCACCAATTCGGGTCGGAAACGAAACGATGCACGGAATCGTCCAGAAACGAAAGGAACGCACCCTATCCACTTTTTTCGACCCAATAGTGATGTTTTGGTTCGTTTGGGTCAGTTTCGTTACTGCACCGAAAACCATGCCGGGGTTGCATTTAATGCACCGATTCGGGTCGGAAACGAAACGATGCACAGGATCGGCTACAAACAAAACGAACGCACCCAATTCACTTTTTTGGACCCAATAGTGATGTTTTGGTTCGTCTGGGCCAGTTTCTTACTACACCGAAAACCATGCCGGGGTTGCATTTAATGCACCGATTCGGGTCGGAAACGAAACGATGCAAAGAATCGGCTAGAAACAAAACGAACACACCCAATTCACTTTTTTGGACCCAATAGTGATGTTTTGGTTCGTTTGGGTCAGTTTCTTACTACACCGAAAACCATACCGGGGTTGCATTTAATGCACCGATTCGGGTTAGAAATGAAACGATGCACGGAATCAGCTACAAACAAAACGAACGCACATAATTCAATTTTTTGGACCCAATAGTGATGTTTTGGTTCGTTTGGGTCAGTTTCGTTACTGCACCGAAAACCATGCCGGGGTTGCATTTAATGCACCGATTCGGGTCGGAAACGAAACGATGCACGGAATCATCCAGAAACGAAACGAACGCACCCTATCCACTTTTTTGGACCCAATAGTGATGTTTTGGTTCGTTTGGGTCAGTTTCGTTACTGCACCGAAAACCATGCCGGGGTTGCATTTAATGCACCGATTCGAGTCGGAAACGAAACGATGCACGGAATCGTCCAGAAACGAAAGGAACGCACCCTATCCACTTTTTTCGACCCAATAGTGATGTTTTGGTTCGTTTGGGTCAGTTTCGTTACTGCACCGAAAACCATGCCGGGGTTGCATTTAATGCACCGATTCGGGTCGGAAACGAAACGATGCACGGGATCGGCTACAAACAAAACGAACGCACCCAATTCACTTTTTTGGACCCAATAGTGATGTTTTGGTTCGTTTGGGCCAGTTTCTTACTACACCGAAAACCATGCCGGGGTTGCATTTAATGCACCGATTCGGGTCAGAAACGAAACGATGCAAAGAATCGGCTAGAAACAAAACGAACGCACCCAATTCACTTTTTTGGACCTAATAGTGATGTTTTGGTTCGTTTGGGTCAGTTTCTTACTACACCGAAAACCATACCGGGGTTGCATTTAATGCACCGATTCGGGTTAGAAATGAAACGATGCACGGAATCGGCTACAAACAAAACGAACGCACATAATTCAATTTTTTGGACCCAATAGTGATGTTTTGGTTCGTTTGGGTCAGTTTCGTTACTGCACCGAAAACCATGCCGGGGTTGCATTTAATGCACCGATTCGGGTCGGAAACGAAACGTTGCACGGAATCGTCCAGAAACGAAAGGAACGCACCCTATCCACTTTTTTCGACCCAATAGTGATGTTTTGGTTCGTTTGGGTCAGTTTCGTTACTGCACCGAAAACCATGCCGGGGTTGCATTTAATGCACCGATTCGGGTCGGAAACGAAACGATGCACGGAATCGTCTATAAATAAAAGGAGCGCACCCTATCCACTTTTTTGGACCGAATAGTGATGTTTTGGTTCGTTTGGGTTAGTTTGGTTACTGCACCGAAAACCATGCCGGGGTTGCATTTAATGCACCGATTCGGGTCGGAAACGAAACGATGCAAAGAATAGGCTAGAAACGAAACGAATGCACCCAATTCACTTTTTTGGACCCAATAGTGATGTTTTGGTTCGTTTGGGTCAGTTTCGTTACTGCACCGAAAACCATGCCGGGGTTGCATTTAATGCACCAATTCGGGTCGGAAACGAAACGATGCACGGAATCGTCCAGAAACGAAAGGAACGCACCCTATCCAATTTTTTCGACCCAATAGTGATGTTTTGGTTCGTTTGGGTCAGTTTCGTTACTGCACCGAAAACCATGCCGGGGTTTCATTTAATGCACCGATTCGGGTCGGAAACGAAACGATGCACGGGATCGGCTACAAACAAAACGAACGCACCCAATTCACTTTTTTGGACCCAATAGTGATGTTTTGGTTCGTTTGGGTCACTTTCTTACTACACCGAAAACCATGCCGGGGTTGCATTTAATGCACCGATTCGGGTCAGAAATGAAACGATGCAAAGAATCGGCTAGAAATGAAACGAACGCACCCTATCCACTTTTTTGGACCCAATAGTGATGTTTTGGTTCGTTTGGGTCAGTTTCGTTACTGCACCGAAAACCATGCCGGGGTTGCATTTAATGCACCGATTCGGGTCGGAAACGAAACGATGCACGGGATCGGCTACAAACAAAACGAACGCACCCAATTCACTTTTTTGGACCCAATAGTGATGTTTTGGTTCGTTTGGGTCACTTTCTTACTACACCGAAAACCATGCCGGGGTTGCATTTAATGCACCGATTCGGGTCAGAAATGAAACGATGCAAAGAATCGGCTAGAAATGAAACGAACGCACCCTATCCACTTTTTTGGACCCAATAGTGATGTTTTGGTTCGTTTGGGTCAGTTTCGTTACTGCACCGAAAACCATGCCGGGGTTGCATTTAATGCACCGATTCGGGTCGGAAACGAAACGATGCACGGAATCATCCAGAAATGAAACGAACGCACCCTATCCACTTTTTCGGACCCAATAGTGATGTTTTGGTTCGTTTGGGTCAGTTTCGTTACTGCACCGAAAACCATGCCCGGGTTGCATTTAATGCACCGATTCGGGTCGGAAACGAAACGATGCACGGAATCGTCTATAAATGAAAGGAGCGCACCCTATCCACTTTTTTGGACCGAATAGTGATATTTTGGTTCGTTTGGGTCAGTCTGGTTACTGCACCGAAAACCATGCCGGGGTTGCATTTAATGCATCGATTCGGGTCGGAAACGAAACGATGCAAAGAATCGGCTAGAAACGAAACGAATGCACCCAATTCACTTTTTTGGACCCAATAGTGATGTTTTGGTTCGTTTGGGTCAGTTTTGTTACTGCACCGAAAACCATGCCGGGGTTGCATTTAATGCACCAATTCGGGTCGGAAACGAAACGATGCACGGAATCGTCCAGAAACGAAAGGAACACACCCTATCCACTTTTTTTGACCAAATAGTGATGTTTTGGTTCGTTTGGGTCAGTTTCGTTACTGCACCGAAAACCATGCCGGGGTTGCATTTAATGCACCGATTCGGGTCAGAAACCAAACGATGCACGGGATCGGCTACAAACAAAACGAACGCACCCAATTCACTTTTTTGGACCCAATAGTGATGTTTTGGTTCGTTTGGGTCAGTTTCTTACTACACCGAAAACCATGCTAGGGTTGCATTTAATGCACCGATTCGGGTCGGAAACGAAACGATGCAAAGAATCGGCTAGAAACAAAACGAACGCACCCAATTCACTTTTTTGGACCCAATAGTGATGTTTTGGTTCGTTTGGGTCAGTTTCTTACTACACCGAAAACCATACCGGGGTTGCATTTAATGCACCGATTCGGGTTAGAAATGAAACGATGCACGGAATCGGCTACAAACAAAACGAACGCACATAATTCAATTTTTTGGACCCAATAGTGATGTTTTGGTTCGTTTGGGTCAGTTTCGTTACTGCACCGAAAACCATGCCGGGGTTGCATTTAATGCACCGATTCGGGTCGGAAACGAAACGATGCACGGAATCATCCAGAAACGAAACGAACGCACCCTATCCACTTTTTTGGACCCAATAGTGATGTTTTGGTTCGTTTGGGTCAGTTTCGTTACTGCACCGAAAACCATGCCGGGGTTGCATTTAATGCACCGATTCGGGTCGGAAACGAAACGATGCACGGAATCGTCCAGAAACGAAAGGAACGCACCCTATCCACTTTTTTCGACCCAATAGTGATGTTTTGGTTCGTTTGGGTCAGTTTCGTTACTGCACCGAAAACCATGCCGGGGTTGCATTTAATGCACCGATTTGGGTCGGAAACGAAACGATGCACGGGATCGGCTACAAACAAAACGAACGCACCCAATTCACTTTTTTGGACCCAATAGTGATGTTTTGGTTCGTTTGGGCCAGTTTCTTACTACACCGAAAACCATGCCGGGGTTGGATTTAATGCACCGATTCGGGTCGGAAACGAAACGATGCAAAGAATCGGCTAGAAACAAAACGAACGCACCCAATTCACTTTTTTGGACCCAATAGTGATGTTTTGGTTCGTTTGGGTCAGTTTCTTACTACACCGAAAACCATACCGGGGTTGCATTTAATGCACCGATTCGGGTTAGAAATGAAACGATGCACGGAATCGGCTACAAACAAAACGAACGCACATAATTCAATTTTTTGGACCCAATAGTGATGTTTTGGTTCGTTTGGGTCAGTTTCGTTACTGCACCGAAAACCATGCCGGGGTTGCATTTAATGCACCGATTCGGGTCGGAAACGAAACGTTGCACGGAATCATCCAGAAACGAAACGAACGCACTCTATCCACTTTTTTGGACCCAATAGTGATGTTTTGGTTCGTTTGGGTCAGTTTCGTTACTGCACCGAAAACCATGCCGGGGTTGCATTTAATGCACCAATTCGGGTCGGAAACGAAACGATGCACGGAATCGTCCAGAAACGAAAGGAACGCACCCTATCCACTTTTTTCGACCCAATAGTGATGTTTTGGTTCGTTTGGGTCAGTTTCGTTACTGCACCGAAAACCATGCCGGGGTTGCATTTAATGCACCGATTCGGGTCAGAAACGAAACGATGCACGGGATCGGCTACAAACAAAACGAACGCACCCAATTCACTTTTTTGGACCCAATAGTGATGTGTTGGTTCGTCTGGGCCAGTTTCTTACTACACCGAAAACCATGCCGGGGTTGCATTTAATGCACCGATTCGGGTCGGAAACGAAACGATGCAAAGAATCAGCTAGAAACAAAACGAACACACCCAATTCACTTTTTTGGACCCAATAGTGATGTTTTGGTTCGTTTGGGTCAGTTTCTTACTACACCGAAAACCATACCGGGGTTGCATTTAATGCACCGATTCGGGTTAGAAATGAAACGATGCACGGAATCGGCTACAAACAAAACGAACGCACATAATTCAATTTTTTGGACCCAATAGTGATGTTTTGGTTCGTTTGGGTCAGTTTCGTTACTGCACCGAAAACCATGCCGGGGTTGCATTTAATGCACCGATTCGGGTCGGAAACGAAACGATGCACGGAATCATCCAGAAACGAAACGAACGCACCCTATCCACTTTTTTGGACCCAATAGTGATGTTTTGGTTCGTTTGGGTCAGTTTCGTTACTGCACCGAAAACCATGCCGGGGTTGCATTTAATGCACCGATTCGAGTCGGAAACGAAACGATGCACGGAATCGTCCAGAAACGAAAGGAACGCACCCTATCCACTTTTTTCTACCCAATAGTGATGTTTTGGTTCGTTTGGGTCAGTTTCGTTACTGCACCGAAAACCATGCCGGGGTTGCATTTAATGCACCGATTCGGGTCGGAAACGAAACGATGCACGGGATCGGCTACAAACAAAACGAACGCACCCAATTCACTTTTTTGGACCCAATAGTGATGTTTTGGTTCGTTTGGGCCAGTTTCTTACTACACCGAAAACCATGCCGGGGTTGCATTTAATGCACCGATTCGGGTCAGAAACGAAACGATGCAAAGAATCGGCTAGAAACAAAACGAACGCACCCAATTCACTTTTTTGGACCCAATAGTGATGTTTTGGTTCGTTTGGGTCAGTTTCTTACTACACCGAAAACCATACCGGGGTTGCATTTAATGCACCGATTCGGGTTAGAAATGAAACGATGCACGGAATCGGCTACAAACAAAACGAACGCACATAATTCAATTTTTTGGACCCAATAGTGATGTTTTGGTTCGTTTGGGTCAGTTTCGTTACTGCACCGAAAACCATGCCGGGGTTGCATTTAATGCAGCGATTCGGGTCGGAAACGAAACGATGCACGGGATCGGCTACAAACAAATCGAACGCACCCAATTCACTTTTTTGGACCCAATAGTGATGTTTTGGTTCGTTTGGGTCGGTTTCTTACTACACCGAAAACCATACCGGGGTTGCATTTAATGCACCGATTCGGGTTAGAAATGAAACGATGCACGGAATCGGCTACAAAAAAAACAAACGCACATAATTCAATTTTTTGGACCCAATAGTGATGTTTTGGTTCGTTTGGGTCAGTTTCTTTACTGCACCGAAAACCATGTCGGGGTTGCATTTAATGCACCGATTCGGGTCGGAAACGAAACGATGCACGGGATCGGCTACAAACAAATCGAACGCACCCTATCCACTTTTTTGGACCCAATAGTGATGTTTTGGTTCGTTTGGGTCAGTTTCGTTACTGCACCGAAAACCATGCCCGGGTTGCATTTAATGCACCGATTCGGGTCGGAAACGAAACGATGCACGGAATCGTCTATAAATGAAAGGAGTGCACCCTATCCACTTTTTTGGACCGAATAGTGATATTTTGGTTCGTTTGGGTCAGTTTGGTTACTGCACCGAAAACCATGCCGGGGTTGCATTTAATGCACCGATTCGGGTCGGAAACGAAACGATGCAAAGAATCGGCTAGAAACGAAACGAATGCACCCAATTCACTTTTTTGGACCCAATAGTGATGTTTTGGTTCGTTTGGGTCAGTTTCGTTACTGCACCGAAAACCATGCCGGGGTTGCATTTAATGCACCAATTCGGGTCGGAAACGAAACGATGCACGGAATCGTCCAGAAACGAAAGGAACGCACCCTATCCACTTTTTTCGACCCAATAGTGATGTTTTGGTTCGTTTGGGTCAGTTTCGTTACTGCACCGAAAACCATGCCGGGGTTGCATTTAATGCACCGATTCGGGTCGGAAACGAAACGATGCACGGGATCGGCTACAAACAAAACGAACGCACCCAATTCACTTTTTTGGACCCAATAGTGATGTTTTGGTTCGTCTGGGCCAGTTTCTTACTACACCGAAAACCATGCCGGGGTTGCATTTAATGCACCGATTCGGGTCGGAAACGAAACGATGCAAAGAATCGGCTAGAAACAAAACGAACACACCCAATTCACTTTTTTGGACCCAATAGTGATGTTTTGGTTCGTTTGGGTCAGTTTCTTACTACACCGAAAACCATACCGGGGTTGCATTTAATGCACCGATTCGGGTTAGAAATGAAACGATGCACGGAATCAGCTACAAACAAAACGAACGCACATAATTCAATTTTTTGGACCCAATAGTGATGTTTTGGTTCGTTTGGGTCAGTTTCGTTACTGCACCGAAAACCATGCCGGGGTTGCATTTAATGCACCGATTCGGGTCGGAAACGAAACGATGCACGGAATCATCCAGAAACGAAACGAACTCACCCTATCCACTTTTTTGGACCCAATAGTGATGTTTTGGTTCGTTTGGGTCAGTTTCGTTACTGCACCGAAAACCATGCCGGGGTTGCATTTAATGCACCGATTCGAGTCGGAAACGAAACGATGCACGGAATCGTCCAGAAACGAAAGGAACGCACCCTATCCACTTTTTTCGACCCAATAGTGATGTTTTGGTTCGTTTGGGTCAGTTTCGTTACTGCACCGAAAACCATGCCGGGGTTGCATTTAATGCACCGATTCGGGTCGGAAACGAAACGATGCACGGGATCGGCTACAAACAAAACGAACGCACCCAATTCACTTTTTTGGACCCAATAGTGATGTTTTGGTTCGTTTGGGCCAGTTTCTTACTACACCGAAAACCATGCCGGGGTTGCATTTAATGCACCGATTCGGGTCAGAAACGAAACGATGCAAAGAATCGGCTAGAAACAAAACGAACGCACCCAATTCACTTTTTTGGACCTAATAGTGATGTTTTGGTTCGTTTGGGTCAGTTTCTTACTACACCGAAAACCATACCGGGGTTGCATTTAATGCACCGATTCGGGTTAGAAATGAAACGATGCACGGAATCGGCTACAAACAAAACGAACGCACATAATTCAATTTTTTGGACCCAATAGTGATGTTTTGGTTCGTTTGGGTCAGTTTCGTTACTGCACCGAAAACCATGCCGGGGTTGCATTTAATGCACCGATTCGGGTCGGAAACGAAACGTTGCACGGAATCATCCAGAAACGAAACGAACGCACCCTATCCACTTTTTTGGACCCAATAGTGATGTTTTGGTTCGTTTGGGTCAGTTTCGTTACTGCACCGAAAACCATGCCGGGGTTGCATTTAATGCACCGATTCGGGTCGGAAACGAAACGATGCACGGAATCGTCTATAAATAAAAGGAGCGCACCCTATCCACTTTTTTGGACCGAATAGTGATGTTTTGGTTCGTTTGGGTTAGTTTGGTTACTGCACCGAAAACCATGCCGGGGTTGCATTTAATGCACCGATTCGGGTCGGAAACGAAACGATGCAAAGAATAGGCTAGAAACGAAACGAATGCACCCAATTCACTTTTTTGGACCCAATAGTGATGTTTTGGTTCGTTTGGGTCAGTTTCGTTACTGCACCGAAAACCATGCCGGGGTTGCATTTAATGCACCAATTCGGGTCGGAAACGAAACGATGCACGGAATCGTCCAGAAACGAAAGGAACGCACCCTATCCACTTTTTTCGACCCAATAGTGATGTTTTGGTTCGTTTGGGTCAGTTTCGTTACTGCACCGAAAACCATGCCGGGGTTTCATTTAATGCACCGATTCGGGTCGGAAACGAAACGATACACGGGATCGGCTACAAACAAAACGAACGCACCCAATTCACTTTTTTGGACCCAATAGTGATGTTTTGGTTCGTTTGGGTCACTTTCTTACTACACCGAAAACCATGCCGGGGTTGCATTTAATGCACCGATTCGGGTCAGAAATGAAACGATGCAAAGAATCGGCTAGAAATGAAACGAACGCACCCTATCCACTTTTTTGGACCCAATAGTGATGTTTTGGTTCGTTTGGGTCAGTTTCGTTACTGCACCGAAAACCATGCCGGGGTTGCATTTAATGCACCGATTCGGGTCGGAAACGAAACGATGCACGGGATCGGCTACAAACAAAACGAACGCACCCAATTCACTTTTTTGGACCCAATAGTGATGTTTTGGTTCGTTTGGGTCACTTTCTTACTACACCGAAAACCATGCCGGGGTTGCATTTAATGCACCGATTCGGGTCAGAAATGAAACGATGCAAAGAATCGGCTAGAAATGAAACGAACGCACCCTATCCACTTTTTTGGACCCAATAGTGATGTTTTGGTTCGTTTGGGTCAGTTTCGTTACTGCACCGAAAACCATGCCGGGGTTGCATTTAATGCACCGATTCGGGTCGGAAACGAAACGATGCACGGAATCATCCAGAAATGAAACGAACGCACCCTATCCACTTTTTCGGACCCAATAGTGATGTTTTGGTTCGTTTGGGTCAGTTTCGTTACTGCACCGAAAACCATGCCCGGGTTGCATTTAATGCACCGATTCGGGTCGGAAACGAAACGATGCACGGAATCGTCTATAAATGAAAGGAGCGCACCCTATCCACTTTTTTGGACCGAATAGTGATATTTTGGTTCATTTGGGTCAGTCTGGTTACTGCACCGAAAACCATGCCGGGGTTGCATTTAATGCATCGATTCGGGTCGGAAACGAAACGATGCAAAGAATCGGCTAGAAACGAAACGAATGCACCCAATTCACTTTTTTGGACCCAATAGTGATGTTTTGGTTCGTTTGGGTCAGTTTTGTTACTGCACCGAAAACCATGCCGGGGTTGCATTTAATGCACCAATTCGGGTCGGAAACGAAACGATGCACGGAATCGTCCAGAAACGAAAGGAACACACCCTATCCACTTTTTTTGACCAAATAGTGATGTTTTGGTTCGTTTGGGTCAGTTTCGTTACTGCACCGAAAACCATGCCGGGGTTGCATTTAATGCACCGATTCGGGTCAGAAACCAAACGATGCACGGGATCGGCTACAAACAAAACGAACGCACCCAATTCACTTTTTTGGACCCAATAGTGATGTTTTGGTTCGTTTGGGTCAGTTTCTTACTACACCGAAAACCATGCTAGGGTTGCATTTAATGCACCGATTCGGGTCGGAAACGAAACGATGCAAAGAATCGGCTAGAAACAAAACGAACGCACCCAATTCACTTTTTTGGACCCAATAGTGATGTTTTGGTTCGTTTGGGTCAGTTTCTTACTACACCGAAAACCATACCGGGGTTGCATTTAATGCACCGATTCGGGTTAGAAATGAAACGATGCACGGAATCGGCTACAAACAAAACGAACGCACATAATTCAATTTTTTGGACCCAATAGTGATGTTTTGGTTCGTTTGGGTCAGTTTCGTTACTGCACCGAAAACCATGCCGGGGTTGCATTTAATGCACCGATTCGGGTCGGAAACGAAACGATGCACGGAATCATCCAGAAACGAAACGAACGCACCCTATCCACTTTTTTGGACCCAATAGTGATGTTTTGGTTCGTTTGGGTCAGTTTCGTTACTGCACCGAAAACCATGCCGGGGTTGCATTTAATGCACCGATTCGGGTCGGAAACGAAACGATGCACGGAATCGTCCAGAAACGAAAGGAACGCACCCTATCCACTTTTTTCGACCCAATAGTGATGTTTTGGTTCGTTTGGGTCAGTTTCGTTACTGCACCGAAAACCATGCCGGGGTTGCATTTAATGCACCGATTTGGGTCGGAAACGAAACGATGCACGGGATCGGCTACAAACAAAACGAACGCACCCAATTCACTTTTTTGGACCCAATAGTGATGTTTTGGTTCGTTTGGGCCAGTTTCTTACTACACCGAAAACCATGCCGGGGTTGGATTTAATGCACCGATTCGGGTCGGAAACGAAACGATGCAAAGAATCGGCTAGAAACAAAACGAACGCACCCAATTCACTTTTTTGGACCCAATAGTGATGTTTTGGTTCGTTTGGGTCAGTTTCTTACTACACCGAAAACCATACCGGGGTTGCATTTAATGCACCGATTCGGGTTAGAAATGAAACGATACACGGAATCGGCTACAAACAAAACAAACGCACATAATTCAATTTTTTGGACCCAATAGTGATGTTTTGGTTCGTTTGGGTCAGTTTCGTTACTGCACCGAAAACCATGCCGGGGTTGCATTTAATGCACCGATTCGGGTCGGAAACGAAACGTTGCACGGAATCATCCAGAAACGAAACGAACGCACTCTATCCACTTTTTTGGACCCAATAGTGATGTTTTGGTTCGTTTGGGTCAGTTTCGTTACTGCACCGAAAACCATGCCGGGGTTGCATTTAATGCACCAATTCGGGTCGGAAACGAAACGATGCACGGAATCGTCCAGAAACGAAAGGAACGCACCCTATCCACTTTTTTCGACCCAATAGTGATGTTTTGGTTCGTTTGGGTCAGTTTCGTTACTGCACCGAAAACCATGCCGGGGTTGCATTTAATGCACCGATTCGGGTCGGAAACGAAACGATGCACGGGATCGGCTACAAACAAAACGAACGCACCCAATTCACTTTTTTGGACCCAATAGTGATGTGTTGGTTCGTCTGGGCCAGTTTCTTACTACACCGAAAACCATGCCGGGGTTGCATTTAATGCACCGATTCGGGTCGGAAACGAAACGATGCAAAGAATCAGCTAGAAACAAAACGAACACACCCAATTCACTTTTTTGGACCCAATAGTGATGTTTTGGTTCGTTTGGGTCAGTTTCTTACTACACCGAAAACCATACCGGGGTTGCATTTAATGCACCGATTCGGGTTAGAAATGAAACGATGCACGGAATCGGCTACAAACAAAACGAACGCACATAATTCAATTTTTTGGACCCAATAGTGATGTTTTGGTTCGTTTGGGTCAGTTTCGTTACTGCACCGAAAACCATGCCGGGGTTGCATTTAATGCACCGATTCGGGTCGGAAACGAAACGATGCACGGAATCATCCAGAAACGAAACGAACGCACCCTATCCACTTTTTTGGACCCAATAGTGATGTTTTGGTTCGTTTGGGTCAGTTTCGTTACTGCACCGAAAACCATGCCGGGGTTGCATTTAATGCACCGATTCGAGTCGGAAACGAAACGATGCACGGAATCGTCCAGAAACGAAAGGAACGCACCCTATCCACTTTTTTCGACCCAATAGTGATGTTTTGGTTCGTTTGGGTCAGTTTCGTTACTGCACCGAAAACCATGCCGGGGTTGCATTTAATGCACCGATTCGGGTCGGAAACGAAACGATGCACGGGATCGGCTACAAACAAAACGAACGCACCCAATTCACTTTTTTGGACCCAATAGTGATGTTTTGGTTCGTTTGGGCCAGTTTCTTACTACACCGAAAACCATGCCGGGGTTGCATTTAATGCACCGATTCGGGTCAGAAACGAAACGATGCAAAGAATCGGCTAGAAACAAAACGAACGCACCCAATTCACTTTTTTGGACCCAATAGTGATGTTTTGGTTCGTTTGGGTCAGTTTCTTACTACACCGAAAACCATACCGGGGTTGCATTTAATGCACCGATTCGGGTTAGAAATGAAACGATGCACGGAATCGGCTACAAACAAAACGAACGCACATAATTCAATTTTTTGGACCCAATAGTGATGTTTTGGTTCGTTTGGGTCAGTTTCGTTACTGCACCGAAAACCATGCCGGGGTTGCATTTAATGCACCGATTCGGGTCGGAAACGAAACGTTGCACGGAATCATCCAGAAACGAAACGAACGCACCCTATCCACTTTTTTGGACCCAATAGTGATGTTTTGGTTCGTTTGGGTCAGTTTCGTTACTGCACCGAAAACCATGCCGGGGTTGCATTTAATGCACCGATTCGGGTCGGAAACGAAACGATGCACGGAATCGTCTATAAATAAAAGGAGCGCACCCTATCCACTTTTTTGGACCGAATAGTGATGTTTTGGTTCGTTTGGGTTAGTTTGGTTACTGCACCGAAAACCATGCCGGGGTAGCATTTAATGCACCGATTCGGGTCGGAAACGAAACGATGCAAAGAATAGGCTAGAAACGAAACGAATGCACCCAATTCACTTTTTTGGACCCAATAGTGATGTTTTGGTTCGTTTGGGTCAGTTTCGTTACTGCACCGAAAACCATGCCGGGGTTGCATTTAATGCACCAATTCGGGTCGGAAACGAAACGATGCACGGAATCGTCCAGAAACGAAAGGAACGCACCCTATCCACTTTTTTCGACCCAATAGTGATGTTTTGGTTCGTTTGGGTCAGTTTCGTTACTGCACCGAAAACCATGCCGGGGTTTCATTTAATGCACCGATTCGGGTCGGAAACGAAACGATGCACGGGATCGGCTACAAACAAAACGAACGCACCCAATTCACTTTTTTGGACCCAATAGTGATGTTTTGGTTCATTTGGGTCACTTTCTTACTACACCGAAAACCATGCCGGGGTTGCATTTAATGCACCGATTCGGGTCAGAAATGAAACGATGCAAAGAATCGGCTAGAAATGAAACGAACGCACCCTATCCACTTTTTTGGACCCAATAGTGATGTTTTGGTTCGTTTGGGTCAGTTTCGTTACTGCACCGAAAACCATGCCGGGGTTGCATTTAATGCACCGATTCGGGTCGGAAACGAAACGATGCACGGGATCGGCTACAAACAAAACGAACGCACCCAATTCACTTTTTTGGACCCAATAGTGATGTTTTGGTTCATTTGGGTCAGTTTCGTTACTGCACCGAAAACCATGCCGGGGTTGCATTTAATGCACCGATTCGGGTCGGAAACGAAACGATGCACGGAATCATCCAGAAATGAAACGAACGCACCCTATCCACTTTTTCGGACCCAATAGTGATGTTTTGGTTCGTTTGGGTCAGTTTCGTTACTGCACCGAAAACCATGCCCGGGTTGCATTTAATGCACCGATTCGGGTCGGAAACGAAACGATGCACGGAATCGTCTATAAATGAAAGGAGCGCACCCTATCCACTTTTTTGGACCGAATAGTGATATTTTGGTTCGTTTGGGTCAGTCTGGTTACTGCACCGAAAACCATGCCGGGGTTGCATTTAATGCATCGATTCGGGTCGGAAACGAAACGATGCAAAGAATCGGCTAGAAACGAAACGAATGCACCCAATTCACTTTTTTGGACCCAATAGTGATGTTTTGGTTCGTTTGGGTCAGTTTTGTTACTGCACCGAAAACCATGCCGGGGTTGCATTTAATGCACCAATTCGGGTCGGAAACGAAACGATGCACGGAATCGTCCAGAAACGAAAGGAACACACCCTATCCACTTTTTTTGACCAAATAGTGATGTTTTGGTTCGTTTGGGTCAGTTTCGTTACTGCACCGAAAACCATGCCGGGGTTGCATTTAATGCACCGATTCGGGTCAGAAACCAAACGATGCACAGGATCGGCTTCAAACAAAACGAACGCACCCAATTCACTTTTTTGGACCCAATAGTGATGTTTTGGTTCGTTTGGGTCAGTTTCTTACTACACCGAAAACCATGCTAGGGTTGCATTTAATGCACCGATTCGGGTCGGAAACGAAACGATGCAAAGAATCGGCTAGAAACAAAACGAACGCACCCAATTCACTTTTTTGGACCCAATAGTGATGTTTTGGTTCGTTTGGGTCAGTTTCTTACTACACCGAAAACCATACCGGGGTTGCATTTAATGCACCGATTCGGGTTAGAAATGAAACGATGCACGGAATCGGCTACAAACAAAACGAACGCACATAATTCAATTTTTTGGACCCAATAGTGATGTTTTGGTTCGTTTGGGTCAGTTTCGTTACTGCACCGAAAACCATGCCGGGGTTGCATTTAATGCACCGATTCGGGTCGGAAACGAAACGATGCACGGAATCATCCAGAAACGAAACGAACGCACCCTATCCACTTTTTTGGACCCAATAGTGATGTTTTGGTTCGTTTGGGTCAGTTTCGTTACTGCACCGAAAACCATGCCGGGGTTGCATTTAATGCACCGATTCGGGTCGGAAACGAAACGATGCACGGAATCGTCCAGAAACGAAAGGAACGCACCCTATCCACTTTTTTCGACCCAATAGTGATGTTTTGGTTCGTTTGGGTCAGTTTCGTTACTGCACCGAAAACCATGCCGGGGTTGCATTTAATGCACCGATTTGGGTCGGAAACGAAACGATGCACGGGATCGGCTACAAACAAAACGAACGCACCCAATTCACTTTTTTGGACCCAATAGTGATGTTTTGGTTCGTTTGGGCCAGTTTCTTACTACACCGAAAACCATGCCGGGGTTGGATTTAATGCACCGATTCGGGTCGGAAACGAAACGATGCAAAGAATCGGCTAGAAACAAAACGAACGCACCCAATTCACTTTTTTGGACCCAATAGTGATGTTTTGGTTCGTTTGGGTCAGTTTCTTACTACACCGAAAACCATACCGGGGTTGCATTTAATGCACCGATTCGGGTTAGAAATGAAACGATGCACGGAATCGGCTACAAACAAAACGAACGCACATAATTCAATTTTTTGGACCCAATAGTGATGTTTTGGTTCGTTTGGGTCAGTTTCGTTACTGCACCGAAAACCATGCCGGGGTTGCATTTAATGCACCGATTCGGGTCGGAAACGAAACGTTGCACGGAATCATCCAGAAACGAAACGAACGCACTCTATCCACTTTTTTGGACCCAATAGTGATGTTTTGGTTCGTTTGGGTCAGTTTCGTTACTGCACCGAAAACCATGCCGGGGTTGCATTTAATGCACCGATTCGGGTCGGAAACGAAACGATGCACGGGATCGGCTACAAACAAAACGAACGCACCCAATTCACTTTTTTGGACCCAATAGTGATGTTTTGGTTCATTTGGGTCAGTTTCGTTACTGCACCGAAAACCATGCCGGGGTTGCATTTAATGCACCGATTCGGGTCGGAAACGAAACGATGCACGGAATCATCCAGAAATGAAACGAACGCACCCTATCCACTTTTTTGGACCCAATAGTGATGTTTTGGTTCGTTTGGGTCAGTTTCGTTACTGCACCGAAAACCATGCCGGGGTTGCATTTAATGCACCAATTCGGGTCGGAAACGAAACGATGCACGGAATCGTCCAGAAACGAAAGGAACGCACCCTATCCACTTTTTTCGACCCAATAGTGATGTTTTGGTTCGTTTGGGTCAGTTTCGTTACTGCACCGAAAACCATGCCGGGGTTTCATTTAATGCACCGATTCGGGTCGGAAACGAAACGATGCACGGGATCGGCTACAAACAAAACGAACGCACCCAATTCACTTTTTTGGACCCAATAGTGATGTTTTGGTTCGTTTGGGTCACTTTCTTACTACACCGAAAACCATGCCGGGGTTGCATTTAATGCACCGATTCGGGTCAGAAATGAAACGATGCAAAGAATCGGCTAGAAATGAAACGAACGCACCCTATCCACTTTTTTGGACCCAATAGTGATGTTTTGGTTCGTTTGGGTCAGTTTCGTTACTGCACCGAAAACCATGCCGGGGTTGCATTTAATGCACCGATTCGGGTCGGAAACGAAACGATGCATGGGATCGGCTACAAACAAAACGAACGCACCCAATTCACTTTTTTGGACCCAATAGTGATGTTTTGGTTCATTTGGGTCAGTTTCGTTACTGCACCGAAAACCATGCCGGGGTTGCATTTAATGCACCGATTCGGGTCGGAAACGAAACGATGCACGGAATCATCCAGAAATGAAACGAACGCACCCTATCCACTTTTTCGGACCCAATAGTGATGTTTTGGTTCGTTTGGGTCAGTTTCGTTACTGCACCGAAAACCATGCCCGGGTTGCATTTAATGCACCGATTCGGGTCGGAAACGAAACGATGCACGGGATCGGCTACAAACAAAACGAACGCACCCAATTCACTTTTTTGGACCCAATAGTGATGTTTTGGTTCGTTTGGGTCAGTTTCTTACTACACCGAAAACCATACCGGGGTTGCATTTAATGCACCGATTCGGGTTAGAAATGAAACGATGCACGGAATCGGCTACAAACAAAACGAACGCACATAATTCAATTTTTTGGACCCAGTAGTGATGTTTTGGTTCGTTTGGGTCAGTTTCGTTACTGCACCGAAAACCATGCCGGGGTTGCATTTAATGCAGCGATTCGGGTCGGAAACGAAACGATGCACGGGATCGGCTACAAACAAATCGAACGCACCCAATTCACTTTTTTGGACCCAATAGTGATGTTTTGGTTCGTTTGGGTCAGTTTCTTACTACACCGAAAACCATACCGGGGTTGCATTTAATGCACCGATTCGGGTTAGAAATGAAACGATGCACGGAATCGGCTACAAAAAAAACAAACGCACATAATTCAATTTTTTGGACCCAATAGTGATGTTTTGGTTCGTTTGGGTCAGTTTCTTTACTGCACCGAAAACCATGTCGGGGTTGCATTTAATGCACCGATTCGGGTCGGAAACGAAACGATGCACGGGATCGGCTACAAACAAATCGAACGCACCCTATCCACTTTTTTGGACCCAATAGTGATGTTTTGGTTCGTTTGGGTCAGTTTCGTTACTGCACCGAAAACCATGCCCGGGTTGCATTTAATGCACCGATTCGGGTCGGAAACGAAACGATGCACGGAATCGTCTATAAATGAAAGGAGTGCACCCTATCCACTTTTTTGGACCGAATAGTGATATTTTGGTTCGTTTGGGTCAGTTTGGTTACTGCACCGAAAACCATGCCGGGGTTGCATTTAATGCACCGATTCGGGTCGGAAACGAAACGATGCAAAGAATCGGCTAGAAACGAAACGAATGCACCCAATTCACTTTTTTGGACCCAATAGTGATGTTTTGGTTCGTTTGGGTCAGTTTCGTTACTGCACCGAAAACCATGCCGGGGTTGCATTTAATGCACCAATTCGGGTCGGAAACGAAACGATGCACGGAATCGTCCAGAAACGAAAGGAACGCACCCTATCCACTTTTTTCGACCCAATAGTGATGTTTTGGTTCGTTTGGGTCAGTTTCGTTACTGCACCGAAAACCATGCCGGGGTTGCATTTAATGCACCGATTCGGGTCGGAAACGAAACGATGCACGGGATCGGCTACAAACAAAACGAACGCACCCAATTCACTTTTTTGGACCCAATAGTGATGTTTTGGTTCGTCTGGGCCAGTTTCTTACTACACCGAAAACCATGCCGGGGTTGCATTTAATGCACCGATTCGGGTCGGAAACGAAACGATGCAAAGAATCGGCTAGAAACAAAACGAACACACCCAATTCACTTTTTTGGACCCAATAGTGATGTTTTGGTTCGTTTGGGTCAGTTTCTTACTACACCGAAAACCATACCGGGGTTGCATTTAATGCACCGATTCGGGTTAGAAATGAAACGATGCACGGAATCAGCTACAAACAAAACGAACGCACATAATTCAATTTTTTGGACCCAATAGTGATGTTTTGGTTCGTTTGGGTCAGTTTCGTTACTGCACCGAAAACCATGCCGGGGTTGCATTTAATGCACCGATTCGGGTCGGAAACGAAACGATGCACGGAATCATCCAGAAACGAAACGAACGCACCCTATCCACTTTTTTGGACCCAATAGTGATGTTTTGGTTCGTTTGGGTCAGTTTCGTTACTGCACCGAAAACCATGCCGGGGTTGCATTTAATGCACCGATTCGAGTCGGAAACGAAACGATGCACGGAATCGTCCAGAAACGAAAGGAACGCACCCTATCCACTTTTTTCGACCCAATAGTGATGTTTTGGTTCGTTTGGGTCAGTTTCGTTACTGCACCGAAAACCATGCCGGGGTTGCATTTAATGCACCGATTCGGGTCGGAAACGAAACGATGCACGGGATCGGCTACAAACAAAACGAACGCACCCAATTCACTTTTTTGGACCCAATAGTGATGTTTTGGTTCGTTTGGGCCAGTTTCTTACTACACCGAAAACCATGCCGGGGTTGCATTTAATGCACCGATTCGGGTCAGAAACGAAACGATGCAAAGAATCGGCTAGAAACAAAACGAACGCACCCAATTCACTTTTTTGGACCTAATAGTGATGTTTTGGTTCGTTTGGGTCAGTTTCTTACTACACCGAAAACCATACCGGGGTTGCATTTAATGCACCGATTCGGGTTAGAAATGAAACGATGCACGGAATCGGCTACAAACAAAACGAACGCACATAATTCAATTTTTTGGACCCAATAGTGATGTTTTGGTTCGTTTGGGTCAGTTTCGTTACTGCACCGAAAACCATGCCGGGGTTGCATTTAATGCACCGATTCGGGTCGGAAACGAAACGTTGCACGGAATCATCCAGAAACGAAACGAACGCACCCTATCCACTTTTTTGGACCCAATAGTGATGTTTTGGTTCGTTTGGGTCAGTTTCGTTACTGCACCGAAAACCATGCCGGGGTTGCATTTAATGCACCGATTCGGGTCGGAAACGAAACGATGCACGGAGTCGTCTATAAATAAAAGGAGCGCACCCTATCCACTTTTTTGGACCGAATAGTGATGTTTTGGTTCGTTTGGGTTAGTCTGGTTACTGCACCGAAAACCATGCCGGGGTTGCATTTAATGCACCGATTCGGGTCGGAAACGAAACGATGCAAAGAATAGGCTAGAAACGAAACGAATGCACCCAATTCACTTTTTTGGACCCAATAGTGATGTTTTGGTTCGTTTGGGTCAGTTTCGTTACTGCACCGAAAACCATGCCGGGGTTGCATTTAATGCACCAATTCGGGTCGGAAACGAAACGATGCACGGAATCGTCCAGAAACGAAAGGAACGCACCCTATCCACTTTTTTCGACCCAATAGTGATGTTTTGGTTCGTTTGGGTCAGTTTCGTTACTGCACCGAAAACCATGCCGGGGTTTCATTTAATGCACCGATTCGGGTCGGAAACGAAACGATGCACGGGATCGGCTACAAACAAAACGAACGCACCCAATTCACTTTTTTGGACCCAATAGTGATGTTTTGGTTCGTTTGGGTCACTTTCTTACTACACCGAAAACCATGCCGGGGTTGCATTTAATGCACCGATTCGGGTCAGAAATGAAACGATGCAAAGAATCGGCTAGAAATGAAACGAACGCACCCTATCCACTTTTTTGGACCCAATAGTGATGTTTTGGTTCGTTTGGGTCAGTTTCGTTACTGCACCGAAAACCATGCCGGGGTTGCATTTAATGCACCGATTCGGGTCGGAAACGAAACGATGCACGGGATCGGCTACAAACAAAACGAACGCACCCAATTCACTTTTTTGGACCCAATAGTGATGTTTTGGTTCGTTTGGGTCACTTTCTTACTACACCGAAAACCATGCCGGGGTTGCATTTAATGCACCGATTCGGGTCAGAAATGAAACGATGCAAAGAATCGGCTAGAAATGAAACGAACGCACCCTATCCACTTTTTTGGACCCAATAGTGATGTTTTGGTTCGTTTGGGTCAGTTTCGTTACTGCACCGAAAACCATGCCGGGGTTGCATTTAATGCACCGATTCGGGTCGGAAACGAAACGATGCACGGAATCATCCAGAAATGAAACGAACGCACCCTATCCACTTTTTCGGACCCAATAGTGATGTTTTGGTTCGTTTGGGTCAGTTTCGTTACTGCACCGAAAACCATGCCCGGGTTGCATTTAATGCACCGATTCGGGTCGGAAACGAAACGATGCACGGAATCGTCTATAAATGAAAGGAGCGCACCCTATCCACTTTTTTGGACCGAATAGTGATATTTTGGTTCGTTTGGGTCAGTCTGGTTACTGCACCGAAAACCATGCCGGGGTTGCATTTAATGCATCGATTCGGGTCGGAAACGAAACGATGCAAAGAATCGGCTAGAAACGAAACGAATGCACCCAATTCACTTTTTTGGACCCAATAGTGATGTTTTGGTTCGTTTGGGTCAGTTTTGTTACTGCACCGAAAACCATGCCGGGGTTGCATTTAATGCACCAATTCGGGTCGGAAACGAAACGATGCACGGAATCGTCCAGAAACGAAAGGAACGCACCCTATCCACTTTTTTTGACCAAATAGTGATGTTTTGGTTCGTTTGGGTCAGTTTCGTTACTGCACCGAAAACCATGCCGGGGTTGCATTTAATGCACCGATTCGGGTCAGAAACCAAACGATGCACGGGATCGGCTACAAACAAAACGAACGCACCCAATTCACTTTTTTGGACCCAATAGTGATGTTTTGGTTCGTTTGGGTCAGTTTCTTACTACACCGAAAACCATGCTAGGGTTGCATTTAATGCACCGATTCGGGTCGGAAACGAAACGATGCAAAGAATCGGCTAGAAACAAAACGAACGCACCCAATTCACTTTTTTGGACCCAATAGTGATGTTTTGGTTCGTTTGGGTCAGTTTCTTACTACACCGAAAACCATACCGGGGTTGCATTTAATGCACCGATTCGGGTTAGAAATGAAACGATGCACGGAATCGGCTACAAACAAAACGAACGCACATAATTCAATTTTTTGGACCCAATAGTGATGTTTTGGTTCGTTTGGGTCAGTTTCGTTACTGCACCGAAAACCATGCCGGGGTTGCATTTAATGCACCGATTCGGGTCGGAAACGAAACGATGCACGGAATCATCCAGAAACGAAACGAACGCACCCTATCCACTTTTTTGGACCCAATAGTGATGTTTTGGTTCGTTTGGGTCAGTTTCGTTACTGCACCGAAAACCATGCCGGGGTTGCATTTAATGCACCGATTCGGGTCGGAAACGAAACGATGCACGGAATCGTCCAGAAACGAAAGGAACGCACCCTATCCACTTTTTTCGACCCAATAGTGATGTTTTGGTTCGTTTGGGTCAGTTTCGTTACTGCACCGAAAACCATGCCGGGGTTGCATTTAATGCACCGATTTGGGTCGGAAACGAAACGATGCACGGGATCGGCTACAAACAAAACGAACGCACCCAATTCACTTTTTTGGACCCAATAGTGATGTTTTGGTTCGTTTGGGCCAGTTTCTTACTACACCGAAAACCATGCCGGGGTTGGATTTAATGCACCGATTCGGGTCGGAAACGAAACGATGCAAAGAATCGGCTAGAAACAAAACGAACGCACCCAATTCACTTTTTTGGACCCAATAGTGATGTTTTGGTTCGTTTGGGTCAGTTTCTTACTACACCGAAAACCATACCGGGGTTGCATTTAATGCACCGATTCGGGTTAGAAATGAAACGATGCACGGAATCGGCTACAAACAAAACGAACGCACATAATTCAATTTTTTGGACCCAATAGTGATGTTTTGGTTCGTTTGGGTCAGTTTCGTTACTGCACCGAAAACCATGCCGGGGTTGCATTTAATGCACCGATTCGGGTCGGAAACGAAACGATGCACGGAATCATCCAGAAACGAAACGAACGCACCCTATCCACTTTTTTGGACCCAATAGTGATGTTTTGGTTCGTTTGGGTCAGTTTCGTTACTGCACCGAAAACCATGCCGGGGTTGCATTTAATGCACCAATTCGGGTCGGAAACGAAACGATGCACGGAATCGTCCAGAAACGAAAGGAACGCACCCTATCCACTTTTTTCGACCCAATAGTGATGTTTTGGTTCGTTTGGGTCAGTTTCGTTACTGCACCGAAAACCATGCCGGGGTTGCATTTAATGCACCGATTCGGGTCGGAAACGAAACGATGCACGGGATCGGCTACAAACAAAACGAACGCACCCAATTCACTTTTTTGGACCCAATAGTGATGTGTTGGTTCGTCTGGGCCAGTTTCTTACTACACCGAAAACCATGCCGGGGTTGGATTTAATGCACCGATTCGGGTCGGAAACGAAACGATGCACGGGATCGGCTACAAACAAAACGAACGCACCCAATTCACTTTTTTGGACCCAATAGTGATGTTTTGGTTCGTTTGGGTCACTTTCTTACTACACCGAAAACCATGCCGGGGTTGCATTTAATGCACCGATTCGGGTCAGAAATGAAACGATGCAAAGAATCGGCTAGAAATGAAACGAACGCACCCTATGCACTTTTTTGGACCCAATAGTGATGTTTTGGTTCGTTTGGGTCAGTTTCGTTACTGCACCGAAAACCATGCCGGGGTTGCATTTAATGCACCGATTCGGGTCGGAAACGAAACGATGCACGGGATCGGCTACAAACAAAACGAACGCACCCAATTCACTTTTTTGGACCCAATAGTGATGTTTTGGTTCGTTTGGGTCACTTTCTTACTACACCGAAAACCATGCCGGGGTTGCATTTAATGCACCGATTCGGGTCAGAAATGAAACGATGCAAAGAATCGGCTAGAAATGAAACGAACGCACCCTATCCACTTTTTTGGACCCAATAGTGATGTTTTGGTTCGTTTGGGTCAGTTTCGTTACTGCACCGAAAACCATGCCGGGGTTGCATTTAATGCACCGATTCGGGTCGGAAACGAAACGATGCACGGAATCATCCAGAAATGAAACGAACGCACCCTATCCACTTTTTCGGACCCAATAGTGATGTTTTGGTTCGTTTGGGTCAGTTTCGTTACTGCACCGAAAACCATGCCGGGGTTGGATTTAATGCACCGATTCGGGTCGGAAACGAAACGATGCACGGAATCGTCTATAAATGAAAGGAGCGCACCCTATCCACTTTTTTGGACCGAATAGTGATATTTTGGTTCGTTTGGGTCAGTCTGGTTACTGCACCGAAAACCATGCCGGGGTTGCATTTAATGCATCGATTCGGGTCGGAAACGAAACGATGCAAAGAATCGGCTAGAAACGAAACGAATGCACCCAATTCACTTTTTTGGACCCAATAGTGATGTTTTGGTTCGTTTGGGTCAGTTTTGTTACTGCACCGAAAACCATGCCGGGGTTGCATTTAATGCACCAATTCGGGTCGGAAACGAAACGATGCACGGAATCGTCCAGAAACGAAAGGAACACACCCTATCCACTTTTTTTGACCAAATAGTGATGTTTTGGTTCGTTTGGGTCAGTTTCGTTACTGCACTGAAAACCATGCCGGGGTTGCATTTAATGCACCGATTCGGGTCAGAAACCAAACGATGCACGGGATCGGCTACAAACAAAACGAACGCACCCAATTCACTTTTTTGGACCCAATAGTGATGTTTTGGTTCGTTTGGGTCAGTTTCTTACTACACCGAAAACCATGCTAGGGTTGCATTTAATGCACCGATTCGGGTCGGAAACGAAACGATGCAAAGAATCGGCTAGAAACAAAACGAACGCACCCAATTCACTTTTTTGGACCCAATAGTGATGTTTTGGTTCGTTTGGGTCAGTTTCTTACTACACCGAAAACCATACCGGGGTTGCATTTAATGCACCGATTCGGGTTAGAAATGAAACGATGCACGGAATCGGCTACAAACAAAACGAACGCACATAATTCAATTTTTTGGACCCAATTGTGATGTTTTGGTTCGTTTGGGTCAGTTTCGTTACTGCACCGAAAACCATGCCGGGGTTGCATTTAATGCACCGATTCGGGTCGGAAACGAAACGATGCACGGAATCATCCAGAAACGAAACGAACGCACCCTATCCACTTTTTTGGACCCAATAGTGATGTTTTGGTTCGTTTGGGTCAGTTTCGTTACTGCACCGAAAACCATGCCGGGGTTGCATTTAATGCACCGATTCGGGTCGGAAACGAAACGATGCACGGAATCGTCCAGAAACGAAAGGAACGCACCCTATCCACTTTTTTCGACCCAATAGTGATGTTTTGGTTCGTTTGGGTCAGTTTCGTTACTGCACCGAAAACCATGCCGGGGTTGCATTTAATGCACCGATTTGGGTCGGAAACGAAACGATGCACGGGATCGGCTACAAACAAAACGAACGCACCCAATTCACTTTTTTGGACCCAATAGTGATGTTTTGGTTCGTTTGGGCCAGTTTCTTACTACACCGAAAACCATGCCGGGGTTGGATTTAATGCACCGATTCGGGTCGGAAACGAAACGATGCAAAGAATCGGCTAGAAACAAAACGAACGCACCCAATTCACTTTTTTGGACCCAATAGTGATGTTTTGGTTCGTTTGGGTCAGTTTCTTACTACACCGAAAACCATACCGGGGTTGCATTTAATGCACCGATTCGGGTTAGAAATGAAACGATGCACGGAATCGGCTACAAACAAAATGAACGCACATAATTCAATTTTTTGGACCCAATAGTGATGTTTTGGTTCGTTTGGGTCAGTTTCGTTACTGCACCGAAAACCATGCCGGGGTTGCATTTAATGCACCGATTCGGGTCGGAAACGAAACGTTGCACGGAATCATCCAGAAACGAAACGAACGCACTCTATCCACTTTTTTGGACCCAATAGTGATGTTTTGGTTCGTTTGGGTCAGTTTCGTTACTGCACCGAAAACCATGCCGGGGTTGCATTTAATGCACCAATTCGGGTCGGAAACGAAACGATGCACGGAATCGTCCAGAAACGAAAGGAACGCACCCTATCCACTTTTTTCGACCCAATAGTGATGTTTTGGTTCGTTTGGGTCAGTTTCGTTACTGCACCGAAAACCATGCCGGGGTTGCATTTAATGCACCGATTCGGGTCGGAAACGAAACGATGCACGGGATCGGCTACAAACAAAACGAACGCACCCAATTCACTTTTTTGGACCCAATAGTGATGTGTTGGTTCGTCTGGGCCAGTTTCTTACTACACCGAAAACCATGCCGGGGTTGCATTTAATGCACCGATTCGGGTCGGAAACGAAACGATGCAAAGAATCAGCTAGAAACAAAACGAACACACCCAATTCACTTTTTTGGACCCAATAGTGATGTTTTGGTTCGTTTGGGTCAGTTTCTTACTACACCGAAAACCATACCGGGGTTGCATTTAATGCACCGATTCGGGTTAGAAATGAAACGATGCACGGAATCGGCTACAAATAAAACGAACGCACATAATTCAATTTTTTGGACCCAATAGTGATGTTTTGGTTCGTTTGGGTCAGTTTCGTTACTGCACCGAAAACCATGCCGGGGTTGCATTTAATGCACCGATTCGGGTCGGAAACGAAACGATGCACGGAATCATCCAGAAACGAAACGAACGCACCCTATCCACTTTTTTGGACCCAATAGTGATGTTTTGGTTCGTTTGGGTCAGTTTCGTTACTGCACCGAAAACCATGCCGGGGTTGCATTTAATGCACCGATTCGAGTCGGAAACGAAACGATGCACGGAATCGTCCAGAAACGAAAGGAACGCACCCTATCCACTTTTTTCGACCCAATAGTGATGTTTTGGTTCGTTTGGGTCAGTTTCGTTACTGCACCGAAAACCATGCCGGGGTTGCATTTAATGCACCGATTCGGGTCGGAAACGAAACGATGCACGGGATCGGCTACAAACAAAACGAACGCACCCAATTCACTTTTTTGGACCCAATAGTGATGTTTTGGTTCGTTTGGGCCAGTTTCTTACTACACCGAAAACCATGCCGGGGTTGCATTTAATGCACCGATTCGGGTCAGAAACGAAACGATGCAAAGAATCGGCTAGAAACAAAACGAACGCACCCAATTCACTTTTTTGGACCCAATAGTGATGTTTTGGTTCGTTTGGGTCAGTTTCTTACTACACCGAAAACCATACCGGGGTTGCATTTAATGCACCGATTCGGGTTAGAAATGAAACGATGCACGGAATCGGCTACAAACAAAACGAACGCACATAATTCAATTTTTTGGACCCAATAGTGATGTTTTGGTTCGTTTGGGTCAGTTTCGTTACTGCACCGAAAACCATGCCGGGGTTGCATTTAATGCACCGATTCGGGTCGGAAACGAAACGTTGCACGGAATCATCCAGAAACGAAACGAACGCACCCTATCCACTTTTTTGGACCCAATAGTGATGTTTTGGTTCGTTTGGGTCAGTTTCGTTACTGCACCGAAAACCATGCCGGGGTTGCATTTAATGCACCGATTCGGGTCGGAAACGAAACGATGCACGGAATCGTCTATAAATAAAAGGAGCGCACCCTATCCACTTTTTTGGACCGAATAGTGATGTTTTGGTTCGTTTGGGTTAGTTTGGTTACTGCACCGAAAACCATGCCGGGGTTGCATTTAATGCACCGATTCGGGTCGGAAACGAAACGATGCAAAGAATAGGCTAGAAACGAAACGAATGCACCCAATTCACTTTTTTGGACCCAATAGTGATGTTTTGGTTCGTTTGGGTCAGTTTCGTTACTGCACCGAAAACCATGCCGGGGTTGCATTTAATGCACCAATTCGGGTCGGAAACGAAACGATGCACGGAATCGTCCAGAAACGAAAGGAACGCACCCTATCCACTTTTTTCGACCCAATAGTGATGTTTTGGTTCGTTTGGGTCAGTTTCGTTACTGCACCGAAAACCATGCCGGGGTTTCATTTAATGCACCGATTCGGGTCGGAAACGAAACGATGCACGGGATCGGCTACAAACAAAACGAACGCACCCAATTCACTTTTTTGGACCCAATAGTGATGTTTTGGTTCATTTGGGTCACTTTCTTACTACACCGAAAACCATGCCGGGGTTGCATTTAATGCACCGATTCGGGTCAGAAATGAAACGATGCAAAGAATCGGCTAGAAATGAAACGAACGCACCCTATCCACTTTTTTGGACCCAATAGTGATGTTTTGGTTCGTTTGGGTCAGTTTCGTTACTGCACCGAAAACCATGCCGGGGTTGCATTTAATGCACCGATTCGGGTCGGAAACGAAACGATGCACGGGATCGGCTACAAACAAAACGAACGCACCCAATTCACTTTTTTGGACCCAATAGTGATGTTTTGGTTCATTTGGGTCAGTTTCGTTACTGCACCGAAAACCATGCCGGGGTTGCATTTAATGCACCGATTCGGGTCGGAAACGAAACGATGCACGGAATCATCCAGAAATGAAACGAACGCACCCTATCCACTTTTTCGGACCCAATAGTGATGTTTTGGTTCGTTTGGGTCAGTTTCGTTACTGCACCGAAAACCATGCCCGGGTTGCATTTAATGCACCGATTCGGGTCGGAAACGAAACGATGCACGGAATCGTCTATAAATGAAAGGAGCGCACCCTATCCACTTTTTTGGACCGAATAGTGATATTTTGGTTCGTTTGGGTCAGTCTGGTTACTGCACCGAAAACCATGCCGGGGTTGCATTTAATGCATCGATTCGGGTCGGAAACGAAACGATGCAAAGAATCGGCTAGAAACGAAACGAATGCACCCAATTCACTTTTTTGGACCCAATAGTGATGTTTTGGTTCGTTTGGGTCAGTTTTGTTACTGCACCGAAAACCATGCCGGGGTTGCATTTAATGCACCAATTCGGGTCGGAAACGAAACGATGCACGGAATCGTCCAGAAACGAAAGGAACACACCCTATCCACTTTTTTTGACCAAATAGTGATGTTTTGGTTCGTTTGGGTCAGTTTCGTTACTGCACCGAAAACCATGCCGGGGTTGCATTTAATGCACCGATTCGGGTCAGAAACCAAACGATGCACAGGATCGGCTTCAAACAAAACGAACGCACCCAATTCACTTTTTTGGACCCAATAGTGATGTTTTGGTTCGTTTGGGTCAGTTTCTTACTACACCGAAAACCATGCTAGGGTTGCATTTAATGCACCGATTCGGGTCGGAAACGAAACGATGCAAAGAATCGGCTAGAAACAAAACGAACGCACCCAATTCACTTTTTTGGACCCAATAGTGATGTTTTGGTTCGTTTGGGTCAGTTTCTTACTACACCGAAAACCATACCGGGGTTGCATTTAATGCACCGATTCGGGTTAGAAATGAAACGATGCACGGAATCGGCTACAAACAAAACGAACGCACATAATTCAATTTTTTGGACCCAATAGTGATGTTTTGGTTCGTTTGGGTCAGTTTCGTTACTGCACCGAAAACCATGCCGGGGTTGCATTTAATGCACCGATTCGGGTCGGAAACGAAACGATGCACGGAATCATCCAGAAACGAAACGAACGCACCCTATCCACTTTTTTGGACCCAATAGTGATGTTTTGGTTCGTTTGGGTCAGTTTCGTTACTGCACCGAAAACCATGCCGGGGTTGCATTTAATGCACCGATTCGGGTCGGAAACGAAACGATGCACGGAATCGTCCAGAAACGAAAGGAACGCACCCTATCCACTTTTTTCGACCCAATAGTGATGTTTTGGTTCGTTTGGGTCAGTTTCGTTACTGCACCGAAAACCATGCCGGGGTTGCATTTAATGCACCGATTTGGGTCGGAAACGAAACGATGCACGGGATCGGCTACAAACAAAACGAACGCACCCAATTCACTTTTTTGGACCCAATAGTGATGTTTTGGTTCGTTTGGGCCAGTTTCTTACTACACCGAAAACCATGCCGGGGTTGGATTTAATGCACCGATTCGGGTCGGAAACGAAACGATGCAAAGAATCGGCTAGAAACAAAACGAACGCACCCAATTCACTTTTTTGGACCCAATAGTGATGTTTTGGTTCGTTTGGGTCAGTTTCTTACTACACCGAAAACCATACCGGGGTTGCATTTAATGCACCGATTCGGGTTAGAAATGAAACGATGCACGGAATCGGCTACAAACAAAACGAACGCACATAATTCAATTTTTTGGACCCAATAGTGATGTTTTGGTTCGTTTGGGTCAGTTTCGTTACTGCACCGAAAACCATGCCGGGGTTGCATTTAATGCACCGATTCGGGTCGGAAACGAAACGTTGCACGGAATCATCCAGAAACGAAACGAACGCACTCTATCCACTTTTTTGGACCCAATAGTGATGTTTTGGTTCGTTTGGGTCAGTTTCGTTACTGCACCGAAAACCATGCCGGGGTTGCATTTAATGCACCGATTCGGGTCGGAAACGAAACGATGCACGGGATCGGCTACAAACAAAACGAACGCACCCAATTCACTTTTTTGGACCCAATAGTGATGTTTTGGTTCATTTGGGTCAGTTTCGTTACTGCACCGAAAACCATGCCGGGGTTGCATTTAATGCACCGATTCGGGTCGGAAACGAAACGATGCACGGAATCATCCAGAAATGAAACGAACGCACCCTATCCACTTTTTTGGACCCAATAGTGATGTTTTGGTTCGTTTGGGTCAGTTTCGTTACTGCACCGAAAACCATGCCGGGGTTGCATTTAATGCACCAATTCGGGTCGGAAACGAAACGATGCACGGAATCGTCCAGAAACGAAAGGAACGCACCCTATCCACTTTTTTCGACCCAATAGTGATGTTTTGGTTCGTTTGGGTCAGTTTCGTTACTGCACCGAAAACCATGCCGGGGTTTCATTTAATGCACCGATTCGGGTCGGAAACGAAACGATGCACGGGATCGGCTACAAACAAAACGAACGCACCCAATTCACTTTTTTGGACCCAATAGTGATGTTTTGGTTCGTTTGGGTCACTTTCTTACTACACCGAAAACCATGCCGGGGTTGCATTTAATGCACCGATTCGGGTCAGAAATGAAACGATGCAAAGAATCGGCTAGAAATGAAACGAACGCACCCTATCCACTTTTTTGGACCCAATAGTGATGTTTTGGTTCGTTTGGGTCAGTTTCGTTACTGCACCGAAAACCATGCCGGGGTTGCATTTAATGCACCGATTCGGGTCGGAAACGAAACGATGCATGGGATCGGCTACAAACAAAACGAACGCACCCAATTCACTTTTTTGGACCCAATAGTGATGTTTTGGTTCATTTGGGTCAGTTTCGTTACTGCACCGAAAACCATGCCGGGGTTGCATTTAATGCACCGATTCGGGTCGGAAACGAAACGATGCACGGAATCATCCAGAAATGAAACGAACGCACCCTATCCACTTTTTCGGACCCAATAGTGATGTTTTGGTTCGTTTGGGTCAGTTTCGTTACTGCACCGAAAACCATGCCCGGGTTGCATTTAATGCACCGATTCGGGTCGGAAACGAAACGATGCACGGAATCGTCTATAAATGAAAGGAGCGCACCCTATCCACTTTTTTGGACCGAATAGTGATATTTTGGTTCGTTTGGGTCAGTTTGGTTACTGCACCGAAAACCATGCCGGGGTTGCATTTAATGCACCGATTCGGGTCGGAAACGAAACGATGCAAAGAATCGGCTAGAAACGAAACGAATGCACCCAATTCACTTTTTTGGACCCAATAGTGATGTTTTGGTTCGTTTGGGTCAGTTTTGTTACTGCACCGAAAACCATGTCGGGGTTGCATTTAATGCACCAATTCGGGTCGGAAACGAAACGATGCACGGAATCGTCCAGAAACGAAAGGAACACACCCTATCCACTTTTTTTGACCAAATAGTGATGTTTTGGTTCGTTTGGGTCAGTTTCGTTACTGCACCGAAAACCATGCCGGGGTTGCATTTAATGCACCGATTCGGGTCAGAAACCAAACGATGCACGGGATCGGCTACAAACAAAACGAACGCACCCAATTCACTTTTTTGGACCCAATAGTGATGTTTTGGTTCGTTTGGGTCAGTTTCTTACTACACCGAAAACCATGCCGGGGTTGCATTTAATGCACCGATTCGGGTCGGAAACGAAACGATGCAAAGAATCGGCTAGAAACAAAACGAACGCACCCAATTCACTTTTTTGGACCCAATAGTGATGTTTTGGTTCGTTTGGGTCAGTTTCTTACTACACCGAAAACCATACCGGGGTTGCATTTAATGCACCGATTCGGGTTAGAAATGAAACGATGCACGGAATCGGCTACAAACAAAACGAACGCACATAATTCAATTTTTTGGACCCAATAGTGATGTTTTGGTTCGTTTGGGTCAGTTTCGTTACTGCACCGAAAACCATGCCGGGGTTGCATTTAATGCACCGATTCGGGTCGGAAACGAAACGATGCACGGAATCATCCAGAAACGAAACGAACGCACCCTATCCACTTTTTTGGACCCAATAGTGATGTTTTGGTTCGTTTGGGTCAGTTTCGTTACTGCACCGAAAACCATGCCGGGGTTGCATTTAATGCACCGATTCGGGTCGGAAACGAAACGATGCACGGAATCGTCCAGAAACGAAAGGAACGCACCCTATCCACTTTTTTCGACCCAATAGTGATGTTTTGGTTCGTTTGGGTCAGTTTCGTTACTGCACCGAAAACCATGCCGGGGTTGCATTTAATGCACCGATTCGGGTCGGAAACGAAACGATGCACGGGATCGGCTACAAACAAAACGAACGCACCCAATTCACTTTTTTGGACCCAATAGTGATGTTTTGGTTCGTTTGGGCCAGTTTCTTACTACACCGAAAACCATGCCGGGGTTGCATTTAATGCACCGATTCGGGTCGGAAACGAAACGATGCAAAGAATCGGCTAGAAACAAAACGAACGCACCCAATTCACTTTTTTGGACCCAATAGTGATGTTTTGGTTCGTTTGGGTCAGTTTCTTACTACACCGAAAACCATACCGGGGTTGCATTTAATGCACCGATTCGGGTTAGAAATGAAACGATGCACGGAATCGGCTACAAACAAAACGAACGCACATAATTCAATTTTTTGGACCCAATAGTGATGTTTTGGTTCGTTTGGGTCAGTTTCGTTACTGCACCGAAAACCATGCCGGGGTTGCATTTAATGCACCGATTCGGGTCGGAAACGAAACGTTGCACGGAATCATCCAGAAACGAAACGAACGCACTCTATCCACTTTTTTGGACCCAATAGTGATGTTTTGGTTCGTTTGGGTCAGTTTCGTTACTGCACCGAAAACCATGCCGGGGTTGCATTTAATGCACCGATTCGGGTCGGAAACGAAACGATGCACGGAATCGTCTATAAATAAAAGGAGCGCACCCTATCCACTTTTTTGGACCGAATAGTGATGTTTTGGTTCGTTTGGGTTAGTTTGGTTACTGCACCGAAAACCATGCCGGGGTTGCATTTAATGCACCGATTCGGGTCGGAAACGAAACGATGCAAAGAATAGGCTAGAAACGAAACGAATGCACCCAGTTCACTTTTTTGGACCCAATAGTGATGTTTTGGTTCGTTTGGGTCAGTTTCGTTACTGCACCGAAAACCATGCCGGGGTTGCATTTAATGCACCAATTCGGGTCGGAAACGAAACGATGCACGGAATCGTCCAGAAACGAAAGGAACGCACCCTATCCACTTTTTTCGACCCAATAGTGATGTTTTGGTTCGTTTGGGTCAGTTTCGTTACTGCACCGAAAACCATGCCGGGGTTTCATTTAATGCACCGATTCGGGTCGGAAACGAAACGATGCACCGGATCGGCTACAAACAAAACGAACGCACCCAATTAACTTTTTTGGACCCAATAGTGATGTTTTGGTTCGTTTGGGTCACTTTCTTACTACACCGAAAACCATGCCGGGGTTGCATTTAATGCACCGATTCGGGTCAGAAATGAAACGATGCAAAGAATCGGCTAGAAATGAAACGAACGCACCCTATCCACTTTTTTGGACCCAATAGTGATGTTTTGGTTCGTTTGGGTCAGTTTCGTTACTGCACCGAAAACCATGCCGGGGTTGCATTTAATGCACCGATTCGGGTCGGAAACGAAACGATGCACGGGATCGGCTACAAACAAAACGAACGCACCCAATTCACTTTTTTGGACCCAATAGTGATGTTTTGGTTCATTTGGGTCAGTTTCGTTACTGCACCGAAAACCATGCCGGGGTTGCATTTAATGCACCGATTCGGGTCGAAAACGAAACGATGCACGGAATCATCCAGAAATGAAACGAACGCACCCTATCCACTTTTTCGGACCCAATAGTGATGTTTTGGTTCATTTGGGTCAGTTTCGTTACTGCACCGAAAACCATGCCCGGGTTGCATTTAATGCACCGATTCGGGTCGGAAACGAAACGATGCACGGAATCGTCTATAAATGAAAGGAGCGCACCCTATCCACTTTTTTGGACCGAATAGTGATATTTTGGTTCATTTGGGTCAGTTTGGTTACTGCACCGAAAACCATGCCGGGGTTGCATTTAATGCACCGATTCGGGTCGGAAACGAAACGATGCAAAGAATCGGCTAGAAACGAAACGAATGCACCCAATTCACTTTTTTGGACCCAATAGTGATGTTTTGGTTCGTTTGGGTCAGTTTTGTTACTGCACCGAAAACCATGCCGGGGTTGCATTTAATGCACCAATTCGGGTGGAAACGAAACGATGCACGGAATCGTCCAGAAACGAAAGGAACACACCCTATCCACTTTTTTTGACCAAATAGTGATGTTTTGGTTCGTTTGGGTCAGTTTCGTTACTGCACCGAAAACCATGCCGGGGTTGCATTTAATGCACCGATTCGGGTCGGAAACGAAACGATGCACGGGATCGGCTACAAACAAAACGAACGCACCCAATTCACTTTTTTGGACCCAATAGTGATGTTTTGGTTCGTTTGGGTCAGTTTCTTACTACACCGAAAACCATGCCAGGGTTGCATTTAATGCACCGATTCGGGTCGGAAACGAAACGATGCAAAGAATCGGCTAGAAACAAAACGAACGCACCCAATTCACTTTTTTGGACCCAATAGTGATGTTTTGGTTCGTTTGGGTCAGTTTCTTACTACACCGAAAACCATACCGGGGTTGCATTTAATGCACCGATTCGGGTTAGAAAGGAAACGATGCACGGAATCGGCTACAAACAAAACGAACGCACATAATTCAATTTTTTGGACCCAATAGTGATGTTTTGGTTCGTTTGGGTCAGTTTCGTTACTGCACCGAAAACCATGCCGGGGTTGCATTTAATGCACCGATTCGGGTCGGAAACGAAACGATGCACGGAATCATCCAGAAACGAAACGAACGCACCCTATCCACTTTTTTGGACCCAATAGTGATGTTTTGGTTCGTTTGGGTCAGTTTCGTTACTGCACCGAAAACCATGCCGGGGTTGCATTTAATGCACCGATTCGGGTCGGAAACGAAACGATGCAAAGAATCGGCTAGAAACGAAACGAATGCACCCAATTCACTTTTTTGGACCCAATAGTGATGTTTTGGTTCGTTTGGGTCAGTTTCGTTACTGCACCGAAAACCATGTCGGGGTTGCATTTAATGCACCGATTCGGGTCGGAAACGAAACGATGCACGGAATCATCCAGAAATGAAACGAACGCACCCTATCCACTTTTTTGGACCCAATAGTGATGTTTTGGTTCGTTTGGGTCAGTTTCGTTACTGCACCGAAAACCATGCCGGGGTTGCATTTAATGCACCGATTTGGGTCGGAAACGAAACGATGCACGGAATCGTCCAGAAACAAAAGGAACGCACCCTATCCACTTTTTTCGACCCAATAGTGATGTTTTGGTTCGTTTGGGTCAGTTTCGTTACTGCACCGAAAACCATGCCGGGGTTGCATTTAATGCACCGATTCGGGTCGGAAACGAAACGATGCACGGGATCGGCTACAAACAAAACGAACGCACCCAATTCACTTTTTTGGACCCAATAGTGATGTTTTGGTTCGTTTGGGTCACTTTCTTACTACACCGAAAACCATGCCGGGGTTGCATTTAATGCACCGATTCGGGTCAGAAATGAAACGATGCACGGAATCGGCTACAAACAAAATGAACGCACATAATTCAATTTTTTGGACCCAATAGTGATGTTTTGGTTCGTTTGGGTCAGTTTCGTTACTGCACCGAAAACCATGCCGGGGTTGCATTTAATGCAACGATTCGGGTCGGAAACGAAACGATGCACGGAATCATCCAGAAACGAAACGAACGCACCCTATCCACTTTTTTGGACCCAATAGTGATGTTTTGGTTCGTTTGGGTCAGTTTCGTTACTGCACCGAAAACCATGCCGGGGTTGCATTTAATGCACCGATTCGGGTCGGAAACGAAACGATGCACGGAATCGTCTATAAATAAAAGGAGCGCACCCTATCCACTTTTTTGGACCGAATAGTGATGTTTTGGTTCGTTTGGGTTAGTTTGGTTACTGCACCGAAAACCATGCCGGGGTTGCATTTAATGCACCGATTCGGGTCGGAAACGAAACGATGCAAAGAATAGGCTAGAAATGAAACGAATGCACCCAATTCACTTTTTTGGACCCAATAGTGATGTTTTGGTTCGTTTGGGTCAGTTTCGTTACTGCACCGAAAACCATGCCGGGGTTGCATTTAATGCACCAATTCGGGTCGGAAACGAAACGATGCACGGAATCGTCCAGAAACGAAAGGAACGCACCCTATCCACCTTTTTCGACCCAATAGTGATGTTTTGGTTCGTTTGGGTCAGTTTCGTTACTGCACCGAAAACCATGCCGGGGTTTCATTTAATGCACCGATTCGGGTCGGAAACGAAACGATGCACGGGATCGGCTACAAACAAAACGAACGCACCCAATTCACTTTTTTGGACCCAATAGTGATGTTTTGGTTCGTTTGGGTCACTTTCTTACTACACCGAAAACAATGCCGGGGTTGCATTTAATGCACCGATTCGGGTCAGAAATGAAACGATGCAAAGAATCGGCTAGAAATGAAACGAACGCACCCTATCCACTTTTTTGGACCCAATAGTGATGTTTTGGTTCGTTTGGGTCAGTTTCGTTACTGCACCGAAAACCATGCCGGGGTTGCATTTAATGCACCGATTCGGGTCGGAAACGAAACGATGCACGGAATCGTCCAGAAACAAAAGGAACGCACCCTATCCACTTTTTTCGACCCAATAGTGATGTTTTGGTTCGTTTGGGTCAGTTTCGTTACTGCACCGAAAACCATGCCGGGGTTGCATTTAATGCACCGATTCGGGTCGGAAACGAAACGATGCACGGGATCGGCTACAAACAAAACGAACGCACCCAATTCACTTTTTTGGACCCAATAGTGATGTTTTGGTTCGTTTGGGTCACTTTCTTACTACACCGAAAACCATGCCGGGGTTGCATTTAATGCACCGATTCGGGTCAGAAATGAAACGATGCACGGAATCGGCTACAAACAAAATGAACGCACATAATTCAATTTTTTGGACCCAATAGTGATGTTTTGGTTCGTTTGGGTCAGTTTCGTTACTGCACCGAAAACCATGCCGGGGTTGCATTTAATGCAACGATTCGGGTCGGAAACGAAACGATGCACGGAATCATCCAGAAACGAAACGAACGCACCCTATCCACTTTTTTGGACCCAATAGTGATGTTTTGGTTCGTTTGGGTCAGTTTCGTTACTGCACCGAAAACCATGCCGGGGTTGCATTTAATGCACCGATTCGGGTCGGAAACGAAACGATGCACGGAATCGTCTATAAATAAAAGGAGCGCACCCTATCCACTTTTTTGGACCGAATAGTGATGTTTTGGTTCGTTTGGGTTAGTTTGGTTACTGCACCGAAAACCATGCCGGGGTTGCATTTAATGCACCGATTCGGGTCGGAAACGAAACGATGCAAAGAATAGGCTAGAAACGAAACGAATGCACCCAATTCACTTTTTTGGACCCAATAGTGATGTTTTGGTTCGTTTGGGTCAGTTTCGTTACTGCACCGAAAACCATGCCGGGGTTGCATTTAATGCACCGATTCGGGTCGGAAACGAAACGATGCACGGAATCGTCCAGAAACGAAAGGAACGCACCCTATCCACTTATTTCGACCCAATAGTGATGTTTTGGTTCGTTTGGGTCAGTTTCGTTGCTGCACCGAAAACCATGCCGGGGTTGCATTTAATGCACCAATTCGGGTCGGAAACGAAACGATGCACGGAATCGTCCAGAAACGAAAGGAACGCACCCTATCCACTTTTTTCGACCCAATAGTGATGTTTTGGTTCGTTTGGGTCAGTTTCGTTACTGCACCGAAAACCATGCCGGGGTTTCATTTAATGCACCGATTCGGGTCGGAAACGAAACGATGCACGGGATCGGCTACAAACAAAACGAACGCACCCAATTCACTTTTTTGGACCCAATAGTGATGTTTTGGTTCGTTTGGGTCACTTTCTTACTACACCGAAAACAATGCCGGGGTTGCATTTAATGCACCGATTCGGGTCAGAAATGAAACGATGCAAAGAATCGGCTAGAAATGAAACGAACGCACCATATCCACTTTTTTGGACCCAATAGTGATGTTTTGGTTCGTTTGGGTCAGTTTCGTTACTGCACCGAAAACCATGCCGGGGTTGCATTTAATGCACCGATTCGGGTCGGAAACGAAACGATGCACGGAATCGTCCAGAAACGAAAGGAACACACCCTATCCACTTTTTTCGACCCAATAGTGATGTTTTGGTTCGTTTGGGTCAGTTTCGTTACTGCACCGAAAACCATGCCAGGGTTGCATTTAATGCACCGATTCGAGTCGGAAACGAAACGATGCACGGGATCGGCTACAAACAAAACCAACGCACCCAATTCATTTTTTTGGACCCAATAGTGATGTTTTGGTTCGTATGGGTCAGTTTCTTACTACACCGAAAACCATACCGGGGTTGCATTTAATGCACCGATTCGGGATAGAAATGAAACGATCCACGGAATCGGCTACAAACAAAACGAACGCACATAATTCAATTTTTTGGACCCAATAGTAATGTTTTGGTTCGTTTGGGTCAGTTTGGTTACTGCACCGAAAACAATGCCGCGGTTGCATTTAATGCACCGATTCGGGTCGGAAACGAAACGATGCAAAAAATCGGCTAGAAACGAAACGAATGCACCAAATTCACTTTTTTGGACCCAATAGTGATGTTTTGGTTCGTTTGGGTCAGTTTCGTTACTGCACCGAAAACCATGCCGGGGTTGCATTTAATACACCGATTCGGGTCGGAAACGAAACGATGCACGGAATCATCCAGAAACGAAACGAACGCACCCAATTCACTTTTTTGGACCCAATAGTGATGTTTTGGTTCGTTTGGATCAGTTTCTTACTACACCGAAAACCATACCGGGGTTGCATTTAATGCACCGATTCAGGTTAGAAATGAAACGATGCACGGAATCGGCTACAAACAAAACGAACGCACATAATTCAATTTTTTGGACCCAATAGTGATGTTTTGGTTCGTTTGGGTCAGTTTCGTTACTGCACCGAAAACCATGTCGGGGTTGCATTTAATGCACCGATTCGGGTCGGAAACGAAACGATGCACGGAATCGTCCAGAAACGAAAGGAACGCACCCTATCCACTTTTTTCGACCCAATAGTGATGTTTTGGTTCGTTTGGGTCAGTTTCGTTACTGCACCGAAAACCATGCCGGGGTTGCATTTAATGCACCGATTCGGGTCGGAAACGAAACGATGCACGGAATCATCCAGAAACGAAAGGAACACACCCTATCCACATTTTCGGACCCAATAGTGATGTTTTGGTTCGTTTGGGTCAGTTTGGTTACTGCACCGAAAACCATGCCGGGGTTGCATTTAATGCACCGTTTCGGGTCGGAAACGAAACGATGCACGGGATCGGCTACAAACAAAACGAACGCACCCAATTCACTTTTCTGGACCCAATAGTGATGTTTTGGTTCGTTTGGATCAGTTTCTTACTACACCGAAAATCATACGGGGGTTGCATTTAATGCACCGATTCAGGTTAGAAATGAAACGATCCACGGAATCGGCTACAAACAAAACGAACGCACATAATTCAATTTTTTGGACCCAATAGTGATGTTTTGGTTCGTTTGGGTCAGTTTCGTTACTGCACCGAAAACCATGCCGGGGTTGCATTTAATGCACCGATTCGGGTCGGAAACGAAACGATGCACGGAATCATCCAGAAACGAAACGAACGCACCCTATCCACTTTTTTGGACCCAATAGTGATGTTTTGGTTCGTTTGGGTCAGTTTGGTTACTGCACCGAAAACCATGCCGGGGTTGCATTTAATGCACCGATTCGGGTCGGAAACGAAACGATGCAAAAAATCGGCTAGAAACGAAATGAACGCACCCAATTCACTTTTTTGGACCCAATAGTGATGTTTTGGTTCGTTTGGGTCAGTTTCGTTACTACACCGAAAACCATGCCGGGGTTGCATTTAATGCACCGATTCGGGTCAGAAATGAAACGATCCACGGAATCGGCTACAAACAAAACGAACGCACATACTTCAATTTTTTGGACCCAATAGTGATGTTTTGGTTCGTTTGGGTCAGTTTCGTTACTGCACCAAAAACAATGTCGGGGTTGCATTTAATGCACCGATTCGGGTCGGAAACGAAACGATGCACGGAATCATCCGGAAATAAAACGAACGCACCCTATCCACTTTTTTGGAACAAATAGTGATGTTTTGGTTCGTTTGGGTCAGTTTGGTTACTGCACCGAAAACCATGCCGGGGTTGCATTTAAGGCACCGATTCGGGTCGGAAACGAAACGATGCAAACAATCGGCTAGAAACGAAACGAACGCACCCAATTCACTTTTTTGGACACAATAGTGATGTTTTGGTTCGTTTGGGTCAGTTTCTTACTACACCGAAAACCATACCGGGATTGCATTTGATGCACCGATTCGGGTCAGAAACGAAACGATGCACGGAATCATCCAGAAACAAAACGAACGCACCCTATCCACTTTTTTTGGATCGAATAGTGATGTTTTGGTTCATTTGGGTCAGTTTGGTTACTGCACCGAAAACCATGCCGGGGTTGCATTTAATGCACCGATTCGGGTCGGAAACGAAACGATGCAAAGAATCGGCTAGAAACGAAACGAATACACCCAATTCACTTTTTTGGACCCAATAGTGATGTTTTGGTTCGTTTGGGTAAGTTTCGTTACTGCACCAAAAACCATGCCGGGGTTGCATTTAATGCACCGATTCGGGTCGGAAACGAAACGATGCACGGAATCGGCTAGAAACGAAACGAATGCACCCAATTCACTTTTTTGGACCCCATAGTGATGTTTTGGTTCGTTTGGGTCAGTTTCGTTACTGCACCGAAAACCATGCCGGGGTTGCATTTAATGCACCAATTCGGGTCGGAAACGAAACGATGCACGGAATCGTCCAGAAACGAAAGGAACACACCCTATCCACTTTTTTCGACCCAATAGTGATGTTTTGGTTCGTTTGGGTCAGTTTCGTTACTGCACCGAAAACCATGCCGGGGTTGCATTTAATGCACCGATTCGGGTCGGAAACGAAACGATGCAAAGAATCGGCTAGAAACGAAACGAATGCACCCAATTCACTTTTTTGGACTCAATAGTGATGTTTTGGTTCGTTTGGGTCAGTTTCGTTACTGCACCGAAAACCATGCCGGGGTTGCATTTAATGCACCGATTCGGGTCGGAAACGAAACGATGCACGGAATCGTCTATAAATGAAAGGAGCGCACCCTATCCACTTTTTTGGACCGAATAGTGATATTTTGGTTCGTTTGGGTCAGTTTGGTTACTGCACCGAAAACCATGCCGGGGTTGCATTTAATGCACCGATTCAGGTCGGAAACGAAACGATGCAAAGAATCGGCTAGAAACGAAACGAATGCACCCAATTCACTTTTTTGGACCCAATAGTGATGTTTTGGTTCGTTTGGGTCAGTTTCGTTACTGCACCGAAAACCATGCCGGGGTTGCATTTAATGCACCAATTCGGGTCGGAAACGAAACGATGCACGGAATCGTCCAGAAACGAAAGGAACACACCCTATCCACTTTTTTCGACCCAATAGTGATGTTTTGGTTCGTTTGGGTCAGTTTCGTTACTGCACCAAAAACCATGCCGGGGTTGCATTTAATGCACCGATTCGGGTCGGAAACGAAACGATGCACGGGATTGGCTACAAACAAAACGAACGCACCCAATTCACTTTTTTGGACCCAATAGTGATGTTTTGGTTCGTTTGGGTCAGTTTCTTACTACACCGAAAACCATGCCGGGGTTGCATTTAATGCACCGATTCGGGTCGGAAACGAAACGATGCAAAGAATCGGCTAGAAACAAAACGAACGCACCCAATTCACTTTTTTGGACCCAATAGTGATGTTTTGGTTCGTTTGGGTCAGTTTCTTACTACACCGAAAACCATACCGGGGTTGCATTTAATGCACCGATTCGGGTTAGAAATGAAACGATGCACGGAATCGGCTACAAACAAAACGAACGCGCATAATTCAATTTTTTGGACCCAATAGTGATGTTTTGGTTCGTTTGGGTCAGTTTCGTTACTGCACCGAAAACCATGCCGGGGTTGCATTTAATGCACCGATTCGGGTCGGAAACGAAACGATGCACGGAATCATCCAGAAACGAAACGAACGCACCCTATCCACTTTTTTGGACCCAATAGTGATGTTTTGTTTCGTTTGGGTCAGTTTGGTTACTGCACCGAAAACCATGCCGGGGTTGCATTTAATGCACCGATTCGGGTCGGAAACGAAACGATGCAAAAAATCGGCTAGAAACGAAATGAACGCACCCAATTCACTTTTTTGGACCCAATAGTGATGTTTTGGTTCGTTTGGGTCAGTTTCGTTACTACACCGAAAACCATGCCGGGGTTGCATTTAATGCACCGATTCGGGTCAGAAATGAAACGATCCACGGAATCGGCTACAAACAAAACGAACGCACATACTTCAATTTTTTGGACCCAATAGTGATGTTTTGGTTCGTTTGGGTCAGTTTCGTTACTGCACCAAAAACAATGTCGGGGTTGCATTTAATGCACCGATTCGGGTCGGAAACGAAACGATGCACGGAATCATCCGGAAATAAAACGAACGCACCCTATCCACTTTTTTGGAACAAATAGTGATGTTTTGGTTCGTTTGGGTCAGTTTGGTTACTGCACCGAAAACCATGCCGGGGTTGCATTTAAGGCACCGATTCGGGTCGGAAACGAAACGATGCAAACAATCGGCTAGAAACGAAACGAACGCACCCAATTCACTTTTTTGGACCCAATAGTGATGTTTTGGTTCGTTTGGGTCAGTTTCTTACTACACCGAAAACCATACCGGGATTGCATTTGATGCACCGATTCGGGTCAGAAACGAAACGATGCACGGAATCATCCAGAAACAAAACGAACGCACCCGATCCACTTTTTTTGGACCGAATAGTGATGTTTTGGTTCATTTGGGTCAGTTTGGTTACTGCACCGAAAACCATGCCGGGGTTGCATTTAATGCACCGATTCGGGTCGGAAACGAAACGATGCAAAGAATCGGCTAGAAACGAAACGAATACACCCAATTCACTTTTTTGGACCCAATAGTGATGTTTTGGTTCGTTTGGGTAAGTTTCGTTACTGCACCAAAAACCATGCCGGGGTTGCATTTAATGCACCGATTCGGGTCGGAAACGAAACGATGCACGGAATCGGCTAGAAACGAAACGAATGCACCCAATTCACTTTTTTGGACCCCATAGTGATGTTTTGGTTCGTTTGGGTCAGTTTCGTTACTGCACCGAAAACCATGCCGGGGTTGCATTTAATGCACCAATTCGGGTCGGAAACGAAACGATGCACGGAATCGTCCAGAAACGAAAGGAACACACCCTATCCACTTTTTTCGACCCAATAGTGATGTTTTGGTTCGTTTGGGTCAGTTTCGTTACTGCACCGAAAACCATGCCGGGGTTGCATTTAATGCACCGATTCGGGTCGGAAACGAAACGATGCAAAGAATCGGCTAGAAACGAAACGAATGCACCCAATTCACTTTTTTGGACTCAATAGTGATGTTTTGGTTCGTTTGGGTCAGTTTCGTTACTGCACCGAAAACCATGCCGGGGTTGCATTTAATGCACCGATTCGGGTCGGAAACGAAACGATGCACGGAATCGTCTATAAATGAAAGGAGCGCACCCTATCCACTTTTTTGGACCGAATAGTGATATTTTGGTTCGTTTGGGTCAGTTTGGTTACTGCACCGAAAACCATGCCGGTGTTGCATTTAATGCACCGATTCAGGTCGGAAACGAAACGATGCAAAGAATCGGCTAGAAACGAAACGAATGCACCCAATTCACTTTTTTGGACCCAATAGTGATGTTTTGGTTCGTTTGGGTCAGTTTCGTTACTGCACCGAAAACCATGCCGGGGTTGCATTTAATGCACCAATTCGGGTCGGAAACGAAACGATGCACGGAATCGTCCAGAAACGAAAGGAACACACCCTATCCACTTTTTTCGACCCAATAGTGATGTTTTGGTTCGTTTGGGTCAGTTTCGTTACTGCACCAAAAACCATGCCGGGGTTGCATTTAATGCACCGATTCGGGTCGGAAACGAAACGATGCACGGGATTGGCTACAAACAAAACGAACGCACCCAATTCACTTTTTTGGACCCAATAGTGATGTTTTGGTTCGTTTGGGTCAGTTTCTTACTACACCGAAAACCATGCCGGGGTTGCATTTAATGCACCGATTCGGGTCGGAAACGAAACGATGCAAAGAATCGGCTAGAAACAAAACGAACGCACCCAATTCACTTTTTTGGACCCAATAGTGATGTTTTGGTTCGTTTGGGTCAGTTTCTTACTACACCGAAAACCATACCGGGGTTGCATTTAATGCACCGATTCGGGTTAGAAATGAAACGATGCACGGAATCGGCTACAAACAAAACGAACGCGCATAATTCAATTTTTTGGACCCAATAGTGATGTTTTGGTTCGTTTGGGTCAGTTTCGTTACTGCACCGAAAACCATGCCGGGGTTGCATTTAATGCACCGATTCGGGTCGGAAACGAAACGATGCACGGAATCATCCAGAAACGAAACGAACGCACCCTATCCACTTTTTTGGACCCAATAGTGATGTTTTGTTTCGTTTGGGTCAGTTTCGTTACTGCACCGAAAACCATGCCGGGGTTGCATTTAATGCACCGATTCGGGTCGGAAACGAAACGATGCACGGAATCGTCTATAAATAAAAGGAGCGCACCCTATCCACTTTTTTGGACCGAATAGTGATGTTTTGGTTCGTTTGGGTTAGTTTGGTTACTGCACCGAAAACCATGCCGGGGTTGCATTTAATGCACCGATTCGGGTCGGAAACGAAACGATGCAAAGAATAGGCTAGAAACGAAACGAATGCACCCAATTCACTTTTTTGGACCCAATAGTGATGTTTTGGTTCGTTTGGGTCAGTTTCGTTACTGCACCGAAAACCATGCCGGGGTTGCATTTAATGCACCAATTCGGGTCGGAAACGAAACGATGCACGGAATCGTCCAGAAACGAAAGGAACGCACCCTATCCACTTTTTTCGACCCAATAGTGATGTTTTGGTTCGTTTGGGTCAGTTTCGTTACTGCACCGAAAACCATGCCGGGGTTTCATTTAATGCACCGATTCGGGTCGGAAACGAAACGATGCACGGGATCGGCTACAAACAAAACGAACGCACCCAATTCACTTTTTTGGACCCAATAGTGATGTTTTGGTTCGTTTGGGTCACTTTCTTACTACACCGAAAACAATGCCGGGGTTGCATTTAATGCACCGATTCGGGTCGGAAACGAAACGATGCAAAGAATAGGCTAGAAACGAAACGAATGCACCAAATTCACTTTTTTGGACCCAATAGTGATGTTTTGGTTCGTTTGGGTCAGTTTCGTTACTGCACCGAAAACCATGCCGGGGTTGCATTTAATGCACCGATTCGGGTCGGAAACGAAACGATGCACGGAATCATCCAGAAACGAAAGGAACACACCCTATCCACATTTTTGGACCCAATAGTGATGTTTTGGTTCGTTTGGGTCAGTTTCGTTACTGCACCGAAAACCATGCCGGGGTTGCATTTAATGCACCGTTTCGGGTCGGAAACGAAACGATGCACGGGATCGGCTACAAACAAAACGAACGCACCCAATTCACTTTTTTGGACCCAATAGTGATGTTTTGGTTCGTTTGGATCAGTTTCTTACTACACCGAAAACCATACCGGGGTTGCATTTAATGCACCGATTCAGGTTAGAAATGAAACGATGCACGGAATCGGCTACAAACAAAACGAACGCACATAATTCAATTTTTTGGACCCCATAGTGATGTTTTGGTTCGTTTGGGTCAGTTTCGTTACTGCACCGAAAACCTTGCCGGGGTTGCATTTAATGCACCGATTCGGGTCGGAAACGAAACGATGCACGGAATCGTCCAGAAACGAAAGGAACGCACCCTATCCACTTTTTTCGACCCAATAGTGATGTTTTGGTTCGTTTGGGTCAGTTTCGTTACTGCACCGAAAACCATGCCGGGGTTGCATTTAATGCACCGATTCGGGTCGGAAACGAAACGATGCACGGAATCATCCAGAAACGAAAGGAACACACCCTATCCACATTTTTGGACCCAATAGTGATGTTTTGGTTCGTTTGGGTCAGTTTGGTTACTGCACCGAAAACCATGCCGGGGTTGCATTTAATGCACCGTTTCGGGTCGGAAACGAAACGATGCACGGGATCGGCTACAAACAAAACGAACGCACCCAATTCACTTTTCTGGACCCAATAGTGATGTTTTGGTTCGTTTGGATCAGTTTCTTACTACACCGAAAACCATACGGGGGTTGCATTTAATGCACCGATTCAGGTTAGAAATGAAACGATCCACGGAATCGGCTACAAACAAAACGAACGCACATAATTCAATTTTTTGGACCCAATAGTGATGTTTTGGTTCGTTTGGGTCAGTTTCGTTACTGCACCGAAAACCATGCCGGGGTTGCATTTAATGCACCGATTCGGGTCGGAAACGAAACGATGCACGGAATCATTCAGAAACGAAACGAACGCACCCTATCCACTTTTTTGGACCCAATAGTGATGTTTTGGTTCGTTTGGGTCAGTTTGGTTACTGCACCGAAAACCATGCCGGGGTTGCATTTAATGCACCGATTCGGGTCGAAAACGAAACGATGCAAAAAATCGGCTAGAAACGAAATGAACGCACCCAATTCACTTTTTTGGACCCAATAGTGATGTTTTGGTTCGTTTGGGTCAGTTTCGTTACTACACCGAAAACCATGCCGGGGTTGCATTTAATGCACCGATTCGGGTCAGAAATGAAACGATCCACGGAATCGGCTACAAACAAAACAAACGCACATACTTCAATTTTTTGGACCCAATAGTGATGTTTTGGTTCGTTTGGGTCAGTTTCGTTACTGCACCAAAAACAATGTCGGGGTTGCATTTAATGCACCGATTCGGGTCGGAAACGAAACGATGCACGGAATCATCCGGAAACAAAACGAACGCACCCTATCCACTTTTTTGGAACAAATACTGATGTTTTGGTTCGTTTGGGTCAGTTTGGTTACTGCACCGAAAACTATGCCGGGGTTGCATTTAAGGCACCGATTCGGGTCGGAAACGAAACGATGCAAACAATCGGCTAGAAACGAAACGAACGCACCCAATTCACTTTTTTGGACCCAATAGTGATGTTTTGGTTCGTTTGGGTCAGTTTCTTACTACACCGAAAACCATACCGGGGTTGCATTTGATGCACCGATTCGGGTCAGAAACGAAACGATGCACGGAATCATCCAGAAACAAAACGAACGCACCCTATCCACTTTTTTTGGACCGAATAGTGATGTTTTGGTTCATTTGGGTCAGTTTGGTTACTGCACCGAAAACCATGCCGGGGTTGCATTTAATGCACCGATTCGGGTCGGAAACGAAACGATGCAAAGAATCGGCTAGAAACGAAACGAATGCACCCAATTCACTTTTTTGGACCCAATAGTGATGTTTTGGTTCGTTTGGGTAAGTTTCGTTACTGCACCAAAAACCATGCCGGGGTTGCATTTAATGCACCGATTCGGGTCGGAAACGAAACGATGCACGGAATCGGCTAGAAACGAAACGAATGCACCCAATTCACTTTTTTGGACCCCATAGTGATGTTTTGGTTCGTTTGGGTCAGTTTCGTTACTGCACCGAAAACCATGCCGGGGTTGCATTTAATGCACCGATTCGGGTCGGAAACGAAACGATGCACGGAATCGTCCAGAAACGAAAGGAACGCACCCTATCCACTTTTTTCGACCCAATAGTGATGTTTTGGTTCGTTTGGGTCAGTTTCGTTACTGCACCGAAAACCATGCTGGGGTTGCATATAATGCACCGATTCGGGTCGGAAACGAAACGGTGCACGGGATCGGCTAGAAACGAAATGAACGCACCCAATTCACTTTTTTGGACCCAATAGTGATGTTTTGGTTCGTTTGGGTCAGTTTCGTTACTGCACCGAAAACCATGCCGGGGTTGCATTTAATACACCGATTCGGGTCGGAAACGAAACAATGCACGGAATCATCCAGAAACGAAACGAACGCACCCTATCCACTTTTTTGGACCAAATAGTGATGTTTTGGTTCGTTTGGGTCAGTTTCGTTACTGCACCGAAAACCATGCCGGGGTTGCATTTAATGCACCGATTCGGGTCGGAAACGAAACGATGCAAAGAATCGGCTAGAAACAAAACGAATGCACCCAATTCACTTTTTTGGACCCCATAGTGATGTTTTGGTTCGTTTGGGTCAGTTTCGTTACTGCACCGAAAACCATGCCGGGGTTGCATTTAATACACCGATTCGGGTCGGAAACGAAACGATGCACGGAATCATCCAGAAACGAAACGAACGCACCCTATCCACTTTTTTGGACCAAATAGTGATGTTTTGGTTCGTTTGGGTCAGTTTCGTTACTGCACCGAAAACCATGCCGGGGTTGCATTTAATGCACCGATTCGGGTCGGAAACGAAACGATGCACGGGATCGGCTACAAACAAAACGAATGCACCCAATTCACTTTTTTGGACCCAATAGTGATGTTTTGGTTCATTTGGGTCAGTTTCTTACTACACCGAAAACCATACCGGGGTTGCATTTGATGCACCGATTCGGGTGAGAAACGAAACGATGCACGGAATCATCCAGAAACAAAACGAACGCACCCTATCCACTTTTTTGGACCGAATAGTGATGTTTTGGTTCATTTGGGTCAGTTTGGTTACTGCACCGAAAACCATGCCGGGGTTGCATTTAATGCACCGATTCGGGTCGGAAACGAAACGATGCAAAGAATCGGCTAGAAACGAAACGAATGCACCCAATTCACTTTTTTGGGCTCAATAGTGATGTTTTGGTTCGTTTGGGTCAGTTTCGTTACTGCACCGAAAACCATGCCGGGGTTGCATTTAATGCACCGATTCGGGTAGGAAACGAAACGATGCACGGAATCGTCCAGAAACGAAAGGAACGCACCCTATCCACTTTTTTGGACCCAATAGTGATGTTTTGGTTCGTTTGGGTCAGTTTCGTTACTGCACCGAAAACCATGCCGGGGTTGCATTTAATGCACCGATTTGGGTCGGAAACGAAACGATGCAAAGAATCGGCTAGAAACGAAACGAATGCACCCAATTCACTTTTTTGGACCCCATAGTGATGTTTTGGTTGGTTTGGGTCAGTTTCGTTACTGCACCGAAAACCATGCCGGGGATGCATTTAATGCACCGATTCGGGTCGGAAACGAAACGATGCACGGAATCGTCCAGAAACGAAAGGAACGCACCCTATCCACTTTTTTCGACCCAATAGTGATGTTTTGGTTCGTTTGGGTCAGTTTCGTTACGGCACCGAAAACCATGCCGGGGTTGCATTTAATGCACCGATTCGAGTCGGAAACGAAACGATGCACAGGATCGGCTACAAACAAAACGAATGCACCCAATTCACTTTTTTGGACCCAATAGTGATGTTTTGGTTCGTTTGGGTCAGTTTCGTTACTGCACCGAAAACCATGCTGGGGTTGCATTTAATGCACCGATTCGGGTCAGAAACGAAACGATGCGCGGAATCATCCAGAAACAAAACGAACGCACCCTATCCACTTTTTTGGACCGAATAGTGATGTTTTGGTTCGTTTGGGTCAGTTTGGTTACTGCACCGAAAACCATGCCGGGGTTGCATTTAATGCACCGATTCGGGTCGGAAACGAAACGATGCACGGAATCGTCCAGAAACGAAAGGAACGCACCCTATCCACTTTTTTTGACCCAATAGTGATGTTTTGGTTCGTTTGGGTCAGTTTGGTTACTGCACCGAAAACCATGCCGGGGTTGCATTTAATGCACCGATTCGAGTCGGAAACGAAACGACGCACGGGATCGGCTACAAACAAAACGAACGCACCCAATTCACTTTTTTGGACTCAATAGTGATGTTTTGGTTCGTTTGGGTTAGTTTCTTACTACACCGAAAACCATACCGGGGTTGCATTTAATGCACCGATTCGGGTTAGAAATGAAACGATGCACGGAATCGGCTACAAACAAAACGAACGCACATAATTCAATTTTTTGGACCCAATAGTGATGTTTTGGTTCGTTTGGGTCAGTTTCGTTACTGCACCGAAAACCATGCCGGGGTTGCATTTAATGCACCGATTCGGGTCGGAAACGAAACGATGCACGGAATCGTCCAGAAACGAAACGAACACACCCTATCCACTTTTTTGGACCCAATAGTGATGTTTTGGTTCGTTTGGGTCAGTTTGGTTACTGCACCGAAAACCATGCCGGGGTTGCATTTAATGCACCGATACGGGTCGGAAACGAAACGATGCACGGAACCATCCAGAAACAAAACGAACGCACCCTATCCACTTTTTTGGACCAAATAGTGATGTTTTGGTTCGTTTGGGTCAGTTTCGTTACTGCATCGAAAACCATGCTGGGGTTGCATTTAATGCACCGATTCGGGTCGGAAACGAAACGATGCACGGAATCATCCAGAAACGAAAGGAACGCACCCTATCCACATTTTTGGACCCAATAGTGATGTTTTGGTTCGTTTGGGTCAGTTTGGTTACTGCACCGAAAACCATGCCGGGGTTGCAGATAATGCACCGATTCGGTTCGGAAACGAAACGGTGCACGGGATCGGCTAGAAACGAAACGAACGCACCCAATTCACTTTTTTGGACCCAATAGTGATGTTTTGGTTCGTTTGGGTCAGTTTCGTTACTACACCAAAAACCATGCCGGGGTTGCATTTAATGCACCGATTCGGGTCAGAAATGAAACGATCCACGGAATCGGCTACAAACAAAACGAACGCACATAATTCAATATTTTGGACCCAATAGTGATGTTTTGGTTCGTTTGGGTCAGTTTCGTTACTGCACCAAAAACAATGCCGGGGTTGCATTTAATGCACCGATTCGAGTCGGAAACGAAACGATGCACGGAATCATCCAGAAACAAAACGAACGCACCCTATCCACTTTTTTGGTCCAAATAGTGATGTTTTAGTTCGTTTGGGTCAGTTTGGTTACTGCACCGAAAACCATGCCGGGGTTGCATTTAATGCACCGATTCGGGTCGGAAACGAAACGATGCAAACAATCGGCTAGAAACGAAACGAATGCACCCAATTCACTTTTTTGGACCCCATAGTGATGTTTTGGTTCGTTTGGGTCAGTTTCGTTACTGCACCGAAAACCATGCCGGGGTTGCATTTAATGCACCGATTCGGGTCGGAAACGAAACGATGCACGGAATCGTCCAGAAACGAAAGGAACGCACCCTATCCACTTTTTTTGACCCAATAGTGATGTTTTGGTTCGTTTGGGTCAGTTTGGTTACTGCACCGAAAACCATGCCGGGGTTGCATTTAATGCACCGATTCGAGTCGGAAACGAAACGACGCACGGGATCGGCTACAAACAAAACGAACGCACCCAATTCACTTTTTTGGACTCAATAGTGATGTTTTGGTTCATTTGGGTCAGTTTCTTACTACACCGAAAACCATACCGGGGTTGCATTTAATGCACCGATTCGGGTTAGAAATGAAACGATGCACGGAATCGGCTACAAACAAAACGAACGCACATAATTCAATTTTTTGGACCCAATAGTGATGTTTTGGTTCGTTTGGGTCAGTTTCGTTACTGCACCGAAAACCATGCCGGGGTTGCATTTAATGCACCGATTCGGGTCGGAAACGAAACGATGCACGGAATCGTCCAGAAACGAAACGAACGCACCCTATCCACTTTTTTGGACCCAATAGTGATGTTTTGGTTCGTTTGGGTCAGTTTGGTTACTGCACCGAAAACCATGCCGGGGTTGCATTTAATGCACCGATACGGGTCGGATACGAAACGATGCACGGAACCATCCAAAAACAAAACGAACGCACCCTATCCACTTTTTTGGACCAAATAGTGATGTTTTGGTTCGTTTGGGTCAGTTTGGTTACTGCACCGAAAACCATGCCGGGGTTGCATTTATTGCACCGATTCGGGTCGGAAACGAAACGATGCAAAGAATCGGCTAGAAACGAAACGAATGCACCCAATTCACTTTTTTGGACCCAATAGTGATGTTTTGGTTCGTTTGGGTCAGTTTCGTTACTGCACCGAAAACCATGCCGGGGTTGCATTTAATGCACCGATTCGGGTCGAAAACGAAACGATGCACGGAATCATCCAGAAATGAAACGAACGCACCCTATCCACTTTTTTGGACCCAATAGTGATGGTTTGGTTCGTTTGGGTCAGTTTCGTTACTGCACCGAAAACCATGCCGGGGTTGCATATAATGCACCGATTCGGGTCGGAAACGAAACGGTGCACGGGATCGGCTAGAAAAGAAAGGAACGCACCCTATCCACTTTTTTCGACCCAATAGTGATGTTTTGGTTCGTTTGGGTCAGTTTCGTTACTGCATCGAAAACCATGCTGGGGTTGCATTTAATGCACCGATTCGGGTCGGAAACGAAACGATGCACGGAATCATCCAGAAACGAAAGGAACGCACCCTATCCACATTTTTGGACCCAATAGTGATGTTTTGGTTCGTTTGGGTCAGTTTGGTTACTGCACCGAAAACCATGCCGGGGTTGCATATAATGCACCGATTCGGGTCGGAAACGAAACGGTGCACGGGATCGGCTAGAAACGAAACGAACGCACCCAATTCACTTTTTTGGACCCAATAGTGATGTTTTGGTTCGTTTGGGTCAGTTTCGTTACTACACCGAAAACCATGCCGGGGTTGCATTTAATGCACCGATTCGGGTCAGAAATGAAACGATGCAAAGAATCGGCTAGAAATGAAACGAACGCACCCTATCCACTTTTTTGGACCCAATAGTGATGTTTTGGTTCGTTTGGGTCAGTTTGGTTACTGCACCGAAAACCATGCCGGGGTTGCATTTAATGCACCGATTCGGGTCGGAAACGAAACGATGCAAACAATCGGCTAGAAACGAAACGAATGCACCCAATTCACTTTTTTGGACCCCATAGTGATGTTTTGGTTCGTTTGGGTCAGTTTCGTTACTGCACCGAAAACCATGCCGGGGTTGCATTTAATGCACCGATTCGGGTCGGAAACGAAACGATGCACGGAATCGTCCAGAAACGAAAGGAACGCACCCTATCCACTTTTTTTGACCCAATAGTGATGTTTTGGTTCGTTTGGGTCAGTTTGGTTACTGCACCGAAAACCATGCCGGGGTTGCATTTAATGCACCGATTCGAGTCGGAAACGAAACGACGCACGGGATCGGCTACAAACAAAACGAACGCACCCAATTCACTTTTTTGGACTCAATAGTGATGTTTTGGTTCGTTTGGGTCAGTTTCTTACTACACCGAAAACCATACCGGGGTTGCATTTAATGCACCGATTCGGGTTAGAAATGAAACGATGCACGGAATCGGCTACAAACAAAACGAACGCACATAATTCAATTTTTTGGACCCAATAGTGATATTTTGGTTCGTTTGGGTCAGTTTCGTTACTGCACCGAAAACCATGCCGGGGTTGCATTTAATGCACCGATTCGGGTCGGAAACGAAACGATGCACGGAATCGTCCAGAAACGAAACGAACGCACCCTATCCACTTTTTTGGACCCAATAGTGATGTTTTGGTTCGTTTGGGTCAGTTTGGTTACTGCACCGAAAACCATGCCGGGGTTGCATTTAATGCACCGATACGGGTCGGAAACGAAACGATGCACGGAACCATCCAGAAACAAAACGAACGCACCCTATCCACTTTTTTGGACCAAATAGTGATGTTTTGGTTCGTTTGGGTCAGTTTCGTTACTGCATCGAAAACCATGCTGGGGTTGCATTTAATGCACCGATTCGGGTCGGAAACGAAACGATGCACGGAATCATCCAGAAACGAAAGGAACGCACCCTATCCACATTTTTGGACCCAATAGTGATGTTTTGGTTCGTTTGGGTCAGTTTGGTTACTGCACTGAAAACCATGCCGGGGTTGCAGATAATGCACCGATTCGGTTCGGAAACGAAACGGTGCACGGGATCGGCTAGAAACGAAACGAACGCACCCAATTCACTTTTTTGGACCCAATAGTGATGTTTTGGTTCGTTTGGGTCAGTTTCGTTACTACACCGAAAACCATGCCGGGGTTGCATTTAATGCACCGATTCGGGTCAGAAATGAAACGATCCACGGAATCGGCTACAAACAAAACGAACGCACATAATTCAATTTTTTGGACCCAATAGTGATGTTTTGGTTCGTTTGGGTCAGTTTCGTTACTGCACCAAAAACAATGCCGGGGTTGCATTTAATGCACCGATTCGGGTCGGAAACGAAACGATGCACGGAATCATCCAGAAACAAAACGAACGCACCCTATCCACTTTTTTGGTCCAAATAGTGATGTTTTAGTTCGTTTGGGTCAGTTTGGTTACTGCACCGAAAACCATGCCGGGGTTGCATTTAATGCACCGATTCGGGTCGGAAACGAAACGATGCAAACAATCGGCTAGAAACGAAACGAATGCACCCAATTCACTTTTTTGGACCCCATAGTGATGTTTTGGTTCGTTTGGGTCAGTTTCGTTACTGCACCGAAAACCATGCCGGGGTTGCATTTAATGCACCGATTCGGGTCGGAAACGAAACGATGCACGGAATCGTCCAGAAACGAAAGGAACGCACCCTATCCACTTTTTTTGACCCAATAGTGATGTTTTGGTTCGTTTGGGTCAGTTTGGTTACTGCACCGAAAACCATGCCGGGGTTGCATTTAATGCACCGATTCGAGTCGGAAACGAAACGACGCACGGGATCGGCTACAAACAAAACGAACGCACCCAATTCAATTTTTTGGACTCAATAGTGATGTTTTGGTTCGTTTGGGTCAGTTTCTTAATACACCGAAAACCATACCGGGGTTGCATTTAATGCACCGATTCGGGTTAGAAATGAAACGATGCACGGAATCGGCTACAAACAAAACGAACGCACATAATTCAATTTTTTGGACCCAATAGTGATGTTTTGGTTCGTTTGGGTCAGTTTCGTTACTGCACCGAAAACCATGTCGGGGTTGCATTTAATGCACCGATTCGGGTCGGAAGCGAAACGATGCAAAGAATCGGCTAGAAACGAAACGAAGGCACCCAATTCACTTTTTTGGACCCAATAGTGATGTTTTGGTTCGTTTGGGTCAGTTTCGTTACTGCACCGAAAACCATGCCGGGGTTGCATTTAATGCACCGATTCGGGTCGGAAACGAAACGATGCACGGAATCATCCAGAAATGAAACGAACGCACCCTATCCACTTTTTTGGACCCAATAGTGATGGTTTGGTTCGTTTGGGTCAGTTTCGTTACTGCACCGAAAACCATGCCGGGGTTGCATATAATGCACCGATTCGGGTCGGAAACGAAACGGTGCACATGATCGGCTAGAAAAGAAAGGAACGCACCCTATCCACTTTTTTCGACCCAATAGTGATGTTTTGGTTCGTTTGGGTCAGATTCGTTACTGCATCGAAAACCATGCTGGGGTTGCATTTAATGCACCGATTCGGGTCGGAAACGAAACGATGCACGGAATCATCCAGAAACGAAAGGAACGCACCCTATCCACATTTTTGGACCCAATAGTGATGTTTTGGTTCGTTTGGGTCAGTTTGGTTACTGCACCGAAAACCATGCCGGGGTTGCATATAATGCACCGATTCGGGTCGGAAACGAAACGGTGCACGGGATCGGCTAGAAACGAAACGAACGCACCCAATTCACTTTTTTGGACCCAATAGTGATGTTTTGGTTCGTTTGGGTCAGTTTCGTTACTACACCGAAAACCATGCCGGGGTTGCATTTAATGCACCGATTCGGGTCAGAAATGAAACGATGCAAAGAATCGGCTAGAAATGAAACGAACGCACCCTATCCACTTTTTTGGACCCAATAGTGATGTTTTGGTTCATTTGGGTCAGTTTGGTTACTGCACCGAAAACCATGCCGGGGTTGCATTTAATGCACCGATTCGGGTCGGAAACGAAATGATGCAAACAATCGGCTAGAAACGAAACGAATGCACCCAATTCACTTTTTTGGACCCCATAGTGATGTTTTGGTTCGTTTGGGTCAGTTTCGTTACTGCACCGAAAACCATGCCGGGGTTGCATTTAATGCACCGATTCGGGTCGGAAACGAAACGATGCACGAATCGTCCAGAAACGAAAGGAACGCACCCTATCCACTTTTTTTGACCCAATAGTGATGTTTTGGTTCGTTTGGGTCAGTTTGGTTACTGCACCGAAAACCATGCCGGGGTTGCATTTAATGCACCGATTCGAGTCGGAAACGAAACGACGCACGGGATCGGCTACAAACAAAACGAACGCACCCAATTCACTTTTTTGGACTCAATAGTGATGTTTTGGTTCATTTGGGTCAGTTTCTTACTACACCGAAAACCATACCGGGGTTGCATTTAATGCACCGATTCGGGTTAGAAATGAAACGATGCACGGAATCGGCTACAAACAAAACGAACGCACATAATTCAATTTTTTGGACCCAATAGTGATGTTTTGGTTCGTTTGGGTCAGTTTCGTTACTGCACCGAAAACCATGCCGGGGTTGCATTTAATGCACCGATTCGGGTCGGAAACGAAACGATGCACGGAATCGTCCAGAAACGAAACGAACGCACCCTATCCACTTTTTTGGACCCAATAGTGATGTTTTGGTTCGTTTGGGTCAGTTTGGTTACTGCACCGAAAACCATGCCGGGGTTGCATTTAATGCACCGATACGGGTCGGATACGAAACGATGCACGGAACCATCCAAAAACAAAACGAACGCACCCTATCCACTTTTTTGGACCAAATAGTGATGTTTTGGTTCGTTTGGGTCAGTTTGGTTACTGCACCGAAAACCATGCCGGGGTTGCATTTAATGCACCGATTCGGGTCGGAAACGAAACGATGCAAAGAATCGGCTAGAAACGAAACGAATGCACCCAATTCACTTTTTTGGACCCAATAGTGATGTTTTGGTTCGTTTGGGTCAGTTTCGTTACTGCACCGAAAACCATGCCGGGGTTGCATTTAATGCACCGATTCGGGTCGGAAACGAAACGATGCACGGAATCATCCAGAAACGAAACGAACGCACCCTATCCACATTTTTGGACCCAATAGTGATGTTTTGGTTCGTTTGGGTCAGTTTTGTTACTGCACCGAAAACCATGCCGGGGTTGCATTTAATGCACCGATTCGGGTCGGAAACGAAACGATGCACGGAATCATCCAGAAACGAAACGAACGCACCCTATCCACTTTTTTGGACCCAATAGTGATGTTTTGGTTCGTTTGGGTCAGTTTCGTTACTGCACCGAAAACCATGCCGGGGTTGCATATAATGCACCGATTCGGGTCGGAAACGAAACGGTGCACGGGATCGGCTAGAAACGAAACGAACGCACCCAATTCACTTTTTTGGACCCAATAGTGATTTTTTGTTTCGTTTGGTTCAGTTTTGTTACTACACCGAAAACCATGCCGGGGTTGCATTTAATGCACCGATTCGGGTTAGAAATGAAACGATCCACGGAATCGGCTACAAACAAAACGAACGCACAGAATTCAATTTTTTGGACCCAATAGTGATGTTTTGGTTCGTTTGGGTCAGTTTCGTTACTGCACCAAAAACCATGTCGGGGTTGCATTTAATGCACCGATTCGGGTCGGAAACGAAACGATGCACGGAATCGTCTAGAAACAAAACGAATGCACCCTATCCAATTTTTTGGACCGAATAGTGATGTTTTGGTTCGTTTGGGTCAGTTTGGTTACTGCACCGAAAACCATGCCGGGGTTGCATTTAATGCACCGATTCGGGTCGGAAACGAAACGTTGCACGGAATCGTCCAGAAACGAAAGGAACGCACCCTATCGACTTTTTTCGACCCAATAGTGATGTTTTGGTTCGTTTGGGTCAGTTTGGTTACTGCACCGAAAACCATGCCGGGGTTGCATTTAATGCACCGATTCGGGTCGGAAACGAAACGATGCAAAGAATCGGCTAGAAACGAAACGAATGCACCCAATTCACTTTTTTGGACCCCATAGTGATGTTTTGGTTCGTTTGGGTCAGTTTCGTTACTGCACCGAAAACCATGCCGGGGTTGCATTTAATGCACCGATTCGGGTCGGAAACGAAACGATGCACGGAATCGTCCAGAAACGAAACGAACGCACCCTATCCACTTTTTTGGACCCAATAGTGATGTTTTGGTTCGTTTGGGTCAGTTTGGTTACTGCACCGAAAACCATGCCGGGGTTGCATTTAATGCACCGATACGGGTCGGAAACGAAACGATGCACGGAACCATCCAGAAACAAAACGAACGCACCCTATCCACTTTTTTGGACCAAATAGTGATGTTTTGGTTCGTTTGGGTCAGTTTGGTTACTGCACCGAAAACCATGCCGGGGTTGCATTTAATGCACCGATTCGGGTCGGAAACGAAACGATGCAAAGAATCGGCTAGAAACGAAACGAATGCACCCAATTCACTTTTTTGGACCCCATAGTGATGTTTTGGTTCGTTTGGGTCAGTTTCGTTACTGCACCGAAAACCATGCCGGGGTTGCATTTAATGCACCGATTCGGGTCGGAAACGAAACGATGCACGGAATCGTCCAGAAACGAAAGGAACACACCCTATCCACTTTTTTCGACCCAATAGTGATGTTTTGGTTCGTTTGGGTCAGTTTCGTTACTGCACCGAAAACCATGCCGGGGTTGCATTTAATGCACCGATTCGGGTCGGAAACGAAACGATGCACGGATTCATCCAGAAACGAAACGAACGCACCCTATCCACATTTTTGGACCCAATAGTGATGTTTTGGTTCGTTTGGGTCAGTTTCGTTACTGCACCGAAAACCATGCCGGGGTTGCATATAATGCACCGATTCGGGTCGGAAACGAAACGGTGCACGGGATCGGCTAGAAAAGAAAGGAACGCACCCTATCCACTTTTTTCGACCCAATAGTGATGTTTTGGTTCGTTTGGGTCAGTTTCGTTACTGCATCGAAAACCATGCTGGGGTTGCATTTAATGCACCGATTCGGGTCGGAAACGAAACGATGCACGGAATCATCCAGAAACGAAAGGAACGCACCCTATCCACATTTTTGGACCCAATAGTGATGTTTTGGTTCGTTTGGGTCAGTTTGGTTACTGCACCGAAAACCATGCTGGGGTTGCATATAATGCACCGATTCGGGTCGGAAACGAAACGGTGCACGGGATCGGCTAGAAACGAAACGAACGCACCCAATTCACTTTTTTGGACCCAATAGTGATGTTTTGGTTCGTTTGGGTCAGTTTCGTTACTACACCGAAAACCATGCCGGGGTTGCATTTAATGCACCGATTCGGGTCAGAAATGAAACGATCCACGGAATCGGCTACAAACAAAACGAACGCACATAATTCAATTTTTTGGACCCAATAGTGATGTTTTGGTTCGTTTGGGTCAGTTTCGTTACTGCACCAAAAACAATGCCGGGGTTGCATTTAATGCACCGATTCGGGTCGGAAACGAAACGATGCACGGAATCATCCAGAAACAAAACGAACGCACCCTATCCACTTTTTTGGTCCAAATAGTGATGTTTTGGTTCGTTTGGGTCAGTTTGGTTACTGCACCGAAAACCATGCCGGGGTTGCATTTAATGCACCGATTCGGGTCGGAAACGAAACGATGCAAACAATCGGCTAGAAACGAAACGAATGCACCCAATTCACTTTTTTGGACCCAATAGTGATGTTTTGGTTCGTTTGGGTCAGTTTCGTTACTGCACCGAAAACCATGCAGGGGTTGCATTTAATGCACCGATTCGGGTCAGAAACGAAACGATGCGCGGAATCATCCAGAAACAAAACGAACGCACCCTATCCACTTTTTTGGACCGAATAGTGATGTTTTGGTTCATTTGGGTCAGTTTGGTTACTGCACCAAAAACCATGCCGGGGTTGCATTTAATGCACCGATTCGGGTCGGAAACGAAACGATGCAAAGAATCGGCTAGAAACGAAACGAATGCACCCAATTCACTTTTTTGGACCCAATAGTGATGTTTTGGTTCGTTTGGGTCAGTTTCATTATTGCACCGAAAACCATGCCGGGGTTGCATTTAATGCACCGATTCGGGTCGGAAACGAAACGATGCACAGGATCGGCTACAAACAAAACGAACGCACCCAATTCACTTTTTTGGACCCAATAGTGATGTTTTGGTTCGTTTGGGTTAGTTTCGTTACTGCACCGAAAACCATGCCGGGGTTGCATTTAATGCACCGATTCGGGTCGGAAATGAAACGATGCAAAGAATCGGCTAGAAACGAAACGAATGCACCCAATTCACTTTTTTGGACCCCATAGTGATGTTTTGGTTCGTTTGGGTCAGTTTCGTTACTGCACCGAAAACCATGCCGGGGTTGCATTTAATGCACCGATTCGGGTCGGAAACGAAACGATGCACGGAATCATCCAGAAACGAAAGGAACGCACCCTATCCACTTTTTTCGACCCAATAGTGATGTTTTGGTTCGTTTGGGTCAGTTTCGTTACTGCACCAAAAACCATGCCGGGGTTGCATTTAATGCACCGATTCGAGTCGGAAACGAAACGATGCACGGGATCGGCTACAAACAAAACGAACGTACCCAATTCACTTTTTTGGACCCAATAGTGATGTTTTGGTTCGTTTGGGTCAGTTTCTTACTACACCGAAAACCATACCGGGGTTGCATTTAATGCACCGATTTGGGTTAGTAATGAAACGATGCACGGAATCGGCTACAAACAAAACGAACGCACATAATTCAATTTTTTGGACCCAATAGTGATGTTTTGGTTCGTTTGGGTCAGTTTCGTTACTGCACCGAAAACCATGCCGGGGTTGCATTTAATGCACCGATTCGGGTCGGAAACGAAACGATGCACGGAATCATCCAGAAACGAAACGAACGCACCCTATCCACATTTTTCGACCCAATAGTGATGTTTTGGTTCGTTTGGGTCAGTTTGGTTGCTGCACCGAAAACCATGCCGGGGTTGCATATAATGCACCGATTCGGGTCGGAAACGAAACGGTGCACGGGATCGGCTAGAAACGAAACGAACGCACCCAATTCACTTTTTTGGACCCAATAGTGATGTTTTGGTTCGTTTGGGTCAGTTTCGTTACTACAACGAAAACCATGCCGGGGTTGCATTTAATGCACCGATTCGGGTCAGAAATGAAACGATCCACGGAATCGGCTACAAACAAAACGAACGCACATAATTCAATTTTTTGGACCCAATAGTGATGTTTTGGTTTGTTTGGGTCAGTTTCGTTACTGCACCAAAAACAATGCCGGGGTTGCATTTAATGCACCGATTCGGGTCGGAAACGAAACGATGCACGGAATCATCCAGAAACAAAACGAACGCACCCTATCCACTTTTTTGGACCAAATAGTGATGTTTTTGTTCGTTTGGGTCAGTTTGGTTACTGCACCGAAAACCATGCCGGGGTTGCATTTAATGCACCGATTCGGGTCGGAAACGAAACGATGCAAACAATCGGCTAGAAACGAAACAAATGCACCCAATTCACTTTTTTGGACCCAATAGTGATGTTTTGGTTCGTTTGGGTCAGTTTCGTTACTACACCGAAAACCATGCTGCGGTTGCATTTAATGCACCGATTCGGGTCAGAAACGAAACGATGCGAGGAATCATCCAGAAACAAAACGAACGCACCCTATCCACTTTTTTGGACCGAATAGTGATGTTTTGGTTCATTTGGGTCAGTTTGGTTACTGCACCAAAAACCATGCCGGGGTTGCATTTAATGCACCGATTCGGGTCGGAAACGAAACGAATGCACCCAATTCACTTTTTTGGACCCAATAGTGATGTTTTGGTTCGTTTGGGTCAGTTTCGTTATTGCACCAAAAACCATGCCGGGTTTGCATTTAATGCACCGATTCGGGTCGGAAACGAAACGATGCACGGAATCGTCCAGAAACGAAAGGAACGCACCCTATCCACTTTTTTGGACCCAATAGTGATGTTTTGGATCGTTTGGGTTAGTTTCGTTACTGCACCGAAAACCATGCCGGGGTTGCATTTAATGCACCGATTCGGGTCGGAAACGAAACGATGCAAAGAATCGGCTAGAAACGAAACGAATGCACCCAATTCACTTTTTTGGACCCCATAGTGATGTTTTGGTTCGTTTGGGTCAGTTTCGTTACTGCACCGAAAACCATGCCGGGGTTGCATTTAATGCACCGATTCGGGTCGGAAACGAAACGATGCACGGAATCGTCCAGAAACGAAAGGAACGCACCCTATCCACTTTTTTCGACCCAATAGTGATGTTTTGGTTCGTTTGGGTCAGTTTCGTTACTGCACCGAAAACCATGCCGGGGTTGCATTTAATGCACCGATTCGGGTCGGAAACGAAACGATGCACGGAATCGTCCAGAAACGAAAGGAAGGCACCCTATCCACTTTTTTGGACCCAATAGTGATGTTTTGGTTCGTTTGGGTCAGTTTCGTTACTGCACCGAAAACCATGCCGGGGTTGCATTTAATGCACCGATTCGGGTCGGAAACGAAACGATGCAAAGAATCGGCTAGAAACGAAACGAATGCACCCAATTCACTTTTTTGGACCCCATAGTGATGTTTTGGTTCGTTTGGGTCAGTTTCGTTACTGCACCGAAAACCATGCCGGGGTTGCATTTAATGCACCGATTCGGGTCGGAAACGAAACGATGCACGGAATCGTCCAGAAACGAAAGGAACGCACCCTATCCACTTTTTTCGACCCAATAGTGATGTTTTGGTTCGTTTGGGTCAGTTTCGTTACTGCACCGAAAACCATGCCGGGGTTGCATTTAATGCACCGATTCGGGTCGGAAACGAAACGATGCACGGATTCATCCAGAAACGAAACGAACGCACCCTATCCACATTTTTGGACCCAATAGTGATGTTTTGGTTCGTTTGGGTCAGTTTCGTTACTGCACCGAAAACCATGCCGGGGTTGCATATAATGCACCGATTCGGGTCGGAAACGAAACGGTGCACGGGATCGGCTAGAAAAGAAAGGAACGCACCCTATCCACTTTTTTCGACCCAATAGTGATGTTTTGGTTCGTTTGGGTCAGTTTCGTTACTGCACCGAAAACCATGCCGGGGTTGCATTTAATGCACCGATTCGGGTCGGAAACGAAACGATGCAAAGAATCGGCTAGAAACGAAACGAATGCACCCAATTCACTTTTTTGGACCCCATAGTGATGTTTTGGTTCGTTTGGGTCAGTTTCGTTACTGCACCGAAAACCATGCCGGGGTTGCATTTAATGCACCGATTCGGGTCGGAAACGAAACGATGCACGGAATCGTCCAGAAACGAAAGGAAGGCACCCTATCCACTTTTTTGGACCCAATAGTGATGTTTTGGTTCGTTTGGGTCAGTTTCGTTACTGCACCGAAAACCATGCCGGGGTTGCATTTAATGCACCGATTCGGGTCGGAAACGAAACGATGCAAAGAATCGGCTAGAAACGAAACAAATGCACCCGATTCACTTTTTTGGACCCCATAGTGATGTTTTGGTTCGTTTGGGTCAGTTTCGTTACTGCACCGAAAACCATGCCGGGGTTGCATTTAATGCACCGATTCGGGTCGGAAACGAAACGATGCACGGAATCGTCCAGAAACGAAAGGAACGCACCCTATCCACATTTTTGGACCCAATAGTGATGTTTTGGTTCGTTTGGGTCAGTTTGGTTACTGCACCGAAAACCATGCCGGGGTTGCATTTAATGCACCGATTCGGGTTAGAAATGAAACGATCCACGGAATCGGCTACAAACAAAACGAACGCACATAATTCAATTTTTTGGACCCAATAGTGATGTTTTGGTTCGTTTGGGTCAGTTTCGTTACTGCACCAAAAACAATGCCGGGGTTGCATTTAATGCACCGATTCGGGTCGGAAACGAAACGATGCACGGAATCATCCAGAAACAAAACGAACGCACCCTATCCACTTTTTTGGACCAAATGGTGATGTTTTGGTTCGTTTGGGTCAGTTTGGTTACTGCACCGAAAACCATGCCGGGGTTGCATTTAATGCACCGATTCGGGTCGGAAACGAAACGATGCAAACAATCGGCTAGAAACGAAACGAATGCACCCAATTCACTTTTTTGGACCCAATAGTGATGTTTTGGTTCGTTTGGGTCAGTTTCGTTACTGCACCGAAAACCATGCTGGGGTTGCATTTAATGCACCGATTCGGGTCAGAAACGAAACGATGCACGGAATCATCCAGAAACAAAACGAACGCACCCTATCCACTTTTTTGGACCGAATAGTGATGTTTTGGTTCATTTGGGTCAGTTTGGTTACTGCACCGAAAACCATGCCGGGGTTGCATTTAATGCACCGATTCGGGTCGGAAACGAAACGATGCAAAGAATCGGCTAGAAACGAAACGAATGCACCCAATTCACTTTTTTGGACCCAATAGTGATATTTTGGTTCGTTTGGGTCAGTTCCGTTACTGCACCGAAAACCATGCCAGGGTTGCATTTAATGCACCGATTCGGGTCGAAAACGAAACGATGCACGGAATCGTCCAGAAACGAAAGGAACGCACCCTATCCACTTTTTTGGACCCAATAGTGATGTTTTGGTTCGTTTGGGTCAGTTTCGTTACTGCACCGAAAACCATGCCGGGGTTGCATTTAATGCACCGATTCGGGTCGGAAACGAAACGATGCAAAGAATCGGCTAGAAACGAAACGAATGCACCCAATTCACTTTTTTGGACCCCATAGTGATGTTTTGGTTCGTTTGGGTCAGTTTCGTTACTGCACCGAAAACCATGCCGGGGTTGCATTTAATGCACCGATTCGGGTCGGAAACAAAACGATGCACAGAATCGTCCAGAAACGAAAGGAACGCACCCTATCCACTTTTTTCGACCCAATAGTGATGTTTTGGTTCGTTTGGGTCAGTTTCGTTACTGCACCGAAAACCATGCCGGGGTTGCATTTAATGCACCGATTCGAGTCGGAAACGAAACGATGCACGGGATCGGCTACAAACAAAACGAACGCACCCAATTCACTTTTTTGGACCCAATAGTGATGTTTTGGTTCGTTTGGGTCAGTTTCTTACTACACCGAAAACCATACCGGGGTTGCATTTAATGCACCGATTCGGGTTAGAAATGAAACGATGCACGGAATCGGCTAGAAACGAAACAAACGCACCCAATTCACTTTTTTGGACCCCATAGTGATGTTTTGGTTCGTTTGGGTCAGTTTCGTTACTGCACCGAAAACCATGCCGGGGTTGCATTTAATGCACCGATTCGGGTCGGAAACGAAACGATGCACGGAATCATCCAGAAACGAAAGGAACGCACCCTATCCACTTTTTTGGACCCAATAGTGATGTTTTGGTTCGTTTGGGTCAGTTTGGTTACTGCACCGAAAACCATGCCGGGGTTGCATTTAATGCACCGATTCGGGTCGGAAACGAAACGATGCACGGAATCATCCAGAAACAAAACGAACGCACCCTATCCACTTTTTTGGACCAAATAGTGATGTTTTGGTTTGTTTGGGTCAGTTTGGTTACTGCACCGAAAACCATGCCGGGGTTGCATTTAATGCACCGATTCGGGTCGGAAACGAAACGATGCAAAGAATCGGCTAGAAACGAAACGAATGCACCCAATTCACTTTTTTGGACCCCATAGTGATGTTTTGGTTCGTTTGGGTCAGTTTCGTTACTGCACCGAAAACCATGCCGGGGTTGCATTTAATGCACCGATTCGGGTCGGAAACGAAACGATGCACGGAATCGTCCAGAAACGAAAGGAACGCACCCTATCCACTTTTTTCGACCCAATAGTGATGTTTTGGTTCGTTTGGGTCAGTTTCGTTACTGCACCAAAAACCATGCCGGGGTTGCATTTAATGCACCGATTCGGGTCGGAAACGAAACGATGCACGGAATCATCCAGAAACGAAACGAACGCACCCTATCCACATTTTTGGACCCAATAGTGATGTTTTGGTTCGTTTGGGTCAGTTTCGTTACTGCACCGAAAACCATGCCGGGGTTGCATATAATGCACCGATTCGGGTCGGAAACGAAACGGTGCACGGGATCGGCTAGAAAAGAAAGGAACGCACCCTATCCACTTTTTTCGACCCAAAAGTGATGTTTTGGTTCGTTTGGGTCAGTTTCGTTACTGCACCGAAAACCATGCCGGGGTTGCATTTAATGCACCGATTCGGGTCGGAAACGAAACGATGCACGGAATCATCCAGAAACGAAACGAACGCACCCTATCCACATTTTTGGACCCAATAGTGATGTTTTGGTTCGTTTGGGTCAGTTTGGTTACTGCACCGAAAACCATGCCGGGGTTGCATATAATGCACCGATTCGGGTCGGAAACGAAACGGCGCACGGGATCGGCTAGAAACGAAACGAACGCACCCAATTCACTTTTTTGGACCCAATAGTGATGTTTTGGTTGCATTTAATGCACCGATTCGGGTCAGAAATGAAACGATCCACGGAATTTCCTCAAACAAAACGAACGCACATAATTCACTTTTTTGGACCCAATAGTGATATTTTGGTTCGTTTGGGTCAGTTTCGTTACTGCACCGAAAACCATGCCAGGGTTGCATTTAATGCACCGATTCGGGTCGAAAACGAAACGATGCACGGAATCGTCCAGAAACGAAAGGAACGCACCCTATCCACTTTTTTGGACCCAATAGTGATGTTTTGGTTCGTTTGGGTCAGTTTCGTTACTGCACCGAAAACCATGCCGGGGTTGCATTTAATGCACCGATTTGGGTCGGAAACGAAACGATGCAAAGAATCGGCTAGAAACGAAACGAATGCACCCAATTCACTTTTTTGGACCCCATAGTGATGTTTTGGTTCGTTTGGGTCAGTTTCGTTACTGCACCGAAAACCATGCCGGGGTTGCATTTAATGCACCGATTCGGGTCGGAAACAAAACGATGCACAGAATCGTCCAGAAACGAAAGGAACGCACCCTATCCACTTTTTTCGACCCAATAGTGATGTTTTGGTTCGTTTGGGTCAGTTTCGTTACTGCACCGAAAACCATGCCGGGGTTGCATTTAATGCACCGATTCGAGTCGGAAACGAAACGATGCACGGGATCGGCTACAAACAAAACGAACGCACCCAATTCACTTTTTTGGACCCAATAGTGATGTTTTGGTTCGTTTGGGTCAGTTTCTTACTACACCGAAAACCATACCGGGGTTGCATTTAATGCACCGATTCGGGTTAGAAATGAAACGATGCACGGAATCGGCTAGAAACGAAACAAACGCACCCAATTCACTTTTTTGGACCCCATAGTGATGTTTTGGTTCGTTTGGGTCAGTTTCGTTACTGCACCGAAAACCATGCCGGGGTTGCATTTAATGCACCGATTCGGGTCGGAAACGAAACGATGCACGGAATCATCCAGAAACGAAAGGAACGCACCCTATCCACTTTTTTGGACCCAATAGTGATGTTTTGGTTCGTTTGGGTCAGTTTCGTTACTGCACCGAAAACCATGCCGGGGTTGCATTTAATGCACCGATTCGGGTCGGAAACGAAACGATGCACGGAATCATCCAGAAACGAAACGAACGCACCCTATCCACATTTTTGGACCCAATAGTGATGTTTTGGTTCGTTTGGGTCAGTTTCGTTACTGCACCGAAAACCATGCCGGGGTTGCATATAATGCACCGATTCGGGTCGGAAACGAAACGGTGCACGGGATCGGCTAGAAAAGAAAGGAACGCACCCTATCCACTTTTTTCGACCCAAAAGTGATGTTTTGGTTCGTTTGGGTCAGTTTCGTTACTGCACCGAAAACCATGCCGGGGTTGCATTTAATGCACCGATTCGGGTCGGAAACGAAACGATGCACGGAATCATCCAGAAACGAAACGAACGCACCCTATCCACATTTTTGGACCCAATAGTGATGTTTTGGTTCGTTTGGGTCAGTTTGGTTACTGCACCGAAAACCATGCCGGGGTTGCATATAATGCACCGATTCGGGTCGGAAACGAAACGGCGCACGGGATCGGCTAGAAACGAAACGAACGCACCCAATTCACTTTTTTGGACCCAATAGTGATGTTTTGGTTCGTTTGGGTCAGTTTCGTTACTGCACCGAAAACCATGCCGGGGTTGCATTTAATGCACCGATTCGGGTCGGAAACAAAACGATGCACAGAATCGTCCAGAAACGAAAGGAACGCACCCTATCCACTTTTTTCGACCCAATAGTGATGTTTTGGTTCGTTTGGGTCAGTTTCGTTACTGCACCGAAAACCATGCCGGGGTTGCATTTAATGCACCGATTCGAGTCGGAAACGAAACGATGCACGGGATCGGCTACAAACAAAACGAACGCACCCAATTCACTTTTTTGGACCCAATAGTGATGTTTTGGTTCGTTTGGGTCAGTTTCTTACTACACCGAAAACCATACCGGGGTTGCATTTAATGCACCGATTCGGGTTAGAAATGAAACGATGCACGGAATCGGCTAGAAACGAAACAAACGCACCCAATTCACTTTTTTGGACCCCATAGTGATGTTTTGGTTCGTTTGGGTCAGTTTCGTTACTGCACCGAAAACCATGCCGGGGTTGCATTTAATGCACCGATTCGGGTCGGAAACGAAACGATGCACGGAATCATCCAGAAACGAAAGGAACGCACCCTATCCACTTTTTTGGACCCAATAGTGATGTTTTGGTTCGTTTGGGTCAGTTTCGTTACTGCACCGAAAACCATGCCGGGGTTGCATTTAATGCACCGATTCGGGTCGGAAACGAAACGATGCACGGAATCATCCAGAAACGAAACGAACGCACCCTATCCACATTTTTGGACCCAATAGTGATGTTTTGGTTCGTTTGGGTCAGTTTCGTTACTGCACCGAAAACCATGCCGGGGTTGCATATAATGCACCGATTCGGGTCGGAAACGAAACGGTGCACGGGATCGGCTAGAAAAGAAAGGAACGCACCCTATCCACTTTTTTCGACCCAAAAGTGATGTTTTGGTTCGTTTGGGTCAGTTTCGTTACTGCACCGAAAACCATGCCGGGGTTGCATTTAATGCACCGATTCGGGTCGGAAACGAAACGATGCACGGAATCATCCAGAAACGAAACGAACGCACCCTATCCACATTTTTGGACCCAATAGTGATGTTTTGGTTCGTTTGGGTCAGTTTGGTTACTGCACCGAAAACCATGCCGGGGTTGCATATAATGCACCGATTCGGGTCGGAAACGAAACGGCGCACGGGATCGGCTAGAAACGAAACGAACGCACCCAATTCACTTTTTTGGACCCAATAGTGATGTTTTGGTTCGTTTGGGTCAGTTTCGTTACTGCACCGAAAACCATGCCGGGGTTGCATTTAATGCACCGATTCGGGTCAGAAATGAAACGATCCACGGAATTTCCTCAAACAAAACGAACGCACATAATTCACTTTTTTGGACCCAATAGTGATATTTTGGTTCGTTTGGGTCAGTTTCGTTACTGCACCGAAAACCATGCCAGGGTTGCATTTAATGCACCGATTCGGGTCGAAAACGAAACGATGCACGGAATCGTCCAGAAACGAAAGGAACGCACCCTATCCACTTTTTTGGACCCAATAGTGATGTTTTGGTTCGTTTGGGTCTGTTTCGTTACTGCACCGAAAACCATGCCGGGGTTGCATTTAATGCACCGATTTGGGTCGGAAACGAAACGATGCAAAGAATCGGCTAGAAACGAAACGAATGCACCCAATTCACTTTTTTGGACCCCATAGTGATGTTTTGGTTCGTTTGGGTCAGTTTCGTTACTGCACCGAAAACCATGCCGGGGTTGCATTTAATGCACCGATTCGGGTCGGAAACAAAACGATGCACAGAATCGTCCAGAAACGAAAGGAACGCACCCTATCCACTTTTTTCGACCCAATAGTGATGTTTTGGTTCGTTTGGGTCAGTTTCGTTACTGCACCGAAAACCATGCCGGGGTTGCATTTAATGCACCGATTCGAGTCGGAAACGAAACGATGCACGGGATCGGCTACAAACAAAACGAACGCACCCAATTCACTTTTTTGGACCCAATAGTGATGTTTTGGTTCGTTTGGGTCAGTTTCTTACTACACCGAAAACCATACCGGGGTTGCATTTAATGCACCGATTCGGGTTAGAAATGAAACGATGCACGGAATCGGCTAGAAACGAAACAAACGCACCCAATTCACTTTTTTGGACCCCATAGTGATGTTTTGGTTCGTTTGGGTCAGTTTCGTTACTGCACCGAAAACCATGTCGGGGTTGCATTTAATGCACCGATTCGGGTCGGAAACGAAACGATGCACGGAATCATCCAGAAACGAAAGGAACGCACCCTATCCACTTTTTTGGACCCAATAGTGATGTTTTGGTTCGTTTGGGTCAGTTTGGTTACTGCACCGAAAACCATGCCGGGGTTGCATTTAATGCACCGATTCGGGTCGGAAACGAAACGATGCACGGAATCATCCAGAAACAAAACGAACGCACCCTATCCACTTTTTTGGACCAAATAGTGATGTTTTGGTTTGTTTGGGTCAGTTTGGTTACTGCACCGAAAACCATGCCGGGGTTGCATTTAATGCACCGATTCGGGTCGGAAACGAAACGATGCAAAGAATCGGCTAGAAACGAAACGAATGCACCCAATTCACTTTTTTGGACCCCATAGTGATGTTTTGGTTCGTTTGGGTCAGTTTCGTTACTGCACCGAAAACCATGCCGGGGTTGCATTTAATGCACCGATTCGGGTCGGAAACGAAACCATGCACGGAATCGTCCAGAAACGAAAGGAACGCACCCTATCCACTTTTTTCGACCCAATAGTGATGTTTTGGTTCGTTTGGGTCAGTTTCGTTACTGCACCGAAAACCATGCCGGGGTTGCATTTAATGCACCGATTCGGGTCGGAAACGAAACGATGCACGGAATCATCCAGAAACGAAACGAACGCACCCTATCCACATTTTTGGACCCAATAGTGATGTTTTGGTTCGTTTGGGTCAGTTTCGTTACTGCACCGAAAACCATGCCGGGGTTGCATATAATGCACCGATTCGGGTCGGAAACGAAACGGTGCACGGGATCGGCTAGAAAAGAAAGGAACGCACCCTATCCACTTTTTTCGACCCAAAAGTGATGTTTTGGTTCGTTTGGGTCAGTTTCGTTACTGCACCGAAAACCATGCCGGGGTTGCATTTAATGCACCGATTCGGGTCGGAAACGAAACAATGCACGGAATCATCCAGAAACGAAACGAACGCACCCTATCCACATTTTTGGACCCAATAGTGATGTTTTGGTTCGTTTGGGTCAGTTTGGTTACTGCACCGAAAACCATGCCGGGGTTGCATATAATGCACCGATTCGGGTCGGAAACGAAACGGCGCACGGGATCGGCTAGAAACGAAACGAACGCACCCAATTCACTTTTTTGGACCCAATAGTGATGTTTTGGTTCGTTTGGGTCAGTTTCGTTACTGCACCGAAAACCATGCCGGGGTTGCATTTAATGCACCGATTCGGGTCAGAAATGAAACGATCCACGGAATTTACTCAAACAAAACGAACGCACATAATTCACTTTTTTGGACCCAATAGTGATGTTTTGGTTCGTTTGGGTCAGTTTCGTTACTGCACCAAAAACAATGCCGGGGTTGCATTGAATGCACCGATTCGGGTCGGAAACGAAACGATGCACGGAATCATCCAGAAACAAAACGAACGCACCCTATCCACTTTTTTGGACCAAATAGTGATGTTTTGGTTCGTTTGGGTCAGTTTGGTTACTACACCAAAAACCATGCCGGGGTTGCATTTAATGCACCGATTCGGGTCGGAAACGAAACGATGCAAACATTCGGCTAGAAACGAAACGAATGCACCCAATTCACTTTTTTGGACCCAATAGTGATGTTTTGGTTCGTTTGGGTCAGTTTCGTTACTGCACCGAAAACCATGATGGGGTTGCATTTAATGCACCGATTCGGGTCAGAAACGAAACGATGCACGGAATCATCCAGAAACAAAACGAACGCACCCTATCCACTTTTTTGGACCGAATGGTGATGTTTTGGTTCATTTGGGTCAGTTTGGTTACTGCGCCGAAAACCATGCCGGGGTTGCATTTAATGCACCGATTCGGGTCGGAAACGAAACGATGCAAAGAATCGGCTAGAAACGAAACGAATGCACCCAATTCACTTTTTTGGACCCAATAGTGATGTTTTGGTTCGTTTGGGTCAGTTTCGTTACTGCACCGAAAACCATGCCGGGGTTGCATTTAATGCACCGATTCGGGTCAGAAATGAAACGATCCACGGAATCGGCTACAAACAAAACGAACGCACATAATTCAATTTTTTGGACCCAATAGTGATGTTTTGGTTCGTTTGGGTCAGTTTCGTTACTGCACCAAAAACAATGCCGGGGTTGCATTTAATGCACCGATTCGGGTCGGAAACGAAACGATGCACGGAATCATGCAGAAACAAAACAAACGCACCCTATCCACTTTTTTGGACCAAATAGTGATGTTTTGGTTCATTTGGGTCAGTTTGGTTACTACACCGAAAACCATGCCGGGGTTGCATTTAATGCACCGATTCGGGTCGGAAACGAAACGATGCAAACATTCGGCTAGAAACTTAACGAATGCACCCAATTCACTTTTTTGGACCCAATAGTGATGTTTTGGTTCGTTTGGGTCAGTTTCGTTACTGCACCGAAAACCATGCTGGGGTTGCATTTAATGCACCGATTCGGGTCAGAAACGAAACGATGCACGGAATCATCCAGAAACAAAACGAACGCACCCTATCCACTTTTTTGGACCGAATAGTGATGTTTTGGTTCATTTGGGTCAGTTTGGTTACTGCACCGAAAACCATGCCGGGGTTGCATTTAATGCACCGATTCGGGTCGGAAACGAAACGATGCAAAGAATCGGCTAGAAACGAAACGAATGCACCCAATTCACTTTTTTGGACCCAATAGTGATGTTTTGGTTCGTTTGGGTCAGTTTCGTTACTGCACCGAAAACCATGCCGGTATTGCATTTAATGCACCGATTCGGGTCGAAAACGAAACGATGCACGGAATCGTCCAGAAACGAAAGGAACGCACCCTATCCACTTTTTTGGACCCAATAGTGATGTTTTGGTTCGTTTGGGTCAGTTTTGTTACTGCACCGAAAACCATGCCGGGGTTGCATTTAATGCACCGATTCGGGTCGGAAACGAAACGATGCAAAGAATCGGCTAGAAACGAAACGATTGCACCCAATTCACTTTTTTGGACCCCATAGTGATGTTTTGGTTCGTTTGGGTCAGTTTCGTTACTGCACCGAAAACCATGCCGGGGTTGCATATAATGCACCGATTCGGGTCGGAAACGAAACGGTGCACGGGATCGGCTAGAAAAGAAAGGAACACACCCTATCCACTTTTTTCGACCCAAAAGTGATGTTTTGGTTCGTTTGGGTCAGTTTCGTTACTGCACCGAAAACCATGCCGGGGTTGCATTTAATGCACCGATTCGGGTCGGAAACGAAACGATGCACGGAATCATCCAGAAACGAAACGAACGCACCCTATCCACATTTTTGGACCCAATAGTGATGTTTTGGTTCGTTTGGGTCAGTTTGGTTACTGCACCGAAAACCATGCCGGGGTTGCATATAATGCACCGATTCGGGTCGGAAACGAAACGGCGCACGGGATCGGCTAGAAACGAAACGAACGCACCCAATTCACTTTTTTGGACCCAATAGTGATGTTTTGGTTCGTTTGGGTCAGTTTCGTTACTGCACCGAAAACCATGCCGGGGTTGCATTTAATGCACCGATTCGGGTCAGAAATGAAACGATCCACGGAATTTCCTCAAACAAAACGAACGCACATAATTCACTTTTTTGGACCCAATAGTGATGTTTTGGTTCGTTTGGGTCAGTTTCGTTACTGCACCAAAAACAATGCCGGGGTTGCATTGAATGCACCGATTCGGGTCGGAAACGAAACGATGCACGGAATCATCCAGAAACAAAACGAACGCACCCTATCCACTTTTTTGGACCAAATAGTGATGTTTTGGTTCGTTTGGGTCAGTTTGGTTACTACACCAAAAACCATGCCGGGGTTGCATTTAATGCACCGATTCGGGTCGGAAACGAAACGATGCAAACATTCGGCTAGAAACGAAACGAATGCACCCAATTCACTTTTTTGGACCCAATAGTGATGTTTTGGTTCGTTTGGGTCAGTTTCGTTACTGCACCGAAAACCATGATGGGGCTGCATTTAATGCACCGATTCGGGTCAGAAACGAAACGATGCACGGAATCATCCAGAAACAAAACGAACGCACCCTATCCACTTTTTTGGACCGAATGGTGATGTTTTGGTTCATTTGGGTCAGTTTGGTTACTGCGCCGAAAACCATGCCGGGGTTGCATTTAATGCACCGATTCGGGTCGGAAACGAAACGATGCAAAGAATCGGCTAGAAACGAAACGAATGCACCCAATTCACTTTTTTGGACCCAATAGTGATGTTTTGGTTCGTTTGGGTCAGTTTCGTTACTGCACCGAAAACCATGCCGGGGTTGCATTTAATGCACCGATTCGGGTCAGAAATGAAACGATCCACGGAATCGGCTACAAACAAAACGAACGCACATAATTCAATTTTTTGGACCCAATAGTGATGTTTTGGTTCGTTTGGGTCAGTTTCGTTACTGCACCAAAAACAATGCCGGGGTTGCATTTAATGCACCGATTCGGGTCGGAAACGAAACGATGCACGGAATCATGCAGAAACAAAACAAACGCACCCTATCCACTTTTTTGGACCAAATAGTGATGTTTTGGTTCATTTGGGTCAGTTTGGTTACTACACCGAAAACCATGCCGGGGTTGCATTTAATGCACCGATTCGGGTCGGAAACGAAACGATGCAAACATTCGGCTAGAAACGAAACGAATGCACCCAATTCACTTTTTTGGACCCAATAGTGATGTTTTGGTTCGTTTGGGTCAGTTTCGTTACTGCACCGAAAACCATGCTGGGGTTGCATTTAATGCACCGATTCGGGTCAGAAACGAAACGATGCACGGAATCATCCAGAAACAAAACGAACGCACCCTATCCACTTTTTTGGACCGAATAGTGATGTTTTGGTTCATTTGGGTCAGTTTGGTTACTGCACCGAAAACCATGCCGGGGTTGCATTTAATGCACCGATTCGGGTCGGAAACGAAACGATGCAAAGAATCGGCTAGAAACGAAACGAATGCACCCAATTCACTTTTTTGGACCCAATAGTGATGTTTTGGTTCGTTTGGGTCAGTTTCGTTACTGCACCGAAAACCATGCCGGTGTTGCATTTAATGCACCGATTCGGGTCGAAAACGAAACGATGCACGGAATCGTCCAGAAACGAAAGGAACGCACCCTATCCACTTTTTTGGACCCAATAGTGATGTTTTGGTTCGTTTGGGTCAGTTTTGTTACTGCACCGAAAACCATGCCGGGGTTGCATTTAATGCACTGATTCGGGTCGGAAACGAAACGATGCAAAGAATCGGCTAGAAACGAAACGATTGCACCCAATTCACTTTTTTGGACCCCATAGTGATGTTTTGGTTCGTTTGGGTCAGTTTCGTTACTGCACCGAAAACCATGCCGGGGTTGCATTTAATGCACCGATTCGGGTCGGAAACGAAACGATGCACGGAATCGTCCAGAAACGAAAGGAACGCACCCTATCCACTTTTTTCGACCCAATAGTGATGTTTTGGTTCGTTTGGGTCAGTTTCGTTACTGCACCAAAAACCATGCCGGGGTTGCATTTAATGCACCAATTCGAGTCGGAAACGAAACGATGCACGGGATCGGCTACAAACAAAACGAACGCACCCAATTCACTTTTTTGGACCCAATAGTGATGTTTTGGTTCGTTTGGGTCAGTTTCTTACTACACCAAAAACCATACCGGGGTTGCATTTAATGCACCGATTCGGGTCGGAAACGAAACGATGCACGGAATCATGCAGAAACAAAACAAACGCACCCTATCCACTTTTTTGGACCAAATAGTGATGTTTTGGTTCATTTGGGTCAGTTTGGTTACTACACCGAAAACCATGCCGGGGTTGCATTTAATGCACCGATTCGGGTCGGAAACGAAACGATGCAAACATTCGGCTAGAAACGAAACGAATGCACCCAATTCACTTTTTTGGACCCAATAGTGATGTTTTGGTTCGTTTGGGTCAGTTTCGTTACTGCACCGAAAACCATGCTGGGGTTGCATTTAATGCACCGATTCGGGTCAGAAACGAAACGATGCACGGAATCATCCAGAAACAAAACGAACGCACCCTATCCACTTTTTTGGACCGAATAGTGATGTTTTGGTTCATTTGGGTCAGTTTGGTTACTGCACCGAAAACCATGCCGGGGTTGCATTTAATGCACCGATTCGGGTCGGAAACGAAACGATGCAAAGAATCGGCTAGAAACGAAACGAATGCACCCAATTCACTTTTTTGGACCCAATAGTGATGTTTTGGTTCGTTTGGGTCAGTTTCGTTACTGCACCGAAAACCATGCCGGGGTTGCATTTAATGCACCGATTCGGGTCGAAAACGAAACGATGCACGGAATCGTCCAGAAACGAAAGGAACGCACCCTATCCACTTTTTTGGACCCAATAGTGATGTTTTGGTTCGTTTGGGTCAGTTTTGTTACTGCACCGAAAACCATGCCGGGGTTGCATTTAATGCACCGATTCGGGTCGGAAACGAAACGATGCAAAGAATCGGCTAGAAACGAAACGATTGCACCCAATTCACTTTTTTGGACCCCATAGTGATGTTTTGGTTCGTTTGGGTCAGTTTGGTTACTGCACCGAAAACCATGCCGGGGTTGCATATAATGCACCGATTCGGGTCGGAAACGAAACGGCGCACGGGATCGGCTAGAAACGAAACGAACGCACCCAATTCACTTTTTTGGACCCAATAGTGATGTTTTGGTTCGTTTGGGTCAGTTTCGTTACTGCACCGAAAACCATGCCGGGGTTGCATTTAATGCACCGATTCGGGTCAGAAATGAAACGATCCACGGAATTTCCTCAAACAAAACGAACGCACATAATTCACTTTTTTGGACCCAATAATGATGTTTTGGTTCGTTTGGGTCAGTTTCGTTACTGCACCAAAAACAATGCCGGGGTTGCATTGAATGCACCGATTCGGGTCGGAAACGAAACGATGCACGGAATCATCCAGAAACAAAACGAACGCACCCTATCCACTTTTTTGGACCAAATAGTGATGTTTTGGTTCGTTTGGGTCAGTTTGGTTACTACACCAAAAACCATGCCGGGGTTGCATTTAATGCACCGATTCGGGTCGGAAACGAAACGATGCAAACATTCGGCTAGAAACGAAACGAATGCACCCAATTCACTTTTTTGGACCCAATAGTGATGTTTTGGTTCGTTTGGGTCAGTTTCGTTACTGCACCGAAAACCATGATGGGGCTGCATTTAATGCACCGATTCGGGTCAGAAACGAAACGATGCACGGAATCATCCAGAAACAAAACGAACGCACCCTATCCACTTTTTTGGACCGAATGGTGATGTTTTGGTTCATTTGGGTCAGTTTGGTTACTGCGCCGAAAACCATGCCGGGGTTGCATTTAATGCACCGATTCGGGTCGGAAACGAAACGATGCAAAGAATCGGCTAGAAACGAAACGAATGCACCCAATTCACTTTTTTGGACCCAATAGTGATGTTTTGGTTCGTTTGGGTCAGTTTCGTTACTGCACCGAAAACCATGCCGGGGTTGCATTTAATGCACCGATTCGGGTCAGAAATGAAACGATCCACGGAATCGGCTACAAACAAAACGAACGCACATAATTCAATTTTTTGGACCCAATAGTGATGTTTTGGTTCGTTTGGGTCAGTTTCGTTACTGCACCAAAAACAATGCCGGGGTTGCATTTAATGCACCGATTCGGGTCGGAAACGAAACGATGCACGGAATCATGCAGAAACAAAACAAACGCACCCTATCCACTTTTTTGGACCAAATAGTGATGTTTTGGTTCATTTGGGTCAGTTTGGTTACTACACCGAAAACCATGCCGGGGTTGCATTTAATGCACCGATTCGGGTCGGAAACGAAACGATGCAAACATTCGGCTAGAAACGAAACGAATGCACCCAATTCACTTTTTTGGACCCAATAGTGATGTTTTGGTTCGTTTGGGTCAGTTTCGTTACTGCACCGAAAACCATGCTGGGGTTGCATTTAATGCACCGATTCGGGTCAGAAACGAAACGATGCACGGAATCATCCAGAAACAAAACGAACGCACCCTATCCACTTTTTTGGACCGAATAGTGATGTTTTGGTTCATTTGGGTCAGTTTGGTTACTGCACCGAAAACCATGCCGGGGTTGCATTTAATGCACCGATTCGGGTCGGAAACGAAACGATGCAAAGAATCGGCTAGAAACGAAACGAATGCACCCAATTCACTTTTTTGGACCCAATAGTGATGTTTTGGTTCGTTTGGGTCAGTTTCGTTACTGCACCGAAAACCATGCCGGTGTTGCATTTAATGCACCGATTCGGGTCGAAAACGAAACGATGCACGGAATCGTCCAGAAACGAAAGGAACGCACCCTATCCACTTTTTTGGACCCAATAGTGATGTTTTGGTTCGTTTGGGTCAGTTTTGTTACTGCACCGAAAACCATGCCGGGGTTGCATTTAATGCACTGATTCGGGTCGGAAACGAAACGATGCAAAGAATCGGCTAGAAACGAAACGATTGCACCCAATTCACTTTTTTGGACCCCATAGTGATGTTTTGGTTCGTTTGGGTCAGTTTCGTTACTGCACCGAAAACCATGCCGGGGTTGCATTTAATGCACCGATTCGGGTCGGAAACGAAACGATGCACGGAATCGTCCAGAAACGAAAGGAACGCACCCTATCCACTTTTTTCGACCCAATAGTGATGTTTTGGTTCGTTTGGGTCAGTTTCGTTACTGCACCAAAAACCATGCCGGGGTTGCATTTAATGCACCAATTCGAGTCGGAAACGAAACGATGCACGGGATCGGCTACAAACAAAACGAACGCACCCAATTCACTTTTTTGGACCCAATAGTGATGTTTTGGTTCGTTTGGGTCAGTTTCTTACTACACCAAAAACCATACCGGGGTTGCATTTAATGCACCGATTCGGGTCGGAAACGAAACGATGCACGGAATCATGCAGAAACAAAACAAACGCACCCTATCCACTTTTTTGGACCAAATAGTGATGTTTTGGTTCATTTGGGTCAGTTTGGTTACTACACCGAAAACCATGCCGGGGTTGCATTTAATGCACCGATTCGGGTCGGAAACAAAACGATGCAAACATTCGGCTAGAAACGAAACGAATGCACCCAATTCACTTTTTTGGACCCAATAGTGATGTTTTGGTTCGTTTGGGTCAGTTTCGTTACTGCACCGAAAACCATGCTGGGGTTGCATTTAATGCACCGATTCGGGTCAGAAACGAAACGATGCACGGAATCATCCAGAAACAAAACGAACGCACCCTATCCACTTTTTTGGACCGAATAGTGATGTTTTGGTTCATTTGGGTCAGTTTGGTTACTGCACCGAAAACCATGCCGGGGTTGCATTTAATGCACCGATTCGGGTCGGAAACGAAACGATGCAAAGAATCGGCTAGAAACGAAACGAATGCACCCAATTCACTTTTTTGGACCCAATAGTGATGTTTTGGTTCGTTTGGGTCAGTTTCGTTACTGCACCGAAAACCATGCCGGGGTTGCATTTAATGCACCGATTCGGGTCGAAAACGAAACGATGCACGGAATCGTCCAGAAACGAAAGGAACGCACCCTATCCACTTTTTTGGACCCAATAGTGATGTTTTGGTTCGTTTGGGTCAGTTTTGTTACTGCACCGAAAACCATGCCGGGGTTGCATTTAATGCACCGATTCGGGTCGGAAACGAAACGATGCAAAGAATCGGCTAGAAACGAAACGATTGCACCCAATTCACTTTTTTGGACCCCATAGTGATGTTTTGGTTCGTTTGGGTCAGTTTCGTTACTGCACCGAAAACCATGCCGGGGTTGCATTTAATGCACCGATTCGGGTCGGAAACGAAACGATGCACGGAATCGTCCAGAAACGAAAGGAACGCACCCTATCCACTTTTTTCGACCCAATAGTGATGTTTTGGTTCGTTTGGGTCAGTTTCGTTACTGCACCAAAAACCATGCCGGGGTTGCATTTAATGCACCAATTCGAGTCGGAAACGAAACGATGCACGGGATCGGCTACAAACAAAACGAACGCACCCAATTCACTTTTTTGGACCCAATAGTGATGTTTTGGTTCGTTTGGGTCAGTTTCTTACTACACCAAAAACCATACCGGGGTTGCATTTAATGCACCGATTCGGGTCGGAAACGAAACGATGCACGGAATCATGCAGAAACAAAACAAACGCACCCTATCCACTTTTTTGGACCAAATAGTGATGTTTTGGTTCATTTGGGTCAGTTTGGTTACTACACCGAAAACCATGCCGGGGTTGCATTTAATGCACCGATTCGGGTCGGAAACGAAACGATGCAAACATTCGGCTAGAAACGAAACGAATGCACCCAATTCACTTTTTTGGACCCAATAGTGATGTTTTGGTTCGTTTGGGTCAGTTTCGTTACTGCACCGAAAACCATGCTGGGGTTGCATTTAATGCACCGATTCGGGTCAGAAACGAAACGATGCACGGAATCATCCAGAAACAAAACGAACGCACCCTATCCACTTTTTTGGACCGAATAGTGATGTTTTGGTTCATTTGGGTCAGTTTGGTTACTGCACCGAAAACCATGCCGGGGTTGCATTTAATGCACCGATTCGGGTCGGAAACGAAACGATGCACGGGATCGGCTACAAACAAAACGAACGCACCCAATTCACTTTTTTGGACCCAATAGTGATGTTTTGGTTCGTTTGGGTCAGTTTCTTACTACACCAAAAACCATACCGGGGTTGCATTTAATGCACCGATTCGGGTTAGAAATGAAACGATGCACGGAATCGGCTACAAACAAAACCAACGCACATAATTCAATTTTTTGGACCCAATAGTGATGTTTTGGTTCATTTGGGTCAGTTTCGTTACTGCACCGAAAACCATGCCGGGGTTGCATTTAATGCACCGATTCGGGTCGGAAACGAAACGATGCACGGAATCATCCAGAAACGAAAGGAACGCACCCTATCCACTTTTTTGGACCCAATAGTGATGTTTTGGTTCGTTTGGGTCAGTTTCGTTACTGCACCGAAAACCATGCCGGGGTTGCATTTAATGCACCGATTCGGGTCGAAAACGAAACGATGCACGGAATCGTCCAGAAACGAAAGGAACGCACCCTATCCACTTTTTTGGACCCAATAGTGATGTTTTGGTTCGTTTGGGTCAGTTTTGTTACTGCACCGAAAACCATGCCGGGGTTGCATTTAATGCACCGATTCGGGTCGGAAACGAAACGATGCAAAGAATCGGCTAGAAACGAAACGATTGCACCCAATTCACTTTTTTGGACCCCATAGTGATGTTTTGGTTCGTTTGGGTCAGTTTCGTTACTGCACCGAAAACCATGCCGGGGTTGCATTTAATGCACCGATTCGGGTCGGAAACGAAACGATGCACGGAATCGTCCAGAAACGAAAGGAACGCACCCTATCCACTTTTTTCGACCCAATAGTGATGTTTTGGTTCGTTTGGGTCAGTTTCGTTACTGCACCAAAAACCATGCCGGGGTTGCATTTAATGCACCAATTCGAGTCGGAAACGAAACGATGCACGGGATCGGCTACAAACAAAACGAACGCACCCAATTCACTTTTTTGGACCCAATAGTGATGTTTTGGTTCGTTTGGGTCAGTTTCTTACTACACCAAAAACCATACCGGGGTTGCATTTAATGCACCGATTCGGGTCGGAAACGAAACGATGCACGGAATCATGCAGAAACAAAACAAACGCACCCTATCCACTTTTTTGGACCAAATAGTGATGTTTTGGTTCATTTGGGTCAGTTTGGTTACTACACCGAAAACCATGCCGGGGTTGCATTTAATGCACCGATTCGGGTCGGAAACGAAACGATGCAAACATTCGGCTAGAAACGAAACGAATGCACCCAATTCACTTTTTTGGACCCAATAGTGATGTTTTGGTTCGTTTGGGTCAGTTTCGTTACTGCACCGAAAACCATGCTGGGGTTGCATTTAATGCACCGATTCGGGTCAGAAACGAAACGATGCACGGAATCATCCAGAAACAAAACGAACGCACCCTATCCACTTTTTTGGACCGAATAGTGATGTTTTGGTTCATTTGGGTCAGTTTGGTTACTGCACCGAAAACCATGCCGGGGTTGCATTTAATGCACCGATTCGGGTCGGAAACGAAACGATGCACGGGATCGGCTACAAACAAAACGAACGCACCCAATTCACTTTTTTGGACCCAATAGTGATGTTTTGGTTCGTTTGGGTCAGTTTCTTACTACACCAAAAACCATACCGGGGTTGCATTTAATGCACCGATTCGGGTTAGAAATGAAACGATGCACGGAATCGGCTACAAACAAAACCAACGCACATAATTCAATTTTTTGGACCCAATAGTGATGTTTTGGTTCATTTGGGTCAGTTTCGTTACTGCACCGAAAACCATGCCGGGGTTGCATTTAATGCACCGATTCGGGTCGGAAACGAAACGATGCACGGAATCATCCAGAAACGAAACGAACGCACCCTATCCACTTTTTTGGACCCAATAGTGCTGTTTTGGTTCGTTTGGGTCAGTTTGGTTACTGCAACGAAAACCATGTCGGGGTTGCATTTAATGCACCGATTCGGGTCGGAAATGAAATGATGCAAAAAATCGGCTAGAAACGAAACGAACGCACCCTATCCACTTTTTTGGACCCAATAGTGATGTTTTGGTTCGTTTGGGTCAGTTTCGTTACTGCACCGAAAACCATGCCGGGGTTGCATTTAATGCACCGATTCGGGTCGGAAACGAAACGATGCACGGAATCGTCGAGAAACGAAAGGAACGCACCCTATCCACTTTTTTCGACCCAATAGTGATGTTTTGGTTCGTTTGGGTCAGTTTCGTTACTGCACCGAAAACCATGCCGGGGTTGCATTTAATGCACCAATTCGAGTCGGAAACGAAACGATGCACGGGATCGGCTACAAACAAAACGAACGCACCCAATTCACTTTTTTGGACCCAATAGTGATGTTTTGGTTCGTTTGGGTCAGTTTCTTACTACACCAAAAACCATACCGGGGTTGCATTTAATGCACCGATTCGGGTTAGAAATGAAACGATGCACGAAATCGGCTACAAACAAAACCAACGCACATAATTCAATTTTTTGGACCCAATAGTGATGTTTTGGTTCATTTGGGTCAGTTTCGTTACTGCACCGAAAACCATGCCGGGGTTGCATTTAATGCACCGATTCGGGTCGGAAACGAAACGATGCACGGAATCATCCAGAAACGAAACGAACGCACCCTATCCACTTTTTTGGACCCAATAGTGCTGTTTTGGTTCGTTTGGGTCAGTTTGGTTACTGCACCGAAAACCATGTCGGGGTTGCATTTAATGCACCGATTCGGGTCGGAAATGAAATGATGCAAAAAATCGGCTAGAAACGAAACGAATGCACCAAATTCACTTTTTTGGACCCAATAGTGATGTTTTGGTTCGTTTGGGTCAGTTTCGTTACTGCACCGAAAACCATGCCGGGGTTGCATTTAATGCACCGATTCGGGTCGGAAACGAAACGATGCACGGAATCGTCGAGAAACGAAAGGAACGCACCCTGTCCACTTTTTTCGACCCAATAGTGATGTTTTGGTTCGTTTGGGTCAGTTTCGTTACTGCACCGAAAACCATGCCGGGGTTGCATTTAATGCACCGATTCGGGTCGGAAACGAAACGATGCACGGAATCATCCAGAAACGAAAGGAACGCACCCTATCCACATTTTTGGACCCAATAGTGATGTTTTGGTTCGTTTGGGTCAGTTTGGTTACTGCACCGAAAACCATGCCGGGGTTGCATTTAATGCACCGTTTCGGGTCGGAAACGAAACGATGCACGGGATCGGCTACAAACAAAACGAACGCACCCAATTCACTTTTTTGGACCCAATAGTGATGTTTTGGTTCGTTTGGGTCAGTTTCTTACTACACCGAAAACCATACCGGGGTTGCATTTAATACACCGATTCAGGTTAGAAATGAAACGATGCACGGAATCGGCTACAAACAAAACGAACGAACATAATTCAATTTTTTGGACCCAATAGTGATGTTTTGGTTCGTTTGGGTCAGTTTCGTTACTGCACCGAAAACCATGCCGGGGTTGCATTTAATGCACCGATTCGGGTCAGAAACGAAACAATGCACGGAATCATCCAGAAACGAAACGAACGCACCCTATCCACTTTTTTGGACCAAATAGTGATGTTTTGGTTCGTTTGGGTCAGTTTGGTTACTGCACCGAAAACCATGCCGGGGTTGCATTTAATGCACCGATTCGGGTCGGAAACGAAACGATGCTAACAATCGGCTAGAAACGAAACGAATGCACCCAATTCACTTTTTTGGACCCAATAGTGATGTTTTGGTTCGTTTGGGTCAGTTTCGTTACTGCACCGAAAACCATGCCGGGGTTGCATTTAATGCACCGATTCGGGTCAGAAACGAAACGATGCACGGAATCATCAGAAACAAAACGAACGCACCCTATCCACTTTTTTGGACCGAATAGTGTTGTTTTGGTTCGTTTGGGTTAGTTTGGTTACTGCACCGAAAACCATGCCGGGGTTGCATTTAATGCACCGATTCAGGTCGGAAACGAAACGATGCACGGAATCATCCAGAAACGAAACGAACGCACCCTATCCACATTTTTGGACCCAATAGTGATGTTTTGGTTCGTTTGGGTCAGTTTCGTTACTGCACCGAAAACCATGCCGGGGTTGCATTTAATGCACCGATTCGGGTCGGAAACGAAACGATGCACGGAATCATCCAGAAACGAAACGAACGCACCCTATCCACTTTTTTGGACCCAATAGTGATGTTTTGGTTCGTTTGGGTCAGTTTCGTTACTGCACCGAAAACCATGCCGGGGTTGCATATAATGCACCGATTCGGGTCGGAAACGAAACGGTGCACGGGATCGGCTAGAAACGAAACGAACGCACCCAATTCACTTTTTTGGACCCAATAGTGATGTTTTGTTTCGTTTGGTTCAGTTTCGTTACTACACCGAAAACCATGCCGGGGTTGCATTTAATGCACCGATTCGGGTCAGAAATGAAACGATCCACGGAATCGGCTACAAACAAAACGAACGCACAGAATTCAATTTTTTGGACCCAATAGTGATGTTTTGGTTCGTTTGGGTCAGTTTCGTTACTGCACCAAAAACCATGTCGGGGTTGCATTTAATGCACCGATTCGGGTCGGAAACGAAACGATGCACGGAATCGTCCAGAAACAAAACGAATGCACCCTATCCACTTTTTTGGACCGAATAGTGATATTTTGGTTCGTTTGGGTCAGTTTGGTTACTGCACCGAAAACCATGCCGGGGTTGCATATAATGCACCGAGTCGGGTCGGAAACGAAACGGTGCACGGGATCGGGTAGAAACGAAACGAACGCACCCAATTCACTTTTTTGGACCCAATAATGATGTTTTGGTTCGTTTGGGTCAGTTTCGTTACTACACCGAAAACCATGTCGGGGTTGCATTTAATGCACCGATTCGGGTCGGAAACGAAACGATGCACGGAATCGTCCAGAAACAAAACGAATGCACCCTATCCACTTTTTTGGACCGAATAGTGATGTTTTGGTTCGTTTGGGTCAGTTTGGTTACTGCACCGAAAACCATGCCGGGGTTGCATTTAATGCACCGATTCGGGTCGGAAACGAAACGATGCAAAGAATCGGCTAGAAACGAAACGAATGCTCCCAATTCACTTTTTTGGACCCAATAGTGATGTTTTGGTTCGTTTGGGTCAGTTTCGTTACTGCACCGAAAACCATGCCGGGGTTGCATTTAATGCGCCGATTCGGGTCAGAAACGAAACGATGCACGGAATCATCCAGAAACAAAACGAACGCACCCTATCAACTTTTTTGGACCCAATAGTGATGTTTTGGTTCGTTTGGGTCAGTTTCGTTACTGCACCGAAAACCATGCCGGGGTTGCATTTAATGCACCGATTCGGGTCGGAAACGAAACGATGCAAAGAATCGGCTAGAAACGAAACGAATGCACCCAATTCACTTTTTTGGACCCAATAGTGATGTTTTGGTTCGTTTGGGTCAGTTTCGTTACTGCACCGAAAACCATGCTGGGGTTGCATTTAATGCACCGATTCGGGTCGGAAACGAAACGTTGCACGGACTCGTCCAGAAACGAAAGGAACGCACCCTATCCACTTTTTTCGACCCAATAGTGATGTTTTGGTTCGTTTGGGTCAGTTTCGTTACTGCACCGAAAACCATGCCGGGGTTGCATTTAATGCACCGATTCGGGTCGGAAACGAAACGATGCACGGAATTATCTAGAAACGAAACGAACGCACCCTATCCACATTTTTGGACCCAATAGTGATGTTTTGGTTCGTTTGGGTCAGTTTCTTTACTCCACCGAAAACCATGCCGGGGTTGCATATAATGCACCGATTCGGGTCGGAAATGAAATGATGCAAAAAATCGGCTAGAAACGAAACGAATGCACCAAATTCACTTTTTTGGACCCAATAGTGATGTTTTGGTTCGTTTGGGTCAGTTTCGTTACTGCACCGAAAACCATGTCGGGGTTGCATTTAATGCACCGATTCGGGTCGGAAACGAAACGATGCACGGAATCGTCGAGAAACGAAAGGAACGCACCCTATCCACTTTTTTCGACCCAATAGTGATGTTTTGGTTCGTTTGGGTCAGTTTCGTTACTGCACCGAAAACCATGCCGGGGTTGCATTTAATGCACCGATTCGGGTCGGAAACGAAACGATGCACGGAATCATCCAGAAACGAAAGGAACGCACCCTATCCACATTTTTGGACCCAATAGTGATGTTTTGGTTCGTTTGGGTCAGTTTGGTTACTGCACCGAAAACCATGCCGGGGTTGCATTTAATGCACCGTTTCGGGTCGGAAACGAAACGATGCACGGGATCGGCTACAAACAAAACGAACGCACCCAATTCACTTTTTTGGACCCAATAGTGATGTTTTGGTTCGTTTGGGTCAGTTTCTTACTACACCGAAAACCATACCGGGGTTGCATTTAATACACCGATTCAGGTTAGAAATGAAACGATGCACGGAATCGGCTACAAACAAAACGAACGAACATAATTCAATTTTTTGGACCCAATAGTGATGTTTTGGTTCGTTTGGGTCAGTTTCGTTACTGCACCGAAAACCATGCCGGGGTTGCATTTAATGCACCGATTCGGGTCAGAAACGAAACAATGCACGGAATCATCCAGAAACGAAACGAACGCACCCTATCCACTTTTTTGGACCAAATAGTGATGTTTTGGTTCGTTTGGGTCAGTTTGGTTACTGCACCGAAAACCATGCCGGGGTTGCATTTAATGCACCGATTCGGGTCGGAAACGAAACGATGCTAACAATCGGCTAGAAACGAAACGAATGCACCCAATTCACTTTTTTGGACCCAATAGTGATGTTTTGGTTCGTTTGGGTCAGTTTCGTTACTGCACCGAAAACCATGCCGGGGTTGCATTTAATGCACCGATTCGGGTCAGAAACGAAACGATGCACGGAATCATCAGAAACAAAACGAACGCACCCTATCCACTTTTTTGGACCGAATAGTGTTGTTTTGGTTCGTTTGGGTTAGTTTGGTTACTGCACCGAAAACCATGCCGGGGTTGCATTTAATGCACCGATTCAGGTCGGAAACGAAACGATGCACGGAATCATCCAGAAACGAAACGAACGCACCCTATCCACATTTTTGGACCCAATAGTGATGTTTTGGTTCGTTTGGGTCAGTTTCGTTACTGCACCGAAAACCATGCCGGGGTTGCATTTAATGCACCGATTCGGGTCGGAAACGAAACGATGCACGGAATCATCCAGAAATGAAACGAACGCACCCTATCCACTTTTTTGGACCCAATAGTGATGTTTTGGTTCGTTTGGGTCAGTTTCGTTACTGCACCGAAAACCATGCCGGGGTTGCATATAATGCACCGATTCGGGTCGGAAACGAAACGGTGCACGGGATCGGCTAGAAACGAAACGAACGCACCCAATTCACTTTTTTGGACCCAATAGTGATGTTTTGTTTCGTTTGGTTCAGTTTCGTTACTACACCGAAAACCATGCCGGGGTTGCATTTAATGCACTGATTCGGGTCAGAAATGAAACGATCCACGGAATCGGCTACAAACAAAACGAACGCACAGAATTCAATTTTTTGGACCCAATAGTGATGTTTTGGTTCGTTTGGGTCAGTTTCGTTACTGCACCAAAAACCATGTCGGGGTTGCATTTAATGCACCGATTCGGGTCGGAAACGAAACGATGCACGGAATCGTCCAGAAACAAAACGAATGCACCCTATCCACTTTTTTGGACCGAATAGTGATATTTTGGTTCGTTTGGGTCAGTTTGGTTACTGCACCGAAAACCATGCCGGGGTTGCATATAATGCACCGAGTCGGGTCGGAAACGAAACGGTGCACGGGATCGGCTAGAAACGAAACGAACGCACCCAATTCACTTTTTTGGACCCAATAATGATGTTTTGGTTCGTTTGGGTCAGTTTCGTTACTACACCGAAAACCATGTCGGGGTTGCATTTAATGCACCGATTCGGGTCGGAAACGAAACGATGCACGGGATCGGCTACAAACAAAACGAACGCACCCAATTCACTTTTTTGGACCGAATAGTGATGTTTTGGTTCGTTTGGGTCAGTTTGGTTACTGCACCGAAAACCATGCCGGGGTTGCATTTAATGCACCGATTCGGGTCGGAAACGAAACGATGCAAAGAATCGGCTAGAAACGAAACGAATGCTCCCAATTCACTTTTTTGGACCCAATAGTGATGTTTTGGTTCGTTTGGGTCAGTTTCGTTACTGCACCGAAAACCATGCCGGGGTTGCATTTAATGCGCCGATTCGGGTCAGAAACGAAACGATGCACGGAATCATCCAGAAACAAAACGAACGCACCCTATCAACTTTTTTGGACCCAATAGTGATGTTTTGGTTCGTTTGGGTCAGTTTCGTTACTGCACCGAAAACCATGCCGGGGTTGCATTTAATGCACCGATTCGGGTCGGAAACGAAACGATGCAAAGAATCGGCTAGAAACGAAACGAATGCACCCAATTCACTTTTTTGGACCCAATAGTGATGTTTTGGTTCGTTTGGGTCAGTTTCGTTACTGCACCGAAAACCATGCTGGGGTTGCATTTAATGCACCGATTCGGGTCGGAAACGAATCGTTGCACGGACTCGTCCAGAAACGAAAGGAACGCACCCTATCCACTTTTTTCGACCCAATAGTGATGTTTTGGTTCGTTTGGGTCAGTTTCGTTACTGCACCGAAAACCATGCCGGGGTTGCATTTAATGCACCGATTCGGGTCGGAAACGAAACGATGCACGGAATTATCTAGAAACGAAACGAACGCACCCTATCCACATTTTTGGACCCAATAGTGATGTTTTGGTTCGTTTGGGTCAGTTTCTTTACTCCACCGAAAACCATGCCGGGGTTGCATATAATGCACCGATTCGGGTCGGAAACGAAACGGTGCACGGGATCGGCTAGAAACGAAACGAACGCACCCAATTCACTTTTTTGGACCCAATAATGATGTTTTGGTTCGTTTGGGTCAGTTTCGTTACTACACCGAAAACCATGCCGGGGTTGCATTTAATGCACCGATTCGGGTCAGAAATGAAACGATCCACGGAATCATCCAGAAACAAAACGAACGCACCCTATCCACTTTTTTGGACCGAATAGTGATGTTTTGGTTCGATTGGGTCAGTTTGGTTACTGCACCGAAAACCATGCCGGGGTTGCATTTAATGCACCGATTCGGGTCGGAAACGAAATGATGCAAAGAATCGGCTAGAAACGAAACGAATGCACCCAATTCTCTTTTTGGACCCAATAGTGATGTTTTGGTTCGTTTGGGTCAGTTTCGTTACTGCACCGAAAACCATGCCGGGGTTGCATTTAATGCACCGATTCGGGTCAGAAACGAAACGATGCACGGAATCATCCAAAAACAAAACGAACGCACCCTATCCACTTTTTTGGACCGAATAGTGATGTTTTGGTTCGTTTGGGTTAGTTTGGTTACTGCACCGAAAACCATGCCGGGGTTGCATTTAATGCACCGATTCGGGTCGGAAACGAAACGATGCAAAGAATCGGCTAGAAACGAAACGAATGCACCCAATTCACTTTTTTCGACCCAATAGTGATGTTTTGGTTCGTTTGGGTCAGTTTCGTTACTGCACCGAAAACCATGCCGGGGTTGCATTTAATGCACCGATTCGGGTCAGAAACGAAACGATGCACGGAATCATCCAGAAACAAAACGAACGCACCCTATCAACTTTTTTGGACCGAATAGTGATGTTTTGTTTCGTTTGGGTCAGTTTGGTTACTGCACCGAAAACCATGCCGGGGTTGCATTTAATGCACCGATTCGGGTCGGAAACGAAATGCTGCAAAGAATCGGCTAGAAACGAAACGAATGCACCCAATTCACTTTTTTGGACACAATAGTGATGTTTTGGTTCGTTTGGGTCAGTTTCGTTACTGCACCAAAAACCATGTCGGGTTGCATTTAATGCACCTATTCGGGTCGGAAACGAAACGATGCAAAGAATTGGCTAGAAACGAAACGAATGCACCCAATTCACTTTTTTCGACCCAATAGTGATGTTTTGGTTCGTTTGGGTCAGTTTCGTTACTGCACCGAAAACCATGCCGGGGTTGCATTTAATGCACCGATTCGGGTCAGAAACGAAACGATGCACGGAATCATCCAGAAACAAAACGAACGCACCCTATCAACTTTTTTGGACCGAATAGTGATGTTTTGTTTCGTTTGGGTCAGTTTGGTTACTGCACCGAAAACCATGCCGGGGTTGCATTTAATGCACCGATTCGGGTCGGAAACGAAATGCTGCAAAGAATCGGCTAGAAACGAAACGAATGCACCCAATTCACTTTTTTGGACACAATAGTGATGTTTTGGTTCGTTTGGGTCAGTTTCCTTACTGCACCAAAAACCATGTCGGGTTGCATTTAATGCACCTATTCGGGTCGGAAACGAAACGATGCAAAGAATCGGCTAGAAACGAAACGAATGCACCCAATTCACTTTTTGGACCCAATAGTGATGTTTTGGTTCGTTTGGGTCAGTTTCGTTACTGCACCGAAAACCATGTCGGGTTGCATTTAATGCACCTATTCGGGTCGGAAACGAAACGATGCAAAGAATCGGCTAGAAACGAAACGAATGCACCCAATTCACTTTTTTGGACCCAATAGTGATGTTTTGGTTCGTTTGGGTCAGTTTCTTACTACACCGAAAACCATACCGGGGTTGCATTTAATGCACCGATTCGGGTTAGAAATGAAACGATGCACGGAATCGGCTACAAACAAAACGAACGCACATAATTCAATTTTTTGGACCCAATAGTGATGTTTTGGTTCGTTTGGGTCAGTTTCGTTACTGCACCGAAAACCATGCCGGGGTTGCATTTAATGCACCGATTCGGGTCGGAAACGAAACGTTGCACGGAATCATCCAGAAACGAAACGAACGCACCCTATCCACTTTTTTGGACCCAATAGTGATGTTTTGGTTCGTTTGGGTCAGTTTCGTTACTGCACCGAAAACCATGCCGGGTTTGCATTTAATGCACCGATTCGGGTCAGAAACGAAACGATGCATGGAATCATCCATAAACAAAACGAACGCACCCTATCCACTTTATTGGACCGAATAGTGATGTTTTGGTTCGTTTGGGTCAGTTTCGTTACTGCACCAAAAACCATGCCGGGGTTGCATTTAAAGCACCGATTCGGGTCGAAAACGAAACGATGCAAAGAATCGGCTAGAAACGAAACGAATGCACCCAATTCACTTTTTTGGAACCAATAGTGATGTTTTGGTTTGTTTGGGTCAGTTTCGTTGCTGCACCGAAAACCATGCCGGGGTTGCATTTAATGCACCGATTCGGGTCGAAAACGAAACGATGCACAGAATCGTCCAGAAACGAAAGGAACGCCACCCTATCCACTTTTTTCGACCCAATAGTGATTTTTTGGTTCATTTGGGTCAGTTTCGTTACTGCACCGAAAACCATGCCGGGGTTGCTTTTAATGCACCGATTCGGGTCGGAAACGAAACGATGCACGGGATCGGCTACAAACAAAACGAACGAACCCAATTCACTTTTTTGGACCCAATAGTGATGTTTTGGTTCGTTTGGGTCAGTTTCTTACTACACCGAAAACCATACCGGGGTTGCATTTAATGCACCGATTCGGGTTAGAAATGAAACGATGCACGGAATCGGCTACAAACAAAACGAACGCACAGAATTCAATTTTTTGGACCCAATAGTGATGTTTTGGTTCGTTTGGGTCAGTTTCGTTACTGCACCGAAAACCATGCCGGGGTTGTATTTAATGCACCGATTCGGGTCGGAAACGAAACGATGCACGGAATCGTCCAGAAACGAAACGAACGCACCCTATCAACTTTTTTGGACCGAATAGTGATGTTTTGGTTCGTTTGGGTCAGTTTGGTTACTGCACCGAAAACCATGCCGGGGTTGCATTTAATGCACCGATTCGGGTCGGAAACGAAACGATGCAAAGAATCGGCTAGAAACAAAACAAACGCACACAATTCAATTTTTTGGACCCAATAGTGATGTTTTGGTTCGTTTGGGTCAGTTTCGTTACTGCACCAAAAACCATGTCGGGGTTGCATTTAATGCACCGATTCGGGTCGGAAACGAAACGATGCACGGAATCGTCCAGAAACAAAACGAATGCACCCTATCCACTTTTTTGGACCGAATAGTGATGTTTTGGTTCGTTTGGGTCAGTTTGGTTACTGCACCGAAAACCATGCCGGGGTTGCATTTAATGCACCGATTCGGGTCGGAACCGAAACGATGCAAAGAATCGGCTAGAAACGAAACGAATGCACCCAATTCACTTTTTTGGACCCAATAGTGATGTTTTGGTTCGTTTGGGTCAGTTTCGTTACTGCACCGAAAACCATGCTGGGGTTGCATTTAATGCACCGATTCGGGTCGGAAACGAAACGTTGCACGGAATCGTCCAGAAACGAAAGGAACGCACCCTATCCACTTTTTTCGACCCAATAGTGATGTTTTGGTTCGTTTGGGTCAGTTTCATTACTGCACCGAAAACCATGTCGGGGTTGCATTTAATGCACCGATTCGGGTCGGAAACGAAACGATGCACGGAATTATCCAGAAACGAAACGAACGCACCCTATCCACATTTTTGGTCCCAATAGTGATGTTTTGGTTCGTTTGGGTCAGTTTCGTTACTCCACCGAAAACCATGCCGGGGTTGCATATAATGCACCGAGTCGGGTCGGAAACGAAACGGTGCACGGGATCGGCTAGAAACGAAACGAACGCACCCAATTCACTTTTTTGGACCCAATAATGATGTTTTGGTTCGTTTGGGTCAGTTTCGTTACTACACCGAAAACCATGCCGGGGTTGCATTTAATGCACCGATTCGGGTCAGAAATGAAACGATCCACGGAATCATCCAGAAACAAAACGAACGCACCCTATCCACTTTTTTGGACCGAATAGTGATGTTTTGGTTCGATTGGGTCAGTTTGGTTACTGCACCGAAAACCATGCCGGGGTTGCATTTAATGCACCGATTCGGGTCGGAAACGAAATGATGCGAAGAATCGGCTAGAAACGAAACGAATGCACCCAATTCACTTTTTGGACCCAATAGTGATGTTTTGGTTCGTTTGGGTCAGTTTCGTTACTGCACCGAAAACCATGCCGGGGTTGCATTTAATGCACCGATTCGGGTCGGAAATGAAACGATGCACGGAATCATCCAGAAACGAAAGGAACGCACCCTATCCACTTTTTTGGACCGAATAGTGATGTTTTGTTTCGTTTGGGTCAGTTTCGTTACTGCACCAAAAACCATGCCGGGGTTGCATTTAAAGCACCGATTCGGGTCGAAAACGAAACGATGCATAGAATCGGCTAGAAACGAAACGAATGCACCCAATTCACTTTTTTGGAACCAATAGTGATGTTTTGGTTTGTTTGGGTCAGTTTCGTTGCTGCACCGAAAACCATGCCGGGGTTGCATTTAATGCACCGATTCGGGTCGGAAACGAAACGATGCACAGAATCGTCCAGAAACGAAAGGAACGCCACCCTATCCACTTTTTTCGACCCAATAGTGATTTTTTGGTTCATTTGGGTCAGTTTCGTTACTGCACCGAAAACCATGCCGGGGTTGCTTTTAATGCACCGATTCGGGTCGGAAACGAAACGATGCACGGGATCGGCTACAAACAAAACGAACGCACCCAATTCACTTTTTTGGACCCAATAGTGATGTTTTGGTTCGTTTGGGTCAGTTTCTTACTACACCGAAAACCATACCGGGGTTGCATTTAATGCACCGATTCGGGTTAGAAATGAAACGATGCACGGAATCGGCTACAAACAAAACGAACGCACAGAATTCAATTTTTTGGACCCAATAGTGATGTTTTGGTTCGTTTGGGTCAGTTTCGTTACTGCACCGAAAACCATGCCGGGGTTGTATTTAATGCACCGATTCGGGTCGGAAACGAAACGATGCACGGAATCGTCCAGAAACGAAACGAACGCACCCTATCAACTTTTTTGGACCGAATAGTGATGTTTTGGTTCGTTTGGGTCAGTTTGGTTACTGCACCGAAAACCATGCCGGGGTTGCATTTAATGCACCGATTCGGGTCGGAAACGAAACGATGCAAAGAATCGGCTAGAAACAAAACAAACGCACACAATTCAATTTTTTGGACCCAATAGTGATGTTTTGGTTCGTTTGGGTCAGTTTCGTTACTGCACCAAAAACCATGTCGGGGTTGCATTTAATGCACCGATTCGGGTCGGAAACGAAACGATGCACGGAATCGTCCAGAAACAAAACGAATGCACCCTATCCACTTTTTTGGACCGAATAGTGATGTTTTGGTTCGTTTGGGTCAGTTTGGTTACTGCACCGAAAACCATGCCGGGGTTGCATTTAATGCACCGATTCGGGTCGGAACCGAAACGATGCAAAGAATCGGCTAGAAACGAAACGAATGCACCCAATTCACTTTTTTGGACCCAATAGTGATGTTTTGGTTCGTTTGGGTCAGTTTCGTTACTGCACCGAAAACCATGCTGGGGTTGCATTTAATGCACCGATTCGGGTCGGAAACGAAACGTTGCACGGAATCGTCCAGAAACGAAAGGAACGCACCCTATCCACTTTTTTCGACCCAATAGTGATGTTTTGGTTCGTTTGGGTCAGTTTCATTACTGCACCGAAAACCATGTCGGGGTTGCATTTAATGCACCGATTCGGGTCGGAAACGAAACGATGCACGGAATTATCCAGAAACGAAACGAACGCACCCTATCCACATTTTTGGTCCCAATAGTGATGTTTTGGTTCGTTTGGGTCAGTTTCGTTACTCCACCGAAAACCATGCCGGGGTTGCATATAATGCACCGAGTCGGGTCGGAAACGAAACGGTGCACGGGATCGGCTAGAAACGAAACGAACGCACCCAATTCACTTTTTTGGACCCAATAATGATGTTTTGGTTCGTTTGGGTCAGTTTCGTTACTACACCGAAAACCATGCCGGGGTTGCATTTAATGCACCGATTCGGGTCAGAAATGAAACGATCCACGGAATCATCCAGAAACAAAACGAACGCACCCTATCCACTTTTTTGGACCGAATAGTGATGTTTTGGTTCGATTGGGTCAGTTTGGTTACTGCACCGAAAACCATGCCGGGGTTGCATTTAATGCACCGATTCGGGTCGGAAACGAAATGATGCAAAGAATCGGCTAGAAACGAAACGAATGCACCCAATTCACTTTTTGGACCCAATAGTGATGTTTTGGTTCGTTTGGGTCAGTTTCGTTACTGCACCGAAAACCATGCCGGGGTTGCATTTAATGCACCGATTCGGGTCGGAAATGAAACGATGCACGGAATCATCCAGAAACGAAAGGAACGCACCCTATCCACTTTTTTGGACCGAATAGTGATGTTTTGTTTCGTTTGGGTCAGTTTCGTTACTGCACCAAAAACCATGCCGGGGTTGCATTTAAAGCACCGATTCGGGTCGAAAACGAAACGATGCATAGAATCGGCTAGAAACGAAACGAATGCACCCAATTCACTTTTTTGGAACCAATAGTGATGTTTTGGTTTGTTTGGGTCAGTTTCGTTGCTGCACCGAAAACCATGCCGGGGTTGCATTTAATGCACCGATTCGGGTCGGAAACGAAACGATGCACAGAATCGTCCAGAAACGAAAGGAACGCCACCCTATCCACTTTTTTCGACCCAATAGTGATTTTTTGGTTCATTTGGGTCAGTTTCGTTACTGCACCGAAAACCATGCCGGGGTTGCTTTTAATGCACCGATTCGGGTCGGAAACGAAACGATGCACGGGATCGGCTACAAACAAAACGAACGCACCCAATTCACTTTTTTGGACCCAATAGTGATGTTTTGGTTCGTTTGGGTCAGTTTCTTACTACACCGAAAACCATACCGGGGTTGCATTTAATGCACCGATTCGGGTTAGAAATGAAACGATGCACGGAATCGGCTACAAACAAAACGAACGCACAGAATTCAATTTTTTGGACCCAATAGTGATGTTTTGGTTCGTTTGGGTCAGTTTCGTTACTGCACCGAAAACCATGCCGGGGTTGTATTTAATGCACCGATTCGGGTCGGAAACGAAACGATGCACGGAATCGTCCAGAAACGAAACGAACGCACCCTATCAACTTTTTTGGACCGAATAGTGATGTTTTGGTTCGTTTGGGTCAGTTTGGCTACTGCACCGAAAACCATGCCGGGGTTGCATTTAATGCACCGATTCGGGTCGGAAACGAAACGATGCAAAGAATCGGCTAGAAACAAAACAAACGCACACAATTCAATTTTTTGGACCCAATAGTGATGTTTTGGTTCGTTTGGGTCAGTTTCGTTACTGCACCAAAAACCATGTCGGGGTTGCATTTAATGCACCGATTCGGGTCGGAAACGAAACGATGCACGGAATCGTCCAGAAACAAAACGAATGCACCCTATCCACTTTTTTGGACCGAATAGTGATGTTTTGGTTCGTTTGGGTCAGTTTGGTTACTGCACCGAAAACCATGCCGGGGTTGCATTTAATGCACCGATTCGGGTCGGAACCGAAACGATGCAAAGAATCGGCTAGAAACGAAACGAATGCACCCAATTCACTTTTTTGGACCCAATAGTGATGTTTTGGTTCGTTTGGGTCAGTTTCGTTACTGCACCGAAAACCATGCTGGGGTTGCATTTAATGCACCGATTCGGGTCGGAAACGAAACGTTGCACGGAATCGTCCAGAAACGAAAGGAACGCACCCTATCCACTTTTTTCGACCGAATAGTGATGTTTTGGTTCGTTTGGGTCAGTTTCATTACCGCACCGAAAACCATGTCGGGGTTGCATTTAATGCACCGATTCGGGTCGGAAACGAAACGATGCACGGAATTATCCAGAAACGAAACGAACGCACCCTATCCACATTTTTGGTCCCAATAGTGATGTTTTGGTTCGTTTGGGTCAGTTTCGTTACTCCACCGAAAACCATGCCGGGGTTGCATATAATGCACCGAGTCGGGTCGGAAACGAAACGGTGCACGGGATCGGCTAGAAACGAAACGAACGCACCCAATTCACTTTTTTGGACCCAATAATGATGTTTTGGTTCGTTTGGGTCAGTTTCGTTACTACACCGAAAACCATGCCGGGGTTGCATTTAATGCACCGATTCGGGTCAGAAATGAAACGATCCACGGAATCATCCAGAAACAAAACGAACGCACCCTATCCACTTTTTTGGACCGAATAGTGATGTTTTGGTTCGATTGGGTCAGTTTGGTTACTGCACCGAAAACCATGCCGGGGTTGCATTTAATGCACCGATTCGGGTCGGAAACGAAATGATGCAAAGAATCGGCTAGAAACGAAACGAATGCACCCAATTCACTTTTTGGACCCAATAGTGATGTTTTGGTTCGTTTGGGTCAGTTTCGTTACTGCACCGAAAACCATGCCGGGGTTGCATTTAATGCACCGATTCGGGTCAGAAACGAAACGATGCACGGAATCATCCAGAAACAATACGAACGCACCCTATCCACTTTTTTGGACCGAATAGTGATGTTTTGGTTCGTTTGGGTCAGTTTGGTTACTGCACCGAAAACCATGCCGGGGCTGCATTTAATGCACCGATTCGGGTCGGAAACGAAACTATGCAAAGAATCGGCTAGAAACGAAACGAATGCACCCAATTCACTTTTTTCGACCCAATAGTGATGTTTTGGTTCGTTTGGGTCAGTTTCGTTACTGCACCGAAAACCATGCCGGGGTTGCATTTAATGCACCGATTCGGGTCAGAAACGAAACGATGCACGGAATCATCCAGAAACAAAACGAACGCACCCTATCAACTTTTTTGGACCGAATAGTGATGTTTTGTTTCGTTTGGGTCAGTTTGGTTACTGCACCGAAAACCATGCCGGGGTTGCATTTAATGCACCGATTCGGGTCGGAAACGAAACGCTGCAAAGAATCGGCTAGAAACGAAACGAATGCACCCAATTCACTTTTTTGGACCCAATAGTGATGTTTTGGTTCGTTTGGGTCAGTTTCGTTACTGCACCAAAAACCATGTCGGGGTTGCATTTAATGCACCGATTCGGGTCGGAAACGAAATGATGTACGGAATCATCCAGAAATAAAACGAACTCACCCTATCCACTTTTTTGGACCGAATAGTGATGTTTTGGTTCGTTTGGGTCAGTTTGGTTACTGCACCGAAAACCATGTCGGGGTTGCATTTAATGCACCTATTCGGGTCGAAAACGAAACGATGCAAAGAATCGGCTAGAAACGAAACGAATGCACCCAATTCACTTTTTGGACCCAATAGTGATGTTTTGGTTCGTTTGGGTCAGTTTCGTTACTGCACCGAAAACGATGCCGGGTTTGCATTTAATGCACCGATTCGGGTCGGAAACGAAACGATGCATGGAATCATCCAGAAACAAAACGAACGCACCCAATCCACTTTTTTGGACCGAATAGTGATGTTTTGGTTCGTTTGGGTCAGTTTCGTTACTGCACCAAAAACCATGCCGGGGTTGCATTTAAAGCACCGATTCGGGTCGAAAACGAAACAATGCAAAGAATCAGCTAGAAACGAAACGAATGCACCCAATTCACTTTTTTGGAACCAATAGTGATGTTTTGGTTTGTTTGGGTCAGTTTCGTTGCTGCACCGAAAACCATGCCGGGGTTGCATTTAATGCACCGATTCGGGTCGGAAACGAAACGATGCACGGAATCGTCCAGAAACGAAAGGAACGCCACCCTATCCACTTTTTTCGACCCAATAGTGATTTTTTGGTTCATTTCGGTCAGTTTCGTTACTGCACCGAAAACCATGCCGGGGTTGCTTTTAATGCACCGATTCGGGTCGGAAACGAAACGATGCACGGGATCGGCTACAAACAAAACGAACGCACCCAATTCACTTTTTTGGACCCAATAGTGATGTTTTGGTTCGTTTGGGTCAGTTTCTTACTACACCGAAAACCATACCGGGGTTGCATTTAATGCACCGATTCGGGTTAGAAATGAAACGATGCACGGAATCATCCAGAAACGAAACGAACGCACCCAATTCACTTTTTTGGACCCAATAGTGATGTTTTGGTTCGTTTGGGTCAGTTTCGTTACTGCACCGAAAACCATGCCGGGGTTGCATTTAATGCACCGATTCGGGTCGAAAACGAAACGATGCACGGAATCATCCAGAAACAAAACGAACGCACCCTATCCACTTTTTTGGACCGAATAGTGATGTTTTGGTTCGTTTGGGTCAGTTTGGTTACTGCACCGAAAACCATGCCGGGGTTGCATTTAATGCACCGATTCGGGTCGGAAATGAAACGATGCACGGAATCATCAAGAAACGAAAGGAACGCACCCTATCCACTTTTTTCGACCCAATAGTGATGTTTTGGTTCGTTTGGGTCAGTTTCGTTACTGCACCTAAAACCATGCCGGGGTTGCATTTAATGCATCGATTCGGGTCGGAAACGAAACGATGCACGAAATCATCCAGAAACAAAACGAACGCACCCTATCCACTTTTTTGGACCGAATAGTGATGTTTTGGTTCGTTTGGGTCAGTTTCGTTACTGCTCCAAAAACCATGCCGGGGTTGCATTTAATGCACCGATTCGGGTCGGAAACGAAACGATGCAAAGAATCGGCTAGAAACGAAACGAACGCACCCAATTCACTTTTTTGGACCCAATAGTGTTCTTTTGGTTCGTTTGGGTCAGTTTCTTACTACACCGAAAACCATACCGGGGTTGCATTTAATGCACCGATTCGGGTTATAAATGAAACGATGTACGGAATCGGCTACAAACAAAACGAACGCACATAATTCAATTTTTTGGACCCAATAGTGATGTTTTGGTTCGTTTGGGTCAGTTTCGTTACTGCACCGAAAACCATGCCGGGGTTGCATTTAATGCACCGATTCGGGTCGGAAACGAAACGATGCAAAGAATCGGCTAGAAACGAAACGAATGCACCCAATTCACTTTTTTGGACCCAATAGTGATGATTTGGTTCGTTTGGGTCAGTTTCGTTACTGCACCGAAAACCATGCCGGGGTTGCATTTAATGCACCGATTCGGGTCAGAAACGAAACGATACACGGAATCATCCAGAAACAAAACGAACGCACCCTATCCACTTTTTTGGACCGAATAGTGATGTTTTGGTTCGTTTGGGTCAGTTTGGTTACTGCACCGAAAACCATGCCGGGGTTGCATTTAATGCACCGATTCGGGTCGGAAATGAAACGATGCACGGAATCATCCAGAAACGAAAGGAACGCACCCTGTCCACTTTTTTGGACCCAATAGTGATGTTTTGGTTCGTTTGGGTCAGTTTGGTTACTGCACCGAAAACCATGCCGGGGTTGCATATAACGCACCGATTCGGGTCGGAACCGAAACGGTGCACGGGATCGGCAAGAAACGAAACGAACGCACCCAATTCACTTTTTTGGACCCAATAGTGATGTTTTGGTTCGTTTGGGTCAGTTTCGTTACTACACTGAAAACCATGCCGGGGTTACATTTAATGCACTGATTCGGGTCAGAAATGAAACGATCCACGGAATCGGCTACAAATAAAACGAACGCACAGAATTCAATTTTTTGGACCCAATAGTGATGTTTTGGTTCATTTGGGTCAGTTTCGTTACTGCACCTAAAACCGTGCCGGGGTTGCATTTAATGCACCGATTCAGGTCGGAAACGAAACGATGCAAAGAATCGGCTAGAAACGAAACGAATGCACCCAATTCACTTTTTTGGACCCAATAGTGATGATTTGGTTCGTTTGGGTCAGTTTTGTTACTGCACCGAAAACCATGCCGGGGTTGCATTTAATGCACCGATTCGGGTCAGAAACGAAACGATGCACGGAATCATCCAGAAACAAAACGAACGCACCCTATCCACTTTTTTGGACCGAATAGTGATGTTTTGGTTCGTTTGGGTCAGTTTCGTTACTGCACCGAAAACCATGTCGGGGTTGCATTTAATGCACCGATTCGGGTCGGAAACGAAACGATGCAAAGAATCGGCTAGAAACGAAACGAATGCACCCAATTCACTTTTTTGGACCCAATAGTGATGTTTTGGTTCGTTTGGGTCAGTTTCGTTGCTGCACCGAAAACCATGCCGGGTTGCATTTAATGACCGATTCGGGTCGGAAACGAAACGATGCACGGAATCGTCCAGAAACGAAAGGAACACACCCTATCCACTTATTTTGACCCAATAGTGATGTTTTGGTTCGTTTGGGTCAGTTTCGTTACTGCACCGAAAACCATGCCGGGGTTGCTTTTAATGCACCGATTCGGGTCGGAAACGAAACGATGCACGGGATCGGCTACAAACAAAACGAACGCACCCAATTCACTTTTTTGGACCCAATAGTGATGTTTTGGTTCGTTTGGGTCAGTTTCTTACTACACCGAAAACCATACCGGGGTTGCATTTAATGCACCGATTCGGGTTAGAAATGAAACGATGCACGGAATCGGCTACAAACAAAACGAACGCACAGAATTCAATTTTTTGGACCCAATAGTGATGTTTTGGTTCATTTGGGTCAGTTTCGTTACTGCACCGAAAACCATGCCGGGGTTGTATTTAATGCACCGATTCGGGTCGGAAACGAAACGATGCACGGAATCATCCAGAAACGAAACGAACGCACCCAATTCACTTTTTTGGACCCAATAGTGATGTTTTGGTTCGTTTGGGTCAGTTTCGTTACTGCACCGAAAACCATGCCGGGGTTGCATTTAATGCACCGATTCGGGTCGAAAACGAAACGATGCACGGAATCATCCAGAAACAAAACGAACGCACCCTATCCACTTTTTTGGACCGAATAGTGATGTTTTGGTTCGTTTGGGTCAGTTTGGTTACTGCACCGAAAACCATGCCGGGGTTGCATTTAATGCACCGATTCGGGTCGGAAATGAAACGATGCACGGAATCATCCAGAAACGAAAGGAACGCACCCTATCCACTTTTTTCGACCCAATAGTGATGTTTTGGTTCGTTTGGGTCAGTTTCGTTACTGCACCTAAAACCATGCCGGGGTTGCATTTAATGCATCGATTCGGGTCGGAAACGAAACGATGCAAAGAATCGGCTAGAAACGAAACGAATGCACCCAATTCACTTTTTTGGACCCAATAGTGATGATTTGGTTCGTTTGGGTCAGTTTCGTTACTGCACCGAAAACCATGCCGGGGTTGCATTTAATGCACCGATTCGGGTCAGAAACGAAACGATACACGGAATCATCCAGAAACAAAACGAACGCACCCTATCCACTTTTTTGGACCGAATAGTGATGTTTTGGTTCGTTTGGGTCAGTTTGGTTACTGCACCGAAAACCATGCCGGGGTTGCATTTAATGCACCGATTCGGGTCGGAAATGAAACGATGCACGGAATCATCCAGAAACGAAAGGAACGCACCCTGTCCACTTTTTTGGACCCAATAGTGATGTTTTGGTTCGTTTGGGTCAGTTTGGTTACTGCACCGAAAACCATGCCGGGGTTGCATATAACGCACCGATTCGGGTCGGAACCGAAACGGTGCACGGGATCGGCAAGAAACGAAACGAACGCACCCAATTCACTTTTTTGGACCCAATAGTGATGTTTTGGTTCGTTTGGGTCAGTTTCGTTACTACACTGAAAACCATGCCGGGGTTACATTTAATGCACTGATTCGGGTCAGAAATGAAACGATCCACGGAATCGGCTACAAATAAAACGAACGCACAGAATTCAATTTTTTGGACCCAATAGTGATGTTTTGGTTCATTTGGGTCAGTTTCGTTACTGCACCTAAAACCGTGCCGGGGTTGCATTTAATGCACCGATTCAGGTCGGAAACGAAACGATGCAAAGAATCGGCTAGAAACGAAACGAATGCACCCAATTCACTTTTTTGGACCCAATAGTGATGATTTGGTTCGTTTGGGTCAGTTTTGTTACTGCACCGAAAACCATGCCGGGGTTGCATTTAATGCACCGATTCGGGTCAGAAACGAAACGATGCACGGAATCATCCAGAAACAAAACGAACGCACCCTATCCACTTTTTTGGACCGAATAGTGATGTTTTGGTTCGTTTGGGTCAGTTTCGTTACTGCACCGAAAACCATGTCGGGGTTGCATTTAATGCACCGATTCGGGTCGGAAACGAAACGATGCAAAGAATCGGCTAGAAACGAAACGAATGCACCCAATTCACTTTTTTGGACCCAATAGTGATGTTTTGGTTCGTTTGGGTCAGTTTCGTTGCTGCACCGAAAACCATGCCGGGTTGCATTTAATGACCGATTCGGGTCGGAAACGAAACGATGCACGGAATCGTCCAGAAACGAAAGGAACGCACCCTATCCACTTATTTTGACCCAATAGTGATGTTTTGGTTCGTTTGGGTCAGTTTCGTTACTGCACCGAAAACCATGCCGGGGTTGCTTTTAATGCACCGATTCGGGTCGGAAACGAAACGATGCACGGGATCGGCTACAAACAAAACGAACGCACCCAATTCACTTTTTTGGACCCAATAGTGATGTTTTGGTTCGTTTGGGTCAGTTTCTTACTACACCGAAAACCATACCGGGGTTGCATTTAATGCACCGATTCGGGTTAGAAATGAAACGATGCACGGAATCGGCTACAAACAAAACGAACGCACAGAATTCAATTTTTTGGACCCAATAGTGATGTTTTGGTTCATTTGGGTCAGTTTCGTTACTGCACCGAAAACCATGCCGGGGTTGTATTTAATGCACCGATTCGGGTCGGAAACGAAACGATGCACGGAATCATCCAGAAACGAAACGAACGCACCCAATTCACTTTTTTGGACCCAATAGTGATGTTTTGGTTCGTTTGGGTCAGTTTCGTTACTGCACCGAAAACCATGCCGGGGTTGCATTTAATGCACCGATTCGGGTCGAAAACGAAACGATGCACGGAATCATCCAGAAACAAAACGAACGCACCCTATCCACTTTTTTGGACCGAATAGTGATGTTTTGGTTCGTTTGGGTCAGTTTGGTTACTGCACCGAAAACCATGCCGGGGTTGCATTTAATGCACCGATTCGGGTCGGAAATGAAACGATGCACGGAATCATCCAGAAACGAAAGGAACGCACCCTATCCACTTTTTTCGACCCAATAGTGATGTTTTGGTTCGTTTGGGTCAGTTTCGTTACTGCACCTAAAACCATGCCGGGGTTGCATTTAATGCATCGATTCGGGTCGGAAACGAAACGATGCAAAGAATCGGCTAGAAACGAAACGAATGCACCCAATTCACTTTTTTGGACCCAATTGTGATGTTTTGGTTCGTTTGGGTTAGTTTCGTTACTGCACCGAAAACCATGCCGGGGTTGCATTTAATGCACCGATTCGGGTCGGAAATGAAACGATGCACGGAATCGTCCAGAAACGAAAGGAACGCACCCTATCCACTTTTTTCGACCCAATAGTGATGTTTTGGTTCGTTTGGGTCAGTTTCATTACTGCACCGAAAACCATGCCGGGGTTGCTTTTAATGCACCGATTCGGGTCGGAAACGAAACGATGCACGGGATCGGCTACAAACAAAACGAACGCACTCAATTCACTTTTTTGGACCCAATAGTGATGTTTTGGTTCGTTTGGGTCAGTTTCTTACTACACCGAAAACCATACCGGGGTTGCATTTAATGCACCGATTCGGGTTAGAAATGAAACGATGCACGGAATCGGCTACAAACAAAACGAACGCACATAATTCAATTTTTTGGACCCAATAGTGATGTTTTGGTTCGTTTGGGTCAGTTTCGTTACTGCACCGAAAACCATGCCGGGGTTGCATTTAATGCACCGATTCGGGTCGGAAACGAAACGATGCACGGAATCGTCCTGAAACGAAACGAACGCACCCAATTCACTTTTTTGGACCCAATAGTGATGTTTTGGTTCGTTTGGGTCAGTTTCGTTACTGCACCGAAAACCATGCCGGGGTTGCATTTAATGCACCGATTCGGGTCGGAATCGAAACGATGCACGGAATCATCCAGAAACAAAACGAACGCACCCTATCCACTTTTTTGGACCGAATAGTGATGTTTTGGTTCGTTTGGGTCAGTTTGGTTACTGCACCGAAAACCATGCCGGGGTTGCATTTAATGCACCGATTCGGGTCTGAAATAATTCGGGATAGAAATGAAACGATCCACGGAATCGGCTACAAACAAAACGAACGCACATAATTCAATTTTTTGGACCCAATAGTGATGTTTTGGTTCGTTTGGGTCAGTTTGGTTACTGCACCGAAAACCATGCCGGGGTTGCATTTAATGCACCGATTCGGGTCGGAAACGAAACGATGCAAAAAATCGGCTAGAAACGAAACGAATGCACCAAATTCACTTTTTTGGACCCAATAGTGATGTTTTGGTTCGTTTGGGTCAGTTTCGTTACTGCCCCGAAAACCATGCCGGGGTTGCATTTAATGCACCGATTCGGGTCGGAAACGAAACGATGCACGGAATCATCCAAAAACGAAAGGAACACACCCTATCCACATTTTTGGACCCAATAGTGATGTTTTGGTTCGTTTGGGTCAGTTTGGTTACTGCACCGAAAACCATGCCGGGGTTGCATTTAATGCACCGTTTCGGGTCGGAAACGAAACGATGCACGGGATCGGCTACAAACAAAACGAACGCACCCAATTCACTTTTTTGGACCCAATAGTGATGTTTTGGTTCGTTTGGATCAGTTTCTTACTACACCGAAAACCATACCGGGGTTGCATTTAATGCACCGATTCGGGTTAGAAATGAAACGATGCACGGAATCGGCTACAAACAAAACGAATGCACATAATTCAATTTTTTGGACCCAATAGTGATGTTTTGGTTCGTTTGGGTCAGTTTCGTTACTGCACCGAAAACCATGCCGGGGTTGCATTTAATGCACCGATTCGGGTCGGAAACGAAACGATGCACGGAATCATCCAGAAACGAAAGGAACGCACCCTATCCACTTTTTTCGACCCAATAGTGATGTTTTGGTTCGTTTGGGTCAGTTTCGTTACTGCACCGAAAACCATGCCGGGGTTGCATTTAATGCACCGATTCGGGTCGGAAACGAAACGATGCACGGAATCATCCAGAAACGAAAGGAACACACCCTATCCACATTTTCGGACCCAATAGTGATGTTTTGGTTCGTTTGGGTCAGTTTGGTTACTGCACCGAAAACCATGCCGGGGTTGCATTTAATGCACCGTTTCGGGTCGGAAACGAAACGATGCACGGGATCGGCTACAAACAAAACGAACGCACCCAATTCACTTTTTTGGACCCAATAGTGATGTTTTGGTTCGTTTGGGTCAGTTTCGTTGCTGCACCGAAAACCATGCCGGGGTTGCATTTAATGACCGATTCGGGTCGGAAACGAAACGATGCACGGAATCGTCCAGAAACGAAAGGAACGCACCCTATCCACTTATTTTGACCCAATAGTGATGTTTTGGTTCGTTTGGGTCAGTTTCGTTACTGCACCGAAAACCATGCCGGGGTTGCTTTTAATGCACCGATTCGGGTCGGAAACGAAACGATGCACGGGATCGGCTACAAACAAAACGAACGCACCCAATTCACTTTTTTGGACCCAATAGTGATGTTTTGGTTCGTTTGGGTCAGTTTCTTACTACACCGAAAACCATACCGGGGTTGCATTTAATGCACCGATTCGGGTTAGAAATGAAACGATGCACGGAATCGGCTACAAACAAAACGAACGCACAGAATTCAATTTTTTGGACCCAATAGTGATGTTTTGGTTCATTTGGGTCAGTTTCGTTACTGCACCGAAAACCATGCCGGGGTTGTATTTAATGCACCGATTCGGGTCGGAAACGAAACGATGCACGGAATCGTCCAGAAACGAAACGAACGCACCCAATTCACTTTTTTGGACCCAATAGTGATGTTTTGGTTCGTTTGGGTCAGTTTCGTTACTGCACCGAAAACCATGCCGGGGTTGCATTTAATGCACCGATTCGGGTCGGAAACGAAACGATGCACGGAATCATCCAGAAACAAAACGAACGCACCCTATCCACTTTTTTGGACCGAATAGTGATGTTTTGGTTCGTTTGGGTCAGTTTGGTTACTGCACCGAAAACCATGCCGGGGTTGCATTTAATGCACCGATTCGGGTCGGAAATGAAACGATGCACGGAATCATCCAGAAACGAAAGGAACGCACCCTATCCACTTTTTTCGACCCAATAGTGATGTTTTGGTTCGTTTGGGTCAGTTTCGTTACTGCACCTAAAACCATGCCGGGGTTGCATTTAATGCATCAATTCGGGTCGGAAACGAAACGATGCAAAGAATCGGCTAGAAACGAAACGAATGCACCCAATTCAGTTTTTTGGACCCAATAGTGATGTTTTGGTTCGTTTGGGTTAGTTTCGTTACTGCACCGAAAACCATGCCGGGGTTGCATTTAATGCACCGATTCGGGTCGGAAATGAAACGATGCACGGAATCGTCCAGAAACGAAAGGAACGCACCCTATCCACTTTTTTCGACCCAATAGTGATGTTTTGGTTCGTTTGGGTCAGTTTCATTACTGCACCGAAAACCATGCCGGGGTTGCTTTTAATGCACCGATTCGGGTCGGAAACGAAACGATGCACGGGATCGGCTACAAACAAAACAAACGCACTCAATTCACTTTTTTGGACCCAATAGTGATGTTTTGGTTCGTTTGGGTCAGTTTCTTACTACACCGAAAACCATACCGGGGTTGCATTTAATGCACCGATTCGGGTTAGAAATGAAACGATGCACGGAATCGGCTACAAACAAAACGAACGAACATAATTCAATTTTTTGGACCCAATAGTGATGTTTTGGTTCGTTTGGGTCAGTTTCGTTACTGCACCGAAAACCATGCCGGGGTTGCATTTAATGCACCGATTCGGGTCGGAAACGAAACGATGCACGGAATCGTCCTGAAACGAAACGAACGCACCCAATTCACTTTTTTGGACCCAATAGTGATGTTTTGGTTCGTTTGGGTCAGTTTCGTTACTGCACCGAAAACCATGCCGGGGTTGCATTTAATGCACCGATTCGGGTCGGAAACGAAACGATGCACGGAATCATCCAGAAACAAAACGAACGCACCCTATCCACGTTTTTGGACCGAATAGTGATGTTTTGGTTCGTTTGGGTCAGTTTGGTTACTGCACCGAAAACCATGCCGGGGTTGCATTTAATGCACCGATTCGGGTCGGAAATGATTCGGGATAGAAATGAAACGATCCACGGAATCGGCTACAAACAAAACGAACGCACATAATTCAATTTTTTGGACCCAATAGTGATGTTTTGGTTCGTTTGGGTCAGTTTGGTTACTGCACCGAAAACCATGCCGGGGGTGCATTTAATGCACCGATTCGGGTCGGAAACGAAACGATGCAAAAAATCGGCTAGAAACGAAACGAATGCACCAAATTCACTTTTTTGGACCCAATAGTGATGTTTTGGTTCGTTTGGGTCAGTTTCGTTACTGCACCGAAAACCATGCCGGGGTTGCATTTAATGCACCGATTCGGGTCGGAAACGAAACGATGCACGGAATCATCCAGAAACGAAAGGAACACACCCTATCCACATTTTTGGACCCAATAGTGATGTTTTGGTTCGTTTGGGTCAGTTTGGTTACTGCACCGAAAACCATGCCGGGGTTGCATTTAATGCACCGTTTTGGGTCGGAAACGAAACGATGCACGGGATCGGCTACAAACAAAACGAACGCACCCAATTCACTTTTTTGGACCCAATAGTGATGTTTTGGTTCGTTTGGATCAGTTTCTTACTACACCGAAAACCATACCGGGGTTGCATTTAATGCACCGATTCGGGTTAGAAATGAAACGATGCACGGAATCGGCTACAAACAAAACGAACGCACATAATTCAATTTTTTGGACCCAATAGTGATGTTTTGGTTCGTTTGGGTCAGTTTCGTTACTGCACCGAAAACCATGCCGGGGTTGCATTTAATGCACCGATTCGAGTCGGAAACGAAACGATGCACGGGATCGGCTACAAACAAAACGAACGCACCCAATTCACTTTTTTGGACTCAATAGTGATGTTTTGGTTCGTTTGGATCAGTTTCTTACTACACCGAAAACCATACCGGGGTTGCATTTAATGCACCGATTCGGGTTAGAAATGAAACGATGCACGGAATCGGCTACAAACAAAACGAATGCACATAATTCAATTTTTTGGACCCAATAGTGATGTTTTGGTTCGTTTGGGTCAGTTTCGTTACTGCACCGAAAACCATGCCGGGGTTGCATTTAATGCACCGATTCGGGTCGGAAACGAAACGATGCACGGAATCATCCAGAAACGAAAGGAACGCACCCTATCCACTTTTTTCGACCCAATAGTGATGTTTTGGTTCGTTTGGGTCAGTTTCGTTACTGCACCGAAAACCATGCCGGGGTTGCATTTAATGCACCGATTCAGGTCGGAAACGAAACGATGCACGGAATCATCCAGAAACGAAAGGAACACACCCTATCCACATTTTCGGACCCAATAGTGATGTTTTGGTTCGTTTGGGTCAGTTTGGTTACTGCACCGAAAACCATGCCGGGGTTGCATTTAATGCACCGTTTCGGGTCGGAAACGAAACGATGCACGGGATCGGCTACAAACAAAACGAACGCACCCAATTCACTTTTTTGGACCCAATAGTGATGTTTTGGTTCGTTTGGATCAGTTTCTTACTACACCGAAAACCATACGGGGGTTGCATTTAATGCACCGATTCAGGTTAGAAATGAAACGATCCACGGAATCGGCTACAAACAAAACGAACGCACCCAATTCACTTTTTTGGACCCAATAGTGATGTTTTGGTTCGTTTGGGTCAGTTTCGTTGCTGCACCGAAAACCATGCCGGGGTTGCATTTAATGACCGATTCGAGTCGGAAACGAAACGATGCACGGGATCGGCTACAAACAAAACGAACGCACCCAATTCACTTTTTTGGACCCAATAGTGATGTTTTGGTTCGTTTGGGTCAGTTTCTTACTACACCGAAAACCATACCGGGGTTGCATTTAATGCACCGATTCGGGTTAGAAATGAAACGATGCACGGAATCGGCTACAAACAAAACGAACGCACAGAATTCAATTTTTTGGACCCAATAGTGATGTTTTGGTTCATTTGGGTCAGTTTCGTTACTGCACCGAAAACCATGCCGGGGTTGTATTTAATGCACCGATTCGGGTCGGAAACGAAACGATGCACGGAATCGTCCAGAAACGAAACGAACGCACCCAATTCACTTTTTTGGACCCAATAGTGATGTTTTGGTTCGTTTGGGTCAGTTTCGTTACTGCACCGAAAACCATGCCGGGGTTGCATTTAATGCACCGATTCGGGTCGGAAACGAAACGATGCACGGAATCATCCAGAAACAAAACGAACGCACCCTATCCACTTTTTTGGACCGAATAGTGATGTTTTGGTTCGTTTGGGTCAGTTTGGTTACTGCACCGAAAACCATGCCGGGGTTGCAGTTAATGCACCGATTCGGGTCGGAAATGAAACGATGCACGGAATCATCCAGAAACGAAAGGAACGCACCCTATCCACTTTTTTCGACCCAATAGTGATGTTTTGGTTCGTTTGGGTCAGTTTCGTTACTGCACCTAAAACCATGCCGGGGTTGCATTTAATGCATCGATTCGGGTCGGAAACGAAACGATGCAAAGAATCGGCTAGAAACGAAACGAATGCACCCAATTCACTTTTTTGGACCCAATAGTGATGTTTTGGTTCGTTTGGGTTAGTTTCGTTACTGCACCGAAAACCATGCCGGGGTTGCATTTAATGCACCGATTCGGGTCGGAAATGAAACGATGCACGGAATCGTCCAGAATCGAAAGGAACGCACCCTATCCACTTTTTTCGACCCAATAGTGATGTTTTGGTTCGTTTGGGTCAGTTTCATTACTGCACCGAAAACCATGCCGGGGTTGCTTTTAATGCACCGATTCGGGTCGGAAACGAAACGATGCACGGGATTGGCTACAAACAAAACGAACGCACTCAATTCACTTTTTTGGACCCAATAGTGATGTTTTGGTTCGTTTGGGTCAGTTTCTTACTACACCGAAAACCATACCGGGGTTGCATTTAATGCACCGATTCGGGTTAGAAATGAAACGATGCACGGAATCGGCTACAAACAAAACGAACGAACATAATTCAATTTTTTGGACCCAATAGTGATGTTTTGGTTCGTTTGGGTCAGTTTCGTTACTGCACCGAAAACCATGCCGGGGTTGCATTTAATGCACCGATTCGGGTCGGAAACGAAACGATGCACGGAATCGTCCTGAAACGAAACGAACGCACCCAATTCACTTTTTTGGACCCAATAGTGATGTTTTGGTTCGTTTGGGTCAGTTTCGTTACTGCACCGAAAACCATGCCGGGGTTGCATTTAATGCACCGATTCGGGTCGGAAACGAAACGATGCACGGAATCATCCAGAAACAAAACGAACGCACCCTATCCACGTTTTTGGACCGAATAGTGATGTTTTGGTTCGTTTGGGTCAGTTTGGTTACTGCACCGAAAACCATGCCGGGGTTGCATTTAATGCACCGATTCGGGTCGGAAATGATTCGGGATAGAAATGAAACGATCCACGGAATCGGCTACAAACAAAACGAACGCACATAATTCAATTTTTTGGACCCAATAGTGATGTTTTGGTTCGTTTGGGTCAGTTTGGTTACTGCACCGAAAACCATGCCGGGGGTGCATTTAATGCACCGATTCGGGTCGGAAACGAAACGATGCAAAAAATTGGCTAGAAACGAAACGAATGCACCAAATTCACTTTTTTGGACCCAATAGTGATGTTTTGGTTCGTTTGGGTCAGTTTCGTTACTGCACCGAAAACCATGCCGGGGTTGCATTTAATGCACCGATTCGGGTCGGAAACGAAACGATGCACGGAATCATCCAGAAACGAAAGGAACACACCCTATCCACATTTTTGGACCCAATAGTGATGTTTTGGTTCGTTTGGGTCAGTTTCGTTACTGCACCGAAAACCATGCCGGGGTTGCATTTAATGCACCGTTTCGGGTCGGAAACGAAACGATGCACGGGATCGGCTACAAACAAAACGAACGCACCCAATTCACTTTTTTGGACCCAATAGTGATGTTTTGGTTCGTTTGGATCAGTTTCTTACTACACCGAAAACCATACCGGGGTTGCATTTAATGCACCGATTCAGGTTAGAAATGAAACGATGCACGGAATCGGCTACAAACAAAACGAATGCACATAATTCAATTTTTTGGACCCAATAGTGATGTTTTGGTTCGTTTGGGTCAGTTTCGTTACTGCACCGAAAACCATGCCGGGGTTGCATTTAATGCACCGATTCGGGTCGGAAACGAAACGATGCACGGAATCATCCAGAAACGAAAGGAACGCACCCTATCCACTTTTTTCGACCCAATAGTGATGTTTTGGTTCGTTTGGGTCAGTTTCGTTACTGCACCGAAAACCATGCCGGGGTTGCATTTAATGCACCGATTCGGGTCGGAAACGAAACGATGCACGGAATCATCCAGAAACGAAAGGAACACACCCTATCCACATTTTCGGACCCAATAGTGATGTTTTGGTTCGTTTGGGTCAGTTTGGTTACTGCACCGAAAACCATGCCGGGGTTGCATTTAATGCACCGTTTCGGGTCGGAAACGAAACGATGCACGGGATCGGCTACAAACAAAACGAACGCACCCAATTCACTTTTTTGGACCCAATAGTGATGTTTTGGTTCGTTTGGATCAGTTTGGTTACTGCACCGAAAACCATGCCGGGGTTGCATTTAATGCACCGATTCGGGTCGGAAACGAAACGATGCAAAAAATCGGCTAGAAACGAAACGAATGCACCAAATTCACTTTTTTGGACCCAATAGTGATGTTTTGGTTCGTTTGGGTCAGTGTCGTTACTGCACCGAAAACCATGCCGGGGTTGCATTTAATGCACCGATTCGGGTCGGAAACGAAACGATGCACGGAATCGTCCAGAAACGAAAGGAACGCACCCTATCCACTTTTTTGACCCAATAGTGATGTTTTGGTTCGTTTGGGTCAGTTTCGTTACTGCACCGAAAACCATGCCGGGGTTGCATTTAATGCACCGATTCGGGTCGCAAACGAAACGATGCACGGAATCATCCAGAAACCAAAGGAACGCACCCTATCCACATTTTTGGACCCAATAGTGATGTTTTGGTTCGTTTGGGTCAGTTTGGTTACTGCACCAAAAACCATGCCGGGGTTGCATTTAATGCACCGTTTCGGGTCGGAAACGAAACGATGCACGGGATCGCTACAAACAAAACGAACGCAGCCAATTCACTTTTTTGGACCCAATAGTGATGTTTTGGTTCGTTTGGGTCAGTTTCTTACTACACCGAAAACCATACCGGGGTTGCATTTAATGCACCGATTCAGGTTAGAAATGAAACGATGCACGAAATCGGCTACAAACAAAACGAACGCACATAATTCAATTTTTTGGACCCAATAGTGATGCTTTGGTTCGTTTGGGTCAGTTTCGTTACTACACCGAAAACCATGCCGGGGTTGCATTTAATGCACCGATTCGGGTCAGAAATGAAAAGATCCACGGAATCGGCTACAAACAAAACGAACGCACATAATTCAATTTTTTGGACCCAATAGTGATGTTTTGGTTCGTTTGGGTCAGTTTCGTTACTGCACCAAAAACAATGCCGGGGTTGCATTTAATGCACCGATTCGGGTCGGAAACGAAACGATGCACGGAATCATCCAGAAACGAAAGGAACGCACCCTATCCACTTTTTTCGACCAAATAGTGATGTTTTGGTTCGTTTGGGTCAGTTTCGTTACTGCACCGAAAACCATGCCGGGGTTGCATTTAATGCACCGATTCGGGTCGGAAACGAAACGATGCACGGAATCGTCCAGAAACGAAAGGAACGCACCCTATCCACTTATTTTGACCCAATAGTGATGTTTTGGTTCGTTTGGGTCAGTTTCGTTACTGCACCGAAAACCATGCCGGGGTTGCATATAATGCACCGATTCGGGTCGGAAACGAAACGGTGCACGGGATCGGCTAGAAAAGAAAGGAACGCACCCTATCCACTTTTTTCGACCCAATAGTGATGTTTTGGTTCGTTTGGGTCAGTTTCGTTACTGCATCGAAAACCATGCTGGGGTTGCATTTAATGCACCGATTCGGGTCGGAAACGAAACGATGCACAGAATCATCCAGAAACGAAACGAACGCACCCTATCCACATTTTTGGACCCAATAGTGATGTTTTGGTTCGTTTGGGTCAGTTTGGTTACTGCACCGAAAACCATGCTGGGGTTGCATATAATGCACCGATTCGGGTCGGAAACGAAACGGTGCACGGGATCGGCTAGAAACGAAATGAACGCACCCAATTCACTTTTTTGGACCCAATAGTGATGTTTTGGTTCGTTTGGGTCAGTTTCGTTACTACACCGAAAACCATGCCGGGGTTGCATTTAATGCACCGATTCGGGTCAGAAATGAAACGATCCACGGAATCGGCTACAAACAAAACGAACGCACATAATTCAATTTTTTGGACCCAATAGTGATGTTTTGGTTCGTTTGGGTCAGTTTCGTTACTGCACCAAAAATAATGTCGGGGTTGCATTTAATGCACCGATTCGGGTCGGAAACGAAACGATGCACGGAATCATCCGGAAACAAAACGAACGCACCCTATCCACTTTTTTGGAACAAAAAGTGATGTTTTGGTTCGTTTGGGTCAGTTTGGTTACTGCACCGAAAACCATGCCGGGGTTGCATTTAATGCACCGATTCGGGTCGGAAACGAAACGATGCAAACAATCGGCTAGAAACGAAACGAACGCACCCAATTCACTTTTTTGGACCCAATAGTGATGTTTTGGTTCGTTTGGGTCAGTTTCTTACTACACCGAAAACCATACCGGGGTTGCATTTGATGCACCGATTCGGGTCAGAAACGAAACGATGCACGGAATCATCCAGAAACAAAACGAACGCACCCTATCCACTTTTTTTGGACCGAATAGTGATGTTTTGGTTCATTTGGGTCAGTTTGGTTACTGCACCGAAAACCATGCCGGGGTTGCATTTAATGCACCGATTCGGGTCGGAAACGAAACGATGCAAAGAATCGGCTAGAAACGAAACGAATGCACCCAATTCACTTTTTTGGACCCAATAGTGATGTTTTGGTTCGTTTGGGTCAGTTTTGTTACTGCACCGAAAACCATGCCGGGGTTGCATTTAATGCACCGATTCGGGTCGGAAACGAAACGATGCACGGAATCGTTCAGAAACGAAAGGAACGCACCCTATCCACTTATTTTGACCCAATAGTGATGTTTTGGTTCGTTTGGGTCAGTTTCGTTACTGCACCGAAAACCATGCCGGGGTTGCATATAATGCACCGATTCGGGTCGGAAACGAAACGGTGCACGGGATCGGCTAGAAAAGAAAGGAACGCACCCTATCCACTTTTTTCGACCCAATAGTGATGTTTTGGTTCGTTTGGGTCAGTTTCGTTACTGCATCGAAAACCATGCTGGGGTTGCATTTAATGCACCGATTCGGGTCGGAAACGAAACGATGCACGGAATCATCCAGAAACGAAACGAACGCACCCTATCCACATTTTTGGACCCAATAGTGATGTTTTGGTTCGTTTGGGTCAGTTTGGTTACTGCACCGAAAACCATGCCGGGGTTGCATATAATGCACCGATTCGGGTCGGAAACGAAACGGTGCACGGGATCGGCTAGAAACGAAATGAACGCACCCAATTCACTTTTTTGGACCCAATAGTGATGTTTTGGTTCGTTTGGGTCAGTTTCGTTACTACACCGAAAACCATGCCGGGGTTGCATTTAATGCACCGATTCGGGTCAGAAATGAAACGATCCACGGAATCGGCTACAAACAAAACGAACGCACATAATTCAATTTTTTGGACCCAATAGTGATGTTTTGGTTCGTTTGGGTCAGTTTCGTTACTGCACCAAAAACAATGTCGGGGTTGCATTTAATGCACCGATTCGGGTCGGAAACGAAACGATGCACGGAATCATCCGGAAACAAAACGAACGCACCCTATCCACTTTTTTGGAACAAATAGTGATGTTTTGGTTCGTTTGGGTCAGTTTGGTTACTGCACCGAAAACCATGCCGGGGTTGCATTTAATGCACCGATTCGGGTCGGAAACGAAACGATGCAAACAATCGGCTAGAAACGAAACGAACGCACCCAATTCACTTTTTTGGACCCAATAGTGATGTTTTGGTTCGTTTGGGTCAGTTTCTTACTACACCGAAAACCATACCGGGGTTGCATTTGATGCACCGATTCGGGTCAGAAATGAAACGATGCACGGAATCATCCAGAAACAAAACGAACGCACCCTATCCACTTTTTTTGGACCGAATAGTGATGTTTTGGTTCATTTGGGTCAGTTTGGTTACTGCACCGAAAACCATGCCGGGGTTGCATTTAATGCACCGATTCGGGTCGGAAACGAAACGATGCAAAGAATCGGCTAGAAACGAAACGAATGCACCCAATTCACTTTTTTGGACCCAATAGTGATGTTTTGGTTCGTTTGGGTCAGTTTTGTTACTGCACCGAAAACCATGCCGGGGTTGCATTTAATGCACCGATTCGGGTCGGAAACGAAACGATGCACGGAATCGTTCAGAAACGAAAGGAACGCACCCTATCCACTTTTTTGGACCCAATAGTGATGTTTTGGTTCGTTTGGGCCAGTTTCGTTACTGCACCGAAAACCATGCCGGGGTTGCATTTAATGCACCGATTCGGGTCGGAAACGAAACGATGCACGGAATCGTCCAGAAACGAAAGGAACGCACCCGATCCACTTTTTTCGACCCAATAGTGATGTTTTGGTTCGTTTGGGTCAGTTTCGTTACTGCACCGAAAACCATGCCGGGGTTGCATTTAATGCACCGATTCGGGTCGGAAACGAAACGATGCACGGGATCGGCTACAAACAATAGGAACGCACCCTATCCACTTTTTTGGACCCAATAGTGATGTTTTGGTTCGTTTGGGTCAGTTTCTTACTACACCGAAAACCATGCCGGGGTTGCATTTAATGCACCGATTCGGGTCGGAAACGAAACGATGCAAAGAATAGGCTAGAAACAAAACGAATGCACCCAATTCACTTTTTTGGACCCCATAGTGATGTTTTGGTTCGTTTGGGTCTGTTTCGTTACTGCACCAAAAACCATGCTGGGGTTGCATTTAATGCACCGATTCGGGTCGGAAACGAAACGATGCACGGAATCATCCAGAAACGAAACGAACGCACCCTATCCACTTTATTGGACCAAATAGTGATGTTTTGGTTCGTTTGGGTCAGTTTCGTTACTGCACCGAAAACCATGCCGGGGTTGCATTTAATGCACCGATTCGGGTCGGGAACGAAACGATGCACGGGATCGGCTACAAACAAAACGAATGCACCCAATTCACTTTTTTGGACCCAATAGTGATGTTTTGGTTCGTTTGGGTCAGTTTCTTACTACACCGAAAACCATACCGGGGTTGCATTTGATGCACCGATTCGGGTTAGAAACGAAACGATGCACGGAATCATCCAGAAACAAAACGAACGCACCCTATCCACTTTTTTGGACCGAATAGTGATGTTTTGGTTCATTTGGGTCAGTTTGGTTACTGCACCGAAAACCATGCCGGGGTTGCATTTAATGCACCGATTCGGGTCGGAAACGAAACAATGCAAAGAATCGGCTAGAAACGAAACGAATGCACCCAATTCACTTTTTTGGACTCAATAGTGATGTTTTGGTTCGTTTGGGTCAGTTTCGCTACTGCACCGAAAACCATGCCGGGGTTGCATTTAATGCACCGATTCGGGTCGGAAACGAAACGATGCACGGAATCGTCCAGAAACGAAAGGAACGCACCCTATCCACTTTTTTGGACCCAATAGTGATGTTTTGGTTCGTTTGGGTCAGTTTTGTTACTGCACCGAAAACCATGCCGGGGTTGCATTTAATGCACCGATTTGGGTCGGAAACGAAACGATGCAAAGAATCGGCTAGAAACGAAACGAATGCACCCAATTCACTTTTTTGGACCCCATAGTAATGTTTTGGTTGGTTTGGGTCAGTTTCGTTACTGCACCGAAAACCATGCCGGGGTTGCATTTAATGCACCGATTCGGGTCGGAAACGAAACGATTCACGGAATCGTCCAGAAACGAAAGGAACACACCCTATCCACTTTTTTTGACCCAATAGTGATGTTTTGGTTCGTTTGGGTCAGTTTGGTTACTGCACCGAAAACCATGCCGGGGTTGCATTTAATGCACCGATTCGGGTCGGAAACGAAACGATGCAAACAATCGGCTAGAAACGAAACGAACGCACCCAATTAACTTTTTTGGACCCAATAGTGATGTTTTGGTTCGTTTGGGTCAGTTTCTTACTACACCGAAAACCATACCGGGGTTGCATTTGATGCACCGATTCGGGTCAGAAACGAAACGATGCACGGAATCATCCAGAAACAAAACGAACGCACCCTATCCACTTTTTTTGGACCGAATAGTGATGTTTTGGTTCATTTGGGTCAGTTTGGTTACTGCACCGAAAACCATGCCGGGGTTGCATTTAATGCACCGATTCGGGTCGGAAACGAAACGATGCAAAGAATCGGCAAGAAACGAAACGAATGCACCCAATTCACTTTTTTGGACCCAATAGTGATGTTTTGGTTCGTTTGGGTCAGTTTTGTTACTGCACCGAAAACCATGCCGGGGTTGCATTTAATGCACCGATTCGGGTCGGAAACGAAACGATGCACGGAATCGTTCAGAAACGAAAGGAACGCACCCTATCCACTTATTTTGACCCAATACTGATGTTTTGGTTCGTTTGGGTCAGTTTCGTTACTGCACCGAAAACCATGCCGGGGTTGCATATAATGCACCGATTCGGGTCGGAAACGAAACGGTGCACGGGATCGGCTAGAAAAGAAAGGAACGCACCCTATCCACTTTTTTCGACCCAATAGTGATGTTTTGGTTCGTTTGGGTCAGTTTCGTTACTGCATCGAAAACCATGCTGGGGTTGCATTTAATGCACCGATTCGGGTCGGAAACGAAACGATGCACGGAATCATCCAGAAACGAAACGAACGCACCCTATCCACATTTTTGGACCCAATAGTGATGTTTTGGTTCGTTTGGGTCAGTTTGGTTACTGCACCGAAAACCATGCCGGGGTTGCATATAATGCACCGATTCGGGTCGGAAACGAAACGGTGCACGGGATCGGCTAGAAACGAAATGAACGCACCCAATTCACTTTTTTGGACCCAATAGTGATGTTTTGGTTCGTTTGGGTCAGTTTCGTTACTACACCGAAAACCATGCCGGGGTTGCATTTAATGCACCGATTCGGGTCAGAAATGAAACGATCCACGGAATCGGCTACAAACAAAACGAACGCACATAATTCAATTTTTTGGACCCAATAGTGATGTTTTGGTTCGTTTGGGTCAGTTTCGTTACTGCACCAAAAACAATGTCGGGGTTGCATTTAATGCACCGATTCGGGTCGGAAACGAAACGATGCACGGAATCATCCGGAAACAAAACGAACGCACCCTATCCACTTTTTTGGACCCAATAGTGATGTTTTGGTTCGTTTGGGTCAGTTTCTTACTACACCGAAAACCATACCGGGGTTGCATTTGATGCACCGATTCGGGTTAGAAACGAAACGATCCACGGAATCGGCTACAAACAAAACGAACGCACATAATTCAATTTTTTGGACCCAATAGTGATGTTTTGGTTCGTTTGGGTCAGTTTCGTTACTACACCAAAAACAATGTCGGGGTTGCATTTAATGCACCGATTCGGGTCAGAAACGAAACGATGCACGGAATCATCCGGAAACAAAACGAACGCACCCTATCCACTTTTTTGGAACAAATAGTGATGTTTTGGTTCGTTTGGGTCAGTTTGGTTACTGCACCGAAAACCATGCCGGGGTTGCATTTAATGCACCGATTCGGGTCGGAAACGAAACGATGCAAACAATCGGCTAGAAACGAAACGAACGCACCCAATTCACTTTTTTGGACCCAATAGTGATGTTTTGGTTCGTTTGGGTCAGTTTCTTACTACACCGAAAACCATACCGGGGTTGCATTTGATGCACCGATTCGGGTCAGAAATGAAACGATGCACGGAATCATCCAGAAACAAAACGAACGCACCCTATCCACTTTTTTTGGACCGAATAGTGATGTTTTGGTTCATTTGGGTCAGTTTGGTTACTGCACCGAAAACCATGCCGGGGTTGCATTTAATGCACCGATTCGGGTCGGAAACGAAACGATGCAAAGAATCGGCTAGAAACGAAACGAATGCACCCAATTCACTTTTTTGGACCCAATAGTGATGTTTTGGTTCGTTTGGGTCAGTTTTGTTACTGCACCGAAAACCATGCCGGGGTTGCATTTAATGCACCGATTCGGGTCGGAAACGAAACGATGCACGGAATCGTTCAGAAACGAAAGGAACGCACCCTATCCACTTTTTTGGACCCAATAGTGATGTTTTGGTTCGTTTGGGCCAGTTTCGTTACTGCACCGAAAACCATGCCGGGGTTGCATTTAATGCACCGATTCGGGTCGGAAACGAAACGATGCACGGAATCGTCCAGAAACGAAAGGAACGCACCCGATCCACTTTTTTCGACCCAATAGTGATGTTTTGGTTCGTTTGGGTCAGTTTCGTTACTGCACCGAAAACCATGCCGGGGTTGCATTTAATGCACCGATTCGGGTCGGAAACGAAACGATGCACGGGATCGGCTACAAACAATACGAACGCACCCTATCCACTTTTTTGGACCCAATAGTGATGTTTTGGTTCGTTTGGGTCAGTTTCTTACTACACCGAAAACCATGCCGGGGTTGCATTTAATGCACCGATTCGGGTCGGAAACGAAACGATGCAAAGAATAGGCTAGAAACAAAACGAATGCACCCAATTCACTTTTTTGGACCCCATAGTGATGTTTTGGTTCGTTTGGGTCTGTTTCGTTACTGCACCGAAAACCATGCTGGGGTTGCATTTAATGCACCGATTCGGGTCGGAAACGAAACGATGCACGGAATCATCCAGAAACGAAACGAACGCACCCTATCCACTTTATTGGACCAAATAGTGATGTTTTGGTTCGTTTGGGTCAGTTTCGTTACTGCACCGAAAACCATGCCGGGGTTGCATTTAATGCACCGATTCGGGTCGGAAACGAAACGATGCACGGGATCGGCTACAAACAAAACGAATGCACCCAATTCACTTTTTTGGACCCAATAGTGATGTTTTGGTTCGTTTGGGTCAGTTTCTTACTACACCGAAAACCATACCGGGGTTGCATTTGATGCACCGATTCGGGTTAGAAACGAAACGATGCACGGAATCATCCAGAAACAAAACGAACGCACCCTATCCACTTTTTTGGACCGAATAGTGATGTTTTGGTTCATTTGGGTCAGTTTGGTTACTGCACCGAAAACCATGCCGGGGTTGCATTTAATGCACCGATTCGGGTCGGAAACGAAACAATGCAAAGAATCGGCTAGAAACGAAACGAATGCACCCAATTCACTTTTTTGGACTCAATAGTGATGTTTTGGTTCGTTTGGGTCAGTTTCGCTACTGCACCGAAAACCATGCCGGGGTTGCATTTAATGCACCGATTCGGGTCGGAAACGAAACGATGCACGGAATCGTCCAGAAACGAAAGGAACGCACCCTATCCACTTTTTTGGACCCAATAGTGATGTTTTGGTTCGTTTGGGTCAGTTTTGTTACTGCACCGAAAACCATGCCGGGGTTGCATTTAATGCACCGATTTGGGTCGGAAACGAAACGATGCAAAGAATCGGCTAGAAACGAAACGAATGCACCCAATTCACTTTTTTGGACCCCATAGTAATGTTTTGGTTGGTTTGGGTCAGTTTCGTTACTGCACCGAAAACCATGCCGGGGTTGCATTTAATGCACCGATTCGGGTCGGAAACGAAACGATTCACGGAATCGTCCAGAAACGAAAGGAACACACCCTATCCACTTTTTTTGACCCAATAGTGATGTTTTGGTTCGTTTGGGTCAGTTTGGTTACTGCACCGAAAACCATGCCGGGGTTGCATTTAATGCACCGATTCGGGTCGGAAACGAAACGATGCAAACAATCGGCTAGAAACGAAACGAACGCACCCAATTAACTTTTTTGGACCCAATAGTGATGTTTTGGTTCGTTTGGGTCAGTTTCTTACTACACCGAAAACCATACCGGGGTTGCATTTGATGCACCGATTCGGGTCAGAAACGAAACGATGCACGGAATCATCCAGAAACAAAACGAACGCACCCTATCCACTTTTTTTGGACCGAATAGTGATGTTTTGGTTCATTTGGGTCAGTTTGGTTACTGCACCGAAAACCATGCCGGGGTTGCATTTAATGCACCGATTCGGGTCGGAAACGAAACGATGCAAAGAATCGGCAAGAAACGAAACGAATGCACCCAATTCACTTTTTTGGACCCAATAGTGATGTTTTGGTTCGTTTGGGTCAGTTTTGTTACTGCACCGAAAACCATGCCGGGGTTGCATTTAATGCACCGATTCGGGTCGGAAACGAAACGATGCACGGAATCGTTCAGAAACGAAAGGAACGCACCCTATCCACTTATTTTGACCCAATAGTGATGTTTTGGTTCGTTTGGGTCAGTTTCGTTACTGCACCGAAAACCATGCCGGGGTTGCATATAATGCACCGATTCGGGTCGGAAACGAAACGGTGCACGGGATCGGCTAGAAAAGAAAGGAACGCACCCTATCCACTTTTTTCGACCCAATAGTGATGTTTTGGTTCGTTTGGGTCAGTTTCGTTACTGCATCGAAAACCATGCTGGGGTTGCATTTAATGCACCGATTCGGGTCGGAAACGAAACGATGCACGGAATCATCCAGAAACGAAACGAACGCGCCCTATCCACATTTTTGGACCCAATAGTGATGTTTTGGTTCGTTTGGGTCAGTTTGGTTACTGCACCGAAAACCATGCCGGGGTTGCATATAATGCACCGATTCGGGTCGGAAACGAAACGGTGCACGGGATCGGCTAGAAACGAAATGAACGCACCCAATTCACTTTTTTGGACCCAATAGTGATGTTTTGGTTCGTTTGGGTCAGTTTCGTTACTACACCGAAAACCATGCCGGGGTTGCATTTAATGCACCGATTCGGGTCAGAAATGAAACGATCCACGGAATCGGCTACAAACAAAACGAACGCACATAATTCAATTTTTTGGACCCAATAGTGATGTTTTGGTTCGTTTGGGTCAGTTTCGTTACTGCACCAAAAACAATGTCGGGGTTGCATTTAATGCACCGATTCGGGTCGGAAACGAAACGATGCACGGAATCATCCGGAAACAAAACGAACGCACCCTATCCACTTTTTTGGACCCAATAGTGATGTTTTGGTTCGTTTGGGTCAGTTTCTTACTACACCGAAAACCATGCCGGGGTTGCATTTAATGCACCGATTCGGGTCGGAAACGAAACGATGCAAAGAATAGGCTAGAAACAAAACGAATGCACCCAATTCACTTTTTTGGACCCCATAGTGATGTTTTGGTTCGTTTGGGTCAGTTTCGTTACTGCACCGAAAACCATGCTGGGGTTGCATTTAATGCACCGATTCGGGTCGGAAACGAAACGATGCACGGAATCATCCAGAAACGAAACGAACGCACCCTATCCACTTTTTTGGACCAAATAGTGATGTTTTGGTTCGTTTGGGTCAGTTTCGTTACTGCACCGAAAACCATGCCGGGGTTGCATTTAATGCACCGATTCGGGTCGGAAATGAAACGATGCACGGGATCGGCTACAAACAAAACGAATGCACCCAATTCACTTTTTTGGACCCAATAGTGATGTTTTGGTTCGTTTGGGTCAGTTTCTTACTACACCGAAAACCATACCGGGGTTGCATTTGATGCACCGATTCGGGTTAGAAACGAAACGATGCACGGAATCATCCAGAAACAAAACGAACGCACCCTATCCACTTTTTTGGACCGAATAGTGATGTTTTGGTTCATTTGGGTCAGTTTGGTTACTGCACCGAAAACCATGCCGGGGTTGCATTTAATGCACCGATTCGGGTCGGAAACGAAACAATGCAAAGAATCGGCTAGAAACGAAACGAATGCACCCAATTCACTTTTTTGGACTCAATAGTGATGTTTTGGTTCGTTTGGGTCAGTTTCGCTACTGCACCGAAAACCATGCCGGGGTTGCATTTAATGCACCGATTCGGGTCGGAAACGAAACGATGCACGGAATCGTCCAGAAACGAAAGGAACGCACCCTATCCACTTTTTTGGACCCAATAGTGATGTTTTGGTTCGTTTGGGTCAGTTTTGTTACTGCACCGAAAACCATGCCGGGGTTGCATTTAATGCACCGATTTGGGTCGGAAACGAAACGATGCAAAGAATCGGCTAGAAACGAAACGAATGCACCCAATTCACTTTTTTGGACCCCATAGTAATGTTTTGGTTGGTTTGGGTCAGTTTCGTTACTGCACCGAAAACCATGCCGGGGTTGCATTTAATGCACCGATTCGGGTCGGAAACGAAACGATTCACGGAATCGTCCAGAAACGAAAGGAACACACCCTATCCACTTTTTTTGACCCAATAGTGATGTTTTGGTTCGTTTGGGTCAGTTTGGTTACTGCACCGAAAACCATGCCGGGGTTGCATTTAATGCACCGATTCGGGTCGGAAACGAAACGATGCAAACAATCGGCTAGAAACGAAACGAACGCACCCAATTAACTTTTTTGGACCCAATAGTGATGTTTTGGTTCGTTTGGGTCAGTTTCTTACTACACCGAAAACCATACCGGGGTTGCATTTGATGCACCGATTCGGGTCAGAAACGAAACGATGCACGGAATCATCCAGAAACAAAACGAACGCACCCTATCCACTTTTTTGGACCGAATAGTGATGTTTTGGTTCATTTGGGTCAGTTTGGTTACTGCACCGAAAACCATGCCGGGGTTGCATTTAATGCACCGATTCGGGTCGGAAACGAAACAATGCAAAGAATCGGCTAGAAACGAAACGAATGCACCCAATTCACTTTTTTGGACTCAATAGTGATGTTTTGGTTCGTTTGGGTCAGTTTCGCTACTGCACCGAAAACCATGCCGGGGTTGCATTTAATGCACCGATTCGGGTCGGAAACGAAACGATGCACGGAATCATCCAGAAACGAAACGAACGCACCCTATCCACTTTTTTGGACCAAATAGTGATGTTTTGGTTCGTTTGGGTCAGTTTCGTTACTGCACCGAAAACCATGCCGGGGTTGCATTTAATGCACCGATTCGGGTCGGAAATGAAACGATGCACGGGATCGGCTACAAACAAAACGAATGCACCCAATTCACTTTTTTGGACCCAATAGTGATGTTTTGGTTCGTTTGGGTCAGTTTCTTACTACACCGAAAACCATACCGGGGTTGCATTTGATGCACCGATTCGGGTTAGAAACGAAACGATGCACGGAATCATCCAGAAACAAAACGAACGCACCCTATCCACTTTTTTGGACCGAATAGTGATGTTTTGGTTCATTTGGGTCAGTTTGGTTACTGCACCGAAAACCATGCCGGGGTTGCATTTAATGCACCGATTCGGGTCGGAAACGAAACAATGCAAAGAATCGGCTAGAAACGAAACGAATGCACCCAATTCACTTTTTTGGACTCAATAGTGATGTTTTGGTTCGTTTGGGTCAGTTTCGCTACTGCACCGAAAACCATGCCGGGGTTGCATTTAATGCACCGATTCGGGTCGGAAACGAAACGATGCACGGAATCGTCCAGAAACGAAAGGAACGCACCCTATCCACTTTTTTGGACCCAATAGTGATGTTTTGGTTCGTTTGGGTCAGTTTTGTTACTGCACCGAAAACCATGCCGGGGTTGCATTTAATGCACCGATTTGGGTCGGAAACGAAACGATGCAAAGAATCGGCTAGAAACGAAACGAATGCACCCAATTCACTTTTTTGGACCCCATAGTAATGTTTTGGTTGGTTTGGGTCAGTTTCGTTACTGCACCGAAAACCATGCCGGGGTTGCATTTAATGCACCGATTCGGGTCGGAAACGAAACGATTCACGGAATCGTCCAGAAACGAAAGGAACACACCCTATCCACTTTTTTTGACCCAATAGTGATGTTTTGGTTCGTTTGGGTCAGTTTGGTTACTGCACCGAAAACCATGCCGGGGTTGCATTTAATGCACCGATTCGGGTCGGAAACGAAACGATGCAAACAATCGGCTAGAAACGAAACGAACGCACCCAATTAACTTTTTTGGACCCAATAGTGATGTTTTGGTTCGTTTGGGTCAGTTTCTTACTACACCGAAAACCATACCGGGGTTGCATTTGATGCACCGATTCGGGTCAGAAACGAAACGATGCACGGAATCATCCAGAAACAAAACGAACGCACCCTATCCACTTTTTTTGGACCGAATAGTGATGTTTTGGTTCATTTGGGTCAGTTTGGTTACTGCACCGAAAACCATGCCGGGGTTGCATTTAATGCACCGATTCGGGTCGGAAACGAAACGATGCAAAGAATCGGCTAGAAACGAAACGAATGCACCCAATTCACTTTTTTGGACCCAATAGTGATGTTTTGGTTCGTTTGGGTCAGTTTTGTTACTGCACCGAAAACCATGCCGGGGTTGCATTTAATGCACCGATTCGGGTCGGAAACGAAACGATGCACGGAATCGTTCAGAAACGAAAGGAACGCACCCTATCCACTTATTTTGACCCAATAGTGATGTTTTGGTTCGTTTGGGTCAGTTTCGTTACTGCACCGAAAACCATGCCGGGGTTGCATATAATGCACCGATTCGGGTCGGAAACGAAACGGTGCACGGGATCGGCTAGAAAAGAAAGGAACGCACCCTATCCACTTTTTTCGACCCAATAGTGATGTTTTGGTTCGTTTGGGTCAGTTTCGTTACTGCATCGAAAACCATGTTGGGGTTGCATTTAATGCACCGATTCGGGTCGGAAACGAAACGATGCACGGAATCATCCAGAAACGAAACGAACGCACCCTATCCACATTTTTGGACCCAATAGTGATGTTTTGGTTCGTTTGGGTCAGTTTGGTTACTGCACCGAAAACCATGCCGGGGTTGCATATAATGCACCGATTCGGGTCGGAAACGAAACGGTGCACGGGATCGGCTAGAAACGAAATGAACGCACCCAATTCACTTTTTTGGACCCAATAGTGATGTTTTGGTTCGTTTGGGTCAGTTTCGTTACTACACCGAAAACCATGCCGGGGTTGCATTTAATGCACCGATTCGGGTCAGAAATGAAACGATCCACGGAATCGGCTACAAACAAAACGAACGCACATAATTCAATTTTTTGGACCCAATAGTGATGTTTTGGTTCGTTTGGGTCAGTTTCGTTACTGCACCAAAAACAATGTCGGGGTTGCATTTAATGCACCGATTCGGGTCGGAAACGAAACGATGCACGGGATCATCCGGAAACAAAACGAACGCACCCTATCCACTTTTTTGGAACAAATAGTGATGTTTTGGTTCGTTTGGGTCAGTTTGGTTACTGCACCGAAAACCATGCCGGGGTTGCATTTAATGCACCGATTCGGGTCGGAAACGAAACGATGCAAACAATCGGCTAGAAACGAAACGAACGCACCCAATTCACTTTTTTGGACCCAATAGTGATGTTTTGGTTCGTTTGGGTCAGTTTCTTACTACACCGAAAACCATACCGGGGTTGCATTTGATGCACCGATTCGGGTCAGAAACGAAACGATGCACGGAATCATCCAGAAACAAAACGAACGCACCCTATCCACTTTTTTGGAACAAATAGTGATGTTTTGGTTCATTTGGGTCAGTTTGGTTACTGCACCGAAAACCATGCCGGGGTTGCATTTAATGCACCGATTTGGGTCGGAAACGAAACGATGCAAAGAATCGGCTAGAAACGAAACGAATGCACCCAATTCACTTTTTTGGACCCAATAGTGATGTTTTGGTTCGTTTGGGTCAGTTTTGTTACTGCACCGAAAACCATGCCGGGGTTGCATTTAATGCACCGATTCGGGTCGGAAACGAAACGATGCACGGAATCGTTCAGAAACGAAAGGAACGCACCCTATCCACTTTTTTGGACCCAATAGTGATGTTTTGGTTCGTTTGGGTCAGTTTCGTTACTGCACCGAAAACCATGCCGGGGTTGCATTTAATGCACCGATTCGGGTCGGAAACGAAACGATGCACGGAATCGTCCAGAAACGAAAGGAACGCACCCTATCCACTTTTTTCGACCCAATAGTGATGTTTTGGTTCGTTTGGGTCAGTTTCGTTACTGCACCGAAAACCATGCCGGGGTTGCATTTAATGCACCGATTCGGGTCGGAAACGAAACGATGCACGGGATCGGCTACAAACAAAACGAACGCACATAATTCAATTTTTTGGACCCAATAGTGATGTTTTGGTTCGTTTGGGTCAGTTTCGTTACTGCACCAAAAACAATGTCGGGGTTGCATTTAATGCACCGATTCGGGTCGGAAACGAAACGATGCACGGGATCATCCGGAAACAAAACGAACGCACCCTATCCACTTTTTTGGAACAAATAGTGATGTTTTGGTTCGTTTGGGTCAGTTTGGTTACTGCACCGAAAACCATGCTGGGGTTGCATTTAATGCACCGATTCGGGTCGGAAACGAAACGATGCAAACAATCGGCTAGAAACGAAACGAACGCACCCAATTCACTTTTTTGGACCCAATAGTGATGTTTTGGTTCGTTTGGGTCAGTTTCTTACTACACCGAAAACCATACCGGGGTTGCATTTGATGCACCGATTCGGGTCAGAAACGAAACGATGCACGGAATCATCCAGAAACAAAACGAACGCACCCTATCCACTTTTTTGGAACAAATAGTGATGTTTTGGTTCATTTGGGTCAGTTTGGTTACTGCACCGAAAACCATGCCGGGGTTGCATTTAATGCACCGATTTGGGTCGGAAACGAAACGATGCAAAGAATCGGCTAGAAACGAAACGAATGCACCCAATTCACTTTTTTGGACCCAATAGTGATGTTTTGGTTCGTTTGGGTCAGTTTCGTTACTGCACCGAAAACCATGCCGGGGTTGCATTTAATGCACCGATTCGGGTCGGAAACGAAACGATGCACGGAATCGTCCAGAAACGAAAGGAACGCACCCTATCCACTTTTTTCGACCCAATAGTGATGTTTTGGTTCGTTTGGGTCAGTTTGGTTACTGCACCGAAAACCATGCCGGGGTTGCATATAATGCACCGATTCGGGTCGGAAACGAAACGGTGCACGGGATCGGCTAGAAACGAAATGAACGCACCCAATTCACTTTTTTGGACCCAATAGTGATGTTTTGGTTCGTTTGGGTCAGTTTCGTTACTACACCGAAAACCATGCCGGGGTTGCATTTAATGCACCGATTCGGGTCAGAAATGAAACGATCCACGGAATCGGCTACAAACAAAACGAACGCACATAATTCAATTTTTTGGACCCAATAGTGATGTTTTGGTTCGTTTGGGTCAGTTTCGTTACTGCACCAAAAACAATGTCGGGGTTGCATTTAATGCACCGATTCGGGTCGGAAACGAAACGATGCACGGGATCATCCGGAAACAAAACGAACGCACCCTATCCACTTTTTTGGAACAAATAGTGATGTTTTGGTTCGTTTGGGTCAGTTTGGTTACTGCACCGAAAACCATGCCGGGGTTGCATTTAATGCACCGATTCGGGTCGGAAACGAAACGATGCAAACAATCGGCTAGAAACGAAACGAACGCACCCAATTCACTTTTTTGGACCCAATAGTGATGTTTTGGTTCGTTTGGGTCAGTTTCTTACTACACCGAAAACCATACCGGGGTTGCATTTGATGCACCGATTCGGGTCAGAAACGAAACGATGCACGGAATCATCCAGAAACAAAACGAACGCACCCTATCCACTTTTTTGGAACAAATAGTGATGTTTTGGTTCATTTGGGTCAGTTTGGTTACTGCACCGAAAACCATGCCGGGGTTGCATTTAATGCACCGATTTGGGTCGGAAACGAAACGATGCAAAGAATCGGCTAGAAACGAAACGAATGCACCCAATTCACTTTTTTGGACCCAATAGTGATGTTTTGGTTCGTTTGGGTCAGTTTTGTTACTGCACCGAAAACCATGCCGGGGTTGCATTTAATGCACCGATTCGGGTCGGAAACGAAACGATGCACGGAATCGTTCAGAAACGAAAGGAACGCACCCTATCCACTTTTTTGGACCCAATAGTGATGTTTTGGTTCGTTTGGGTCAGTTTCGTTACTGCACCGAAAACCATGCCGGGGTTGCATTTAATGCACCGATTCGGGTCGGAAACGAAACGATGCACGGAATCGTCCAGAAACGAAAGGAACGCACCCTATCCACTTTTTTCGACCCAATAGTGATGTTTTGGTTCGTTTGGGTCAGTTTCGTTACTGCACCGAAAACCATGCCGGGGTTGCATTTAATGCACCGATTCGGGTCGGAAACGAAACGATGCACGGGATCGGCTACAAACAAAACGAACGCACCCTATCCACTTTTTTGGACCCAATAGTGATGTTTTGGTTCGTTTGGGTCAGTTTCTTACTACACCGAAAACCATGCCGGGGTTGCATTTAATGCACCGATTCGGGTCGGAAACGAAACGACGCAAAGAATAGGCTAGAAACAAAACGAATGCACCCAATTCACTTTTTTGGACCCCATAGTGATGTTTTGGTTCGTTTGGGTCAGTTTCGTTACTGCACCGAAAACCATGCTGGGGTTGCATTTAATGCACCGATTCGGGTCGGAAACGAAACGATGCACGGAATCATCCAGAAACGAAACGAACGCACCCTATCCACTTTTTTGGACCAAATAGTGATGTTTTGGTTCGTTTGGGTCAGTTTCGTTACTGCACCGAAAACCATGCCGGGGTTGCATTTAATGCACCGATTCGGGTCGGAAACGAAACGATGCACGGGATCGGCTACAAACAAAACGAATGCACCCAATTCACTTTTTTGGACCCAATAGTGATGTTTTGGTTCGTTTGGGTCAGTTTCTTACTACACCGAAAACCATACCGGGGTTGCATTTGATGCACCGATTCGGGTTAGAAACGAAACGATGCACGGAATCATCCAGAAACAAAACGAACGCACCCTATCCACTTTTTTGGACCGAATAGTGATGTTTTGGTTCATTTGGGTCAGTTTGGTTACTGCACCGAAAACCATGCCGGGGTTGCATTTAATGCACCGATTCGGGTCGGAAACGAAACAATGCAAAGAATCGGCTAGAAACGAAACGAATGCACCCAATTCACTTTTTTGGACTCAATAGTGATGTTTTGGTTCGTTTGGGTCAGTTTCGCTACTGCACCGAAAACCATGCCGGGGTTGCATTTAATGCACCGATTCGGGTCGGAAACGAAACGATGCACGGAATCGTCCAGAAACGAAAGGAACGCACCCTATCCACTTTTTTGGACCCAATAGTGATGTTTTGGTTCGTTTGGGTCAGTTTTGTTACTGCACCGAAAACCATGCCGGGGTTGCATTTAATGCACCGATTTGGGTCGGAAACGAAACGATGCAAAGAATCGGCTAGAAACGAAACGAATGCACCCAATTCACTTTTTTGGACCCAATAGTGATGTTTTGGTTCGTTTGGGTCAGTTTCGTTATTGCACCGAAAACCATGCCGGGGTTGCATTTAATGCACCGATTCGGGTCGGAAACGAAACGATGCACGGAATCGTCCAGAAACGAAAGGAACGCACCCTATCCACTTTTTTGGACCCAATAGTGATGTTTTGGTTCGTTTGGGTCAGTTTCGTTACTGCACCGAAAACCATGCCGGGGTTGCATTTAATGCACCGATTCGGGTCGGAAACGAAACGATGCAAAGAATCGGCTAGAAACGAAACGAATGCACCCAATTCACTTTTTTGGACCCCATAGTAATGTTTTGGTTGGTTTGGGTCAGTTTCGTTACTGCACCGAAAACCATGCCGGGGTTGCATTTAATGCACCGATTCGGGTCGGAAACGAAACGATGCAAACAATCGGCTAGAAACGAAACGAACGCACCCAATTCACTTTTTTGGACCCAATAGTGATGTTTTGGTTCGTTTGGGTCAGTTTCTTACTACACCGAAAACCATACCGGGGTTGCATTTGATGCACCGATTCGGGTCAGAAACGAAAGGATGCACGGAATCATCCAGAAACAAAACGAACGCACCCTATCCAATTTTTTTGGACCGAATAGTGATGTTTTGGTTCATTTGGGTCAGTTTGGTTACTGCACCGAAAACCATGCCGGGGTTGCATTTAATGCACCGATTTGGGTCGGAAACGAAACGATGCACGGAATCGTCCAGAAACGAAAGGAACGCACCCTATCCACTTTTTTTGACCCAATAGTGATGTTTTGGTTCGTTTGGGTCAGTTTGGTTACTGCACCGAAAACCATGCCGGGGTTGCATTTAATGCACCGATTCGAGTCGGAAACGAAACGATGCACGGGATCGGCTACAAACAAAACGAACGCACCCAATTCACTTTTTTGGACTCAATAGTGATGTTTTGGTGCGTTTGGGTCAGTTTCTTACTACACCGAAAACCATGCCGGGGTTGCATTTAATGCACCGATTCGGGTCAGAAATGAAACGATCCACGGAATCGGCTACAAACAAAACGAACGCACATAATTCAATTTTTTGGACCCAATAGTGATGTTTTGGTTCGTTTGGGTCAGTTTCGTTACTGCACCAAAAACAATGTCGGGGTTGCATTTAATGCACCGATTCGGGTCGGAAACGAAACGATGCACGGGATCATCCGGAAACAAAACGAACGCACCCTATCCACTTTTTTGGAACAAATAGTGATGTTTTGGTTCGTTTGGGTCAGTTTGGTTACTGCACCGAAAACCATGCCGGGGTTGCATTTAATGCACCGATTCGGGTCGGAAACGAAACGATGCAAACAATCGGCTAGAAACGAAACGAACGCACCCAATTCACTTTTTTGGACCCAATAGTGATGTTTTGGTTCGTTTGGGTCAGTTTCTTACTACACCGAAAACCATACCGGGGTTGCATTTGATGCACCGATTCGGGTCAGAAACGAAACGATGCACGGAATCATCCAGAAACAAAACGAACGCACCCTATCCACTTTTTTGGAACAAATAGTGATGTTTTGGTTCATTTGGGTCAGTTTGGTTACTGCACCGAAAACCATGCCGGGGTTGCATTTAATGCACCGATTTGGGTCGGAAACGAAACGATGCAAAGAATCGGCTAGAAACGAAACGAATGCACCCAATTCACTTTTTTGGACCCAATAGTGATGTTTTGGTTCGTTTGGGTCAGTTTTGTTACTGCACCGAAAACCATGCCGGGGTTGCATTTAATGCACCGATTCGGGTCGGAAACGAAACGATGCACGGAATCGTTCAGAAACGAAAGGAACGCACCCTATCCACTTTTTTGGACCCAATAGTGATGTTTTGGTTCGTTTGGGTCAGTTTCGTTACTGCACCGAAAACCATGCCGGGGTTGCATTTAATGCACCGATTCGGGTCGGAAACGAAACGATGCACGGAATCGTCCAGAAACGAAAGGAACGCACCCTATCCACTTTTTTCGACCCAATAGTGATGTTTTGGTTCGTTTGGGTCAGTTTCGTTACTGCACCGAAAACCATGCCGGGGTTGCATTTAATGCACCGATTCGGGTCGGAAACGAAACGATGCACGGGATCGGCTACAAACAAAACGAACGCACCCTATCCACTTTTTTGGACCCAATAGTGATGTTTTGGTTCGTTTGGGTCAGTTTCTTACTACACCGAAAACCATGCCGGGGTTGCATTTAATGCACCGATTCGGGTCGGAAACGAAACGACGCAAAGAATAGGCTAGAAACAAAACGAATGCACCCAATTCACTTTTTTGGACCCCATAGTGATGTTTTGGTTCGTTTGGGTCAGTTTCGTTACTGCACCGAAAACCATGCTGGGGTTGCATTTAATGCACCGATTCGGGTCGGAAACGAAACGATGCACGGAATCATCCAGAAACGAAACGAACGCACCCTATCCACTTTTTTGGACCAAATAGTGATGTTTTGGTTCGTTTGGGTCAGTTTCGTTACTGCACCGAAAACCATGCCGGGGTTGCATTTAATGCACCGATTCGGGTCGGAAACGAAACGATGCACGGGATCGGCTACAAACAAAACGAATGCACCCAATTCACTTTTTTGGACCCAATAGTGATGTTTTGGTTCGTTTGGGTCAGTTTCTTACTACACCGAAAACCATACCGGGGTTGCATTTGATGCACCGATTCGGGTTAGAAACGAAACGATGCACGGAATCATCCAGAAACAAAACGAACGCACCCTATCCACTTTTTTGGACCGAATAGTGATGTTTTGGTTCATTTGGGTCAGTTTGGTTACTGCACCGAAAACCATGCCGGGGTTGCATTTAATGCACCGATTCGGGTCGGAAACGAAACAATGCAAAGAATCGGCTAGAAACGAAACGAATGCACCCAATTCACTTTTTTGGACTCAATAGTGATGTTTTGGTTCGTTTGGGTCAGTTTCGCTACTGCACCGAAAACCATGCCGGGGTTGCATTTAATGCACCGATTCGGGTCGGAAACGAAACGATGCACGGAATCGTCCAGAAACGAAAGGAACGCACCCTATCCACTTTTTTGGACCCAATAGTGATGTTTTGGTTCGTTTGGGTCAGTTTTGTTACTGCACCAAAAACCATGCCGGGGTTGCATTTAATGCACCGATTTGGGTCGGAAACGAAACGATGCAAAGAATCGGCTAGAAACGAAACGAATGCACCCAATTCACTTTTTTGGACCCAATAGTGATGTTTTGGTTCGTTTGGGTCAGTTTCGTTATTGCACCGAAAACCATGCCGGGGTTGCATTTAATGCACCGATTCGGGTCGGAAACGAAACGATGCACGGAATCGTTCAGAAACGAAAGGAACGCACCCTATCCACTTTTTTGGACCTAATAGTGATGTTTTGGTTCGTTTGGGTCAGTTTCGTTACTGCACCGAAAACCATGCCGGGGTTGCATTTAATGCACCGATTCGGGTCGGAAACGAAACGATGCACGGAATCGTCCAGAAACGAAAGGAACGCACCCTATCCACTTTTTTCGACCCAATAGTGATGTTTTGGTTCGTTTGGGTCAGTTTCGTTACTGCACCGAAAACCATGCCGGGGTTGCATTTAATGCACCGATTCGGGTCGGAAACGAAACGATGCACGGGATCGGCTACAAACAAAACGAACGCACCCTATCCACTTTTTTGGACCCAATAGTGATGTTTTGGTTCGTTTGGGTCAGTTTCTTACTACACCGAAAACCATGCCGGGGTTGCATTTAATGCACCGATTCGGGTCGGAAACGAAACGATGCAAAGAATAGGCTAGAAACAAAACGAATGCACCCAATTCACTTTTTTGGACCCCATAGTGATGTTTTGGTTCGTTTGGGTCAGTTTCGTTACTGCACCGAAAACCATGCTGGGGTTGCATTTAATGCACCGATTCGGGTCGGAAACGAAACGATGCACGGAATCATCCAGAAACGAAACGAACGCACCCTATCCACTTTTTTGGACCAAATAGTGATGTTTTGGTTCGTTTGGGTCAGTTTCGTTACTGCACCGAAAACCATGCCGGGGTTGCATTTAATGCACCGATTCGGGTCGGAAACGAAACGATGCAAAGAATCGGCTAGAAACGAAACGAATGCACCCAATTCACTTTTTTGGACCCCATAGTAATGTTTTGGTTGGTTTGGGTCAGTTTCGTTACTGCACCGAAAACCATGCCGGGGTTGCATTTAATGCACCGATTCGGGTCGGAAACGAAACGATGCAAAGAATCGGCTAGAAACGAAACGAATGCACCCAATTCACTTTTTTGGACCCCATAGTAATGTTTTGGTTGGTTTGGGTCAGTTTCGTTACTGCACCGAAAACCATGCCGGGGTTGCATTTAATGCACCGATTCGGGTCGGAAACGAAACGATGCAAACAATCGGCTAGAAACGAAACGAACGCACCCAATTCACTTTTTTGGACCCAATAGTGATGTTTTGGTTCGTTTGGGTCAGTTTCTTACTACACCGAAAACCATACCGGGGTTGCATTTGATGCACCGATTCGGGTCAGAAACGAAACGATGCACGGAATCATCCAGAAACAAAACGAACGCACCCTATCCAATTTTTTTGGACCGAATAGTGATGTTTTGGTTCATTTGGGTCAGTTTGGTTACTGCACCGAAAACCATGCCGGGGTTGCATTTAATGCACCGATTTGGGTCGGAAACGAAACGATGCAAAGAATCGGCTAGAAACGAAACGAATGCACCCAATTCACTTTTTTGGACCCAATAGTGATGTTTTGGTTCGTTTGGGTCAGTTTTGTTACTGCACCGAAAACCATGCCGGGGTTGCATTTAATGCACCGATTCGGGTCGGAAACGAAACGATGCACGGAATCGTTCAGAAACGAAAGGAACGCACCCTATCCACTTTTTTGGACCTAATAGTGATGTTTTGGTTCGTTTGGGTCAGTTTCGTTACTGCACCGAAAACCATGCCGGGGTTGCATTTAATGCACCGATTCGGGTCGGAAACGAAACGATGCACGGAATCGTCCAGAAACGAAAGGAACGCACCCTATCCACTTTTTTCGACCCAATAGTGATGTTTTGGTTCGTTTGGGTCAGTTTCGTTACTGCACCGAAAACCATGCCGGGGGTGCATTTAATGCACCGATTCGGGTCGGAAACGAAACGATGCACGGGATCGGCTACAAACAAAACGAACGCACCCTATCCACTTTTTTGGACCCAATAGTGATGTTTTGGTTCGTTTGGGTCAGTTTCTTACTACACCGAAAACCATGCCGGGGTTGCATTTAATGCACCGATTCGGGTCGGAAACGAAACGATGCAAAGAATAGGCTAGAAACAAAACGAATGCACCCAATTCACTTTTTTGGACCCCATAGTGATGTTTTGGTTCGTTTGGGTCAGTTTCGTTACTGCACCGAAAACCATGCTGGGGTTGCATTTAATGCACCGATTCGGGTCGGAAACGAAACGATGCACGGAATCATCCAGAAACGAAACGAACGCACCCTATCCACTTTTTTGGACCAAATAGTGATGTTTTGGTTCGTTTGGGTCAGTTTCGTTACTGCACCGAAAACCATGCCGGGGTTGCATTTAATGCACCGATTCGGGTCGGAAACGAAACGATGCACGGGATCGGCTACAAACAAAACGAATGCACCCAATTCACTTTTTTGGACCCAATAGTGATGTTTTGGTTCGTTTGGGTCAGTTTCTTACTACACCGAAAACCATACCGGGGTTGCATTTGATGCACCGATTCGGGTTAGAAACGAAACGATGCACGGAATCATCCAGAAACAAAACGAACGCACCCTATCCACTTTTTTGGACCGAATAGTGATGTTTTGGTTCATTTGGGTCAGTTTGGTTACTGCACCGAAAACCATGCCGGGGTTGCATTTAATGCACCGATTCGGGTCGGAAACGAAACAATGCAAAGAATCGGCTAGAAACGAAACGAATGCACCCAATTCACTTTTTTGGACTCAATAGTGATGTTTTGGTTCGTTTGGGTCAGTTTCGCTACTGCACCGAAAACCATGCCGGGGTTGCATTTAATGCACCGATTCGGGTCGGAAACGAAACGATGCACGGAATCGTCCAGAAACGAAAGGAACGCACCCTATCCACTTTTTTGGACCCAATAGTGATGTTTTGGTTCGTTTGGGTCAGTTTTGTTACTGCACCGAAAACCATGCCGGGGTTGCATTTAATGCACCGATTTGGGTCGGAAACGAAACGATGCAAAGAATCGGCTAGAAACGAAACGAATGCACCCAATTCACTTTTTTGGACCCCATAGTAATGTTTTGGTTGGTTTGGGTCAGTTTCGTTACTGCACCGAAAACCATGCCGGGGTTGCATTTAATGCACCGATTCGGGTCGGAAACGAAACGATGCACGGAATCGTCCAGAAACGAAAGGAACACACCCTATCCACTTTTTTCGACCCAATAGTGATGTTTTGGTTCGTTTGGGTCAGTTTCGTTACGGCACCGAAAACCATGCCGGGGTTGCATTTAATGCACCGATTCGAGTCGGAAACGAAACGATGCACGGGATCGGCTACAAACAAAACGAATGCACCCAATTCACTTTTTTGGACCCAATAGTGATGTTTTGGTTCGTTTGGGTCAGTTTCGTTACTGCACCGAAAACCATGCTGGGGTTGCATTTAATGCACCGATTCGGGTCAGAAACGAAACGATGCGCGGAATCATCCAGAAACAAAACGAACGCACCCTATCCACTTTTTTGGACCGAATAGTGATGTTTTGGTTCGTTTGGGTCAGTTTGGTTACTGCACCGAAAACCATGCCGGGGTTGCATTTAATGCACCGATTCGGGTCGGAAACGAAACGATGCACGGAATCGTCCAGAAACGAAAGGAACGCACCCTATCCACTTTTTTTGACCCAATAGTGATGTTTTGGTTCGTTTGGGTCAGTTTGGTTACTGCACCGAAAACCATGCCGGGGTTGCATTTAATGCACCGATTCGAGTCGGAAACGAAACAATGCACGGGATCGGCTACAAACAAAACGAACGCACCCAATTCACTTTTTTGGACTCAATAGTGATGTTTTGGTTCGTTTGGGTCAGTTTCTTACTACACCGAAAACCATACCGGGGTTGCATTTAATGCACCGATTCGGGTTAGAAATGAAACGATGCACGGAATCGGCTACAAACAAAACGAACGCACATAATTCAATTTTTTGGACCCAATAGTGATGTTTTGGTTCGTTTGGGTCAGTTTCGTTACTGCACCGAAAACCATGCCGGGGTTGCATTTAATGCACCGATTCGGGTCGGAAACGAAACGATGCACGGAATCGTCCAGAAACGAAAGGAACGCACCCTATCCACTTTTTTCGACCCAATAGTGATGTTTTGGTTCGTTTGGGTCAGTTTCGTTACTGCACCGAAAACCATGCCGGGGTTGCATTTAATGCACCGATTCGGGTCGGAAACGAAACGATGCACGGAATCATCCAGAAACGAAACGAACGCACCCTATCCACTTTTTTGGACCCAATAGTGATGTTTTGGTTCGTTTGGGTCAGTTTGGTTACTGCACCGAAAACCATGCCGGGGTTGCATTTAATGCACCGATACGGGTCGGAAACGAAACGATGCACGGAACCATCCAGAAACAAAACGAACGCACCCTATCCACTTTTTTGGACCAAATAGTGATGTTTTGGTTCGTTTGGGTCACTTTGGTTACTGCACCGAAAACCATACCGGGGTTGCATTTAATGCACCGATTCGGGTCGGAAACGAAACGATGCAAAGAATCGGCTAGAAACGAAACGAATGCACCCAATTCACTTTTTTGGACCCCATAGTGATGTTTTGGTTCGTTTGGGTCAGTTTCGTTACTGCACCGAAAACCATGCCGGGGTTGCATTTAATGCACCGATTCGGGTCGGAAACGAAACGATGCACGGAATCGTCCAGAAACGAAAGGAACGCACCCTATCCACTTTTTTCGACCCAATAGTGATGTTTTGGTTCGTTTGGATCAGTTTCGTTACTGCACCGAAAACCATGCCGGGGTTGCATTTAATGCACCGATTCGGGTCGGAAACGAAACGATGCACGGATTCATCCAGAAACGAAACGAACGCACCCTATCCACATTTTTGGACCCAATAGTGATGTTTTGGTTCGTTTGGGTCAGTTTCGTTACTGCACCGAAAACCATGCCGGGGTTGCATATAATGCACCGATTCGGGTCGGAAACGAAACGGTGCACGGGATCGGCTAGAAAAGAAAGGAACGCACCCTATCCACTTTTTTCGACCCAATAGTGATGTTTTGGTTCGTTTGGGTCAGTTTCGTTACTGCATCGAAAACCATGCTGGGGTTGCATTTAATGCACCGATTCGGGTCGGAAACGAAACGATGCACGGAATCATCCAGAAACGAAAGGAACGCACCCTATCCACATTTTTGGACCCAATAGTGATGTTTTGGTTCGTTTGGGTCAGTTTGGTTACTGCACCGAAAACCATGCCGGGGTTGCATATAATGCACCGATTCGGGTCGGAAACGAAACGGTGCACGGGATCGGCTAGAAACGAAACGAACGCACCCAATTCACTTTTTTGGACCCAATAGTGATGTTTTGGTTCGTTTGGGTCAGTTTCGTTACTACACCGAAAACCATGCCGGGGTTGCATTTAATGCACCGATTCGGGTCAGAAATGAAACGATCCACGGAATCGGCTACAAACAAAACGAACGCACATAATTCAATTTTTTGGACCCAATAGTGATGTTTTGGTTCGTTTGGGTCAGTTTCGTTACTGCACCAAAAACAATGCCGGGGTTGCATTTAATGCACCGATTCGGGTCGGAAACGAAACGATGCACGGAATCATCCAGAAACAAAACGAACGCACCATATCCACTTTTTTGGTCCAAATAGTGATGTTTTGGTTCGTTTGGGTCAGTTTGGTTACTGCACCGAAAACCATGCCGGGGTTGCATTTAATGCACCGATTCGGGTCGGAAACGAAACGATGCAAACAATCGGCTAGAAACGAAACGAATGCACCCAATTCACTTTTTTGGACCCAATAGTGATGTTTTGGTTCGTTAGGGTCAGTTTCGTTACTGCACCGAAAACCATGCAGGGGTTGCATTTAATGCACCGATTCGGGTCAGAAACGAAACGATGCGCGGAATCATCCAGAAACAAAACGAACGCACCCTATCCACTTTTTTGGACCGAATAGTGATGTTTTGGTTCATTTGGGTCAGTTTGGTTACTGCACCAAAAACCATGCCGGGGTTGCATTTAATGCACCGATTCGGGTCGGAAACGAAACGATGCAAAGAATCGGCTAGAAACGAAACGAATGCACCCAATTCACTTTTTTGGACCCAATAGTGATGTTTTGGTTCGTTTGGGTCAGTTTCGTTACGGCACCGAAAACCATGCCGGGGTTGCATTTAATGCACCGATTCGAGTCGAAAACGAAACGATGCACGGGATCGGCTACAAACAAAACGAATGCACCCAATTCACTTTTTTGGACCCAATAGTGATGTTTTGGTTCGTTTGGGTCAGTTTCGTTACTGCACCGAAAACCATGCTGGGGTTGCATTTAATGCACCGATTCGGGTCAGAAACGAAACGATGCGCGGAATCATCCAGAAACAAAACGAACGCACCCTATCCACTTTTTTGGACCGAATAGTGATGTTTTGGTTCGTTTGGGTCAGTTTGGTTACTGCACCGAAAACCATGCCGGGGTTGCATTTAATGCACCGATTCGGGTCGGAAACGAAACGATGCACGGAATCGTCCAGAAACGAAAGGAACGCACCCTATCCACTTTTTTTGACCCAATAGTGATGTTTTGGTTCGTTTGGGTCAGTTTGGTTACTGCACCGAAAACCATGCCGGGGTTGCATTTAATGCACCGATTCGAGTCGGAAACGAAACGATGCACGGGATCGGCTACAAACAAAACGAACGCACCCAATTCACTTTTTTGGACTCAATAGTGATGTTTTGGTTCGTTTGGGTCAGTTTCTTACTACACCGAAAACCATACCGGGGTTGCATTTAATGCACCGATTCGGGTTAGAAATGAAACGATGCACGGAATCGGCTACAAACAAAACGAACGCACATAATTCAATTTTTTGGACCCAATAGTGATGTTTTGGTTCGTTTGGGTCAGTTTCGTTACTGCACCGAAAACCATGCCGGGGTTGCATTTAATGCACCGATTCGGATCGGAAACGAAACGATGCACGGAATCGTCCAGAAACGAAAGGAACGCACCCTATCTACTTTTTTCGACCCAATAGTGATGTTTTGGTTCGTTTGGGTCAGTTTCGTTACTGCACCGAAAACCATGTCGGGGTTGCATTTAATGCACCGATTCGGGTCGGAAACGAAACGATGCACGGAATCATCCAGAAACGAAACGAACGCACCCTATCCACTTTTTTGGACCCAATAGTGATGTTTTGGTTCGTTTGGGTCAGTTTGGTTACTGCACCGAAAACCATGCCGGGGTTGCATTTAATGCACCGATACGGGTCGGAAACGAAACGATGCACGGAACCATCCAGAAACAAAACGAACGCACCCTATCCACTTTTTTGGACCAAATAGTGATGTTTTGGTTCGTTTGGGTCACTTTGGTTACTGCACCGAAAACCATACCGGGGTTGCATTTAATGCACCGATTCGGGTCGGAAACGAAACGATGCAAAGAATCGGCTAGAAACGAAACGAATGCACCCAATTCACTTTTTTGGACCCCATAGTGATGTTTTGGTTCGTTTGGGTCAGTTTCGTTACTGCACCGAAAACCATGCCGGGGTTGCATTTAATGCACCGATTCGGGTCGGAAACGAAACGATGCACGGAATCGTCCAGAAACGAAAGGAACGCACCCTATCCACTTTTTTCGACCCAATAGTGATGTTTTGGTTCGTTTGGATCAGTTTCGTTACTGCACCGAAAACCATGCCGGGGTTGCATTTAATGCACCGATTCGGGTCGGAAACGAAACGATACACGGATTCATCCAGAAACGAAACGAACGCACCCTATCCACATTTTTGGACCCAATAGTGATGTTTTGGTTCGTTTGGGTCAGTTTCGTTACTGCACCGAAAACCATGCCGGGGTTGCATATAATGCACCGATTCGGGTCGGAAACGAAACGGTGCACGGGATCGGCTAGAAAAGAAAGGAACGCACCCTATCCACTTTTTTCGACCCAATAGTGATGTTTTGGTTCGTTTGGGTCAGTTTCGTTACTGCATCGAAAACCATGCTGGGGTTGCATTTAATGCACCGATTCGGGTCGGAAACGAAACGATGCACGGAATCATCCAGAAACGAAAGGAACGCACCCTATCCACATTTTTGGACCCAATAGTGATGTTTTGGTTCGTTTGGGTCAGTTTGGTTACTGCACCGAAAACCATGCCGGGGTTGCATATAATGCACCGATTCGGGTCGGAAACGAAACGGTGCACGGGATCGGCTAGAAACGAAACGAACGCACCCAATTCACTTTTTTGGACCCAATAGTGATGTTTTGGTTCGTTTGGGTCAGTTTCGTTACTACACCGAAAACCATGCCGGGGTTGCATTTAATGCACCGATTCGGGTCAGAAATGAAACGATCCACGGAATCGGCTACAAACAAAACGAACGCACATAATTCAATTTTTTGGACCCAATAGTGATGTTTTGGTTCGTTTGGGTCAGTTTCGTTACTGCACCAAAAACAATGCCGGGGTTGCATTTAATGCACCGATTCGGGTCGGAAACGAAACGATGCACGGAATCATCCAGAAACAAAACGAACGCACCATATCCACTTTTTTGGTCCAAATAGTGATGTTTTGGTTCGTTTGGGTCAGTTTGGTTACTGCACCGAAAACCATGCCGGGGTTGCATTTAATGCACCGATTCGGGTCGGAAACGAAACGATGCACGGAATCATCCAGAAACAAAACGAACGCACCATATCCACTTTTTTGGTCCAAATAGTGATGTTTTGGTTCGTTTGGGTCAGTTTGGTTACTGCACCGAAAACCATGCCGGGGTTGCATTTAATGCACCGATTCGGGTCGGAAACGAAACGATGCAAACAATCGGCTAGAAACGAAACGAATGCACCCAATTCACTTTTTTGGACCCAATAGTGATGTTTTGGTTCGTTTGGGTCAGTTTCGTTACTGCACCGAAAACCATGCAGGGGTTGCATTTAATGCACCGATTCGGGTCAGAAACGAAACGATGCGCGGAATCATCCAGAAACAAAACGAACGCACCCTATCCACTTTTTTGGACCGAATAGTGATGTTTTGGTTCATTTGGGTCAGTTTGGTTACTGCACCAAAAACCATGCCGGGGTTGCATTTAATGCACCGATTCGGGTCGGAAACGAAACGATGCAAAGAATCGGCTAGAAACGAAACGAATGCACCCAATTCACTTTTTTGGACCCAATAGTGATGTTTTGGTTCGTTTGGGTCAGTTTCGTTACTGCACCGAAAACCATGCCGGGGTTGCATTTAATGCACCGATTCGGGTCGGAAACGAAACGATGCACGGAATCGTCCAGAAACGAAAGGAACGCACCCTATCCACTTTTTTGGACCCAATAGTGATGTTTTGGTTCGTTTGGGTTAGTTTCGTTACTGCACCGAAAACCATGCCGGGGTTGCATTTAATGCACCGATTCGGGTCGGAAACGAAACGATGCAAAGAATCGGCTAGAAACGAAACGAATGCACCCAATTCACTTTTTTGGACCCCATAGTGATGTTTTGGTTCGTTTGGGTCAGTTTCGTTACTGCACCGAAAACCATGTCGGGGTTGCATTTAATGCACCGATTCGGGTCGGAAACGAAACGATGCACGGAATCGTCCAGAAACGAAAGGAACGCACCCTATCCACTTTTTTCGACCCAATAGTGATGTTTTGGTTCGTTTGGGTCAGTTTCGTTACTGCACCGAAAACCATGCCGGGGTTGCATTTAATGCACCGATTCGAGTCGGAAACGAAACGATGCACGGGATCGGCTACAAACAAAACGAACGTACCCAATTCACTTTTTTGGACCCAATAGTGATGTTTTGGTTCGTTTGGGTCAGTTTCTTACTACACCGAAAACCATACCGGGGTTGCATTTAATGCACCGATTTGTGTTAGAAATGAAATGATGCACGGAATCGGCTACAAACAAAACGAACGCACATAATTCAATTTTTTGGACCCAATAGTGATGTTTTGGTTCGTTTGGGTCAGTTTCGTTACTGCATCGAAAACCATGCTGGGGTTGCATTTAATGCACCGATTCGGGTCGGAAACGAAACGATGCACGGAATCATCCAGAAACGAAAGGAACGCACCCTATCCACATTTTTGGACCCAATAGTGATGTTTTGGTTCGTTTGGGTCAGTTTGGTTACTGCACCGAAAACCATGCCGGGGTTGCATATAATGCACCGATTCGGGTCGGAAACGAAACGGTGCACGGGATCGGCTAGAAACGAAACGAACGCACCCAATTCACTTTTTTGGACCCAATAGTGATGTTTTGGTTCGTTTGGGTCAGTTTCGTTACTACACCGAAAACCATGCCGGGGTTGCATTTAATGCACCGATTCGGGTCAGAAATGAAACGATCCACGGAATCGGCTACAAACAAAACGAACGCACATAATTCAATTTTTTGGACCCAATAGTGATGTTTTGGTTCGTTTGGGTCAGTTTCGTTACTGCACCAAAAACAATGCCGGGGTTGCATTTAATGCATCGATTCGGGTCGGAAACGAAACGATGCACGGAATCATCCAGAAACAAAACGAACGCACCATATCCACTTTTTTGGTCCAAATAGTGATGTTTTGGTTCGTTTGGGTCAGTTTGGTTACTGCACCGAAAACCATGCCGGGGTTGCATTTAATGCACCGATTCGGGTCGGAAACGAAACGATGCAAACAATCGGCTAGAAACGAAACGAATGCACCCAATTCACTTTTTTGGACCCAATAGTGATGTTTTGGTTCGTTTGGGTCAGTTTCGTTACTGCACCGAAAACCATGCAGGGGTTGCATTTAATGCACCGATTCGGGTCAGAAACGAAACGATGCGCGGAATCATCCAGAAACAAAACGAACGCACCCTATCCACTTTTTTGGACCGAATAGTGATGTTTTGGTTCATTTGGGTCAGTTTGGTTACTGCACCCAAAACCATGCCGGGGTTGCATTTAATGCACCGATTCGGGTCGGAAACGAAACGATGCAAAGAATCGGCTAGAAACGAAACGAATGCACCCAATTCACTTTTTTGGACCCAATAGTGATGTTTTGGTTCGTTTGGGTCAGTTTCGTTATTGCACCGAAAACCATGCCGGGGTTGCATTTAATGCACCGATTCGGGTCGGAAACGAAACGATGCACGGAATCGTCCAGAAACGAAAGGAACGCACCCTATCCACTTTTTTGGACCCAATAGTGATGTTTTGGTTCGTTTGGGTTAGTTTCGTTACTGCACCGAAAACCATGCCGGGGTTGCATTTAATGCACCGATTCGGGTCGGAAACGAAACGATGCAAAGAATCGGCTAGAAACGAAACGAATGCACCCAATTCACTTTTTTGGACCCCATAGTGATGTTTTGGTTCGTTTGGGTCAGTTTCGTTACTGCACCGAAAACCATGCCGGGGTTGCATTTAATGCACCGATTCGGGTCGGAAACGAAACGATGCACGGAATCGTCCAGAAACGAAAGGAACGCACCCTATCCACTTTTTTCGACCCAATAGTGATGTTTTGGTTCGTTTGGGTCAGTTTCGTTACTGCACCGAAAACCATGCCGGGGTTGCATTTAATGCAGCGATTCGAGTCGGAAACGAAACGATGCACGAGATCGGCTACAAACAAAACGAACGTACCCAATTCACTTTTTTGGACCCAATAGTGATGTTTTGGTTCGTTTGGGTCAGTTTCTTACTACACCGAAAACCATACCGGGGTTGCATTTAATGCACCGATTTGGGTTAGAAATGAAACGATGCACGGAATCGGCTACAAACAAAACGAACGCACATAATTCAATTTTTTGGACCCAATAGTGATGTTTTGGTTCGTTTGGGTCAGTTTCGTTACTGCACCGAAAACCATGCCGGGGTTGCATTTAATGCACCGATTCGGGTCGGAAACGAAACGATGCACGGAATCATCCAGAAACGAAACGAATGCACCCTATCCACATTTTTGGACCCAATAGTGATGTTTTGGTTCGTTTGGGTCAGTTTGGTTGCTGCACCGAAAACCATGCCGGGGTTGCATATAATGCACCGATTCGGGTCGGAAACGAAACGGTGCACGGGATCGGCTAGAAACGAAACGAACGCACCCAATTCACTTTTTTGGACCCAATAGTGATGTTTTGGTTCGTTTGGGTCAGTTTCGTTACTACACCGAAAAACATGCCGGGGTTGCATTTAATGCACCGATTCGGGTCAGAAATGAAACGATCCACGGAATCGGCTACAAATAAAACGAACGCACATAATTCAATTTTTTGGACCCAATAGTGATGTTTTGGTTTGTTTGGGTCAGTTTCGTTACTGCACCAAAAACAATGCCGGGGTTGCATTTAATGCACCGATTCGGGTCGGAAACGAAACGATGCACGGAATCATCCAGAAACAAAACGAACGCACCCTATCCACTTTTTTGGACCAAATAGTGATGTTTTGGTTCGTTTGGGTCAGTTTGGTTACTGCACCGAAAACCATGCCGGGGTTGCATTTAATGCACCGATTCGGGTCGGAAACGAAACGATGCAAACAATCGGCTAGAAACGAAACGAATGCACCCAATTCACTTTTTTGGCCCCAATAGTGATGTTTTGGTTCGTTTGGGTCAGTTTCGTTACTACACCGAAAACCATGCCGGGGTTGCATTTAATGCACCGATTCGGGTCAGAAACGAAACGATGCACGGAATCATCCAGAAACAAAACTAACGCACCCTATCCACTTTTTTGGACCGAATAGTGATGTTTTGGTTCATTTGGGTCAGTTTGGTTACTGCACCGAAAACCATGCCGGGGTTGCATTTAATGCACCGATTCGGGTCGGAAACGAAACGATGCAAAGAATCGGCTAGAAACGAAACGAATGCACCCAATTCACTTTTTTGGACCCAATAGTGATATTTTGGTTCGTTTGGGTCAGTTTCGTTACTGCACCGAAAACCATGCCGGGGTTGCATTTAATGCACCGATTTGGGTCGGAAACGAAACGATGCAAAGAATCGGCTAGAAACGAAAGGAACGCACCCTATCCACTTTTTTGGACCCAATAGTGATGTTTTGGTTCGTTTGGGTCAGTTTCGTTACTGCACCGAAAACCATGCCGGGGTTGCATTTAATGCACCGATTCGGGTCGGAAACGAAACGATGCACGGAATCATCCAGAAACGAAAGGAACGCACCCTATCCACTTTTTTGGACCAAATAGTGATGTTTTGGTTTGTTTGGGTCAGTTTGGTTACTGCACCGAAAACCATGCCGGGGTTGCATTTAATGCACCGATTCGGGTCGGAAACGAAACGATGCAAAGAATCGGCTAGAAACGAAACGAATGCACCCAATTCACTTTTTTGGACCCCATAGTGATGTTTTGGTTCGTTTGGGTCAGTTTCGTTACTGCACCGAAAACCATGCCGGGGTTGCATTTAATGCACCGATTCGGGTCGGAAACGAAACGATGCACGGAATCGTCCAGAAACGAAAGGAACGCACCCTATCCACTTTTTTCGACCCAATAGTGATGTTTTGGTTCGTTTGGGTCAGTTTCGTTACTGCACCGAAAACCATGCCGGGGTTGCATTTAATGCACCGATTCGGGTCGGAAACGAAACGATGCACGGAATCATCCAGAAACGAAAGGAACGCACCCTATCCACATTTTTGGACCCAATAGTGATGTTTTGGTTCGTTTGGGTCAGTTTGGTTACTGCACCGAAAACCATGCCGGGGTTGCATTTAATGCACCGATTCGGGTCGGAAATGAAACGATGCGCGGAATCATCCAGAAACAAAACGAACGCACCCTATCCACTTTTTTGGACCGAATAGTGATGTTTTGGTTCATTTGGGTCAGTTTGGTTACTGCACCAAAAACCATGCCGGGGTTGCATTTAATGCACCGATTCGGGTCGGAAACGAAACGATGCAAAGAATCGGCTAGAAACGAAACGAATGCACCCAATTCACTTTTTTGGACCCAATAGTGATGTTTTGGTTCGTTTGGGTCAGTTTCGTTACTGCACCGAAAACCATGCCGGGGTTGCATTTAATGCACCGATTCGGGTCGGAAACGAAACGATGCACGGAATCGTCCAGAAACGAAAGGAACGCACCCTATCCACTTTTTTGGACCCAATAGTGATGTTTTGGTTCGTTTGGGTTAGTTTCGTTACTGCACCGAAAACCATGCCGGGGTTGCATTTAATGCACCGATTCGGGTCGGAAACGAAACGATGCAAAGAATCGGCTAGAAACGAAACGAATGCACCCAATTCACTTTTTTGGACCCCATAGTGATGTTTTGGTTCGTTTGGGTCAGTTTCGTTACTGCACCGAAAACCATGTCGGGGTTGCATTTAATGCACCGATTCGGGTCGGAAACGAAACGATGCACGGAATCGTCCAGAAACGAAAGGAACGCACCCTATCCACTTTTTTCGACCCAATAGTGATGTTTTGGTTCGTTTGGGTCAGTTTCGTTACTGCACCGAAAACCATGCCGGGGTTGCATTTAATGCACCGATTCGAGTCGGAAACGAAACGATGCACGGGATCGGCTACAAACAAAACGAACGTACCCAATTCACTTTTTTGGACCCAATAGTGATGTTTTGGTTCGTTTGGGTCAGTTTCTTACTACACCGAAAACCATACCGGGGTTGCATTTAATGCACCGATTTGTGTTAGAAATGAAACGATGCACGGAATCGGCTACAAACAAAACGAACGCACATAATTCAATTTTTTGGACCCAATAGTGATGTTTTGGTTCGTTTGGGTCAGTTTCGTTACTGCATCGAAAACCATGCTGGGGTTGCATTTAATGCACCGATTCGGGTCGGAAACGAAACGATGCACGGAATCATCCAGAAACGAAAGGAACGCACCCTATCCACATTTTTGGACCCAATAGTGATGTTTTGGTTCGTTTGGGTCAGTTTGGTTACTGCACCGAAAACCATGCCGGGGTTGCATATAATGCACCGATTCGGGTCGGAAACGAAACGGTGCACGGGATCGGCTAGAAACGAAACGAACGCACCCAATTCACTTTTTTGGACCCAATAGTGATGTTTTGGTTCGTTTGGGTCAGTTTCGTTACTACACCGAAAACCATGCCGGGGTTGCATTTAATGCACCGATTCGGGTCAGAAATGAAACGATCCACGGAATCGGCTACAAACAAAACGAACGCACATAATTCAATTTTTTGGACCCAATAGTGATGTTTTGGTTCGTTTGGGTCAGTTTCGTTACTGCACCAAAAACAATGCCGGGGTTGCATTTAATGCATCGATTCGGGTCGGAAACGAAACGATGCACGGAATCATCCAGAAACAAAACGAACGCACCATATCCACTTTTTTGGTCCAAATAGTGATGTTTTGGTTCGTTTGGGTCAGTTTGGTTACTGCACCGAAAACCATGCCGGGGTTGCATTTAATGCACCGATTCGGGTCGGAAACGAAACGATGCAAACAATCGGCTAGAAACGAAACGAATGCACCCAATTCACTTTTTTGGACCCAATAGTGATGTTTTGGTTCGTTTGGGTCAGTTTCGTTACTGCACCGAAAACCATGCAGGGGTTGCATTTAATGCACCGATTCGGGTCAGAAACGAAACGATGCGCGGAATCATCCAGAAACAAAACGAACGCACCCTATCCACTTTTTTGGACCGAATAGTGATGTTTTGGTTCATTTGGGTCAGTTTGGTTACTGCACCCAAAACCATGCCGGGGTTGCATTTAATGCACCGATTCGGGTCGGAAACGAAACGATGCAAAGAATCGGCTAGAAACGAAACGAATGCACCCAATTCACTTTTTTGGACCCAATAGTGATGTTTTGGTTCGTTTGGGTCAGTTTCGTTATTGCACCGAAAACCATGCCGGGGTTGCATTTAATGCACCGATTCGGGTCGGAAACGAAACGATGCACGGAATCGTCCAGAAACGAAAGGAACGCACCCTATCCACTTTTTTGGACCCAATAGTGATGTTTTGGTTCGTTTGGGTTAGTTTCGTTACTGCACCGAAAACCATGCCGGGGTTGCATTTAATGCACCGATTCGGGTCGGAAACGAAACGATGCAAAGAATCGGCTAGAAACGAAACGAATGCACCCAATTCACTTTTTTGGACCCCATAGTGATGTTTTGGTTCGTTTGGGTCAGTTTCGTTACTGCACCGAAAACCATGCCGGGGTTGCATTTAATGCACCGATTCGGGTCGGAAACGAAACGATGCACGGAATCGTCCAGAAACGAAAGGAACGCACCCTATCCACTTTTTTCGACCCAATAGTGATGTTTTGGTTCGTTTGGGTCAGTTTCGTTACTGCACCGAAAACCATGCCGGGGTTGCATTTAATGCAGCGATTCGAGTCGGAAACGAAACGATGCACGAGATCGGCTACAAACAAAACGAACGTACCCAATTCACTTTTTTGGACCCAATAGTGATGTTTTGGTTCGTTTGGGTCAGTTTCTTACTACACCGAAAACCATACCGGGGTTGCATTTAATGCACCGATTTGGGTTAGAAAGGAAACGATGCACGGAATCGGCTACAAACAAAACGAACGCACATAATTCAATTTTTTGGACCCAATAGTGATGTTTTGGTTCGTTTGGGTCAGTTTCGTTACTGCACCGAAAACCATGCCGGGGTTGCATTTAATGCACCGATTCGGGTCGGAAACGAAACGATGCACGGAATCATCCAGAAACGAAACGAATGCACCCTATCCACATTTTTGGACCCAATAGTGATGTTTTGGTTCGTTTGGGTCAGTTTGGTTGCTGCACCGAAAACCATGCCGGGGTTGCATATAATGCACCGATTCGGGTCGGAAACGAAACGGTGCACGGGATCGGCTAGAAACGAAACGAACGCACCCAATTCACTTTTTTGGACCCAATAGTGATGTTTTGGTTCGTTTGGGTCAGTTTCGTTACTACACCGAAAAACATGCCGGGGTTGCATTTAATGCACCGATTCGGGTCAGAAATGAAACGATCCACGGAATCGGCTACAAATAAAACGAACGCACATAATTCAATTTTTTGGACCCAATAGTGATGTTTTGGTTTGTTTGGGTCAGTTTCGTTACTGCACCAAAAACAATGCCGGGGTTGCATTTAATGCACCGATTCGGGTCGGAAACGAAACGATGCACGGAATCATCCAGAAACAAAACGAACGCACCCTATCCACTTTTTTGGACCAAATAGTGATGTTTTGGTTCGTTTGGGTCAGTTTGGTTACTGCACCGAAAACCATGCCGGGGTTGCATTTAATGCACCGATTCGGGTCGGAAACGAAACGATGCAAACAATCGGCTAGAAACGAAACGAATGCACCCAATTCACTTTTTTGGCCCCAATAGTGATGTTTTGGTTCGTTTGGGTCAGTTTCGTTACTACACCGAAAACCATGCCGGGGTTGCATTTAATGCACCGATTCGGGTCAGAAACGAAACGATGCACGGAATCATCCAGAAACAAAACTAACGCACCCTATCCACTTTTTTGGACCGAATAGTGATGTTTTGGTTCATTTGGGTCAGTTTGGTTACTGCACCGAAAACCATGCCGGGGTTGCATTTAATGCACCGATTCGGGTCGGAAACGAAACGATGCAAAGAATCGGCTAGAAACGAAACGAATGCACCCAATTCACTTTTTTGGACCCAATAGTGATATTTTGGTTCGTTTGGGTCAGTTTCGTTACTGCACCGAAAACCATGCCGGGGTTGCATTTAATGCACCGATTTGGGTCGGAAACGAAACGATGCAAAGAATCGGCTAGAAACGAAAGGAACGCACCCTATCCACTTTTTTGGACCCAATAGTGATGTTTTGGTTCGTTTGGGTCAGTTTCGTTACTGCACCGAAAACCATGCCGGGGTTGCATTTAATGCACCGATTCGGGTCGGAAACGAAACGATGCACGGAATCATCCAGAAACGAAAGGAACGCACCCTATCCACTTTTTTGGACCAAATAGTGATGTTTTGGTTTGTTTGGGTCAGTTTGGTTACTGCACCGAAAACCATGCCGGGGTTGCATTTAATGCACCGATTCGGGTCGGAAACGAAACGATGCAAAGAATCGGCTAGAAACGAAACGAATGCACCCAATTCACTTTTTTGGACCCCATAGTGATGTTTTGGTTCGTTTGGGTCAGTTTCGTTACTGCACCGAAAACCATGCCGGGGTTGCATTTAATGCACCGATTCGGGTCGGAAACGAAACGATGCACGGAATCGTCGAGAAACGAAAGGAACGCACCCTATCCACTTTTTTCGACCCAATAGTGATGTTTTGGTTCGTTTGGGTCAGTTTCGTTACTGCACCGAAAACCATGCCGGGGTTGCATTTAATGCACCGATTCGGGTCGGAAACGAAACGATGCAAACAATCGGCTAGAAACGAAACGAATGCACCCAATTCACTTTTTTGGACCCAATAGTGATGTTTTGGTTCGTTTGGGTCAGTTTCGTTACTGCACCGAAAACCATGCAGGGGTTGCATTTAATGCACCGATTCGGGTCAGAAACGAAACGATGCGCGGAATCATCCAGAAACAAAACGAACGCACCCTATCCACTTTTTTGGACCGAATAGTGATGTTTTGGTTCATTTGGGTCAGTTTGGTTACTGCACCAAAAACCATGCCGGGGTTGCATTTAATGCACCGATTCGGGTCGGAAACGAAACGAATGCACCCAATTCACTTTTTTGGACCCAATAGTGATGTTTTGGTTCGTTTGGGTCAGTTTCGTTATTGCACCAAAAACCATGCCGGGGTTGCATTTAATGCACCGATTCGGGTCGGAAACGAAACGATGCACGGAATCGTCCAGAAACGAAAGGAACGCACCCTATCCACTTTTTTGGACCCAATAGTGATGTTTTGGTTCGTTTGGGTTAGTTTCGTTACTGCACCGAAAACCATGCCGGGGTTGCATTTAATGCACCGATTCAGGTCGGAAACGAAACGATGCACGGAATCATCCAGAAACGAAACGAACGCACCATATCCACTTTTTTGGTCCAAATAGTGATGTTTTGGTTCGTTTGGGTCAGTTTGGTTACTGCACCGAAAACCATGCCGGGGTTGCATTTAATGCACCGATTCGGGTCGGAAACGAAACGATGCAAACAATCGGCTAGAAACGAAACGAATGCACCCAATTCACTTTTTTGGACCCAATAGTGATGTTTTGGTTCGTTTGGGTCAGTTTCGTTACTGCACCGAAAACCATGCAGGGGTTGCATTTAATGCACCGATTCGGGTCAGAAACGAAACGATGCGCGGAATCATCCAGAAACAAAACGAACGCACCCTATCCACTTTTTTGGACCGAATAGTGATGTTTTGGTTCATTTGGGTCAGTTTGGTTACTGCACCCAAAACCATGCCGGGGTTGCATTTAATGCACCGATTCGGGTCGGAAACGAAACGATGCAAAGAATCGGCTAGAAACGAAACGAATGCACCCAATTCACTTTTTTGGACCCAATAGTGATGTTTTGGTTCGTTTGGGTCAGTTTCGTTATTGCACCGAAAACCATGCCGGGGTTGCATTTAATGCACCGATTCGGGTCGGAAACGAAACGATGCACGGAATCGTCCAGAAACGAAAGGAACGCACCCTATCCACTTTTTTGGACCCAATAGTGATGTTTTGGTTCGTTTGGGTTAGTTTCGTTACTGCACCGAAAACCATGCCGGGGTTGCATTTAATGCACCGATTCGGGTCGGAAACGAAACGATGCAAAGAATCGGCTAGAAACGAAACGAATGCACCCAATTCACTTTTTTGGACCCCATAGTGATGTTTTGGTTCGTTTGGGTCAGTTTCGTTACTGCACCGAAAACCATGCCGGGGTTGCATTTAATGCACCGATTCGGGTCGGAAACGAAACGATGCACGGAATCGTCCAGAAACGAAAGGAACGCACCCTATCCACTTTTTTCGACCCAATAGTGATGTTTTGGTTCGTTTGGGTCAGTTTCGTTACTGCACCGAAAACCATGCCGGGGTTGCATTTAATGCAGCGATTCGAGTCGGAAACGAAACGATGCACGAGATCGGCTACAAACAAAACGAACGTACCCAATTCACTTTTTTGGACCCAATAGTGATGTTTTGGTTCGTTTGGGTCAGTTTCTTACTACACCGAAAACCATACCGGGGTTGCATTTAATGCACCGATTTGGGTTAGAAATGAAACGATGCACGGAATCGGCTACAAACAAAACGAACGCACATAATTCAATTTTTTGGACCCAATAGTGATGTTTTGGTTCGTTTGGGTCAGTTTCGTTACTGCACCGAAAACCATGCCGGGGTTGCATTTAATGCACCGATTCGGGTCGGAAACGAAACGATGCACGGAATCATCCAGAAACGAAACGAATGCACCCTATCCACATTTTTGGACCCAATAGTGATGTTTTGGTTCGTTTGGGTCAGTTTGGTTGCTGCACCGAAAACCATGCCGGGGTTGCATATAATGCACCGATTCGGGTCGGAAACGAAACGGTGCACGGGATCGGCTAGAAACGAAACGAACGCACCCAATTCACTTTTTTGGACCCAATAGTGATGTTTTGGTTCGTTTGGGTCAGTTTCGTTACTACACCGAAAAACATGCCGGGGTTGCATTTAATGCACCGATTCGGGTCAGAAATGAAACGATCCACGGAATCGGCTACAAATAAAACGAACGCACATAATTCAATTTTTTGGACCCAATAGTGATGTTTTGGTTTGTTTGGGTCAGTTTCGTTACTGCACCAAAAACAATGCCGGGGTTGCATTTAATGCACCGATTCGGGTCGGAAACGAAACGATGCACGGAATCATCCAGAAACAAAACGAACGCACCCTATCCACTTTTTTGGACCAAATAGTGATGTTTTGGTTCGTTTGGGTCAGTTTGGTTACTGCACCGAAAACCATGCCGGGGTTGCATTTAATGCACCGATTCGGGTCGGAAACGAAACGATGCAAACAATCGGCTAGAAACGAAACGAATGCACCCAATTCACTTTTTTGGCCCCAATAGTGATGTTTTGGTTCGTTTGGGTCAGTTTCGTTACTACACCGAAAACCATGCCGGGGTTGCATTTAATGCACCGATTCGGGTCAGAAACGAAACGATGCACGGAATCATCCAGAAACAAAACTAACGCACCCTATCCACTTTTTTGGACCGAATAGTGATGTTTTGGTTCATTTGGGTCAGTTTGGATACTGCACCGAAAACCATGCCGGGGTTGCATTTAATGCACCGATTCGGGTCGGAAACGAAACGATGCAAAGAATCGGCTAGAAACGAAACGAATGCACCCAATTCACTTTTTTGGACCCAATAGTGATATTTTGGTTCGTTTGGGTCAGTTTCGTTACTGCACCGAAAACCATGCCGGGGTTGCATTTAATGCACCGATTTGGGTCGGAAACGAAACGATGCAAAGAATCGGCTAGAAACGAAAGGAACGCACCCTATCCACTTTTTTGGACCCAATAGTGATGTTTTGGTTCGTTTGGGTCAGTTTCGTTACTGCACCGAAAACCATGCCGGGGTTGCATTTAATGCACCGATTCGGGTCGGAAACGAAACGATGCACGGAATCATCCAGAAACGAAAGGAACGCACCCTATCCACTTTTTTGGACCAAATAGTGATGTTTTGGTTTGTTTGGGTCAGTTTGGTTACTGCACCGAAAACCATGCCGGGGTTGCATTTAATGCACCGATTCGGGTCGGAAACGAAACGATGCAAAGAATCGGCTAGAAACGAAACGAATGCACCCAATTCACTTTTTTGGACCCCATAGTGATGTTTTGGTTCGTTTGGGTCAGTTTCGTTACTGCACCGAAAACCATGCCGGGGTTGCATTTAATGCACCGATTCGGGTCGGAAACGAAACGATGCACGGAATCGTCCAGAAACGAAAGGAACGCACCCTATCCACTTTTTTCGACCCAATAGTGATGTTTTGGTTCGTTTGGGTCAGTTTCGTTACTGCACCGAAAACCATGCCGGGGTTGCATTTAATGCACCGATTCGGGTCGGAAACGAAACGATGCACGGAATCATCCAGAAACGAAAGGAACGCACCCTATCCACATTTTTGGACCCAATAGTGATGTTTTGGTTCGTTTGGGTCAGTTTGGTTACTGCACCGAAAACCATGCCGGGGTTGCATTTAATGCACCGATTCGGGTCGGAAATGAAACGATGCGCGGAATCATCCAGAAACAAAACGAACGCACCCTATCCACTTTTTTGGACCGAATAGTGATGTTTTGGTTCATTTGGGTCAGTTTGGTTACTGCACCAAAAACCATGCCGGGGTTGCATTTAATGCACCGATTCGGGTCGGAAACGAAACGATGCAAAGAATCGGCTAGAAACGAAACGAATGCACCCAATTCACTTTTTTGGACCCAATAGTGATGTTTTGGTTCGTTTGGGTCAGTTTCGTTACTGCACCGAAAACCATGCCGGGGTTGCATTTAATGCACCGATTCGGGTCGGAAACGAAACGATGCACGGAATCGTCCAGAAACGAAAGGAACGCACCCTATCCACTTTTTTGGACCCAATAGTGATGTTTTGGTTCGTTTGGGTTAGTTTCGTTACTGCACCGAAAACCATGCCGGGGTTGCATTTAATGCACCGATTCGGGTCGGAAACGAAACGATGCAAAGAATCGGCTAGAAACGAAACGAATGCACCCAATTCACTTTTTTGGACCCCATAGTGATGTTTTGGTTCGTTTGGGTCAGTTTCGTTACTGCACCGAAAACCATGTCGGGGTTGCATTTAATGCACCGATTCGGGTCGGAAACGAAACGATGCACGGAATCGTCCAGAAACGAAAGGAACGCACCCTATCCACTTTTTTCGACCCAATAGTGATGTTTTGGTTCGTTTGGGTCAGTTTCGTTACTGCACCGAAAACCATGCCGGGGTTGCATTTAATGCACCGATTCGAGTCGGAAACGAAACGATGCACGGGATCGGCTACAAACAAAACGAACGTACCCAATTCACTTTTTTGGACCCAATAGTGATGTTTTGGTTCGTTTGGGTCAGTTTCTTACTACACCGAAAACCATACCGGGGTTGCATTTAATGCACCGATTTGTGTTAGAAATGAAACGATGCACGGAATCGGCTACAAACAAAACGAACGCACATAATTCAATTTTTTGGACCCAATAGTGATGTTTTGGTTCGTTTGGGTCAGTTTCGTTACTGCATCGAAAACCATGCTGGGGTTGCATTTAATGCACCGATTCGGGTCGGAAACGAAACGATGCACGGAATCATCCAGAAACGAAAGGAACGCACCCTATCCACATTTTTGGACCCAATAGTGATGTTTTGGTTCGTTTGGGTCAGTTTGGTTACTGCACCGAAAACCATGCCGGGGTTGCATATAATGCACCGATTCGGGTCGGAAACGAAACGGTGCACGGGATCGGCTAGAAACGAAACGAACGCACCCAATTCACTTTTTTGGACCCAATAGTGATGTTTTGGTTCGTTTGGGTCAGTTTCGTTACTACACCGAAAACCATGCCGGGGTTGCATTTAATGCACCGATTCGGGTCAGAAATGAAACGATCCACGGAATCGGCTACAAACAAAACGAACGCACATAATTCAATTTTTTGGACCCAATAGTGATGTTTTGGTTCGTTTGGGTCAGTTTCGTTACTGCACCAAAAACAATGCCGGGGTTGCATTTAATGCATCGATTCGGGTCGGAAACGAAACGATGCACGGAATCATCCAGAAACAAAACGAACGCACCATATCCACTTTTTTGGTCCAAATAGTGATGTTTTGGTTCGTTTGGGTCAGTTTGGTTACTGCACCGAAAACCATGCCGGGGTTGCATTTAATGCACCGATTCGGGTCGGAAACGAAACGATGCAAACAATCGGCTAGAAACGAAACGAATGCACCCAATTCACTTTTTTGGACCCAATAGTGATGTTTTGGTTCGTTTGGGTCAGTTTCGTTACTGCACCGAAAACCATGCAGGGGTTGCATTTAATGCACCGATTCGGGTCAGAAACGAAACGATGCGCGGAATCATCCAGAAACAAAACGAACGCACCCTATCCACTTTTTTGGACCGAATAGTGATGTTTTGGTTCATTTGGGTCAGTTTGGTTACTGCACCCAAAACCATGCCGGGGTTGCATTTAATGCACCGATTCGGGTCGGAAACGAAACGATGCAAAGAATCGGCTAGAAACGAAACGAATGCACCCAATTCACTTTTTTGGACCCAATAGTGATGTTTTGGTTCGTTTGGGTCAGTTTCGTTATTGCACCGAAAACCATGCCGGGGTTGCATTTAATGCACCGATTCGGGTCGGAAACGAAACGATGCACGGAATCGTCCAGAAACGAAAGGAACGCACCCTATCCACTTTTTTGGACCCAATAGTGATGTTTTGGTTCGTTTGGGTTAGTTTCGTTACTGCACCGAAAACCATGCCGGGGTTGCATTTAATGCACCGATTCGGGTCGGAAACGAAACGATGCAAAGAATCGGCTAGAAACGAAACGAATGCACCCAATTCACTTTTTTGGACCCCATAGTGATGTTTTGGTTCGTTTGGGTCAGTTTCGTTACTGCACCGAAAACCATGCCGGGGTTGCATTTAATGCACCGATTCGGGTCGGAAACGAAACGATGCACGGAATCGTCCAGAAACGAAAGGAACGCACCCTATCCACTTTTTTCGACCCAATAGTGATGTTTTGGTTCGTTTGGGTCAGTTTCGTTACTGCACCGAAAACCATGCCGGGGTTGCATTTAATGCAGCGATTCGAGTCGGAAACGAAACGATGCACGAGATCGGCTACAAACAAAACGAACGTACCCAATTCACTTTTTTGGACCCAATAGTGATGTTTTGGTTCGTTTGGGTCAGTTTCTTACTACACCGAAAACCATACCGGGGTTGCATTTAATGCACCGATTTGGGTTAGAAATGAAACGATGCACGGAATCGGCTACAAACAAAACGAACGCACATAATTCAATTTTTTGGACCCAATAGTGATGTTTTGGTTCGTTTGGGTCAGTTTCGTTACTGCACCGAAAACCATGCCGGGGTTGCATTTAATGCACCGATTCGGGTCGGAAACGAAACGATGCACGGAATCATCCAGAAACGAAACGAATGCACCCTATCCACATTTTTGGACCCAATAGTGATGTTTTGGTTCGTTTGGGTCAGTTTGGTTGCTGCACCGAAAACCATGCCGGGGTTGCATATAATGCACCGATTCGGGTCGGAAACGAAACGGTGCACGGGATCGGCTAGAAACGAAACGAACGCACCCAATTCACTTTTTTGGACCCAATAGTGATGTTTTGGTTCGTTTGGGTCAGTTTCGTTACTACACCGAAAAACATGCCGGGGTTGCATTTAATGCACCGATTCGGGTCAGAAATGAAACGATCCACGGAATCGGCTACAAATAAAACGAACGCACATAATTCAATTTTTTGGACCCAATAGTGATGTTTTGGTTTGTTTGGGTCAGTTTCGTTACTGCACCAAAAACAATGCCGGGGTTGCATTTAATGCACCGATTCGGGTCGGAAACGAAACGATGCACGGAATCATCCAGAAACAAAACGAACGCACCCTATCCACTTTTTTGGACCAAATAGTGATGTTTTGGTTCGTTTGGGTCAGTTTGGTTACTGCACCGAAAACCATGCCGGGGTTGCATTTAATGCACCGATTCGGGTCGGAAACGAAACGATGCAAACAATCGGCTAGAAACGAAACGAATGCACCCAATTCACTTTTTTGGCCCCAATAGTGATGTTTTGGTTCGTTTGGGTCAGTTTCGTTACTACACCGAAAACCATGCCGGGGTTGCATTTAATGCACCGATTCGGGTCAGAAACGAAACGATGCACGGAATCATCCAGAAACAAAACTAACGCACCCTATCCACTTTTTTGGACCGAATAGTGATGTTTTGGTTCATTTGGGTCAGTTTGGTTACTGCACCGAAAACCATGCCGGGGTTGCATTTAATGCACCGATTCGGGTCGGAAACGAAACGATGCAAAGAATCGGCTAGAAACGAAACGAATGCACCCAATTCACTTTTTTGGACCCAATAGTGATATTTTGGTTCGTTTGGGTCAGTTTCGTTACTGCACCGAAAACCATGCCGGGGTTGCATTTAATGCACCGATTTGGGTCGGAAACGAAACGATGCAAAGAATCGGCTAGAAACGAAAGGAACGCACCCTATCCACTTTTTTGGACCCAATAGTGATGTTTTGGTTCGTTTGGGTCAGTTTCGTTACTGCACCGAAAACCATGCCGGGGTTGCATTTAATGCACCGATTCGGGTCGGAAACGAAACGATGCACGGAATCATCCAGAAACGAAAGGAACGCACCCTATCCACTTTTTTGGACCAAATAGTGATGTTTTGGTTTGTTTGGGTCAGTTTGGTTACTGCACCGAAAACCATGCCGGGGTTGCATTTAATGCACCGATTCGGGTCGGAAACGAAACGATGCAAAGAATCGGCTAGAAACGAAACGAATGCACCCAATTCACTTTTTTGGACCCCATAGTGATGTTTTGGTTCGTTTGGGTCAGTTTCGTTACTGCACCGAAAACCATGCCGGGGTTGCATTTAATGCACCGATTCGGGTCGGAAACGAAACGATGCACGGAATCGTCCAGAAACGAAAGGAACGCACCCTATCCACTTTTTTCGACCCAATAGTGATGTTTTGGTTCGTTTGGGTCAGTTTCGTTACTGCACCGAAAACCATGCCGGGGTTGCATTTAATGCACCGATTCGGGTCGGAAACGAAACGATGCACGGAATCATCCAGAAACGAAAGGAACGCACCCTATCCACATTTTTGGACCCAATAGTGATGTTTTGGTTCGTTTGGGTCAGTTTGGTTACTGCACCGAAAACCATGCCGGGGTTGCATTTAATGCACCGATTCGGGTCGGAAATGAAACGATGCGCGGAATCATCCAGAAACAAAACGAACGCACCCTATCCACTTTTTTGGACCGAATAGTGATGTTTTGGTTCATTTGGGTCAGTTTGGTTACTGCACCAAAAACCATGCCGGGGTTGCATTTAATGCACCGATTCGGGTCGGAAACGAAACGAATGCACCCAATTCACTTTTTTGGACCCAATAGTGATGTTTTGGTTCGTTTGGGTCAGTTTCGTTATTGCACCAAAAACCATGCCGGGGTTGCATTTAATGCACCGATTCGGGTCGGAAACGAAACGATGCACGGAATCGTCCAGAAACGAAAGGAACGCACCCTATCCACTTTTTTGGACCCAATAGTGATGTTTTGGTTCGTTTGGGTTAGTTTCGTTACTGCACCGAAAACCATGCCGGGGTTGCATTTAATGCACCGATTCAGGTCGGAAACGAAACGATGCACGGAATCATCCAGAAACGAAACGAACGCACCATATCCACTTTTTTGGTCCAAATAGTGATGTTTTGGTTCGTTTGGGTCAGTTTGGTTACTGCACCGAAAACCATGCCGGGGTTGCATTTAATGCACCGATTCGGGTCGGAAACGAAACGATGCAAACAATCGGCTAGAAACGAAACGAATGCACCCAATTCACTTTTTTGGACCCAATAGTGATGTTTTGGTTCGTTTGGGTCAGTTTCGTTACTGCACCGAAAACCATGCAGGGGTTGCATTTAATGCACCGATTCGGGTCAGAAACGAAACGATGCGCGGAATCATCCAGAAACAAAACGAACGCACCCTATCCACTTTTTTGGACCGAATAGTGATGTTTTGGTTCATTTGGGTCAGTTTGGTTACTGCACCCAAAACCATGCCGGGGTTGCATTTAATGCACCGATTCGGGTCGGAAACGAAACGATGCAAAGAATCGGCTAGAAACGAAACGAATGCACCCAATTCACTTTTTTGGACCCAATAGTGATGTTTTGGTTCGTTTGGGTCAGTTTCGTTATTGCACCGAAAACCATGCCGGGGTTGCATTTAATGCACCGATTCGGGTCGGAAACGAAACGATGCACGGAATCGTCCAGAAACGAAAGGAACGCACCCTATCCACTTTTTTGGACCCAATAGTGATGTTTTGGTTCGTTTGGGTTAGTTTCGTTACTGCACCGAAAACCATGCCGGGGTTGCATTTAATGCACCGATTCGGGTCGGAAACGAAACGATGCAAAGAATCGGCTAGAAACGAAACGAATGCACCCAATTCACTTTTTTGGACCCCATAGTGATGTTTTGGTTCGTTTGGGTCAGTTTCGTTACTGCACCGAAAACCATGCCGGGGTTGCATTTAATGCACCGATTCGGGTCGGAAACGAAACGATGCACGGAATCGTCCAGAAACGAAAGGAACGCACCCTATCCACTTTTTTCGACCCAATAGTGATGTTTTGGTTCGTTTGGGTCAGTTTCGTTACTGCACCGAAAACCATGCCGGGGTTGCATTTAATGCAGCGATTCGAGTCGGAAACGAAACGATGCACGAGATCGGCTACAAACAAAACGAACGTACCCAATTCACTTTTTTGGACCCAATAGTGATGTTTTGGTTCGTTTGGGTCAGTTTCTTACTACACCGAAAACCATACCGGGGTTGCATTTAATGCACCGATTTGGGTTAGAAATGAAACGATGCACGGAATCGGCTACAAACAAAACGAACGCACATAATTCAATTTTTTGGACCCAATAGTGATGTTTTGGTTCGTTTGGGTCAGTTTCGTTACTGCACCGAAAACCATGCCGGGGTTGCATTTAATGCACCGATTCAGGTCGGAAACGAAACGATGCACGGAATCATCCAGAAACGAAACGAATGCACCCTATCCACATTTTTGGACCCAATAGTGATGTTTTGGTTCGTTTGGGTCAGTTTGGTTGCTGCACCGAAAACCATGCCGGGGTTGCATATAATGCACCGATTCGGGTCGGAAACGAAACGGTGCACGGGATCGGCTAGAAACGAAACGAACGCACCCAATTCACTTTTTTGGACCCAATAGTGATGTTTTGGTTCGTTTGGGTCAGTTTCGTTACTACACCGAAAAACATGCCGGGGTTGCATTTAATGCACCGATTCGGGTCAGAAATGAAACGATCCACGGAATCGGCTACAAATAAAACGAACGCACATAATTCAATTTTTTGGACCCAATAGTGATGTTTTGGTTTGTTTGGGTCAGTTTCGTTACTGCACCAAAAACAATGCCGGGGTTGCATTTAATGCACCGATTCGGGTCGGAAACGAAACGATGCACGGAATCATCCAGAAACAAAACGAACGCACCCTATCCACTTTTTTGGACCAAATAGTGATGTTTTGGTTCGTTTGGGTCAGTTTGGTTACTGCACCGAAAACCATGCCGGGGTTGCATTTAATGCACCGATTCGGGTCGGAAACGAAACGATGCAAACAATCGGCTAGAAACGAAACGAATGCACCCAATTCACTTTTTTGGCCCCAATAGTGATGTTTTGGTTCGTTTGGGTCAGTTTCGTTACTACACCGAAAACCATGCCGGGGTTGCATTTAATGCACCGATTCGGGTCAGAAACGAAACGATGCACGGAATCATCCAGAAACAAAACTAACGCACCCTATCCACTTTTTTGGACCGAATAGTGATGTTTTGGTTCATTTGGGTCAGTTTGGTTACTGCACCGAAAACCATGCCGGGGTTGCATTTAATGCACCGATTCGGGTCGGAAACGAAACGATGCAAAGAATCGGCTAGAAACGAAACGAATGCACCCAATTCACTTTTTTGGACCCAATAGTGATATTTTGGTTCGTTTGGGTCAGTTTCGTTACTGCACCGAAAACCATGCCGGGGTTGCATTTAATGCACCGATTTGGGTCGGAAACGAAACGATGCAAAGAATCGGCTAGAAACGAAAGGAACGCACCCTATCCACTTTTTTGGACCCAATAGTGATGTTTTGGTTCGTTTGGGTCAGTTTCGTTACTGCACCGAAAACCATGCCGGGGTTGCATTTAATGCACCGATTCGGGTCGGAAACGAAACGATGCACGGAATCATCCAGAAACGAAAGGAACGCACCCTATCCACTTTTTTGGACCAAATAGTGATGTTTTGGTTTGTTTGGGTCAGTTTGGTTACTGCACCGAAAACCATGCCGGGGTTGCATTTAATGCACCGATTCGGGTCGGAAACGAAACGATGCAAAGAATCGGCTAGAAACGAAACGAATGCACCCAATTCACTTTTTTGGACCCCATAGTGATGTTTTGGTTCGTTTGGGTCAGTTTCGTTACTGCACCGAAAACCATGCCGGGGTTGCATTTAATGCACCGATTCGGGTCGGAAACGAAACGATGCACGGAATCGTCCAGAAACGAAAGGAACGCACCCTATCCACTTTTTTCGACCCAATAGTGATGTTTTGGTTCGTTTGGGTCAGTTTCGTTACTGCACCGAAAACCATGCCGGGGTTGCATTTAATGCACCGATTCGGGTCGGAAACGAAACGATGCACGGAATCATCCAGAAACGAAAGGAACGCACCCTATCCACATTTTTGGACCCAATAGTGATGTTTTGGTTCGTTTGGGTCAGTTTGGTTACTGCACCGAAAACCATGCCGGGGTTGCATTTAATGCACCGATTCGGGTCGGAAATGAAACGATGCGCGGAATCATCCAGAAACAAAACGAACGCACCCTATCCACTTTTTTGGACCGAATAGTGATGTTTTGGTTCATTTGGGTCAGTTTGGTTACTGCACCAAAAACCATGCCGGGGTTGCATTTAATGCACCGATTCGGGTCGGAAACGAAACGAATGCACCCAATTCACTTTTTTGGACCCAATAGTGATGTTTTGGTTCGTTTGGGTCAGTTTCGTTATTGCACCAAAAACCATGCCGGGGTTGCATTTAATGCACCGATTCGGGTCGGAAACGAAACGATGCACGGAATCGTCCAGAAACGAAAGGAACGCACCCTATCCACTTTTTTGGACCCAATAGTGATGTTTTGGTTCGTTTGGGTTAGTTTCGTTACTGCACCGAAAACCATGCCGGGGTTGCATTTAATGCACCGATTCGGGTCGGAAACGAAACGATGCACGGAATCATCCAGAAACGAAACGAATGCACCATATCCACTTTTTTGGTCCAAATAGTGATGTTTTGGTTCGTTTGGGTCAGTTTGGTTACTGCACCGAAAACCATGCCGGGGTTGCATTTAATGCACCGATTCGGGTCGGAAACGAAACGATGCAAACAATCGGCTAGAAACGAAACGAATGCACCCAATTCACTTTTTTGGACCCAATAGTGATGTTTTGGTTCGTTTGGGTCAGTTTCGTTACTGCACCGAAAACCATGCAGGGGTTGCATTTAATGCACCGATTCGGGTCAGAAAAGAAACGATGCGCGGAATCATCCAGAAACAAAACGAACGCACCCTATCCACTTTTTTGGACCGAATAGTGATGTTTTGGTTCATTTGGGTCAGTTTGGTTACTGCACCAAAAACCATGCCGGGGTTGCATTTAATGCACCGATTCGGGTCGGAAACGAAACGATGCAAAGAATCGGCTAGAAACGAAACGAATGCACCCAATTCACTTTTTTGGACCCAATAGTGATGTTTTGGTTCGTTTGGGTCAGTTTCGTTATTGCACCGAAAACCATGCCGGGGTTGCATTTAATGCACCGATTCGGGTCGGAAACGAAACGATGCACGGAATCGTCCAGAAACGAAAGGAACGCACCCTATCCACTTTTTTGGACCCAATAGTGATGTTTTGGTTCGTTTGGGTTAGTTTCGTTACTGCACCGAAAACCATGCCGGGGTTGCATTTAATGCACCGATTCGGGTCGGAAACGAAACGATGCAAAGAATCGGCTAGAAACGAAACGAATGCACCCAATTCACTTTTTTGGACCCCATAGTGATGTTTTGGTTCGTTTGGGTCAGTTTCGTTACTGCACCGAAAACCATGCCGGGGTTGCATTTAATGCACCGATTCGGGTCGGAAACGAAACGATGCACGGAATCGTCCAGAAACGAAAGGAACGCACCCTATCGACTTTTTTCGACCCAATAGTGATGTTTTGGTTCGTTTGGGTCAGTTTCGTTACTGCACCGAAAACCATGCCGGGGTTGCATTTAATGCACCGATTCGAGTCGGAAACGAAACGATGCACGGGATCGGCTACAAACAAAACGAACGTACCCAATTCACTTTTTTGGACCCAATAGTGATGTTTTGGTTCGTTTGGGTCAGTTTCTTACTACACCGAAAACCATACCGGGGTTGCATTTAATGCACCGATTTGGGTTAGAAATGAAACGATGCACGGAATCGGCTACAAACAAAACGAACGCACATAATTCAATTTTTTGGACCCAATAGTGATGTTTTGGTTCGTTTGGGTCAGTTTCGTTACTGCACCGAAAACCATGCCGGGGTTGCATTTAATGCACCGATTCGGGTCGGAAACGAAACGATGCACGGAATCATCCAGAAACGAAACGAATGCACCCTATCCACATTTTTGGACCCAATAGTGATGTTTTGGTTCGTTTGGGTCAGTTTGGTTGCTGCACCGAAAACCATGCCGGGGTTGCATATAATGCACCGATTCGGGTCGGAAACGAAACGGTGCACGGGATCGGCTAGAAACGAAACGAACGCACCCAATTCACTTTTTTGGACCCAATAGTGATGTTTTGGTTCGTTTGGGTCAGTTTCGTTACTACACCGAAAAACATGCCGGGGTTGCATTTAATGCACCGATTCGGGTCAGAAATGAAACGATCCACGGAATCGGCTACAAATAAAACGAACGCACATAATTCAATTTTTTGGACCCAATAGTGATGTTTTGGTTTGTTTGGGTCAGTTTCGTTACTGCACCAAAAACAATGCCGGGGTTGCATTTAATGCACCAATTCGGGTCGGAAACGAAACGATGCACGGAATCATCCAGAAACAAAACGAACGCACCCTATCCACTTTTTTGGACCAAATAGTGATGTTTTGGTTCGTTTGGGTCAATTTGGTTACTGCACCGAAAACCATGCCGGGGTTGCATTTAATGCACCGATTCGGGTCGGAAACGAAACGATGCAAACAATCGGCTAGAAACGAAACGAATGCACCCAATTCACTTTTTTGGCCCCAATAGTGATGTTTTGGTTCGTTTGGGTCAGTTTCGTTACTACACCGAAAACCATGCCGGGGTTGCATTTAATGCACCGATTCGGGTCAGAAACGAAACGATGCACGGAATCATCCAGAAACAAAACGAACGCACCCTATCCACTTTTTTGGACCGAATAGTGATGTTTTGGTTCATTTGGGTCAGTTTGGTTACTGCACCGAAAACCATGCCGGGGTTGCATTTAATGCACCGATTCGGGTCGGAAACGAAACGATGCAAAGAATCGGCTAGAAACGAAACGAATGCACCCAATTCACTTTTTTGGACCCAATAGTGATATTTTGGTTCGTTTGGGTCAGTTTCGTTACTGCACCGAAAACCATGCCGGGGTTGCATTTAATGCACCGATTTGGGTCGGAAACGAAACGATGCAAAGAATCGGCTAGAAACGAAAGGAACGCACCCTATCCACTTTTTTGGACCCAATAGTGATGTTTTGATTCGTTTGGGTCAGTTTCGTTACTGCACCGAAAACCATGCCGGGGTTGCATTTAATGCACCGATTCGGGTCGGAAACGAAACGATGCACGGAATCATCCAGAAACGAAAGGAACGCACCCTATCCACTTTTTTGGACCAAATAGTGATGTTTTGGTTTGTTTGGGTCAGTTTGGTTACTGCACCGAAAACCATGCCGGGGTTGCATTTAATGCACCGATTCGGGTCGGAAACGAAACGATGCAAAGAATCGGCTAGAAACGAAACGAATGCACCCAATTCACTTTTTTGGACCCCATAGTGATGTTTTGGTTCGTTTGGGTCAGTTTCGTTACTGCACCGAAAACCATGCCGGGGTTGCATTTAATGCACCGATTCGGGTCGGAGACGAAACGATGCAAAGAATCGTCCAGAAACGAAAGGAACGCACCCTATCCACTTTTTTCGACCCAATAGTGATGTTTTGGTTCGTTTGGGTCAGTTTCGTTACTGCACCGAAAACCATGCCGGGGTTGCATTTAATGCACCGATTCGGGTCGGAAACGAAACGATGCACGGAATCATCCAGAAACGAAAGGAACGCACCCTATCCACATTTTTGGACCCAATAGTGATGTTTTGGTTCGTTTGGGTCAGTTTGGTTACTGCACCGAAAACCATGCCGGGGTTGCATTTAATGCACCGATTCGGGTCGGAAATGAAACGATGCACGGAATCATCCAGAAACAAAACGAACGCACCCTATCCACTTTTTTGGACCGAATAGTGATGTTTTGGTTCATTTGGGTCAGTTTGGTTACTGCACCGAAAACCATGCCGGGGTTGCATTTAATGCACCGATTCGGGTCGGAAACGAAACGATGCAAAGAATCGGCTAGAAACGAAACGAATGCACCCAATTCACTTTTTTGGACCCAATAGTGATATTTTGGTTCGTTTGGGTCAGTTTCGTTACTGCACCGAAAACCATGCCAGGGTTGCATTTAATGCACCGATTCGGGTCGAAAACGAAACGATGCACGGAATCGTCCAGAAACGAAAGGAACGCACCCTATCCACTTTTTTGGACCCAATAGTGATGTTTTGGTTCGTTTGGGTCAGTTTCGTTACTGCACCGAAAACCATGCCGGGGTTGCATTTAATGCACCGATTTGGGTCGGAAACGAAACGATGCAAAGAATCGGCTAGAAACGAAAGGAACGCACCCTATCCACTTTTTTGGACCCAATAGTGATGTTTTGGTTCGTTTGGGTCAGTTTCGTTACTGCACCGAAAACCATGCCGGGGTTGCATTTAATGCACCGATTCGGGTCGGAAACGAAACGATGCACGGAATCATCCAGAAACGAAAGGAACGCACCCTATCCACTTTTTTGGACCAAATAGTGATGTTTTGGTTTGTTTGGGTCAGTTTGGTTACTGCACCGAAAACCATGCCGGGGTTGCATTTGATGCACCGATTCGGGTCGGAAACGAAACGATGCAAAGAATCGGCTAGAAACGAAACGAATGCACCCAATTCACTTTTTTGGACCCCATAGTGATGTTTTGGTTCGTTTGGGTCAGTTTCGTTACTGCACCGAAAACCATGCCGGGGTTGCATTTAATGCACCGATTCGGGTCGGAAACGAAACGATGCACGGAATCGTCCAGAAACGAAAGGAACGCACCCTATCCACTTTTTTCGACCCAATAGTGATGTTTTGGTTCGTTTGGGTCAGTTTCGTTACTGCACCGAAAACCATGCCGGGGTTGCATTTAATGCACCGATTCGGGTCGGAAACGAAACAATGCACGGAATCATCCAGAAACGAAACGAACGCACCCTATCCACATTTTTGGACCCAATAGTGATGTTTTGGTTCGTTTGGGTCAGTTTCGTTACTGCACCGAAAACCATGCCGGGGTTGCATATAATGCACTGATTCGGGTCGGAAACGAAACGGTGCACGGGATCGGCTAGAAAAGAAAGGAACGCACCCTATCCACTTTTTTCGACCCAATAGTGATGTTTTGGTTCGTTTGGGTCAGTTTCGTTACTGCACCGAAAACCATGCCGGGGTTGCATTTAATGCACCGATTCGGGTCGGAAACGAAACGATGCACGGAATCATCCAGAAACGAAACGAACGCACCCTATCCACATTTTTGGACCCAATAGTGATGTTTTGGTTCGTTTGGGTCAGTTTGGTTACTGCACCGAAAACCATGCCGGGGTAGCATATAATGCACCGATTCGGGTCGGAAACAAAACGGCGCACGGGATCGGCTAGAAACGAAACGAACGCACCCAATTCACTTTTTTGGACCCAATAGTGATGTTTTGGTTCGTTTGGGTCAGTTTCGTTACTGCACCGAAAACCATGCCGGGGTTGCATTTAATGCACCGATTCGGGTCAGAAATGAAACGATCCACGGAATCGGCTACAAACAAAACGAACGCACATAATTCACTTTTTTGGACCCAATAGTGATGTTTTGGTTCGTTTGGGTCAGTTTCGTTACTGCACCAAAAACAATGCCGGGGTTGCATTTAATGCACCGATTCGGGTCGGAAACGAAACGATGCAAACATTCGGCTAGAAACGAAACGAATGCACCCAATTCACTTTTTTGGACCCAATAGTGATGTTTTGGTTCGTTTGGGTCAGTTTCGTTACTGCACCGAAAACCATACTGGGGTTGCATTTAATGCACCGATTCGGGTCAGAAACGAAACGATGCACGGAATCATCCAGAAACAAAACGAACGCACCCTATCCACTTTTTTGGACCGAATGGTGATGTTTTGGTTCATTTGGGTCAGTTTGGTTACTGCACCGAAAACCATGCCGGGGTTGCATTTAATGCACCGATTCGGGTCGGAAACGAAACGATGCAAAGAATCGGCTAGAAACGAAACGAATGCACCCAATTCACTTTTTTGGACCCAATAGTGATGTTTTGGTTCGTTTGGGTCAGTTTCGTTACTGCACCGAAAACCATGCCGGGGTTGCATTTAATGCACCGATTCGGGTCAGAAATGAAACGATCCACGGAATCGGCTACAAACAAAACGAACGCACATAATTCAATTTTTTGGACCCAATAGTGATGTTTTGGTTCGTTTGGGTCAGTTTCGTTACTGCACCAAAAACAATGCCGGGGTTGCATTTAATGCACCGATTCGGGTCGGAAACGAAACGATGCACGGAATCATGCAGAAACAAAACAAACGCACCCTATCCACTTTTTTGGACCAAATAGTGATGTTTTGGTTCGTTTGGGTCAGTTTGGTTACTACACCGAAAACCATGCCGGGGTTGCATTTAATGCACCGATTCGGGTCGGAAACGAAACGATGCAAACATTCGGCTAGAAACGAAACGAATGCACCCAATTCACTTTTTTGGACCCAATAGTGATGTTTTGGTTCGTTTGGGTCAGTTTCGTTACTGCACCGAAAACCATGCTGGGGTTGCATTTAATGCACCGATTCGGGTCAGAAACGAAACGATGCACGGAATCATCCAGAAACAAAACGAACGCACCCTATCCACTTTTTTGGACCGAATAGTGATGTTTTGGTTCATTTGGGTCAGTTTGGTTACTGCACCGAAAACCATGCCGGGGTTGCATTTAATGCACCGATTCGGGTCGGAAACGAAACGATGCAAAGAATCGGCTAGAAACGAAACGAATGCACCCAATTCACTTTTTTGGACCCAATAGTGATGTTTTGGTTCGTTTGGGTCAGTTTCGTTACTGCACCGAAAACCATGCCAGTGTTGCATTTAATGCACCGATTCGGGTCGGAAACGAAACGATGCACGGAATCGTCCAGAAACGAAAGGAACGCACCCTATCCACTTTTTTGGACCCAATAGTGATGTTTTGGTTCGTTTGGGTCAGTTTCGTTACTGCACCGAAAACCATGCCGGGGTTGCATTTAATGCACCGATTCGGGTCGAAAACGAAACGATGCAAAGAATCGGCTAGAAACGAAACGATTGCACCCAATTCACTTTTTTGGACCCCATAGTGATGTTTTGGTTCGTTTAGGTCAGTTTCGTTACTGCACCGAAAACCATGCCGGGGTTGCATTTAATGCACCGATTCGGGTCGGAAACGAAACGATGCACGGAATCGTCCAGAAACGAAAGGAACGCACCCTATCCACTTTTTTCGACCCAATAGTGATGTTTTGGTTCGTTTGGGTCAGTTTCGTTACTGCACCAAAAACCATGCCGGGGTTGCATTTAATGCACCGATTCGAGTCGGAAACGAAACGATGCACGGGATCGGCTACAAACAAAACGAACGCACCCAATTCACTTTTTTGGACCCAATAGTGATGTTTTGGTTCGTTTGGGTCAGTTTCTTACTACACCAAAAACCATACCGGGGTTGCATTTAATGCACCGATTCGGGTTAGAAATGAAACGATGCACGGAATCGGCTACAAACAAAACCAACGCACATAATTCAATTTTTTGGACCCAATAGTGATGTTTTGGTTCATTTGAGTCAGTTTCGTTACTGCACCGAAAACCATGCCGAGGTTGCATTTAATGCACCGATTCGGGTCGGAAACGAAACGATGCACGGAATCATCCAGAAACGAAACGAACGCACCCTATCCACTTTTTTGGACCCAATAGTGATGTTTTGGTTCGTTTGGGTCTGTTTGGTTACTGCACCGAAAACCATGTCGGGGTTGCATTTAATGCACCGATTCGGGTCGGAAACGAAACGATGCAAAAAATCGGCTAGAAACGAAACGAATGCACCAAATTCACTTTTTTGGACCCAATAGTGATGTTTTGGTTCGTTTGGGTCAGTTTCGTTACTGCACCGAAAACCATGCCGGGGTTGCATTTAAAGCACCGATTCAGGTCGGAAACGAAACGATGCACGGAATCGTCCAGAAACGAAAGGGACGCACCCTATCCACTTTTTTCGACCCAATAGTGATGTTTTGGTTCGTTTGGGTCAGTTTCGTTACTGCACCGAAAACCATGCCGGGGTTGCATTTAATGCACCGATTCGGGTCGGAAACGAAACGTTGCACGGAATCATCCAGAAACGAAAGGAACGCACCCTATCCACATTTTTGGACCCAATAGTGATGTTTTGGTTCGTTTGGGTCAGTTTGGTTACTGCACCGAAAACCATGCCGGGGTTGCATTTAATGCACCGTTTCGGGTCAGAAACGAAACGATGCACGGGATCGGCTACAAACAAAACGAACGCACCCAATTCACTTTTTTGGACCCAATAGTGATGTTTTGGTTCGTTTGGGTCAGTTTCTTACTACACCGAAAACCATACCGGGGTTGCATTTAATGCACCGATTCAGGTTAGAAATGAAACGATGCACAGAATCGGCTACAAACAAAACGAACGCACATAATTCAATTTTTTGGACCCAATAGTGATGTTTTGGTTCGTTTGGGTCAGTTTCGTTACAGCACCGTAAACCATGCCGGGGTTGCATTTAATGCACCGATTCGGGTCAGAAATGAAACGATCCACGGAATCGGCTACAAACAAAACGAACGCACATAATTCAATTTTTTGGACCCAATAGTGATGTTTTGGTTCGTTTGGGTCAGTTTCGTTACTGCACCAAAAACAATGCCGGGGTTGCATTTAATGCACCGATTCGGGTCGGAAACGAAACGATGCACGGAATCATCCAGAAACAAAACGAACGCACCCTATCCACTTTTTTGGACCAAATAGTGATGTTTTGGTTCGTTTGGGTCAGTTTGGTTACTACACCGAAAACCATGCCGGGGTTGCATTTAATGCACCGATTCGGGTCGGAAACGAAACGATGCAAACATTCGGCTAGAAACGAAACGAATGCACCCAATTCACTTTTTTGGACCCAATAGTGATGTTTTGGTTCGTTTGGGTCAGTTTCGTTACTGCACCGAAAACCATGCTGGGGTTGCATTTAATGCACCGATTCGGGTCAGAAACGAAACGATGCACGGAATCATCCAGAAACAAAACGAACGCACCCTATCCACTTTTTTGGACCGAATAGTGATGTTTTGGTTCATTTGGGTCAGTTTGGTTACTGCACCGAAAAATATGCCGGGGTTGCATTTAGTGCACCGATTCGGGTCGGAAACGAAACGATGCAAAGAATCGGCTAGAAACGAAACGAATGCACCCAATTCACTTTTTTGGACCCAATAGTGATGTTTTGGTTCGTTTGGGTCAGTTTCGTTACTGCACCGAAAACCATGCCGGTGTTGCATTTAATGCACCGATTCGGGTCGGAAACGAAACGATGCACGGAATCGTCCAGAAACGAAAGGAACGCACCCTATCCACTTTTTTGGACCCAATAGTGATGTTTTGGTTCGTTTGGGTTAGTTTCGTTACTGCACCGAAAACCATGCCGGGGTTGCATTTAATGCACCGATTCAGGTCGGAAACGAAACGATGCACGGAATCGTCCAGAAACGAAAGGGACGCACCCTATCCACTTTTTTCGACCCAATAGTGATGTTTTGGTTCGTTTGGGTCAGTTTCGTTACTGCACCGAAAACCATGCCGGGGTTGCATTTAATGCACCGATTCGGGTCGGAAACGAAACGAAGCACGGAATCATCCAGAAACGAAAGGAACGCACCCTATCCACATTTTTGGACCCAATAGTGATGTTTTGGTTCGTTTGGGTCAGTTTGGTTACTGCACCGAAAACCATGCCGGGGTTGCATTTAATGCACCGTTTCGGGTCAGAAACGAAACGATGCACGGGATCGGCTACAAACAAAACGAACGCACCCAATTCACTTTTTTGGACCCAATAGTGATGTTTTGGTTCGTTTGGGTCAGTTTCTTACTACACCGAAAACCATACCGGGGTTGCATTTAATGCACCGATTCAGGTTAGAAATGAAACGATGCACAGAATCGGCTACAAACAAAACGAACGCACATAATTCAATTTTTTGGACCCAATAGTGATGTTTTGGTTCGTTTGGGTCAGTTTCGTTACAGCACCGTAAACCATGCCGGGGTTGCATTTAATGCACCGATTCGGGTCAGAAATGAAACGATCCACGGAATCGGCTACAAACAAAACGAACGCACATAATTCAATTTTTTGGACCCAATAGTGATGTTTTGGTTCGTTTGGGTCAGTTTCGTTACTGCACCAAAAACAATGCCGGGGTTGCATTTAATGCACCGATTCGGGTCGGAAACGAAACGATGCACGGAATCATCCAGAAACAAAACGAACGCACCCTATCCACTTTTTTGGACCAAATAGTGATGTTTTGGTTCGTTTGGGTCAGTTTGGTTACTACACCGAAAACCATGCCGGGGTTGCATTTAATGCACCGATTCGGGTCGGAAACGAAACGATGCAAACATTCGGCTAGAAACGAAACGAATGCACCCAATTCACTTTTTTGGACCCAATAGTGATGTTTTGGTTCGTTTGGGTCAGTTTCGTTACTGCACCGAAAACCATGCTGGGGTTGCATTTAATGCACCGATTCGGGTCAGAAACGAAACGATGCACGGAATCATCCAGAAACAAAACGAACGCACCCTATCCACTTTTTTGGACCGAATAGTGATGTTTTGGTTCATTTGGGTCAGTTTGGTTACTGCACCGAAAAATATGCCGGGGTTGCATTTAGTGCACCGATTCGGGTCGGAAACGAAACGATGCAAAGAATCGGCTAGAAACGAAACGAATGCACCCAATTCACTTTTTTGGACCCAATAGTGATGTTTTGGTTCGTTTGGGTCAGTTTCGTTACTGCACCGAAAACCATGCCGGTGTTGCATTTAATGCACCGATTCGGGTCGGAAACGAAACGATGCACGGAATCGTCCAGAAACGAAAGGAACGCACCCTATCCACTTTTTTGGACCCAATAGTGATGTTTTGGTTCGTTTGGGTCAGTTTCGTTACTGCACCGAAAACCATGCCGGGGTTGCATTTAATGCACCGATTCGGGTCGGAAACGAAACGATGCAAAGAATCGGCTAGAAACGAAACGAATGCACCCAATTCACTTTTTTGGACCCCATAGTGATGTTTTGGTTCGTTTGGGTCAGTTTCGTTACTGCACCGAAAACCATGCCGGGGTTGCATTTAATGCACCGATTCGGGTCGGAAACGAAACGATGCATGGAATCGTCCAGAAACGAAAGGAACGCACCCTATCCACTTTTTTCGACCCAATAGTGATGTTTTGGTTCGTTTGGGTCAGTTTCGTTACTGCACCGAAAACCATGCCGGGGTTGCATTTAATGCACCAATTCGAGTCGGAAACGAAACGATGCACGGGATCGGCTACAAACAAAACGAACGCACCCAATTCACTTTTTTGGACCCAATAGTGATGTTTTGGTTCGTTTGGGTCAGTTTCTTACTACACCAAAAACCATACCGGGGTTGCATTTAATGCACCGATTCGGGTTAGAAATGAAATGATGCACGGAATCGGCTACAAACAAAACCAATGCACATAATTCAATTTTTTGGACCCAATAGTGATGTTTTGGTTCATTTGGGTCAGTTTCGTTACTGCACCGAAAACCATGCCGGGGTTGCATTTAATGCACCGATTCGGGTCGGAAACGAAACGATGCACGGAACCATCCAGAAACGAAACGAACGCACCCAATTCACTTTTTTGGACCCAATAGTGATGTTTTGGTTCGTTTGGGTCAGTTTGGTTACTGCACCGAAAACCATGCCGGGGTTGCATTTAATGCACCGATTCGGGTCGGAAATGAAACGATGCACGGAATCATCCAGAAACGAAACGAACGCACCCTATCCACTTTTTTCGACCCAATAGTGATGTTTTGGTTCGTTTGGGTCAGTTTCGTTACTGCACCGAAAACCATGCCGGGGTTGCTTTTAATGCACCGATTCGGGTCGGAAATGAAACGATGCACGGAATCGTCCAGAAACGAAAGGAACGCACCCTATCCACTTTTTTCGACCCAATAGTGATGTTTTGGTTCGTTTGGGTCAGTTTCGTTACTGCACCGAAAACCATGCCGGGGTTGCTTTTAATGCACCGATTCGGGTCGGAAACGAAACGATGCACGGAATCGTCCAGAAACGAAAGGAACGCACCCTATCCACTTTTTTCGACCCAATAGTGATGTTTTGGTTCGTTTGGGTCAGTTTGGTTACTGCACCGAAAACCATGCCGGGTTTGCATTTAATGCACCGATTCGGGTCGGAAACGAAACGATGCACAGGATCGGCTACAAACAAAACGAACGCACCCAATTCACTTTTTTGGACCCAATAGTGATGTTTTGGTTCGTTTGGGTCAGTTTCTTACTACACCGAAAACCATACCGGGGTTGCATTTAATGCACCGATTCGGGTTAGAAATGAAACGATGCACGGAATCGGCTACAAACAAAACGAACGCACATAATTCAATTTTTTGGACCCAATAGTGATGTTTTGGTTCGTTTGGGTCAGTTTCGTTACTGCACCGAAAACCATGCCGGGGTTGCATTTAATGCACCGATTCGGGTCGGAAACGAAACGATGCACGGTATCGGCTACAAACGAAACGAACGCACCCTATCCACTTTTTTGGACCCAGTAGTGATGTTTTGGTTCGTTTGGGTCAGTTTGGTTACTACACCGAAAACCATGCCGGGGTTGCATTTAACGCACCGATTCGGGTCGGAACCGAAACGGTGCACGGGATCAGCTAGAAACGAAACGAACGCACCCAATTCACTTTTTTGGACCCAATAGTGATGTTTTGGTTCGTTTGGGTCAGTTTCGTTACTGCACCGAAAACCATGCCGGGGTTCCATTTAATGCACCGATTCGGGTCAGAAATGAAACGATCCACGGAATCGGCTACAAACAAAACGAATGCACAGAATTCAATTTTTTGGACCCAATAGTGATGTTTTGGTTCGTTTGGGTCAGTTTCGTTACTACACCGAAAACCATGCCGGGGTTCCATTTAATGCACCAATTCGGGTCAGAAATGAAACGATCCACGGAATCGGCTACAAACAAAACGAACGCACATAATTCAATTTTTTGGACCCAATAGTGATGTTTTGGTTCGTTTGGGTCAGTTTCGTTACTGCACCGAAAACCATGCCGGGGTTGCATTTAATGCACCAATTCGGGTCGGAAACGAAACGGTGCAAAGAATCGGCTAGAAACGAAACGAATGCACCCAATTCACTTTTTTGGACCCAATAGTGATGTTTTGGTTCGTTTGGGTCAGTTTCGTTACTGCACCGAAAACCATGTCGGGGTTGCATTTAATGCACCGATTCGGGTCGGAAATGAAACGATGCACGGAATCATCCAGAAACGAAAGGAACGCACCCTATCCACATTTTTGGACCCAATAGTGATGTTTTGGTTCGTTTGGGTCAGTTTGGTTACTGCACCGAAAACCATGCCGGGGTTGCATTTAATGCACCGTTTCGGGTCGGAAACGAAACGATGCACGGGATCGGCTACAAACAAAACGAACGCACCCAATTCACTTTTTTGGACCCAATAGTGATGTTTTGGTTCGTTTGGGTCAGTTTCTTACTACACCGAAAACCATACCGGGGTTGCATTTAATGCACCGATTCAGGTTAGAAATGAAACGATGCACGGAATCGGCTACAAACAAAACGAACGCACATAATTCAATTTTTTGGACCCAATAGTGATGTTTTGGTTCGTTTGGGTCAGTTTCGTTACTGCACCGAAAACCATGCCGGGGTTGCATTTAATGCACCGATTCGGGTCGGAAACGAAACAATGCACGGAATCATCCAGAAACGAAACGAACGCACCCTATCCACTTTTTTGGACCAAATAGTGATGTTTTGGTTCGTTTGGGTCAGTTTCGTTACTGCACCGAAAACCATGCCGGGGTTGCATTTAATGCACCGATTCGGGTCGGAAACGAAACGATGCACGGAATCATCCAGAAACAAAACGAACGGACCCTATCCACTTTTTTGGACCGAATAGTGTTGTTTTGGTTCGTTTGGGTCAGTTTGGTTACTGCACCGAAAACCATGCCGGGGTTGCATTTAATGCACCGATTCGGGTCGGAAACGAAACGATGGACGGAATCATCCAGAAACGAAACGAACGTACCCTATCCACATTGTTGGACCCAATAGTGATGTTTTGGTTCGTTTGGGTCAGTTTCGTTACTGCACCGAAAACCATGCCGGGGTTGCATTTAATGCACCGATTCGGGTCGGAAACGAAACGATGCACGGAATCATCCAGAAACGAAACGAACGCACCCTATCCACTTTTTTGGACCCAATAGTGATGTTTTGGTTCGTTTGGGTCAGTTTCGTTACTGCACCGAAAACCATGCCGGGGTTGCATTTAATGCACCGATTCGGGTCAGAAACGAAACGATACACGGAATCATCCAGAAACAAAACGAACGCACCCTATCCACTTTTTTGGACCGAATAGTGATGTTTTGGTTCGTTTGGGTCAGTTTGGTTACTGCACCGAAAACCATGCCGGGGTTGCATTTAATGCACCGATTCGGGTCGGAAATGAAACGATGCACGGAATCATCCAGAAACGAAAGGAACGCACCCTGTCCACTTTTTTGGACCCAATAGTGATGTTTTGGTTCGTTTGGGTCAGTTTCGTTACTGCACCGAAAACCATGCCGGGGTTGCATTTAATGCACCGATTCGGGTCGGAAACGAAACGATGCACGGAATCATCCAGAAACGAAACGAACGTACCCTATCCACATTCTTGGACCCAATAGTGATGTTTTGGTTCGTTTGGGTCAGTTTCGTTACTGCACCGAAAACCATGCCGGGGTTGCATTTAATGCACCGATTCGGGTCGGAAACGAAACGATGCACGGAATCATCCAGAAACGAAACGAACGCACCCTATCCACTTTTTTGGACCCAATAGTGATGTTTTGGTTCGTTTGGGTCAGTTTCGTTACTGCACCGAAAACCATGCCGGGGTTGCATATAATGCACCGATTCGGGTCGGAAACGAAACGGTGCACGGGATCGGCTAGAAACGAAACGAACGCACCCAATTCACTTTTTTGGACCCAATAGTGATGTTTTGTTTCGTTTGGTTCAGTTTTGTTACTACACCGAAAACCATGCCGGGGTTGCATTTAATGCACCGATTCGGGTCAGAAATGAACCGATCCACGGAATCGGCTACAAACAAAACGAACGCACAGAATTCAATTTTTTGCACCCAATAGTAATGTTTTGGTTCGTTTGGGTCAGTTTCGTTACTGCACCAAAAACCATGTCGGGGTTGCATTTAATGCACCGATTCGGGTCGGAAACGAAACGATGCACGGAATCGTCCAGAAACAAAACGAATGCACCCTATCCACTTTTTTGGACCGAATAGTGATGTTTTGGTTCGTTTGGGTCAGTTTGGTTACTGCACCGAAAACCATGCCGGGGTTGCATTTAATGCACCGATTCGGGTCGGAAACGAAACGATGCAAAGAATCGGCTAGAAACGAAACGAATGCTCCCAATTCACTTTTTTGGACCCAATAGTGATGTTTTGGTTCGTTTGGGTCAGTTTCGTTACTGCACCGAAAACCATGCCGGGGTTGCATTTAATGCGCCGATTCGGGTCAGAAACGAAACGATGCACGGAATCATCCAGAAACAAAACGAATGCACCCTATCAACTTTTTTGGACCGAATAGTGATGTTTTGGTTCTTTTGGGTCAGTTTGGTTACTGCACCGAAAACCATGCCGGGGTTGCATTTAATGCACCGATTCGGGTCGGAAACGAAACGATGCAAAGAATCGGCTAGAAACGAAACGAATGCACCCAATTCACTTTTCTGGACCCAATAGTGATGTTTTGGTTCATTTGGGTCAGTTTCGTTACTGCACCGAAAACCATGCTGGGGTTGCATTTAATGCACCGATTCGGGTCGGAAACGAAACGTTGCACGGAATCGTCCAGAAACGAAAGGAACGCACCCTATCCACTTTTTTCGACCCAATAGTGATGTTTTGGGTCGTTTGGGTTAGTTTCATTACTGCACCGAAAACCATGCCGGGGTTGCATTTAATGCACCGATTCGGGTCGGAAACGAAACGATGCACGGAATTATCCAGAAACGAAACGAACGCACCCTATCCACATTTTTGGACCTAATAGTGATGTTTTGGTTCGTTTGGGTCAGTTTCGTTACTCCACCGAAAACCATGCCGGGGTTGCATATAATGCACCGATTCGGGTCGGAAACGAAACGGTGCACGGGATCGGCTAGAAACGAAACGAACGCACCCAATTCACTTTTTTGGACCCAATAATGATGTTTTGGTTCGTTTGGGTCAGTTTCGTTACTACACCGAAAACCATGCCGGGGTTGCATTTAATGCACCGATTCGGGTCAGAAATGAAACGATCCACGGAATCATCCAGAAACAAAACGAACGCACCCTATCCACTTTTTTGGACCGAATAGTGATGTTTTGGTTCGATTGGGTCAGTTTGGTTACTGCACCGAAAACCATGCCGGGGTTGCATTTAATGCACCGATTCGGGTCGGAAACGAAATGATGCAAAGAATCGGCTAGAAACGAAACGAATGCACCCAATTCACTTTTTGGACCCAATAGTGATGTTTTGGTTCGTTTGGGTCAGTTTCGTTACTGCACCGAAAACCATGCCGGGGTTGCATTTAATGCACCGATTCGGGTCAGAAACGAAACGATGCACGGAATCATCCAGAAACAAAACGAACGCACCCTATCCACTTTTTTGGACCGAATAGTGATGTTTTGGTTCGTTTGGGTCAGTTTGGTTACTGCACCGAAAACCATGCCGGGGTTGCATTTAATGCACCGATTCGGGTCGGAAACGAAACGATGCAAAGAATCGGCTAGAAACGAAACGAATGCACCCAATTCACTTTTTTCGACCCAATAGTGATGTTTTGGTTCGTTTGGGTCAGTTTCGTTACTGCACCGAAAACCATGCCGGGGTTGCATTTAATGCACCGATTCGGGTCAGAAACGAAACGATGCACGGAATCATCCAGAAACAAAACGAACGCACCCTATCAACTTTTTTGGACCGAATAGTGATGTTTTGGTTCGTTTGGGTCAGTTTGGTTACTGCACCGAAAACCATGCCGGGGTTGCATTTAATGCACCGATTCGGGTCGGAAACGAAACGATGCAAAGAATCGGCTAGAAACGAAACGAATGCACCCAATTCACTTTTTTCGACCCAATAGTGATGTTTTGGTTCGTTTGGGTCAGTTTCGTTACTGCACCGAAAACCATGCCGGGGTTGCATTTAATGCACCGATTCGGGTCGGAAACGAAACAATGCACGGAATCATCCAGAAACGAAACGAACGCACCCTATCCACTTTTTTGGACCAAATAGTGATGTTTTGGTTCGTTTGGGTCGGTTTGGTTACTGCACCGAAAACCATGCCGGGGTTGCATTTAATGCACCGATTCGGGTCGGAAACGAAACGATGCAAACAATCGGCTAGAAACGAAACGAATGCACCCAATTCACTTTTTTGGACCCAATAGTGATGTTTTGGTTCGTTTGGGTCAGTTTCGTTACTGCACCGAAAACCATGCCGGGGTTGCATTTAATGCACCGATTCGGGTCAGAAACGAAACGATGCACGGAATCATCCAGAAACAAAACGAACGCACCCTATCCACTTTTTTGGACCGAATAGTGTTGTTTTGGTTCGTTTGGGTCAGTTTGGTTACTGCACCGAAAACCATGCCGGGGTTGCATTTAATGCACCGATTCGGGTCGGAAACAAAACGATGCACGGAATCATCCAGAAACGAAACGAACGCACCCTATCCACATTTTTGGACCCAATAGTGATGTTTTGGTTCGTTTGGGTCAGTTTTGTTACTGCACCGAAAACCATGCCGGGGTTGCATTTAATGCACCGATTCGGGTCGGAAACGAAACGATGCACGGAATCATCCAGAAACGAAACGAACGCACCCTATCCACTTTTTTGGACCCAATAGTGATGTTTTGGTTCGTTTGGGTCAGTTTCGTTACTGCACCAAAAACCATGCCGGGGTTGCATATAATGCACCGATTCGGGTCGGAAACGAAACGGTGCACGGGATCGGCTAGAAACGAAACGAACGCACCCAATTCACTTTTTTGGACCCAATAGTGATTTTTTGTTTCGTTTGGTTCAGTTTTGTTACTACACCGAAAACCATGCCGGGGTTGCATTTAATGCACCGATTCGGGTCAGAAATGAAACGATCCACGGAATCGGCTACAAACAAAACGAACGCACAGAATTCAATTTTTTGGACCCAATAGTGATGTTTTGGTTCGTTTGGGTTAGTTTCGTTACTGCACCAAAAACCATGTCGGGGTTGCATTTAATGCACCGATTCTGGTCGGAAACGAAACGATGCACGGAATCGTCTAGAAACAAAACGAATGCACCCTATCCACTTTTTTGGACCGAATAGTGATGTTTTGGTTCGTTTGGGTCAGTTTGGTTACTGCACCGAAAACCATGCCGGGGTTGCAATTAATGCACCGATTCGGGTCGGAAACGAAACGTTGCACGGAATCGTCCAGAAACGAAAGGAACGCACCCTATCGACTTTTTTCGACCCAATAGTGATGTTTTGGTTCGTTTGGGTTAGTTTCGTTACTGCACCGAAAACCATGCCGGGGTTGCATTTAATGCACCGATTCGGGTCGGAAACGAAACGATGCACGGAATTATCCAGAAACGAAACGAACGCACCCTATCCACATTTTTGGACCCAATAGTGATGTTTTGGTTCGTTTGGGTCAGTTTGGTTACTGCACCGAAAACCATGCCGGGGTTGCATTTAATGCACCGATTCGGGTCAGAAACGAAACGATGCACGGAATCATCCAGAAACAAAACGAATGCACCCTATCAACTTTTTTGGACCGAATAGTGATGTTTTGGTTCTTTTGGGTCAGTTTGGTTACTGCACCGAAAACCATGCCGGGGTTGCATTTAATGCACCGATTCGGGTCGGAAACGAAACGATGCAAAGAATCGGCTAGAAACGAAACGAATGCACCCAATTCACTTTTCTGGACCCAATAGTGATGTTTTGGTTCATTTGGGTCAGTTTCGTTACTGCACCGAAAACCATGCTGGGGTTGCATTTAATGCACCGATTCGGGTCGGAAACGAAACGTTGCACGGAATCGTCCAGAAACGAAAGGAACGCACCCTATCCACTTTTTTCGACCCAATAGTGATGTTTTGGGTCGTTTGGGTTAGTTTCATTACTGCACCGAAAACCATGCCGGGGTTGCATTTAATGCACCGATTCGGGTCGGAAACGAAACGATGCACGGAATTATCCAGAAACGAAACGAACGCACCCTATCCACATTTTTGGACCTAATAGTGATGTTTTGGTTCGTTTGGGTGAGTTTCGTTACTCCACCGAAAACCATGCCGGGGTTGCATATAATGCACCGATTCGGGTCGGAAACGAAACGGTGCACGGGATCGGCTAGAAACGAAACGAATGCACCCAATTCACTTTTTTGGACCCAATAATGATGTTTTGGTTCGTTTGGGTCAGTTTCGTTACTACACCGAAAACCATGCCGGGGTTGCATTTAATGCACCGATTCGGGTCAGAAATGAAACGATCCACGGAATCATCCAGAAACAAAACGAACGCACCCTATCCACTTTTTTGGACCGAATAGTGATGTTTTGGTTCGATTGGGTCAGTTTGGTTACTGCACCGAAAACCATGCCGGGGTTGCATTTAATGCACCGATTCGGGTCGGAAACGAAATGATGCAAAGAATCGGCTAGAAACGAAACGAATGCACCCAATTCACTTTTTGGACCCAATAGTGATGTTTTGGTTCGTTTGGGTCAGTTTCGTTACTGCACCGAAAACCATGCCGGGGTTGCATTTAATGCACCGATTCGGGTCAGAAACGAAACGATGCACGGAATCATCCAGAAACAAAACGAACGCACCCTATCCACTTTTTTGGACCGAATAGTGATGTTTTGGTTCGTTTGGGTCAGTTTGGTTACTGCACCGAAAACCATGCCGGGGTTGTATTTAATGCACCGATTCGGGTCGGAAACGAAACGATGCAAAGAATCGGCTAGAAACGAAACGAATGCACCCAATTCACTTTTTTCGACCCAATAGTGATGTTTTGGTTCGTTTGGGTCAGTTTCGTTACTGCACCGAAAACCATGCCGGGGTTGCATTTAATGCACCGATTCGGGTCAGAAACGAAACGATGCACGGAATCATCCAGAAACAAAACGAACGCACCCTATCAACTTTTTTGGACCGAATAGTGATGTTTTGGTTCGTTTGGGTCAGTTTGGTTACTGCACCGAAAACCATGCCGGGGTTGCATTTAATGCACCGATTCGGGTCGGAAACGAAACGATGCAAAGAATCGGCTAGAAACGAAACGAATGCACCCAATTCACTTTTTTCGACCCAATAGTGATGTTTTGGTTCGTTTGGGTCAGTTTCGTTACTGCACCGAAAACCATGCCGGGGTTGCATTTAATGCACCGATTCGGGTCGGAAACGAAACAATGCACGGAATCATCCAGAAACGAAACGAACGCACCCTATCCACTTTTTTGGACCAAATAGTGATGTTTTGGTTCGTTTGGGTCGGTTTGGTTACTGCACCGAAAACCATGCCGGGGTTGCATTTAATGCACCGATTCGGGTCGGAAACGAAACGATGCAAACAATCGGCTAGAAACGAAACGAATGCACCCAATTCACTTTTTTGGACCCAATAGTGATGTTTTGGTTCGTTTGGGTCAGTTTCGTTACTGCACCGAAAACCATGCCGGGGTTGCATTTAATGCACCGATTCGGGTCAGAAACGAAACGATGCACGGAATCATCCAGAAACAAAACGAACGCACCCTATCCACTTTTTTGGACCGAATAGTGTTGTTTTGGTTCGTTTGGGTCAGTTTGGTTACTGCACCGAAAACCATGCCGGGGTTGCATTTAATGCACCGATTCGGGTCGGAAACGAAACGATGCACGGAATCATCCAGAAACGAAACGAACGCACCCTATCCACATTTTTGGACCCAATAGTGATGTTTTGGTTCGTTTGGGTCAGTTTTGTTACTGCACCGAAAACCATGCCGGGGTTGCATTTAATGCACCGATTCGGGTCGGAAACGAAACGATGCACGGAATCATCCAGAAACGAAACGAACGCACCCTATCCACTTTTTTGGACCCAATAGTGATGTTTTGGTTCGTTTGGGTCAGTTTCGTTACTGCACCGAAAACCATGCCGGGGTTGCATATAATGCACCGATTCGGGTCGGAAACGAAACGGTGCACGGGATCGGCTAGAAACGAAACGAACGCACCCAATTCACTTTTTTGGACCCAATAGTGATTTTTTGTTTCGTTTGGTTCAGTTTTGTTACTACACCGAAAACCATGTCGTGGTTGCATTTAATGCACCGATTCGGGTCAGAAATGAAACGATCCACGGAATCGGCTACAAACAAAACGAACGCACAGAATTCAATTTTTTGGACCCAATAGTGATGTTTTGGTTCGTTTGGGTCAGTTTCGTTACTGCACCAAAAACCATGTCGGGGTTGCATTTAATGCACCGATTCGGGTCGGAAACGAAACGATGCACGGAATCGTCTAGAAACAAAACGAATGCACCCTATCCACTTTTTTGGACCGAATAGTGATGTTTTGGTTCGTTTGGGTCAGTTTGGTTACTGCACCGAAAACCATGCCGGGGTTGCATTTAATGCACCGATTCGGGTCGGAAACGAAACGTTGCACGGAATCGTCCAGAAACGAAAGGAACGCACCCTATCGACTTTTTTCGACCCAATAGTGATGTTTTGGTTCGTTTGGGTTAGTTTCGTTACTGCACCGAAAACCATGCCGGGGTTGCATTTAATGCACCGATTCGGGTCGGAAACGAAATGATGCACGGAATTATCCAGAAACGAAACGAACGCACCCTATCCACATTTTTGGACCCAATAGTGATGTTTTGGTTCGTTTGGGTCAGTTTGGTTACTGCACCGAAAACCATGCCGGGGTTGCATTTAATGCACCGATTCGGGTCAGAAACGAAACGATGCACGGAATCATCCAGAAACAAAACGAATGCACCCTATCAACTTTTTTGGACCGAATAGTGATGTTTTGGTTCTTTTGGGTCAGTTTGGTTACTGCACCGAAAACCATGCCGGGGTTGCATTTAATGCACCGATTCGGGTCGGAAACGAAACGATGCAAAGAATCGGCTAGAAACGAAACGAATGCACCCAATTCACTTTTCTGGACCCAATAGTGATGTTTTGGTTCATTTGGGTCAGTTTCGTTACTGCACCGAAAACCATGCTGGGGTTGCATTTAATGCACCGATTCGGGTCGGAAATGAAACGTTGCACGGAATCGTCCAGAAACGAAAGGAACGCACCCTATCCACTTTTTTCGACCCAATAGTGATGTTTTGGGTCGTTTGGGTTAGTTTCATTACTGCACCGAAAACCATGCCGGGGTTGCATTTAATGCACCGATTCGGGTCCGAAACGAAACGATGCACGGAATTATCCAGAAACGAAACGAACGCACCCTATCCACATTTTTGGACCTAATAGTGATGTTTTGGTTCGTTTGGGTGAGTTTCGTTACTCCACCGAAAGCCATGCCGGGGTTGCATATAATGCACCGATTCGGGTCGGAAACGAAACGGTGCACGGGATCGGCTAGAAACGAAACGAACGCACCCAATTCACTTTTTTGGACCCAATAATGATGTTTTGGTTCGTTTGGGTCAGTTTCGTTACTACACCGAAAACCATGCCGGGGTTGCATTTAATGCACCGATTCGGGTCGGAAACGAAACGATGCACGGAATCATCCAGAAACGAAACGAACGCACCCTATCCACATTTTTGGACCCAATAGTGATGTTTTGGTTCGTTTGGGTCAGTTTTGTTACTGCACCGAAAACCATGCCGGGGTTGCATTTAATGCACCGATTCGGGTCGGAAACGAAACAATGCACGGAATCATCCAGAAACGAAACGAACGCACCCTATCCACTTTTTTGGACCAAATAGTGATGTTTTGGTTCGTTTGGGTCGGTTTGGTTACTGCACCGAAAACCATGCCGGGGTTGCATTTAATGCACCGATTCGGGTCGGAAACGAAACGATGCAAACAATCGGCTAGAAACGAAACGAATGCACCCAATTCACTTTTTTCGACCCAATAGTGATGTTTTGGTTCGTTTGGGTCAGTTTCGTTACTGCACCGAAAACCATGCCGGGGTTGCATTTAATGCACCGATTCGGGTCGGAAACGAAACAATGCACGGAATCATCCAGAAACGAAACGAACGCACCCTATCCACTTTTTTGGACCAAATAGTGATGTTTTGGTTCGTTTGGGTCGGTTTGGTTACTGCACCGAAAACCATGCCGGGGTTGCATTTAATGCACCGATTCGGGTCGGAAACGAAACGATGCAAACAATCGGCTAGAAACGAAACGAATGCACCCAATTCACTTTTTTGGACCCAATAGTGATGTTTTGGTTCGTTTGGGTCAGTTTCGTTACTGCACCGAAAACCATGCCGGGGTTGCATTTAATGCACCGATTCGGGTCAGAAACGAAACGATGCACGGAATCATCCAGAAACAAAACGAACGCACCCTATCCACTTTTTTGGACCGAATAGTGTTGTTTTGGTTCGTTTGGGTCAGTTTGGTTACTGCACCGAAAACCATGCCGGGGTTGCATTTAATGCACCGATTCGGGTCGGAAACGAAACGATGCACGGAATCATCCAGAAACGAAACGAACGCACCCTATCCACATTTTTGGACCCAATAGTGATGTTTTGGTTCGTTTGGGTCAGTTTTGTTACTGCACCGAAAACCATGCCGGGGTTGCATTTAATGCACCGATTCGGGTCGGAAACGAAACGATGCACGGAATCATCCAGAAACGAAACGAACGCACCCTATCCACTTTTTTGGACCCAATAGTGATGTTTTGGTTCGTTTGGGTCAGTTTCGTTATTGCACCGAAAACCATGCCGGGGTTGCATATAATGCACCGATTCGGGTCGGAAACGAAACGGTGCACGGGATCGGCTAGAAACGAAACGAACGCACCCAATTCACTTTTTTGGACCCAATAGTGATTTTTTGTTTCGTTTGGTTCAGTTTTGTTACTACACCGAAAACCATGCCGGGGTTGCATTTAATGCACCGATTCGGGTCAGAAATGAAACGATCCACGGAATCGGCTACAAACAAAACGAACGCACAGAATTCAATTTTTTGGACCCAATAGTGATGTTTTGGTTCGTTTGGGTCAGTTTCGTTACTCCACCGAAAACCATGCCGGGGTTGCATATAATGCACCGATTCGGGTCGGAAACGAAACGGTGCACGGGATCGGCTAGAAACGAAACGAACGCACCCAATTCACTTTTTTGGACCCAATAATGATGTTTTGGTTCGTTTGGGTCAGTTTCGTTACTACACCGAAAACCATGCCGGGGTTGCATTTAATGCACCGATTCGGGTCAGAAATGAAACGATCCACGGAATCATCCAGAAACAAAACGAACGCACCCTATCCACTTTTTTGGACCGAATAGTGATGTTTTGGTTCGATTGGGTCAGTTTGGTTACTGCACCGAAAACCATGCCGGGGTTGCATTTAATGCACCGATTCGGGTCGGAAACGAAATGATGCAAAGAATCGGCTAGAAACGAAACGAATGCACCCAATTCACTTTTTGGACCCAATAGTGATGTTTTGGTTCGTTTGGGTCAGTTTCGTTACTGCACCGAAAACCATGCCGGGGTTGCATTTAATGCACCGATTCGGGTCAGAAACGAAACGATGCACGGAATCATCCAGAAACAAAACGAACGCACCATATCCACTTTTTTGGACCGAATAGTGATGTTTTGGTTCGTTTGGGTCAGTTTGGTTACTGCACCGAAAACCATGCCGGGGTTGCATTTAATGCACTGATTCGGGTCGGAAACGAAACGATGCAAAGAATCGGCTAGAAACGAAACGAATGCACCCAATTCACTTTTTTCGACCCAATAGTGATGTTTTGGTTCGTTTGGGTCAGTTTCGTTACTGCACCGAAAACCATGCCGGGGTTGCATTTAATGCACCGATTCGGGTCAGAAACGAAACGATGCACGGAATCATCCAGAAACAAAACGAACGCACCCTATCAACTTTTTTGGACCGAATAGTGATGTTTTGGTTCGTTTGGGTCAGTTTGGTTACTGCACCGAAAACCATGCCGGGTTGCATTTAATGCACCGATTCGGGTCGGAAACGAAACGATGCAAAGAATCGGCTAGAAACGAAACAAATGCACCCAATTCACTTTTTTCGACCCAATAGTGATGTTTTGGTTCGTTTGGGTCAGTTTCGTTACTGCACCGAAAACCATGTCGGGGTTGCATTTAATGCACCGATTCGGGTCGGAAACGAAACAATGCACGGAATCATCCAGAAACGAAACGAACGCACCCTATCCACTTTTTTGGACCAAATAGTGATGTTTTGGTTCGTTTGGGTCAGTTTGGTTACTGCACCGAAAACCATGCCGGGGTTGCATTTAATGCACCGATTCGGGTCGGAAACGAAACGATGCAAAGAATCGGCTAGAAACGAAACGAATGCACCCAATTCACTTTTTTCGACCCAATAGTGATGTTTTGGTTCGTTTGGGTCAGTTTCGTTACTGCACCGAAAACCATGCCGGGGTTGCATTTAATGCACCGATTCGGGTCGGAAACGAAACAATGCACGGAATCATCCAGAAACGAAACGAACGCACCCTATCCACTTTTTTGGACCAAATAGTGATGTTTTGGTTCGTTTGGGTCGGTTTGGTTACTGCACCGAAAACCATGCCGGGGTTGCATTTAATGCACCGATTCGAGTCGGAAACGAAACGATGCAAACAATCGGCTAGAAACGAAACGAATGCACCCAATTCACTTTTTTGGACCCAATAGTGATGTTTTGGTTCGTTTGGGTCAGTTTCGTTACTGCACCGAAAACCATGCCGGGGTTGCATTTAATGCACCGATTCGGGTCAGAAACGAAACGATGCACGGAATCATCCAGAAACAAAACGAACGCACCCTATCCACTTTTTTGGACCGAATAGTGTTGTTTTGGTTCGTTTGGGTCAGTTTGGTTACTGCACCGAAAACCATGCCGGGGTTGCATTTAATGCACCGATTCGGGTCGGAAACGAAACGATGCACGGAATCATCCAGAAACGAAACGAACGCACCCTATCCACATTTTTGGACCCAATAGTGATGTTTTGGTTCGTTTGGGTCAGTTTTGTTACTGCACCGAAAACCATGCCGGGGTTGCATTTAATGCACCGATTCGGGTCGGAAACGAAACGATGCACGGAATCATCCAGAAACGAAACGAACGCACCCTATCCACTTTTTTGGACCCAATAGTGATGTTTTGGTTCGTTTGGGTCAGTTTCGTTACTGCACCGAAAACCATGCCGGGGTTGCATATAATGCACCGATTCGGGTCGGAAACGAAACGGTGCACGGGATCGGCTAGAAACGAAACGAACGCACCCAATTCACTTTTTTGGACCCAATAGTGATTTTTTGTTTCGTTTGGTTCAGTTTTGTTACTACACCGAAAACCATGCCGGGGTTGCATTTAATGCACCGATTCGGGTCAGAAATGAAACGATCCACGGAATCGGCTACAAACAAAACGAACGCACAGAATTCAATTTTTTGGACCCAATAGTGATGTTTTGGTTCGTTTGGGTCAGTTTCGTTACTGCACCAAAAACCATGTCGGGGTTGCATTTAATGCACCGATTCGGGTCGGAAACGAAACGATGCACGGAATCGTCTAGAAACAAAACGAATGCACCCTATCCACTTTTTTGGACCGAATAGTGATGTTTTGGTTCGTTTGGGTCAGTTTGGTTACTGCACCGAAAACCATGCCGGGGTTGCATTTAATGCACCGATTCGGGTCGGAAACGAAACGTTGCACGGAATCGTCCAGAAACGAAAGAAACGCACCCTATCGACTTTTTTCGACCCAATAGTGATGTTTTGGTTCGTTTGGGTTAGTTTCGTTACTGCACCGAAAACCATGCCGGGGTTGCATTTAATGCACCGATTCAGGTCGGAAACGAAACGATGCACGGAATTATCCAGAAACGAAACGAACGCACCCTATCCACATTTTTGGACCCAATAGTGATGTTTTGGTTCGTTTGGGTCAGTTTCGTTACTCCACCGAAAACCATGCCGGGGTTGCATATAATGCACCGATTCGGGTCGGAAACGAAACGGTGCACGGGATCGGCTAGAAACGAAACGAACGCGCCCAATTCACTTTTTTGGACCCAATAATGATGTTTTGGTTCGTTTGGGTCAGTTTCGTTACTACACCGAAAACCATGCCGGGGTTGCATTTAATGCACCGATTCGGGTCAGAAATGAAACGATCCACGGAATCATCCAGAAACAAAACGAACGCACCCTATCCACTTTTTTGGACCGAATAGTGATGTTTTGGTTCGATTGGGTCAGTTTGGTTACTGCACCGAAAACCATGCCGGGGTTGCATTTAATGCACCGATTCGGGTCGGAAACGAAATGATGCAAAGAATCGGCTAGAAACGAAACGAATGCACCCAATTCACTTTTTGGACCCAATAGTGATGTTTTGGTTCGTTTGGGTCAGTTTCGTTACTGCACCGAAAACCATGCCGGGGTTGCATTTAATGCACCGATTCGGGTCAGAAACGAAACGATGCACGGAATCATCCAGAAACAAAACGAACGCACCCTATCAACTTTTTTGGACCGAATAGTGATGTTTTGGTTCGTTTGGGTCAGTTTGGTTACTGCACCGAAAACCATGCCGGGGTTGCATTTAATGCACCGATTCGGGTCGGAAACGAAACGATGCAAAGAATCGGCTAGAAACGAAACGAATGCACCCAATTCACTTTTTTCGACCCAATAGTGATGTTTTGGTTCGTTTGGGTCAGTTTCGTTACTGCACCGAAAACCATGTCGGGGTTGCATTTAATGCACCGATTCGGGTCGGAAACGAAACAATGCACGGAATCATCCAGAAACGAAACGAACGCACCCTATCCACTTTTTTGGACCAAATAGTGATGTTTTGGTTCGTTTGGGTCAGTTTGGTTACTGCACCGAAAACCATGCCGGGGTTGCATTTAATGCACCGATTCGGGTCGGAAACGAAACGATGCAAACAATCGGCTAGAAACGAAACGAATGCACCCAATTCACTTTTTTGGACCCAATAGTGATGTTTTGGTTCGTTTGGGTCAGTTTCGTTACTGCACCGAAAACCATGCCGGGGTTGCATTTAATGCACCGATTCGGGTCAGAAACGAAACGATGCACGGAATCATCCAGAAACAAAACGAACGCACCCTATCCACTTTTTTGGACCGAATAGTGTTGTTTTGGTTCGTTTGGGTCAGTTTGGTTACTGCACCGAAAACCATGCCGGGGTTGCATTTAATGCACCGATTCGGGTCGGAAACGAAACGATGCACGGAATCATCCAGAAACGAAACGAACGCACCCTATCCACATTTTTGGACCCAATAGTGATGTTTTGGTTCGTTTGGGTCAGTTTTGTTACTGCACCGAAAACCATGCCGGGGTTGCATTTAATGCACCGATTCGGGTCGGAAACGAAACGATGCACGGAATCATCCAGAAACGAAACGAACGCACCCTATCCACTTTTTTGGACCCAATAGTGATGTTTTGGTTCGTTTGGGTCAGTTTCGTTACTGCACCGAAAACCATGCCGGGGTTGCATATAATGCACCGATTCGGGTCGGAAACGAAACGGTGCACGGGATCGGCTAGAAACGAAACGAACGCACCCAATTCACTTTTTTGGACCCAATAGTGATTTTTTGTTTCGTTTGGTTCAGTTTTGTTACTACACCGAAAACCATGCCGGGGTTGCATTTAATGCACCGATTCGGGTCAGAAATGAAACGATCCACGGAATCGGCTACAAACAAAACGAACGCACAGAATTCAATTTTTTGGACCCAATAGTGATGTTTTGGTTCGTTTGGGTCAGTTTCGTTACTGCACCAAAAACCATGTCGGGGTTGCATTTAATGCACCGATTCGGGTCGGAAACGAAACGATGCACGGAATCGTCTAGAAACAAAACGAATGCACCCTATCCAATTTTTTGGACCGAATAGTGATGTTTTGGTTCGTTTGGGTCAGTTTGGTTACTGCACCGAAAACCATGCCGGGGTTGCATATAATGCACCGATTCGGGTCGGAAACGAAACGGTGCACGGGATCGGCTAGAAACGAAACGAACGCGCCCAATTCACTTTTTTGGACCCAATAATGATGTTTTGGTTCGTTTGGGTCAGTTTCGTTACTACACCGAAAACCATGCCGGGGTTGCATTTAATGCACCGATTCGGGTCAGAAATGAAACGATCCACGGAATCATCCAGAAACAAAACGAACGCACCCTATCCACTTTTTTGGACCGAATAGTGATGTTTTGGTTCGATTGGGTCAGTTTGGTTACTGCACCGAAAACCATGCCGGGGTTGCATTTAATGCACCGATTCGGGTCGGAAACGAAATGATGCAAAGAATCGGCTAGAAACGAAACGAATGCACCCAATTCACTTTTTGGACCCAATAGTGATGTTTTGGTTCGTTTGGGTCAGTTTCGTTACTGCACCGAAAACCATGCCGGGGTTGCATTTAATGCACCGATTCGGGTCAGAAACGAAACGATGCACGGAATCATCCAGAAACAAAACGAACGCACCCTATCAACTTTTTTGGACCGAATAGTGATGTTTTGGTTCGTTTGGGTCAGTTTGGTTACTGCACCGAAAACCATGCCGGGGTTGCATTTAATGCACCGATTCGGGTCGGAAACGAAACGATGCAAAGAATCGGCTAGAAACGAAACGAATGCACCCAATTCACTTTTTTCGACCCAATAGTGATGTTTTGGTTCGTTTGGGTCAGTTTCGTTACTGCACCGAAAACCATGTCGGGGTTGCATTTAATGCACCGATTCGGGTCGGAAACGAAACAATGCACGGAATCATCCAGAAACGAAACGAACGCACCCTATCCACTTTTTTGGACCAAATAGTGATGTTTTGGTTCGTTTGGGTCAGTTTGGTTACTGCACCGAAAACCATGCCGGGGTTGCATTTAATGCACCGATTCGGGTCGGAAACGAAACGATGCAAACAATCGGCTAGAAACGAAACGAATGCACCCAATTCACTTTTTTGGACCCAATAGTGATGTTTTGGTTCGTTTGGGTCAGTTTCGTTACTGCACCGAAAACCATGCCGGGGTTGCATTTAATGCACCGATTCGGGTCAGAAACGAAACGATGCACGGAATCATCCAGAAACAAAACGAACGCACCCTATCCACTTTTTTGGACCGAATAGTGTTGTTTTGGTTCGTTTGGGTCAGTTTGGTTACTGCACCGAAAACCATGCCGGGGTTGCATTTAATGCACCGATTCGGGTCGGAAACGAAACGATGCACGGAATCATCCAGAAACGAAACGAACGCACCCTATCCACATTTTTGGACCCAATAGTGATGTTTTGGTTCGTTTGGGTCAGTTTTGTTACTGCACCGAAAACCATGCCGGGGTTGCATTTAATGCACCGATTCGGGTCGGAAACGAAACGATGCACGGAATCATCCAGAAACGAAACGAACGCACCCTATCCACTTTTTTGGACCCAATAGTGATGTTTTGGTTCGTTTGGGTCAGTTTCGTTACTGCACCGAAAACCATGCCGGGGTTGCATATAATGCACCGATTCGGGTCGGAAACGAAACGGTGCACGGGATCGGCTAGAAACGAAACGAACGCACCCAATTCACTTTTTTGGACCCAATAGTGATTTTTTGTTTCGTTTGGTTCAGTTTTGTTACTACACCGAAAACCATGCCGGGGTTGCATTTAATGCACCGATTCGGGTCAGAAATGAAACGATCCACGGAATCGGCTACAAACAAAACGAACGCACAGAATTCAATTTTTTGGACCCAATAGTGATGTTTTGGTTCGTTTGGGTCAGTTTCGTTACTGCACCAAAAACCATGTCGGGGTTGCATTTAATGCACCGATTCGGGTCGGAAACGAAACGATGCACGGAATCGTCTAGAAACAAAACGAATGCACCCTATCCAATTTTTTGGACCGAATAGTGATGTTTTGGTTCGTTTGGGTCAGTTTGGTTACTGCACCGAAAACCATGCCGGGGTTGCATTTAATGCACCGATTCGGGTCGGAAACGAAACGTTGCACGGAATCGTCCAGAAACGAAAGGAACGCACCCTATCGACTTTTTTCGACCCAATAGTGATGTTTTGGTTCGTTTGGGTTAGTTTCGTTACTGCACCGAAAACCATGACGGGGTTGCATTTAATGCACCGATTCGGGTCGGAAACGAAACGATGCACGGAATTATCCAGAAACGAAACGAACGCACCCTATCCACATTTTTGGACCCAATAGTGATGTTTTGGTTCGTTTGGGTCAGTTTGGTTACTGCACCGAAAACCATGCCGGGGTTGCATTTAATGCACCGATTCGGGTCAGAAACGAAACGATGCACGGAATTATCCAGAAACGAAACGAACGCACCCTATCCACATTTTTGGACCCAATAGTGATGTTTTGGTTCGTTTGGGTCAGTTTGGTTACTGCACCGAAAACCATGCCGGGGTTGCATTTAATGCACCGATTCGGGTCGGAAACGAAACGATGCAAAGAATCGGCTAGCAACGAAACGAATGCACCCAATTCACTTTTTTGGACCCAATAGTGATGTTTTGGTTCGTTTGGGTCAGTTTCGTTACTGCACCGAAAACCATGCTGGGGTTGCATTTAATGCACCGATTCGGGTCGGAAACGAAACGTTGCACGGAATCGTCCAGAAACGAAAGGAACGCACCCTATCCACTTTTTTCGACCCAATAGTGATGTTTTGGTTCGTTTGGGTCAGTTTCATTACTGCACCGAAAACCATGCCGGGGTTGCATTTAATGCACCGATACGGGTCGGAAACGAAACGATGCACGGAATTATCCAGAAACGAAACGAACGCACCCTATCCACATTTTTGGACCCAATAGTGATGTTTTGGTTCGTTTGGGTCAGTTTCGTTACTCCACCGAAAACCATGCCGGGGTTGCATATAATGCACCGATTCGGGTCGGAAACGAAACGGTGCATGGGATCGGCTAGAAACGAAACGAACGCAACCAATTCACTTTTTTGGACCCAATAATGATGTTTTGGTTCGTTTGGGTCAGTTTCGTTACTACACCGAAAACCATGCCGGGGTTGCATTTAATGCACCGATTCGGGTCAGAAATGAAACGATCCACGGAATCATCCAGAAACAAAACGAACGCACCCTATCCACTTTTTTGGACCGAATAGTGATGTTTTGGTTCGATTGGGTCAGTTTGGTTACTGCACCGAAAACCATGCCGGGGTTGCATTTAATGCACCGATTCGGGTCGGAAACGAAATGATGCAAAGAATCGGCTAGAAACGAAACGAATGCACCCAATTCACTTTTTGGACCCAATAGTGATGTTTTGGTTCGTTTGGGTCAGTTTCGTTACTGCACCGAAAACCATGCCGGGGTTGCATTTAATGCACCGATTCCGGTCAGAAACGAAACGATGCACGGAATCATCCAGAAACAAAACGAACGCACCCTATCCACTTTTTTGGACCGAATAGTGATGTTTTGGTTCGTTTGGGTCAGTTTGGTTACTGCACCGAAAACCATGCCGGGGTTGCATTTAATGCACCGATTCGGGTCGGAAACGAAACGATGCAAAGAATCGGCTAGAAACGAAACGAATGCACCCAATTCACTTTTTTCGACCCAATAGTGATGTTTTGGTTCGTTTGGGTCAGTTTCATTACTGCACCGAAAACCATACCGGGGTTGCATTTAATGCACCGATTCGGGTTAGAAATGAAACGATGCACGGAATCGGCTACAAACAAAACGAACGCACATAATTCAATTTTTTGGACCCAATAGTGATGTTTTGGTTCGTTTGGGTCAGTTTCTTACTACACCGAAAACCATACCGGGGTTGCATTTAATGCACCGATTCGGGTTAGAAATGAAACGATGCACGGAATCGGCTACAAACAAAACGAACGCACAGAATTCAATTTTTTGGACCCAATAGTGATGTTTTGGTTCGTTTGGGTCAGTTTCGTTACTGCACCGAAAACCATGCCGGGGTTGTATTTAATGCACCGATTCGGGTCGGAAACGAAACGATGCACGGAATCGTCCAGAAACGAAACGAACGCACCCTATCAACTTTTTTGGACCGAATAGTGATGTTTTGGTTCGTTTGGGTCAGTTTGGTTACTGCACCGAAAACCATGCCGGGGTTGCATTTAATGCACCGATTCGGGTCGGAAACGAAACGATGCAAAGAATCGGCTAGAAACGAAACGAATGCACCCAATTCACTTTTTTCGACCCAATAGTGATGTTTTGGTTCGTTTGGGTCAGTTTCGTTACTGCACCGAAAACCATGCCGGGGTTGCATTTAATGCACCGATTCGGGTCAGAAACGAAACGATGCACGGAATCATCCAGAAACAAAACGAACGCACCCTATCCACTTTTTTGGACCGAATAGTGTTGTTTTGGTTCGTTTGGGTCAGTTTGGTTACTGCACCGAAAACCATGCCGGGGTTGCATTTAATGCACCGATTCGGGTCGGAAACGAAACGATGCACGGAATCATCCAGAAACGAAACGAACGCACCCTATCCACATTTTTGGACCCAATAGTGATGTTTTGGTTCGTTTGGGTCAGTTTTGTTACTGCACCGAAAACCATGCCGGGGTTGCATTTAATGCACCGATTCGGGTCGGAAACGAAACGATGCACGGAATCATCCAGAAACGAAACGAACGCACCCTATCCACTTTTTTGGACCCAATAGTGATGTTTTGGTTCGTTTGGGTCAGTTTCGTTACTGCACCGAAAACCATGCCGGGGTTGCATATAATGCACCGATTCGGGTCGGAAACGAAACGGTGCACGGGATCGGCTAGAAACGAAACGAACGCACCCAATTCACTTTTTTGGACCCAATAGTGATTTTTTGTTTCGTTTGGTTCAGTTTTGTTACTACACCGAAAACCATGCCGGGGTTGCATTTAATGCACCGATTCGGGTTAGAAATGAAACGATCCACGGAATCGGCTACAAACAAAACGAACGCACAGAATTCAATTTTTTGGACCCAATAGTGATGTTTTGGTTCGTTTGGGTCAGTTTCGTTACTGCACCAAAAACCATGTCGGGGTTGCATTTAATGCACCGATTCGGGTCGGAAACGAAACGATGCACGGAATCGTCTAGAAACAAAACGAATGCACCCTATCCAATTTTTTGGACCGAATAGTGATGTTTTGGTTCGTTTGGGTCAGTTTGGTTACTGCACCGAAAACCATGCCGGGGTTGCATTTAATGCACCGATTCGGGTCGGAAACGAAACGTTGCACGGAATCGTCCAGAAACGAAAGGAACGCACCCTATCGACTTTTTTCGACCCAATAGTGATGTTTTGGTTCGTTTGGGTTAGTTTCGTTACTGCACCGAAAACCATGCCGGGGTTGCATTTAATGCACCGATTCGGGTCGGAAACGAAACGATGCACGGAATTATCCAGAAACGAAACGAACGCACCCTATCCACATTTTTGGACCCAATAGTGATGTTTTGGTTCGTTTGGGTCAGTTTGGTTACTGCACCGAAAACCATGCCGGGGTTGCATTTCATGCACCGATTCGGGTCAGAAACGAAACGATGCACGGAATTATCCAGAAACGAAACGAACGCACCCTATCCACATTTTTGGACCCAATAGTGATGTTTTGGTTCGTTTGGGTCAGTTTGGTTACTGCACCGAAAACCATGCCGGGGTTGCATTTAATGCACCGATTCGGGTCGGAAACGAAACGATGCAAAGAATCGGCTAGCAACGAAACGAATGCACCCAATTCACTTTTTTGGACCCAATAGTGATGTTTTGGTTCGTTTGGGTCAGTTTCGTTACTGCACCGAAAACCATGCTGGGGTTGCATTTAATGCACCGATTCGGGTCGGAAACGAAACGTTGCACGGAATCGTCCAGAAACGAAAGGAACGCACCCTATCCACTTTTTTCGACCCAATAGTGATGTTTTGGTTCGTTTGGGTCAGTTTCATTACTGCACCGAAAACCATGCCGGGGTTGCATTTAATGCACCGATACGGGTCGGAAACGAAACGATGCACGGAATTATCCAGAAACGAAACGAACGCACCCTATCCACATTTTTGGACCCAATAGTGATGTTTTGGTTCGTTTGGGTCAGTTTCGTTACTCCACCGAAAACCATGCCGGGGTTGCATATAATGCACCGATTCGGGTCGGAAACGAAACGGTGCATGGGATCGGCTAGAAACGAAACGAACGCAACCAATTCACTTTTTTGGACCCAATAATGATGTTTTGGTTCGTTTGGGTCAGTTTCGTTACTACACCGAAAACCATGCCGGGGTTGCATTTAATGCACCGATTCGGGTCAGAAATGAAACGATCCACGGAATCATCCAGAAACAAAACGAACGCACCCTATCCACTTTTTTGGACCGAATAGTGATGTTTTGGTTCGATTGGGTCAGTTTGGTTACTGCACCGAAAACCATGCCGGGGTTGCATTTAATGCACCGATTCGGGTCGGAAACGAAATGATGCAAAGAATCGGCTAGAAACGAAACGAATGCACCCAATTCACTTTTTGGACCCAATAGTGATGTTTTGGTTCGTTTGGGTCAGTTTCGTTACTGCACCGAAAACCATGCCGGGGTTGCATTTAATGCACCGATTCCGGTCAGAAACGAAACGATGCACGGAATCATCCAGAAACAAAACGAACGCACCCTATCCACTTTTTTGGACCGAATAGTGATGTTTTGGTTCGTTTGGGTCAGTTTGGTTACTGCACCGAAAACCATGCCGGGGTTGCATTTAATGCACCGATTCGGGTCGGAAACGAAACGATGCAAAGAATCGGCTAGAAACGAAACGAATGCACCCAATTCACTTTTTTCGACCCAATAGTGATGTTTTGGTTCGTTTGGGTCAGTTTCATTACTGCACCGAAAACCATACCGGGGTTGCATTTAATGCACCGATTCGGGTTAGAAATGAAACGATGCACGGAATCGGCTACAAACAAAACGAACGCACATAATTCAATTTTTTGGACCCAATAGTGATGTTTTGGTTCGTTTGGGTCAGTTTCTTACTACACCGAAAACCATACCGGGGTTGCATTTAATGCACCGATTCGGGTTAGAAATGAAACGATGCACGGAATCGGCTACAAACAAAACGAACGCACAGAATTCAATTTTTTGGACCCAATAGTGATGTTTTGGTTCGTTTGGGTCAGTTTCGTTACTGCACCGAAAACCATGCCGGGGTTGTATTTAATGCACCGATTCGGGTCGGAAACGAAACGATGCACGGAATCGTCCAGAAACGAAACGAACGCACCCTATCCACATTTTTGGACCCAATAGTGATGTTTTGGTTCGTTTGGGTCAGTTTCGTTACTCCACCGAAAACCATGCCGGGGTTGCATATAATGCACCGATTCGGGTCGGAAACGAAACGGTGCATGGGATCGGCTAGAAACGAAACGAACGCAACCAATTCACTTTTTTGGACCCAATAATGATGTTTTGGTTCGTTTGGGTCAGTTTCGTTACTACACCGAAAACCATGCCGGGGTTGCATTTAATGCACCGATTCGGGTCAGAAATGAAACGATCCACGGAATCATCCAGAAACAAAACGAACGCACCCTATCCACTTTTTTGGACCGAATAGTGATGTTTTGGTTCGATTGGGTCAGTTTGGTTACTGCACCGAAAACCATGCCGGGGTTGCATTTAATGCACCGATTCGGGTCGGAAACGAAATGATGCAAAGAATCGGCTAGAAACGAAACGAATGCACCCAATTCACTTTTTGGACCGAATAGTGATGTTTTGGTTCGTTTGGGTCAGTTTGGTTACTGCACCGAAAACCATGCCGGGGTTGCATTTAATGCACCGATTCGGGTCGGAAACGAAACGATGCAAAGAATCGGCTAGAAACGAAACGAATGCACCCAATTCAGTTTTTGGACCCAATAGTGATGTTTTGGTTCGTTTGGGTCAGTTTCGTTACTGCACCGAAAACCATGCCGGGTTTGCATTCAATGCACCGATTCGGGTCGGAAACGAAACGATGCACGGAATCATCCAGAAACAAAACGAATGCACCCTATCCACTTTTTTGGACCGAATAGTGATGTTTTGGTTCGTTTGGGTCAGTTTCGTTACTGCACCAAAAACCATGCCGAGGTTGCATTTAATGCACCGATTCGGGTCGGAAACGAAACGATGCAAAGAATCGGCTAGAAACGAAACGAATGCACCCAATTCACTTTTTTTGACCCAATAGTGATGTTTTGGTTCGTTTGGGTCAGTTTCGTTGCTGCACCGAAAACCATGCCGGGGTTGCATGTAATGCACCGATTCGGGTCGGAAACGAAACGATGCACGGGATCGGCTACAAACAAAACGAACGCACCCAATTCACTTTTTTGGACCCAATAGTGATGTTTTGGTTCGTTTGGGTCAGTTTCTTACTACACCGAAAACCATACCGGGGTTGCATTTAATGCACCGATTCGGGTTAGAAATGAAACGATGCACGGAATCGGCTACAAACAAAACGAACGCACATAATTCAATTTTTTGGACCCAATAGTGATGTTTTGGTTCGTTTGTGTCAGTTTCGTTACTGCACCGAAAACCATGCCGGGGTTGCATTTAATGCACCGATTCGGGTCGGAAACGAAACGGTGCATGGGATCGGCTAGAAACGAAACGAACGCACCCTATCAACTTTTTTGGACCGAATAGTGATGTTTTGGTTCGTTTGGGTCAGTTTGGTTACTGCACCGAAAACCATGCCGGGGTTGCATTTAATGCACCGATTCGGGTCGGAAACGAAACGATGCAAAGAATCGGCTAGAAACGAAACGAATGCACCCAATTCACTTTTTGGACCCAATAGTGATGTTTTGGTTCGTTTGGGTCAGTTTCGTTACTGCACCGAAAACCATGCCGGGTTTGCATTCAATGCACCGATTCGGGTCGGAAACGAAACGATGCACGGAATCATCCAGAAACAAAACGAACGCACCCTATCCACTTTTTTGGACCGAATAGTGATGTTTTGGTTCGTTTGGGTCAGTTTCGTTACTGCACCAAAAACCATGCCGAGGTTGCATTTAATGCACCGATTCGGGTCGGAAACGAAACGATGCAAAGAATCGGCTAGAAACAAAACGAATGCACCCAATTCACTTTTTTTGACCCAATAGTGATGTTTTGGTTCGTTTGGGTCAGTTTCGTTGCTGCACCGAAAACCATGCCGGGGTTGCATTTAATGCACCGATTCGGATCGGAAACGAAACGATGCACGGGATCGGCTACAAACAAAACGAACGCACCCAATTCACTTTTTTGGACCCAATAGTGATGTTTTGGTTCGTTTGGGTCAGTTTCTTACTACACCGAAAACCATACCGGGGTTGCATTTAATGCACCGATTCGGGTTAGAAATGAAACGATGCACGGAATCGGCTACAAACAAAACGAACGCACATAATTCAATTTTTTGGACCCAATAGTGACGTTTTGGTTCGTTTGGGTCAGTTTCGTTACTGCACCAAAAACCATGCCGGGGTTGCATTTAATGCACCGATTCGGGTCGGAAACGAAACGATGCACGGAATCGTCCTGAAACGAAACGAACGCACCGATTCGGGTCGGAAACGAAACGGTGCACGGGATCGGCAAGAAACGAAACGAACGCACCCAATTCACTTTTTTGGACCCAATAGTGATGTTTTGGTTCGTTTGGGTTAGTTTCTTACTACACCGAAAACCATACCGGGGTTGCATTTAATGCACCGATTCGGGTTAGAAATGAAACGATGCACGGAATCGGCTACAAACAAAACGAACGCACAGAATTCAATTTTTTGGACCCAATAGTGATGTTTTGGTTCATTTGGGTCAGTTTCGTTACTGCACCGAAAACCATGCCGGGGTTGTATTTAATGCACCGATTCGGGTCGGAAACGAAACGATGCACGGAATCGTCCAGAAACGAAACGAACGCACCCAATTCACTTTTTTGGACCCAATAGTGATGTTTTGGTTCGTTTGGGTCAGTTTCGTTACTGCACCGACAACCATGCCGGGGTTGCATTTAATGCACCGATTCGGGTCGGAAACAAAACGATGCACGGAATCATCCAGAAACAAAACGAACGCACCCTATCCACTTTTTTGGACCGAATAGTGATGTTTTGGTTCGTTTGGGTCAGTTTGGTTACTGCACCGAAAACCATGCCGGGGTTGCATTTAATGCACCGATTCGGGTCGGAAATGAAACGATGCACGGAATCATCCAGAAACGAAAGGAACGCACCCTATCCACTTTTTTCGACCCAATAGTGATGTTTTGGTTCGTTTGGGTCAGTTTCGTTACTGCACCTAAAACCATGCCGGGGTTGCATTTAATGCATCGATTCGGGTCGGAAACGAAACGATGCAAAGAATCGGCTAGAAACGAAACGAATGCACCCAATTCACTTTTTTGGACCCAATAGTGATGTTTTGGTTCGTTTGGGTTAGTTTCGTTACTGCACCGAAAACCATGCCGGGGTTGCATTTAATGCACCGATTCGGGTCGGAAATGAAACGATGCACGGAATCGTCCAGAAACGAAAGGAACGCACCCTATCCACTTTTTTCGACCCAATAGTGATGTTTTGGTTCGTTTGGGTCAGTTTCATTACTGCACCGAAAACCATGTCGGGGTTGCTTTTAATGCACCGATTCGGGTCGGAAACGAAACGATGCACGGGATCGGCTACAAACAAAACGAACGCACCCAATTCACTTTTTTGGACCCAATAGTGATGTTTTGGTTCGTTTGGGTCAGTTTCTTACTACACCGAAAACCATACCGGGGTTGCATTTAATGCACCGATTCGGGTTAGAAATGAAACGATGCACGGAATCGGCTACAAACAAAACGAACGCACATAATTCAATTTTTTGGACCCAATAGTGATGTTTTGGTTCGTTTGGGTCAGTTTCGTTACTGCACCGAAAACCATGCCGGGTTTGCATTCAATGCACCGATTCGGGTCGGAAACGAAACGATGCACGGAATCATCCAGAAACAAAACGAACGCACCCTATCCACTTTTTTGGACCGAATAGTGATGTTTTGGTTCGTTTGGGTCAGTTTCGTTACTGCACCAAAAACCATGCCGAGGTTGCATTTAATGCACCGATTCGGGTCGGAAACGAAACGATGCAAAGAATCGGCTAGAAACAAAACGAATGCACCCAATTCACTTTTTTTGACCCAATAGTGATGTTTTGGTTCGTTTGGGTCAGTTTCGTTGCTGCACCGAAAACCATGCCGGGGTTGCATTTAATGCACCGATTCGGATCGGAAACGAAACGATGCACGGGATCGGCTACAAACAAAACGAACGCACCCAATTCACTTTTTTGGACCCAATAGTGATGTTTTGGTTCGTTTGGGTCAGTTTCTTACTACACCGAAAACCATACCGGGGTTGCATTTAATGCACCGATTCGGGTTAGAAATGAAACGATGCACGGAATCGGCTACAAACAAAACGAACGCACATAATTCAATTTTTTGGACCCAATAGTGACGTTTTGGTTCGTTTGGGTCAGTTTCGTTACTGCACCAAAAACCATGCCGGGGTTGCATTTAATGCACCGATTCGGGTCGGAAACGAAACGATGCACGGAATCGTCCTGAAACGAAACGAACGCACCGATTCGGGTCGGAAACGAAACGGTGCACGGGATCGGCAAGAAACGAAACGAACGCACCCAATTCACTTTTTTGGACCCAATAGTGATGTTTTGGTTCGTTTGGGTTAGTTTCTTACTACACCGAAAACCATACCGGGGTTGCATTTAATGCACCGATTCGGGTTAGAAATGAAACGATGCACGGAATCGGCTACAAACAAAACGAACGCACAGAATTCAATTTTTTGGACCCAATAGTGATGTTTTGGTTCATTTGGGTCAGTTTCGTTACTGCACCGAAAACCATGCCGGGGTTGTATTTAATGCACCGATTCGGGTCGGAAACGAAACGATGCACGGAATCGTCCAGAAACGAAACGAACGCACCCAATTCACTTTTTTGGACCCAATAGTGATGTTTTGGTTCGTTTGGGTCAGTTTCGTTACTGCACCGACAACCATGCCGGGGTTGCATTTAATGCACCGATTCGGGTCGGAAACAAAACGATGCACGGAATCATCCAGAAACAAAACGAACGCACCCTATCCACTTTTTTGGACCGAATAGTGATGTTTTGGTTCGTTTGGGTCAGTTTGGTTACTGCACCGAAAACCATGCCGGGGTTGCATTTAATGCACCGATTCGGGTCGGAAATGAAACGATGCACGGAATCATCCAGAAACGAAAGGAACGCACCCTATCCACTTTTTTCGACCCAATAGTGATGTTTTGGTTCGTTTGGGTCAGTTTCGTTACTGCACCGAAAACCATGCCGGGGTTGCATTTAATGCACCGATTCGGGTCGGAAACGAAACGATGCAAAGAATCGGCTAGAAACGAAACGAATGCACCCAATTCACTTTTTTGGACCCAATAGTGATGTTTTGGTTCGTTTGGGTTAGTTTCGTTACTGCACCGAAAACCATGCCGGGGTTGCATTTAATGCACCGATTCGGGTCGGAAATGAAACGATGCACGGAATCGTCCAGAAACGAAAGGAACGCACCCTATCCACTTTTTTCGACCCAATAGTGATGTTTTGGTTCGTTTGGGTCAGTTTCATTACTGCACCGAAAACCATGCCGGGGTTGCTTTTAATGCACCGATTCGGGTCGGAAACGAAACGATGCACGGGATCGGCTACAAACAAAACGAACGCACCCAATTCACTTTTTTGGACCCAATAGTGATGTTTTGGTTCGTTTGGGTCAGTTTCTTACTACACCGAAAACCATACCGGGGTTGCATTTAATGCACCGATTCGGGTTAGAAATGAAACGATGCACGGAATCAGCTACAAACAAAACGAACGCACATAATTCAATTTTTTGGACCCAATAGTGATGTTTTGGTTCGTTTGGGTCAGTTTCGTTACTGCACCGAAAACCATGCCGGGGTTGCATTTAATGCACCGATTCGGGTCGGAAACGAAACGATGCACGGAATCGTCCTGAAACGAAACGAACGCACCCAATTCACTTTTTTGGACCCAATAGTGATGTTTTGGTTCGTTTGGGTCAGTTTCGTTACTGCACCGAAAACCATGTCGGGGTTGCATTTAATGCACCGATTCGGGTCGGAAACGAAACGATGCACGGAATCATCCAGAAACAAAACGAACGCACCCTATCCACTTTTTTGGACCGAATAGTGATGTTTTGGTTCGTTTGGGTCAGTTTGGTTACTGCACCGAAAACCATGCCGGGGTTGCATTTAATGCACCGATTCGGGTCGGAAATGAAACGATGCACGGAATCATCCAGAAACGAAAGGAACGCACCCTATCCACTTTTTTCGACCCAATAGTGATGTTTTGGTTCGTTTGGGTCAGTTTCGTTACTGCACCGAAAACCATGCCGGGGTTGCATTTAATGCACCGATTCGGGTCGGAAACGAAACGATGCAAAGAATCGGCTAGAAACGAAACGAATGCACCCAATTCACTTTTTTGGACCCAATAGTGATGTTTTGGTTCGTTTGGGTTAGTTTCGTTACTGCACCGAAAACCATGCCGGGGTTGCATTTAATGCACCGATTCGGGTCGGAAATGAAACGATGCACGGAATCGTCCAGAAACGAAAGGAACGCACCCTATCCACTTTTTTCGACCCAATAGTGATGTTTTGGTTCGTTTGGGTCAATTTCATTACTGCACCGAAAACCATGCCGGGGTTGCTTTTAATGCACCGATTTGGGTCGGAAATGAAACGATGCACGGGATCGGCTACAAACAAAACGAACGCACCCAATTCACTTTTTTGGACCCAATAGTGATGTTTTGGTTCGTTTGGGTCAGTTTCGTTACTGCACCGAAAACCATGCCGGGGTTGCATTTAATGCACCGATTCGGGTCGGAAACGAAACGATGCACGGAATCATCTAGAAACGAAACGAACGCAACCTATCCACTTTTTTGGACCCAATAGTGATGTTTTGGTTCGTTTGGGTCAGTTTGGTTACTACACCGAAAACCATGCCGGGGTTGCATGTAACGCACCGATTCGGGTCGGAACCGAAACGGTGCACGGGATCAGCTAGAAACGAAACGAACGCACCCAATTCACTTTTTTGGACCCAATAGTGATGTTTTGGTTCGTTTGGGTCAGTTTCGTTACTACACCGAAAACCATGCCGGGGTTCCATTTAATGCACCGATTCGCGTCAGAAATGAAACGATCCACGGAATCGGCTACAAACAAAACGAACGCACATAATTCAATTTTTTGGACCCAATAGTGATGTTTTGGTTCGTTTGGGTCAGTTTCGTTACTACACCGAAAACCATGCCGGGGTTGCATTTAATGCACCGATTCGGGTCGGAAACGAAACGATGCAAAGAAACGGCTAGAAACGAAACGAATGCACCCAATTCACTTTTTTGGACCCAATAGTGATGTTTTGGTTCGTTTGGGTCAGTTTCTTACTACACCGAAAACCATACCGGGGTTGCATTTAATGCACCGATTCGGGTTAGAAATGAAACGATGCACGGAATCAGCTACAAACAAAACGAACGCACATAATTCAATTTTTTGGACCCAATAGTGATGTTTTGGTTCGTTTGGGTCAGTTTCGTTACTGCACCGAAAACCATGCCGGGGTTGCATTTAATGCACCGATTCGGGTCAGAAACGAAACGATGCACGGAATCGTCCTGAAACGAAACGAACGCACCCAATTCACTTTTTTGGACCCAATAGTGATGTTTTGGTTCGTTTGGGTCAGTTTCGTTACTGCACCGAAAACCATGCCGGGGTTGCATTTAATGCACCGATTCGGGTCGGAAACGAAACGATGCACGGAATCATCCAGAAACAAAACGAACGCACCCTATCCACTTTTTTGGACCGAATAGTGATGTTTTGGTTCGTTTGGGTCAGTTTGGTTACTGCACCGAAAACCATGCCGGGGTTGCATTTAATGCACCGATTCGGGTCGGAAATGAAACGATGCACGGAATCATCCAGAAACGAAAGGAACGCACCCTATCCACTTTTTTCGACCCAATAGTGATGTTTTGGTTCGTTTGGGTCAGTTTTGTTACTGCACCTAAAACCATGCTGGGGTTGCATTTAATGCACCGATTCGGGTCGGAAACGAAACGATGCAAAGAATCGGCTAGAAACGAAACGAATGCACCCAATTCACTTTTTTGGACCCAATAGTGATGTTTTGGTTCGTTTGGGTTAGTTTCGTTACTGCACCGAAAACCATGCCGGGGTTGCATTTAATGCACCGATTCGGGTCGGAAATGAAACGATGCACGGAATCGTCCAGAAACGAAAGGAACGCACCCTATCCACTTTTCTCGACCCAATAGTGATGTTTTGGTTCGTTTGGGTCAGTTTCATTACTGCACCGAAAACCATGCCGGGGTTGCTTTTAATGCACCGATTTGGGTCGGAAACGAAACGATGCACGGGATCGGCTACAAACAAAACGAACGCACCCAATTCACTTTTTTGGACCCAATAGTGATGTTTTGGTTCGTTTGGGTCAGTTTCTTACTACACCGAAAACCATACCGGGGTTGCATTTAATGCACCGATTCGGGTTAGAAATGAAACGATGCACGGAATCGGCTACAAACAAAACGAACGCACATAATTCAATTTTTTGGACCCAATAGTGATGTTTTGGTTCGTTTGGGTCAGTTTCGTTACTGCACCGAAAACCATGCCGGGGTTGCATTTAATGCACCGATTCGGGTCGGAAACGAAACGATGCACGGAATCATCCAGAAACGAAACGAACGCAACCTATCCACTTTTTTGGACCCAATAGTGATGTTTTGGTTCGTTTGGGTCAGTTTGGTTACTGCACCGAAAACCATGCCGGGGTTGCATATAACGCACCGATTCGGGTCGGAACCGAAACGGTGCACGGGATCAGCTAGAAACGAAACGAACGCACCCAATTCACGTTTTTGGACCCAATAGTGATGTTTTGGTTCGTTTGGGTCAGTTTCGTTACTACACCGAAAACCATGCCGGGGTTCCATTTAATGCACCGATTCGCGTCAGAAATGAAACGATCCACGGAATCGGCTACAAACAAAACGAACGCACATAATTCAATTTTTTGGACCCAATAGTGATGTTTTGGTTCGTTTGGGTCAGTTTCGTTACTGCACCGAAAACCATGCCGGGGTTGCATTTAATGCACCGATTCGGGTCGGAAACGAAACGATGCAAAGAAACGGCTAGAAACGAAACGAATGCACCCAATTCACTTTTTTGGACCCAATAGTGATGTTTTGGTTCGTTTGGGTTAGTTTCGTTACTGCACCGAAAACCATGCCGGGGTTGCATTTAATGCACCGATTCGGGTCGGAAATGAAACGATGCACGGAATCGGCTAGAAACGAAACGAATGCACCCAATTCACTTTTTTCGACCCAATAGTGATGTTTTGGTTCGTTTGGGTCAGTTTCGTTACTGCACCGAAAACCATGCTGGGGTTGCTTTTAATGCACCGATTCGGGTCGGAAACGAAACGATGCACGGGATCGGCTACAAACAAAACGAACGCACCCAATTCACTTTTTTGGACCCAATAGTGATGTTTTGGTTCGTTTGGGTCAGTTTCTTACTACACCGAAAACCATACCGGGGTTGCATTTAATGCACCGATTCGGGTTAGAAATGAAACGATGCACGGAATCGGCTACAAACAAAACGAACGCACATAATTCAATTTTTTGGACCCAATAGTGATGTTTTGGTTCGTTTGGCTCAGTATCGTTACTGCACCGAAAACCATGCCGGGGTTGCATTTAATGCACCGATTCGGGTCGGAAACGAAACGATGCACGGAATCATCCAGAAACGAAACGAACGCACCCTATCCACTTTTTTGGACCCAATAGTGATGTTTTGGTTCGTTTGGGTCAGTTTGGTTACTGCACCGAAAACCATGTCGGGGTTGCATATAACGCACCGATTCGGGTCGGAACCGAAACGGTGCACGGGATCGGCTAGAAACGAAACGAACGCACCCAATTCACTTTTTTCGACCCAATAGTGATGTTTTGGTTCGTTTGGGTCAGTTTCGTTACTACACCGAAAACCATGACGGGGTTCCATTTAATGCACCGATTCGGGTCAGAAATGAAACGATCCACGGAATCGGCTACAAACAAAACGAATGCACAGAATTCAATTTTTTGGACCCAATAGTGATGTTTTGGTTCGTTTGGGTCAGTTTCGTTACTGCACCGAAAACCATGCCGGGGTTGCATTTAATGCACCGATTCGGGTCGGAAATGAAACGATGCACGGAATCGTCCAGAAACGAAAGGAACGCACCCTATCCACTTTTTTCGACCCAATAGTGATGTTTTGGTTCGTTTGGGTCAGTTTCATTACTGCACCGAAAACCATGCCGGGGTTGCATTTAATGCACCGATTCGGGTCAGAAACGAAACGATGCACGGAATCATCCACAAACAAAACGAACACACCCTATCCACTTTTTTGGACCGAATAGTGATGTTTTGGTTCGTTTGGGTCAGTTTGGTTACTGCACCGAAAACCATGCCAGGGTTGCATTTAATGCACCGATTCGGGTCGGAAACGAAACGATGCAAAGAATCGGCTAGAAACGAAACGAATGCACCCAATTCACTTTTTTCGACCCAATAGTGATGTTTTGGTTCGTTTGGGTCAGTTTCGTTACTGCACCGAAAACCATGCCGGGGTTGCATTTAATGCACCGATTCGGGTCGGAAACGAAACGATGCAAAGAATCGGCTAGAAACGAAACGAATGCACCCAATTCACTTTTTTCGACCCAATAGTGATGTTTTGGTTCGTTTGGGTCAGTTTCGTTACTGCACCGAAAACCATGCCGGGGTTGCATTTAATGCACCGATTCGGGTCGGAAACGAAACGATGCAAAGAATCGGCTAGAAACGAAACGAATGCACCCAATTCACTTTTTTGGACCCAATAGTGATGATTTGGTTCGTTTGGGTCAGTTTCGTTACTGCACCGAAAACCATGCCGGGGTTGCATTTAATGCAACGATTCGGGTCAGAAACGAAACGATGCACGGAATCATCCAGAAACAAAACGAACGCACCCTATCCACTTTTTTGGACCGAATAGTGATGTTTTGGTTCGTTTGGGTAAGTTTCGTTACTGCACCAAAAACCATGCCGGGGTTGCATTTAATGCACCGATTCGGGTCGGAAACGAAACGATGCAAAGAATCGGCTAGAAACGAAACGAATGCACCCAATTCACTTTTTTGGACCCAATAGTGATGTTTTGGTTCGTTTGGGTCAGTTTCGTTGCTGCACCGAAAACCATGCCGGGGTTGCATTTAATGCACCGATTCGGGTCGGAAACGAAACGATGCACGGAATCATCCAGAAACAAAACGAACGCACCCTATCCACTTTTTTGGACCGAATAGTGATGTTTTGGTTCGTTTGGGTCAGTTTGGTTACTGCACCGAAAACCATGCCGGGGTTGCATTTAATGCACCGATTCGGGTCGGAAATGAAACGATGCACGGAATCATCCAGAAACGAAAGGAACGCACCCTATCCACATTTTTCGACCCAATAGTGATGTTTTCGTTCGTTTGGGTCAGTTTCGTTACTGCACCTAAAACCATGCCGGGGTTCCATTTAATGCACCGATTCGGGTCGGAAACGAAACGATGCAAAGAATCGGCTAGAAACGAAACGAATGCACCCAATTCACTTTTTTGGACAAAATAGTGATGTTTTGGTTTGTTTGGGTTAGTTTCATTACTGCACCGAAAACCATGCCGGGGTTGCATTTAATGCACCGATCGGGTCGGAAAGGAAACGATGCACGGAATCGTCCAGAAACGAAAGGAACACACCCTATCCACTTTTTTCGACCCAATAGTGATGTTTTGGTTCGTTTGGGTCAGTTTCATTACTGCACAGAAAACCATGCCGGGGTTGCTTTTAATGCACCGATTCGGGTCGGAAACGAAACGATGCACGGGATCGGCTACAAACAAAACGAACGCACCCAATTCACTTTTTTGGACCCAATAGTGTTGTTTTGGTTCGTTTGGGTCAGATTCTTACTACACCGAAAACCATACCGGGGTTGCATTTAATGCACCGATTCGGGTTATAAATGAAACGATGCACGGAATCGGCTACAAACAAAACGAACGCACATAATTCAATTTTTTGGACCCAATAGTGATGTTTTGGTTCGTTTGGGTCAGTTTCGTTACTGCACCGAAAACCATGCCGGGGTTGCATTTAATGCACCGATTCGGGTCGGAAACGAAACGATGCACGGAATCATCCAGAAACGAAACGAACGCACCCTATCCACTTTTTTGGACCCAATAGTGATGTTTTGGTTCGTTTGGGTCAGTTTGGTTACTGCACCGAAAACCATGCCGGGGTTGCATATAACGCACCGATTCGGGTCGGAACCGAAACGGTGCACGGGATCGGCAAGAAACGAAACGAACGCACCCAATTCACTTTTTTGGACCCAATAGTGATGTTTTGGTTCGTTTGGGTCAGTTTCGTTACTACACCGAAAACCATGACGAGGTTCCATTTAATGCACCGATTCGGGTCAGAAATGAAACGATCCACGGAATCGGCTACAAACAAAACGAATGCACAGACTTCAATTTTTTGGACCCAATAGTGATGTTTTGGTTCGTTTGGGTCAGTTTCGTTACTGCACCGAAAACCATGCCGGGGTTGCATTTAATGCACCGATTCGGGTCGGAAATGAAACGATGCACGGAATCATCCAGAAACGAAAGGAACGCACCCTATCCACTTTTTTCGACCCAATAGTGATGTTTTGGTTCGTTTGGGTCAGTTTCATTACTGCACCGAAAACCATGCCGGGGTTGCATTTAATGCACCGATTCGGGTCAGAAACGAAACGATGCACGGAATCATCCAGAAACAAAACGAACGCACCCTATCCACTTTTTTGGACCGAATAGTGATGTTTTGGTTCGTTTGGGTCAGTTTGGTTACTGCACCGAAAACCATGCCGGGGTTGCATTTAATGCACCGATTCGGGTCGGAAACGAAACGATGCAAAGTATCGGCTAGAAACGAAACGAATGCACCCAATTCACTTTTTTGGACCCAATAGTGATGATTTGGTTCGTTTGGGTCAGTTTCGTTACTGCACCGAAAACCATGCCGGGGTTGCATTTAATGCAACGATTCGGGTCAGAAACGAAACGATGCACGGAATCATCCAGAAACAAAACGAACGCACCCTATCCACTTTTTTGGACCGAATAGTGATGTTTTGGTTCGTTTGGGTAAGTTTCGTTACTGCACCAAAAACCATGCCGGGGTTGCATTTAATGCACCGATTCGGGTCGGAAACGAAACGATGCAAAGAATCGGCTAGAAACGAAACGAATGCACCCAATTCACTTTTTTGGACCCAATAGTGATGTTTTGGTTCGTTTGGGTCAGTTTCGTTGCTGCACCGAAAACCATGCCGGGGTTGCATTTAATGCACCGATTCGGGTCGGAAACGAAACGATGCACGGAATCGTCCAGTAACGAAAGGAACGCACCCTATCCACTTATTTCGACCCAATAGTGATGTTTTGGTTCGTTTGGGTCAGTTTCGTTACTGCACCGAAAACCATGCCGGGGTTGCTTTTAATGCACCGATTCGGGTCGGAAACGAAACGATGCACGAGATCGGCTACAAACAAAACGAACGCACCCAATTCACTTTTTTGGACCCAATAGTGATGTTTTGGTTCGTTTGGGTCAGTTTCTTACTACACCGAAAACCATACCGATGTTGCATTTAATGCACCGATTCGGGTTAGAAATGAAACGATGCACGGAATCGGCTACAAACAAAACGAACGCACAGAATTCAATTTTTTGGACCCAATAGTGATGTTTTGGTCCGTTTGGGTCAGTTTCGTTACTGCACCAAAAACCATGCCGGGGTTGTATTTAATGCACCGATTCGGGTCGGAAACGAAACGATGCACGGAATCGTCCAGAAACGAAACGAACGCACCCAATTCACTTTTTTTGACCCAATAGTGATGTTTTGGTTCGTTTGGGTCAGTTTGGTTACTGCACCGAAAACCATGCCGGGGTTGCATTTAATGGACCGATTCGGGTCGGAAACGAAACGATGCACGGAATCATCCAGAAACAAAACGAACGCACCCTATCCACTTTTTTGGACCGAATAGTGATGTTTTGGTTCGTTTGGGTCAGTTTCGTTGCTGCACCGAAAACCATGCCGTGGATGCATTTAATGCACCAATTCGGGTCGGAAACGAAACGATGCACGGAATCGTCCAGAAACGAAAGGAACGCACCCTATCCACTTATTTCGACCCAATAGTGATGTTTTGGTTCGTTTGGGTCAGTTTCGTTACTGCACCGAAAACCATGCCGGGGTTGCTTTTAATGCACCGATTCGGGTCGGAAACGAAACGATGCACGAGATCGGCTACAAACAAAACGAACGCACAGAATTCAATTTTTTGGACCCAATAGTGATGTTTTGGTTCGTTTGGGTCAGTTTCGTTACTGCACCGAAAACCATGCCGGGGTTGTATTTAATGCACCGATTCGGGTCGGAAACGAAACGAAGCACGGAATCGTCCAGAAACGAAACGAACGCACCCAATTCACTTTTTTGGACCCAATAGTGATGTTTTGGTTCGTTTGGGTCAGTTTCGTTACTGCACCGAAAACCATGCCGGGGTTGCATTTAATGCACCGATTCGGGTCGGAAACGAAACGATGCACGGAATAATCCAGAAACAAAACAAACGCACCCTATCCACTTTTTTGGACCGAATAGTGATGTTTTGGTTCGTTTGGGTCAGTTTGGTTACTACACCGAAAACCATGCCAGGGTTGCATTTAATGCACCGATTCGGGTCGGAAATGAAACGATGCACGGAATCATCCAGAAACGAAAGGAACGCACCCTATCCACATTTTTCGACCCAATAGTGATGTTTTGGTTCGTTTGGGTCAGTTTCGTTACTGCACCTAAAACCATGCCGGGGTTCCATTTAATGCACCGATTCGGGTCGGAAACGAAACGATGCAAAGAATCGGCTAGAAACGAAACGAATGCACCCATTTCACTTTTTTGGACAAAATAGTGATGTTTTGGTTTGTTTGGGTTAGTTTCGTTACTGCACCGAAAACCATGCCGGGGTTGCATTTAATGCACCGATTCGGGTCGGAAATGAAACGATGCACGGAATCGTCCAGAAACGAAAGGAACGCACCCTATCCACTTTTTTCGACCCAATAGTGATGTTTTGGTTCGTTTGGGTCAGTTTCATTACTGCACCGAAAACCATGCCGGGGTTGCTTTTAATGCACCGATTCGGGTCGGAAACGAAACGATGCACGGGATCGGCTACAAACAAAACGAACGCACCCAATTCACTTTTTTGGACCCAATAGTGTTGTTTTGGTTCGTTTGGGTCAGATTCTTACTACACCGAAAACCATACTGGGGTTGCATTTAATGCACCGATTCGGGTTATAAATGAAACGATGCACGGAATCGGCTACAAACAAAACGAACGCACATAATTCAATTTTTTGGACCCAATAGTGATGTTTTGGTTCGTTTGGGTTAGTTTCGTTACTGCACCGAAAACCATGCCGGGGTTGCATTTAATGCACCGATTCGGGTCGGAAACGAAACGATGCAAGGAATCATCCAGAAACGAAACGAACGCACCCTATCCACTTTTTTCGACCCAATAGTGATGTTTTGGTTCGTTTGGGTCAGTTTCGTTACTGCACCGAAAACCATGCCGGGGTTGCATATAACGCACCGATTCGGGTCGGAACCGAAACGGTGCACGGGATCGGCAAGAAACGAAACGAACGCACCCAATTCACTTTTTTGGACCCAATAGTGATGTTTTGGTTCGTTTGGGTCAGTTTCGTTACTACACCAAAAACCATGCCGGGGTTCCATTTAATGCACCGATTCGGGTCAGAAATGAAACGATCCACGGAATCGGCTACAAATAAAACGAACGCACAGAATTCAATTTTTTGGACCCAATAGTGATGTTTTGGTTCATTTGGGTCAGTTTCGTTACTGCACCTAAAACCATGCCGGGGTTGCATTTAATGCACCGATTCGGGTCGGAAACGAAACGATGCAAAGAATCGGCTAGAAACGAAACGAATGCACCCAATTCACTTTTTTGGACCCAATAGTGATGATTTGGTTCGTTTGGGTCAGTTTCGTTACTGCACCGAAAACCATGCCGGGGTTGCATTTAATGCACCGATTCGGGTCAGAAACGAAACGATGCACAGAATCATCCAGAAACAAAACGAACGCACCCTATCCACTTTTTTGGACCGAATAGTGATGTTTTGGTTCGTTTGGGTAAGTTTCGTTACTGCACCAAAAACCATGCCGGGGTTGCATTTAATGCACCGATTCGGGTCGGAAACGAAACGATGCAAAGAATCGGCTAGAAACGAAACGAATGCACCCAATTCACTTTTTTGGACCCAATAGTGATGTTTTGGTTCGTTTGGGTCAGTTTCGTTGCTGCACCGAAAACCATGCCGGGGTTGCATTTAATGCACCGATTCGGGTCGGAAACGAAACGATGCACGGAATCGTCCAGAAACGAAAGGAACGCACCCTATCCACTTATTTCGACCCAATAGTGATGTTTTGGTTCGTTTGGGTCAGTTTCGTTACTGCACCGAAAACCATGCCGGGGTTGCTTTTAATGCACCGATTCGGGTCGGAAACGAAACGATGCACGAGATCGGCTACAAACAAAACGAACGCACCCAATCCACTTTTTTGGACCCAATAGTGATGTTTTGGTTCGTTTGGGTCAGTTTCTTACTACACCGAAAACCATACCGATGTTGCATTTAATGCACCGATTCGGATTAGAAATGAAACGATGCACGGAATCGGCTACAAACAAAACGAACGCACCCAATTCACTTTTTTGGACCCAATAGTGATGTTTTGGTTCGTTTGGGTCAGTTTCTTACTACACCGAAAACCATACCGGGGTTGCATTTAATGCACCGATTCGGGTTAGAAATGAAACGATGCACGGAATCGGCTACAAACAAAACGAACGCACATAATTCAATTTTTTGGACCCAATAGTGATGTTTTGGTTCGTTTGGGTCAGTTTCGTTACTGCACCGAAAACCATGCCGGGGTTGCATTTAATGCACCGATTCGGGTCGGAAACGAAACGATGCACGGAATCATCCAGAAACGAAACGAACGCACCCTATCCACTTTTTTGGACCCAATAGTGATGTTTTGGTTCGTTTGGGTCAGTTTGCTTACTGCACCGAAAACCATGCCGGGGTTGCATATAACGCACCGATTCGGGTCGGAACCGAAACGGTGCACGTGATCAGCTAGAAACGAAACGAACGCACCCAATTCACTTTTTTGGACCCAATAGTGATGTTTTGGTTCGTTTGGGTCAGTTTCGTTACTACACCGAAAACCATGCCGGGGTTCCATTTAATGCACCGATTCGCGTCAGAAATGAAACGATCCCCGGAATCGGCTACAAACAAAACGAACGCACATAATTCAATTTTTTGGACCCAATAGTGATGTTTTGGTTCGTTTGGGTCAGTTTCGTTACTGCACCGAAAACCATGCCGGGGTTGCATTTAATGCACCGATTCGGGTCGGAAACGAAACGATTCAAAGAATCGGCTAGAAACGAAACGAATGCACCCAATTCACTTTTTTGGACCCAATAGTGATGTTTTGGTTCGTTTGGGTTAGTTTCGTTACTGCACCGAAAACCATGCCGGGGTTGCATTTAATGGACCGATTCGGGTCGGAAATGAAACGATGCACGGAATCGTCCAGAAACGAAAGGAACGCACCCTATCCACTTTTTTCGACCCAATAGTGATGTTTTGGTTCGTTTGGGTCAGTTTCGTTACTGCACCGAAAACCATGCCGGGGTTGCTTTTAATGCACCGATTCGGGTCGGAAACGAAACGATGCACGGGATCGGCTACAAACAAAACGAACGCACCCAATTCACTTTTTTGGACCCAATAGTGATGTTTTGGTTCGTTTGGGTCAGTTTCTTACTACACCGAAAACCATACCGGGGTTGCATTTAATGCACCGATTCGGGTTAGAAATGAAACGATGCACGGAATCGGCTACAAACAAAACGAACGCACATAATTCAATTTTTTGGACCCAATAGTGATATTTTGGTTCGTTTGGGTCAGTATCGTTACTGCACCGAAAACCATGCCGGGGTTGCATTTAATGCACCGATTCGGGTCGGAAACGAAACGATGCGCGGAATCATCCAGAAACGAAACGAACGCACCCTATCCACTTTTTTGGACCCAATAGTGATGTTTTGGTTCGTTTGGGTCAGTTTGGTTACTGCACCGAAAACCATGCCGGGGTTGCATATAACGCACCGATTCGGGTCGGAACCGAAACGGTGCACGGGATCGGCTAGAAACGAAACGAACGCACCCAATTCACTTTTTTGGACCCAATAGTGATGTTTTGGTTCGTTTGGGTCAGTTTCGTTACTACACCGAAAACCATGCCGGGGTTCCATTTAATGCACCGATTCGGGTCAGAAATGAAACGATCCACGGAATCGGCTACAAACAAAACGAATGCACAGAATTCAATTTTTTGGACCCAATAGTGATGTTTTGGTTCGTTTGGGTCAGTTTCGTTACTACACCGAAAACCATGCCGGGGTTCCATTTAATGCACCAAATCGGGTCAGAAATGAAACGATCCACGGAATCGGCTACAAACAAAACGAACGCACATAATTCAATTTTTTGGACCCAATAGTGATGTTTTGGTTCGTTTGGGTCAGTTTCGTTACTGCACCGAAAACCATGCCAGGGTTGCATTTAATGCACCGATTCGGGTAGGAAACGAAACGGTGCAAAGAATCGGCTAGAAACGAAACGAATGCACCCAATTCACTTTTTTGGACCCAATAGTGATGTTTTGGTTCGTTTGGGTCAGTTTCATTACTGCACCGAAAACCATGCCGGGGTTGCTTTTAATGCACCGATTCGGGTCGGAAATGAAACGATGCACGGAATCGTCCAGAAACGAAAGGAACTCACCCTATCCACTTTTTTCGACCCAATAGTGATGTTTTGGTTCGTTTGGGTCAGTTTCATTACTGCACCGAAAACCATGCCGGGGTTGCTTTTAATGCACCGATTCGGGTCGGAAACGAAACGATGCACGGGATCGGCTAGAAACAAAACGAACGCACCCAATTCACTTTTTTGGACCCAATAGTGATGTTTTGGTTCGTTTGGGTCAGTTTCTTACTACACCGAAAACCATACCGGGGTTGCATTTAATGCACCGATTCGGGTTAGAAATGAAACGATGCACGGAATCGGCTACAAACAAAACGAACGCACATAATTCAATTTTTTGGACCCAATAGTGATGTTTTGGTTCGTTTGGGTCAGTTTCGTTACTGCACCGAAAACCATGCCGGGGTTGCATTTAATGCACCGATTCGGGTCGGAAACGAAACGATGCACGGAATCATCCAGAAACGAAACGAACGCACCCTATCCACTTTTTTGGACCGAATAGTGATGTTTTGGTTCGTTTGGGTCAGTTTGGTTACTGCACCGAAAACCATGCCGGGGTTGCATTTAATGCACCGATTCGGGTCAGAAATGAAACGATGCACGGAATCATCCAGAAACGAAAGGAACGCACCCTATCCACTTTTTTCGACCCAATAGTGATGTTTTGGTTCGTTTGGGTCAGTTTCGTTACTGCACCGAAAACCATGCCGGGGTTGCTTTTAATGCACCGATTCGGGTCGGAAATGAAACGATGCACGGAATCGTCCAGAAACGAAAGGAACGCACCCTATCCACTTTTTTCGACCCAATAGTGATGTTTTGGTTCGTTTGGGTCAGTTTCATTACTGCACCGAAAACCATGCCGGGGTTGCTTTTAATGCACCGATTCGGGTCGGAAATGAAACGATGCACGAAATCGTCCAGAAACGAAAGGAACGCACCCTATCCACTTTTTTCGACCCAATAGTGATGTTTTGGTTCGTTTGGGTCAGTTTCATTACTGCACCGAAAACCATGCCGGGGTTGCTTTTAATGCACCGATTCGGGTCGGAAACGAAACGATGCACGGGATCGGCTACAAACAAAACGAACGCACCCAATTCACTTTTTTGGACCCAATAGTGATGTTTTGGTTCGTTTGGGTCAGTTTCTTACTACACCGAAAACCATACCGGGGTTGCATTTAATGCACCGATTCGGGTTAGAAATGAAACGATGCACGGAATCGGCTACAAACAAAACGAACGCACATAATTCAATTTTTTGGACCCAATAGTGATGTTTTGGTTCGTTTGGGTCAGTTTCGTTACTGCACCGAAAACCATGCCGGGGTTGCTTTTAATGCACCGATTCGGGTCGGAAACGAAACGATGCACGGGATCGGCTACAAACAAAACGAACGCACCCAATTCACTTTTTTGGACCCAATAGTGATGTTTTGGTTCGTTTGGGTCAGTTTCTTACTACACCGAAAACCATACCGGGGTTGCATTTAATGCACCGATTCGGGTTAGAAATGAAACGATGCACGGAATCGGCTACAAACAAAACGAACGCACATAATTCAATTTTTTGGACCCAATAGTGATATTTTGGTTCGTTTGGGTCAGTATCGTTACTGCACCGAAAACCATGCCGGGGTTGCATTTAATGCACCGATTCGGGTCGGAAACGAAACGATGCGCGGAATCATCCAGAAACGAAACGAACGCACCCTATCCACTTTTTTGGACCCAATAGTGATGTTTTGGTTCGTTTGGGTCAGTTTGGTTACTGCACCGAAAACCATGCCGGGGTTGCATATAACGCACCGATTCGGGTCGGAACCGAAACGGTGCACGGGATCGGCTAGAAACGAAACGAACGCACCCAATTCACTTTTTTGGACCCAATAGTGATGTTTTGGTTCGTTTGGGTCAGTTTCGTTACTACACCGAAAACCATGCCGGGGTTCCATTTAATGCACCGATTCGGGTCAGAAATGAAACGATCCACGGAATCGGCTACAAACAAAACGAATGCACAGAATTCAATTTTTTGGACCCAATAGTGATGTTTTGGTTCGTTTGGGTCAGTTTCGTTACTACACCGAAAACCATGCCGGGGTTCCATTTAATGCACCAAATCGGGTCAGAAATGAAACGATCCACGGAATCGGCTACAAACAAAACGAACGCACATAATTCAATTTTTTGGACCCAATAGTGATGTTTTGGTTCGTTTGGGTCAGTTTCGTTACTGCACCGAAAACCATGCCAGGGTTGCATTTAATGCACCGATTCGGGTCGGAAACGAAACGGTGCAAAGAATCGGCTAGAAACGAAACGAATGCACCCAATTCACTTTTTTGGACCCAATAGTGATGTTTTGGTTCGTTTGGGTCAGTTTCATTACTGCACCGAAAACCATGCCGGGGTTGCTTTTAATGCACCGATTCGGGTCGGAAATGAAACGATGCACGGAATCGTCCAGAAACGAAAGGAACTCACCCTATCCACTTTTTTCGACCCAATAGTGATGTTTTGGTTCGTTTGGGTCAGTTTCATTACTGCACCGAAAACCATGCCGGGGTTGCTTTTAATGCACCGATTCGGGTCGGAAACGAAACGATGCACGGGATCGGCTAGAAACAAAACGAACGCACCCAATTCACTTTTTTGGACCCAATAGTGATGTTTTGGTTCGTTTGGGTCAGTTTCTTACTACACCGAAAACCATACCGGGGTTGCATTTAATGCACCGATTCGGGTTAGAAATGAAACGATGCACGGAATCGGCTACAAACAAAACGAACGCACATAATTCAATTTTTTGGACCCAATAGTGATGTTTTGGTTCGTTTGGGTCAGTTTCGTTACTGCACCGAAAACCATGCCGGGGTTGCATTTAATGCACCGATTCGGGTCGGAAACGAAACGATGCACGGAATCATCCAGAAACGAAACGAACGCACCCTATCCACTTTTTTGGACCGAATAGTGATGTTTTGGTTCGTTTGGGTCAGTTTGGTTACTGCACCGAAAACCATGCCGGGGTTGCATTTAATGCACCGATTCGGGTCGGAAATGAAACGATGCACGGAATCATCCAGAAACGAAAGGAACGCACCCTATCCACTTTTTTCGACCCAATAGTGATGTTTTGGTTCGTTTGGGTCAGTTTCGTTACTGCACCGAAAACCATGCCGGGGTTGCTTTTAATGCACCGATTCGGGTCGGAAATGAAACGATGCACGGAATCGTCCAGAAACGAAAGGAACGCACCCTATCCACTTTTTTCGACCCAATAGTGATGTTTTGGTTCGTTTGGGTCAGTTTCATTACTGCACCGAAAACCATGCCGGGGTTGCTTTTAATGCACCGATTCGGGTCGGAAATGAAACGATGCACGAAATCGTCCAGAAACGAAAGGAACGCACCCTATCCACTTTTTTCGACCCAATAGTGATGTTTTGGTTCGTTTGGGTCAGTTTCATTACTGCACCGAAAACCATGCCGGGGTTGCTTTTAATGCACCGATTCGGGTCGGAAACGAAACGATGCACGGGATCGGCTACAAACAAAACGAACGCACCCAATTCACTTTTTTGGACCCAATAGTGATGTTTTGGTTCGTTTGGGTCAGTTTGGTTACTGCACCGAAAACCATGCCGGGGTTGCATTTAATGCACCGATTCGGGTCGGAAATGAAACGATGCACGGAATCATCCAGAAACGAAACGAACGCACCCTATCCACTTTTTTCGACCCAATAGTGATGTTTTGGTTCGTTTGGGTCAGTTTCATTACTGCACCGAAAACCATGCCGGGGTTGCATTTAATGCACCGATTCGGGTCAGAAACGAAACGATGCACGGAATCATCCAGAAACAAAACGAACGCACTCTATCCACTTTTTTGGACCGAATAGTGATGTTTTGGTTCGTTTGGGTCAGTTTGGTTACTGCACCGAAAACCATGCCGGGGTTGCATTTAATGCACCGATTCGGGTCGGAAACGAAACGATGCAAAGAATCGGCTAGAAACGAAACGAATGCACCCAATTCACTTTTTTGGACCCAATAGTGATGATTTGGTTCGTTTGGGTCAGTTTCGTTACTTCACCGAAAACCATGCCGGGGTTGCATTTAATGCAACGATTCGGGTCAGAAACGAAACGATGCACGGAATCATCCAGAAACAAAACGAACGCACCCTATCCACTTTTTTGGACCGAATAGTGATGTTTTGGTTCGTTTGGGTAAGTTTCGTTACTGCACCAAAAACCATGCCGGGGTTGCATTTAATGCACCGATTCGGGTCGGAAACGAAACGATGCAAAGAATCGGCTAGAAACGAAACGAATGCACCCAATTCACTTTTTTGGACCCAATAGTGATGTTTTGGTTCGTTTGGGTCAGTTTCGTTGCTGCACCGAAAACCATGCCGGGGTTGCATTTAATGCACCAATTCGGGTCGGAAACGAAACGATGCACGGAATCGTCCAGAAACGAAAGGAACGCACCCTATCCACTTATTTCGACCCAATAGTGATGTTTTGGTTCGTTTGGGTCAGTTTCGTTACTGCACCGAAAACCATGCCGGGGTTGCTTTTAATGCACCGATTCGGGTCGGAAACGAAACGATGCACGAGATCGGCTACAAACAAAACGAACGCACCCAATTCACTTTTTTGGACCCAATAGTGATGTTTTGGTTCGTTTGGGTCAGTTTCTTACTACACCGAAAACCATACCGATGTTGCATTTAATGCACCGATTCGGGTTAGAAATGAAACGATGCACGGAATCGGCTACAAACAAAACGAACGCACAGAATTCAATTTTTTGGACCCAATAGTGATGTTTTGGTTCGTTTGGGTCAGTTTCGTTACTGCACCAAAAACCATGCCGGGGTTGTATTTAATGCACCGATTCGGGTCGGAAACGAAACGATGCACGGAATCGTCCAGAAACGAAACGAACGCACCCAATTCACTTTTTTTGACCCAATAGTGATGTTTTGGTTCGTTTGGGTCAGTTTGGTTACTGCACCGAAAACCATGCCGGGGTTGCATTTAATGGACCGATTCGGGTCGGAAACGAAACGATGCACGGAATCATCCAGAAACAAAACGAACGCACCCTATCCACTTTTTTGGACCGAATAGTGATGTTTTGGTTCGTTTGGGTCAGTTTCGTTGCTGCACCGAAAACCATGCCGTGGATGCATTTAATGCACCAATTCGGGTCAGAAACGAAACGATGCACGGAATCGTCCAGAAACGAAAGGAACGCACCCTATCCACTTATTTCGACCCAATAGTGATGTTTTGGTTCGTTTGGGTCAGTTTCGTTACTGCACCGAAAACCATGCCGGGGTTGCTTTTAATGCACCGATTCGGGTCGGAAACGAAACGATGCACGAGATCGGCTACAAACAAAACGAACGCACCCAATTCACTTTTTTGGACCCAATAGTGATGTTTTGGTTCGTTTGGGTCAGTTTCTTACTACACCGAAAACCATACCGATGTTGCATTTAATGCACCGATTCGGGTTAGAAATGAAACGATGCACGGAATCGGCTACAAACAAAACGAACGCACAGAATTCAATTTTTTGGACCCAATAGTGATGTTTTGGTTCGTTTGGGTCAGTTTCGTTACTGCACCGAAAACCATGCCGGGGTTGTATTTAATGCACCGATTCGGGTCGGAAACGAAACGAAGCACGGAATCGTCCAGAAACGAAACGAACGCACCCAATTCACTTTTTTGGACCCAATAGTGATGTTTTGGTTCGTTTGGGTCAGTTTCGTTACTGCACCGAAAACCATGCCGGGGTTGCATTTAATGCACCGATTCGGGTCGGAAACGAAACGATGCACGGAATAATCCAGAAACAAAACAAACGCACCCTATCCACTTTTTTGGACCGAATAGTGATGTTTTGGTTCGTTTGGGTCAGTTTGGTTACTACACCGAAAACCATGCCAGGGTTGCATTTAATGCACCGATTCGGGTCGGAAATGAAACGATGCACGGAATCATCCAGAAACGAAAGGAACGCACCCTATCCACATTTTTCGACCCAATAGTGATGTTTTGGTTCGTTTGGGTCAGTTTCGTTACTGCACCTAAAACCATGCCGGGGTTCCATTTAATGCACCGATTCGGGTCGGAAACGAAACGATGCAAAGAATCGGCTAGAAACGAAACGAATGCACCCAATTCACTTTTTTGGACAAAATAGTGATGTTTTGGTTCGTTTGGGTCAGTTTCGTTACTTCACCGAAAACCATGCCGGGGTTGCATTTAATGCAACGATTCGGGTCAGAAACGAAACGATGCACGGAATCATCCAGAAACAAAACGAACGCACCCTATCCACTTTTTTGGACCGAATAGTGATGTTTTGGTTCGTTTGGGTAAGTTTCGTTACTGCACCAAAAACCATGCCGGGGTTGCATTTAATGCACCGATTCGGGTCGGAAACGAAACGATGCAAAGAATCGGCTAGAAACGAAACGAATGCACCCAATTCACTTTTTTGGACCCAATAGTGATGTTTTGGTTCGTTTGGGTCAGTTTCGTTGCTGCACCGAAAACCATGCCGGGGTTGCATTTAATGCACCAATTCGGGTCGGAAACGAAACGATGCACGGAATCGTCCAGAAACGAAAGGAACGCACCCTATCCACTTTTTTGGACCGAATAGTGATGTTTTGGTTCGTTTGGGTCAGTTTGGTTACTGCACCGAAAACCATGCCGGGGTTGCATTTAATGCACCGATTCGGGTCGGAAATGAAACGATGCACGGAATCATCCAGAAACGAAAGGAACGCACCCTATCCACTTTTTTCGACCCAATAGTGATGTTTTGGTTCGTTTGGGTCAGTTTCGTTACTGCACCGAAAACCATGCCGGGGTTGCTTTTAATGCACCGATTCGGGTCGGAAATGAAACGATGCACGGAATCGTCCAGAAACGAAAGGAACGCACCCTATCCACTTTTTTCGACCCAATAGTGATGTTTTGGTTCGTTTGGGTCAGTTTCATTACTGCACCGAAAACCATGCCGGGGTTGCTTTTAATGCACCGATTCGGGTCGGAAATGAAACGATGCACGAAATCGTCCAGAAACGAAAGGAACGCACCCTATCCACTTTTTTCGACCCAATAGTGATGTTTTGGTTCGTTTGGGTCAGTTTCATTACTGCACCGAAAACCATGCCGGGGTTGCTTTTAATGCACCGATTCGGGTCGGAAACGAAACGATGCACGGGATCGGCTACAAACAAAACGAACGCACCCAATTCACTTTTTTGGACCCAATAGTGATGTTTTGGTTCGTTTGGGTCAGTTTGGTTACTGCACCGAAAACCATGCCGGGGTTGCATTTAATGCACCGATTCGGGTCGGAAATGAAACGATGCACGGAATCATCCAGAAACGAAACGAACGCACCCTATCCACTTTTTTCGACCCAATAGTGATGTTTTGGTTCGTTTGGGTCAGTTTCATTACTGCACCGAAAACCATGCCGGGGTTGCATTTAATGCACCGATTCGGGTCAGAAACGAAACGATGCACGGAATCATCCAGAAACAAAACGAACGCACTCTATCCACTTTTTTGGACCGAATAGTGATGTTTTGGTTCGTTTGGGTCAGTTTGGTTACTGCACCGAAAACCATGCCGGGGTTGCATTTAATGCACCGATTCGGGTCGGAAACGAAACGATGCAAAGAATCGGCTAGAAACGAAACGAATGCACCCAATTCACTTTTTTGGACCCAATAGTGATGATTTGGTTCGTTTGGGTCAGTTTCGTTACTTCACCGAAAACCATGCCGGGGTTGCATTTAATGCAACGATTCGGGTCAGAAACGAAACGATGCACGGAATCATCCAGAAACAAAACGAACGCACCCTATCCACTTTTTTGGACCGAATAGTGATGTTTTGGTTCGTTTGGGTAAGTTTCGTTACTGCACCAAAAACCATGCCGGGGTTGCATTTAATGCACCGATTCGGGTCGGAAACGAAACGATGCAAAGAATCGGCTAGAAACGAAACGAATGCACCCAATTCACTTTTTTGGACCCAATAGTGATGTTTTGGTTCGTTTGGGTCAGTTTCGTTGCTGCACCGAAAACCATGCCGGGGTTGCATTTAATGCACCAATTCGGGTCGGAAACGAAACGATGCACGGAATCGTCCAGAAACGAAAGGAACGCACCCTATCCACTTATTTCGACCCAATAGTGATGTTTTGGTTCGTTTGGGTCAGTTTCGTTACTGCACCGAAAACCATGCCGGGGTTGCTTTTAATGCACCGATTCGGGTCGGAAACGAAACGATGCACGAGATCGGCTACAAACAAAACGAACGCACCCAATTCACTTTTTTGGACCCAATAGTGATGTTTTGGTTCGTTTGGGTCAGTTTCTTACTACACCGAAAACCATACCGATGTTGCATTTAATGCACCGATTCGGGTTAGAAATGAAACGATGCACGGAATCGGCTACAAACAAAACGAACGCACAGAATTCAATTTTTTGGACCCAATAGTGATGTTTTGGTTCGTTTGGGTCAGTTTCGTTACTGCACCAAAAACCATGCCGGGGTTGTATTTAATGCACCGATTCGGGTCGGAAACGAAACGATGCACGGAATCGTCCAGAAACGAAACGAACGCACCCAATTCACTTTTTTTGACCCAATAGTGATGTTTTGGTTCGTTTGGGTCAGTTTGGTTACTGCACCGAAAACCATGCCGGGGTTGCATTTAATGGACCGATTCGGGTCGGAAACGAAACGATGCACGGAATCATCCAGAAACAAAACGAACGCACCCTATCCACTTTTTTGGACCGAATAGTGATGTTTTGGTTCGTTTGGGTCAGTTTCGTTGCTGCACCGAAAACCATGCCGTGGATGCATTTAATGCACCAATTCGGGTCGGAAACGAAACGATGCACGGAATCGTCCAGAAACGAAAGGAACGCACCCTATCCACTTATTTCGACCCAATAGTGATGTTTTGGTTCGTTTGGGTCAGTTTCGTTACTGCACCGAAAACCATGCCGGGGTTGCTTTTAATGCACCGATTCGGGTCGGAAACGAAACGATGCACGAGATCGGCTACAAACAAAACGAACGCACCCAATTCACTTTTTTGGACCCAATAGTGATGTTTTGGTTCGTTTGGGTCAGTTTCTTACTACACCGAAAACCATACCGATGTTGCATTTAATGCACCGATTCGGGTTAGAAATGAAACGATGCACGGAATCGGCTACAAACAAAACGAACGCACAGAATTCAATTTTTTGGACCCAATAGTGATGTTTTGGTTCGTTTGGGTCAGTTTCGTTACTGCACCGAAAACCATGCCGGGGTTGTATTTAATGCACCGATTCGGGTCGGAAACGAAACGAAGCACGGAATCGTCCAGAAACGAAACGAACGCACCCAATTCACTTTTTTGGACCCAATAGTGATGTTTTGGTTCGTTTGGGTCAGTTTCGTTACTGCACCGAAAACCATGCCGGGGTTGCATTTAATGCACCGATTCGGGTCGGAAACGAAACGATGCACGGAATAATCCAGAAACAAAACAAACGCACCCTATCCACTTTTTTGGACCGAATAGTGATGTTTTGGTTCGTTTGGGTCAGTTTGGTTACTACACCGAAAACCATGCCAGGGTTGCATTTAATGCACCGATTCGGGTCGGAAATGAAACGATGCACGGAATCATCCAGAAACGAAAGGAACGCACCCTATCCACATTTTTCGACCCAATAGTGATGTTTTGGTTCGTTTGGGTCAGTTTCGTTACTGCACCTAAAACCATGCCGGGGTTCCATTTAATGCACCGATTCGGGTCGGAAACGAAACGATGCAAAGAATCGGCTAGAAACGAAACGAATGCACCCAATTCACTTTTTTGGACAAAATAGTGATGTTTTGGTTCGTTTGGGTCAGTTTCGTTACTTCACCGAAAACCATGCCGGGGTTGCATTTAATGCAACGATTCGGGTCAGAAACGAAACGATGCACGGAATCATCCAGAAACAAAACGAACGCACCCTATCCACTTTTTTGGACCGAATAGTGATGTTTTGGTTCGTTTGGGTAAGTTTCGTTACTGCACCAAAAACCATGCCGGGGTTGCATTTAATGCACCGATTCGGGTCGGAAACGAAACGATGCAAAGAATCGGCTAGAAACGAAACGAATGCACCCAATTCACTTTTTTGGACCCAATAGTGATGTTTTGGTTCGTTTGGGTCAGTTTCGTTGCTGCACCGAAAACCATGCCGGGGTTGCATTTAATGCACCAATTCGGGTCGGAAACGAAACGATGCACGGAATCGTCCAGAAACGAAAGGAACGCACCCTATCCACTTATTTCGACCCAATAGTGATGTTTTGGTTCGTTTGGGTCAGTTTCGTTACTGCACCGAAAACCATGCCGGGGTTGCTTTTAATGCACCGATTCGGGTCGGAAACGAAACGATGCACGAGATCGGCTACAAACAAAACGAACGCACCCAATTCACTTTTTTGGACCCAATAGTGATGTTTTGGTTCGTTTGGGTCAGTTTCTTACTACACCGAAAACCATACCGATGTTGCATTTAATGCACCGATTCGGGTTAGAAATGAAACGATGCACGGAATCGGCTACAAACAAAACGAACGCACAGAATTCAATTTTTTGGACCCAATAGTGATGTTTTGGTTCGTTTGGGTCAGTTTCGTTACTGCACCAAAAACCATGCCGGGGTTGTATTTAATGCACCGATTCGGGTCGGAAACGAAACGATGCACGGAATCGTCCAGAAACGAAACGAACGCACCCAATTCACTTTTTTTGACCCAATAGTGATGTTTTGGTTCGTTTGGGTCAGTTTGGTTACTGCACCGAAAACCATGCCGGGGTTGCATTTAATGGACCGATTCGGGTCGGAAACGAAACGATGCACGGAATCATCCAGAAACAAAACGAACGCACCCTATCCACTTTTTTGGACCGAATAGTGATGTTTTGGTTCGTTTGGGTCAGTTTCGTTGCTGCACCGAAAACCATGCCGTGGATGCATTTAATGCACCAATTCGGGTCGGAAACGAAACGATGCACGGAATCGTCCAGAAACGAAAGGAACGCACCCTATCCACTTATTTCGACCCAATAGTGATGTTTTGGTTCGTTTGGGTCAGTTTCGTTACTGCACCGAAAACCATGCCGGGGTTGCTTTTAATGCACCGATTCGGGTCGGAAACGAAACGATGCACGAGATCGGCTACAAACAAAACGAACGCACCCAATTCACTTTTTTGGACCCAATAGTGATGTTTTGGTTCGTTTGGGTCAGTTTCTTACTACACCGAAAACCATACCGATGTTGCATTTAATGCACCGATTCGGGTTAGAAATGAAACGATGCACGGAATCGGCTACAAACAAAACGAACGCACAGAATTCAATTTTTTGGACCCAATAGTGATGTTTTGGTTCGTTTGGGTCAGTTTCGTTACTGCACCGAAAACCATGCCGGGGTTGTATTTAATGCACCGATTCGGGTCGGAAACGAAACGAAGCACGGAATCGTCCAGAAACGAAACGAACGCACCCAATTCACTTTTTTGGACCCAATAGTGATGTTTTGGTTCGTTTGGGTCAGTTTCGTTACTGCACCGAAAACCATGCCGGGGTTGCATTTAATGCACCGATTCGGGTCGGAAACGAAACGATGCACGGAATAATCCAGAAACAAAACAAACGCACCCTATCCACTTTTTTGGACCGAATAGTGATGTTTTGGTTCGTTTGGGTCAGTTTGGTTACTACACCGAAAACCATGCCAGGGTTGCATTTAATGCACCGATTCGGGTCGGAAATGAAACGATGCACGGAATCATCCAGAAACGAAAGGAACGCACCCTATCCACATTTTTCGACCCAATAGTGATGTTTTGGTTCGTTTGGGTCAGTTTCGTTACTGCACCTAAAACCATGCCGGGGTTCCATTTAATGCACCGATTCGGGTCGGAAACGAAACGATGCAAAGAATCGGCTAGAAACGAAACGAATGCACCCAATTCACTTTTTTGGACAAAATAGTGATGTTTTGGTTTGTTTGGGTTAGTTTCGTTACTGCACCGAAAACCATGCCGGGATTGCATTTAATGCACCGATTCGGGTCGGAAATGAAACGATGCACGGAATCGTCCAGAAACGAAAGGAACGCACCCTATCCACTTTTTTCGACCCAATAGTGATGTTTTGGTTCGTTTGGGTCAGTTTCATTACTGCACCGAAAACCATGCCGGGGTTGCTTTTAATGCACCGATTCGGGTCGGAAACGAAACGATGCACGGGATCGGCTACAAACAATACGAACGCACCCAATTCACTTTTTTGGACCCAATAGTGTTGTTTTGGTTCGTTTGGGTCAGTTTCTTACTACACCGAAAACCATACCGATGTTGCATTTAATGCACCGATTCGGGTTAGAAATGAAACGATGCACGGAATCGGCTACAAACAAAACGAACGCACAGAATTCAATTTTTTGGACCCAATAGTGATGTTTTGGTTCGTTTGGGTCAGTTTCGTTACTGCACCAAAAACCATGCCGGGGTTGTATTTAATGCACCGATTCGGGTCGGAAACGAAACGATGCACGGAATCGTCCAGAAACGAAACGAACGCACCCAATTCACTTTTTTTGACCCAATAGTGATGTTTTGGTTCGTTTGGGTCAGTTTGGTTACTGCACCGAAAACCATGCCGGGGTTGCATTTAATGGACCGATTCGGGTCGGAAACGAAACGATGCACGGAATCATCCAGAAACAAAACGAACGCACCCTATCCACTTTTTTGGACCGAATAGTGATGTTTTGGTTCGTTTGGGTCAGTTTCGTTGCTGCACCGAAAACCATGCCGTGGATGCATTTAATGCACCGATTCGGGTCGGAAACGAAACGATGCACGGAATCATCCAGAAACGAAACGAACGCACCCTATCCACTTTTTTGGACCCAATAGTGATGTTTTGGTTCGTTTGGGTCAGTTTGGTTACTGCACCGAAAACCATGCCGGGGTTGCATATAACGCACCGATTCGGGTCGGAACCGAAACGGTGCACGTGATCAGCTAGAAACGAAACGAACGCACCCAATTCACTTTTTTGGACCCAATAGTGATGTTTTGGTTCGTTTGGGTCAGTTTCGTTACTACACCGAAAACCATGCCGGGGTTCCATTTAATGCACCGATTCGCGTCAGAAATGAAACGATCCCCGGAATCGGCTACAAACAAAACGAACGCACATAATTCAATTTTTTGGACCCAATAGTGATGTTTTGGTTCGTTTGGGTCAGTTTCGTTACTGCACCGAAAACCATGCCGGGGTTGCATTTAATGCACCGATTCGGGTCGGAAACGAAACGATTCAAAGAATCGGCTAGAAACGAAACGAATGCACCCAATTCACTTTTTTGGACCCAATAGTGATGTTTTGGTTCGTTTGGGTTAGTTTCGTTACTGCACCGAAAACCATGCCGGGGTTGCATTTAATGCACCGATTCGGGTCGGAAATGAAACGATGCACGGAATCGTCCAGAAACGAAAGGAACGCACCCTATCCACTTTTTTCGACCCAATAGTGATGTTTTGGTTCGTTTGGGTCAGTTTCGTTACTGCACCGAAAACCATGCCGGGGTTGCTTTTAATGCACCGATTCGGGTCGGAAACGAAACGATGCACGGGATCGGCTACAAACAAAACGAACGCACCCAATTCACTTTTTTGGACCCAATAGTGATGTTTTGGTTCGTTTGGGTCAGTTTCTTACTACACCGAAAACCATACCGGGGTTGCATTTAATGCACCGATTCGGGTTAGAAATGAAACGATGCACGGAATCGGCTACAAACAAAACGAACGCACATAATTCAATTTTTTGGACCCAATAGTGATATTTTGGTTCGTTTGGGTCAGTATCGTTACTGCACCGAAAACCATGCCGGGGTTGCATTTAATGCACTGATTCGGGTCGGAAACGAAACGATGCGCGGAATCATCCAGAAACGAAACGAACGCACCCTATCCACTTTTTTGGACCCAATAGTGATGTTTTGGTTCGTTTGGGTCAGTTTGGTTACTGCACCGAAAACCATGCCGGGGTTGCATATAACGCACCGATTCGGGTCGGAACCGAAACGGTGCACGGGATCGGCTAGAAACGAAACGAACGCACCCAATTCACTTTTTTGGACCCAATAGTGATGTTTTGGTTCGTTTGGGTCAGTTTCGTTACTACACCGAAAACCATGCCGGGGTTCCATTTAATGCACCGATTCGGGTCAGAAATGAAACGATCCACGGAATCGGCTACAAACAAAACGAATGCACAGAATTCAATTTTTTGGACCCAATAGTGATGTTTTGGTTCGTTTGGGTCAGTTTCGTTACTACACCGAAAACCATGCCGGGGTTCCATTTAATGCACCAATTCGGGTCAGAAATGAAACGATCCACTGAATCGGCTACAAACAAAACGAACGCACATAATTCAATTTTTTGGACCCAATAGTGATGTTTTGGTTCGTTTGGGTCAGTTTCGTTACTGCACCGAAAACCATGCCAGGGTTGCATTTAATGCACCGATTCGGGTCGGAAACGAAACGGTGCAAAGAATCGGCTAGAAACGAAACGAATGCACCCAATTCACTTTTTTGGACCCAATAGTGATGTTTTGGTTCGTTTGGGTTAGTTTCGTTACTGCACCGAAAACCATGCCGGGGTTGCATTTAATGCACCGATTCGGGTCGGAAATGAAACGATGCACGGAATCGTCCAGAAACGAAAGGAACGCACCCTATCCACTTTTTTCGACCCAATAGTGATGTTTTGGTTCGTTTGGGTCAGTTTCATTACTGCACCGAAAACCATGCCGGGGTTGCTTTTAATGCACCGATTCGGGTCGGAAACGAAACGATGCACGGGATCGGCTACAAACAAAACGAACGCACCCAATTCACTTTTTTGGACCCAATAGTGATGTTTTGGTTCGTTTGGGTCAGTTTCTTACTACACCGAAAACCATACCGGGGTTGCATTTAATGCACCGATTCGGGTTAGAAATGAAACGATGCACGGAATCGGCTACAAACAAAACGAACGCACATAATTCAATTTTTTGGACCCAATAGTGATGTTTTGGTTCGTTTGGGTCAGTTTCGTTACTGCACCGAAAACCATGCCGGGGTTGCATTTAATGCACCGATTCGGGTCGGAAACGAAACGATGCACGGAATCATCCAGAAACGAAACGAACGCACCCTATCCACTTTTTTGGACCGAATAGTGATGTTTTGGTTCGTTTGGGTCAGTTTGGTTACTGCACCGAAAACCATGCCGGGGTTGCATTTAATGCACCGATTCGGGTCGGAAATGAAACGATGCACGGAATCATCCAGAAACGAAAGGAACGCACCCTATCCACTTTTTTCGACCCAATAGTGATGTTTTGGTTCGTTTGGGTCAGTTTCGTTACTGCACCGAAAACCATGCCGGGGTTGCTTTTAATGCACCGATTCGGGTCGGAAATGAAACGATGCACGGAATCGTCCAGAAACGAAAGGAACGCACCCTATCCACTTTTTTCGACCCAATAGTGATGTTTTGGTTCGTTTGGGTCAGTTTCATTACTGCACCGAAAACCATGCCGGGGTTGCTTTTAATGCACCGATTCGGGTCGGAAATGAAACGATGCACGAAATCGTCCAGAAACGAAAGGAACGCACCCTATCCACTTTTTTCGACCCAATAGTGATGTTTTGGTTCGTTTGGGTCAGTTTCATTACTGCACCGAAAACCATGCCGGGGTTGCTTTTAATGCACCGATTCGGGTCGGAAACAAAACGATGCACGGGATCGGCTACAAACAAAACGAACGCACCCAATTCACTTTTTTGGACCCAATAGTGATGTTTTGGTTCGTTTGGGTCAGTTTGGTTACTGCACCGAAAACCATGCCGGGGTTGCATTTAATGCACCGATTCGGGTCGGAAATGAAACGATGCACGGAATCATCCAGAAACGAAACGAACGCACCCTATCCACTTTTTTCGACCCAATAGTGATGTTTTGGTTCGTTTGGGTCAGTTTCGTTACTGCACCGAAAACCATGCCGGGGTTGCTTTTAATGCACCGATTCGGGTCGGAAATGAAACGATGCACGGAATCGTCCAGAAACGAAAGGAACGCACCCTATCCACTTTTTTCGACCCAATAGTGATGTTTTGGTTCGTTTGGGTCAGTTTCATTACTGCACCGAAAACCATGCCGGGGTTGCTTTTAATGCACCGATTCGGGTCGGAAATGAAACGATGCACGGAATCGTCCAGAAACGAAAGGAACGCACCCTATCCACTTTTTTTGACCCAATAGTGATGTTTTGGTTCGTTTGGGTCAGTTTCATTACTGCACCGAAAACCATGCCGGGGTTGCTTTTAATGCACCGATTCGGGTCGGAAACGAAACGATGCACGGGATCGGCTACAAACAAAACGAACGCACCCAATTCACTTTTTTGGACCCAATAGTGATGTTTTGGTTCGTTTGGGTCAGTTTCTTACTACACCGAAAACCATACCGGGGTTGCATTTAATGCACCGATTCGGGTTAGAAATGAAACGATGCACGGAATCGGCTACAAACAAAACGAACGCACATAATTCAATTTTTTGGACCCAATAGTGATGTTTTGGTTCGTTTGGGTCAGTTTCGTTACTGCACCGAAAACCATGCCGGGGTTGCATTTAATGCACCGATTCGGGTCGGAAACGAAACGATGCACGGAATCATCCAGAAACGAAACGAACGCACCCTATCCACTTTTTTGGACCCAATAGTGATGTTTTGGTTCGTTTGGGTCAGTTTCGTTACTGCACCGAAAACCATGCCGGGGTTGCATATAACGCACCGATTCGGGTCGGAACCGAAACGGTGCACGGGATCAGCTAGAAACGAAACGAACACACCCAATTCACTTTTTTGGACCCAATAGTGATGTTTTGGTTCGTTTGGGTCAGTTTCGTTACTACACCGAAAACCATGCCGGGGTTCCATTTAATGCACCGATTCGGGTCAGAAATGAAACGATCCACGGAATCGGCTACAAACAAAACGAATGCACAGAATTCAATTTTTTGGACCCAATAGTGATGTTTTGGTTCGTTTGGGTCAGTTTCGTTACTACACCGAAAACCATGCCGGGGTTCCATTTAATGCACCAATTCGGGTCAGAAATGAAACGATCCACGGAATCGGCTACAAACAAAACGAACGCACATAATTCAATTTTTTGGACCCAATAGTGATGTTTTGGTTCGTTTGGGTCAGTTTCGTTACTGCACCGAAAACCATGCCAGGGTTGCATTTAATGCACCGATTCGGGTCGGAAACGAAACGGTGCAAAGAATCGGCTAGAAACGAAACGAATGCACCCAATTCACTTTTTTGGACCCAATAGTGATGTTTTGGTTCGTTTGGGTCAGTTTCATTACTGCACCGAAAACCATGCCGGGGTTGCTTTTAATGCACCGATTCGGGTCGGAAATGAAACGATGCACGGAATCGTCCAGAAACGAAAGGAACTCACCCTATCCACTTTTTTCGACCCAATAGTGATGTTTTGGTTCGTTTGGGTCAGTTTCATTACTGCACCGAAAACCATGCCGGGGTTGCTTTTAATGCACCGATTCGGGTCGGAAACGAAACGATGCACGGGATCGGCTACAAACAAAACGAACGCACCCAATTCACTTTTTTGGACCCAATAGTGATGTTTTGGTTCGTTTGGGTCAGTTTCTTACTACACCGAAAACCATACCGGGGTTGCATTTAATGCACCGATTCGGGTTAGAAATGAAACGATGCACGGAATCGGCTACAAACAAAACGAACGCACATAATTCAATTTTTTGGACCCAATAGTGATGTTTTGGTTCGTTTGGGTCAGTTTCGTTACTGCACCGAAAACCATGCCGGGGTTGCATTTAATGCACCGATTCGGGTCGGAAACGAAACGATGCACGGAATCATCCAGAAACGAAACGAACGCACCCTATCCACTTTTTTGGACCGAATAGTGATGTTTTGGTTCGTTTGGGTCAGTTTGGTTACTGCACCGAAAACAATGCCGGGGTTGCATTTAATGCACCGATTCGGGTCGGAAATGAAACGATGCACGGAATCATCCAGAAACGAAAGGAACGCACCCTATCCACTTTTTTCGACCCAATAGTGATGTTTTGGTTCGTTTGGGTCAGTTTCGTTACTGCACCGAAAACCATGCCGGGGTTGCTTTTAATGCACCGATTCGGGTCGGAAATGAAACGATGCACGGAATCGTCCAGAAACGAAAGGAACGCACCCTATCCACTTTTTTCGACCCAATAGTGATGTTTTGGTTCGTTTGGGTCAGTTTCATTACTGCACCGAAAACCATGCCGGGGTTGCTTTTAATGCACCGATTCGGGTCGGAAATGAAACGATGCACGAAATCGTCCAGAAACGAAAGGAACGCACCCTATCCACTTTTTTCGACCCAATAGTGATGTTTTGGTTCGTTTGGGTCAGTTTCATTACTGCACCGAAAACCATGCCGGGGTTGCTTTTAATGCACCGATTCGGGTCGGAAACGAAACGATGCACGGGATCGGCTACAAACAAAACGAACGCACCCAATTCACTTTTTTGGACCCAATAGTGATGTTTTGGTTTGTTTGGGTCAGTTTGGTTACTGCACCGAAAACCATGCCGGGGTTGCATTTAATGCACCGATTCGGGTCGGAAATGAAACGATGCACGGAATCATCCAGAAACGAAACGAACGCACCCTATCCACTTTTTTCGACCCAATAGTGATGTTTTGGTTCGTTTGGGTCAGTTTCGTTACTGCACCGAAAACCATGCCGGGGTTGCTTTTAATGCACCGATTCGGGTCGGAAATGAAACGATGCACGGAATCGTCCAGAAACGAAAGGAACGCACCCTATCCACTTTTTTCGACCCAATAGTGATGTTTTGGTTCGTTTGGGTCAGTTTCATTACTGCACCGAAAACCATGCCGGGGTTGCTTTTAATGCACCGATTCGGGTCGGAAATGAAACGATGCACGGAATCGTCCAGAAACGAAAGGAACGCACCCTATCCACTTTTTTCGACCCAATAGTGATGTTTTGGTTCGTTTGGGTCAGTTTCATTACTGCACCGAAAACCATGCCGGGGTTGCTTTTAATGCACCGATTCGGGTCGGAAACGAAACGATGCACGGGATCGGCTACAAACAAAACGAACGCACCCAATTCACTTTTTTGGACCCAATAGTGATGTTTTGGTTCGTTTGGGTCAGTTTCTTACTACACCGAAAACCATACCGGGGTTGCATTTAATGCACCGATTCGGGTTAGAAATGAAACGATGCACGGAATCGGCTACAAACAAAACGAACGCACATAATTCAATTTTTTGGACCCAATAGTGATGTTTTGGTTCGTTTGGGTCAGTTTCGTTACTGCACCGAAAACCATGCCGGGGTTGCATTTAATGCACCGATTCGGGTCGGAAACGAAACGATGCACGGAATCATCCAGAAACGAAACGAACGCACCCTATCCACTTTTTTGGACCCAATAGTGATGTTTTGGTTCGTTTGGGTCAGTTTGGTTACTGCACCGAAAACCATGCCGGGGTTGCATATAACGCACCGATTCGGGTCGGAACCGAAACGGTGCACGGGATCAGCTAGAAACGAAACGAACGCACCCAATTCACTTTTTTGGACCCAATAGTGATGTTTTGTTCGTTTGGGTCAGTTTCGTTACTACACCGAAAACCATGCCGGGGTTCCATTTAATGCACCGATTCGCGTCAGAAATGAAACGATCCACGGAATCGGCTACAAACAAAACGAACACACATAATTCAATTTTTTTGACCCAATAGTGATGTTTTGGTTCGTTTGGGTCAGTTTCGTTACTGCACCGAAAACCATGCCAGGGTTGCATTTAATGCACCGATTCGGGTCGGAAACGAAACGATGCAAAGAATCGGCTAGAAACGAAACGAATGCACCCAATTCACTTTTTTGGACCCAATAGTGATGTTTTGGTTCGTTTGGGTTAGTTTCGTTACTGCACCGAAAACCATGCCGGGGTTGCATTTAATGCACCGATTCGGGTCGGAAATGAAACGATGCACGGAATCGTCCAGAAACGAAAGGAACGCACCCTATCCACTTTTTTCGACCCAATAGTGATGTTTTGGTTCGTTTGGGTCAGTTTCGTTACTGCACCGAAAACCATGCCGGGGTTGTTTTTAATGCACCGATTCGGGTCGGAAACGAAACGATGCACGGGATCGGCTACAAACAAAACGAACGCACCCAATTCACTTTTTTGGACCCAATAGTGATGTTTTGGTTCGTTTGGGTCAGTTTCTTACTACACCGAAAACCATGCCGGGGTTGCATTTAATGCACCGATTCGAGTCGGAAACGAAACGATTCAAAGAATCGGCTAGAAACGAAACGAATGCACCCAATTCACTTTTTTGGACCCAATAGTGATGTTTTGGTTCGTTTGGGTCAGTTTCATTACTGCACCGAAAACCATGCCGGGGTTGCTTTTAATGCACCGATTCGGGTCGGAAATGAAACGATGCACGGAATCGTCCAGAAACGAAAGGAACTCACCCTATCCACTTTTTTCGACCCAATAGTGATGTTTTGGTTCGCTTGGGTCAGTTTCATTACTGCACCGAAAACCATGCCGGGGTTGCTTTTAATGCACCGATTCGGGTCGGAAACGAAACGATGCACGGGATCGGCTACAAACAAAACGAACGCACCCAATTCACTTTTTTGGACCCAATAGTGATGTTTTGGTTCGTTTGGGTCAGTTTCTTACTACACCGAAAACCATACCGGGGTTGCATTTAATGCACCGATTCGGGTTAGAAATGAAACGACGCACGGAATCGGCTACAAACAAAACGAACGCACATAATTCAATTTTTTGGACCCAATAGTGATGTTTTGGTTCGTTTGGGTCAGTTTCGTTACTGCACCGAAAACCATGCCGGGGTTGCATTTAATGCACCGATTCGGGTCGGAAACGAAACGATGCACGGAATCATCCAGAAACGAAACGAACGCACCCTATCCACTTTTTTGGACCGAATAGTGATGTTTTGGTTCGTTTGGGTCAGTTTGGTTACTGCACCGAAAACCATGCCGGGGTTGCATTTAATGCACCGATTCGGGTCGGAAATGAAACGATGCACGGAATCATCCAGAAACGAAAGGAACGCGCCCTGTCCACTTTTTTCGACCCAATAGTGATGTTTTGGTTCGTCTGGGTCAGTTTCGTTACTGCACCGAAAACCATGCCGGGGTTGCTTTTAATGCACCGATTCGGGTCGGAAATGAAACGATGCACGGAATCGTCCAGAAACGAAAGGAACGCACCCTATCCACTTTTTTCGACCCAATAGTGATGTTTTGGTTCGTTTGGGTCAGTTTGGTTACTGCACCGAAAACCATGCCGGGGTTGCATATAACGCACCAATTCGGGTCGGAACCGAAACGGTGCACGGGATCGGCTAGAAACGAAAGGAACGCACCCTATCCACTTTTTTCGACCCAATAGTGATGTTTTGGTTCGTTTGGGTCAGTTTCATTACTGCACCGAAAACCATGCCGGGGTTGCTTTTAATGCACCGATTCGGGTCGGAAACGAAACGATGCACGGGATCGGCTACAAACAAAACGAACGCACCCAATTCACTTTTTTGGACCCAATAGTGATGTTTTGGTTCGTTTGGGTCAGTTTCTTACTACACCGAAAACCATACCGGGGTTGCATTTAATGCACCGATTCGGGTTAGAAATGAAACGATGCACGGAATCGGCTACAAACAAAACGAACGCACATAATTCAATTTTTTGGACCCAATAGTGATGTTTTGGTTCGTTTGGGTCAGTTTCGTTACTGCACCGAAAACCATGCCGGGGTTGCATTTAATGCACCGATTCGGGTCGAAAACGAAACGATGCACGGAATCATCCAGAAACGAAACGAACGCACCCTATCCACTTTTTTGGACCCAATAGTGATGTTTTGGTTCGTTTGGGTCAGTTTGGTTACTGCACCGAAAACCATGCCGGGGTTGCATATAACGCACCGATTCGGGTCGGAACCGAAACGGTGCACGGGATCAGCTAGAAACGAAACGAACGCACCCAATTCACTTTTTTGGACCCAATAGTGATGTTTTGGTTCGTTTGGGTCAGTTTCGTTACTACACCGAAAACCATGCCGGGGTTCCATTTAATGCACCGATTCGCGTCAGAAATGAAACGATCCACGGAATCGGCTACAAACAAAACGAACGCACATAATTCAATTTTTTGGACCCAATAGTGATGTTTTGGTTCGTTTGGGTCAGTTTCGTTACTGCACCGAAAACCATGCCAGGGTTGCATTTAATGCACCGATTCGGGTCGGAAACGAAACGATGCAAAGAATCGGCTAGAAACGAAACGAATGCACCCAATTCACTTTTTTGGACCCAATAGTGATGTTTTGGTTCGTTTGGGTTAGTTTCGTTACTGCACCGAAAACCATGCCGGGGTTGCATTTAATGCACCGATTCGGGTCGGAAATGAAACGATGCACGGAATCGTCCAGAAACGAAAGGAACTCACCCTATCCACTTTTTTCGACCCAATAGTGATGTTTTGGTTCGCTTGGGTCAGTTTCATTACTGCACCGAAAACCATGCCGGGGTTGCTTTTAATGCACCGATTCGGGTCGGAAACGAAACGATGCACGGGATCGGCTACAAACAAAACGAATGCACCCAATTCACTTTTTTGGACCCAATAGTGATGTTTTGGTTCGTTTGGGTCAGTTTCTTACTACACCGAAAACCATACCGGGGTTGCATTTAATGCACCGATTCGGGTTAGAAATGAAACGATGCACGGAATCGGCTACAAACAAAACGAACGCACATAATTCAATTTTTTGGACCCAATAGTGATGTTTTGGTTCGTTTGGGTCAGTTTCGTTAATGCACCGAAAACCATGCCGGGGTTGCATTTAATGCACCGATTCGGGTCGGAAACGAAACGATGCACGGAATCATCCAGACACGAAACGAACGCACCCTATCCACTTTTTTGGACCGAATAGTGATGTTTTGGTTCGTTTGGGTCAGTTTGGTTACTGCACCGAAAACCATGCCGGGGTTGCATTTAATGCACCGATTCGGGTCGGAAATGAAACGATGCACGGAATCATCCAGAAACGAAAGGAACGCGCCCTGTCCACTTTTTTCGACCCAATAGTGATGTTTTGGTTCGTCTGGGTCAGTTTCGTTACTGCACCGAAAACCATGCCGGGGTTGCATATAACGCACCAATTCGGGTCGGAACCGAAACGGTGCACGGGATCGGCTAGAAACGAAAGGAACGCACCCTATCCACTTTTTTCGACCCAATAGTGATGTTTTGGTTCGTTTGGGTCAGTTTCATTACTGCACCGAAAACCATGCCGGGGTTGCTTTTAATGCACCGATTCGGGTCGGAAACGAAACGATGCACGGGATCGGCTACAAACAAAACGAACGCACCCAATTCACTTTTTTGGACCCAATAGTGATGTTTTGGTTCGTTTGGGTCAGTTTCTTACTACACCGAAAACCATACCGGGGTTGCATTTAATGCACCGATTCGGGTTAGAAATGAAACGATGCACGGAATCGGCTACAAACAAAACGAACGCACATAATTCAATTTTTTGGACCCAATAGTGATGTTTTGGTTCGTTTGGGTCAGTTTCGTTACTGCACCGAAAACCATGCCGGGGTTGCATTTAATGCACCGATTCGGGTCGGAAACGAAACGATGCACGGAATCATCCAGAAACGAAACGAACGCACCCTATCCACTTTTTTGGACCCAATAGTGATGTTTTGGTTCGTTTGGGTCAGTTTGGTTACTGCACCGAAAACCATGCCGGGGTTGCATATAACGCACCGATTCGGGTCGGAACCGAAACGGTGCACGGGATCAGCTAGAAACGAAACGAACGCACCCAATTCACTTTTTTGGACCCAATAGTGATGTTTTGGTTCGTTTGGGTCAGTTTCGTTACTACACCGAAAACCATGCCGGGGTTCCATTTAATGCACCGATTCGCGTCAGAAATGAAACGATCCACGGAATCGGCTACAAACAAAACGAACGCACATAATTCAATTTTTTGGACCCAATAGTGATGTTTTGGTTCGTTTGGGTCAGTTTCGTTACTGCACCGAAAACCATGCCAGGGTTGCATTTAATGCACCGATTCGGGTCGGAAACGAAACGATGCAAAGAATCGGCTAGAAACGAAACGAATGCACCCAATTCACTTTTTTGGACCCAATAGTGATGTTTTGGTTCGTTTGGGTCAGTTTCATTACTGCACCGAAAACCATGCCGGGGTTGCTTTTAATGCACCGATTCGGGTCGGAAATGAAACGATGCACGGAATCGTCCAGAAACGAAAGGAACTCACCCTATCCACTTTTTTCGACCCAATAGTGATGTTTTGGTTCGCTTGGGTCAGTTTCATTACTGCACCGAAAACCATGCCGGGGTTGCTTTTAATGCACCGATTCGGGTCGGAAACGAAACGATGCACGGGATCGGCTACAAACAAAACGAACGCACCCAATTCACTTTTTTGGACCCAATAGTGATGTTTTGGTTCGTTTGGGTCAGTTTCTTACTACACCGAAAACCATACCGGGGTTGCATTTAATGCACCGATTCGGGTTAGAAATGAAACGATGCACGGAATCGGCTACAAACAAAACGAACGCACATAATTCAATTTTTTGGACCCAATAGTGATGTTTTGGTTCGTTTGGGTCAGTTTCGTTACTGCACCGAAAACCATGCCGGGGTTGCATTTAATGCACCGATTCGGGTCGGAAACGAAACGATGCACGGAATCATCCAGACACGAAACGAACGCACCCTATCCACTTTTTTGGACCGAATAGTGATGTTTTGGTTCGTTTGGGTCAGTTTGGTTACTGCACCGAAAACCATGCCGAGGTTGCATTTAATGCACCGATTCGGGTCGGAAATGAAACGATGCACGGAATCATCCAGAAACGAAAGGAACGCGCCCTGTCCACTTTTTTCGACCCAATAGTGATGTTTTGGTTCGTCTGGGTCAGTTTCGTTACTGCACCGAAAACCATGCCGGGGTTGCATATAACGCACCAATTCGGGTCGGAACCGAAACGGTGCACGGGATCGGCTAGAAACGAAAGGAACGCACCCTATCCACTTTTTTCGACCCAATAGTGATGTTTTGGTTCGTTTGGGTCAGTTTCATTACTGCACCGAAAACCATGCCGGGGTTGCTTTTAATGCACCGATTCGGGTCGGAAACGAAACGATGCACGGGATCGGCTACAAACAAAACGAACGCACATAATTCAATTTTTTGGACCCAATAGTGATGTTTTGGTTCGTTTGGGTCAGTTTCGTTACTGCACCGAAAACCATGCCGGGGTTGCATTTAATGCACCGATTCGGGTCGGAAACGAAACGATGCACGGAATCATCCAGAAACGAAACGAACGCACCCTATCCACTTTTTTGGACCCAATAGTGATGTTTTGGTTCGTTTGGGTCAGTTTGGTTACTGCACCGAAAACCATGCCGGGGTTGCATATAACGCACCGATTCGGGTCGGAACCGAAACGGTGCACGGGATCAGCTAGAAACGAAACGAACGCACCCAATTCACTTTTTTGGACCCAATAGTGATGTTTTGGTTCGTTTGGGTCAGTTTCGTTACTACACCGAAAACCATGCCGGGGTTCCATTTAATGCACCGATTCGCGTCAGAAATGAAACGATCCACGGAATCGGCTACAAACAAAACGAACGCACATAATTCAATTTTTTGGACCCAATAGTGATGTTTTGGTTCGTTTGGGTCAGTTTCGTTACTGCACCGAAAACCATGCCAGGGTTGCATTTAATGCACCGATTCGGGTCGGAAACGAAACGATGCAAAGAATCGGCTAGAAACGAAACGAATGCACCCAATTCACTTTTTTGGACCCAATAGTGATGTTTTGGTTCGTTTGGGTCAGTTTCATTACTGCACCGAAAACCATGCCGGGGTTGCTTTTAATGCACCGATTCGGGTCGGAAATGAAACGATGCACGGAATCGTCCAGAAACGAAAGGAACTCACCCTATCCACTTTTTTCGACCCAATAGTGATGTTTTGGTTCGCTTGGGTCAGTTTCATTACTGCACCGAAAACCATGCCGGGGTTGCTTTTAATGCACCGATTCGGGTCGGAAACGAAACGATGCACGGGATCGGCTACAAACAAAACGAACGCACCCAATTCACTTTTTTGGACCCAATAGTGATGTTTTGGTTCGTTTGGGTCAGTTTCTTACTACACCGAAAACCATACCGGGGTTGCATTTAATGCACCGATTCGGGTTAGAAATGAAACGATGCACGGAATCGGCTACAAACAAAACGAACGCACATAATTCAATTTTTTGGACCCAATAGTGATGTTTTGGTTCGTTTGGGTCAGTTTCGTTACTGCACCGAAAACCATGCCGGGGTTGCATTTAATGCACCGATTCGGGTCGGAAACGAAACGATGCACGGAATCATCCAGACACGAAACGAACGCACCCTATCCACTTTTTTGGACCGAATAGTGATGTTTTGGTTCGTTTGGGTCAGTTTGGTTACTGCACCGAAAACCATGCCGAGGTTGCATTTAATGCACCGATTCGGGTCGGAAATGAAACGATGCACGGAATCATCCAGAAACGAAAGGAACGCGCCCTGTCCACTTTTTTCGACCCAATAGTGATGTTTTGGTTCGTCTGGGTCAGTTTCGTTACTGCACCGAAAACCATGCCGGGGTTGCATATAACGCACCAATTCGGGTCGGAACCGAAACGGTGCACGGGATCGGCTAGAAACGAAAGGAACGCACCCTATCCACTTTTTTCGACCCAATAGTGATGTTTTGGTTCGTTTGGGTCAGTTTCATTACTGCACCGAAAACCATGCCGGGGTTGCTTTTAATGCACCGATTCGGGTCGGAAACGAAACGATGCACGGGATCGGCTACAAACAAAACGAACGCACATAATTCAATTTTTTGGACCCAATAGTGATGTTTTGGTTCGTTTGGGTCAGTTTCGTTACTGCACCGAAAACCATGCCGGGGTTGCATTTAATGCACCGATTCGGGTCGGAAACGAAACGATGCACGGAATCATCCAGAAACGAAACGAACGCACCCTCTCCACTTTTTTGGACCCAATAGTGATGTTTTGGTTCGTTTGGGTCAGTTTGGTTACTGCACCGAAAACCATGCCGGGGTTGCATATAACGCACCGATTCGGGTCGGAACCGAAACGGTGCACGGGATCAGCTAGAAACGAAACGAACGCACCCAATTCACTTTTTTGGACCCAATAGTGATGTTTTGGTTCGTTTGGGTCAGTTTCGTTACTACACCGAAAACCATGCCGGGGTTCCATTTAATGCACCGATTCGCGTCAGAAATGAAACGATCCACGGAATCGGCTACAAACAAAACGAACGCACATAATTCAATTTTTTGGACCCAATAGTGATGTTTTGGTTCGTTTGGGTCAGTTTCGTTACTGCACCGAAAACCATGCCAGGGTTGCATTTAATGCACCGATTCGGGTCGGAAACGAAACGATGCAAAGAATCGGCTAGAAACGAAACGAATGCACCCAATTCACTTTTTTGGACCCAATAGTGATGTTTTGGTTCGTTTGGGTCAGTTTCATTACTGCACCGAAAACCATGCCGGGGTTGCTTTTAATGCACCGATTCGGGTCGGAAATGAAACGATGCACGGAATCGTCCAGAAACGAAAGGAACTCACCCTATCCACTTTTTTCGACCCAATAGTGATGTTTTGGTTCGCTTGGGTCAGTTTCATTACTGCACCGAAAACCATGCCGGGGTTGCTTTTAATGCACCGATTCGGGTCGGAAACGAAACGATGCACGGGATCGGCTACAAACAAAACGAACGCACCCAATTCACTTTTTTGGACCCAATAGTGATGTTTTGGTTCGTTTGGGTCAGTTTCTTACTACACCGAAAACCATACCGGGGTTGCATTTAATGCACCGATTCGGGTTAGAAATGAAACGATGCACGGAATCGGCTACAAACAAAACGAACGCACATAATTCAATTTTTTGGACCCAATAGTGATGTTTTGGTTCGTTTGGGTCAGTTTCGTTACTGCACCGAAAACCATGCCGGGGTTGCATTTAATGCACCGATTCGGGTCGGAAACGAAACGATGCACGGAATCATCCAGACACGAAACGAACGCACCCTATCCACTTTTTTGGACCGAATAGTGATGTTTTGGTTCGTTTGGGTCAGTTTGGTTACTGCACCGAAAACCATGCCGGGGTTGCATTTAATGCACCGATTCGGGTCGGAAATGAAACGATGCACGGAATCATCCAGAAACGAAAGGAACGCGCCCTGTCCACTTTTTTTGACCCAATAGTGATGTTTTGGTTCGTCTGGGTCAGTTTCGTTACTGCACCGAAAACCATGCCGGGGTTGCTTTTAATGCACCGATTCGGGTCGGAAATGAAACGATGCACGGAATCGTCCAGAAACGAAAGGAACGCACCCTATCCACTTTTTTCGACCCAATAGTGATGTTTTGGTTCGTTTGGGTCAGTTTGGTTACTGCACCGAAAACCATGCCGGGGTTGCATATAACGCACCAATTCGGGTCGGAACCGAAACGGTGCACGGGATCGGCTAGAAACGAAAGGAACGCACCCTATCCACTTTTTTCGACCCAATAGTGATGTTTTGGTTCGTTTGGGTCAGTTTCATTACTGCACCGAAAACCATGCCGGGGTTGCTTTTAATGCACCGATTCGGGTCGGAAACGAAACGATGCACGGGATCGGCTACAAACAAAACGAACGCACCCAATTCACTTTTTTGGACCCAATAGTGATGTTTTGGTTCGTTTGGGTCAGTTTCTTACTACACCGAAAACCATACCGGGGTTGCATTTAATGCACCGATTCGGGTTAGAAATGAAACGATGCACGGAATCGGCTACAAACAAAACGAACGCACATAATTCAATTTTTTGGACCCAATAGTGATGTTTTGGTTCGTTTGGGTCAGTTTCGTTACTGCACCGAAAACCATGCCGGGGTTGCATTTAATGCACCGATTCGGGTCGGAAACGAAACGATGCACGGAATCATCCAGAAACGAAACGAACGCACCCTATCCACTTTTTTGGACCCAATAGTGATGTTTTGGTTCGTTTGGGTCAGTTTGGTTACTGCACCGAAAACCATGCCGGGGTTGCATATAACGCACCGATTCGGGTCGGAACCGAAACGGTGCGCGGGATCAGCTAGAAACGAAACGAACGCACCCAATTCACTTTTTTGGACCCAATAGTGATGTTTTGGTTCGTTTGGGTCAGTTTCGTTACTACACCGAAAACCATGCCGGGGTTCCATTTAATGCACCGATTCGCGTCAGAAATGAAACGATCCACGGAATCGGCTACAAACAAAACGAACGCACATAATTCAATTTTTTGGACCCAATAGTGATGTTTTGGTTCGTTTGGGTCAGTTTCGTTACTGCACCGAAAACCATGCCAGGGTTGCATTTAATGCACCGATTCAGGTCGGAAACGAAACGATGCAAAGAATCGGCTAGAAACGAAACGAATGCACCCAATTCACTTTTTTGGACCCAATAGTGATGTTTTGGTTCGTTTGGGTTAGTTTCGTTACTGCACCGAAAACCATGCCGGGGTTGCATTTAATGCACCGATTCGGGTCGGAAATGAAACGATGCACGGAATCGTCCAGAAACGAAAGGAACTCACCCTATCCACTTTTTTCGACCCAATAGTGATGTTTTGGTTCGCTTGGGTCAGTTTCATTACTGCACCGAAAACCATGCCGGGGTTGCTTTTAATGCACCGATTCGGGTCGGAAACGAAACGATGCACGGGATCGGCTACAAACAAAACGAACGCACCCAATTCACTTTTTTGGACCCAATAGTGATGTTTTGGTTCGTTTGGGTCAGTTTCTTACTACACCGAAAACCATACCGGGGTTGCATTTAATGCACCGATTCGGGTTAGAAATGAAACGATGCACGGAATCGGCTACAAACAAAACGAACGCACATAATTCAATTTTTTGGACCCAATAGTGATGTTTTGGTTCGTTTGGGTCAGTTTCGTTACTGCACCGAAAACCATGCCGGGGTTGCATTTAATGCACCGATTCGGGTCGGAAACGAAACGATGCACGGAATCATCCAGACACGAAACGAACGCACCCTATCCACTTTTTTGGACCGAATAGTGATGTTTTGGTTCGTTTGGGTCAGTTTGGTTACTGCACCGAAAACCATGCCGGGGTTGCATTTAATGCACCGATTCGGGTCGGAAATGAAACGATGCACGGAATCATCCAGAAACGAAAGGAACGCGCCCTGTCCACTTTTTTCGACCCAATAGTGATGTTTTGGTTCGTCTGGGTCAGTTTCGTTACTGCACCGAAAACCATGCCGGGGTTGCATATAACGCACCAATTCGGGTCGGAACCGAAACGGTGCACGGGATCGGCTAGAAACGAAAGGAACGCACCCTATCCACTTTTTTCGACCCAATAGTGATGTTTTGGTTCGTTTGGGTCAGTTTCATTACTGCACCGAAAACCATGCCGGGGTTGCTTTTAATGCACCGATTCGGGTCGGAAACGAAACGATGCACGGGATCGGCTACAAACAAAACGAACGCACCCAATTCACTTTTTTGGACCCAATAGTGATGTTTTGGTTCGTTTGGGTCAGTTTCTTACTACACCGAAAACCATACCGGGGTTGCATTTAATGCACCGATTCGGGTTAGAAATGAAACGATGCACGGAATCGGCTACAAACAAAACGAACGCACATAATTCAATTTTTTGGACCCAATAGTGATGTTTTGGTTCGTTTGGGTCAGTTTCGTTACTGCACCGAAAACCATGCCGGGGTTGCATTTAATGCACCGATTCGGGTCGGAAACGAAACGATGCACGGAATCATCCAGAAACGAAACGAACGCACCCTATCCACTTTTTTGGACCCAATAGTGATGTTTTGGTTCGTTTGGGTCAGTTTGGTTACTGCACCGAAAACCATGCCGGGGTTGCATATAACGCACCGATTCGGGTCGGAACCGAAACGGTGCACGGGATCAGCTAGAAACGAAACGAACGCACCCAATTCACTTTTTTGGACCCAATAGTGATGTTTTGGTTCGTTTGGGTCAGTTTCGTTACTACACCGAAAACCATGCCGGGGTTCCATTTAATGCACCGATTCGCGTCAGAAATGAAATGATCCACGGAATCGGCTACAAACAAAACGAACGCACATAATTCAATTTTTTGGACCCAATAGTGATGTTTTGGTTCGTTTGGGTCAGTTTCGTTACTGCACCGAAAACCATGCCAGGGTTGCATTTAATGCACCGATTCGGGTCGGAAACGAAACGATGCAAAGAATCGGCTAGAAACGAAACGAATGCACCCAATTCACTTTTTTGGACCCAATAGTGATGTTTTGGTTCGTTTGGGTCAGTTTCATTACTGCACCGAAAACCATGCCGGGGTTGCTTTTAATGCACCGATTCGGGTCGGAAATGAAACGATGCACGGAATCGTCCAGAAACGAAAGGAACTCACCCTATCCACTTTTTTCGACCCAATAGTGATGTTTTGGTTCGCTTGGGTCAGTTTCATTACTGCACCGAAAACCATGCCGGGGTTGCTTTTAATGCACCGATTCGGGTCGGAAACGAAACGATGCACGGGATCGGCTACAAACAAAACGAACGCACCCAATTCACTTTTTTGGACCCAATAGTGATGTTTTGGTTCATTTGGGTCAGTTTCTTACTACACCGAAAACCATACCGGGGTTGCATTTAATGCACCGATTCGGGTTAGAAATGAAACGATGCACGGAATCGGCTACAAACAAAACGAACGCACATAATTCAATTTTTTGGACCCAATAGTGATGTTTTGGTTCGTTTGGGTCAGTTTCGTTACTGCACCGAAAACCATGCCGGGGTTGCATTTAATGCACCGATTCGGGTCGGAAACGAAACGATGCACGGAATCATCCAGACACGAAACGAACGCACCCTATCCACTTTTTTGGACCGAATAGTGATGTTTTGGTTCGTTTGGGTCAGTTTGGTTACTGCACCGAAAACCATGCCGGGGTTGCATTTAATGCACCGATTCGGGTCGGAAATGAAACGATGCACGGAATCATCCAGAAACGAAAGGAACGCGCCCTGTCCACTTTTTTCGACCCAATAGTGATGTTTTGGTTCGTCTGGGTCAGTTTCGTTACTGCACCGAAAACCATGCCGGGGTTGCTTTTAATGCACCGATTCGGGTCGGAAATGAAACGATGCACGAAATCGTCCAGAAACGAAAGGAACGCACCCTATCCACTTTTTTCGACCCAATAGTGATGTTTTGGTTCGTTTGGGTCAGTTTGGTTACTGCACCGAAAACCATGCCGGGGTTGCATATAACGCACCAATTCGGGTCGGAACCGAAACGGTGCACGGGATCGGCTAGAAACGAAAGGAACGCACCCTATCCACTTTTTTCGACCCAATAGTGATGTTTTGGTTCGTTTGGGTCAGTTTCATTACTGCACCGAAAACCATGCCGGGGTTGCTTTTAATGCACCGATTCGGGTCGGAAACGAAACGATGCACGGGATCGGCTACAAACAAAATGAACGCACCCAATTCACTTTTTTGGACCCAATAGTGATGTTTTGGTTCGTTTGGGTCAGTTTCTTACTACACCGAAAACCATACCGGGGTTGCATTTAATGCACCGATTCGGGTTAGAAATGAAACGATGCACGGAATCGGCTACAAACAAAACGAACGCACATAATTCAATTTTTTGGACCCAATAGTGATGTTTTGGTTCGTTTGGGTCAGTTTCGTTACTGCACCGAAAACCATGCCGGGGTTGCATTTAATGCACCGATTCGGGTCGGAAACGAAACGATGCACGGAATCATCCAGAAACGAAACGAACGCACCCTATCCACTTTTTTGGACCCAATAGTGATGTTTTGGTTCGTTTGGGTCAGTTTGGTTACTGCACCGAAAACCATGCCGGGGTTGCATATAACGCACCGATTCGGGTCGGAACCGAAACGGTGCACGGGGTCAGCTAGAAACGAAACGAACGCACCCAATTCACTTTTTTGGACCCAATAGTGATGTTTTGGTTCGTTTGGGTCAGTTTCGTTACTGCACCGAAAACCATGCCGGGGTTGCTTTTAATGCACCGATTCGGGTCGGAAATGAAACGATGCACGGGATCGGCTACAAACAAAACGAACGCACCCAATTCACTTTTTTGGACCCAATAGTGATGTTTTGGTTCGTTTGGGTCAGTTTCTTACTACACCGAAAACCATACCGGGGTTGCATTTAATGCACCGATTCGGGTTAGAAATGAAACGATACACGGAATTGGCTACAAACAAAACGAACGCACATAATTCAATTTTTTGGACCCAATAGTGATGTTTTGGTTCGTTTGGGTCAGTATCGTTACTGCACCGAAAACCATGCCGGGGTTGCATTTAATGCACCGATTCGGGTCGGAAACGAAACGATGCACGGAATCATCCAGAAACGAAACGAACGCACCCTATCCACTTTTTTGGACCCAATAGTGATGTTTTGGTTCGTTTGGGTCAGTTTGGTTACTGCTCCGAAAACCATGCCGGGGTTGAATATAACGCACCGATTCGGGTCGGAACCGAAACGGTGCACGGGATCGGCTAGAAACGAAACGAACGCACCCAATTCACTTTTTTGGACCCAATAGTGATGTTTTGGTTCGTTTGGGTCAGTTTCGTTACTACACCGAAAACCATGCCGGGGTTCCATTTAATGCACCGATTCGGGTCAGAAATGAAACGATCCACGGAATCGGCTACAAACAAAACGAATGCACAGAATTCAATTTTTTGGACCCAATAGTGATGTTTTGGTTCGTTTGGGTCAGTTTCGTTACTACACCGAAAACCATGCCGGGGTTCCATTTAATGCACCAATTCGGGTCAGAAATGAAACGATCCACGGAATCGGCTACAAACAAAACGAACGCACATAATTCAATTTTTTGGACCCAATAGTGATGTTTTGGTTCGTTTGGGTCAGTTTCGTTACTGCACCGAAAACCAAGCCAGGGTTGCATTTAATGCACCGATTCGGGTCGGAAACGAAACGATGCACGGAATCATCCAGAAACGAAACGAACGCACCCTATCCACTTTTTTGGACCCAATAGTGATGTTTTGGTTCGTTTGGGTCAGTTTGGTTACTGCTCCGAAAACCATGCCGGGGTTGCATATAACGCACCAATTCGGGTCGGAACCGAAACGGTGCACGGGATCGGCTAGAAACGAAACGAACGCACCCAATTCACTTTTTTGGACCCAATAGTGATGTTTTGGTTCGTTTGGGTCAGTTTCTTACTACACCGAAAACCATACCGGGGTTGCATTTAATGCACCGATTCGGGTTAGAAATGAAACGATACACGGAATTGGCTACAAACAAAACGAACGCACATAATTCAATTTTTTGGACCCAATAGTGATGTTTTGGTTCGTTTGGGTCAGTATCGTTACTGCACCGAAAACCATGCCGGGGTTGCATTTAATGCACCGATTCGGGTCGGAAACGAAACGATGCACGGAATCATCCAGAAACGAAACGAACGCACCCTATCCACTTTTTTCGACCCAATAGTGATGTTTTGGTTCGTTTCGGTCAGTTTCGTTACTGCACCTAAAACCATGCCGGGGTTGCATTTAATGCACCGATTCGGGTCGGAAACGAAACGGTGCAAAGAATCGGCTAGAAACGAAACGAATGCACCCAATTCACTTTTTTGGACCCAATAGTGATGTTTTGGTTCGTTTGGGTCAGTTTCATTACTGCACCGAAAACCATGCCGGGGTTGCTTTTAATGCACCGATTCGGGTCGGAAATAAAACGATGCACGGAATCGTCCAGAAACGAAAGGAACGCACCCTATCCACTTTTTTCGACCCAATAGTGATGTTTTGGTTCGTTTGGGTCAGTTTCATTACTGCACCGAAAACCATGCCGGGGTTGCTTTTAATGCACCGATTCGGGTTGGAAACGAAACGATGCACGGGATCGGCTACAAACAAAACGAACGCACCCAATTCACTTTTTTGGACCCAATAGTGATGTTTTGGTTCGTTTGGGTTAGTTTCTTACTACACCGAAAACCATACCGGGGTTGCATTTAATGCACCGATTCGGGTTAGAAATGAAACGATGCACGGAATCGGCTACAAACAAAACGAACGCACATAATTCAATTTTTTGGACCCAATAGTGATGTTTTGGTTCGTTTGGGTCAGTTTCGTTACTGCACCGAAAACCATGCCGGGGTTGCATTTAATGCACCGATTCGGGTCGGAAACGAAACGATGCACGGAATCATCCAGAAACGAAACGAACGCACCCAATTCACTTTTTTGGACCCAATAGTGATGTTTTGGTTCATTTGGGTCAGTTTCGTTACTACACCGAAAACCATGCCGGGGTTCCATTTAATGCACCGATTCGCGTCAGAAATGAAACGATCCACGGAATCGGCTACAAACAAAATGAACGCACATAATTCAATTTTTTGGACCCAATAGTGATGTTTTGGTTCATTTGGATCAGTTTCGTTACTGCACCGAAAACCATGCCAGGGTTGCATTTAATGCACCGATTCGGGTCGGAAACGAAACGATGCAAAGAATCGGCTAGAAACGAAACGAATGCACCCAATTCACTTTTTTGGACCCAATAGTGATGTTTTGGTTCGTTTGGGTTAGTTTCGTTACTGCACCGAAAACCATGCCGGGGTTGCATTTAATGCACCAATTCTGGTCGGAAATGAAACGATGCACGGAATCGTCCAGAAACGAAAGGAACGCACCCGATCCACTTTTTTCGACCCAATAGTGATGTTTTGGTTCGTTTGGGTCAGTTTCGTTACTGCACCGAAAACCATGCCGGGGTTGCTTTTAATGCACCGATTCGGGTCGGAAATGAAACGATGCACGGGATCGGCTACAAACAAAACGAACGCACCCAATTCACTTTTTTGGACCCAATAGTGATGTTTTGGTTCGTTTGGGTCAGTTTCTTACTACACCGAAAACCATACCGGGGTTGCATTTAATGCACCGATTCGGGTTAGAAATGAAACGATACACGGAATTGGCTACAAACAAAACGAACGCACATAATTCAATTTTTTGGACCCAATAGTGATGTTTTGGTTCGTTTGGGTCAGTATCGTTACTGCACCGAAAACCATGCCGGGGTTGCATTTAATGCACCGATTCGGGTCGGAAACGAAACGATGCACGGAATCATCCAGAAACGAAACGAACGCACCCTATCCACTTTTTTGGACCCAATAGTGATGTTTTGGTTCGTTTGGGTCAGTTTGGTTACTGCTCCGAAAACCATGCCGGGGTTGAATATAACGCACCGATTCGGGTCGGAACCGAAACGGTGCACGGGATCGGCTAGAAACGAAACGAACGCACCCAATTCACTTTTTTGGACCCAATAGTGATGTTTTGGTTCGTTTGGGTCAGTTTCGTTACTACACCGAAAACCATGCCGGGGTTCCATTTAATGCACCGATTCGGGTCAGAAATGAAACGATCCACGGAATCGGCTACAAACAAAACGAATGCACAGAATTCAATTTTTTGGACCCAATAGTGATGTTTTGGTTCGTTTGGGTCAGTTTCGTTACTACACCGAAAACCATGCCGGGGTTCCATTTAATGCACCAATTCGGGTCAGAAATGAAACGATCCACGGAATCGGCTACAAACAAAACGAACGCACATAATTCAATTTTTTGGACCCAATAGTGATGTTTTGGTTCGTTTGGGTCAGTTTCGTTACTGCACCGAAAACCAAGCCAGGGTTGCATTTAATGCACCGATTCGGGTCGGAAACGAAACGGTGCAAAGAATCAGCTAGAAATGAAATGAATGCACCCAATTCACTTTTTTGGACCCAATAGTGATGTTTTGGTTCGTTTGGGTCAGTTTCATTACTGCACCGAAAACCATGCCGGGGTTGCTTTTAATGCACCGATTCGGGTCGGAAATGAAACGATGCACGGAATCGTCCAGAAACGAAAGGAACGCACCCTATCCACTTTTTTCGACCCAATAGTGATGTTTTGGTTCGTTTGGGTCAGTTTCATTACTGCACCGAAAACCATGCCGGGGTTGCTTTTAATGCACCGATTCGGGTTGGAAACGAAACGATGCACGGGATCGGCTACAAACAAAACGAACGGACCCAATTCACTTTTTTGGACCCAATAGTGATGTTTTGGTTCGTTTGGGTCAGTTTCTTACTACACCGAAAACCATACCGGGGTTGCATTTAATGCACCGATTCGGGTTAGAAATGAAACGATGCACGGAATCGGCTACAAACAAAACGAACGCACATAATTCAATTTTTTGGACCCAATAGTGATGTTTTGGTTCGTTTGGGTCAGTTTCGTTACTGCACCGAAAACCATGCCGGGGTTGCATTTAATGCACCGATTCGGGTCGGAAACGAAACGATGCACGGAATCATCCAGAAACGAAACGAACGCACCCAATTCACTTTTTTGGACCCAATAGTGATGTTTTGGTTCATTTGGGTCAGTTTCGTTACTACACCGAAAACCATGCCGGGGTTCCATTTAATGCACCGATTCGCGTCAGAAATGAAACGATCCACGGAATCGGCTACAAACAAAACGAACGCACATAATTCAATTTTTTGGACCCAATAGTGATGTTTTGGTTCATTTGGGTCAGTTTCGTTACTGCACCGAAAACCATGCCAGGGTTGCATTTAATGCACCGATTCGGGTCGGAAACGAAACGATGCAAAGAATCGGCTAGAAACGAAACGAATGCACCCAATTCACTTTTTTGGACCCAATAGTGATGTTTTGGTTCGTTTGGGTTAGTTTCGTTACTGCACCGAAAACCATGCCGGGGTTGCATTTAATGCACCAATTCTGGTCGGAAATGAAACGATGCACGGAATCGTCCAGAAACGAAAGGAACGCACCCGATCCACTTTTTTCGACCCAATAGTGATGTTTTGGTTCGTTTGGGTCAGTTTCGTTACTGCACCGAAAACCATGCCGGGGTTGCTTTTAATGCACCGATTCGGGTCGGAAATGAAACGATGCACGGGATCGGCTACAAACAAAACGAACGCACCCAATTCACTTTTTTGGACCCAATAGTGATGTTTTGGTTCGTTTGGGTCAGTTTCTTACTACACCGAAAACCATACCGGGGTTGCATTTAATGCACCGATTCGGGTTAGAAATGAAACGATACACGGAATTGGCTACAAACAAAACGAACGCACATAATTCAATTTTTTGGACCCAATAGTGATGTTTTGGTTCGTTTGGGTCAGTATCGTTACTGCACCGAAAACCATGCCGGGGTTGCATTTAATGCACCGATTCGGGTCGGAAACGAAACGATGCACGGAATCATCCAGAAACGAAACGAACGCACCCTATCCACTTTTTTCGACCCAATAGTGATGTTTTGGTTCGTTTCGGTCAGTTTCGTTACTGCACCTAAAACCATGCCGGGGTTGCATTTAATGCACCGATTCGGGTCGGAAACGAAACGGTGCAAAGAATCGGCTAGAAACGAAACGAATGCACCCAATTCACTTTTTTGGACCCAATAGTGATGTTTTGGTTCGTTTGGGTCAGTTTCATTACTGCACCGAAAACCATGCCGGGGTTGCTTTTAATGCACCGATTCGGGTCGGAAATAAAACGATGCACGGAATCGTCCAGAAACGAAAGGAACGCACCCTATCCACTTTTTTCGACCCAATAGTGATGTTTTGGTTCGTTTGGGTCAGTTTCATTACTGCACCGAAAACCATGCCGGGGTTGCTTTTAATGCACCGATTCGGGTTGGAAACGAAACGATGCACGGGATCGGCTACAAACAAAACGAACGCACCCAATTCACTTTTTTGGACCCAATAGTGATGTTTTGGTTCGTTTGGGTTAGTTTCTTACTACACCGAAAACCATACCGGGGTTGCATTTAATGCACCGATTCGGGTTAGAAATGAAACGATGCACGGAATCGGCTACAAACAAAACGAACGCACATAATTCAATTTTTTGGACCCAATAGTGATGTTTTGGTTCGTTTGGGTCAGTTTCGTTACTGCACCGAAAACCATGCCGGGGTTGCATTTAATGCACCGATTCGGGTCGGAAACGAAACGATGCACGGAATCATCCAGAAACGAAACGAACGCACCCAATTCACTTTTTTGGACCCAATAGTGATGTTTTGGTTCATTTGGGTCAGTTTCGTTACTACACCGAAAACCATGCCGGGGTTCCATTTAATGCACCGATTCGCGTCAGAAATGAAACGATCCACGGAATCGGCTACAAACAAAACGAACGCACATAATTCAATTTTTTGGACCCAATAGTGATGTTTTGGTTCATTTGGGTCAGTTTCGTTACTGCACCGAAAACCATGCCAGGGTTGCATTTAATGCACCGATTCGGGTCGGAAACGAAACGATGCAAAGAATCGGCTAGAAACGAAACGAATGCACCCAATTCACTTTTTTGGACCCAATAGTGATGTTTTGGTTCGTTTGGGTTAGTTTCGTTACTGCACCGAAAACCATGCCGGGGTTGCATTTAATGCACCAATTCTGGTCGGAAATGAAACGATGCACGGAATCGTCCAGAAACGAAAGGAACGCACCCGATCCACTTTTTTCGACCCAATAGTGATGTTTTGGTTCGTTTGGGTCAGTTTCGTTACTGCACCGAAAACCATGCCGGGGTTGCTTTTAATGCACCGATTCGGGTCGGAAATGAAACGATGCACGGGATCGGCTACAAACAAAACGAACGCACCCAATTCACTTTTTTGGACCCAATAGTGATGTTTTGGTTCGTTTGGGTCAGTTTCTTACTACACCGAAAACCATACCGGGGTTGCATTTAATGCACCGATTCGGGTTAGAAATGAAACGATACACGGAATTGGCTACAAACAAAACGAACGCACATAATTCAATTTTTTGGACCCAATAGTGATGTTTTGGTTCGTTTGGGTCAGTATCGTTACTGCACCGAAAACCATGCCGGGGTTGCATTTAATGCACCGATTCGGGTCGGAAACGAAACGATGCACGGAATCATCCAGAAACGAAACGAACGCACCCTATCCACTTTTTTGGACCCAATAGTGATGTTTTGGTTCGTTTGGGTCAGTTTGGTTACTGCTCCGAAAACCATGCCGGGGTTGAATATAACGCACCGATTCGGGTCGGAACCGAAACGGTGCACGGGATCGGCTAGAAACGAAACGAACGCACCCAATTCACTTTTTTGGACCCAATAGTGATGTTTTGGTTCGTTTGGGTCAGTTTCGTTACTACACCGAAAACCATGCCGGGGTTCCATTTAATGCACCGATTCGGGTCAGAAATGAAACGATCCACGGAATCGGCTACAAACAAAACGAATGCACAGAATTCAATTTTTTGGACCCAATAGTGATGTTTTGGTTCGTTTGGGTCAGTTTCGTTACTACACCGAAAACCATGCCGGGGTTCCATTTAATGCACCAATTCGGGTCAGAAATGAAACGATCCACGGAATCGGCTACAAACAAAACGAACGCACATAATTCAATTTTTTGGACCCAATAGTGATGTTTTGGTTCGTTTGGGTCAGTTTCGTTACTGCACCGAAAACCAAGCCAGGGTTGCATTTAATGCACCGATTCGGGTCGGAAACGAAACGGTGCAAAGAATCAGCTAGAAATGAAATGAATGCACCCAATTCACTTTTTTGGACCCAATAGTGATGTTTTGGTTCGTTTGGGTCAGTTTCATTACTGCACCGAAAACCATGCCGGGGTTGCTTTTAATGCACCGATTCGGGTCGGAAATGAAACGATGCACGGAATCGTCCAGAAACGAAAGGAACGCACCCTATCCACTTTTTTCGACCCAATAGTGATGTTTTGGTTCGTTTGGGTCAGTTTCATTACTGCACCGAAAACCATGCCGGGGTTGCTTTTAATGCACCGATTCGGGTTGGAAACGAAACGATGCACGGGATCGGCTACAAACAAAACGAACGGACCCAATTCACTTTTTTGGACCCAATAGTGATGTTTTGGTTCGTTTGGGTCAGTTTCTTACTACACCGAAAACCATACCGGGGTTGCATTTAATGCACCGATTCGGGTTAGAAATGAAACGATGCACGAAATCGGCTACAAACAAAACGAACGCACATAATTCAATTTTTTGGACCCAATAGTGATGTTTTGGTTCGTTTGGGTCAGTTTCGTTACTGCACCGAAAACCATGCCGGGGTTGCATTTAATGCACCGATTCGGGTCGGAAACGAAACGATGCACGGAATCATCCAGAAACGAAACGAACGCACCCAATTCACTTTTTTGGACCCAATAGTGATGTTTTGGTTCATTTGGGTCAGTTTCGTTACTACACCGAAAACCATGCCGGGGTTCCATTTAATGCACCGATTCGCGTCAGAAATGAAACGATCCACGGAATCGGCTACAAACAAAACGAACGCACATAATTCAATTTTTTGGACCCAATAGTGATGTTTTGGTTCATTTGGGTCAGTTTCGTTACTGCACCGAAAACCATGCCAGGGTTGCATTTAATGCACCGATTCGGGTCGGAAACGAAACGATGCAAAGAATCGGCTAGAAACGAAACGAATGCACCCAATTCACTTTTTTGGACCCAATAGTGATGTTTTGGTTCGTTTGGGTTAGTTTCGTTACTGCACCGAAAACCATGCCGGGGTTGCATTTAATGCACCAATTCTGGTCGGAAATGAAACGATGCACGGAATCGTCCAGAAACGAAAGGAACGCACCCGATCCACTTTTTTCGACCCAATAGTGATGTTTTGGTTCGTTTGGGTCAGTTTCGTTACTGCACCGAAAACCATGCCGGGGTTGCTTTTAATGCACCGATTCGGGTCGGAAATGAAACGATGCACGGGATCGGCTACAAACAAAACGAACGCACCCAATTCACTTTTTTGGACCCAATAGTGATGTTTTGGTTCGTTTGGGTCAGTTTCTTACTACACCGAAAACCATACCGGGGTTGCATTTAATGCACCGATTCGGGTTAGAAATGAAACGATACACGGAATTGGCTACAAACAAAACGAACGCACATAATTCAATTTTTTGGACCCAATAGTGATGTTTTGGTTCGTTTGGGTCAGTATCGTTACTGCACCGAAAACCATGCCGGGGTTGCATTTAATGCACCGATTCGGGTCGGAAACGAAACGATGCACGGAATCATCCAGAAACGAAACGAACGCACCCTATCCACTTTTTTGGACCCAATAGTGATGTTTTGGTTTGTTTGGGTCAGTTTGGTTACTGCACCGAAAACCATGCCGGGGTTGAATATAACGCACCGATTCGGGTCGGAACCGAAACAGTGCACGGGATCGGCTAGAAACGAAACGAACGCACCCAATTCACTTTTTTGGACCCAATAGTGATGTTTTGGTTCGTTTGGGTCAGTTTCGTTACTACACCGAAAACCATGCCGGGGTTCCATTTAATGCACCGATTCGGGTCAGAAATGAAACGATCCACGGAATCGGCTACAAACAAAACGAATGCACAGAATTCAATTTTTTGGACCCAATAGTGATGTTTTGGTTCGTTTGGGTCAGTTTCGTTACTACACCGAAAACCATGCCGGGGTTCCATTTAATGCACCAATTCGGGTCAGAAATGAAACGATCCACGGAATCGGCTACAAACAAAACGAACGCACATAATTCAATTTTTTGGACCCAATAGTGATGTTTTGGTTCGTTTGGGTCAGTTTCGTTACTGCACCGAAAACCAAGCCAGGGTTGCATTTAATGCACCGATTCGGGTCGGAAACGAAACGGTGCAAAGAATCAGCTAGAAATGAAACGAATGCACCCAATTCACTTTTTTGGACCCAATAGTGATGTTTTGGTTCGTTTGGGTCAGTTTCATTACTGCACCGAAAACCATGCCGGGGTTGCTTTTAATGCACCGATTCGGGTCGGAAATAAAACGATGCACGGAATCGTCCAGAAACGAAAGGAACGCACCCTATCCACTTTTTTCGACCCAATAGTGATGTTTTGGTTCGTTTGGGTCAGTTTCATTACTGCACCGAAAACCATGCCGGGGTTGCTTTTAATGCACCGATTCGGGTTGGAAACGAAACGATGCACGGGATCGGCTACAAACAAAACGAACGCACCCAATTCACTTTTTTGGACCCAATAGTGATGTTTTGGTTCGTTTGGGTCAGTTTCTTACTACACCGAAAACCATACCGGGGTTGCATTTAATGCACCGATTCGGGTTAGAAATGAAACGATGCACGGAATCGGCTACAAACAAAACGAACGCACATAATTCAATTTTTTGGACCCAATAGTGATGTTTTGGTTCGTTTGGGTCAGTTTCGTTACTGCACCGAAAACCATGCCGGGGTTGCATTTAATGCACCGATTCGGGTCGGAAACGAAACGATGCACGGAATCATCCAGAAACGAAACGAACGCACCCAATTCACTTTTTTGGACCCAATAGTGATGTTTTGGTTCATTTGGGTCAGTTTCGTTACTACACCGAAAACCATGCCGGGGTTCCATTTAATGCACCGATTCGCGTCAGAAATGAAACGATCCACGGAATCGGCTACAAACAAAACGAACGCACATAATTCAATTTTTTGGACCCAATAGTGATGTTTTGGTCCATTTGGGTCAGTTTCGTTACTGCACCGAAAACCATGCCTGGGTTGCATTTAATGCACCGATTCGGGTCGGAAACGAAACGATGCAAAGAATCGGCTAGAAACGAAACGAATGCACCCAATTCACTTTTTTGGACCCAATAGTGATGTTTTGGTTCGTTTGGGTTAGTTTCGTTACTGCACCGAAAACCATGCCGGGGTTGCATTTAATGCACCAATTCTGGTCGGAAATGAAACGATGCACGGAATCGTCCAGAAACGAAAGGAACGCACCCGATCCACTTTTTTCGACCCAATAGTGATGTTTTGGTTCGTTTAGGTCAGTTTCGTTACTGCACCGAAAACCATGCCGGGGTTGCTTTTAATGCACCGATTCGGGTCGGAAACGAAACGATGCACGGGATCGGCTACAAACAAAACGAACGCACCCAATTCACTTTTTTGGACCCAATAGTGATGTTTTGGTTCGTTTGGGTCAATTTCTTACTACACCGAAAACCATACCGGGGTTGCATTTAATGCACCGATTCGGGTTAGAAATGAAACGATGCACGAAATCGGCTACAAACAAAACGAACGCACATAATTCAATTTTTTGGACCCAATAGTGATGTTTTGGTTCGTTTGGGTCAGTATCGTTACTGCACCGAAAACCATGCCGGGGTTGCATTTAATGCACCGATTCGGGTCGGAAACGAAACGATGCACGGAATCATCCAGAAACGAAACGAACGCACCCTATCCACTTTTTTGGACCCAATAGTGATGTTTTGGTTCGTTTGGGTCAGTTTGGTTACTGCACCGAAAACCATGCCGGGGTTGCATATAACGCACCAATTCGGGTCGGAACCGAAACGGTGCACGGGATCGGCTAGAAACGAAACGAACGCACCCAATTCACTTTTTTGGACCCAATAGTGATGTTTTGGTTCGTTTGGGTCAGTTTCGTTACTACACCGAAAACCATGCCGGGGTTGCATTTAATGCACCGATTCAGGTTAGAAATGAAACGATCCACGGAATCGGCTACAAACAAAACGAACGCACATAATTCAATTTTTTGGACCCAATAGTGATGTTTTGGTTCGTTTGGGTCAGTATCGTTACTGAACCGAAAACCATGCCGGGGTTGCATTTAATGCACCGATTCGGGTCGGAAACGAAACGATGCACGGAATCATCAAGAAACGAAACGAACGCACCCTATCCACTTTTTTGGACCCAATAGTGATGTTTTGGTTCGTTTGGGTCAGTTTGGTTACTGCACCGAAAACCATGCCGGGGTTGCATATAACGCACCGATTCGGGTCGGAACCGAAACGGTGCACGGGATCGGCTAGAAACGAAACGAATGCACCCAATTCACTTTTTTGGACCCAATAGTGATGTTTTGGTTCGTTTGGGTCAGTTTCGTTACTACACCGAAAACCATGCCGGGGTTCCATTTAATGCACCGATTCGCGTCAGAAATGAAACGATCCACGGAATCGGCTACAAACAAAACGAACGCACATAATTCAATTTTTTGGACCCAATAGTGATGTTTTGGTTCGTTTGGGTCAGTTTCGTTACTGCACCGAAAACCATGCCGGGGTTGCATTTAATGCACCGATTCGGGTCGGAAACGAAACGATGCACGGAATCATCCAGAAACGAAACGAACGCACCCTATCCACTTTTTTGGACCGAATAGTGATGTTTTGGTTCGTTTGGGTCAATTTGGTTACTGCACCGAAAACCATGCCGGGTTTGCATTTAATGCACCGATTCGGGTCGGAAATGAAACGATGCACGGAATCATCCAGAAACGAAAGGAACGCACCCTATCCACTTTTTTCGACCCAATAGTGATGTTTTGGTTCGTTTGGGTCAGTTTCGTTACTGCACCGAAAACCATGCCGGGGTTGCTTTTAATGCACCGATTCGGGTCGGAAATGAAACGATGCACGGAATCGTCCAGAAACGAAAGGAACGCACCCTATCCACTTTTTTCGACCCAATAGTGATGTTTTGGTTCGTTTGGGTCAGTTTCATTACTGCACCGAAAACCATGCCGGGGTTGCTTTTAATGCACCGATTCGGGTCGGAAATGAAACGATGCACGAAATCGTCCAGAAACGAAAGGAACGCACCCTATCCACTTTTTTCGACCCAATAGTGATGTTTTGGTTCGTTTGGGTCAGTTTCATTACTGCACCGAAAACCATGCCGGGGTTGCTTTTAATGCACCGATTCGGGTCGGAAACGAAACGATGCACGGGATCGGCTACAAACAAAACGAATGCACCCAATTCACTTTTTTGGACCCAATAGTGATGTTTTGGTTCGTTTGGGTCAGTTTGGTTACTGCACCGAAAACCATGCCGGGGTTGCATTTAATGCACCGATTCGGGTCGGAAATGAAACGATGCACGGAATCATCCAGAAACGAAACGAACGCACCCTATCCACTTTTTTCGACCCAATAGTGATGTTTTGGTTCGTTTGGGTCAGTTTCATTACTGCACCGAAAACCATGCCGGGGTTGCATTTAATGCACCGATTCGGGTCAGAAACGAAACGATGCACGGAATCATCCAGAAACAAAACGAACGCACCCTATCCACTTTTTTGGACCGAATAGTGATGTTTTGGTTCGTTTGGGTAAGTTTCGTTACTGCACCAAAAACCATGCCGGGGTTGCATTTAATGCACCGATTCGGGTCGGAAACGAAACGATGCAAAGAATCGGCTAGAAACGAAACGAATGCACCCAATTCACTTTTTTGGACCCAATAGTGATGTTTTGGTTCGTTTGGGTCAGTTTCGTTGCTGCACCGAAAACCATGCCGGGGTTGCATTTAATGCACCGATTCGGGTCGGAAACGAAACGATGCACGGAATCGTCCAGAAACGAAAGGAACGCACCCTATCCACTTATTTCGACCCAATAGTGATGTTTTGGTTCGTTTGGGTCAGTTTCGTTACTGCACCGAAAACCATGCCGGGGTTGCTTTTAATGCACCGATTCGGGTCGGAAACGAAACGATGCACGAGATCGGCAACAAACAAAACGAACGCACCCAATTCACTTTTTTGGACCCAATAGTGATGTTTTGGTTCGTTTGGGTCAGTTTCTTACTACACCGAAAACCATACCGATGTTGCATTTAATGCACCGATTCGGGTTAGAAATGAAACGATGCACGGAATCGGCTACAAACAAAACGAACGCACAGAATTCAATTTTTTGGACCCAATAGTGATGTTTTGGTTCGTTTGGGTCAGTTTCGTTACTGCACCAAAAACCATGCCGGGGTTGTATTTAATGCACCGATTCGGGTCGGAAACGAAACGATGCACGGAATCGTCCAGAAACGAAACGAACGCACCCAATTCACTTTTTTTGACCCAATAGTGATGTTTTGGTTCGTTTGGGTCAGTTTGGTTACTGCACCGAAAACCATGCCGGGGTTGCATTTAATGGACCGATTCGGGTCGGAAACGAAACGATGCACGGAATCATCCAGAAACAAAACGAACGCACCCTATCCACTTTTTTGGACCGAATAGTGATGTTTTGGTTCGTTTGGGTCAGTTTCGTTGCTGCACCGAAAACCATGCCGTGGATGCATTTAATGCACCAATTCGGGTCGGAAACGAAACGATGCACGGAATCGTCTTGAAACGAAAGGAACGCACCCTATCCACTTATTTCGACCCAATAGTGATGTTTTGGTTCGTTTGGGTCAGTTTCGTTACTGCACCGAAAACCATGCCGGGGTTGCTTTTAATGCACCGATTCGGGTCGGAAACGAAACGATGCACGAGATCGGCTACAAACAAAACGAACGCACCCAATTCACTTTTTTGGACCCAATAGTGATGTTTTGGTTCGTTTGGGTCAGTTTCTTACTACACCGAAAACCATACCGATGTTGCATTTAATGCACCGATTCGGGTTAGAAATGAAACGATGCACGGAATCGGCTACAAACAAAATGAACGCACAGAATTCAATTTTTTGGACCCAATAGTGATGTTTTGGTTCGTTTGGGTCAGTTTCGTTACTGCACCGAAAACCATGCCGGGGTTGTATTTAATGCACCGATTCGGGTCGGAAACGAAACGAAGCACGGAATCGTCCAGAAACGAAACGAACGCACCCAATTCACTTTTTTGGACCCAATAGTGATGTTTTGGTTCGTTTGGGTCAGTTTCGTTACTGCACCGAAAACCATGCCGGGGTTGCATTTAATGCACCGATTCGGGTCGGAAACGAAACGATGCACGGAATAATCCAGAAACAAAACAAACGCACCCTATCCACTTTTTTGGACCGAATAGTGATGTTTTGGTTCGTTTGGGTCAGTTTGGTTACTACACCGAAAACCATGCCAGGGTTGCATTTAATGCACCGATTCGGGTCGGAAATGAAACGATGCACGGAATCATCCAGAAACGAAAGGAACGCACCCTATCCACATTTTTCGACCCAATAGTGATGTTTTGGTTCGTTTGGGTCAGTTTCGTTACTGCACCTAAAACCATGCCGGGGTTCCATTTAATGCACCGATTCGGGTCGAAAACGAAACGATGCAAAGAATCGGCTAGAAACGAAACGAATGCACCCAATTCACTTTTTTGGACAAAATAGTGATGTTTTGGTTTGTTTGGGTTAGTTTCGTTACTGCACCGAAAACCATGCCGGGGTTGCATTTAATGCACCGATTCGGGTCGGAAATGAAACGATGCACGGAATCATCCAGAAACGAAAGGAACGCACCCTATCCACTTTTTTCGACCCAATAGTGATGTTTTGGTTCGTTTGGGTCAGTTTCATTGCTGCACCGAAAACCATGCCGGGGTTGCTTTTAATGCACCGATTCGGGTCGGAAACGAAACGATGCACGGGATCGGCTACAAACAAAACGAACGCACCCAATTCACTTTTTTGGACCCAATAGTGTTGTTTTGGTTCGTTTGGGTCAGATTCTTACTACACCGAAAACCATACTGGGGTTGCATTTAATGCACCGATTCGGGTTATAAATGAAACGATGCACGGAATCGGCTACAAACAAAACGAACGCACATAATTCAATTTTTTGGACCCAATAGTGATGTTTTGGTTCGTTTGGGTCAGTTTCGTTACTGCACCGAAAACCATGCCGGGGTTGCATTTAATGCACCGATTCGGGTCGGAAACGAAACGATGCAAGGAATCATCCAGAAACGAAACGAACGCACCCTATCCACTTTTTTCGACCCAATAGTGATGTTTTGGTTCGTTTGGGTCAGTTTCGTTACTGCACCGAAAACCATGCCGGGGTTGCATATAACGCACCGATTCGGGTCGGAACCGAAACGGTGCACGGGATCGGCAAGAAACGAAACGAACGCACCCAATTCACTTTTTTGGACCCAATAGTGATGTTTTGGTTCGTTTGGGTCAGTTTCGTTACTACACCAAAAACCATGCCGGGGTTCCATTTAATGCACCGATTCGGGTCAGAAATGAAACGATCCACGGAATCGGCTACAAATAAAACGAACGCACAGAATTCAATTTTTTGGACCCAATAGTGATGTTTTGGTTCATTTGGGTCAGTTTCGTTACTGCACCTAAAACCATGCCGGGGTTGCATTTAATGCACCGATTCGGGTCGGAAACGAAACGATGCAAAGAATCGGCTAGAAACGAAACGAATGCACCCAATTCACTTTTTTGGACCCAATAGTGATGATTTGGTTCGTTTGGGTCAGTTTCGTTACTGCACCGAAAACCATGCCGGGGTTGCATTTAATGCACCGATTCGGGTCAGAAACGAAACGATGCACGGAATCATCCAGAAACAAAACGAACGCACCCTATCCACTTTTTTGGACCGAATAGTGATGTTTTGGTTCGTTTGGGTAAGTTTCGTTACTGCACCAAAAACCATGCCGGGGTTGCATTTAATGCACCGATTCGGGTCGGAAACGAAACGATGCAAAGAATCGGCTAGAAACGAAACGAATGCACCCAATTCACTTTTTTGGACCCAATAGTGATGTTTTGGTTCGTTTGGGTCAGTTTCGTTGCTGCACCGAAAACCATGCCGGGGTTGCATTTAATGCACCGATTCGGGTCGGAAACGAAACGATGCACGGAATCGTCCAGAAACGAAAGGAACGCACCCTATCCACTTATTTCGACCCAATAGTGATGTTTTGGTTCGTTTGGGTCAGTTTCGTTACTGCACCGAAAACCATGCCGGGGTTGCTTTTAATGCACCGATTCGGGTCGGAAACGAAACGATGCACGAGATCGGCTACAAACAAAACGAACGCACCCAATCCACTTTTTTGGACCCAATAGTGATGTTTTGGTTCGTTTGGGTCAGTTTCTTACTACACCGAAAACCATACCGATGTTGCATTTAATGCACCGATTCGGGTTAGAAATGAAACGATGCACGGAATCGGCTACAAACAAAACGAACGCACCCAATTCACTTTTTTGGACCCAATAGTGATGTTTTGGTTCGTTTGGGTCAGTTTCTTACTACACCGAAAACCATACCGGGGTTGCATTTAATGCACCGATTCGGGTTAGAAATGAAACGATGCACGGAATCGGCTACAAACAAAACGAACGCACATAATTCAATTTTTTGGACCCAATAGTGATGTTTTGGTTCGTTTGGGTCAGTTTCGTTACTGCACCGAAAACCATGCCGGGGTTGCATTTAATGCACCGATTCGGGTCGGAAACGAAACGATGCACGGAATCATCCAGAAACGAAACGAACGCACCCTATCCACTTTTTTGGACCCAATAGTGATGTTTTGGTTCGTTTGGGTCAGTTTGGTTACTGCACCGAAAACCATGCCGGGGTTGCATATAACGCACCGATTCGGGTCGGAACCGAAACGGTGCACGTGATCAGCTAGAAACGAAACGAACGCACCCAATTCACTTTTTTGGACCCAATAGTGATGTTTTGGTTCGTTTGGGTCAGTTTCGTTACTACACCGAAAACCATGCCGGGGTTCCATTTAACGCACCGATTCGCGTCAGAAATGAAACGATCCCCGGAATCGGCTACAAACAAAACGAACGCACATAATTCAATTTTTTGGACCCAATAGTGATGTTTTGGTTCGTTTGGGTCAGTTTCGTTACTGCACCGAAAACCATGCCGGGGTTGCATTTAATGCACCGATTCGGGTCGGAAACGAAACGATTCAAAGAATCGGCTAGAAACGAAACGAATGCACCCAATTCACTTTTTTGGACCCAATAGTGATGTTTTGGTTCGTTTGGGTTAGTTTCGTTACTGCACCGAAAACCATGCCGGGGTTGTATTTAATGCACCGATTCGGGTCGGAAATGAAACGATGCACGGAATCGTCCAGAAACGAAAGGAACGCACCCTATCCACTTTTTTCGACCCAATAGTGATGTTTTGGTTCGTTTGGGTCAGTTTCGTTACTGCACCGAAAACCATGCCGGGGTTGCTTTTAATGCACCGATTCGGGTCGGAAACGAAACGATGCACGGGATCGGCTACAAACAAAACGAACGCACCCAATTCACTTTTTTGGACCCAATAGTGATGTTTTGGTTCGTTTGGGTCAGTTTCTTACTACACCGAAAACCATACCGGGGTTGCATTTAATGCACCGATTCGGGTTAGAAATGAAACGATGCACGGAATCGGCTACAAACAAAACGAACGCACATAATTCAATTTTTTGGACCCAATAGTGATATTTTGGTTCGTTTGGGTCAGTATCGTTACTGCACCGAAAACCATGCCGGGGTTGCATTTAATGCACCGATTCGGGTCGGAAACGAAACGATGCGCGGAATCATCCAGAAACGAAACGAACGCACCCTATCCACTTTTTTGGACCCAATAGTGATGTTTTGGTTCGTTTGGGTCAGTTTGGTTACTGCACCGAAAACCATGCCGGGGTTGCACATAACGCACCGATTCGGGTCGGAACCGAAACGGTGCACGGGATCGGCTAGAAACGAAACGAACGCACCCAATTCACTTTTTTGGACCCAATAGTGATGTTTTGGTTCGTTTGGGTCAGTTTCATTACTACACCGAAAACCATGCCGGGGTTCCATTTAATGCACCGATTCGGGTCAGAAATGAAACGATCCACGGAATCGGCTACAAACAAAACGAATGCACAGAATTCAATTTTTTGGACCCAATAGTGATGTTTTGGTTCGTTTGGGTCAGTTTCGTTACTACACCGAAAACCATGCCGGGGTTCCATTTAATGCACCAATTCGGGTCAGAAATGAAACGATCCACGGAATCGGCTACAAACAAAACGAACGCACATAATTCAATTTTTTGGACCCAATAGTGATGTTTTGGTTCGTTTGGGTCAGTTTCGTTACTGCACCGAAAACCATGCCAGGGTTGCATTTAATGCACCGATTCGGGTCGGAAACGAAACGGTGCAAAGAATCGGCTAGAAACGAAACGAATGCACCCAATTCACTTTTTTGGACCCAATAGTGATGTTTTGGTTCGTTTGGGTCAGTTTCATTACTGCACCGAAAACCATGCCGGGGTTGCTTTTAATGCACCGATTCGGGTCGGAAATGAAACGATGCACGGAATCGTCCAGAAACGAAAGGAACTCACCCTATCCACTTTTTTCGACCCAATAGTGATGTTTTGGTTCGTTTGGGTCAGTTTCATTACTGCACCGAAAACCATGCCGGGGTTGCTTTTAATGCACCGATTCGGGTCGGAAACGAAACGATGCACGGGATCGGCTACAAACAAAACGAACGCACCCAATTCACTTTTTTGGACCCAATAGTGATGTTTTGGTTCGTTTGGGTCAGTTTCTTACTACACCGAAAACCATACCGGGGTTGCATTTAATGCACCGATTCGGGTTAGAAATGAAACGATGCACGGAATCGGCTACAAACAAAACGAACGCACATAATTCAATTTTTTGGACCCAATAGTGATGTTTTGGTTCGTTTGGGTCAGTTTCGTTACTGCACCGAAAACCATGCCGGGGTTGCATTTAATGCACCGATTCGGGTCGGAAACGAAACGATGCACGGAATCATCCAGAAACGAAACGAACGCACCCTATCCACTTTTTTGGACCGAATAGTGATGTTTTGGTTCGTTTGGGTCAGTTTGGTTACTGCACCGAAAACCATGCCGGGGTTGCATTTAATGCACCGATTCGGGTCGGAAATGAAACGATGCACGGAATCATCCAGAAACGAAAGGAACGCACCCTATCCACTTTTTTCGACCCAATAGTGATGTTTTGGTTCGTTTGGGTCAGTTTCGTTACTGCACCGAAAACCATGCCGGGGTTGCTTTTAATGCACCGATTCGGGTCGGAAATGAAACGATGCACGGAATCGTCCAGAAACGAAAGGAACGCACCCGATCCACTTTTTTCGACCCAATAGTGATGTTTTGGTTCGTTTGGGTCAGTTTCATTACTGCACCGAAAACCATGCCGGGGTTGCTTTTAATGCACCGATTCGGGTCGGAAATGAAACGATGCACGAAATCGTCCAGAAACGAAAGGAACGCACCCTATCCACTTTTTTCGACCCAATAGTGATGTTTTGGTTCGTTTGGGTCAGTTTCATTACTGCACCGAAAACCATGCCGGGGTTGCTTTTAATGCACCGATTCGGGTCGGAAACGAAACGATGCACGGGATCGGCTACAAACAAAACGAACGCACCCAATTCACTTTTTTGGACCCAATAGTGATGTTTTGGTTCGTTTGGGTCAGTTTGGTTACTGCACCGAAAACCATGCCGGGGTTGCATTTATTGCACCGATTCGGGTCGGAAATGAAACGATGCACGGAATCATCCAGAAACGAAACGAACGCACCCTATCCACTTTTTTCGACCCAATAGTTATGTTTTGGTTCGTTTGGGTCAGTTTCGTTACTGCACCGAAAACCATGCCGGGGTTGCTTTTAATGCACCGATTCGGGTCGGAAATGAAACGATGCACGGAATCGTCCAGAAACGAAAGGAACGCACCCTATCCACTTTTTTCGACCCAATAGTGATGTTTTGGTTCGTTTGGGTCAGTTTCATTACTGCACCGAAAACCATGCCGGGGTTGCTTTTAATGCACCGATTCGGGTCGGAAATGAAACGATGCACGGAATCGTCCAGAAACGAAAGGAACGCACCCTATCCACTTTTTTTGACCCAATAGTGATGTTTTGGTTCGTTTGGGTCAGTTTCATTACTGCACCGAAAACCATGCCGGGGTTGCTTTTAATGCACCGATTCGGGTCGGAAACGAAACGATGCACGGGATCGGCTACAAACAAAACGAACGCACCCAATTCACTTTTTTGGACCCAATAGTGATGTTTTGGTTCGTTTGGGTCAGTTTCTTACTACACCGAAAACCATACCGGGGTTGCATTTAATGCACCGATTCGGGTTAGAAATGAAACGATGCACGGAATCGGCTACAAACAAAACGAACGCACATAATTCAATTTTTTGGACCCAATAGTGATGTTTTGGTTCGTTTGGGTCAGTTTCGTTACTGCACCGAAAACCATGCCGGGGTTGCATTTAATGCACCGATTCGGGTCGGAAACGAAACGATGCACGGAATCATCCAGAAACGAAACGAACGCACCCTATCCACTTTTTTGGACCCAATAGTGATGTTTTGGTTCGTTTGGGTCAGTTTCGTTACTGCACCGAAAACCATGCCGGGGTTGCATATAACGCACCGATTCGGGTCGGAACCGAAACGGTGCACGGGATCAGCTAGAAACGAAACGAACGCACCCAATTCACTTTTTTGGACCCAATAGTGATGTTTTGGTTCGTTTGGGTCAGTTTCGTTACTACACCGAAAACCATGCCGGGGTTCCATTTAATGCACCGATTCGGGTCAGAAATGAAACGATCCACGGAATCGGCTACAAACAAAACGAATGCACAGAATTCAATTTTTTGGACCCAATAGTGATGTTTTGGTTCGTTTGGGTCAGTTTCGTTACTACACCGAAAACCATGCCGGGGTTCCATTTAATGCACCAATTCGGGTCAGAAATGAAACGATCCACGGAATCGGCTACAAACAAAACGAACGCACATAATTCAATTTTTTGGACCCAATAGTGATGTTTTGGTTCGTTTGGGTCAGTTTCGTTACTGCACCGAAAACCATGCCAGGGTTGCATTTAATGCACCGATTCGGGTCGGAAACGAAACGGTGCAAAGAATCGGCTAGAAACGAAACGAATGCACCCAATTCACTTTTTTGGACCCAATAGTGATGTTTTGGTTCGTTTGGGTCAGTTTCATTACTGCACCGAAAACCATGCCGGGGTTGCTTTTAATGCACCGATTCGGGTCGGAAATGAAACGATGCACGGAATCGTCCAGAAACGAAAGGAACTCACCCTATCCACTTTTTTCGACCCAATAGTGATGTTTTGGTTCGTTTGGGTCAGTTTCATTACTGCACCGAAAACCATGCCGGGGTTGCTTTTAATGCACCGATTCGGGTCGGAAACGAAACGATGCACGGGATCGGCTACAAACAAAACGAACGCACCCAATTCACTTTTTTGGACCCAATAGTGATGTTTTGGTTCGTTTGGGTCAGTTTGGTTACTGCACCGAAAACCATGCCGGGGTTGCATTTATTGCACCGATTCGGGTCGGAAATGAAACGATGCACGGAATCATCCAGAAACGAAACGAACGCACCCTATCCACTTTTTTCGACCCAATAGTGATGTTTTGGTTCGTTTGGGTCAGTTTCGTTACTGCACCGAAAACCATGCCGGGGTTGCTTTTAATGCACCGATTCGGGTCGGAAATGAAACGATGCACGGAATCGTCCAGAAACGAAAGGAACGCACCCTATCCACTTTTTTCGACCCAATAGTGATGTTTTGGTTCGTTTGGGTCAGTTTCATTACTGCACCGAAAACCATGCCGGGGTTGCTTTTAATGCACCGATTCGGGTCGGAAATGAAACGATGCACGGAATCGTCCAGAAACGAAAGGAACGCACCCTATCCACTTTTTTTGACCCAATAGTGATGTTTTGGTTCGTTTGGGTCAGTTTCATTACTGCACCGAAAACCATGCCGGGGTTGCTTTTAATGCACCGATTCGGGTCGGAAACGAAACGATGCACGGGATCGGCTACAAACAAAACGAACGCACCCAATTCACTTTTTTGGACCCAATAGTGATGTTTTGGTTCGTTTGGGTCAGTTTCTTACTACACCGAAAACCATACCGGGGTTGCATTTAATGCACCGATTCGGGTTAGAAATGAAACGATGCACGGAATCGGCTACAAACAAAACGAACGCACATAATTCAATTTTTTGGACCCAATAGTGATGTTTTGGTTCGTTTGGGTCAGTTTCGTTACTGCACCGAAAACCATGCCGGGGTTGCATTTAATGCACCGATTCGGGTCGGAAACGAAACGATGCACGGAATCATCCAGAAACGAAACGAACGCACCCTATCCACTTTTTTGGACCCAATAGTGATGTTTTGGTTCGTTTGGGTCAGTTTCGTTACTGCACCGAAAACCATGCCGGGGTTGCATATAACGCACCGATTCGGGTCGGAACCGAAACGGTGCACGGGATCAGCTAGAAACGAAACGAACGCACCCAATTCACTTTTTTGGACCCAATAGTGATGTTTTGGTTCGTTTGGGTCAGTTTCGTTACTACACCGAAAACCATGCCGGGGTTCCATTTAATGCACCGATTCGGGTCAGAAATGAAACGATCCACGGAATCGGCTACAAACAAAACGAATGCACAGAATTCAATTTTTTGGACCCAATAGTGATGTTTTGGTTCGTTTGGGTCAGTTTCGTTACTACACCGAAAACCATGCCGGGGTTCCATTTAATGCACCAATTCGGGTCAGAAATGAAACGATCCACGGAATCGGCTACAAACAAAACGAACGCACATAATTCAATTTTTTGGACCCAATAGTGATGTTTTGGTTCGTTTGGGTCAGTTTCGTTACTGCACCGAAAACCATGCCAGGGTTGCATTTAATGCACCGATTCGGGTCGGAAACGAAACGGTGCAAAGAATCGGCTAGAAACGAAACGAATGCACCCAATTCACTTTTTTGGACCCAATAGTGATGTTTTGGTTCGTTTGGGTCAGTTTCATTACTGCACCGAAAACCATGCCGGGGTTGCTTTTAATGCACCGATTCGGGTCGGAAATGAAACGATGCACGGAATCGTCCAGAAACGAAAGGAACTCACCCTATCCACTTTTTTCGACCCAATAGTGATGTTTTGGTTCGTTTGGGTCAGTTTCATTACTGCACCGAAAACCATGCCGGGGTTGCTTTTAATGCACCGATTCGGGTCGGAAACGAAACGATGCACGGGATCGGCTACAAACAAAACGAACGCACCCAATTCACTTTTTTGGACCCAATAGTGATGTTTTGGTTCGTTTGGGTCAGTTTCTTACTACACCGAAAACCATACCGGGGTTGCATTTAATGCACCGATTCGGGTTAGAAATGAAACGATGCACGGAATCGGCTACAAACAAAACGAACGCACATAATTCAATTTTTTGGACCCAATAGTGATGTTTTGGTTCGTTTGGGTCAGTTTCGTTACTGCACCGAAAACCATGCCGGGGTTGCATTTAATGCACCGATTCGGGTCGGAAACGAAACGATGCACGGAATCATCCAGAAACGAAACGAACGCACCCTATCCACTTTTTTGGACCGAATAGTGATGTTTTGGTTCGTTTGGGTCAGTTTGGTTACTGCACCGAAAACAATGCCGGGGTTGCATTTAATGCACCGATTCGGGTCGGAAATGAAACGATGCACGGAATCATCCAGAAACGAAAGGAACGCACCCTATCCACTTTTTTCGACCCAATAGTGATGTTTTGGTTCGTTTGGGTCAGTTTCGTTACTGCACCGAAAACCATGCCGGGGTTGCTTTTAATGCACCGATTCGGGTCGGAAATGAAACGATGCACGGAATCGTCCAGAAACGAAAGGAACGCACCCTATCCACTTTTTTCGACCCAATAGTGATGTTTTGGTTCGTTTGGGTCAGTTTCATTACTGCACCGAAAACCATGCCGGGGTTGCTTTTAATGCACCGATTCGGGTCGGAAATGAAACGATGCACGAAATCGTCCAGAAACGAAAGGAACGCACCCTATCCACTTTTTTCGACCCAATAGTGATGTTTTGGTTCGTTTGGGTCAGTTTCATTACTGCACCGAAAACCATGCCGGGGTTGCTTTTAATGCACCGATTCGGGTCGGAAACGAAACGATGCACGGGATCGGCTACAAACAAAACGAACGCACCCAATTCACTTTTTTGGACCCAATAGTGATGTTTTGGTTTGTTTGGGTCAGTTTGGTTACTGCACCGAAAACCATGCCGGGGTTGCATTTAATGCACCGATTCGGGTCGGAAATGAAACGATGCACGGAATCATCCAGAAACGAAACGAACGCACCCTATCCACTTTTTTCGACCGAATAGTGATGTTTTGGTTCGTTTGGGTCAGTTTCGTTACTGCACCGAAAACCATGCCGGGGTTGCTTTTAATGCACCGATTCGGGTCGGAAATGAAACGATGCACGGAATCGTCCAGAAACGAAAGGAACGCACCCTATCCACTTTTTTCGACCCAATAGTGATGTTTTGGTTCGTTTGGGTCAGTTTCATTACTGCACCGAAAACCATGCCGGGGTTGCTTTTAATGCACCGATTCGGGTCGGAAATGAAACGATGCACGGAATCGTCCAGAAACGAAAGGAACGCACCCTATGCACTTTTTTCGACCCAATAGTGATGTTTTGGTTCGTTTGGGTCAGTTTCATTACTGCACCGAAAACCATGCCGGGGTTGCTTTTAATGCACCGATTCGGGTCGGAAACGAAACGATGCACGGGATCGGCTACAAACAAAACGAACGCACCCAATTCACTTTTTTGGACCCAATAGTGATGTTTTGGTTCGTTTGGGTCAGTTTCTTACTACACCGAAAACCATACCGGGGTTGCATTTAATGCACCGATTCGGGTTAGAAATGAAACGATGCACGGAATCGGCTACAAACAAAACGAACGCACATAATTCAATTTTTTGGACCCAATAGTGATGTTTTGGTTCGTTTGGGTCAGTTTCGTTACTGCACCGAAAACCATGCCGGGGTTGCATTTAATGCACCGATTCGGGTCGGAAACGAAACGATGCACGGAATCATCCAGAAACGAAACGAACGCACCCTATCCACTTTTTTGGACCCAATAGTGATGTTTTGGTTCGTTTGGGTCAGTTTGGTTACTGCACCGAAAACCATGCCGGGGTTGCATATAACGCACCGATTCGGGTCGGAACCGAAACGGTGCACGGGATCAGCTAGAAACGAAACGAACGCACCCAATTCACTTTTTTGGACCCAATAGTGATGTTTTGTTCGTTTGGGTCAGTTTCGTTACTACACCGAAAACCATGCCGGGGTTCCATTTAATGCACCGATTCGCGTCAGAAATGAAACGATCCACGGAATCGGCTACAAACAAAATGAACACACATAATTCAATTTTTTTGACCCAATAGTGATGTTTTGGTTCGTTTGGGTCAGTTTCGTTACTGCACCGAAAACCATGCCAGGGTTGCATTTAATGCACCGATTCGGGTCGGAAACGAAACGATGCAAAGAATCGGCTAGAAACGAAACGAATGCACCCAATTCACTTTTTTGGACCCAATAGTGATGTTTTGGTTCGTTTGGGTTAGTTTCGTTACTGCACCGAAAACCATGCCGGGGTTGCATTTAATGCACCGATTCGGGTCGGAAATGAAACGATGCACGGAATCGTCCAGAAACGAAAGGAACGCACCCTATCCACTTTTTTCGACCCAATAGTGATGTTTTGGTTCGTTTGGGTCAGTTTCGTTACTGCACCGAAAACCATGCCGGGGTTGTTTGTAATGCACCGATTCGGGTCGGAAACGAAACGATGCACGGGACCGGCTACAAACAAAACGAACGCACCCAATTCACTTTTTTGGACCCAATAGTGATGTTTTGGTTCGTTTGGGTCAGTTTCTTACTACACCGAAAACCATGCCGGGGTTGCATTTAATGCACCGATTCGGGTCGGAAACGAAACGATTCAAAGAATCGGCTAGAAACGAAACGAATGCACCCAATTCACTTTTTTGGACCCAATAGTGATGTTTTGGTTCGTTTGGGTCAGTTTCATTACTGCACCGAAAACCATGCCGGGGTTGCTTTTAATGCACCGATTCGGGTCGGAAATGAAACGATGCACGGAATCGTCCAGAAACGAAAGGAACTCACCCTATCCACTTTTTTCGACCCAATAGTGATGTTTTGGTTCGTTTGGGTCAGTTTCATTACTGCACCGAAAACCATGCCGGGGTTGCTTTTAATGCACCGATTCGGGTCGGAAACGAAACGATGCACGGGATCGGCTACAAACAAAACGAACGCACCCAATTCACTTTTTTGGACCCAATAGTGATGTTTTGGTTCGTTTGGGTCAGTTTCTTACTACACCGAAAACCATACCGGGGTTGCATTTAATGCACCGATTCGGGTGAGAAATGAAACGATGCACGGAATCGGCTACAAACAAAACGAACGCACATAATTCAATTTTTTGGACCCAATAGTGATGTTTTGGTTCGTTTGGGTCAGTTTCGTTACTGCACCGAAAACCATGCCGGGGTTGCATTTAATGCACCGATTCGGGTCGGAAACGAAACGATGCACGGAATCATCCAGACACGAAACGAACGCACCCTATCCACTTTTTTGGACCGAATAGTGATGTTTTGGTTCGTTTGGGTCAGTTTGGTTACTGCACCGAAAACCATGCCGGGGTTGCATTTAATGCACCGATTCGGGTCGGAAATGAAACGATGCACGGAATCATCCAGAAACGAAAGGAACGCGCCCTGTCCACTTTTTTCGACCTAATAGTGATGTTTTGGTTCGTCTGGGTCAGTTTCGTTACTGCACCGAAAACCATGCCGGGGTTGCTTTTAATGCACCGATTCGGGTCGGAAATGAAACGATGCACGGAATCGTCCAGAAACGAAAGGAACGCACCCTATCCACTTTTTTCGACCCAATAGTGATGTTTTGGTTCGTTTGGGTCAGTTTGGTTACTGCACCGAAAACCATGCCGGGGTTGCATATAACGCACCAATTCGGGTCGGAACCGAAACGGTGCACGGGATCGGCTAGAAACGAAAGGAACGCACCCTATCCACTTTTTTCGACCCAATAGTGATGTTTTGGTTCGTTTGGGTCAGTTTCATTACTGCACCGAAAACCATGCCGGGGTTGCTTTTAATGCACCGATTCGGGTCGGAAACGAAACGATGCACGGGATCGGCTACAAACAAAACGAACGCACCCAATTCACTTTTTTGGACCCAATAGTGATGTTTTGGTTCGTTTGGGTCAGTTTCTTACTACACCGAAAACCATACCGGGGTTGCATTTAATGCACCGATTCGGGTTAGAAATGAAACGATGCACGGAATCGGCTACAAACAAAACGAACGCACATAATTCAATTTTTTGGACCCAATAGTGATGTTTTGGTTCGTTTGGGTCAGTTTCGTTACTGCACCGAAAACCATGCCGGGGTTGCATTTAATGCACCGATTCGGGTCGGAAACGAAACGATGCACGGAATCATCCAGAAACGAAACGAACGCACCCTATCCACTTTTTTGGACCCAATAGTGATGTTTTGGTTCGTTTGGGTCAGTTTGGTTACTGCACCGAAAACCATGCCGGGGTTGCATATAACGCACCGATTCGGGTCGGAACCGAAACGGTGCACGGGATCAGCTAGAAACGAAACGAACGCACCCAATTCACTTTTTTGGACCCAATAGTGATGTTTTGGTTCGTTTGGGTCAGTTTCGTTACTACACCGAAAACCATGCCGGGGTTCCATTTAATGCACCGATTCGCGTCAGAAATGAAACGATCCACGGAATCGGCTACAAACAAAACGAACGCACATAATTCAATTTTTTGGACCCAATAGTGATGTTTTGGTTCGTTTGGGTCAGTTTCGTTACTGCACCGAAAACCATGCCGGGGTTGCATTTAATGCACCGATTCGGGTCGGAAACGAAACGTTGCACGGAATCATCCAGAAACGAAACGAACGCACTCTATCCACTTTTTTGGACCCAATAGTGATGTTTTGGTTCGTTTGGGTTAGTTTCGTTACTGCACCGAAAACCATGCCGGGGTTGCATTTAATGCACCGATTCGGGTCGGAAATGAAACGATGCACGGAATCGTCCAGAAACGAAAGGAACGCACCCTATCCACTTTTTTCGACCCAATAGTGATGTTTTGGTTCGTTTGGGTCAGTTTCGTTACTGCACCGAAAACCATGCCGGGGTTGCTTTTAATGCACCGATTCGGGTCGGAAACGAAACGATGCACGGGATCGGCTACAAACAAAACGAACGCACCCAATTCACTTTTTTGGACCCAATAGTGATGTTTTGGTTCGTTTGGGTCAGTTTCTTACTACACCGAAAACCATACCGGGGTTGCATTTAATGCACCGATTCGGGTTAGAAATGAAACGATACACGGAATTGGCTACAAACAAAACGAACGCACATAATTCAATTTTTTGGACCCAATAGTGATGTTTTGGTTCGTTTGGGTCAGTATCGTTACTGCACCGAAAACCATGCCGGGGTTGCATTTAATGCACCGATTCGGGTCGGAAACGAAACGATGCACGGAATCATCCAGAAACGAAACGAACGCACCCTATCCACTTTTTTGGACCCAATAGTGATGTTTTGGTTCGTTTGGGTCAGTTTGGTTACTGCACCGAAAACCATGCCGGGGTTGCATATAACGCACCGATTCGGGTCGGAACCGAAACGGTGCACGGGATCGGCTAGAAACGAAACGAACGCACCCAATTCACTTTTTTGGACCCAATAGTGATGTTTTGGTTCGTTTGGGTCAGTTTCGTTACTACACCGAAAACCATGCCGGGGTTCCATTTAATGCACCGATTCGGGTCAGAAATGAAACGATCCACGGAATCGGCTACAAACAAAACGAATGCACAGAATTCAATTTTTTGGACCCAATAGTGATGTTTTGGTTCGTTTGGGTCAGTTTCGTTACTACACCGAAAACCATGCCGGGGTTCCATTTAATGCACCAATTCGGGTCAGAAATGAAACGATCCACGGAATCGGCTACAAACAAAACGAACGCACATAATTCAATTTTTTGGACCCAATAGTGATGTTTTGGTTCGTTTGGGTCAGTTTCGTTACTGCACCGAAAACCAAGCCAGCGTTGCTTTTAATGCACCGATTCGGGTCGGAAACGAAACGGTGCAAAGAATCAGCTAGAAATGAAACGAATGCACCCAATTCACTTTTTTGGACCCAATAGTGATGTTTTGGTTCGTTTGGGTCAGTTTCATTACTGCACCGAAAACCATGCCGGGGTTGCTTTTAATGCACCGATTCGGGTCGGAAATGAAACGATGCACGGAATCGTCCAGAAACGAAAGGAACGCACCCTATCCACTTTTTTCGACCCAATAGTGATGTTTTGGTTCGTTTGGGTCAGTTTCATTACTGTACCGAAAACCATGCCGGGGTTGCTTTTAATGCACCGATTCGGGTTGGAAACGAAACGATGCACGGGATCGGCTACAAACAAAACGAACGCACCCAATTCACTTTTTTGGACCCAATAGTGATGTTTTGGTTCGTTTGGGTCAGTTTCTTACTACACCGAAAACCATACCGGGGTTGCATTTAATGCACCGATTCGGGTTAGAAATGAAACGATGCACGGAATCGGCTACAAACAAAACGAACGCACATAATTCAATTTTTTGGACCCAATAGTGATGTTTTGGTTCGTTTGGGTCAGTTTCGTTACTGCACCGAAAACCATGCCGGGGTTGCATTTAATGCACCGATTCGGGTCGGAAACGAAACGATGCACGGAATCATCCAGAAACGAAACGAACGCACCCAATTCACTTTTTTGGACCCAATAGTGATGTTTTGGTTCATTTGGGTCAGTTTCGTTACTACACCGAAAACCATGCCGGGGTTCCATTTAATGCACCGATTCGCGTCAGAAATGAAACGATCCACGGAATCGGCTACAAACAAAACGAACGCACATAATTCAATTTTTTGGACCCAATAGTGATGTTTTGGTTCATTTGGGTCAGTTTCGTTACTGCACCGAAAACCATGCCAGGGTTGCATTTAATGCACCGATTCGGGTCGGAAACGAAACGATGCAAAGAATCGGCTAGAAACGAAACGAATGCACCCAATTCACTTTTTTGGACCCAATAGTGATGTTTTGGTTCGTTTGGGTTAGTTTCGTTACTGCACCGAAAAACATGCCGGGGTTGCATTTAATGCACCAATTCTGGTCGGAAATGAAACGATGCACGGAATCGTCCAGAAACGAAAGGAACGCACCCGATCCACTTTTTTCGACCCAATAGTGATGTTTTGGTTCGTTTGGGTCAGTTTCGTTACTGCACCGAAAACCATGCCGGGGTTGCTTTTAATGCACCGATTCGGGTCGGAAATGAAACGATGCACGGGATCGGCTACAAACAAAACGAACGCACCCAATTCACTTTTTTGGACCCAATAGTGATGTTTTGGTTCGTTTGGGTCAGTTTCTTACTACACCGAAAACCATACCGGGGTTGCATTTAATGCACCGATTCGGGTTAGAAATGAAACGATACACGGAATTGGCTACAAACAAAACGAACGCACATAATTCAATTTTTTGGACCCAATAGTGATGTTTTGGTTCGTTTGGGTCAGTATCGTTACTGCACCGAAAACCATGCCGGGGTTGCATTTAATGCACCGATTCGGGTCGGAAACGAAACGATGCACGGAATCATCCAGAAACGAAACGAACGCACCCTATCCACTTTTTTGGACCCAATAGTGATGTTTTGGTTCGTTTGGGTCAGTTTGGTTACTGCACCGAAAACCATGCCGGGGTTGAATATAACGCACCGATTCGGGTCGGAACCGAAACGGTGCACGGGATCGGCTAGAAACGAAACGAACGCACCCAATTCACTTTTTTGGACCCAATAGTGATGTTTTGGTTCGTTTGGGTCAGTTTCGTTACTACACCGAAAACCATGCCGGGGTTCCATTTAATGCACCGATTCGGGTCAGAAATGAAACGATCCACGGAATCGGCTACAAACAAAACGAATGCACAGAATTCAATTTTTTGGACCCAATAGTGATGTTTTGGTTCGTTTGGGTCAGTTTCGTTACTACACCGAAAACCATGCCGGGGTTCCATTTAATGCACCAATTCGGGTCAGAAATGAAACGATCCACGGAATCGGCTACAAACAAAACGAACGCACATAATTCAATTTTTTGGACCCAATAGTGATGTTTTGGTTCGTTTGGGTCAGTTTCGTTACTGCACCGAAAACCAAGCCAGCGTTGCTTTTAATGCACCGATTCGGGTCGGAAACGAAACGGTGCAAAGAATCAGCTAGAAATGAAACGAATGCACCCAATTCACTTTTTTGGACCCAATAGTGATGTTTTGGTTCGTTTGGGTCAGTTTCATTACTGCACCGAAAACCATGCCGGGGTTGCTTTTAATGCACCGATTCGGGTCGGAAATGAAACGATGCACGGAATCGTCCAGAAACGAAAGGAACGCACCCTATCCACTTTTTTCGACCCAATAGTGATGTTTTGGTTCGTTTGGGTCAGTTTCATTACTGTACCGAAAACCATGCCGGGGTTGCTTTTAATGCACCGATTCGGGTTGGAAACGAAACGATGCACGGGATCGGCTACAAACAAAACGAACGCACCCAATTCACTTTTTTGGACCCAATAGTGATGTTTTGGTTCGTTTGGGTCAGTTTCTTACTACACCGAAAACCATACCGGGGTTGCATTTAATGCACCGATTCGGGTTAGAAATGAAACGATGCACGGAATCGGCTACAAACAAAACGAACGCACATAATTCAATTTTTTGGACCCAATAGTGATGTTTTGGTTCGTTTGGGTCAGTTTCGTTACTGCACCGAAAACCATGCCGGGGTTGCATTTAATGCACCGATTCGGGTCGGAAACGAAACGATGCACGGAATCATCCAGAAACGAAACGAACGCACCCAATTCACTTTTTTGGACCCAATAGTGATGTTTTGGTTCATTTGGGTCAGTTTCGTTACTACACCGAAAACCATGCCGGGGTTCCATTTAATGCACCGATTCGCGTCAGAAATGAAACGATCCACGGAATCGGCTACAAACAAAACGAACGCACATAATTCAATTTTTTGGACCCAATAGTGATGTTTTGGTTCATTTGGGTCAGTTTCGTTACTGCACCGAAAACCATGCCAGGGTTGCATTTAATGCACCGATTCGGGTCGGAAACGAAACGATGCAAAGAATCGGCTAGAAACGAAACGAATGCACCCAATTCACTTTTTTGGACCCAATAGTGATGTTTTGGTTCGTTTGGGTTAGTTTCGTTACTGCACCGAAAAACATGCCGGGGTTGCATTTAATGCACCAATTCTGGTCGGAAATGAAACGATGCACGGAATCGTCCAGAAACGAAAGGAACGCACCCGATCCACTTTTTTCGACCCAATAGTGATGTTTTGGTTAGTTTGGGTCAGTTTCGTTACTGCACCGAAAACCATGCCGGGGTTGCTTTTAATGCACCGATTCGGGTCGGAAATGAAACGATGCACGGGATCGGCTACAAACAAAACGAACGCACCCAATTCACTTTTTTGGACCCAATAGTGATGTTTTGGTTCGTTTGGGTCAGTTTCTTACTACACCGAAAACCATACCGGGGTTGCATTTAATGCACCGATTCGGGTTAGAAATGAAACGATACACGGAATTGGCTACAAACAAAACGAACGCACATAATTCAATTTTTTGGACCCAATAGTGATGTTTTGGTTCGTTTGGGTCAGTATCGTTACTGCACCGAAAACCATGCCGGGGTTGCATTTAATGCACCGATTCGGGTCGGAAACGAAACGATGCACGGAATCATCCAGAAACGAAACGAACGCACCCTATCCACTTTTTTGGACCCAATAGTGATGTTTTGGTTCGTTTGGGTCAGTTTGGTTACTGCACCGAAAACCATGCCGGGGTTGAATATAACGCACCGATTCGGGTCGGAACCGAAACGGTGCACGGGATCGGCTAGAAACGAAACGAACGCACCCAATTCACTTTTTTGGACCCAATAGTGATGTTTTGGTTCGTTTGGGTCAGTTTCGTTACTACACCGAAAACCATGCCGGGGTTCCATTTAATGCACCGATTCGGGTCAGAAATGAAACGATCCACGGAATCGGCTACAAACAAAACGAATGCACAGAATTCAATTTTTTGGACCCAATAGTGATGTTTTGGTTCGTTTGGGTCAGTTTCGTTACTACACCGAAAACCATGCCGGGGTTCCATTTAATGCACCAATTCGGGTCAGAAATGAAACGATCCACGGAATCAGCTACAAACAAAACGAACGCACATAATTCAATTTTTTGGACCCAATAGTGATGTTTTGGTTCGTTTGGGTCAGTTTCGTTACTGCACCGAAAACCAAGCCAGGGTTGCATTTAATGCACCGATTCGGGTCGGAAACGAAACGGTGCAAAGAATCAGCTAGAAATGAAATGAATGCACCCAATTCACATTTTTGGACCCAATAGTGATGTTTTGGTTCGTTTGGGTCAGTTTCATTACTGCACCGAAAACCATGCCGGGGTTGCTTTTAATGCACCGATTCGGGTCGGAAATGAAACGATGCACGGAATCGTCCAGAAACGAAAGGAACGCACCCTATCCACTTTTTTCGACCCAATAGTGATGTTTTGGTTCGTTTGGGTCAGTTTCATTACTGCACCGAAAACCATGCCGGGGTTGCTTTTAATGCACCGATTCGGGTTGGAAACGAAACGATGCACGGGATCGGCTACAAACAAAACGAACGCACCCAATTCACTTTTTTGGACCCAATAGTGATGTTTTGGTTCGTTTGGGTCAGTTTCTTACTACACCGAAAACCATACCGGGGTTGCATTTAATGCACCGATTCGGGTTAGAAATGAAACGATGCACGGAATCGGCTACAAACAAAACGAACGCACATAATTCAATTTTTTGGACCCAATAGTGATGTTTTGGTTCGTTTGGGTCAGTTTCGTTACTGCACCGAAAACCATGCCGGGGTTGCATTTAATGCACCGATTCGGGTCGGAAACGAAACGATGCACGGAATCATCCAGAAACGAAACGAACGCACCCAATTCACTTTTTTGGACCCAATAGTGATGTTTTGGTTCATTTGGGTCAGTTTCGTTACTACACCGAAAACCATGCCGGGGTTCCATTTAATGCACCGATTCGCGTCAGAAATGAAACGATCCACGGAATCGGCTACAAACAAAACGAACGCACATAATTCAATTTTTTGGACCCAATAGTGATGTTTTGGTTCATTTGGGTCAGTTTCGTTACTGCACCGAAAACCATGCCAGGGTTGCATTTAATGCACCGATTCGGGTCGGAAACGAAACGATGCAAAGAATCGGCTAGAAACGAAACGAATGCACCCAATTCACTTTTTTGGACCCAATAGTGATGTTTTGGTTCGTTTGGGTTAGTTTCGTTACTGCACCGAAAACCATGCCGGGGTTGCATTTAATGCACCAATTCTGGTCGGAAATGAAACGATGCACGGAATCGTCCAGAAACGAAAGGAACGCACCCGATCCACTTTTTTCGACCCAATAGTGATGTTTTGGTTCGTTTGGGTCAGTTTCGTTACTGCACCGAAAACCATGCCGGGGTTGCTTTTAATGCACCGATTCGGGTCGGAAATGAAACGATGCACGGGATCGGCTACAAACAAAACGAACGCACCCAATTCACTTTTTTGGACCCAATAGTGATGTTTTGGTTCGTTTGGGTCAGTTTCTTACTACACCGAAAACCATACCGGGGTTGCATTTAATGCACCGATTCGGGTTAGAAATGAAACGATACACGGAATTGGCTACAAACAAAACGAACGCACATAATTCAATTTTTTGGACCCAATAGTGATGTTTTGGTTCGTTTGGGTCAGTTTCATTACTGCACCGAAAACCATGCCGGGGTTGCTTTTAATGCACCGATTCGGGTTGGAAACGAAACGATGCACGGGATCGGCTACAAACAAAACGAACGCACCCAATTCACTTTTTTGGACCCAATAGTGATGTTTTGGTTCGTTTGGGTCAGTTTCTTACTACACCGAAAACCATACCGGGGTTGCATTTAATGCACCGATTCGGGTTAGAAATGAAACGATGCACGGAATCGGCTACAAACAAAACGAACGCACATAATTCAATTTTTTGGACCCAATAGTGATGTTTTGGTTCGTTTGGGTCAGTTTCGTTACTGCACCGAAAACCATGCCGGGGTTGCATTTAATGCACCGATTCGGGTCGGAAACGAAACGATGCACGGAATCATCCAGAAACGAAACGAACGCACCCAATTCACTTTTTTGGACCCAATAGTGATGTTTTGGTTCATTTGGGTCAGTTTCGTTACTACACCGAAAACCATGCCGGGGTTCCATTTAATGCACCGATTCGCGTCAGAAATGAAACGATCCACGGAATCGGCTACAAACAAAACGAACGCACATAATTCAATTTTTTGGACCCAATAGTGATGTTTTGGTTCATTTGGGTCAGTTTCGTTACTGCACCGAAAACCATGCCAGGGTTGCATTTAATGCACCGATTCGGGTCGGAAACGAAACGATGCAAAGAATCGGCTAGAAACGAAACGAATGCACCCAATTCACTTTTTTGGACCCAATAGTGATGTTTTGGTTCGTTTGGGTTAGTTTCGTTACTGCACCGAAAAACATGCCGGGGTTGCATTTAATGCACCAATTCTGGTCGGAAATGAAACGATGCACAGAATCGTCCAGAAACGAAAGGAACGCACCCGATCCACTTTTTTCGACCCAATAGTGATGTTTTGGTTCGTTTGGGTCAGTTTCGTTACTGCACCGAAAACCATGCCGGGGTTGCTTTTAATGCACCGATTCGGGTCGGAAATGAAACGATGCACGGGATCGGCTACAAACAAAACGAACGCACCCAATTCACTTTTTTGGACCCAATAGTGATGTTTTGGTTCGTTTGGGTCAGTTTCTTACTACACCGAAAACCATACCGGGGTTGCATTTAATGCACCGATTCGGGTTAGAAATGAAACGATACACGGAATTGGCTACAAACAAAACGAACGCACATAATTCAATTTTTTGGACCCAATAGTGATGTTTTGGTTCGTTTGGGTCAGTATCGTTACTGCACCGAAAACCATGCCGGGGTTGCATTTAATGCACCGATTCGGGTCGGAAACGAAACGATGCACGGAATCATCCAGAAACGAAACGAACGCACCCTATCCACTTTTTTGGACCCAATAGTGATGTTTTGGTTCGTTTGGGTCAGTTTGGTTACTGCACCGAAAACCATGCCGGGGTTGAATATAACGCACCGATTCGGGTCGGAACCGAAACGGTGCACGGGATCGGCTAGAAACGAAACGAACGCACCCAATTCACTTTTTTGGACCCAATAGTGATGTTTTGGTTCGTTTGGGTCAGTTTCGTTACTACACCGAAAACCATGCCGGGGTTCCATTTAATGCACCGATTCGGGTCAGAAATGAAACGATCCACGGAATCGGCTACAAACAAAACGAATGCACAGAATTCAATTTTTTGGACCCAATAGTGATGTTTTGGTTCGTTTGGGTCAGTTTCGTTACTACACCGAAAACCATGCCGGGGTTCCATTTAATGCACCAATTCGGGTCAGAAATGAAACGATCCACGGAATCGGCTACAAACAAAACGAACGCACATAATTCAATTTTTTGGACCCAATAGTGATGTTTTGGTTCGTTTGGGTCAGTTTCGTTACTGCACCGAAAACCAAGCCAGGGTTGCATTTAATGCACCGATTCGGGTCGGAAACGAAACGGTGCAAAGAATCAGCTAGAAATGAAATGAATGCACCCAATTCACTTTTTTGGACCCAATAGTGATGTTTTGGTTCGTTTGGGTCAGTTTCATTACTGCACCGAAAACCATGCCGGGGTTGCTTTTAATGCACCGATTCGGGTCGGAAATGAAACGATGCACGGAATCGTCCAGAAACGAAAGGAACGCACCCTATCCACTTTTTTCGACCCAATAGTGATGTTTTGGTTCGTTTGGGTCAGTTTCATTACTGCACCGAAAACCATGCCGGGGTTGCTTTTAATGCACCGATTCAGGTTGGAAACGAAACGATGCACGGGATCGGCTACAAACAAAACGAACGCACCCAATTCACTTTTTTGGACCCAATAGTGATGTTTTGGTTCGTTTGGGTCAGTTTCTTACTACACCGAAAACCATACCGAGGTTGCATTTAATGCACCGATTCGGGTTAGAAATGAAACGATGCACGGAATCGGCTACAAACAAAACGAACGCACATAATTCAATTTTTTGGACCCAATAGTGATGTTTTGGTTCGTTTGGGTCAGTTTCGTTACTGCACCGAAAACCATGCCGGGGTTGCATTTAATGCACCGATTCGGGTCGGAAACGAAACGATGCACGGAATCATCCAGAAACGAAACGAACGCACCCAATTCACTTTTTTGGACCCAATAGTGATGTTTTGGTTCATTTGGGTCAGTTTCGTTACTACACCGAAAACCATGCCGGGGTTCCATTTAATGCACCGATTCGCGTCAGAAATGAAACGATCCACGGAATCGGCTACAAACAAAACGAACGCACATAATTCAATTTTTTGGACCCAATAGTGATGTTTTGGTTCATTTGGGTCAGTTTCGTTACTGCACCGAAAACCATGCCAGGGTTGCATTTAATGCACCGATTCGGGTCGGAAACGAAACGATGCAAAGAATCGGCTAGAAACGAAACGAATGCACCCAATTCACTTTTTTGGACCCAATAGTGATGTTTTGGTTCGTTTGGGTTAGTTTCGTTACTGCACCGAAAACCATGCCGGGGTTGCATTTAATGCACCAATTCTGGTCGGAAATGAAACGATGCACGGAATCGTCCAGAAACGAAAGGAACGCACCCGATCCACTTTTTTCGACCCAATAGTGATGTTTTGGTTCGTTTGGGTCAGTTTCGTTACTGCACCGAAAACCATGCCGGGGTTGCTTTTAATGCACCGATTCGGGTCGGAAATGAAACGATGCACGGGATCGGCTACAAACAAAACGAACGCACCCAATTCACTTTTTTGGACCCAATAGTGATGTTTTGGTTCGTTTGGGTCAGTTTCTTACTACACCGAAAACCATACCGGGGTTGCATTTAATGCACCGATTCGGGTTAGAAATGAAACGATACACGGAATTGGCTACAAACAAAACGAACGCACATAATTCAATTTTTTGGACCCAATAGTGATGTTTTGGTTCGTTTGGGTCAGTATCGTTACTGCACCGAAAACCATGCCGGGGTTGCATTTAATGCACCGATTCGGGTCGGAAACGAAACGATGCACGGAATCATCCAGAAACGAAACGAACGCACCCTATCCACTTTTTTGGACCCAATAGTGATGTTTTGGTTTGTTTGGGTCAGTTTGGTTACTGCACCGAAAACCATGCCGGGGTTGAATATAACGCACCGATTCGGGTCGGAACCGAAACGGTGCACGGGATCGGCTAGAAACGAAACGAACGCACCCAATTCACTTTTTTGGACCCAATAGTGATGTTTTGGTTCGTTTGGGTCAGTTTCGTTACTACACCGAAAACCATGCCGGGGTTCCATTTAATGCACCGATTCGGGTCAGAAATGAAACGATCCACGGAATCGGCTACAAACAAAACGAATGCACAGAATTCAATTTTTTGGACCCAATAGTGATGTTTTGGTTCGTTTGGGTCAGTTTCGTTACTACACCGAAAACCATGCCGGGGTTCCATTTAATGCACCAATTCGGGTCAGAAATGAAACGATCCACGGAATCGGCTACAAACAAAACGAACGCACATAATTCAATTTTTTGGACCCAATAGTGATGTTTTGGTTCGTTTGGGTCAGTTTCGTTACTGCACCGAAAACCAAGCCAGGGTTGCATTTAATGCACCGATTCGGGTCGGAAACGAAACGGTGCAAAGAATCAGCTAGAAATGAAACGAATGCACCCAATTCACTTTTTTGGACCCAATAGTGATGTTTTGGTTCGTTTGGGTCAGTTTCATTACTGCACCGAAAACCATGCCGGGGTTGCTTTTAATGCACCGATTCGGGTCGGAAATGAAACGATGCACGGAATCGTCCAGAAACGAAAGGAACGCACCCTATCCACTTTTTTCGACCCAATAGTGATGTTTTGGTTCGTTTGGGTCAGTTTCATTACTGCACCGAAAACCATGCCGGGGTTGCTTTTAATGCACCGATTCGGGTTGGAAACGAAACGATGCACGGGATCGGCTACAAACAAAACGAACGCACCCAATTCACTTTTTTGGACCCAATAGTGATGTTTTGGTTCGTTTGGGTTAGTTTCTTACTACACCGAAAACCATACCGGGGTTGCATTTAATGCACCGATTCGGGTTAGAAATGAAACGATGCACGGAATCGGCTACAAACAAAACGAACGCACATAATTCAATTTTTTGGACCTAATAGTGATGTTTTGGTTCGTTTGGGTCAGTTTCGTTACTGCACCGAAAACCATGCCGGGGTTGCATTTAATGCACCGATTCGGGTCGGAAACGAAACGATGCACGGAATCATCCAGAAACGAAACGAACGCACCCAATTCACTTTTTTGGACCCAATAGTGATGTTTTGGTTCATTTGGGTCAGTTTCGTTACTACACCGAAAACCATGCCGGGGTTCCATTTAATGCACCGATTCGCGTCAGAAATGAAACGATCCACGGAATCGGCTACAAACAAAACGAACGCACATAATTCAATTTTTTGGACCCAATAGTGATGTTTTGGTTCATTTGGGTCAGTTTCGTTACTGCACCGAAAACCATGCCTGGGTTGCATTTAATGCACCGATTCGGGTCGGAAACGAAACGATGCAAAGAATCGGCTAGAAACGAAACGAATGCACCCAATTCACTTTTTTGGACCCAATAGTGATGTTTTGGTTCGTTTGGGTTAGTTTCGTTACTGCACCGAAAACCATGCCGGGGTTGCATTTAATGCACCAATTCTGGTCGGAAATGAAACGATGCACGGAACCGTCCAGAAACGAAAGGAACGCACCCGATCCACTTTTTTCGACCCAATAGTGATGTTTTGGTTCGTTTAGGTCAGTTTCGTTACTGCACCGAAAACCATGCCGGGGTTGCTTTTAATGCACCGATTCGGGTCGGAAACGAAACGATGCACGGGATCGGCTACAAACAAAACGAACGCACCCAATTCACTTTTTTGGACCCAATAGTGATGTTTTGGTTCGTTTGGGTCAATTTCTTACTACACCGAAAACCATACCGGGGTTGCATTTAATGCACCGATTCGGGTTAGAAATGAAACGATGCACGAAATCGGCTACAAACAAAACGAACGCACATAATTCAATTTTTTGGACCCAATAGTGATGTTTTGGTTCGTTTGGGTCAGTATCGTTACTGCACCGAAAACCATGCCGGGGTTGCATTTAATGCACCGATTCGGGTCGGAAACGAAACGATGCACGGAATCATCCAGAAACGAAACGAACGCACCCTATCCACTTTTTTGGACCCAATAGTGATGTTTTGGTTCGTTTGGGTCAGTTTGGTTACTGCACCGAAAACCATGCCGGGGTTGCATATAACGCACCAATTCGGGTCGGAACCGAAACGGTGCACGGGATCGGCTAGAAACGAAACGAACGCACCCAATTCACTTTTTTGGACCCAATAGTGATGTTTTGGTTCGTTTGGGTCAGTTTCGTTACTACACCGAAAACCATGCCGGGGTTCCATTTAATGCACCGATTCGGGTCAGAAATGAAACGATCCACGGAATCGGCTACAAACAAAACGAATGCACAGAATTCAATTTTTTGGACCCAATAGTGATGTTTTGGTTCGTTTGGGTCAGTTTCGTTACTACACCGAAAACCATGCCGGGGTTCCATTTAATGCACCAATTCGGGTCAGAAATGAAACGATCCACGGAATCGGCTACAAACAAAACGAACGCACATAATTCAATTTTTTGGACCCAATAGTGATGTTTTGGTTCGTTTGGGTCAGTTTCGTTACTGCACCGAAAACCATGCCAGGGTTGCATTTAATGCACCGATTCGGGTCGGAAACGAAACGGTGCAAAGAATCGGCTAGAAACGAAACGAATGCACCCAATTCACTTTTTTGGACCCAATAGTGATGTTTTGGTTCGTTTGGGTCAGTTTCATTACTGCACCGAAAACCATGCCGGGGTTGCTTTTAATGCACCGATTCGGGTCGGAAATGAAACGATGCACGGAATCGTCCAGAAACGAAAGGAACGCACCCTATCCACTTTTTTCGACCCAATAGTGATGTTTTGGTTCGTTTGGGTCAGTTTCATTACTGCACCGAAAACCATGCCGGGGTTGCTTTTAATGCACCGATTCGGGTCGGAAACGAAACGATGCACGGGATCGGCTACAAACAAAACGAACGCACCCAATTCACTTTTTGGGACCCAATAGTGATGTTTTGGTTCGTTTGGGTCAGTTTCTTACTACACCGAAAACCATACCGGGGTTGCATTTAATGCACCGATTCGGGTTAGAAATGAAACGATGCACGGAATCGGCTACAAACAAAACGAACGCACATAATTCAATTTTTTGGACCCAATAGTGATGTTTTGGTTCGTTTGGGTCAGTATCGTTACTGAACCGAAAACCATGCCGGGGTTGCATTTAATGCACCGATTCGGGTCGGAAACGAAACGATGCACGGAATCATCAAGAAACGAAACGAACGCACCCTATCCACTTTTTTGGACCCAATAGTGATGTTTTGGTTCGTTTAGGTCAGTTTCGTTACTGCACCGAAAACCATGCCGGGGTTGCTTTTAATGCACCGATTCGGGTCGGAAACGAAACGATGCACGGGATCGGCTACAAACAAAACGAACGCACCCAATTCACTTTTTTGGACCCAATAGTGATGTTTTGGTTCGTTTGGGTCAATTTCTTACTACACCGAAAACCATACCGGGGTTGCATTTAATGCACCGATTCGGGTTAGAAATGAAACGATGCACGAAATCGGCTACAAACAAAACGAACGCACATAATTCAATTTTTTGGACCCAATAGTGATGTTTTGGTTCGTTTGGGTCAGTATCGTTACTGCACCAAAAACCATGCCGGGGTTGCATTTAATGCACCGATTCGGGTCGGAAACGAAACGATGCACGGAATCATCCAGAAACGAAACGAACGCACCCTATCCACTTTTTTGGACCCAATAGTGATGTTTTGGTTCGTTTGGGTCAGTTTGGTTACTGCACCGAAAACCATGCCGGGGTTGCATATAACGCACCAATTCGGGTCGGAACCGAAACGGTGCACGGGATCGGCTAGAAACGAAACGAACGCACCCAATTCACTTTTTTGGACCCAATAGTGATGTTTTGGTTCGTTTGGGTCAGTTTCGTTACTACACCGAAAACCATGCCGGGGTTCCATTTAATGCACCGATTCGGGTCAGAAATGAAACGATCCACGGAATCGGCTACAAACAAAACGAATGCACAGAATTCAATTTTTTGGACCCAATAGTGATGTTTTGGTTCGTTTGGGTCAGTTTCGTTACTACACCGAAAACCATGCCGGGGTTCCATTTAATGCACCAATTCGGGTCAGAAATGAAACGATCCACGGAATCGGCTACAAACAAAACGAACGCACATAATTCAATTTTTTGGACCCAATAGTGATGTTTTGGTTCGTTTGGGTCAGTTTCGTTACTGCACCGAAAACCATGCCAGGGTTGCATTTAATGCACCGATTCGGGTCGGAAACGAAACGGTGCAAAGAATCGGCTAGAAACGAAACGAATGCACCCAATTCACTTTTTTGGACCCAATAGTGATGTTTTGGTTCGTTTGGGTCAGTTTCATTACTGCACCGAAAACCATGCCGGGGTTGCTTTTAATGCACCGATTCGGGTCGGAAATGAAACGATGCACGGAATCGTCCAGAAACGAAAGGAACGCACCCTATCCACTTTTTTCGACCCAATAGTGATGTTTTGGTTCGTTTGGGTCAGTTTCCTTACTGCACCGAAAACCATGCCGGGGTTGCTTTTAATGCACCGATTCGGGTCGGAAACGAAACGATGCACGGGATCGGCTACAAACAAAACGAACGCACCCAATTCACTTTTTGGGACCCAATAGTGATGTTTTGGTTCGTTTGGGTCAGTTTCTTACTACACCGAAAACCATACCGGGGTTGCATTTAATGCACCGATTCGGGTTAGAAATGAAACGATGCACGGAATCGGCTACAAACAAAACGAACGCACATAATTCAATTTTTTGGACCCAATAGTGATGTTTTGGTTCGTTTGGGTCAGTATCGTTACTGAACCGAAAACCATGCCGGGGTTGCATTTAATGCACCGATTCGGGTCGGAAACGAAACGATGCACGGAATCATCAAGAAACGAAACGAACGCACCCTATCCACTTTTTTGGACCCAATAGTGATGTTTTGGTTCGTTTGGGTCAGTTTGGTTACTGCACCGAAAACCATGCCGGAGTTGCATATAACGCACCGATTCGGGTCGGAACCGAAACGGTGCACGGGATCAGCTAGAAACGAAACGAATGCACCCAATTCACTTTTTTGGACCCAATAGTGATGTTTTGGTTCGTTTGGGTCAGTTTCGTTACTACACCGAAAACCATGCCGGGGTTCCATTTAATGCACCGATTCGCGTCAGAAATGAAACGATCCACGGAATCGGCTACAAACAAAACGAACGCACATAATTCAATTTTTTGGACTCAATAGTGATGTTTTGGTTCGTTTGGGTCAGTTTCGTTACTGCACCAAAAACCATGCCAGGGTTGCATTTAATGCACCGATTCGGGTCGGAAACGAAACGATGCAAAGAATCGGCTAGAAACGAAACGAATGCACCCAATTCACTTTTTTGGACCCAATAGTGATGTTTTGGTTCGTTTGGGTTAGTTTCGTTACTGCACCGAAAACCATGCCGTGGTTGCATTTAATGCACCGATTCGGGTCGGAAATGAAACGATGCACGGAATCGTCCAGAAACGAAAGGAACGCACCCTATCCACTTTTTTCGACCCAATAGTGATGTTTTGGTTCCTTTGGGTCAGTTTCGTTACTGCACCGAAAACCATGCCGGGGTTGCTTTTAATGCACCGATTCGGGTCGGAAACGAAACGATGCACGGGATCGGCTACAAACAAAACGAACGCACCCAATTCACTTTTTTGGACCCAATAGTGATGTTTTGGTTCGTTTGGGTCAGTTTCTTACTACACCGAAAACCATACCGGGGTTGCATTTAATGCACCGATTCGGGTTAGAAATGAAACGATGCACGGAATCGGCTACAAACAAAACGAACGCACATAATTCAATTTTTTGGACCCAATAGTGATGTTTTGGTTCGTTTGGGTCAGTATCGTTACTGCACCGAAAACCATGCCGGGGTTGCATATAACGCACCGATTCGGGTCGGAACCGAAACGGTGCACGGGATCGGCTAGAAACGAAACGAACGCACCCAATTCACTTTTTTGGACCCAATAGTGATGTTTTGGTTCGTTTGGGTCAGTTTCGTTACTACACCGAAAACCATGCCGGGGTTCCATTTAATGCACCGATTCGGGTCAGAAATGAAACGATCCACGGAATCGGCTACAAACAAAACGAATGCACAGAATTCAATTTTTTGGACCCAATAGTGATGTTTTGGTTCGTTTGGGTCAGTTTCGTTACTACACCGAAAACCATGCCGGGGTTCCATTTAATGCACCAATTCGGGTCAGAAATGAAACGATCCACGGAATCGGCTACAAACAAAACGAACGCACATAATTCAATTTTTTGGACCCAATAGTGATGTTTTGGTTCGTTTGGGTCAGTTTCGTTACTGCACCGAAAACCATGCCAGGGTTGCATTTAATGCACCGATTCGGGTCGGAAACGAAACGGTGCAAAGAATCGGCTAGAAACGAAACGAATGCACCCAATTCACTTTTTTGGACCCAATAGTGATGTTTTGGTTCGTTTGGGTCAGTTTCATTACTGCACCGAAAACCATGCCGGGGTTGCTTTTAATGCACCGATTCGGGTCGGAAATGAAACGATGCACGGAATCGTCCAGAAACGAAAGGAACTCACCCTATCCACTTTTTTCGACCCAATAGTGATGTTTTGGTTCGTTTGGGTCAGTTTCATTACTGCACCGAAAACCATGCCGGGGTTGCATTTAATGCACCGATTCGGGTCGGAAACGAAACGGTGCAAAGAATCGGCTAGAAACGAAACGAATGCACCCAATTCACTTTTTTGGACCCAATAGTGATGTTTTGGTTCGTTTGGGTTAGTTTCGTTACTGCACCGAAAACCATGCCGGGGTTGCATTTAATGCACCGATTCGGGTCAGAAATCAAACGATGCACGGAATCGGCTAGAAACGAGATGAACGCACCCAAATCACTTTTTTGGACCCAATAGTGATGTTTTGGTTCGTTTGGGTCAGTTTCGTTACTGCACCGAAAACCATGCCGGGGTTGCATTTAATGCACCGATTCGGGTCGGAAACGAAACGATGCACGGAATCATCCAGAAACGAAAGGAACGCACCCTATCCACTTTTTTCGACCCAATAGTGATGTTTTGGTTCGTTTGGGTCAGTTTCGTTACTGCACCGAAAACCATGCCGGGGTTGCTTTTAATGCACCGATTCGGGTCGGAAACGAAATGATGCACGGGATCGGCTACAAACAAAACGAACGCACCCAATTCACTTTTTTGGACCCAATAGTGATGTTTTGGTTCGTTTGGGTCAGTTTCTTACTACACCGAAAACCATACCTGGGTTGCATTTAATGCACCGATTCGGGTTAGAAATGAAACGATGCACGGAATCGGCTACAAACAAAACGAACGCACATAATTCAATTTTTTGGACCCAATAGTGATGTTTTGGTTCGTTTGGGTCAGTTTCGTTACTGCACCGAAAACCATGCCGGGGTTGCTTTTAATGCACCGATTCGGGTCGGAAACGAAACGATGCACGGGATCGGCTACAAACAAAACGAACGCACCCAATTCACTTTTTTGGACCCAATAGTGATGTTTTGGTTCGTTTGGGTCAGTTTCTTACTACACCGAAAACCATGCCGGGGTTCCATTTAATGCACCGATTCGGGTTCGAAATGAAACGATGCACGGAATCGGCTACAAACAAAACGAACGCACATAATTCAATTTTTTGGACCCAATAGTGATGTTTTGGTTCGTTTGGGTCAGTATCGTTACTGCACCGAAAACCATGCCGGGGTTGCATTTAATGCACCGATTCGGGTCGGAACCGAAACGGTGCACGGGATCGGCTAGAAACGAAACGAACGCACCCAATTCACTTTTTTGGACCCAATAGTGATGTTTTGGTTCGTTTGGGTCAGTTTCGTTACTACACCGAAAACCATGCCGGGGTTCCATTTAATGCACCGATTCGGGTCAGAAATGAAACGATCCACGGAATCGGCTACAAACAAAACGAATGCACAGAATTCAATTTTTTGGACCCAATAGTGATGTTTTGGTTCGTTTGGGTCAGTTTCGTTACTACACCGAAAACCATGCCGGGGTTCCATTTAATGCACCAATTCGGGTCAGAAATGAAACGATCCACGGAATCGGCTACAAACAAAACGAACGCACATAATTCAATTTTTTGGACCCAATAGTGATGTTTTGTTTCGTTTGGGTCAGTTTCGTTACTGCACCGAAAACCATGCCGGGGTTGCATTTAATGCACCGATTCGGGTCGGAAACGAAACGGTGCAAAGAATCGGCTAGAAACGAAACGAATGCACCCAATTCACTTTTTTGGACCCAATAGTGATGTTTTGGTTCGTTTCGGTCAGTTTCATTACTGCACCGAAAACCATGCCGGGGTTGCTTTTAATGCACCGATTCGGGTCGGAAATGAAACGATGCACGGAATCGTCCAGAAACGAAAGGAACTCACCCTATCCACTTTTTTCGACCCAATAGTGATGTTTTGGTTCGTTTGGGTCAGTTTCATTACTGCACCGAAAACCATGCCGGGGTTGCTTTTAATGCACCGATTCGGGTCGGAAACGAATCGATGCACGGGATCGGCTACAAACAAAACGAACGCACCCAATTCACTTTTTTGGACCCAATAGTGATGTTTTGGTTCGTTTGGGTCAGTTTCTTACTACACCGAAAACCATACCGGGGTTGCATTTAATGCACCGATTCGGGTTAGAAATGAAACGATGCACGGAATCGGCTACAAACAAAACGAACGCACATAATTCAATTTTTTGGACCCAATAGTGTTGTTTTGGTTCGTTTGGGTCAGTTTCGTTACTGCACCGAAAACCATGCCTGGGTTGCATTTAATGCACCGATTCGGGTCGGAAACGAAACGATGCACGGAATCATCCAGAAACGAAACGAACGCACCCTATCCACTTTTTTGGACCGAATAGTGATGTTTTGGTTCGTTTGGGTCAGTTTGGTTACTGCACCGAAAACCATGCCGGGGTTGCATTTAATGCACCGATTCGGGTCGGAAATGAAACGATGCACGGAATCATCCAGAAACGAAAGGAACGCACCCTATCCACTTTTTTCGACCCAATAGTGATGTTTTGGTTCGTTTGGGTCAGTTTCGTTACTGCACCGAAAACCATGCCGGGGTTGCTTTTAATGCACCGATTCGGGTCGGAAATGAAACGATGCACGGAATCGTCCAGAAACGAAAGGAACGCACCCTATCCACTTTTTTCGACCCAATAGTGATGTTTTGGTTCGTTTGGGTCAGTTTCATTACTGCACCGAAAACCATGCCGGGGTTGCTTTTAATGCACCGATTCGGGTCGGAAATGAAACGATGCACGGAATCGTCCAGAAACGAAAGGAACGCACCCTATCCACTTTTTTCGACCCAATAGTGATGTTTTGGTTCGTTTGGGTCAGTTTCATTACTGCACCGAAAACCATGCCGGGGTTGCTTTTAATGCACCGATTCGGGTCGGAAACGAAACGATGCACGGGATCGGCTACAAACAAAACGAACGCACCCAATTCACTTTTTTGGACCCAATAGTGATGTTTTGGTTCGTTTGGGTCAGTTTCTTACTACACCGAAAACCATACCGGGGTTGCATTTAATGCACCGATTCGGGTTAGAAATGAAACGATGCACGGAATCGGCTACAAACAAAACGAACGCACATAATTCAATTTTTTGGACCCAATAGTGATGTTTTGGTTCGTTTGGGTCAGTTTCGTTACTGCACCGAAAACCATGCCGGGGTTGCATTTAATGCACCGATTCGGGTCGGAAACGAAACGATGCACGGAATCATCCAGAAACGAAACGAACGCACCCTATCCACTTTTTTGGACCCAATAGTGATGTTTTGGTTCGTTTGGGTCAGTTTCGTTACTGCACCGAAAACCATGCCGGGGTTGCATATAACGCACCGATTCGGGTCGGAACCGAAACGGTGCACGGGATCAGCTAGAAACGAAACGAACGCACCCAATTCACTTTTTTGGACCCAATAGTGATGTTTTGGTTCGTTTGGGTCAGTTTCGTTACTACACCGAAAACCATGCCGGGGTTCCATTTAATGCACCGATTCGCGTCAGAAATGAAACGATCCACGGAATCGGCTACAAACAAAACGAACGCACATAATTCAATTTTTTGGACCCAATAGTGATGTTTTGGTTCGTTTGGGTCAGTTTCGTTACTACACCGAAAACCATGCCGGGGTTCCATTTAATGTACCAATTCGGGTCAGAAATGAAACGATCCACGGAATCGGCTACAAACAAAACGAACGCACATAATTCAATTTTTTGGACCCAATAGTGATGTTTTGGTTCGTTTGGGTCAGTTTCGTTACTGCACCGAAAACCAAGCCAGGGTTGCATTTAATGCACCGATTCGGGTCGGAAACGAAACGGTGCAAAGAATCAGCTAGAAATGAAACGAATGCACCCAATTCACTTTTTTGGACCCAATGGTGATGTTTTGGTTCGTTTGGGTCAGTTTCATTACTGCACCGAAAACCATGCCGGGGTTGCTTTTAATGCACCGATTCGGGTCGGAAATGAAACGATGCACGGAATCGTCCAGAAACGAAAGGAACGCACCCTATCCACTTTTTTCGACCCAATAGTGATGTTTTGGTTCGTTTGGGTCAGTTTCATTACTGCACCGAAAACCATGCCGGGGTTCCATTTAATGCACCGATTCGCGTCAGAAATGAAACGATCCCCGGAATTGGCTACAAACAAAACGAACGCACATAATTCAATTTTTTGGACCCAATAGTGATGTTTTGGTTCGTTTGGGTTAGTTTCGTTACTGCACCGAAAACCATGCCGGGGTTGCATTTAATGCACCGATTCGGGTCGGAAATGAAACGATGCACGGAATCATCCAGAAACGAAAGGAACGCACCCTATCCACTTTTTTCGACCCAATAGTGATGTTTTGGTTCGTTTGGGTCAGTTTCGTTACTGCACCGAAAACCATGCCGGGCTTGCTTTTAATGCACCGATTCAGGTCGGAAACGAAACGATGCACGGGATCGGCTACAAACAAAACGAACGCACCCAATTCACTTTTTTGGACCCAATAGTGATGTTTTGGTTCGTTTGGGTCAGTTTCTTACTACAACGAAAACCATACCGGGGTTGCATTTAATGCACCGATTCGGGTTCGAAATGAAACGATGCACGGAATCGGCTACAAACAAAACGAACGCACATAATTCAATTTTTTGGACCCAATAGTGATGTTTTGGTTCGTTTGGGTCAGTATCGTTACTGCACCGAAAACCATGCCGGGGTTGCATTTAATGCACCGATTCGGGTCGGAAACGAAACGATGCGCGGAATCATCCAGAAACGAAACGAACGCACCCTATCCACTTTTTTGGACCCAATAGTGATGTTTTGGTTCGTTTGGTTCAGTTTGGTTACTGCACCGAAAACCATGCCGGGGTTGCATATAACGCACCGATTCGGGTCGGAACCGAAACGGTGCACGGGATCGGCTAGAAACGAAACGAACACACCCAATTCACTTTTTTGGACCCAATAGTGATGTTTTGGTTCGTTTGGGTCAGTTTCGTTACTACACCGAAAACCATGCCGGGGTTCCATTTAATGCACCGATTCGGGTCAGAAATGAAACGATCCACGGAATCGGCTACAAACAAAACGAATGCACAGAATTCAATTTTTTGGACCCAATAGTGATGTTTTGGTTCGTTTGGGTCAGTTTCGTTAGTACACCGAAAACCATGCCGGGGTTCCATTTAATGCACCAATTCGGGTCAGAAATGAAACGATCCACGGAATCGGCTACAAACAAAACGAACGCACATAATTCAATTTTTTGGACCCAATAGTGATGTTTTGGTTTGTTTGGGTCAGTTTCGTTACTGCACCGAAAACCATGCCAGGGTTGCATTTAATGCACCGATTCGGGTCGGAAACGAAACGGTGCAAAGAATCGGCTAGAAACGAAACGAACGCACCCAATTCACTTTTTTGGACCCAATAGTGATGTTTTGGTTCGTTTGGGTCAGTTTCATTACTGCACCGAAAACCATGCCGGGGTTGCTTTTAATGCACCGATTCGGGTCGGAAATGAAACGATGCACGGAATCGTCCAGAAACGAAAGGAACTCACCCTATCCACTTTTTTCGACCCAATAGTGATGTTTTGGTTCGTTTGGGTCAGTTTCATTACTGCACCGAAAACCATGCCGGGGTTGCTTTTAATGCACCGATTCGGGTCGGAAACGAAACGATGCACGGGATCGGCTACAAACAAAACGAACGCACCCAATTCACTTTTTTGGACCCAATAGTGATGTTTTGGTTCGTTTGGGTCAGTTTCTTACTACACCGAAAACCATACCGGGGTTGCATTTAATGCACCGATTCGGGTTAGAAATGAAACGATGCACGGAATCGGCTACAAACAAAACGAACGCACATAATTCAATTTTTTGGACCCAATAGTGATGTTTTGGTTCGTTTGGGTCAGTTTCGTTACTGCACCGAAAACCATGCCGGGGTTGCATTTAATTCACCGATTCGGGTCGGAAACGAAACGATGCACGGAATCATCCAGAAACGAAACGAACGCACCCTATCCACTTTTTTGGACCGAATAGTGATGTTTTGGTTCGTTTGGGTCAGTTTGGTTACTGCACCGAAAACCATGCCGGGGTTGCATTTAATGCACCGATTCGGGTCGGAAATGAAACGATGCACGGAATCATCCAGAAACGAAAGGAACGCACCCTATCCACTTTTTTCGACCCAATAGTGATGTTTTGGTTCGTTTGGGTCAGTTTCGTTACCGCACCGAAAACCATGCCGGGGTTGCTTTTAATGCACCGATTCGGGTCGGAAATGAAACGATGCACGGAATCGTCCAGAAACGAAAGGAACGCACCCTATCCACTTTTTTCGACCCAATAGTGATGTTTTGGTTCGTTTTGGTCAGTTTCATTACTGCACCGAAAACCATGCCGGGGTTGCTTTTAATGCACCGATTCGGGTCGGAAATGAAACGATGCACGGAATCGTCCAGAAACGAAAGGAACGCACCCTATCCACTTTTTTCGACCCAATAGTGATGTTTTGGTTCGTTTGGGTCAGTTTCATTACTGCACCGAAAACCATGCCGGGGTTGCTTTTAATGCACCGATTCGGGTCGGAAACGAAACGATGCACGGGATCGGCTACAAACAAAACGAACGCACCCAATTCACTTTTTTGGACCCAATAGTGATGTTTTGGTTCGTTTGGGTCAAATTCTTACTACACCGAAAACCATACCGGGGTTGCATTTAATGCACCGATTCGGGTTAGAAATGAAACGATGCACGGAATCGGCTACAAACAAAACGAACGCACATAATTCAATTTTTTGGACCCAATAGTGATGTTTTGGTTCGTTTGGGTCAGTTTCGTTACTGCCCCGAAAACCATGCCGGGGTTGCATTTAATGCACCGATTCGGGTCGGAAACGAAACGATGCACGGAATCATCCAGAAACGAAACTAACGCACCCTATCCACTTTTTTGGACCCAATAGTGATGTTTTGGTTCGTTTGGGTCAGTTTGGTTACTGCACCGAAAACCATGCCGGGGTTGCATATAACGCACCGATTCGGGTCGGAACCGAAACGGTGCACGGGATCAGCTAGAAACGGAACGAACGCACCCAATTCACTTTTTTGGACCCAATAGTGATGTTTTGGTTCGTTTGGGTCAGTTTCGTTACTACACCGAAAACCATGCCGGGGTTCCATTTAATGCACCGATTCGCGTCAGAAATGAAACGATCCACGGAATCGGCTACAAACAAAACGAACGCACATAATTCAATTTTTTGGACCCAATAGTGATGTTTTGGTTCGTTTGGGTCAGTTTCGTTACTACACCGAAAACCATGCCGGGGTTCCATTTAATGCACCAATTCGGGTCAGAAATGAAACGATCCACGGAATCGGCTACAAACAAAACGAACGCACATAATTCAATTTTTTGGACCCAATAGTGATGTTTTGGTTCGTTTGGGTCAGTTTCGTTACTGCACCGAAAACCAAGCCAGGGTTGCATTTAATGCACCGATTCGGGTCGGAAACGAAACGGTGCAAAGAATCGGCTAGAAACGAAACGAACGCACCCAATTCACTTTTTTGGACCCAATAGTGATGTTTTGGTTCGTTTGGGTCAGTTTCATTACTGCACCGAAAACCATGCCGGGGTTGCTTTTAATGCACCGATTCGGGTCGGAAATGAAACGATGCACGGAATCGTCCAGAAACGAAAGGAACTCACCCTATCCACTTTTTTCGACCCAATAGTGATGTTTTGGTTCGTTTGGGTCAGTTTCATTACTGCACCGAAAACCATGCCGGGGTTGCTTTTAATGCACCGATTCGGGTCGGAAACGAAACGATGCACGGGATCGGCTACAAACAAAACGAACGCACCCAATTCACTTTTTTGGACCCAATAGTGATGTTTTGGTTCGTTTGGGTCAGTTTCTTACTACACCGAAAACCATACCGGGGTTGCATTTAATGCACCGATTCGGGTTAGAAATGAAACGATGCACGGAATCGGCTACAAACAAAACGAACGCACATAATTCAATTTTTTGGACCCAATAGTGATGTTTTGGTTCGTTTGGGTCAGTTTCGTTACTGCACCGAAAACCATGCCGGGGTTGCATTTAATTCACCGATTCGGGTCGGAAACGAAACGATGCACGGAATCATCCAGAAACGAAACGAACGCACCCTATCCACTTTTTTGGACCGAATAGTGATGTTTTGGTTCGTTTGGGTCAGTTTGGTTACTGCACCGAAAACCATGCCGGGGTTGCATTTAATGCACCGATTCGGGTCGGAAATGAAACGATGCACGGAATCATCCAGAAACGAAAGGAACGCACCCTATCCACTTTTTTCGACCCAATAGTGATGTTTTGGTTCGTTTGGGTCAGTTTCGTTACCGCACCGAAAACCATGCCGGGGTTGCTTTTAATGCACCGATTCGGGTCGGAAATGAAACGATGCACGGAATCGTCCAGAAACGAAAGGAACGCACCCTATCCACTTTTTTCGACCCAATAGTGATGTTTTGGTTCGTTTTGGTCAGTTTCATTACTGCACCGAAAACCATGCCGGGGTTGCTTTTAATGCACCGATTCGGGTCGGAAATGAAACGATGCACGGAATCGTCCAGAAACGAAAGGAACGCACCCTATCCACTTTTTTCGACCCAATAGTGATGTTTTGGTTCGTTTGGGTCAGTTTCATTACTGCACCGAAAACCATGCCGGGGTTGCTTTTAATGCACCGATTCGGGTCGGAAACGAAACGATGCACGGGATCGGCTACAAACAAAACGAACGCACCCAATTCACTTTTTTGGACCCAATAGTGATGTTTTGGTTCGTTTGGGTCAAATTCTTACTACACCGAAAACCATACCGGGGTTGCATTTAATGCACCGATTCGGGTTAGAAATGAAACGATGCACGGAATCGGCTACAAACAAAACGAACGCACATAATTCAATTTTTTGGACCCAATAGTGATGTTTTGGTTCGTTTGGGTCAGTTTCGTTACTGCCCCGAAAACCATGCCGGGGTTGCATTTAATGCACCGATTCGGGTCGGAAACGAAACGATGCACGGAATCATCCAGAAACGAAACGAACGCACCCTATCCACTTTTTTGGACCCAATAGTGATGTTTTGGTTCGTTTGGGTCAGTTTGGTTACTGCACCGAAAACCATGCCGGGGTTGCATATAACGCACCGATTCGGGTCGGAACCGAAACGGTGCACGGGATCAGCTAGAAACGGAACGAACGCACCCAATTCACTTTTTTGGACCCAATAGTGATGTTTTGGTTCGTTTGGGTCAGTTTCGTTACTACACCGAAAACCATGCCGGGGTTCCATTTAATGCACCGATTCGCGTCAGAAATGAAACGATCCACGGAATCGGCTACAAACAAAACGAACGCACATAATTCAATTTTTTGGACCCAATAGTGATGTTTTGGTTCGTTTGGGTCAGTTTCGTTACTACACCGAAAACCATGCCGGGGTTCATTTAATGCACCAATTCGGGTCAGAAATGAAACGATCCACGGAATCGGCTACAAACAAAACGAACGCACATAATTCAATTTTTTGGACCCAATAGTGATGTTTTGGTTCGTTTGGGTCAGTTTCGTTACTGCACCGAAAACCAAGCCAGGGTTGCATTTAATGCACCGATTCGGGTCGGAAACGAAACGGTGCACGGGATCGGCTACAAACAAAACGAACGCACCCAATTCACTTTTTTGGACCCAGTAGTGATGTTTTGGTTCGTTTGGGTCAGTTTCTTACTACACCGAAAACCATACCGGGGTTGCATTTAATGCACCGATTCGGGTTAGAAATGATACGATGCACGGAATCGGCTACAAACAAAACGAACGCACATAATTCAATTTTTTGGACCCAATAGTGATGTTTTGGTTCGTTTGGGTCAGTTTCGTTACTGCACCGAAAACCATGCCGGGGTTGCATTTAATGCACCGATTCGGGTCGGAGACGAAACGATGCACGGAATCATCCAGAAACGAAACGAACGCACCCTATCCACTTTTTTGGACCGAATAGTGATGTTTTGGTTCGTTTGGGTCAGTTTCGTTACTACACCGAAAACCATGCCGGGGTTGCATTTAATGCACCGATTCGGGTCGGAAACGAAACGATGCACGGGATCGGCTAGAAACCAAACGAACGCACCCAATTCACTTTTTGGACCCAATAGTGATGTTTTGGTTCGTTTGGGTCAGTTTCGTTACTGCACCGAAAACCATGCCGGGGTTGCTTTTAATGCACCGATTCTTGTCGGAAATGAAACGATGCACGGAATCGTCCAGAAACGAAAGGAACGCACCCTATCCACTTTTTTCGACCCAATAGTGATGTTTTGGTTCGTTTGGGTCAGTTTCATTACTGCACCGAAAACCATGCCGGGGTTGCTTTTAATGCACCGATTCGGGTCGGAAACGAAACGATGCACGGGATCGGCTACAAACAAAACGAACGCACCCAATTCACTTTTTTGGACCCAGTAGTGATGTTTTGGTTCGTTTGGGTCAGTTTCATTACTGCACCGAAAACCATGCCGGGGTTGCTTTTAATGCACCGATTCGGGTCGGAAATGAAACGATGCACGGAATCGTCCAGAAACGAAAGGAACGCACCGTATCCACTTTTTTCGACCCAATAGTGATGTTTTGGTTCGTTTGGGTCAGTTTCATTACTGCACCGAAAACCATGCCGGGGTTGCTTTTAATGCACCGATTCGGGTCGGAAACGAAACGATGCACGGGATCGGCTACAAACAAAACGAACGCACCCAATTCACTTTTTTGGACCCAATAGTGATGTTTTGGTTCGTTTGGGTCAGTTTCTTACTACACCGAAAACCATACCGGGGTTGCATTTAATGCACCGATTCGGGTTAGAAATGAAACGATGCACGGAATCGGCTACAAACAAAACGAACGCACATAATTCAATTTTTTGGACCCAATAGTGATGTTTTGGTTCGTTTGGGTCAGTTTCGTTACTGCACCGAAAACCATGCCGGGGTTGCATTTAATGCACCGATTCGGGTCGGAAACGAGACGATGCACGGAATCATCCAGAAACGAAACGAACGCACCCTATCCACTTTTTTGGACCCAATAGTGATGTTTTGGTTCGTTTGGGTCAGTTTCGTTACTGCACCGAAAACCATGCCGGGGTTGCATATAACGCACCGATTCGGGTCGGAACCGAAACGGTGCACGGGATCAGCTAGAAACGAAACGAACGCACCCAATTCACTTTTTTGGACCCAATAGTGATGTTTTGGTTCGTTTGGGTCAGTTTCGTTACTACACCGAAAACCATGCCGGGGTTGCATTTAATGCACCGATTCGGGTCGGAAACGAAACGATCCACGGAATCGGCTACAAACAAAACGAACGCACATAATTCAATTTTTTGGACCCAATAGTGATGTTTTGGTTCGTTTGGGTTAGTTTCGTTACTGCACCGAAAACCATGCCGGGGTTGCATTTAATGCACCAATTCTGGTCGGAAATGAAACGATGCACGGAATCGTCCAGAAACGAAAGGAACGCACCCGATCCACTTTTTTCGACCCAATAGTGATGTTTTGGTTCGTTTGGGTCAGTTTCGTTACTGCACCGAAAACCATGCCGGGGTTGCTTTTAATGCACCGATTCGGGTCGGAAATGAAACGATGCACGGGATCGGCTACAAACAAAACGAACGCACCCAATTCACTTTTTTGGACCCAATAGTGATGTTTTGGTTCGTTTGGGTCAGTTTCTTACTACACCGAAAACCATACCGGGGTTGCATTTAATGCACCGATTCGGGTTAGAAATGAAACGATACACGGAATTGGCTACAAACAAAACGAACGCACATAATTCAATTTTTTGGACCCAATAGTGATGTTTTGGTTCGTTTGGGTCAGTATCGTTACTGCACCGAAAACCATGCCGGGGTTGCATTTAATGCACCGATTCGGGTCGGAAACGAAACGATGCACGGAATCATCCAGAAACGAAACGAACGCACCCTATCCACTTTTTTGGACCCAATAGTGATGTTTTGGTTTGTTTGGGTCAGTTTGGTTACTGCACCGAAAACCATGCCGGGGTTGAATATAACGCACCGATTCGGGTCGGAACCGAAACGGTGCACGGGATCGGCTAGAAACGAAACGAACGCACCCAATTCACTTTTTTGGACCCAATAGTGATGTTTTGGTTCGTTTGGGTCAGTTTCGTTACTACACCGAAAACCATGCCGGGGTTGCATTTAATGCACCGATTCGGGTTAGAAATGAAACGATGCACGGAATCGGCTACAAACAAAACGAACGCACATAATTCAATTTTTTGGACCCAATAGTGTTGTTTTGGTTCGTTTGGGTCAGTTTCGTTACTGCACCGAAAACCATGCCGGGGTTGCATTTAATGCACCGATTCGGGTCGGAAATGAAACGATGCACGGAATCATCCAGAAACGAAACGAACGCACCCTATCCACTTTTTTGGACCGAATAGTGATGTTTTGGTTCGTTTGGGTCAGTTTGGTTACTGCACCGAAAACCATGCCGGGGTTGCATTTAATGCACCGATTCGGGTCGGAAATGAAACGATGCACGGAATCATCCAGAAACGAAAGGAACGCACCCTATCCACTTTTTTCGACCCAATAGTGATGTTTTGGTTCGTTTGGGTCAGTTTCGTTACTGCACCGAAAACCATGCCGGGGTTGCTTTTAATGCACCGATTCGGGTCGGAAATGAAACGATGCACGGAATCGTCCAGAAACGAAAGGAACGCACCCTATCCACTTTTTTCGACCCAATAGTGATGTTTTGGTTCGTTTTGGTCAGTTTCATTACTGCACCGAAAACCATGCCGGGGTTGCTTTTAATGCACCGATTCGGGTCGGAAATGAAACGATGCACGGAATCGTCCAGAAACGAAAGGAACGCACCCTATCCACTTTTTTCGACCCAATAGTGATGTTTTGGTTCGTTTGGGTCAGTTTCATTACTGCACCGAAAACCATGCCGGGGTTGCTTTTAATGCACCGATTCGGGTCGGAAACGAAACGATGCACGGGATCGGCTACAAACAAAACGAACGCACCCAATTCACTTTTTTGGACCCAATAGTGATGTTTTGGTTCGTTTGGGTCAAATTCTTACTACACCGAAAACCATACCGGGGTTGCATTTAATGCACCGATTCGGGTTAGAAATGAAACGATGCACGGAATCGGCTACAAACAAAACGAACGCACATAATTCAATTTTTTGGACCCAATAGTGATGTTTTGGTTCGTTTGGGTCAGTTTCGTTACTGCCCCGAAAACCATGCCGGGGTTGCATTTAATGCACCGATTCGGGTCGGAAACGAAACGATGCACGGAATCATCCAGAAACGAAACGAACGCACCCTATCCACTTTTTTGGACCCAATAGTGATGTTTTGGTTCGTTTGGGTCAGTTTGGTTACTGCACCGAAAACCATGCCGGGGTTGCATATAACGCACCGATTCGGGTCGGAACCGAAACGGTGCACGGGATCAGCTAGAAACGGAACGAACGCACCCAATTCACTTTTTTGGACCCAATAGTGATGTTTTGGTTCGTTTGGGTCAGTTTCGTTACTACACCGAAAACCATGCCGGGGTTCCATTTAATGCACCGATTCGCGTCAGAAATGAAACGATCCACGGAATCGGCTACAAACAAAACGAACGCACATAATTCAATTTTTTGGACCCAATAGTGATGTTTTGGTTCGTTTGGGTCAGTTTCGTTACTACACCGAAAACCATGCCGGGGTTCATTTAATGCACCAATTCGGGTCAGAAATGAAACGATCCACGGAATCGGCTACAAACAAAACGAACGCACATAATTCAATTTTTTGGACCCAATAGTGATGTTTTGGTTCGTTTGGGTCAGTTTCGTTACTGCACCGAAAACCAAGCCAGGGTTGCATTTAATGCACCGATTCGGGTCGGAAACGAAACGGTGCACGGGATCGGCTACAAACAAAACGAACGCACCCAATTCACTTTTTTGGACCCAGTAGTGATGTTTTGGTTCGTTTGGGTCAGTTTCTTACTACACCGAAAACCATACCGGGGTTGCATTTAATGCACCGATTCGGGTTAGAAATGATACGATGCACGGAATCGGCTACAAACAAAACGAACGCACATAATTCAATTTTTTGGACCCAATAGTGATGTTTTGGTTCGTTTGGGTCAGTTTCGTTACTGCACCGAAAACCATGCCGGGGTTGCATTTAATGCACCGATTCGGGTCGGAAACGAAACGATGCACGGAATCATCCAGAAACGAAACGAACGCACCCTATCCACTTTTTTGGACCGAATAGTGATGTTTTGGTTCGTTTGGGTCAGTTTCGTTACTACACCGAAAACCATGCCGGGGTTGCATTTAATGCACCGATTCGGGTCGGAAACGAAACGATGCACGGGATCGGCTAGAAACCAAACGAACGCACCCAATTCACTTTTTGGACCCAATAGTGATGTTTTGGTTCGTTTGGGTCAGTTTCGTTACTGCACCGAAAACCATGCCGGGGTTGCTTTTAATGCACCGATTCTTGTCGGAAATGAAACGATGCACGGAATCGTCCAGAAACGAAAGGAACGCACCCTATCCACTTTTTTCGACCCAATAGTGATGTTTTGGTTCGTTTGGGTCAGTTTCATTACTGCACCGAAAACCATGCCGGGGTTGCTTTTAATGCACCGATTCGGGTCGGAAACGAAACGATGCACGGGATCGGCTACAAACAAAACGAACGCACCCAATTCACTTTTTTGGACCCAGTAGTGATGTTTTGGTTCGTTTGGGTCAGTTTCATTACTGCACCGAAAACCATGCCGGGGTTGCTTTTAATGCACCGATTCGGGTCGGAAATGAAACGATGCACGGAATCGTCCAGAAACGAAAGGAACGCACCGTATCCACTTTTTTCGACCCAATAGTGATGTTTTGGTTCGTTTGGGTCAGTTTCATTACTGCACCGAAAACCATGCCGGGGTTGCTTTTAATGCACCGATTCGGGTCGGAAACGAAACGATGCACGGGATCGGCTACAAACAAAATGAACGCACCCAATTCACTTTTTTGGACCCAATAGTGATGTTTTGGTTCGTTTGGGTCAGTTTCTTACTACACCGAAAACCATACCGGGGTTGCATTTAATGCACCGATTCGGGTTAGAAATGAAACGATGCACGGAATCGGCTACAAACAAAACGAACGCACATAATTCAATTTTTTGGACCCAATAGTGATGTTTTGGTTCGTTTGGGTCAGTTTCGTTACTGCACCGAAAACCATGCCGGGGTTGCATTTAATGCACCGATTCGGGTCGGAAACGAGACGATGCACGGAATCATCCAGAAACGAAACGAACGCACCCTATCCACTTTTTTGGACCCAATAGTGATGTTTTGGTTCGTTTGGGTCAGTTTCGTTACTGCACCGAAAACCATGCCGGGGTTGCATATAACGCACCGATTCGGGTCGGAACCGAAACGGTGCACGGGATCAGCTAGAAACGAAACGAACGCACCCAATTCACTTTTTTGGACCCAATAGTGATGTTTTGGTTCGTTTGGGTCAGTTTCGTTACTACACCGAAAACCATGCCGGGGTTGCATTTAATGCACCGATTCGGGTCGGAAACGAAACGATCCACGGAATCGGCTACAAACAAAACGAACGCACATAATTCAATTTTTTGGACCCAATAGTGATGTTTTGGTTCGTTTGGGTTAGTTTCGTTACTGCACCGAAAACCATGCCGGGGTTGCATTTAATGCACCAATTCTGGTCGGAAATGAAACGATGCACGGAATCGTCCAGAAACGAAAGGAACGCACCCGATCCACTTTTTTCGACCCAATAGTGATGTTTTGGTTCGTTTGGGTCAGTTTCGTTACTGCACCGAAAACCATGCCGGGGTTGCTTTTAATGCACCGATTCGGGTCGGAAATGAAACGATGCACGGGATCGGCTACAAACAAAACGAACGCACCCAATTCACTTTTTTGGACCCAATAGTGATGTTTTGGTTCGTTTGGGTCAGTTTCTTACTACACCGAAAACCATACCGGGGTTGAATTTAATGCACCGATTCGGGTTAGAAATGAAACGATACACGGAATTGGCTACAAACAAAACGAACGCACATAATTCAATTTTTTGGACCCAATAGTGATGTTTTGGTTCGTTTGGGTCAGTATCGTTACTGCACCGAAAACCATGCCGGGGTTGCATTTAATGCACCGATTCGGGTCGGAAACGAAACGATGCACGGAATCATCCAGAAACGAAACGAACGCACCCTATCCACTTTTTTGGACCCAATAGTGATGTTTTGGTTTGTTTGGGTCAGTTTGGTTACTGCACCGAAAACCATGCCGGGGTTGAATATAACGCACCGATTCGGGTCGGAACCGAAACGGTGCACGAGATCGGCTAGAAACGAAACGAACGCACCCAATTCACTTTTTTGGACCCAATAGTGATGTTTTGGTTCGTTTGGGTCAGTTTCGTTACTACACCGAAAACCATGCCGGGGTTGCATTTAATGCACCGATTCGGGTTAGAAATGAAACGATGCACGGAATCGGCTACAAACAAAACGAACGCACATAATTCAATTTTTTGGACCCAATAGTGTTGTTTTGGTTCGTTTGGGTCAGTTTCGTTACTGCACCGAAAACCATGCCGGGGTTGCATTTAATGCACCGATTCGGGTCGGAAACGAAACGATGCACGGAATCATCCAGAAACGAAACGAACGCACCCTATCCACTTTTTTGGACCGAATAGTGATGTTTTGGTTCGTTTGGGTCAGTTTGGTTACTGCACCGAAAACCATGCCGGGGTTGCATTTAATGCACCGATTCGGGTCGGAAATGAAACGATGCACGGAATCATCCAGAAACGAAAGGAACGCACCCTATCCACTTTTTTCGACCCAATAGTGATGTTTTGGTTCGTTTGGGTCAGTTTCGTTACTACACCGAAAACCATGCCGGGGTTGCTTTTAATGCACCGATTCGGGTCGGAAATGAAACGATGCACGGAATCGTCCAGAAACGAAAGGAACGCACCCTATCCACTTTTTTCGACCCAATAGTGATGTTTTGGTTCGTTTGGGTCAGTTTCTTACTACACCGAAAACCATACCGGGGTTGCATTTAATGCACCGATTCGGGTTAGAAATGAAACGATACACGGAATTGGCTACAAACAAAACGAACGCACATAATTCAATTTTTTGGACCCAATAGTGATGTTTTGGTTCGTTTGGGTCAGTATCGTTACTGCACCGAAAACCATGCCGGGGTTGCATTTAATGCACCGATTCGGGTCGGAAACGAAACGATGCACGGAATCATCCAGAAACGAAACGAACGCACCCTATCCACTTTTTTGGACCCAATAGTGATGTTTTGGTTTGTTTGGGTCAGTTTGGTTACTGCACCGAAAACCATGCCGGGGTTGAATATAACGCACCGATTCGGGTCGGAACCGAAACGGTGCACGGGATTGGCTAGAAACGAAACGAACGCACCCAATTCACTTTTTTGGACCCAATAGTGATGTTTTGGTTCGTTTGGGTCAGTTTCGTTACTACACCGAAAACCATGCCGGGGTTGCATTTAATGCACCGATTCGGGTTAGAAATGAAACGATGCACGGAATCGGCTACAAACAAAACGAACGCACATAATTCAATTTTTTGGACCCAATAGTGTTGTTTTGGTTCGTTTGGGTCAGTTTCGTTACTGCACCGAAAACCATGCCGGGGTTGCATTTAATGCACCGATTCGGGTCGGAAACGAAACGATGCACGGAATCATCCAGAAACGAAACGAACGCACCCTATCCACTTTTTTGGACCGAATAGTGATGTTTTGGTTCGTTTGGGTCAGTTTGGTTACTGCACCGAAAACCATGCCGGGGTTGCATTTAATGCACCGATTCGGGTCGGAAATGAAACGATGCACGGAATCATCCAGAAACGAAAGGAACGCACCCTATCCACTTTTTTCGACCCAATAGTGATGTTTTGGTTCGTTTGGGTCAGTTTCGTTACTGCACCGAAAACCATGCCGGGGTTGCTTTTAATGCACCGATTCGGGTCGGAAATGAAACGATGCACGGAATCGTCCAGAAACGAAAGGAACGCACCCTATCCACTTTTTTCGACCCAATAGTGATGTTTTGGTTCGTTTGGGTCAGTTTCATTACTGCACCGAAAACCATGCCGGGGTTGCTTTTAATGCACCGATTCGGGTCGGAAATGAAACGATGCACGGAATCGTCCAGAAACGAAAGGAACGCACCCTATCCACTTTTTTCGACCCAATAGTGATGTTTTGGTTCGTTTGGGTCAGTTTCATTACTGCACCGAAAACCATGCCGGGGTTGCTTTTAGTGCACCGATTCGGGTCGGAAACGAAACGATGCACGGGATCGGCTACAAACAAAACGAACGCACCCAATTCACTTTTTTGGACCCAATAGTGATGTTTTGGTTCGTTTGGGTCAGTTTCTTACTACACCGAAAACCATACCGGGGTTGCATTTAATGCACCGATTCGGGTTAGAAATGAAACGATGCACGGAATCGGCTACAAACAAAACGAACGCACATAATTCAATTTTTTGGACCCAATAGTGATGTTTTGGTTCGTTTGGGTCAGTTTCGTTACTGCACCGAAAACCATGCCGGGGTTGCATTTAATGCACCGATTCGGGTCGGAAACGAAACGATGCACGGAATCATCCAGAAACGAAACGAACGCACCCTATCCACTTTTTTGGACCCAATAGTGATGTTTTGGTTCGTTTGGGTCAGTTTGGTTACTGCACCGAAAACCATGCCGGGGTTGCATATAACGCACCGATTCGGGTCGGAACCGAAACGGTGCACGGGATCAGCTAGAAACGAAACGAACGCACCCAATTCACTTTTTTGGACCCAATAGTGATGTTTTGGTTTGTTTGGGTCAGTTTCGTTACTACACCGAAAACCATGCCGGGGTTCCATTTAATGCACCGATTCGCGTCAGAAATGAAACGATCCACGGAATCGGCTACAAACAAAAACGAACGCACATAATTCAATTTTTTGGACCCAATAGTGATGTTTTGGTTCGTTTGGGTCAGTTTCGTTACTACACCGAAAACCATGCCGGGGTTCCATTTAATGCACCAATTCGGATCAGAAATGAAACGATCCACGGAATCGGCTACAAACAAAACGAACGCACATAATTCAATTTTTTGGACCCAATAGTGATGTTTTGGTTCGTTTGGGTCAGTTTCGTTACTGCACCGAAAACCAAGCCAGGGTTGCATTTAATGCACCGATTCGGGTCGGAAACGAAACGGTGCAAAGAATCAGCTAGAAATGAAACGAATGCACCCAATTCACTTTTTTGGACCCAATGGTGATGTTTTGGTTCGTTTGGGTCAGTTTCATTACTGCACCGAAAACCATGCCGGGGTTGCTTTTAATGCACCGATTCGGGTCAGAAATGAAACGATGCACGGAATCGTCCAGAAACGAAAGGAACGCACCCTATCCACTTTTTTCGACCCAATAGTGATGTTTTGGTTCGTTTGGGTCAGTTTCATTACTGCACCGAAAACCATGCCGGGGTTCCATTTAATGCACCGATTCGCGTCAGAAATGAAACGATCCCCGGAATTGGCTACAAACAAAACGAACGCACATAATTCAATTTTTTGGACCCAATAGTGATGTTTTGGTTCGTTTGGGTTAGTTTCGTTACTGCACCGAAAACCATGCCGGGGTTGCATTTAATGCACCGATTCGGGTCGGAAATGAAACGATGCACGGAATCATCCAGAAACGAAAGGAACGCACCCTATCCACTTTTTTCGACCCAATAGTGATGTTTTGGTTCGTTTGGGTCAGTTTTGTTACTGCACCGAAAACCATGCCGGGCTTGCTTTTAATGCACCGATTCGGGTCGGAAACGAAACGATGCACGGGATCGGCTACAAACAAAACGAACGCACCCAATTCACTTTTTTGGACCCAATAGTGATGTTTTGGTTCGTTTGGGTCAGTTTCTTACTACAACGAAAACCATACCGGGGTTGCATTTAATGCACCGATTCGGGTTAGAAATGAAACGATGCACGGAATCGGCTACAAACAAAACGAACGCACATAATTCAATTTTTTGGACCCAATAGTGATGTTTTGGTTCGTTTGGGTCAGTATCGTTACTGCACCGAAAACCATGCCGGGGTTGCATTTAATGCACCGATTCGGGTCGGAAACGAAACGATGCGCGGAATCATCCAGAAACGAAACGAACGCACCCTATCCACTTTTTTCGACCCAATAGTGATGTTTTGGTTCGTTTGGGTCAGTTTGGTTACTGCACCGAAAACCATGCCGGGGTTGCATATAACGCACCGATTCGGGTCGGAACCGAAACGGTGCACGGGATCGGCTAGAAACGAAACGAACGCACCCAATTCACTTTTTTGGACCCAATAGTGATGTTTTGGTTCGTTTGGGTCAGTTTCGTTACTACACCGAAAACCATGCCGGGGTTCCATTTAATGCACCGATTCGGGTCAGAAATGAAACGATCCACGGAATCGGCTACAAACAAAACGAATGCACAGAATTCAATTTTTTGGACCCAATAGTGATGTTTTGGTTCGTTTGGGTCAGTTTCGTTACTACACCGAAAACCATGCCGGGGTTCCATTTAATGCACCAATTCGGGTCAGAAATGAAACGATCCACGGAATCGGCTACAAACAAAACGAACGCACATAATTCAATTTTTTGGACCCAATAGTGATGTTTTGGTTCGTTTGGGTCAGTTTCGTTACTGCACCGAAACCATGCCAGGGTTGCATTTAATGCACCGATTCGGGTCGGAAACGAAACGGTGCAAAGAATCGGCTAGAAACGAAACGAACGCACCCAATTCACTTTTTTGGACCCAATAGTGATGTTTTGGTTCGTTTGGGTCAGTTTCATTACTGCACCGAAAACCATGCCGGGGTTGCTTTTAATGCACCGATTCGGGTCGGAAATGAAACGATGCACGGAATCGTCCAGAAACGAAAGGAACTCACCCTATCCACTTTTTTCGACCCAATAGTGATGTTATGGTTCGTTTGGGTCAGTTTCATTACTGCACCGAAAACCATGCCGGGGTTGCTTTTAATGCACCGATTCGGGTCGGAAACGAAACGATGCACGGGATCGGCTACAAACAAAACGAACGCACCCAATTCACTTTTTTGGACCCAATAGTGATGTTTTGGTTCGTTTGGGTCAGTTTCTTACTACACCGAAAACCATACCGGGGTTGCATTTAATGCACCGATTCGGGTTAGAAATGAAACGATGCACGGAATCGGCTACAAACAAAACGAACGCACATAATTCAATTTTTTGGACCCAATAGTGATGTTTTGGTTCGTTTGGGTCAGTTTCGTTACTGCACCGAAAACCATGCCGGGGTTGCATTTAATTCACCGATTCGGGTCGGAAACGAAACGATGCACGGAATCATCCAGAAACGAAACGAACGCACCCTATCCACTTTTTTGGACCGAATAGTGATGTTTTGGTTCGTTTGGGTCAGTTTGGTTACTGCACCGAAAACCATGCCGGGGTTGCATTTAATGCACCGATTCGGGTCGGAAATGAAACGATGCACGGAATCATCCAGAAACGAAAGGAACGCACCCTATCCACTTTTTTCGACCCAATAGTGATGTTTTGGTTCGTTTGGGTCAGTTTCGTTACTGCACCGAAAACCATGCCGGGGTTGCTTTTAATGCACCGATTCGGGTCGGAAATGAAACGATGCACGGAATCGTCCAGAAACGAAAGGAACGCACCCTATCCACTTTTTTCGACCCAATAGTGATGTTTTGGTTCGTTTTGGTCAGTTTCATTACTGCACCGAAAACCATGCCGGGGTTGCTTTTAATGCACCGATTCGGGTCGGAAATGAAACGATGCACGGAATCGTCCAGAAACGAAAGGAACGCACCCTATCCACTTTTTTCGACCCAATAGTGATGTTTTGGTTCGTTTGGGTCAGTTTCATTACTGCACCGAAAACCATGCCGGGGTTGCTTTTAGTGCACCGATTCGGGTCGGAAACGAAACGATGCACGGGATCGGCTACAAACAAAACGAACGCACCCAATTCACTTTTTTGGACCCAATAGTGATGTTTTGGTTCGTTTGGGTCAGTTTCTTACTACACCGAAAACCATACCGGGGTTGCATTTAATGCACCGATTCGGGTTAGAAATGAAACGATGCACGGAATCGGCTACAAACAAAACGAACGCACATAATTCAATTTTTTGGACCCAATAGTGATGTTTTGGTTCGTTTGGGTCAGTTTCGTTACTGCACCGAAAACCATGCCGGGGTTGCATTTAATGCACCGATTCGGGTCGGAAACGAAACGATGCACGGAATCATCCAGAAACGAAACGAACGCACCCTATCCACTTTTTTGGACCCAATAGTGATGTTTTGGTTCGTTTGGGTCAGTTTGGTTACTGCACCGAAAACCATGCCGGGGTTGCATATAACGCACCGATTCGGGTCGGAACCGAAACGGTGCACGGGATCAGCTAGAAACGAAACGAACGCACCCAATTCACTTTTTTGGACCCAATAGTGATGTTTTGGTTTGTTTGGGTCAGTTTCGTTACTACACCGAAAACCATGCCGGGGTTCCATTTAATGCACCGATTCGCGTCAGAAATGAAACGATCCACGGAATCGGCTACAAACAAAAACGAACGCACATAATTCAATTTTTTGGACCCAATAGTGATGTTTTGGTTCGTTTGGGTCAGTTTCGTTACTACACCGAAAACCATGCCGGGGTTCCATTTAATGCACCAATTCGGGTCAGAAATGAAACGATCCACGGAATCGGCTACAAACAAAACGAACGCACATAATTCAATTTTTTGGACCCAATAGTGATGTTTTGGTTCGTTTGGGTCAGTTTCGTTACTGCACCGAAAACCAAGCCAGGGTTGCATTTAATGCACCGATTCGGGTCGGAAACGAAACGGTGCAAAGAATCAGCTAGAAATGAAACGAATGCACCCAATTCACTTTTTTGGACCCAATGGTGATGTTTTGGTTCGTTTGGGTCAGTTTCATTACTGCACCGAAAACCATGCCGGGGTTGCTTTTAATGCACCGATTCGGGTCAGAAATGAAACGATGCACGGAATCGTCCAGAAACGAAAGGAACGCACCCTATCCACTTTTTTCGACCCAATAGTGATGTTTTGGTTCGTTTGGGTCAGTTTCATTACTGCACCGAAAACCATGCCGGGGTTCCATTTAATGCACCGATTCGCGTCAGAAATGAAACGATCCCCGGAATTGGCTACAAACAAAACGAACGCACATAATTCAATTTTTTGGACCCAATAGTGATGTTTTGGTTCGTTTGGGTCAGTATCGTTACTGCACCGAAAACCATGCCGGGGTTGCATTTAATGCACCGATTCGGGTCGGAAACGAAACGATGCGCGGAATCATCCAGAAACGAAACGAACGCACCCTATCCACTTTTTTCGACCCAATAGTGATGTTTTGGTTCGTTTGGGTCAGTTTGGTTACTGCACCGAAAACCATGCCGGGGTTGCATATAACGCACCGATTCGGGTCGGAACCGAAACGGTGCACGGGATCGGCTAGAAACGAAACGAACGCACCCAATTCACTTTTTTGGACCCAATAGTGATGTTTTGGTTCGTTTGGGTCAGTTTCGTTACTACACCGAAAACCATGCCGGGGTTCCATTTAATGCACCGATTCGGGTCAGAAATGAAACGATCCACGGAATCGGCTACAAACAAAACGAATGCACAGAATTCAATTTTTTGGACCCAATAGTGATGTTTTGGTTCGTTTGGGTCAGTTTCGTTACTACACCGAAAACCATGCCGGGGTTCCATTTAATGCACCAATTCGGGTCAGAAATGAAACGATCCACGGAATCGGCTACAAACAAAACGAACGCACATAATTCAATTTTTTGGACCCAATAGTGATGTTTTGGTTCGTTTGGGTCAGTTTCGTTACTGCACCGAAACCATGCCAGGGTTGCATTTAATGCACCGATTCGGGTCGGAAACGAAACGGTGCAAAGAATCGGCTAGAAACGAAACGAACGCACCCAATTCACTTTTTTGGACCCAATAGTGATGTTTTGGTTCGTTTGGGTCAGTTTCATTACTGCACCGAAAACCATGCCGGGGTTGCTTTTAATGCACCGATTCGGGTCGGAAATGAAACGATGCACGGAATCGTCCAGAAACGAAAGGAACTCACCCTATCCACTTTTTTCGACCCAATAGTGATGTTATGGTTCGTTTGGGTCAGTTTCATTACTGCACCGAAAACCATGCCGGGGTTGCTTTTAATGCACCGATTCGGGTCGGAAACGAAACGATGCACGGGATCGGCTACAAACAAAACGAACGCACCCAATTCACTTTTTTGGACCCAATAGTGATGTTTTGGTTCGTTTGGGTCAGTTTCTTACTACACCGAAAACCATACCGGGGTTGCATTTAATGCACCGATTCGGGTTAGAAATGAAACGATGCACGGAATCGGCTACAAACAAAACGAACGCACATAATTCAATTTTTTGGACCCAATAGTGATGTTTTGGTTCGTTTGGGTCAGTTTCGTTACTGCACCGAAAACCATGCCGGGGTTGCATTTAATTCACCGATTCGGGTCGGAAACGAAACGATGCACGGAATCATCCAGAAACGAAACGAACGCACCCTATCCACTTTTTTGGACCGAATAGTGATGTTTTGGTTCGTTTGGGTCAGTTTGGTTACTGCACCGAAAACCATGCCGGGGTTGCATTTAATGCACCGATTCGGGTCGGAAATGAAACGATGCACGGAATCATCCAGAAACGAAAGGAACGCACCCTATCCACTTTTTTCGACCCAATAGTGATGTTTTGGTTCGTTTGGGTCAGTTTCGTTACTGCACCGAAAACCATGCCGGGGTTGCTTTTAATGCACCGATTCGGGTCGGAAATGAAACGATGCACGGAATCGTCCAGAAACGAAAGGAACGCACCCTATCCACTTTTTTCGACCCAATAGTGATGTTTTGGTTCGTTTTGGTCAGTTTCATTACTGCACCGAAAACCATGCCGGGGTTGCTTTTAATGCACCGATTCGGGTCGGAAATGAAACGATGCACGGAATCGTCCAGAAACGAAAGGAACGCACCCTATCCACTTTTTTCGACCCAATAGTGATGTTTTGGTTCGTTTGGGTCAGTTTCATTACTGCACCGAAAACCATGCCGGGGTTGCTTTTAGTGCACCGATTCGGGTCGGAAACGAAACGATGCACGGGATCGGCTACAAACAAAACGAACGCACCCAATTCACTTTTTTGGACCCAATAGTGATGTTTTGGTTCGTTTGGGTCAGTTTCTTACTACACCGAAAACCATACCGGGGTTGCATTTAATGCACCGATTCGGGTTAGAAATGAAACGATGCACGGAATCGGCTACAAACAAAACGAACGCACATAATTCAATTTTTTGGACCCAATAGTGATGTTTTGGTTCGTTTGGGTCAGTTTCGTTACTGCACCGAAAACCATGCCGGGGTTGCATTTAATGCACCGATTCGGGTCGGAAACGAAACGATGCACGGAATCATCCAGAAACGAAACGAACGCACCCTATCCACTTTTTTGGACCCAATAGTGATGTTTTGGTTCGTTTGGGTCAGTTTGGTTACTGCACCGAAAACCATGCCGGGGTTGCATATAACGCACCGATTCGGGTCGGAACCGAAACGGTGCACGGGATCAGCTAGAAACGAAACGAACGCACCCAATTCACTTTTTTGGACCCAATAGTGATGTTTTGGTTTGTTTGGGTCAGTTTCGTTACTACACCGAAAACCATGCCGGGGTTCCATTTAATGCACCGATTCGCGTCAGAAATGAAACGATCCACGGAATCGGCTACAAACAAAACGAACGCACATAATTCAATTTTTTGGACCCAATAGTGATGTTTTGGTTCGTTTGGGTCAGTTTCGTTACTACACCGAAAACCATGCCGGGGTTCCATTTAATGCACCAATTCGGGTCAGAAATGAAACGATCCACGGAATCGGCTACAAACAAAACGAACGCACATAATTCAATTTTTTGGACCCAATAGTGATGTTTTGGTTCGTTTGGGTCAGTTTCGTTACTGCACCGAAAACCAAGCCAGGGTTGCATTTAATGCACCGATTCGGGTCGGAAACGAAACGGTGCAAAGAATCAGCTAGAAATGAAACGAATGCACCCAATTCACTTTTTTGGACCCAATGGTGATGTTTTGGTTCGTTTGGGTCAGTTTCATTACTGCACCGAAAACCATGCCGGGGTTGCTTTTAATGCACCGATTCGGGTCAGAAATGAAACGATGCACGGAATCGTCCAGAAACGAAAGGAACGCACCCTATCCACTTTTTTCGACCCAATAGTGATGTTTTGGTTCGTTTGGGTCAGTTTCATTACTGCACCGAAAACCATGCCGGGGTTCCATTTAATGCACCGATTCGCGTCAGAAATGAAACGATCCCCGGAATTGGCTACAAACAAAACGAACGCACATAATTCAATTTTTTGGACCCAATAGTGATGTTTTGGTTCGTTTGGGTTAGTTTCGTTACTGCACCGAAAACCATGCCGGGGTTGCATTTAATGCACCGATTCGGGTCGGAAATGAAACGATGCACGGAATCATCCAGAAACGAAAGGAACGCACCCTATCCACTTTTTTCGACCCAATAGTGATGTTTTGGTTCGTTTGGGTCAGTTTTGTTACTGCACCGAAAACCATGCCGGGCTTGCTTTTAATGCACCGATTCGGGTCGGAAACGAAACGATGCACGGGATCGGCTACAAACAAAACGAACGCACCCAATTCACTTTTTTGGACCCAATAGTGATGTTTTGGTTCGTTTGGGTCAGTTTCTTACTACAACGAAAACCATACCGGGGTTGCATTTAATGCACCGATTCGGGTTAGAAATGAAACGATGCACGGAATCGGCTACAAACAAAACGAACGCACATAATTCAATTTTTTGGACCCAATAGTGATGTTTTGGTTCGTTTGGGTCAGTATCGTTACTGCACCGAAAACCATGCCGGGGTTGCATTTAATGCACCGATTCGGGTCGGAAACGAAACGATGCGCGGAATCATCCAGAAACGAAACGAACGCACCCTATCCACTTTTTTCGACCCAATAGTGATGTTTTGGTTCGTTTGGGTCAGTTTGGTTACTGCACCGAAAACCATGCCGGGGTTGCATATAACGCACCGATTCGGGTCGGAACCGAAACGGTGCACGGGATCGGCTAGAAACGAAACGAACGCACCCAATTCACTTTTTTGGACCCAATAGTGATGTTTTGGTTCGTTTGGGTCAGTTTCGTTACTACACCGAAAACCATGCCGGGGTTCCATTTAATGCACCGATTCGGGTCAGAAATGAAACGATCCACGGAATCGGCTACAAACAAAACGAATGCACAGAATTCAATTTTTTGGACCCAATAGTGATGTTTTGGTTCGTTTGGGTCAGTTTCGTTACTACACCGAAAACCATGCCGGGGTTCCATTTAATGCACCAATTCGGGTCAGAAATGAAACGATCCACGGAATCGGCTACAAACAAAACGAACGCACATAATTCAATTTTTTGGACCCAATAGTGATGTTTTGGTTCGTTTGGGTCAGTTTCGTTACTGCACCGAAACCATGCCAGGGTTGCATTTAATGCACCGATTCGGGTCGGAAACGAAACGGTGCAAAGAATCGGCTAGAAACGAAACGAACGCACCCAATTCACTTTTTTGGACCCAATAGTGATGTTTTGGTTCGTTTGGGTCAGTTTCATTACTGCACCGAAAACCATGCCGGGGTTGCTTTTAATGCACCGATTCGGGTCGGAAATGAAACGATGCACGGAATCGTCCAGAAACGAAAGGAACTCACCCTATCCACTTTTTTCGACCCAATAGTGATGTTATGGTTCGTTTGGGTCAGTTTCATTACTGCACCGAAAACCATGCCGGGGTTGCTTTTAATGCACCGATTCGGGTCGGAAACGAAACGATGCACGGGATCGGCTACAAACAAAACGAACGCACCCAATTCACTTTTTTGGACCCAATAGTGATGTTTTGGTTCGTTTGGGTCAGTTTCTTACTACACCGAAAACCATACCGGGGTTGCATTTAATGCACCGATTCGGGTTAGAAATGAAACGATGCACGGAATCGGCTACAAACAAAACGAACGCACATAATTCAATTTTTTGGACCCAATAGTGATGTTTTGGTTCGTTTGGGTCAGTTTCGTTACTGCACCGAAAACCATGCCGGGGTTGCATTTAATTCACCGATTCGGGTCGGAAACGAAACGATGCACGGAATCATCCAGAAACGAAACGAACGCACCCTATCCACTTTTTTGGACCGAATAGTGATGTTTTGGTTCGTTTGGGTCAGTTTGGTTACTGCACCGAAAACCATGCCGGGGTTGCATTTAATGCACCGATTCGGGTCGGAAATGAAACGATGCACGGAATCATCCAGAAACGAAAGGAACGCACCCTATCCACTTTTTTCGACCCAATAGTGATGTTTTGGTTCGTTTGGGTCAGTTTCGTTACTGCACCGAAAACCATGCCGGGGTTGCTTTTAATGCACCGATTCGGGTCGGAAATGAAACGATGCACGGAATCGTCCAGAAACGAAAGGAACGCACCCTATCCACTTTTTTCGACCCAATAGTGATGTTTTGGTTCGTTTTGGTCAGTTTCATTACTGCACCGAAAACCATGCCGGGGTTGCTTTTAATGCACCGATTCGGGTCGGAAATGAAACGATGCACGGAATCATCCAGAAACGAAAGGAACGCACCCTATCCACTTTTTTCGACCCAATAGTGATGTTTTGGTTCGTTTGGGTCAGTTTCATTACTGCACCGAAAACCATGCCGGGGTTGCTTTTAATGCACCGATTCGGGTCGGAAACGAAACGATGCACGGGATCGGCTACAAACAAAACGAACGCACCCAATTCACTTTTTTGGACCCAATAGTGATGTTTTGGTTCGTTTGGGTCAAATTCTTACTACACCGAAAACCATACCGGGGTTGCATTTAATGCACCGATTCGGGTTAGAAATGAAACGATGCACGGAATCGGCTACAAACAAAACGAACGCACATAATTCAATTTTTTGGACCCAATAGTCATGTTTTGGTTCGTTTGGGTCAGTTTCGTTACTGCACCGAAAACCATGCCGGGGTTGCATTTAATGCACCGATTCGGGTCGGAAACGAAACGATGCACGGAATCATCCAGAAACGAAACGAACGCACCCTATCCACTTTTTTGGACCCAATAGTGATGTTTTGGTTCGTTTGGGTCAGTTTGGTTACTGCACCGAAAACCATGCCGGGGTTGCATATAACGCACCGATTCGGGTCGGAACCGAAACGGTGCACGGGATCAGCTAGAAACGAAACGAACGCACCCAATTCACTTTTTTGGACCCAATAGTGATGTTTTGGTTCGTTTGGGTCAGTTTCGTTACTACACCGAAAACCATGCCGGGGTTCCATTTAATGCACCGATTCGCGTCAGAAATGAAACGATCCACGGAATCGGCTACAAACAAAACGAACGCACATAATTCAATTTTTTGGACCCAATAGTGATGTTTTGGTTCGTTTGGGTCAGTTTCGTTACTACACCGAAAACCATGCCGGGGTTCATTTAATGCACCAATTCGGGTCAGAAATGAAACGATCCACGGAATCGGCTACAAACAAAACGAACGCACATAATTCAATTTTTTGGACCCAATAGTGATGTTTTGGTTCGTTTGGGTCAGTTTCGTTACTGCACAGAAAACCAAGCCAGGGTTGCATTTAATGCACCGATTCGGGTCGGAAACGAAACGGTGCACGGGATCGGCTACAAACAAAACGAACGCACCCAATTCACTTTTTTGGACCCAGTAGTGATGTTTTGGTTCGTTTGGGTCAGTTTCTTACTACACCGAAAACCATACCGGGGTTGCATTTAATGCACCGATTCGGGTTAGAAATGAAACGATGCACGGAATCGGCTACAAACAAAACGAACGCACATAATTCAATTTTTTGGACCCAATAGTGATGTTTTGGTTCGTTTGGGTCAGTTTCGTTACTGCACCGAAAACCATGCCGGGGTTGCATTTAATGCACCGATTCGGGTCGGAAACGAAACGATGCACGGAATCATCCAGAAACGAAACGAACGCACCCTATCCACTTTTTTGGACCAAATAGTGATGTTTTGGTTCGTTTGGGTCAGTTTGGTTACTGCACCGAAAACCATGCCGGGGTTGCATTTAATGCACCGATTCGGGTCGGAAATGAAACGATGCACGGAATCATCCAGAAACGAAAGGAACGCACCCTATCCACTTTTTTCGACCCAATAGTGATGTTTTGGTTCATTTGGGTCAGTTTCGTTACTGCACCGAAAACCATGCCGGGGTTGCTTTTAATGCACCGATTCTTGTCGGAAATGAAACGATGCACGGAATCATCCAGAAACGAAAGGAACGCACCCTATCCACTTTTTTCGACCCAATAGTGATGTTTTGGTTCGTTTGGGTCAGTTTCATTACTGCACCGAAAACCATGCCGGGGTTGCTTTTAATGCACCGATTCGGGTCGGAAACGAAACGATGCACGGGATCGGCTACAAACAAAACGAACGCACCCAATTCACTTTTTTGGACCCAGTAGTGATGTTTTGGTTCGTTTGGGTCAGTTTCATTACTGCACCGAAAACCATGCCGGGGTTGCTTTTAATGCACCGATTCGGGTCGGAAATGAAACGATGCACGGAATCGTCCAGAAACGAAAGGAACGCACCCTATCCACTTTTTTCGACCCAATAGTGATGTTTTGGTTCGTTTGGGTCAGTTTCATTACTGCACCGAAAACCATGCCGGGGTTGCTTTTAATGCACCGATTCGGGTCGGAAACGAAACGATGCACGGGATCGGCTACAAACAAAACGAACGCACCCAATTCACTTTTTTGGACCCAATAGTGATGTTTTGGTTCGTTTGGGTCAGTTTCTTACTACACCGAAAACCATACCGGGGTTGCATTTAATGCACCGATTCGGGTTAGAAATGAAACGATGCACGGAATCGGCTACAAACAAAACGAACGCACATAATTCAATTTTTTGGACCCAATAGTGATGTTTTGGTTCGTTTGGGTCAGTTTCGTTACTGCACCGAAAACCATGCCGGGGTTGCATTTAATGCACCGATTTGGGTCGGAAACGAAACGATGCACGGAATCATCCAGAAACGAAACAAACGCACCCTATCCACTTTTTTGGACCCAATAGTGATGTTTTGGTTCGTTTGGGTCAGTTTGGTTACTGCACCGAAATCCATGCCGGGGTTGCATTTAATGCACCGATTCGGGTCGGAAATGAAACGATGCACGGAATCATCCAGAAACGAAAGGAACGCACCCTATCCACTTTTTTCGACCCAATAGTGATGTTTTGGTTCGTTTGGGCCAGTTTCGTTACTGCACCGAAAACCATGCTGGGGTTGCTTTTAATGCACCGATTCGGGTCGGAAATGAAACGATGCACGGAATCGTCCAGAAACGAAAGGAACGCACCCTATCCACTTTTTTCGACCCAATAGTGATGTTTTGGTTCGTTTGGGTCAGTTTCGTTACTGCACCGAAAACCATGCCGGGGTTGCTTTTAATGCACCGATTCGGGTCGGAAATGAAACGTTGCACGGAATCGTCCAGAAACGAAAGGAACGCACCCTATCCACTTTTTTCGACCCAATAGTGATGTTTTGGTTCGTTTGGGTCAGTTTCATTACTGCACCGAAAACCATGCCGGGGTTGCTTTTAATGCACCGATTCGGGTCGGAAATGAAACGATGCACGGAATCGTCCAGAAACGAAAGGAACGCACCCTATCCACTTTTTTCGACCCAATAGTGATGTTTTGGTTCGTTTGGGTCAGTTTCATTACTGCACCGAAAACCATGCCGGGGTTGCTTTTAATGCACCGATTCGGGTCGGAAACGAAACGATGCACGGGATCGGCTACAAACAAAACGAACGCACCCAATTCACTTTTTTGGACCCAATAGTGATGTTTTGGTTCGTTTGGGTCAGTTTCTTACTACACCGAAAACCATACCGGGGTTGCATTTAATGCACCGATTCGGGTTAGAAATGAAACGATGCACGGAATCGGCTACAAACAAAACGAACGCACATAATTCAATTTTTTGGACCCAATAGTGATGTTTTGGTTCGTTTGGGTCAGTTTCGTTACTGCACCGAAAACCATGCCGGGGTTGCATTTAATGCACCGATTCGGGTCGGAAACGAAACGATGCACGGAATCATCTAGAAACGAAACGAACGCACCCTATCCACTTTTTTGGACCCAATAGTGATGTTTTGGTTCGTTTGGGTCAGTTTGGTTACTGCACCGAAAACCATGCCGGGGTTGCATATAACGCACCGATTCGGGTCGGAACCGAAACGGTGCACGGGATCAGCTAGAAACGAAACGAACGCACCCAATTCACTTTTTTGGACCCAATAGTGATGTTTTGGTTCGTTTGGGTCAGTTTCGTTACTACACCGAAAACCATGCCGGGGTTCCATTTAATGCACCGATTCGCGTCAGAAATGAAACGATCCACGGAATCGGCTACAAACAAAACGAACGCACATAATTCAATTTTTTGGACCCAATAGTGATGTTTTGGTTCGTTTGGGTCAGTTTCGTTACTGCACCGAAAACCATGCCAGGGTTGCATTTAATGCACCGATTCGGGTCGGAAACGAAACGATGCAAAGAATCGGCTAGAAACGAAACGAATGCACCCAATTCACTTTTTTGGACCCAATAGTGATGTTTTGGTTCGTTTGGGTTAGTTTCGTTACTGCACCGAAAACCATGCCGGGGTTGCATTTAATGCACCGATTCGGGTCGGAAATGAAACGATGCACGGAATCGTCCAGAAACGAAAGGAACGCACCCTATCCACTTTTTTCGACCCAATAGTGATGTTTTGGTTCGTTTGGGTCAGTTTCGTTACTGCACCGAAAACCATGCCGGGGTTGCTTTTAATGCACTGATTCGGGTCGGAAACGAAACGATGCACGGGATCGGCTACAAACAAAACGAACGCACCCAATTCACTTTTTTGGACCCAATAGTGATGTTTTGGTTCGTTTGGGTCAGTTTCTTACTACACCGAAAACCATACCGGGGTTGCATTTAATGCACCGATTCGGGTTAGAAATGAAACGATGCACGGAATCGGCTACAAACAAAACGAACGCACATAATTCAATTTTTTGGACCCAATAGTGATGTTTTGGTTCGTTTGGGTCAGTATCGTTACTGCACCGAAAACCATGCCGGGGTTGCATTTAATGCACCGATTCGGGTCGGAAACGAAACGATGCACGGAATCATCCAGAAACGAAACGAACGCACCCTATCCACTTTTTTGGACCCAATAGTGATGTTTTGGTTCGTTTGGGTCAGCTTGGTTACTGCACCGAAAACCATGCCGGGGTTGCATTTAACGCACCGATTCGGGTCGGAACCGAAACGGTGCACGGGATCAGCTAGAAACGAAACGAATGCACCCAATTCACTTTTTTGGACCCAATAGTGATGTTTTGGTTCGTTTGGGTCAGTTTCGTTACTACACCGAAAACCATGCAGGGGTTCCATTTAATGCACCGATTCGCGTCAAAAATGAAACGATCCACGGAATCGGCTACAAACAAAACGAACGCACAGAATTCAATTTTTTGGACCCAATAGTGATGTTTTGGTTCGTTTGGGTCAGTTTCGTTACTGCACCGAAAACCATGCCAGGGTTCCATTTAATGCACCGATTCGGGTCGGAAACGAAACGACGCAAAGAATCGGCTAGAAACGAAACGAATGCACCCAATTCAATTTTTTGGACCCAATAGTGATGTTTTGGTTCGTTTGGGTCAGTTTCGTTACTGCACCGAAAACCATGCCGGGGTTGCATTTAATGCACCGATTCGGGTCGGAAATGAAACGATGCACGGAATCGTCCAGAAACGAAAGGAACGCACCCTATCCACTTTTTTCGACCCAATAGTGATGTTTTGGTTCGTTTGGGTCAGTTTCGTTACTGCACCGAAAACCATGCCGGGGTTGCTTTTAATGCACCGATTCGGGTCGGAAACGAAACGATGCACGGGATCGGCTACAAACAAAACGAACGCACCCAATTCACTTTTTTGGACCCAATAGTGATGTTTTGGTTCGTTTGGGTCAGTTTCTTACTACACCGAAAACCATACCGGGGTTGCATTTAATGCACCGATTCGGGTTAGAAATGAAACGATGCACGGAATCGGCTACAAACAAAACGAACGCACATAATTCAATTTTTTGGACCCAATAGTGATGTTTTGGTTCGTTTGGGTCAGTATCATTACTGCACCGAAAACCATGCCGGGGTTGCATTTAATGCACCGATTCGGGTCGGAAACGAAACGATGCACGGAATCATCCAGAAACGAAACGAACGCACCCTATCCACTTTTTTGGACCCAATAGTGATGTTTTGGTTCGTTTGGGTCAGTTTGGTTACTGCACCGAAAACCATGCCGGGGTTGCATATAACGCACCGATTCGGGTCGGAACCGAAACGGTGCACGGGATCAGCTAGAAACGAAACGAATGCACCCAATTCACTTTTTTGGACCCAATAGTGATGTTTTGGTTCGTTTGGGTCAGTTTCGTTACTACACCGAAAACCATGCCGGGGTTCCATTTAATGCACCGATTCGCGTCAAAAATGAAACGATCCACGGAATCGGCTACAAACAAAACGAACGTACATAATTCAATTTTTTGGACCCAATAGTGATGTTTTGGTTCGTTTGGGTCAGTTTCGTTACTGCACCGAAAACCATGCCAGGGTTGCATTTAATGCACCGATTCGGGTCGGAAACGAAACGATGCAAAGAATCGGCTAGAAACGAAACGAATGCACCCAATTCACTTTTTTGGACCCAATAGTGATGTTTTGGTTCGTTTGGGTTAGTTTCGTTACTGCACCGAAAACCATGCCGGGGTTGCATTTAATGCACCGATTCGGGTCGGAAATGAAACGATGCACGGAATCGTCCAGAAACGAAAGGAACGCACCCTATCCACTTTTTTCGACCCAATAGTGATGTTTTGGTTCGTTTGGGTCAGTTTCGTTACTGCACCGAAAACCATGCCGGGGTTGCTTTTAATGCACCGATTCGGGTCGGAAACGAAACGATGCACGGGATCGGCTACAAACAAAACGAACGCACCCAATTCACTTTTTTGGACCCAATAGTGATGTTTTGGTTCGTTTGGGTCAGTTTCTTACTACACCGAAAACCATACCGGGGTTGCATTTAATGCACCGATTCGGGTTAGAAATGAAACGATGCACGGAATCGGCTACAAACAAAACGAACGCACATAATTCAATTTTTTGGACCCAATAGTGATGTTTTGGTTCGTTTGGGTCAGTATCATTACTGCACCGAAAACCATGCCGGGGTTGCATTTAATGCACCGATTCGGGTCGGAAACGAAACGATGCACGGAATCATCCAGAAACGAAACGAACGCACCCTATCCAATTTTTTGGACCCAATAGTGATGTTTTGGTTCGTTTGGGTCAGTTTGGTTACTGCACCGAAAACCATGCCGGGGTTGCATATAACGCACCGATTCGGGTCGGAACCGAAACGGTGCACGGGATCGGCTAGAAACGAAACGAACGCACCCAATTCACTTTTTTGGACCCAATAGTGATGTTTTGGTTCGTTTGGGTCAGTTTCGTTACTACACCGAAAACCATGCCGGGGTTCCATTTAACGCACCGATTCGGGTCAGAAATGAAACGATCCACGGAATCGGCTACAAACAAAACGAATGCACAGAATTCAATTTTTTGGACCCAATAGTAATGTTTTGGTTCGTTTGGGTCAGTTTCGTTACTACACCGAAAACCATGCCGGGGTTCCATTTAATGCACCAATTCGGGTCAGAAATGAAACGATCCACGGAATCGGCTACAAACAAAACGAACGCACATAATTCAATTTTTTGGACCCAATAGTGATGTTTTGGTTCATTTGGGTTAGTTTCGTTACTGCACCGAAAACCATGCCAGGGTTGCATTCAATGCACCGATTCGGGTCGGAAACGAAACGGTGCAAAGAATCGGCTAGAAACGAAACGAATGCACCCAATTCACTTTTTTGGACCCAATAGTGATGTTTTGGTTCGTTTGGGTCAGTTTCATTACTGCACCGAAAACCATGCCGGGGTTGCTTTTAATGCACCGATTCGGGTCGGAAATGAAACGATGCACGGAATCGTCCAGAAACGAAAGGAACGCACCCTATCCACTTTTTTCGACCCAATAGTGATGTTTTGGTTCGTTTGGGTCAGTTTCGTTACTGCACCGAAAACCATGCCGGGGTTGCTTTTAATGCACCGATTCGGGTCGGAAACGAAACGATGCACGGGATCGGCTACAAACAAAACGAACGCACCCAATTCACTTTTTTGGACCCAATAGTGATGTTTTGGTTCGTTTGGGTCAGTTTCTTACTACACCGAAAACCATACCGGGGTTGCATTTAATGCACCGATTCGGGTTAGAAATGAAACGATGCACGGAATCGGCTACAAACAAAACGAACGCACATAATTCAATTTTTTGGACCCAATAGTGATGTTTTGGTTCATTTGGGTCAGTGTCGTTACTGCACCGAAAACCATGCCGGGGTTGCATTTAATGCACCGATTCGGGTCGGAAACGAAACGATGCACGGAATCATCCAGAAACGAAACGAACGCACCCTATCCACTTTTTTGGACCCAATAGTGATGTTTTGGTTCGTTTGGGTCAGTTTGGTTACTGCACCGAAAACCATGCCGGGGTTGCATATAATGCACCGATTCGGGTCGGAACCGAAACGGTGCACGGGACCGGCTAGAAACGAAACGAACGCACCCAATTCACTTTTTTGGACCCAATAGTGATGTTTTGGTTCGTTTGGGTCTGTTTCGTTACTACACCGAAAACCAGGCCGGGGTTCCATTTAATGCACCGATTCGGGTCAGAAATGAAACGATCCACGGAATCGGCTACAAACAAAACGAATGCACAGAATTCAATTTTTTGGACCCAATAGTGATGTTTTGGTTCGTTTGGGTCAGTTTCGTTACTGCACCGAAAACTATGCCGGGGTTGCATTTAATGCACCGATTCGGGTCGGAAACGAAACGATGCACGGAATCATCCAGAAACGAAACGAACGCACCCTATCCACTTTTTTGGACCCAATAGTGATGTTTTGGTTCGTTTGGGTCAGTTTGGTTACTGCACCGAAAACCATGCCGGGGTTGCATATAATGCACCGATTCGGGTCGGAACCGAAACGGTGCACGGGATCGGCTAGAAACGAAACGAACGCACCCAATTCACTTTTTTGGACCCAATAGTGATGTTTTGGTTCGTTTGGGTCTGTTTCGTTACTACACCGAAAACCAGGCCGGGGTTCCATTTAATGCACCGATTCGGGTCAGAAATGAAACGATCCACGGAATCGGCTACAAACAAAACGAATGCACAGAATTCAATTTTTTGGACCCAATAGTGATGTTTTGGTTCGTTTGGGTCAGTTTCGTTACTGCACCGAAAACTATGCCGGGGTTGCATTTAATGCACCGATTCGGGTCGGAAACGAAACGATGCACGGAATCATCCAGAAACGAAACGAACGCACCCTATCCACTTTTTTGGACCCAATAGTGATGTTTTGGTTCGTTTGGGTCAGTTTCGTTACTGCACCGAAAACTATGCCGGGGTTGCATTTAATGCACCGATTCGGGTCGGAAACGAAACGATGCACGGAATCATCCAGAAACGAAACGAACGCACCCTATCCACTTTTTTGGACCCAATAGTGATGTTTTGGTTCGTTTGGGTCAGTTTGGTTACTGCACCGAAAACCATGCCGGGGTTGCATATAATGCACCGATTCGGGTCGGAACCGAAACGGTGCACGGGATCGGCTAGAAACGAAACGAACGCACCCAATTCACTTTTTTGGACCCAATAGTGATGTTTTGGTTCGTTTGGGTCAGTTTCGTTACTACACCGAAAACCATGCCGGGGTTCCATTTAATGCACCGATTCGGGTCAGAAATGAAACGATCCACGGAATCGGCTACAAACAAAACGAATGCACAGAATTCAATTTTTTGGACCCAATAGTGATGTTTTGGTTCATTTGGGTCAGTGTCGTTACTGCACCGAAAACCATGCCGGGGTTGCATTTAATGCACCGATTCGGGTCGGAAACGAAACGATGCACGGAATCATCCAGAAACGAAACGAACGCACCCTATCCACTTTTTTGGACCCAATAGTGATGTTTTGGTTCGTTTGGGTCAGTTTGGTTACTGCACCGAAAACCATGCCGGGGTTGCATATAATGCACCGATTCGGGTCGGAACCGAAACGGTGCACGGGATCGGCTAGAAACGAAACGAACGCACCGTATCCACTTTTTTGGACCGAATAGTGATGTTTTGGTTCGTTTGGGTCAGTTTGGTTACTGCACCGAAAACCATGCCGGGGTTGCATTTAATGCACCGATTCGGGTCGGAAATGAAACGATGCACGGATTCATCCAGAAACGAAAGGAACGCACCCTATCCACTTTTTTCGACCCAATAGTGATGTTTTGGATCGTTTGGGTCAGTTTCGTTACTGCACCTAAAACCATACCGGGGTTGCATTTAATGCACCCAATTCGGGTCGGAAACAAAACGATGCACGGAATTATCCAGAAACAAAACGAACGCACCCTATCCACTTTTTTGGACCCAATAGTGATGTTTTGGTTCGTTTGGGTCAGTTTGGTTACTGCACCGAAAACCATGCCGGGGTTGCATATAATGCACCGATTCGGGTCGGAACCGAAACGGTGCACGGGACCGGCTAGAAACGAAACGAACGCACCCAATTCACTTTTTTGGACCCAATAGTGATGTTTTGGTTCGTTTGGGTCTGTTTCGTTACTACACCGAAAACCAGGCCGGGGTTCCATTTAATGCACCGATTCGGGTCAGAAATGAAACGATCCACGGAATCGGCTACAAACAAAACGAATGCACAGAATTCAATTTTTTGGACCCAATAGTGATGTTTTGGTTCGTTTGGGTCAGTTTCGTTACTGCACCGAAAACTATGCCGGGGTTGCATTTAATGCACCGATTCGGGTCGGAAACGAAACGATGCACGGAATCATCCAGAAACGAAACGAACGCACCCTATCCACTTTTTTGGACCCAATAGTGATGTTTTGGTTCGTTTGGGTCAGTTTGGTTACTGCACCGAAAACCATGCCGGGGTTGCATATAATGCACCGATTCGGGTCGGAACCGAAACGGTGCACGGGATCGGCTAGAAACGAAACGAACGCACCCAATTCACTTTTTTGGACCCAATAGTGATGTTTTGGTTCGTTTGGGTCAGTTTCGTTACTACACCGAAAACCATGCCGGGGTTCCATTTAATGCACCGATTCGGGTCAGAAATGAAACGATCCACGGAATCGGCTACAAACAAAACGAATGCACAGAATTCAATTTTTTGGACCCAATAGTGATGTTTTGGTTCGTTTGGGTCAGTTTCGTTACTGCACCGAAAACCATGCCGGGGTTGCATTTAATGCACCGATTCGGGTCGGAAACGAAACGATGCAAAGAATCGGCTAGAAACGATACGAATGCACCCAATTCACTTTTTTCGACCCAATACTGATGTTTTGGTTCGTTTGGGTCAGTTTCGTTACTGCACCGAAAACCATGCCGGGGTTGCTTTTAATGCACCGATTCGGGTCAGAAACGAAACGATGCACGGGATCGGCTACAAACAAAACGAACGCACCCATTTCACTTTTTTGGACCCAATAGTGATGTTTTGGTTCGTTTGGGTCAGTTTCTTACTACACCGAAAACCATACCGGGGTTGTATTTAATGCACCGATTCGGGTTAGAAATGAAACGATGCACGGAATCGGCTACAAACAAAACGAACGCACATAATTCAATTTTTTGGACCCAATAGTGATGTTTTGGTTCGTTTGGGTCAGTTTCGTTACTGCACCGAAAACCATGCCGGGGTTGCATTTAATGCACCGATTCGGGTCGGAAACGAAACGATGCACGGAATCATCCAGACACGAAACGAACGCACCCTATCCACTTTTTTGGACCCAATAGTGATGTTTTGGTTCGTTTGGGTCAGTTTGGTTACTGCACCGAAAACCATGCCGGGGTTGCATTTAATGCACCGATTCGGGTCGGAAACGAAACGATGCACGGAATCGTCCAGAAACGAAAGGAACGCACCCTATCCACTTTTTTCGACCCAATAGTCATGTTTTGGTTCGTTTGGGTCAGTTTCGTTACTGCACCGAAAACCATGCCGGGGTTGCTTTTAATGCACCGATTCGGGTCGGAAACGAAACGATGCACGGGATCGGCTACAAACAAAACGAACGCACCCAATTCACTTTTTTGGACCCAATAGTGATGTTTTGGTTCGTTTGGGTCAGTTTCGTTACTGCACCGAAAACTATGCCGAGGGTGCATTTAATGCACCGATTCGGGTCGGAAACGAAACGATGCACGGAATCATCCATAAACGAAACGAACGCACCCTATCCACTTTTTTGGACCCAATAGTGATGTTTTGGTTTGTTTGGGTCAGTTTGGTTACTACACCGAAAACCATGCCGGGGTTGCATATAACGCACCGATTCGGGTCGGAAACGAAACGGTGCACGGGATCGGCTAGAAATGAAACGAACGCACCCAATTCACTTTTTTGGACCCAATAGTGATGTTTTGGTTCGTTTGGGTCTGTTTCGTTACTACACCGAAAACCAGGCCGGGGTTCCATTTAATGCACCGATTCGGGTCAGAAATGAAACGATCCACGGAATCGGCTACAAACAAAACGAATGCACAGAATTCAATTTTTTGGACCCAATAGTGATGTTTTGGTTCGTTTGGGTCAGTTTCGTTATTGCACCGAAAACCATGCCGGGGTTGCATTTAATGCACCGATTCGGGTCGGAAACGAAACGATGCAAAGAATCGGCTAGAAACGATACGAATGCACCCAATTCACTTTTTTCGACCCAATACTGATGTTTTGGTTCGTTTGGGTCAGTTTCGTTACTGCACCGAAAACCATGCCGGGGTTGCTTTTAATGCACCGATTCGGGTCAGAAACGAAACGATGCACGGGATCGGCTACAAACAAAACGAACGCACCCATTTCACTTTTTTGGACCCAATAGTGATGTTTTGGTTCGTTTGGGTCAGTTTCTTACTACACCGAAAACCATACCGGGGTTGTATTTAATGCACCGATTCGGGTTAGAAATGAAACGATGCACGGAATCGGCTACAAACAAAACGAACGCACATAATTCAATTTTTTGGACCCAATAGTGATGTTTTGGTTCGTTTGGGTCAGTTTCGTTACTGCACCGAAAACCATGCCGGGGTTGCATTTAATGCACCGATTCGGGTCGGAAACGAAACGATGCACGGAATCATCCAGACACGAAACGAACGCACCCTATCCACTTTTTTGGACCCAATAGTGATGTTTTGGTTCGTTTGGGTCAGTTTGGTTACTGCACCGAAAACCATGCCGGGGTTGCATTTAATGCACCGATTCGGGTCGGAAACGAAACGATGCACGGAATCGTCCAGAAACGAAAGGAACGCACCCTATCCACTTTTTTCGACCCAATAGTCATGTTTTGGTTCGTTTGGGTCAGTTTCGTTACTGCACCGAAAACCATGCCGGGGTTGCTTTTAATGCACCGATTCGGGTCGGAAACGAAACGATGCACGGGATCGGCTACAAACAAAACGAACGCACCCAATTCACTTTTTTGGACCCAATAGTGATGTTTTGGTTCGTTTGGGTCAGTTTCGTTACTGCACCGAAAACTATGCCGAGGGTGCATTTAATGCACCGATTCGGGTCGGAAACGAAACGATGCACGGAATCATCCATAAACGAAACGAACGCACCCTATCCACTTTTTTGGACCCAATAGTGATGTTTTGGTTTGTTTGGGTCAGTTTGGTTACTACACCGAAAACCATGCCGGGGTTGCATATAACGCACCGATTCGGGTCGGAAACGAAACGGTGCACGGGATCGGCTAGAAATGAAACGAACGCACCCAATTCACTTTTTTGGACCCAATAGTGATGTTTTGGTTCGTTTGGGTCAGTTTCGTTACTACACCGAAAACCATGTCGGGGTTCCATTTAATGCACCGATTCGGGTCAGAAATGAAACGATCCACGGAATCGGCTACAAACAAAACGAACGCACAGAATTCAATTTTTCAGACCCAATAGTGATGTTTTGGTTCGTTTGGGTCAGTTTCGTTACTGCACCGAAAACCATGCCTGGGTTGCATTTAATGCACCGATTCGGGTCAGAAATCAAACGATGCACGGAATCGGCTAGAAACGAGATGAACGTACCCAAATCACTTTTTTGGACCCAATAGTGATGTTTTGGTTCGTTTGGGTCAGTTTCGTTACTGCACCGAAAACCATGCCGGGGTTGCATTTAATGCACCGATTCGGGTCGGAAACGAAACGATGCACGGAATCATCCAGAAACGAAACGAACGCACCCAATTCACTTTTTTGGACCCAATAGTGATGTTTTGATTCGTTTGGGTCAGTTTGGTTACTGCACCGAAAACCATACCGGGGTTGCATTTAATGCACCAATTCGGGTTGGAAACGATACGATGCACGCAATCGGCTACAAACAAAACGAATGCACATAATTCAATTTTTTGGACCCAATAGTGATGTTTTGGTTCGTTTGGGTCAGTTTCGTTACTGCACCGAAAACCATGCCGGGGTTGCATTTAATGCACCGATTCGGGTCGGAAACGAAACGATGCACAGAATCATCCAGAAACGAAACGAACGCACCCAATTCACTTTTTTGGACCCAATAGTGATGTTTTGATTCGTTTGGATCAGTTTGGTTACTGCACCGAAAACCATACCGGGGTTGCATTTAATGCACCAATTCGGGTTGGAAACGATACAATGCACGCAATCGGCTACAAACAAAACGAATGCACATAATTCAATTTTTTGGACCCAATAGTGATGTTTTGGTTCGTTTGGGTCAGTTTTGTTACTGCACCGAAAACCATGCCGGGGTTGCATTTAATGCACCGATTCGGGTCGGAAACGAAACGATGCACGGAATCATCCAGAAACGAAACGAACGCACCCAATTCACTTTTTTGGACCCAATAGTGATGTTTTGGTTCGTTTGGGTCAGTTTGGTTACTGCACCGAAAACCATGCCGGGGTTGCATTTAATGCACCGATTCGGGTCGGAAACGAAACGATGCACGGAATCATCCAAAAACGAAACGAACGCACCCAATTCACTTTTTTGGACCCAATAGTGATGTTTTGGTTCGTTTGGGTCAGTTTCGTTACTGCACCGAAAACCATGCCGGGGTTGCATTTAATGCACCGATTCGGGTCGGAAACGAAACGATGCACGGAATCATCCAGAAACAAAACGAACGCACCCTATCCACTTTTTTGGACCGAATAGTGATGTTTTGGTTCGTTTGGGTCAGTTTGGTTACTGCACCGAAAACCATGCCGGGGTTGCATTTAATGCACCGATTCGGGTCGGAAATGAAACGATGCACGGAATCATCCAGAAACGAAAGGAACGCACCCTATCCACTTTTTCCGACCCAATAGTGATGTTTTGGTTCGTTTGGGTCAGTTTCGTTACTGCACCTAAAACCATGCCGGGGTTGCATTTAATGCACCGATTCGGGTCGGAAACGAAACGGTGCAAAGAATCGGCTAGAAACGAAACGAATGCACCCAATTCACTTTTTTGGACCCAATAGTGATGTTTTGGTTCGTTTGGGTTAGTTTCGTTACTGCACCGAAAACCATGCCGGGGTTGCATTTAATGCACCGATTCGGGTCGGAAATGAAACGATGCACGGAATCGTCCAGAAACGAAAGGAACGCACCCTATCCACTTTTTTCGACCCAATAGTGATGTTTTGGTTCATTTGGGTCAGTTTCGTTACTGCATCAAAAACCATGCCGGGGTTGCTTTTAATGCACCGATTCGGGTCGGAAACGAAACGATGCACGGGATCGGCTACAAACAAAACGAACGCACCCAATTCACTTTTTTGGACCCAATAGTGATGTTTTGGTTCGTTTGGGTCAGTTTCTTACTACACCGAAAACCATACCGGGGTTGCATTTAATGCACAGATTCGGGTTAGAAATGAAACGATGCACAGAATCGGCTACAAACAAAACGAACGCACATAATTCAATTTTTTGGACCCAATAGTGATGTTTTGGTTCGTTTGGGTCAGTTTCGTTACTGCACCGAAAACCATGCCGGGGTTGCATTTAATGCACCGATTCGGGTCGGAAACGAAACGATGCACGGAATCATCCAGAAACTAAACGAACGCACCCTATCCACTTTTTTGGACCGAATAGTGATGTTTTGGTTCGTTTGGGTCAGTTTGGTTACTGCACCGAAAACCATGCCGGGGTTGCATTTAATGCACCGATTCGGGTCGGAAATGAAACGATGCACCGAATCATCCAGAAACGAAAGGAATGCACCCTATCTACTTTTTTCGACCCAATAGTGATGTTTTGGTTCGTTTCGGTCAGTTTCGTTACTGCACCTAAAACCATGCCGGGGTTGCATTTAATGCACCGATTCGGGTCGGAAACGAAACGGTGCAAAGAATCGGCTAGAAACGAAACGAATACACCCAATTCACTTTTTTGGACCCAATAGTGATGTTTTGGTTCGTTTGGGTCAGTTTGGTTACTGCACCGATTCGGGTCGGAACCGAAACGGTGCACGGGATCAGCTAGAAACGAAACGAACGCACCCAATTCATTTTTTTGGACCCAATAGTGATGTTTTGGTTCGTTTGGGTCAGTTTCGTTACTACACCGAAAACCATGCCGGGTTTCCATTTAATGCACCGATTCGCGTCAGAAATGAAACGATCCACGGAATCGGCTACAAACAAAACGAACGCACATAATTCAATTTTTTAGACACAATAGTGATGTTTTGGTTCGTTTGGGTCAGTTTCGTTACTGCACCGAAAACCATGCCAGGGTTGCATTTAATGCACCGATTCGGGTCGGAAACGAAACGATGCAAAGAATCGGCTAGAAACGAAACGAATGCACCCAATTCACTTTTTTGGACCCAATAGTGATGTTTTGGTTCGTTTGGGTTAGTTTCGTTACTGCACCGAAAACCATGCCGGGGTTGCATTTAATGCACCGATTCAGGTCGGAAATGAAACGATGCACGGAATCGTCCAGAAACGAAAGGAACGCACCCTATCCACTTTTTTCGACCCAATAGTGATGTTTTGGTTCGTTTGGGTCAGTTTCGTTACTGCACCGAAAACCATGCCGGGGTTGCTTTTAATGCACCGATTCGGGTCGGAAATGAAACGATGCACGGGATCGGCTACAAACAAAACGAACGCACCCAATTCACTTTTTTGGACCCAATAGTGATGTTTTGGTTCGTTTGGGTCAGTTTCTTACTACACCGAAAACCATACCGGGGTTGCATTTAATGCACCGATTCGGGTTAGAAATGAAACGATGCACGGAATCAGCTACAAACAAAACGAACGCACATAATTCAATTTTTTGGACCCAATAGTGATGTTTTGATTCATTTGGGTCAGTGTCGTTACTGCACCGAAAACCATGCCGGGGTTGCATTTAATGCACCGATTCGGGTCAGAAACGAAACGATGCACGGAATCATCCAGAAACGAAACGAACGCACCCTATCCACTTTTTTGGACCCAATAGTGATGTTTTGGTTCGTTTGGGTCAGTTTGGTTACTGCACCGAAAACCATGCCGGGGTTGCATATAATGCACCGATTCGGGTCGGAACCGAAACGGTGCACGGGACCGGCTAGAAACGAAACGAACGCACCCAATTCACTTTTTTGGACCCAATAGTGATGTTTTGGTTCGTTTGGGTCAGTTTCGTTACTACACCGAAAACCATGCCGGGGTTCCATTTAATGCACCGATTCGCGTCAGAAATGAAACGATCCACGGAATCGGCTACAAACAAAACGAATGCACAGAATTCAATTTTTTGGACCCAATAGTGATGTTTTGGTTCGTTTGGGTCAGTTTCGTTACTGCACCGAAAACCATGCCGGGGTTGCATTTAATGCACCGATTCGGGTCGGAAACGAAACGATGCAAAGAATCGGCTAGAAACGATACGAATGCACCCAATTCACTTTTTTCGACCCAATAGTGATGTTTTGGTTCGTTTGGGTCAGTTTCGTTACTGCACCGAAAACCATGCCGGGGTTGCTTTTAATGCACCGATTCGGGTCAGAAACGAAACGATGCACGGGATCGGCTACAAACAAAACGAACGCACCCAATTCACTTTTTTGGACCCAATAGTGATGTTTTGGTTCGTTTGGGTCAGTTTCTTAGTACACCGAAAACCATACCGGGGTTGTATTTAATGCACCGATTCGGGTTAGAAATGAAACGATGCACGGAATCGGCTACAAACAAAACGAACGCACATAATTCAATTTTTTGGACCCAATAGTGATGTTTTGGTTCGTTTGGGTCAGTTTCGTTACTGCACCGAAAACCATGCCGGGGTTGCATTTAATGCACCGATTCGGGTCGGAAACGAAACGATGCACGGAATCATCCAGAAACGAAACGAACGCACCCTATCCACTTTTTTGGACCCAATAGTGATGTTTTGGTTCGTTTGGGTCAGTTTGGTTACTGCACCGAAAACCATGCCGGGGTTGCATATAACGCACCGATTCGGGTCGGAACCGAAACGGTGCACGGGACCGGCTAGAAACGAAACGAACGCACCCAATTCACTTTTTTGGACCCAATAGTGATGTTTTGGTTCGTTTGGGTCAGTTTGGTTACTGCACCGAAAACCATGCCGGGGTTGCATATAACGCACCGATTCGGGTCGGAACCGAAACGGTGCACGGGACCGGCTAGAAACGAAACGAACGCACCCAATTCACTTTTTTGGACCCAATAGTGATGTTTTGGTTCGTTTGGGTCAGTTTCGTTACTACACCGAAAACCATGCCGGGGTTCCATTTAATGCACCGATTCGGGTCAGAAATGAAACGATCCACGGAATCGGCTACAAACAAAACGAATGCACAGAATTCAATTTTTTGGACCCAATAGTGATGTTTTGGTTCGTTTGGGTCAGTTTTGTTACTGCACCGAAAACCATGCCGGGGTTGCATTTAATGCACCGATTCGGGTCGGAAACGAAACGATGCACGGAATCATCCAGAAACGAAACGAACGCACCCTATCCACTTTTTTGGACCCAATAGTGATGTTTTGGTTCGTTTGGGTCAGTTTGGTTACTGCACCGAAAACCATGCCGGGGTTGCATATAATGCACCGATTCGGGTCGGAACCGAAACGGTGCACGGGATCGGATAGAAACGAAACGAACGCACCCAATTCACTTTTTTGGACCCAATAGTGATGTTTCGGTTCGTTTGGGTCAGTTTCGTTACTACACCGAAAACCATGCCGGGGTTCCATTTAATGCACCGATTCGGGTCAGAAATGAAACGATCCACGGAATCGGCTACAAACAAAACGAATGCACAGAATTCAATTTTTTGGACCCAATAGTGATGTTTTGGTTCGTTTGGGTCAGTTTCGTTACTGCACCGAAAACCATGCCGGGGTTGCATTTAATGCACCGATTCGGGTCGGAAACGAAACGATGCAAAGAATCGGCTAGAAACGATACGAATGCACCCAATTCACTTTTTTCGACCCAATAGTGATGTTTTGGTTCGTTTGGGTCAGTTTCGTTACTGCACCGAAAACCATGCCGGGGTTGCTTTTAATGCACCGATTCGGGTCAGAAACGAAACGATGCACGGGATCGGCTACAAACAAAACGAACGCACCCAATTCACTTTTTTGGACCCAATAGTGATGTTTTGGTTCGTTTGGGTCAGTTTCTTACTACACCGAAAACCATACCGGGGTTGTATTTAATGCACCGATTCGGGTTAGAAATGAAACGATGCACGGAATCGGCTACAAACAAAACGAACGCACATAATTCAATTTTTTGGACCCAATAGTGATGTTTTGGTTCGTTTGGGTCAGTTTCGTTACTGCACCGAAAACCATGCCGGGGTTGCATTTAATGCACCGATTCGGGTCGGAAACGAAACGATGCACGGAATCATCCAGAAACGAAACGAACGCACCCTATCCACTTTTTTGGACCCAATAGTGATGTTTTGGTTCGTTTGGGTCAGTTTGGTTACTGCACCGAAAACCATGCCGGGGTTGCATTTAATGCACCGATTCGGGTCGGAAACGAAACGATGCACGGAATCGTCCAGAAACGAAAGGAACGCACCCTATCCACTTTTTTCGACCCAATAGTCATGTTTTGGTTCGTTTGGGTCAGTTTCGTTACTGCACCGAAAACCATGCCGGGGTTGCTTTTAATGCACCGATTCGGGTCGGAAACGAAACGATGCACGGGATCGGCTACAAACAAAACGAACGCACCCAATTCACTTTTTTGGACCCAATAGTGATGTTTTGGTTCGTTTGGGTCAGTTTCGTTACTGCACCGAAAACTATGCCGGGGTTGCATTTAATGCACCGATTCCGGTCGGAAACGAAACGATGCACGGAATCATCCAGAAACGAAACGAACGCACCCTATCCACTTTTTTGGACCCAATAGTGATGTTTTGGTTTGTTTGGGTCAGTTTGGTTACTGCACCGAAAACCATGCCGGGGTTGCATATAACGCACCGATTCGGGTCGGAAACGAAACGGTGCACGGGATCGGATAGAAATGAAACGAACGCACCCAATTCACTTTTTTGGACCCAATAGTGATGTTTTGGTTCGTTTGGGTCAGTTTCGTTACTACACCGAAAACCATGTCGGGGTTCCATTTAATGCACCGATTCGAGTCAGAAATGAAACGATCCACGGAATCGGCTACAAACAAAACGAACGCACAGAATTCAATTTTTCAGACCCAATAGTGATGTTTTGGTTCGTTTGGGTCAGTTTCGTTACTGCACCGAAAACCATGCCTGGGTTGCATTTAATGCACCGATTCGGGTCAGAAATCAAACGATGCACGGAATCGGCTAGAAACGAGATGAACGTACCCAAATCACTTTTTTGGACCCAATAGTGATGTTTTGGTTCGTTTGGGTCAGTTTCGTTACTGCACCGAAAACCATGCCGGGGTTGCATTTAATGCACCGATTCGGGTCGGAAACGAAACGATGCACGGAATCATCCAGAAACGAAACGAACGCACCCAATTCACTTTTTTGGACCCAATAGTGATGTTTTGATTTGTTTGGGTCAGTTTGGTTACTGCACCGAAAACCATACCGGGGTTGCATTTAATGCACCAATTCGGGTTGGAAACGATACGATGCACGCAATCGGCTACAAACAAAACGAATGCACATAATTCAATTTTTTGGACCCAATAGTGATGTTTTGGTTCGTTTGGGTCAGTTTCGTTACTGCACCGAAAACCATGCCGGGGTTGCATTTAATGCACCGATTCGGGTCGGAAACGAAACGATGCACGGAATCATCCAGAAACGAAACGAACGCACCCAATTCACTTTTTTGGACCCAATAGTGATGTTTTGATTCGTTTGGATCAGTTTGGTTACTGCACCGAAAACCATACCGGGGTTGCATTTAATGCACCAATTCGGGTTGGAAACGATACAATGCACGCAATCGGCTACAAACAAAACGAATGCACATAATTCAATTTTTTGGACCCAATAGTGATGTTTTGGTTCGTTTGGGTCAGTTTCGTTACTGCACCGAAAACCATGCCGGGGTTGCATTTAATGCACCGATTCGGGTCGGAAACGAAACGATGCACGGAATCATCCAGAAATGAAACGAACGCACCCAATTCACTTTTTTGGACCCAATAGTGATGTTTTGGTTCGTTTGGGTCAGTTTCGTTACTGCACCGAAAACCATGCCGGGGTTGCATTTAATGCACCGATTCGGGTCGGAAACGAAACGATGCACGGAATCATCCAGAAACAAAACGAACGCACCCTATCCACTTTTTTGGACCGAATAGTGATGTTTTGGTTCGTTTGGGTCAGTTTGGTTACTGCACCGAAAACCAAGCCGGGGTTGCATTTAATGCACCGATTCGGGTCGGAAATGAAACGATGCACGGAATCATCTAGAAACGAAAGGAACGCACCCTATCCACTTTTTTCGACCCAATAGTGATGTTTTGGTTCGTTTGGGTCAGTTTCGTTACTGCACCTAAAACCATGCCGGGGTCGCATTTAATGCACCGATTCGGGTCGGAAACGAAACGGTGCAAAGAATCGGCTAGAAACGAAACGAATGCACCCAATTCACTTTTTTGGACCCAATAGTGATGTTTTGGTTCGTTTGGGTTAGTTTCGTTACTGCACCGAAAACCATGCCGGGGTTGCATTTAATGCACCGATTCGGGTCGGAAATGAAACGATGCACGGAATCGTCCGGAAACGAAAGGAACGCACCCTATCCACTTTTTTCGACCCAATAGTGATGTTTTGGTTCGTTTGGGTCAGTTTCGTTACTGCACCGAAAACCATGCCGGGGTTGCATTTAATGCACCGATTCGGGTCGGAAACGAAACGGTGCAAAGAATCGGCTAGAAACGAAACGAATGCACCCAATTCACTTTTTTGGACCCAATAGTGATGTTTTGGTTCGTTTGGGTTAGTTTCGTTACTGCACCGAAAACCATGCCGGGGTTGCATTTAATGCACCGATTCGGGTCAGAAATCAAACGATGCTCGGAGTCGGCTAGAAACGAGATGAACGCACCCAAATCACTTTTTTGGACCCAATAGTGATGTTTTGGTTCGTTTGGGTCAGTTTCGTTACTGCACCGAAAACCATGCCGGGGTTGCATTTAATGCACCGATTCGGGTCGGAAACGAAACGATGCACGGAATCATCCAGAAACGAAACGAACGCACCCAATTCACTTTTTTGGACCCAATAGTGATGTTTTGATTCGTTTGGGTCAGTTTGGTTACTGCACCGAAAACCATACCGGGGTTGCATTTAATGCACCAATTCGGGTTAGAAACGATACGATGCACGCAATCGGCTACAAACAAAACGAATGCACCCAATTCACTTTTTTGGACCCAATAGTGATGTTTTGGTTCGTTTGGGTTAGTTTCGTTACTGCACCGAAAACCATGCCGGGGTTGCATTTAATGCACCGATTCGGGTCAGAAATCAAACGATGCACGGAATCGGCTATAAACGAGATGAACGCACCCAATTCACTTTTTTGGACCCAATAGTGATGTTTTGGTTCGTTTGGGTCAGTTTCGTTACTGCACCGAAAACCATGCCGGGGTTGCATTTAATGCACCGATTCGGGTCGGAAATGAAACGATGCACGGAATCGTCCAGAAACGAAAGGAACGCACCCTATCCACTTTTTTCGACCCAGTAGTGATGTTTTGGTTCGTTTGGGTCAGTTTCGTTACTGCACCGAAAACCATGCCGGGGTTGCTTTTAATGCACCGATTCGGGTCGAAAACGAAACTATGCACGGGATCGGCTAGAAACGAAACGAACGCACCCAATTCACTTTTTTGGACCCAATAGTGATGTTTTGGTTCGTTTGGGTCAGTTTCGTTACTACACCGAAAACCATGCCGGGGTTCCATTTAATGCACCGATTCGGGTCAGAAGTGAAACGATCCACGGAATCGGCTACAAACAAAACGAACGCACAGAATTAAATTTTTCGGACCCAATAGTGATGTTTTGGTTCGTTTGGGTCAGTTTCGTTACTGCACCGAAAACCATGCCGGGGTTGCATTTAATGCACCGATTCGGGTCAGAAATCAAACGATGCACGGAATCGGCTAGAAACGAGATGAACGCACCCAAATCACTTTTTTGGACCCAATAGTGATGTTTTGGTTCGTTTGGGTCAGTTTCGTTACTGCACCGAAAACCATGCCGGGGTTGCATTTAATGCACCGATTCGGGTCGGAAACGAAACGATGCACGGAATCATCCAGAAATGAAACGAACGCACCCAATTCACTTTTTTGGACCCAATAGTGATGTTTTGATTCGTTTGGGTCAGTTTGGTTGCTGCACAAAAAAACCATACCGGGGTTGCATTTAATGCACCAATTCGGCTTAGAAACGATACGATGCACGCAATCGGCTACAAACAAAACGAATGCACATAATTCAATTTTTTGGACCCAATAGTGATGTTTTGGTTCGTTTGGGTCAGTTTCGTTACTGCACCGAAAACCATGCCGGGGTTGCATTTAATGCACCGATTCGGGTCGGAAACGAAACGATGCACGGAATCATCCAGAAACGAAACGAACGCACCCAATTCACTTTTTTGGACCCAATAGTGATGTTTTGGTTCGTTTGGGTCAGTTTCGTTACTGCACCGAAAACCATGCCGGGGTTGCATTTAATGCACCGATTCGGGTCGGAAACGAAACGATGCACGGAATCATCCAGAAACAAAACGAACGCACCCTATCCACTTTTTTCGACCCAATAGTGATGTTTTGGTTCGTTTGGGTTAGTTTCGTTACTGCACCGAAAACCATGCCGGGGTTGCATTTAATGCACCGATTCGGGTCGGAAATGAAACGATGCACGGAATCGTCCGGAAACGAAAGGAACGCACCCTATCCACTTTTTTCGACCCAATAGTGATGTTTTGGTTCGTTTGGGTCAGTTTCGTTACTGCACCGAAAACCATGCCGGGGTTGCATTTAATGCACCGATTCGGGTCGGAAACGAAACGGTGCAAAGAATCGGCTAGAAACGAAACGAATGCACCCAATTCACTTTTTTGGACCCAATAGTGATGTTTTGGTTCGTTTGGGTTAGTTTCGTTACTGCACCGAAAACCATGCCGGGGTTGCATTTAATGCACCGATTCGGTTCAGAAATCAAACGATGCACGGAGTCGGCTAGAAACGAGATGAACGCACCCAAATCACTTTTTTGGACCCAATAGTGATGTTTTGGTTCGTTTGGGTCAGTTTCGTTACTGCACCGAAAACCATGCCGGGGTTGCATTTAATGCACCGATTCGGGTCGGAAACGAAACGATGCACGGAATCATCCAGAAACGAAACGAACGCACCCAATTCACTTTTTTGGACCCAATAGTGATGTTTTGATTCGTTTGGGTCAGTTTGGTTACTGCACCGAAAACCATACCGGGGTTGCATTTAATGCACCAATTCGGGTTAGAAACGATACGATGCACGCAATCGGCTACAAACAAAACGAATGCACCCAATTCACTTTTTTGGACCCAATAGTGATGTTTTGGTTCGTTTGGGTTAGTTTCGTTACTGCACCGAAAACCATGCCGGGGTTGCATTTAATGCACCGATTCGGGTCAGAAATCAAACGATGCACGGAATCGGCTATAAACGAGATGAACGCACCCAATTCACTTTTTTGGACCCAATAGTGATGTTTTGGTTCGTTTGGGTCAGTTTCGTTACTGCACCGAAAACCATGCCGGGGTTGCATTTAATGCACCGATTCGGGTCGGAAATGAAACGATGCACGGAATCGTCCAGAAACGAAAGGAACGCACCCTATCCACTTTTTTCGACCCAGTAGTGATGTTTTGGTTCGTTTGGGTCAGTTTCGTTACTGCACCGAAAACCATGCCGGGGTTGCTTTTAATGCACCGATTCGGGTCGAAAACGAAACTATGCACGGGATCGGCTAGAAACGAAACGAACGCACCCAATTCACTTTTTTGGACCCAATAGTGATGTTTTGGTTCGTTTGGGTCAGTTTCGTTACTACACCGAAAACCATGCCGGGGTTCCATTTAATGCACCGATTCGGGTCAGAAGTCAAACGATGCACGGAATCGGCTAGAAACGAGATGAACGCACCCAAATCACTTTTTTGGACCCAATAGTGATGTTTTGGTTCGTTTGGGTCAGTTTCGTTACTGCACCGAAAACCATGCCGGGGTTGCATTTAATGCACCGATTCGGGTCGGAAACGAAACGATGCACGGAATCATCCAGAAACGAAACGAACGCACCCAATTCACTTTTTTGGACCCAATAGTGATGTTTTGATTCGTTTGGGTCAGTTTGGTTGCTGCACAAAAAAACCATACCGGGGTTGCATTTAATGCACCAATTCGGCTTAGAAACGATACGATGCACGCAATCGGCTACAAACAAAACGAATGCACATAATTCAATTTTTTGGACCCAATAGTGATGTTTTGGTTCGTTTGGGTCAGTTTCGTTACTGCACCGAAAACCATGCCGGGGTTGCATTTAATGCACCGATTCGGGTCGGAAACGAAACGATGCACGGAATCATCCAGAAACGAAACGAACGCACCCAATTCACTTTTTTGGACCCAATAGTGATGTTTTGGTTCGTTTGGGTCAGTTTCGTTACTGCACCGAAAACCATGCCGGGGTTGCATTTAATGCACCGATTCGGGTCGGAAACGAAACGATGCACGGAATCATCCAGAAACAAAACGAACGCACCCTATCCACTTTTTTCGACCCAATAGTGATGTTTTGGTTCGTTTGGGTTAGTTTCGTTACTGCACCGAAAACCATGCCGGGGTTGCATTTAATGCACCGATTCGGGTCGGAAATGAAACGATGCACGGAATCGTCCGGAAACGAAAGGAACGCACCCTATCCACTTTTTTCGACCCAATAGTGATGTTTTGGTTCGTTTGGGTCAGTTTCGTTACTGCACCGAAAACCATGCCGGGGTTGCATTTAATGCACCGATTCGGGTCGGAAACGAAACGGTGCAAAGAATCGGCTAGAAACGAAACGAATGCACCCAATTCACTTTTTTGGACCCAATAGTGATGTTTTGGTTCGTTTGGGTTAGTTTCGTTACTGCACCGAAAACCATGCCGGGGTTGCATTTAATGCACCGATTCGGTTCAGAAATCAAACGATGCACGGAGTCGGCTAGAAACGAGATGAACGCACCCAAATCACTTTTTTGGACCCAATAGTGATGTTTTGGTTCGTTTGGGTCAGTTTCGTTACTGCACCGAAAACCATGCCGGGGTTGCATTTAATGCACCGATTCGGGTCGGAAACGAAACGATGCACGGAATCATCCAGAAACGAAACGAACGCACCCAATTCACTTTTTTGGACCCAATAGTGATGTTTTGATTCGTTTGGGTCAGTTTGGTTACTGCACCGAAAACCATACCGGGGTTGCATTTAATGCACCAATTCGGGTTAGAAACGATACGATGCACGCAATCGGCTACAAACAAAACGAATGCACCCAATTCACTTTTTTGGACCCAATAGTGATGTTTTGGTTCGTTTGGGTTAGTTTCGTTACTGCACCGAAAACCATGCCGGGGTTGCATTTAATGCACCGATTCGGGTCAGAAATCAAACGATGCACGGAATCGGCTATAAACGAGATGAACGCACCCAATTCACTTTTTTGGACCCAATAGTGATGTTTTGGTTCGTTTGGGTCAGTTTCGTTACTGCACCGAAAACCATGCCGGGGTTGCATTTAATGCACCGATTCGGGTCGGAAATGAAACGATGCACGGAATCGTCCAGAAACGAAAGGAACGCACCCTATCCACTTTTTTCGACCCAGTAGTGATGTTTTGGTTCGTTTGGGTCAGTTTCGTTACTGCACCGAAAACCATGCCGGGGTTGCTTTTAATGCACCGATTCGGGTCGAAAACGAAACTATGCACGGGATCGGCTAGAAACGAAACGAACGCACCCAATTCACTTTTTTGGACCCAATAGTGATGTTTTGGTTCGTTTGGGTCAGTTTCGTTACTACACCGAAAACCATGCCGGGGTTCCATTTAATGCACCGATTCGGGTCAGAAGTGAAACGATCCACGGAATCGGCTACAAACAAAACGAACGCACAGAATTAAATTTTTCGGACCCAATAGTGATGTTTTGGTTCGTTTGGGTCAGTTTCGTTACTGCACCGAAAACCATGCCGGGGTTGCATTTAATGCACCGATTCGGGTCAGAAATCAAACGATGCACGGAATCGGCTAGAAACGAGATGAACGCACCCAAATCACTTTTTTGGACCCAATAGTGATGTTTTGGTTCGTTTGGGTCAGTTTCGTTACTGCACCGAAAACCATGCCGGGGTTGCATTTAATGCACCGATTCGGGTCGGAAACGAAACGATGCACGGAATCATCCAGAAACGAAACGAACGCACCCAATTCACTTTTTTGGACCCAATAGTGATGTTTTGATTCGTTTGGGTCAGTTTGGTTGCTGCACAAAAAAACCATACCGGGGTTGCATTTAATGCACCAATTCGGCTTAGAAACGATACGATGCACGCAATCGGCTACAAACAAAACGAATGCACATAATTCAATTTTTTGGACCCAATAGTGATGTTTTGGTTCGTTTGGGTCAGTTTCGTTACTGCACCGAAAACCATGCCGGGGTTGCATTTAATGCACCGATTCGGGTCGGAAACGAAACGATGCACGGAATCATCCAGAAACGAAACGAACGCACCCAATTCACTTTTTTGGACCCAATAGTGATGTTTTGGTTCGTTTGGGTCAGTTTCGTTACTGCACCGAAAACCATGCCGGGGTTGCATTTAATGCACCGATTCGGGTCGGAAACGAAACGATGCACGGAATCATCCAGAAACAAAACGAACGCACCCTATCCACTTTTTTCGACCCAATAGTGATGTTTTGGTTCGTTTGGGTTAGTTTCGTTACTGCACCGAAAACCATGCCGGGGTTGCATTTAATGCACCGATTCGGGTCGGAAATGAAACGATGCACGGAATCGTCCGGAAACGAAAGGAACGCACCCTATCCACTTTTTTCGACCCAATAGTGATGTTTTGGTTCGTTTGGGTCAGTTTCGTTACTGCACCGAAAACCATGCCGGGGTTGCATTTAATGCACCGATTCGGGTCGGAAACGAAACGGTGCAAAGAATCGGCTAGAAACGAAACGAATGCACCCAATTCACTTTTTTGGACCCAATAGTGATGTTTTGGTTCGTTTGGGTTAGTTTCGTTACTGCACCGAAAACCATGCCGGGGTTGCATTTAATGCACCGATTCGGTTCAGAAATCAAACGATGCACGGAGTCGGCTAGAAACGAGATGAACGCACCCAAATCACTTTTTTGGACCCAATAGTGATGTTTTGGTTCGTTTGGGTCAGTTTCGTTACTGCACCGAAAACCATGCCGGGGTTGCATTTAATGCACCGATTCGGGTCGGAAACGAAACGATGCACGGAATCATCCAGAAACGAAACGAACGCACCCAATTCACTTTTTTGGACCCAATAGTGATGTTTTGATTCGTTTGGGTCAGTTTGGTTACTGCACCGAAAACCATACCGGGGTTGCATTTAATGCACCAATTCGGGTTAGAAACGATACGATGCACGCAATCGGCTACAAACAAAACGAATGCACCCAATTCACTTTTTTGGACCCAATAGTGATGTTTTGGTTCGTTTGGGTTAGTTTCGTTACTGCACCGAAAACCATGCCGGGGTTGCATTTAATGCACCGATTCGGGTCAGAAATCAAACGATGCACAGAATCAGCTATAAACGAGATGAACGCACCCAATTCACTTTTTTGGACCCAATAGTGATGTTTTGGTTCGTTTGGGTCAGTTTCGTTACTGCACCGAAAACCATGCCGGGGTTGCATTTAATGCACCGATTCGGGTCGGAAATGAAACGATGCACGGAATCGTCCAGAAACGAAAGGAACGCACCCTATCCACTTTTTTCGACCCAGTAGTGATGTTTTGGTTCGTTTGGGTCAGTTTCGTTACTGCACCGAAAACCATGCCGGGGTTGCTTTTAATGCACCGATTCGGGTCGAAAACGAAACTATGCACGGGATCGGCTAGAAACGAAACGAACGCACCCAATTCACTTTTTTGGACCCAATAGTGATGTTTTGGTTCGTTTGGGTCAGTTTCGTTACTACACCGAAAACCATGCCGGGGTTCCATTTAATGCACCGATTCGGGTCAGAAGTGAAACGATCCACGGAATCGGCTACAAACAAAACGAACGCACAGAATTAAATTTTTCGGACCCAATAGTGATGTTTTGGTTCGTTTGGGTCAGTTTCGTTACTGCACCGAAAACCATGCCGGGGTTGCATTTAATGCACCGATTCGGGTCAGAAATCAAACGATGCACGGAATCGGCTAGAAACGAGATGAACGCACCCAAATCACTTTTTTGGACCCAATAGTGATGTTTTGGTTCGTTTGGGTCAGTTTCGTTACTGCACCGAAAACCATGCCGGGGTTGCATTTAATGCACCGATTCGGGTCGGAAACGAAACGATGCACGGAATCATCCAGAAACGAAACGAACGCACCCAATTCACTTTTTTGGACCCAATAGTGATGTTTTGATTCGTTTGGGTCAGTTTGGTTGCTGCACCGAAAACCATACCGGGGTTGCATTTAATGCACCAATTCGGCTTAGAAACGATACGATGCACGCAATCGGCTACAAACAAAACGAATGCACATAATTCAATTTTTTGGACCCAATAGTGATGTTTTGGTTCGTTTGGGTCAGTTTCGTTACTGCACCGAAAACCATGCCGGGGTTGCATTTAATGCACCGATTCAGGTCGGAAACGAAACGATGCACGGAATCATCCAGAAACGAAACGAACGCACCCAATTCACTTTTTTGGGCCCAATAGTGATGTTTTGGTTCGTTTGGGTCAGTTTCGTTACTGCACCGAAAACCATGCCGGGGTTGCATTTAATGCACCGATTCGGGTCGGAAACGAAACGATGCACGGAATCATCCAGAAACAAAACGAACGCACCCTATCCACTTTTTTGGACCGAATAGTGATGTTTTGGTTCATTTGGGTCAGTTTGGTTACTGCACCGAAAACCATGCCGGGGTTGCATTTAATGCACCGATTCGGGTCAGAAGTGAAACGATCCACGGAATCGGCTACAAACAAAACGAACGCACAGAATTAAATTTTTCGGACCCAATAGTGATGTTTTGGTTCGTTTGGGTCAGTTTCGTTACTGCACCGAAAACCATGCCGGGGTTGCATTTAATGCACCGATTCGGGTCAGAAATCAAACGATGCACGGAATCGGCTAGAAACGAGATGAACGCACCCAAATCACTTTTTTGGATCCAATAGTGATGTTTTGGTTCGTTTGGGTCAGTTTCGTTACTGCACCGAAAACCATGCCGGGGTTGCATTTAATGCACCGATTCGGGTCGGAAACGAAACGATGCACGGAATCATCCAGAAACGAAACGAACGCACCCAATTCACTTTTTTGGACCCAATAGTGATGTTTTGATTCGTTTGGGTCAGTTTGGTTACTGCACCGAAAACCATACCGGGGTTGCATTTAATGCACCAATTCGGGTTAGAAACGATACGATGCACGCAATCGGCTACAAACAAAACGAATGCACATAATTCAATTTTTTGGACCCAATAGTGATGTTTTGGTTCGTTTGGGTCAGTTTCGTTACTGCACCGAAAACCATGCCGGGGTTGCATTTAATGCACCGATTCGGGTCGGAAACGAAACGATGCACGGAATCATCCAGAAATGAAACGAACGCACCCAATTCACTTTTTTGGACCTAATAGTGATGTTTTGGTTCGTTTGGGTCAGTTTCGTTACTGCACCGAAAACCATGCCGGGGTTGCATTTAATGCACCGATTCGGGTCGGAAACGAAACGATGCACGGAATCATCCAGAAACAAAACGAACGCACCCTATCCACTTTTTTGGACCGAATAGTGATATTTTGGTTCGTTTGGGTCAGTTTGGTTACTGCACCGAAAACCATGCCGGGGTTGCATTTAATGCACCGATTCGGGTCGGAAATGAAACGATGCACGGAATCATCCAGAAACGAAAGGAACGCACCCTATCCACTTTTTTCGACCCAATAGTGATGTTTTGGTTCGTTTGGGTCAGTTTCGTTACTGCACCTAAAACCATGCCGGGGTTGCATTTAATGCACCGATTCGGGTCGGAAACGAAACGGTGCAAAGAATCGGCTAGAAACGAAACGAATGCACCCAATTCACTTTTTTGGACCCAATAGTGATGTTTTGGTTCGTTTGGGTTAGTTTCGTTACTGCACCGAAAACCATGCCGGGGTTGCATTTAATGCACCGATTCGGGTCGGAAATGAAACGATGCACGGAATCGTCCAGAAACGAAAGGAACGCACCCTATCCACATTTTTCGACCCAATAGTGATGTTTTGGTTCGTTTGGGTCAGTTTCGTTACTGCACCGAAAACCATGCCGGGGTTGCTTTTAATGCACCGATTCGGGTCGGAAACGAAACGATGCACGGGATCGGCTACAAACAAAACGAACGCACCCAATTCACTTTTTTGGACCCAGTAGTGATGTTTTGGTTCGTTTGGGTTAGTTTCGTTACTGCACCGAAAACCATGCCGGGGTTGCATTTAATGCACCGATTCGGGTCGGAAATGAAACGATGCACGGAATCATCTAGAAACGAAAGGAACGCACCCAATCCACTTTTTTCGACCCAATAGTGATGTTTTGGTTCGTTTTGGTCAGTTTCGTTACTGCACCGAAAACCATGCCGGGGTTGCATTTAATGCACCGATTCGGGTCGGAAATGAAACGATGCACGGAATCATCTAGAAACGAAAGGAACGCACCCTATCCACTTTTTTCGACCCAATAGTGATGTTTTGGTTCGTTTGGGTCAGTTTCGTTACTGCACCGAAAACCATGCCGGGGTTGCATTTAATGCACCGATTCGGGTCGGAAACGAAACGGTGCAAAGAATCGGCTAGAAACGAAACGAATGCACCCAATTCACTTTTTTGGACCCAATAGTGATGTTTTGGTTCGTTTGGGTTAGTTTCGTTACTGCACCGAAAACCATGCCGGGGTTGCATTTAATGCACCGATTCGGGTGAGAAATCAAACGATGCACGGAATCGGCTAGAAACGAGATGAACGCACCCAAATCACTTTTTTGGACCCAATAGTGATGTTTTGGTTCGTTTGGGTCAGTTTCGTTACTGCACCGAAAACCATGCCGGGGTTGCATTTAATGCACCGATTCGGGTCGGAAACGAAACGATGCACGGAATCATCCAGAAACGAAACGAACGCACCCAATTCACTTTTTTGGACCCAATAGTGATGTTTTGGTTCGTTTGGGTCAGTTTCGTTACTGCACCGAAAACCATGCCGGGGTTGCATTTAATGCACCGATTCGGGTCGGAAACGAAACGATGCACGGAATCATCCAGAAACAAAACGAACGCACCCTATCCACTTTTTTGGACCGAATAGTGATGTTTTGGTTCGTTTGGGTCAGTTTGGTTACTGCACCGAAAACCATGCCGGGGTTGCATTTAATGCACCGATTCGGGTCGGAAATGAAACGATGCACGGAATCATCCAGAAACGAAAGGAACGCACCCTATCCACTTTTTTCGACCCAATAGTGATGTTTTGGTTCGTTTGGGTCAGTTTTGTTACTGCACCGAAAACCATGCCGGGGTTGCTTTTAATGCACCGATTCGGGTCAGAAACGAAACGATGCACGGGATCGGCTACAAACAAAACGAACGCACCCAATTCACTTTTTTGGACCCAATAGTGATGTTTTGGTTCGTTTGGGTCAGTTTCTTACTACACCGAAAACCATACCGGGGTTGCATTTAATGCACCGATTCGGGTTAGAAATGAAACGATGCACGGAATCGGCTACAAACAAAACGAACGCACATAATTCAATTTTTTGGACCCAATAGTGATGTTTTGGTTCGTTTGGGTCAGTTTCGTTACTGCACCGAAAACCATGCCGGGGTTGCATTTAATGCACCGATTCGGGTCGGAAACGAAGCGATGCACGGAATCATCCAGAAACGAAACGAACGCACCCTATCCACTGTTTTGGACCGAATAGTGATGTTTTGGTTCGTTTGGGTCAGTTTCGTTACTGCACCGAAAACCATGTCGGGGTTGTATTTAATGCACCGATTCGGGTCGGAAATGAAACGATGCACGGAATCATCCAGAAACGAAAGGAACGCACCCTATCCACTTTTTTCGACCCAATAGTGAAGTTTTGGTTCGTTTGGGTCAGTTTCGTTACTGCACCTAAAACCATGCCGGGGTTGCATTTAATGCACCGATTCGGGTCGGAAACAAAACGATGCACGGAATCATCCAGAAACAAAACGAATGCACCCTATCCACTTTTTTGGACCGAATAGTGATGTTTTGGTTCGTTTGGGTCAATTTGTTTACTGCACCGAAAACCATGCCGGGGTTGCATTTAATGCACCGATTCGGGTCGGAAATGAAACGATGCACGGAATCATCTAGAAACGAAAGGAACGCACCCTATCCACTTTTTTCGACCCAATAGTGATGTTTTGGTTCGTTTGGGTCAGTTTCGTTACTGCACCTAAAACCATGCCGGGGTTGCATTTAATGCACCGATTCGGGTCGGAAACGAAACGGTGCAAAGAATCGGCTAGAAACGAAACGAATGCACCCAATTCACTTTTTTGGACCCAATAGTGATGTTTTGGTTCGTTTGGGTTAGTTTCGTTACTGCACCGAAAACCATGCCGGGGTTGCATTTAATGCACCGATTCGGGTCAGAAATCAAACGATGCACGGAATCGGCTAGAAACGAGATGAACGCACCCAAATCACTTTTTTGGACCCAATAGTGATGTTTTGGTTCGTTTGGGTCAGTTTCGTTACTGCACCGAAAACCATGCCGGGGTTGCATTTAATGCACCGATTCGGGTCGGAAACGAAACGATGCACGGAATCATCCAGAAACGAAACGAACGCACCCAATTCACTTTTTTGGACCCAATAGTGATGTTTTGATTCGTTTGGGTCAGTTTGGTTACTGCACCGAAAACCATACCGGGGTTGCATTTAATGCAACAATTCGGGTTAGAAACGATACGATGCACGCAATCGGCTACAAACAAAACGAATGCACCCAATTCACTTTTTTGGACCCAATAGTGATGTTTTGGTTCGTTTGGGTTAGTTTCGTTACTGCACCGAAAACTATGCCGGGGTTGCATTTAATGCACCGATTCGGGTCAGAAATCAAACGATGCACGGAATCTGCAAGAAACGAGATGAACGCACCCAATTCACTTTTTTGGACCCAATAGTGATGTTTTGGTTCGTTTGGGTCAGTTTCGTTACTGCACCGAAAACCATGCCGGGGTTGCATTTAATGCACCGATTCGGGTCGGAAATGAAACGATGCACGGAATCGTCCAGAAACGAAAGGAACGCACCCTATCCACTTTTTTCGACCCAGTAGTGATGTTTTGGTTCGTTTGGGTCAGTTTCGTTACTGCACCGAAAACCATGCCGGGGTTGCTTTTAATGCACCGATTCGGGTCGAAAACGAAACTATGCACGGGATCGGCTAGAAACGAAACGAACGCACCCAATTCACTTTTTTGGACCCAATAGTGATGTTTTGGTTCGTTTGGGTCAGTTTCGTTACTACACCGAAAACCATGCCGAGGTTCCATTTAATGCACCGATTCGGGTCAGAAGTGAAACGATCCACGGAATCGGCTACAAACAAAACGAACGCACAGAATTAAATTTTTCGGACCCAATAGTGATGTTTTGGTTCGTTTGGGTCAGTTTCGTTACTGCACCGAAAACCATGCCGGGGTTGCATTTAATGCACCGATTCGGGTCAGAAATCAAACGATGCACGGAATCGGCTAGAAACGAGATGAACGCACCCAAATCACTTTTTTGGACCCAATAGTGATGTTTTGGTTCGTTTGGGTCAGTTTCGTTACTGCACCGAAAACCATGCCGGGGTTGCATTTAATGCACCGATTCGGGTCGGAAACGAAACGATGCACGGAATCATCCAGAAACGAAACGAACGCACCCAATTCACTTTTTTGGACCCAATAGTGATGTTTTGATTCGTTTGGGTCAGTTTGGTTACTGCACCGAAAACCATACCGGGGTTGCATTTAATGCACCAATTCGGGTTAGAAACGATACGATGCACGCAATCGGCTACAAACAAAACGAATGCACATAATTCAATTTTTTGGACCCAATAGTGATGTTTTGGTTCGTTTGGGTCAGTTTCGTTACTGCACCGAAAACCATGCCGGGGTTGCATTTAATGCACCGATTCGGGTCGGAAACGAAACGATGCATGGAATCATCCAGAAACGAAACGAACGCACCCAATTCACTTTTTTGGACCCAATAGTGATGTTTTGGTTCGTTTGGGTCAGTTTCGTTACTGCACCGAAAACCATGCCGGGGTTGCATTTAATGCACCGATTCGGGTCGGAAACGAAACGATGCACGGAATCATCCAGAAACAAAACGAACGCACCCTATCCACTTTTTTGGACCGAATAGTGATGTTTTGGTTCGTTTGGGTCAGTTTGGTTACTGCACCGAAAACCATGCCGGGGTTGCATTTAATGCACCGATTCGGGTCGGAAATGAAACGATGCACGGAATCATCCAGAAACGAAAGGAACGCACCCTATCCACTTTTTTCGACCCAATAGTGATGTTTTGGTTCGTTTGGGTCAGTTTCGTTACTGCACCTAAAACCATGCCGGGGTTGCATTTAATGCACCGATTCGGGTCGGAAACAAAACGATGCACGGAATCATCCAGAAACAAAACGAACGCACCCTATCCACTTTTTTGGACCGAATAGTGATGTTTTGGTTCGTTTGGGTCAATTTGGTTACTGCACCGAAAACCATGCCGGGGTTGCATTTAATGCACCAATTCGGGTCGGAAATGAAACGATGCACGGAATCATCTAGAAACGAAAGGAACGCACCCTATCCACTTTTTTCGACCCAATAGTGATGTTTTGGTTCGTTTGGGTCAGTTTCGTTACTGCACCTAAAACCATGCCGGGGTTGCATTTAATGCACCGATTCGGGTCGGAAACGAAACGGTGCAAAGAATCGGCTAGAAACGAAACGAATGCACCCGATTCACTTTTTTGGACCCAATAGTGATGTTTTGGTTCATTTGGGTTAGTTTCGTTACTGCACCGAAAACCATGCCGGGGTTGCATTTAATGCACCGATTCGGGTCGGAAATGAAACGATGCACGGAATCGTCCAGAAACGAAAGGAACGCACCCTATCCACTTTTTTCGACCCAATAGTGATGTTTTGGTTCGTTTGGGTCAGTTTCGTTACTGCACCGAAAACCATGCCGGGGTTGCATTTAATGCACCGATTCGGGTCGGAAATGAAACGATGCACGGAATCGTCCAGAAACGAAAGGAACGCACCCTATCCACTTTTTTCGACCCAATAGTGATGTTTTGGTTCGTTTGGGTTAGTTTCGTTACTGCACCGAAAACCATGCCGGGGTTGCATTTAATGCACCGATTCGGGTCAGAAATCAAACGATGCACGGAATCGGCTAGAAACGAGATGAACGCACCCAAATCACTTTTTTGGACCCAATAGTGATGTTTTGGTTCGTTTGGGTCAGTTTCGTTACTGCACCGAAAACCATGCCGGGGTTGCATTTAATGCACCGATTCGGGTCGGAAACGAAACGATGCATAGAATCATCCAGAAACGAAACGAACGCACCCAATTCACTTTTTTGGACCCAATAGTGATGTTTTGGTTCGTTTGGGTCAGTTTCGTTACTGCACCGAAAACCATGCCGGGGTTGCATTTAATGCACCGATTCGGGTCGGAAACGAAACGATGCACGGAATCATCCAGAAACAAAACGAACGCACCCTATCCACTTTTTTGGACCGAATAGTGATGTTTTGGTTCGTTTGGGTCAGTTTGGTTACTGCACCGAAAACCATGTCGGGGTTGCATTTAATGCACCAATTCGGGTCGGAAATGAAACGATGCACGGAATCATCCAGAAACGAAAGGAACGCACCCTATCCACTTTTTTCGACCCAATAGTGATGTTTTGGTTCGTTTGGGTCAGTTTCGTTACTGCACCGAAAACCATGCCGGGGTTGCTTTTAATGCACCGATTCGAGTCGGAAACGAAACGATGCACGGGATTGGCTACAAACAAAACGAACGCACCCAATTCACTTTTTTGGACCCAATAGTGATGTTTTGGTTCGTTTGGGTCAGTTTCTTACTACACCGAAAACCATACCGGGGTTGCATTTAATGCACCGATTCGGGTTAGAAATGAAACGATGCACGGAATCGGCTACAAACAAAACGAACGCACATAATTCAATTTTTTGGACCCAATAGTGATGTTTTTGTTCGTTTGGGTCAGTTTCGTTACTGCACCGAAAACCATGCCGGGGTTGCATTTAATGCACCGATTCGGGTCGGAAACGAAACGATGCACGGAATCATCCAGAAACGAAACGAACGCACCCTATCCACTGTTTTGGACCGAATAGTGATGTTTTGGTTCGTTTGGGTCAGTTTGGTTATTGCACCGAAAACCATGCCGGGGTTGCATTTAATGCACCGATTCGGGTCGGAAATGAAACGATGCACGGAATCATCCAGAAACGAAAGGAACGCACCCTATCCACTTTTTTCGACCCAATAGTGATGTTTTGGTTCGTTTGGGTCAGTTTCGTTACTGCACCTAAAACCATGCCGGGGTTGCATTTAATGCACCGATTCGGGTCGGAAACAAAACGATGCACGGAATCATCCAGAAACAAAACGAACGCACCCCATCCACTTTTTTGGACCGAATAGTGATGTTTTGGTTCGTTTGGGTCAATTTGGTTACTGCACCGAAAACCATGCCGGGGTTGCATTTAATGCACCGATTCGGGTCGGAAATGAAACGATGCACGGAATCATCTAGAAACGAAAGGAACGCACCCTATCAACTTTTTTCGACCCAATAGTGATGTTTTGGTTCGTTTGGGTCAGTTTCGTTACTGCACCTAAAACCATGCCGGGGTTGCATTTAATGCACCGATTCGGGTCGGAAACGAAACGGTGCAAAGAATCGGCTAGAAACGAAACGAATGCACCCAATTCACTTTTTTGGACCCAATGGTGATGTTTTGGTTCGTTTGGGTCAGTTTCGTTACTGCACCGAAAACCATGTTGGGGTTGCATTTAATGCACCGATTCGGGTCGGAAACGAAACGATGCACGGAATCATCCAGAAACAAAACGAACGCACCCTATCCACTTTTTTGGACCGAATAGTGATGTTTTGGTTCGTTTGGGTCAGTTTGGTTACTGCACCGAAAACCATGCCGGGGTTGCATTTAATGCACCGATTCGGGTCGGAAATGAAACGATGCACGGAATCATCCAGAAACGAAAGGAACGCACCCTATCCACTTTTTTCGACCCAATAGTGATGTTTTGGTTCGTTTGGGTCAGTTTCGTTACTGCACCTAAAACCATGCCGGGGTTGCATTTAATGCACCGATTCGGGTCGGAAACGAAACGGTGCAAAGAATCGGCTAGAAACGAAACGAATGCACCCGATTCACTTTTTTGGACCCAATAGTGATGTTTTGGTTCATTTGGGTTAGTTTCGTTACTGCACCGAAAACCATGCCGGGGTTGCATTTAATGCACCGATTCGGGTCGGAAATGAAACGATGCACGGAATCGTCCAGAAACGAAAGGAACGCACCCTATCCACTTTTTTCGACCCAATAGTGATGTTTTGGTTCGTTTGGGTCAGTTTCGTTACTGCACCGAAAACCATGCCGGGGTTGCATTTAATGCACCGATTCGGGTCGGAAATGAAACGATGCACGGAATCGTCCAGAAACGAAAGGAACGCACCCTATCCACTTTTTTCGACCCAATAGTGATGTTTTGGTTCGTTTGGGTTAGTTTCGTTACTGCACCGAAAACCATGCCGGGGTTGCATTTAATGCACCGATTCGGGTCAGAAATCAAACGATGCACGGAATCGGCTAGAAACGAGATGAACGCACCCAAATCACTTTTTTGGACCCAATAGTGATGTTTTGGTTCGTTTGGGTCAGTTTCGTTACTGCACCGAAAACCATGCCGGGGTTGCATTTAATGCACCGATTCGGGTCGGAAACGAAACGATGCATAGAATCATCCAGAAACGAAACGAACGCACCCAATTCACTTTTTTGGACCCAATAGTGATGTTTTGGTTCGTTTGGGTCAGTTTCGTTACTGCACCGAAAACCATGCCGGGGTTGCATTTAATGCACCGATTCGGGTCGGAAACGAAACGATGCACGGAATCATCCAGAAACAAAACGAACGCACCCTATCCACTTTTTTGGACCGAATAGTGATGTTTTGGTTCGTTTGGGTCAGTTTGGTTACTGCACCGAAAACCATGTCGGGGTTGCATTTAATGCACCAATTCGGGTCGGAAATGAAACGATGCACGGAATCATCCAGAAACGAAAGGAACGCACCCTATCCACTTTTTTCGACCCAATAGTGATGTTTTGGTTCGTTTGGGTCAGTTTCGTTACTGCACCGAAAACCATGCCGGGGTTGCTTTTAATGCACCGATTCGAGTCGGAAACGAAACGATGCACGGGATTGGCTACAAACAAAACGAACGCACCCAATTCACTTTTTTGGACCCAATAGTGATGTTTTGGTTCGTTTGGGTCAGTTTCTTACTACACCGAAAACCATACCGGGGTTGCATTTAATGCACCGATTCGGGTTAGAAATGAAACGATGCACGGAATCGGCTACAAACAAAACGAACGCACATAATTCAATTTTTTGGACCCAATAGTGATGTTTTTGTTCGTTTGGGTCAGTTTCGTTACTGCACCGAAAACCATGCCGGGGTTGCATTTAATGCACCGATTCGGGTCGGAAACGAAACGATGCACGGAATCATCCAGAAACGAAACGAACGCACCCTATCCACTGTTTTGGACCGAATAGTGATGTTTTGGTTCGTTTGGGTCAGTTTGGTTATTGCACCGAAAACCATGCCGGGGTTGCATTTAATGCACCGATTCGGGTCGGAAATGAAACGATGCACGGAATCATCCAGAAACGAAAGGAACGCACCCTATCCACTTTTTTCGACCCAATAGTGATGTTTTGGTTCGTTTGGGTCAGTTTCGTTACTGCACCTAAAACCATGCCGGGGTTGCATTTAATGCACCGATTCGGGTCGGAAACAAAACGATGCACGGAATCATCCAGAAACAAAACGAACGCACCCCATCCACTTTTTTGGACCGAATAGTGATGTTTTGGTTCGTTTGGGTCAATTTGGTTACTGCACCGAAAACCATGCCGGGGTTGCATTTAATGCACCGATTCGGGTCGGAAATGAAACGATGCACGGAATCATCTAGAAACGAAAGGAACGCACCCTATCAACTTTTTTCGACCCAATAGTGATGTTTTGGTTCGTTTGGGTCAGTTTCGTTACTGCACCTAAAACCATGCCGGGGTTGCATTTAATGCACCGATTCGGGTCGGAAACGAAACGGTGCAAAGAATCGGCTAGAAACGAAACGAATGCACCCAATTCACTTTTTTGGACCCAATGGTGATGTTTTGGTTCGTTTGGGTTAGTTTCGTTACTGCACCGAAAACCATGCCGGGGTTGCATTTAATGCACCGATTCGGGTCGAAATCAAACGATGCACGGAATCGGCTAGAAACGAAATGAACGCACCCAAATCACTTTTTTGGACCGAATAGTGATGTTTTGGTTCGTTTGGGTCAGTTTGGTTACTGCACCGAAAACCATGCCGGGGTTGCATTTAATGCACCGATTCGGGTCGGAAATGAAACGATGCACGGAATCATCCAGAAACGAAAGGAACGCACCCTATCCACTTTTTTCGACCCAATAGTGATGTTTTGGTTCGTTTGGGTCAGTTTCGTTACTGCACCTAAAACCATGCCGGGGTTGCATTTAATGCACCGATTCGGGTCGGAAACAAAACGATGCACGGAATCATCCAGAAACAAAACGAACGCACCCCATCCACTTTTTTGGACCGAATAGTGATGTTTTGGTTCGTTTGGGTCAATTTGGTTACTGCACCGAAAACCATGCCGGGGTTGCATTTAATGCACCGATTCGGGTCGGAAATGAAACGATGCACGGAATCATCTAGAAACGAAAGGAACGCACCCTATCCACTTTTTTCGACCCAATAGTGATGTTTTGGTTCGTTTGGGTCAGTTTCGTTACTGCACCGAAAACCATGCCAGGGTTGCATTTAATGCACCGATTCGGGTCGGAAACGAAACGGTGCAAAGAATCGGCTAGAAACGAAACGAATGCACCCAATTCACTTTTTTGGACCCAATAGTGATGTTTTGGTTCGTTTGGGTTAGTTTCGTTACTGCACCGAAAACCATGCCGGGGTTGCATTTAATGCACCGATTCGGGTCAGAAATCAAACAATGCACGGAATCGGCTAGAAACGAGATGAACGCACCCAAATCACTTTTTTGGACCCAATAGTGATGTTTTGGTTCGTTTGGGTCAGTTTCGTTACTGCACCGAAAATCATGCCGGGGTTGCATTTAATGCACCGATTCGGGTCGGAAACGAAACGATGCACGGAATCATCCAGAAACGAAACGAACGCACCCAATTCACTTTTTTGGACCCAATAGTGATGTTTTGGTTCGTTTGGGTCAGTTTCGTTACTGCACTGAAAACCATGCCGGGGTTGCATTTAATGCACCGATTCGGGTCGGAAACGAAACGATGCACGGAATCATCCAGAAACAAAACGAACGCACCCTATCCACTTTTTTGGACCGAATAGTGATGTTTTGGTTCGTTTGGGTCAGTTTCGTTACTGCACCGAAAACCATGCCGGGGTTGCATTTAATGCACCGATTCGGGTCGGAAATGAAACGATGCACGGAATCATCCAGAAACGAAAGGAACGCACCCTATCCACTTTTTTCGACCCAATAGTGATGTTTTGGTTCGTTTGGGTCAGTTTCGTTACTGCACCGAAAACCATGCCGGGGTTGCTTTTAATGCACCGATTCGGGTCGGAAACGAAACGATGCACGGGATCGGCTACAAACAAAACGAACGCACCCAATTCACTTTTTTGGACCCTATAGTGATGTTTTGGTTCGTTTGGGTCAGTTTCTTACTACACCGAAAACCATACCGGGGTTGCATTTAATGCACCGATTCGGGTTAGAAATGAAACGATGCACGGAATCGGCTACAAACAAAACGAACGCACATAATTCAATTTTTTGGACCCAATAGTGATGTTTTGGTTCGTTTGGGTCAGTTTCGTTACTGCACCGAAAACCATGCCGGGGTTGCATTTAATGCACCGATTCGGGTCAGAAACGAAACGATGCACGGAATCATCCAGAAACGAAACGAACGCACCCTATCGACTTTTTTGGACCGAATAGTGATGTTTTGGTTCGTTTGGGTCAGTTTGGTTACTGCACCGAAAACCATGCCGGGGTTGCATTTAATGCACCGATTCGGGTCGGAAATGAAACGATGCACGGAATCATCCAGAAACGAAAGGAACGCACCCTATCCACTTTTTTCGACCCAATAGTGATGTTTTGGTTCGTTTGGGTCAGTTTCGTTACTGCACCTAAAACCATGCCGGGGTTGCATTTAATGCACCGATTCGGGTCGGAAACAAAACGATGCACGGAATCATCCAGAAACAAAACGAACGCACCCTATCCACTTTTTTGGACCGAATAGTGATGTTGTGGTTCGTTTGGGTCAATTTGGTTACTGCACCGAAAACCATGCCGGGGTTGCATTTAATGCACCGATTCGGGTCGGAAATGAAACGATGCACGGAATCATCTAGAAACGAAAGGAACGCACCCTATCCACTTTTTTCGACCCAATAGTGATGTTTTGGTTCGTTTGGGTCAGTTTTGTTACTGCACCTAAAACCATGCCGGGGTTGCATTTAATGCACAGATTCGGGTCGGAAACGAAACGGTGCAAAGAATCGGCTAGAAACGAAACGAATGCACCCAATTCACTTTTTTGGACCCAATAGTGATGTTTTGGTTCGTTTGGGTTAGTTTCGTTACTGCACCGAAAACCATGCCGGGGTTGCATTTAATGCACCGATTCGGGTCAGAAATCAAACGATGCACGGAATCGGCTAGAAACGAGACGAACGCACCCAAATCACTTTTTTGGACCGAATAGTGATGTTTTGGTTCGTTTGGGTTAGTTTCGTTACTGCACCGAAACCATGCCGGGGTTGCATTTAATGCACCGATTCGGGTCGGAAATGAAACGATGCACGGAATCATCCAGAAACGAAAGGAACGCACCCTATCCACTTTTTTCGACCTAATAGTGATGTTTTGGTTCGTTTGGGTCAGTTTCGTTACTGCACCTAAAACCATGCCGGGGTTGCATTTAATGCACCGATTCGGGTCGGAAACAAAACGATGCACGGAATCATCCAGAAACAAAACGAACGCACCCTATCCACTTTTTTGGACCGAATAGTGATGTTTTGGTTCGTTTGGGTCAATTTGGTTACTGCACCGAAAACCATGCCGGGGTTGCATTTAATGCACCGATTCGGGTCGGAAATGAAACGATGCACGGAATCATCTAGAAACGAAAGGAACGCACCCTATCCACTTTTTTCGACCCAATAGTGATGTTTTGGTTCGTTTGGGTCAGTTTTGTTACTGCACCTAAAACCATGCCGGGGTTGCATTTAATGCACCGATTCGGGTCGGAAATGAAACGATGCACGGAATCATCCAGAAACGAAAGGAACGCACCCTATCCACTTTTTTCGACCCAATAGTGATGTTTTGGTTCGTTTGGGTCAGTTTCGTTACTGCACCTAAAACCATGCCGGGGTTGCATTTAATGCACCGATTCGGGTCGGAAACAAAACGATGCACGGAATCATCCAGAAACAAAACGAACACACCCTATCCACTTTTTTGGACCGAATAGTGATGTTTTGGTTCGTTTGGGTCAATTTGGTTACTGCACCGAAAATCATGCCGGGGTTGCATTTAATGCACCGATTCGGGTCGGAAACGAAACAATGCACGGAATCATCCAGAAACGAAACGAACGCACCCTATCCACTTTTTTGGACCAAATAGTGATGTTTTGGTTCGTTTGGGTCAGTTTCGTTACTGCACCGAAAACCATGCCGGGGTTGCATTTAATGCACCGATTCGGGTCGGAAATGAAACGATGCACGGAATCATCTAGAAACGAAAGGAACGCACCCTATCCACTTTTTTCGACCCAATAGTGATGTTTTGGTTCGTTTGGGTCAGTTTCGTTACTGCACCTAAAACCATGCCGGGGTTGCATTTAATGCACCGATTCGGGTCGGAAACGAAACGGTGCAAAGAATCGGCTAGAAATGAAACGAATGCACCCAATTCACTTTTTTGGACCCAATAGTGATGTTTTGGTTCGTTTGGGTTAGTTTCGTTACTGCACCGAAAACCATGCCGGGGTTGCATTTAATGCACCGATTCGGGTCAGAAATCAAACGATGCACGGAATCGGCTAGAAACGAGATGAACGCACCCAAATCACTTTTTTGGACCCAATAGTGATGTTTTGGTTCGTTTGGGTTAGTTTCGTTACTGCACCGAAAACCATGCCGGGGTTGCATTTAATGCACCGATTCGGGTCGGAAACGAAACGATGCACGGAATCATCTAGAAACGAAAGGAACGCACCCAATCCACTGTTTTGGACCGAATAGTGATGTTTTGGTTCGTTTGGGTCAGTTTGGTTACTGCACCGAAAACCATGCCGGGGTTGCATTTAATGCACCGATTCGGGTCGGAAATGAAACGATGCACGGAATCATCCAGAAACGAAAGGAACGCACCCTATCCACTTTTTTCGACCCAATAGTGATGTTTTGGTTCGTTTGGGTCAGTTTCGTTACTGCACCTAAAACCATGCCGGGGTTGCATTTAATGCACCGATTCGGGTCGGAAACAAAACGATGCACGGAATCATCCAGAAACAAAACGAACGCACCCCATCCACTTTTTTGGACCGAATAGTGATGTTTTGGTTCGTTTGGGTCAATTTGGTTACTGCACCGAAAACCATGCCGGGGTTGCATTTAATGCACCGATTCGGGTCCGAAACGAAACGATGCACGGAATCATCCAGAAACGAAACGAACGCACCCTATCCACTTTTTTGGACCGAATAGTGATGTTTTGGTTCGTTTGGGTCAGTTTGGTTACTGCACCGAAAACCATGCCGGGGTTGCATTTAATGCACCGATTCGGGTCGGAAATGAAACGATGCACGGAATCATCCAGAAACGAAAGGAACGCACCCTATCCACTTTTTTCGACCCAATAGTGATGTTTTGGTTCGTTTGGGTCAGTTTCGTTACTGCACCTAAAACCATGCCGGGGTTGCATTTAATGCACCGATTCGGGTCGGAAACAAAACGATGCACGGAATCATCCAGAAACAAAACGAACGCACCCTATCCACTTTTTTGGACCGAATAGTGATGTTTTGGTTCGTTTGGGTCAATTTGGTTACTGCACCGAAAACCATGCCGGGGTTGCATTTAATGCACCGATTCGGGTCGGAAATGAAACGATGCACGGAATCATCTAGAAACGAAAGGAACGCACCCTATCCACTTTTTTCGACCCAATAGTGATGTTTTGGTTCGTTTGGGTCAGTTTTGTTACTGCACCTAAAACCATGCCGGGGTTGCATTTAATGCACAGATTCGGGTCGGAAACGAAACGGTGCAAAGAATCGGCTAGAAACGAAACGAATGCACCCAATTCACTTTTTTGGACCCAATAGTGATGTTTTGGTTCGTTTGGGTTAGTTTCGTTACTGCACCGAAAACCATGCCGGGGTTGCATTTAGTGCACCGATTCGGGTCAGAAATCAAACGATGCACGGAATCGGCTAGAAACGAGACGAACGCACCCAAATCACTTTTTTGGACCGAATAGTGATGTTTTGGTTCGTTTGGGTTAGTTTCGTTACTGCACCGAAAACCATGCCGGGGTTGCATTTAATGCACCGATTCGGGTCGGAAATGAAACGATGCACGGAATCATCCAGAAACGAAAGGAACGCACCCTATCCACTTTTTTCGACCTAATAGTGATGTTTTGGTTCGTTTGGGTCAGTTTCGTTACTGCACCTAAAACCATGCCGGGGTTGCATTTAATCCACCGATTCGGGTCGGAAACAAAACGATGCACGGAATCATCCAGAAACAAAACGAACGCACCCTATCCACTTTTTTGGACCGAATAGTGATGTTTTGGTTCGTTTGGGTCAATTTGGTTACTGCACCGAAAACCATGCCGGGGTTGCATTTAATGCACCGATTCGGGTCGGAAATGAAACGATGCACGGAATCATCTAGAAACGAAAGGAACGCACCCTATCCACTTTTTTCGACCCAATAGTGATGTTTTGGTTCGTTTGGGTCAGTTTTGTTACTGCACCTAAAACCATGCCGGGGTTGCATTTAATGCACCGATTCGGGTCGGAAATGAAACGATGCACGGAATCATCCAGAAACGAAAGGAACGCACCCTATCCACTTTTTTCGACCCAATAGTGATGTTTTGGTTCGTTTGGGTCAGTTTCGTTACTGCACCTAAAACCATGCCGGGGTTGCATTTAATGCACCGATTCGGGTCGGAAACAAAACGATGCACGGAATCATCCAGAAACAAAACGAACGCACCCTATCCACTTTTTTGGACCGAATAGTGATGTTTTGGTTCGTTTGGGTCAATTTGGTTACTGCACCGAAAACCATGCCGGGGTTGCATTTAATGCACCGATTCGGGTCGGAAATGAAACGATGCACGGAATCATCTAGAAACGAAAGGAACGCACCCTATCCACTTTTTTCGACCCAATAGTGATGTTTTGGTTCGTTTGGGTCAGTTTTGTTACTGCACCTAAAACCATGCCGGGGTTGCATTTAATGCACAGATTCGGGTCGGAAACGAAACGGTGCAAAGAATCGGCTAGAAACGAAACGAATGCACCCAATTCACTTTTTTGGACCCAATAGTGATGTTTTGGTTCGTTTGGGTTAGTTTCGTTACTGCACCGAAAACCATGCCGGGGTTGCATTTAGTGCACCGATTCGGGTCAGAAATCAAACGATGCACGGAATCGGCTAGAAACGAGACGAACGCACCCAAATCACTTTTTTGGACCGAATAGTGATGTTTTGGTTCGTTTGGGTTAGTTTCGTTACTGCACCGAAAACCATGCCGGGGTTGCATTTAATGCACCGATTCGGGTCGGAAATGAAACGATGCACGGAATCATCCAGAAACGAAAGGAACGCACCCTATCCACTTTTTTCGACCTAATAGTGATGTTTTGGTTCGTTTGGGTCAGTTTCGTTACTGCACCTAAAACCATGCCGGGGTTGCATTTAATCCACCGATTCGGGTCGGAAACAAAACGATGCACGGAATCATCCAGAAACAAAACGAACGCACCCTATCCACTTTTTTGGACCGAATAGTGATGTTTTGGTTCGTTTGGGTCAATTTGGTTACTGCACCGAAAACCATGCCGGGGTTGCATTTAATGCACCGATTCGGGTCGGAAATGAAACGATGCACGGAATCATCTAGAAACGAAAGGAACGCACCCTATCCACTTTTTTCGACCCAATAGTGATGTTTTGGTTCGTTTGGGTCAGTTTTGTTACTGCACCTAAAACCATGCCGGGGTTGCATTTAATGCACCGATTCGGGTCGGAAATGAAACGATGCACGGAATCATCCAGAAACGAAAGGAACGCACCCTATCCACTTTTTTCGACCCAATAGTGATGTTTTGGTTCGTTTGGGTCAGTTTCGTTACTGCACCTAAAACCATGCCGGGGTTGCATTTAATGCACCGATTCGGGTCGGAAACAAAACGATGCACGGAATCATCCAGAAACAAAACGAACACACCCTATCCACTTTTTTGGACCGAATAGTGATGTTTTGGTTCGTTTGGGTCAATTTGGTTACTGCACCGAAAACCATGCCGGGGTTGCATTTAATGCACCGATTCGGGTCGGAAACGAAACAATGCACGGAATCATCCAGAAACGAAACGAACGCACCCTATCCACTTTTTTGGACCAAATAGTGATGTTTTGGTTCGTTTGGGTCAGTTTCGTTACTGCACCGAAAACCATGCCGGGGTTGCATTTAATGCACCGATTCGGGTCGGAAATGAAACGATGCACGGAATCATCTAGAAACGAAAGGAACGCACCCTATCCACTTTTTTTGACCCAATAGTGATGTTTTGGTTCGTTTGGGTCAGTTTCGTTACTGCACCTAAAACCATGCCGGGGTTGCATTTAATGCACCGATTCGGGTCGGAAACGAAACGGTGCAAAGAATCGGCTAGAAATGAAACGAATGCACCCAATTCACTTTTTTGGACCCAATAGTGATGTTTTGGTTCGTTTGGGTTAGTTTCGTTACTGCACCGAAAACCATGCCGGGGTTGCATTTAATGCACCGATTCGGGTCAGAAATCAAACGATGCACGGAATCGGCTAGAAACGAGATGAACGCACCCAAATCACTTTTTTGGACCCAATAGTGATGTTTTGGTTCGTTTGGGTTAGTTTCGTTACTGCACCGAAAACCATGCCGGGGTTGCATTTAATGCACCGATTCGGGTCGGAAACGAAACGATGCACGGAATCATCTAGAAACGAAAGGAACGCACCCAATCCACTGTTTTGGACCGAATAGTGATGTTTTGGTTCGTTTGGGTCAGTTTGGTTACTGCACCGAAAACCATGCCGGGGTTGCATTTAATGCACCGATTCGGGTCGGAAATGAAACGATGCACGGAATCATCCAGAAACGAAAGGAACGCACCCTATCCACTTTTTTCGACCCAATAGTGATGTTTTGGTTCGTTTGGGTCAGTTTCGTTACTGCACCTAAAACCATGCCGGGGTTGCATTTAATGCACCGATTCGGGTCGGAAACAAAACGATGCACGGAATCATCCAGAAACAAAACGAACGCACCCCATCCACTTTTTTGGACCGAATAGTGATGTTTTGGTTCGTTTGGGTCAATTTGGTTACTGCACCGAAAACCATGCCGGGGTTGCATTTAATGCACCGATTCGGGTCGGAAATGAAACGATGCACGGAATCATCTAGAAACGAAAGGAACGCACCCTATCCACTTTTTTCGACCCAATAGTGATGTTTTGGTTCGTTTGGGTCAGTTTCGTTACTGCACCTAAAACCATGCCGGGGTTGCATTTAATGCACCGATTCGGGTCGGAAACGAAACGGTGCAAAGAATCGGCTAGAAACGAAACGAATGCACCCAATTCACTTTTTTGGACCCAATAGTGATGTTTTGGTTCGTTTGGGTTAGTTTCGTTACTGCACCGAAAACCATGCCGGGGTTGCATTTAATGCACCGATTCGGGTCAGAAATCAAACGATGCACGGAATCGGCTAGAAACGAGATGAACGCACCCAAATCACTTTTTTGGACCCAGTAGTGATGTTTTGGTTCGTTTGGGTCAGTTTCGTTACTGCACCGAAAACCATGCCGGGGTTGCATTTAATGCACCGATTCGGGTCGGAAATGAAACGATGCACGGAATCATCCAGAAACGAAAGGAACGCACCCTATCCACTTTTTTCGACCCAATAGTGATGTTTTGGTTCATTTGGGTCAGTTTCGTTACTGCACCTAAAACCATGCCGGGGTTGCATTTAATGCACCGATTCGGGTCGGAAACAAAACGATGCACGGAATCATCCAGAAACAAAACGAACGCACCCTATCCACTTTTTTGGACCGAATAGTGATGTTTTGGTTCGTTTGGGTCAATTTGGTTACTGCACCGAAAACCATGCCGGGGTTGCATTTAATGCACCGATTCGGGTCGGAAATGAAACGATGCACGGAATCATCTAGAAACGAAAGGAACGCACCCTATCCACTTTTTTCGACCCAATAGTGATGTTTTGGTTCGTTTGGGTCAGTTTCGTTACTGCACCTAAAACCATGCCGGGGTTGCATTTAATGCACCGATTCGGGTCGGAAACGAAACGGTGCAAAGAATCGGCTAGAAACGAAACGAATGCACCCAATTCACTTTTTTGGACCCAATAGTGATGTTTTGGTTCGTTTGGGTTAGTTTCGTTACTGCACCGAAAACCATGCCGGGGTTGCATTTAATGCACCGATTCGGGTCAGAAATCAAACGATGCACGGAATCGGCTAGAAACGAGATGAACGCACCCAAATCACTTTTTTGGACCCAGTAGTGATGTTTTGGTTCGTTTGGGTCAGTTTCGTTACTGCACCGAAAACCATGCCGGGGTTGCATTTAATGCACCGATTCGGGTCGGAAACGAAACGATGCATAGAATCATCCAGAAACGAAACGAACGCACCCAATTCACTTTTTTGGACCCAATAGTGATGTTTTGGTTCGTTTGGGTCAGTTTCGTTACTGCACCGAAAACCATGCCGGGGTTGCATTTAATGCACCGATTCGGGTCGGAAACGAAACGATGCACGGAATCATCCAGAAACAAAACGAACGCACCCTATCCACTTTTTTGGACCGAATAGTGATGTTTTGGTTCGTTTGGGTCAGTTTGGTTACTGCACCGAAAACCATGCCGGGGTTGCATTTAATGCACCGATTCGGGTCGGAAATGAAACGATGCACGGAATCATCCAGAAACGAAAGGAACGCACCCTATCCACTTTTTTCGACCCAATAGTGATGTTTTGGTTCGTTTGGGTCAGTTTCGTTACTGCACCGAAAACCATGCCGGGGTTGCTTTTAATGCACCGATTCGGGTCGGAAACGAAACGATGCACGGGATTGGCTACAAACAAAACGAACGCACCCAATTCACTTTTTTGGACCCAATAGTGATGTTTTGGTTCGTTTGGGTCAGTTTCTTACTACACCGAAAACCATACCGGGGTTGCATTTAATGCACCGATTCGGGTTAGAAATGAAACGATGCACGGAATCGGCTACAAACAAAACGAACGCACATAATTCAATTTTTTGGACCCAATAGTGATGTTTTTGTTCGTTTGGGTCAGTTTCGTTACTGCACCGAAAACCATGTCGGGGTTGCATTTAATGCACCGATTCGGGTCGGAAACGAAACGATGCACGGAATCATCCAGAAACGAAACGAACGCACCCTATCCACTGTTTTGGACCCAATAGTGATGTTTTTGTTCGTTTGGGTCAGTTTCGTTACTGCACCTAAAACCATGCCGGGGTTGCATTTAATGCACCGATTCGGGTCGGAAACGAAACGGTGCAAAGAATCGGCTAGAAATGAAACGAATGCACCCAATTCACTTTTTTGGACCCAATAGTGATGTTTTGGTTCGTTTGGGTTAGTTTCGTTACTGCACCGAAAACCATGCCGGGGTTGCATTTAATGCACCGATTCGGGTCAGAAATCAAACGATGCACGGAATCGGCTAGAAACGAGATGAACGCACCCAAATCACTTTTTTGGACCCAATAGTGATGTTTTGGTTCGTTTGGGTTAGTTTCGTTACTGCACCGAAAACCATGCCGGGGTTGCATTTAATGCACCGATTCGGGTCGGAAACGAAACGATGCACGGAATCATCTAGAAACGAAAGGAACGCACCCAATCCACTGTTTTGGACCGAATAGTGATGTTTTGGTTCGTTTGGGTCAGTTTGGTTACTGCACCGAAAACCATGCCGGGGTTGCATTTAATGCACCGATTCGGGTCGGAAATGAAACGATGCACGGAATCATCCAGAAACGAAAGGAACGCACCCTATCCACTTTTTTCGACCCAATAGTGATGTTTTGGTTCGTTTGGGTCAGTTTCGTTACTGCACCTAAAACCATGCCGGGGTTGCATTTAATGCACCGATTCGGGTCGGAAACAAAACGATGCACGGAATCATCCAGAAACAAAACGAACGCACCCCATCCACTTTTTTGGACCGAATAGTGATGTTTTGGTTCGTTTGGGTCAATTTGGTTACTGCACCGAAAACCATGCCGGGGTTGCATTTAATGCACCGATTCGGGTCGGAAATGAAACGATGCACGGAATCATCTAGAAACGAAAGGAACGCACCCTATCCACTTTTTTCGACCCAATAGTGATGTTTTGGTTCGTTTGGGTCAGTTTCGTTACTGCACCTAAAACCATGCCGGGGTTGCATTTAATGCACCGATTCGGGTCGGAAACGAAACGGTGCAAAGAATCGGCTAGAAACGAAACGAATGCACCCAATTCACTTTTTTGGACCCAATAGTGATGTTTTGGTTCGTTTGGGTTAGTTTCGTTACTGCACCGAAAACCATGCCGGGGTTGCATTTAATGCACCGATTCGGGTCAGAAATCAAACGATGCACGGAATCGGCTAGAAACGAGATGAACGCACCCAAATCACTTTTTTGGACCCAGTAGTGATGTTTTGGTTCGTTTGGGTCAGTTTCGTTACTGCACCGAAAACCATGCCGGGGTTGCATTTAATGCACCGATTCGGGTCGGAAATGAAACGATGCACGGAATCATCCAGAAACGAAAGGAACGCACCCTATCCACTTTTTTCGACCCAATAGTGATGTTTTGGTTCATTTGGGTCAGTTTCGTTACTGCACCTAAAACCATGCCGGGGTTGCATTTAATGCACCGATTCGGGTCGGAAACAAAACGATGCACGGAATCATCCAGAAACAAAACGAACGCACCCTATCCACTTTTTTGGACCGAATAGTGATGTTTTGGTTCGTTTGGGTCAATTTGGTTACTGCACCGAAAACCATGCCGGGGTTGCATTTAATGCACCGATTCGGGTCGGAAATGAAACGATGCACGGAATCATCTAGAAACGAAAGGAACGCACCCTATCCACTTTTTTCGACCCAATAGTGATGTTTTGGTTCGTTTGGGTCAGTTTCGTTACTGCACCTAAAACCATGCCGGGGTTGCATTTAATGCACCGATTCGGGTCGGAAACGAAACGGTGCAAAGAATCGGCTAGAAACGAAACGAATGCACCCAATTCACTTTTTTGGACCCAATAGTGATGTTTTGGTTCGTTTGGGTTAGTTTCGTTACTGCACCGAAAACCATGCCGGGGTTGCATTTAATGCACCGATTCGGGTCAGAAATCAAACGATGCACGGAATCGGCTAGAAACGAGATGAACGCACCCAAATCACTTTTTTGGACCCAGTAGTGATGTTTTGGTTCGTTTGGGTCAGTTTCGTTACTGCACCGAAAACCATGCCGGGGTTGCATTTAATGCACCGATTCGGGTCGGAAACGAAACGATGCATAGAATCATCCAGAAACGAAACGAACGCACCCAATTCACTTTTTTGGACCCAATAGTGATGTTTTGGTTCGTTTGGGTCAGTTTCGTTACTGCACCGAAAACCATGCCGGGGTTGCATTTAATGCACCGATTCGGGTCGGAAACGAAACGATGCACGGAATCATCCAGAAACAAAACGAACGCACCCTATCCACTTTTTTGGACCGAATAGTGATGTTTTGGTTCGTTTGGGTCAGTTTGGTTACTGCACCGAAAACCATGCCGGGGTTGCATTTAATGCACCGATTCGGGTCGGAAATGAAACGATGCACGGAATCATCCAGAAACGAAAGGAACGCACCCTATCCACTTTTTTCGACCCAATAGTGATGTTTTGGTTCGTTTGGGTCAGTTTCGTTACTGCACCGAAAACCATGCCGGGGTTGCTTTTAATGCACCGATTCGGGTCGGAAACGAAACGATGCACGGGATTGGCTACAAACAAAACGAACGCACCCAATTCACTTTTTTGGACCCAATAGTGATGTTTTGGTTCGTTTGGGTCAGTTTCTTACTACACCGAAAACCATACCGGGGTTGCATTTAATGCACCGATTCGGGTTAGAAATGAAACGATGCACGGAATCGGCTACAAACAAAACGAACGCACATAATTCAATTTTTTGGACCCAATAGTGATGTTTTTGTTCGTTTGGGTCAGTTTCGTTACTGCACCGAAAACCATGTCGGGGTTGCATTTAATGCACCGATTCGGGTCGGAAACGAAACGATGCACGGAATCATCCAGAAACGAAACGAACGCACCCTATCCACTGTTTTGGACCGAATAGTGATGTTTTGGTTCATTTGGGTCAGTTTGGTTACTGCACCGAAAATCATGCCGGGGTTGCATTTAATGCACCGATTCGGGTCGGAAATGAAACGATGCACGGAATCATCCAGAAACGAAAGGAACGCACCCTATCCACTTTTTTCGACCCAATAGTGATGTTTTGGTTCGTTTGGGTCAGTTTCGTTACTACACCTAAAACCATGCCGGGGTTGCATTTAATGCACCGATTCGGGTCGGAAACAAAACGATGCACGGAATCATCCAGAAACAAAACGAACGCACCCCATCCACTTTTTTGGACCGAATAGTGATGTTTTGGTTCGTTTGGGTCAATTTGGTTACTGCACCGAAAACCATGCCGGGGTTGCATTTAATGCACCGATTCGGGTCGGAAATGAAACGATGCACGGAATCATCTAGAAACGAAAGGAACGCACCCTATCCACTTTTTTCGACCCAATAGTGATGTTTTGGTTCGTTTGGGTCAGTTTCGTTACTGCACCTAAAACCATGCCGGGGTTGCATTTAATGCACCGATTCGGGTCGGAAACGAAACGGTGCAAAGAATCGGCTAGAAACGAAACGAATGCACCCAATTCACTTTTTTGGACCCAATAGTGATGTTTTGGTTCGTTTGGGTTAGTTTCGTTACTGCACCGAAAACCATGCCGGGGTTGCATTTAATGCACCGATTCGGGTCAGAAATCAAACGATGCACGGAATCGGCTAGAAACGAGATGAACGCACCCAAATCACTTTTTTGGACCCAGTAGTGATGTTTTGGTTCGTTTGGGTCAGTTTCGTTACTGCACCGAAAACCATGCCGGGGTTGCATTTAATGCACCGATTCGGGTCGGAAATGAAACGATGCACGGAATCATCCAGAAACGAAAGGAACGCACCCTATCCACTTTTTTCGACCCAATAGTGATGTTTTGGTTCATTTGGGTCAGTTTCGTTACTGCACCTAAAACCATGCCGGGGTTGCATTTAATGCACCGATTCGGGTCGGAAACAAAACGATGCACGGAATCATCCAGAAACAAAACGAACGCACCCTATCCACTTTTTTGGACCGAATAGTGATGTTTTGGTTCGTTTGGGTCAATTTGGTTACTGCACCGAAAACCATGCCGGGGTTGCATTTAATGCACCGATTCGGGTCGGAAATGAAACGATGCACGGAATCATCTAGAAACGAAAGGAACGCACCCTATCCACTTTTTTCGACCCAATAGTGATGTTTTGGTTCGTTTGGGTCAGTTTCGTTACTGCACCTAAAACCATGCCGGGGTTGCATTTAATGCACCGATTCGGGTCGGAAACGAAACGGTGCAAAGAATCGGCTAGAAACGAAACGAATGCACCCAATTCACTTTTTTGGACCCAATAGTGATGTTTTGGTTCGTTTGGGTTAGTTTCGTTACTGCACCGAAAACCATGCCGGGGTTGCATTTAATGCACCGATTCGGGTCAGAAATCAAACGATGCACGGAATCGGCTAGAAACGAGATGAACGCACCCAAATCACTTTTTTGGACCCAGTAGTGATGTTTTGGTTCGTTTGGGTCAGTTTCGTTACTGCACCGAAAACCATGCCGGGGTTGCATTTAATGCACCGATTCGGGTCGGAAACGAAACGATGCATAGAATCATCCAGAAACGAAACGAACGCACCCAATTCACTTTTTTGGACCCAATAGTGATGTTTTGGTTCGTTTGGGTCAGTTTCGTTACTGCACCGAAAACCATGCCGGGGTTGCATTTAATGCACCGATTCGGGTCGGAAACGAAACGATGCACGGAATCATCCAGAAACAAAACGAACGCACCCTATCCACTTTTTTGGACCGAATAGTGATGTTTTGGTTCGTTTGGGTCAGTTTGGTTACTGCACCGAAAACCATGCCGGGGTTGCATTTAATGCACCGATTCGGGTCGGAAATGAAACGATGCACGGAATCATCCAGAAACGAAAGGAACGCACCCTATCCACTTTTTTCGACCCAATAGTGATGTTTTGGTTCGTTTGGGTCAGTTTCGTTACTGCACCGAAAACCATGCCGGGGTTGCTTTTAATGCACCGATTCGGGTCGGAAACGAAACGATGCACGGGATTGGCTACAAACAAAACGAACGCACCCAATTCACTTTTTTGGACCCAATAGTGATGTTTTGGTTCGTTTGGGTCAGTTTCTTACTACACCGAAAACCATACCGGGGTTGCATTTAATGCACCGATTCGGGTTAGAAATGAAACGATGCACGGAATCGGCTACAAACAAAACGAACGCACATAATTCAATTTTTTGGACCCAATAGTGATGTTTTTGTTCGTTTGGGTCAGTTTCGTTACTGCACCGAAAACCATGTCGGGGTTGCATTTAATGCACCGATTCGGGTCGGAAACGAAACGATGCACGGAATCATCCAGAAACGAAACGAACGCACCCTATCCACTGTTTTGGACCGAATAGTGATGTTTTGGTTCATTTGGGTCAGTTTGGTTACTGCACCGAAAATCATGCCGGGGTTGCATTTAATGCACCGATTCGGGTCGGAAATGAAACGATGCACGGAATCATCCAGAAACGAAAGGAACGCACCCTATCCACTTTTTTCGACCCAATAGTGATGTTTTGGTTCGTTTGGGTCAGTTTCGTTACTACACCTAAAACCATGCCGGGGTTGCATTTAATGCACCGATTCGGGTCGGAAACAAAACGATGCACGGAATCATCCAGAAACAAAACGAACGCACCCCATCCACTTTTTTGGACCGAATAGTGATGTTTTGGTTCGTTTGGGTCAATTTGGTTACTGCACCGAAAACCATGCCGGGGTTGCATTTAATGCACCGATTCGGGTCGGAAATGAAACGATGCACGGAATCATCTAGAAACGAAAGGAACGCACCCTATCCACTTTTTTCGACCCAATAGTGATGTTTTGGTTCGTTTGGGTCAGTTTCGTTACTGCACCTAAAACCATGCCGGGGTTGCATTTAATGCACCGATTCGGGTCGGAAACGAAACGGTGCAAAGAATCGGCTAGAAACGAAACGAATGCACCCAATTCACTTTTTTGGACCCAATAGTGATGTTTTGGTTCGTTTGGGTTAGTTTCGTTACTGCACCGAAAACCATGCCGGGGTTGCATTTAATGCACCGATTCGGGTCAGAAATCAAACGATGCACGGAATCGGCTAGAAACGAGATGAACGCACCCAAATCACTTTTTTGGACCGAATAGTGATGTTTTGGTTCGTTTGGGTCAGTTTGGTTACTGCACCGAAAACCATGCCGGGGTTGCATTTAATGCACCGATTCGGGTCGGAAATGAAACGATGCACGGAATCATCCAGAAACGAAAGGAACGCACCCTATCCACTTTTTTCGACCCAATAGTGATGTTTTGGTTCGTTTGGGTCAGTTTCGTTACTGCACCTAAAACCATTTCGGGGTTGCATTTAATGCACCGATTCGGGTCGGAAACAAAACGATGCACGGAATCATCCAGAAACAAAACGAACGCACCCTATCCACTTTTTTGGACCGAATAGTGATGTTTTGGTTCGTTTGGGTCAATTTGGTTACTGCACCGAAAACCATGCCGGGGTTGCATTTAATGCACCGATTCGGGTCGGAAATGAAACGATGCACGGAATCATCTAGAAACGAAAGGAACGCACCCTATCCACTTTTTTCGACCCAATAGTGATGTTTTGGTTCGTTTGGGTCAGTTTCGTTACTGCACCGAAAACCATGCCAGGGTTGCATTTAATGCACCGATTCGGGTCGGAAACGAAACGGTGCAAAGAATCGGCTAGAAACGAAACGAATGCACCCAATTCACTTTTTTGGACCCAATAGTGATGTTTTGGTTCGTTTGGGTTAGTTTCGTTACTGCACCGAAAACCATGCCGGGGTTGCATTTAATGCACCGATTCGGGTCAGAAATCAAACGATGCACGGAATCGGCTAGAAACGAGATGAACGCACCCAAATCACTTTTTTGGACCGAATAGTGATGTTTTGGTTCGTTTGGGTCAGTTTGGTTACTGCACCGAAAACCATGCCGGGGTTGCATTTAATGCACTGATTCGGGTCGGAAACGAAACGATGCACGGAATCATCCAGAAACGAAACGAACACACCCAATTCACTTTTTTGGACCCAATAGTGATGTTTTGGTTCGTTTGGGTCAGTTTCGTTACTGCACCGAAAACCATGCCGGGGTTGCATTTAATGCACCGATTCGGGTCGGAAACGAAACGATGCACGGAATCATCCAGAAACAAAACGAACGCACCCTATCCACTTTTTTGGACCGAATAGTGATGTTTTGGTTCATTTGGGTCAGTTTGGTTACTGCACCGAAATCCATGCCGGGGTTGCATTTAATGCACCGATTCGGGTCGGAAATGAAACGATGCACGGAATCATCCAGAAACGAAAGGAACGCACCCTATCCACTTTTTTCGACCCAATAGTGATGTTTTGGTTCGTTTGGGTCAGTTTCGTTACTGCACCGAAAACCATGCCGGGGTTGCTTTTATTGCACCGATTCGGGTCGGAAACGAAACGATGCACGGGATCGGCTACAAACAAAACGAACGCACCCAATTCACTTTTTTGGACCCAATAGTGATGTTTTGGTTCGTTTGGGTCAGTTTCTTACTACACCGAAAACCATACCGGGGTTGCATTTAATGCACCGATTCGGGTTAGAAATGAAACGATGCACGGAATCGGCTACAAACAAAACGAACGCACATAATTCAATTTTTTGGACCCAATAGTGATGTTTTGGTTCGTTTGGGTCAGTTTCGTTACTGCACCGAAAACCATGCCGGGGTTGCATTTAGTGCACCGATTCGGGTCGGAAACGAAACGATGCACGGAATCATCCAGAAACGAAACGAACGCACCCTATCCACTTTTTTGGACCGAATAGTGATGTTTTGGTTCGTTTGGGTCAGTTTGGTTACTGCACCGAAAACCATGCCGGGGTTGCATTTAATGCACCGATTCGGGTCGGAAAGGAAACGATGCACGGAATCATCCAGAAACGAAAGGAACGCACCCTATCCACTTTTTTCGACCCAATAGTGATGTTTTGGTTCGTTTGGGTCAGTTTCGTTACTGCACCTAAAACCATGCCGGGGTTGCATTTAATGCACCGATTCGGGTCGGAAACAAAACGATGCACGGAATCATCCAGAAACAAAACGAATGCACCCTATCCACTTTTTTGGACCGAATAGTGATGTTTTGGTTCGTTTGGGTCAATTTGGTTACTGCTCCGAAAACCATGCCGGGGTTGCATTTAATGCACCGATTCGGGTCGGAAATGAAACGATGCACGGAATCATCTAGAAACGAAAGGAACGCACCCTATCCACTTTTTTCGACCCAATAGTGATGTTTTGGTTCGTTTGGGTCAGTTTTGTTACTGCACCTAAAACCATGCCGGGGTTGCATTTAATGCACCGATTCGGGTCGGAAACGAAACGCTGCAAAGAATCGGCTAGAAACGAAACGAATGCACCCAATTCACTTTTTTGGACCCAATAGTGATGTTTTGGTTCGTTTGGGTTAGTTTCGTTACTGCACCGAAAACCATGCCGGGGTTGCATTTAATGCACCGATTCGGGTCAGAAATCAAACGATGCACGGAATCGGCTAGAAACGAGACGAACGCACCCAAATCACTTTTTTGGACCGAATAGTGATGTTTTGGTTCGTTTGGGTTAGTTTCGTTACTGCACCGAAAACCATGCCGGGGTTGCATTTAATGCACCGATTCGGGTCGGAAATGAAACGATGCACGGAATCATCCAGAAACGAAAGGAACGCACCCTATCCACTTTTTTCGTCCTAATAGTGATGTTTTGGTTCGTTTGGGTCAGTTTCGTTACTGCACCTAAAACCATGCCGGGGTTGCATTTAATGCACCGATTCGGGTCGGAAACAAAACGATGCACGGAATCATCCAGAAACAAAACGAACGCACCCTATCCACTTTTTTGGACCGAATAGTGATGTTTTGGTTCGTTTGGGTCAATTTGGTTACTGCACCGAAAACCATGCCGGGGTTGCATTTAATGCACCGATTCGGGTCGGAAATGAAACGATGCACGGAATCATCTAGAAACGAAAGGAACGCACCCTATCCACTTTTTTCGACCCAATAGTGATGTTTTGGTTCGTTTGGGTCAGTTTTGTTACTGCACCTAAAACCATGCCGGGGTTGCATTTAATGCACCGATTCGGGTCGGAAACGAAACGGTGCAAAGAATCGGCTAGAAACGAAACGAATGCACCCAATTCACTTTTTTGGACCCAATAGTGATGTTTTGGTTCGTTTGGGTCAGTTTCGTTACTGCACCGAAAACCATGCCGGGGTTGCATTTAATGCACCGATTCGGGTCGGAAATGAAACGATGCACGGAATCATCTAGAAACGAAAGGAACGCACCCTATCCACTTTTTTCGACCCAATAGTGATGTTTTGGTTCGTTTGGGTCAGTTTCGTTACTGCACCTAAAACCATGCCGGGGTTGCATTTAATGCACCGATTCGGGTCGGAAACAAAACGATGCACGGAATCATCCAGAAACAAAACGAACGCACCCTATCCACTTTTTTGGACCGAATAGTGATGTTTTGGTTCGTTTGGGTCAATTTGGTTACTGCTCCGAAAACCATGCCGGGGTTGCATTTAATGCACCGATTCGGGTCGGAAATGAAACGATGCACGGAATCATCTAGAAACGAAAGGAACGCACCCTATCCACTTTTTTCGACCCAATAGTGATGTTTTGGTTCGTTTGGGTCAGTTTTGTTACTGCACCTAAAACCATGCCGGGGTTGCATTTAATGCACCGATTCGGGTCGGAAACGAAACGGTGCAAAGAATAGGCTAGAAACGAAACGAATGCACCCAATTCACTTTTTTGGACCCAATAGTGATGTTTTGGTTCGTTTGGGTTAGTTTCGTTACTGCACCGAAAACCATGCCGGGGTTGCATTTAATGCACCGATTCGGGTCAGAAATCAAACGATGCACGGAATCGGCTAGAAACGAGACGAACGCACCCAAATCACTTTTTTGGACCGAATAGTGATGTTTTGGTTCGTTTGGGTTAGTTTCGTTACTGCACCGAAAACCATGCCGGGGTTGCATTTAATGCACCGATTCGGGTCGGAAATGAAACGATGCACGGAATCATCCAGAAACGAAAGGAACGCACCCTATCCACTTTTTTCGTCCTAATAGTGATGTTTTGGTTCGTTTGGGTCAGTTTCGTTACTGCACCTAAAACCATGCCGGGGTTGCATTTAATGCACCGATTCGGGTCGGAAACAAAACGATGCACGGAATCATCCAGAAACAAAACGAACGCACCCTATCCACTTTTTTGGACCGAATAGTGATGTTTTGGTTCGTTTGGGTCAATTTGGTTACTGCACCGAAAACCATGCCGGGGTTGCATTTAATGCACCGATTCGGGTCGGAAATGAAACGATGCACGGAATCATCTAGAAACGAAAGGAACGCACCCTATCCACTTTTTTCGACCCAATAGTGATGTTTTGGTTCGTTTGGGTCAGTTTTGTTACTGCACCTAAAACCATGCCGGGGTTGCATTTAATGCACCGATTCGGGTCGGAAACGAAACGGTGCAAAGAATCGGCTAGAAACGAAACGAATGCACCCAATTCACTTTTTTGGACCCAATAGTGATGTTTTGGTTCGTTTGGGTTAGTTTCGTTACTGCACCGAAAACCATGCCGGGGTTGCATTTAATGCACCGATTCGGGTCAGAAATCAAACGATGCACGGAATCGGCTAGAAACGAGATGAACGCACCCAAATCACTTTTTTGGACCGAATAGTGATGTTTTGGTTCGTTTGGGTCAGTTTCGTTACTGCACCGAAAACCATGCCGGGGTTGCATTTAATGCACCGATTCGGGTCGGAAATGAAACGATGCACGGAATCATCCAGAAACGAAAGGAACGCACCCTATCCACTTTTTTCGACCCAATAGTGATGTTTTGGTTCGTTTGGGTCAGTTTCGTTACTGCACCTAAAACCATGCCGGGGTTGCATTTAATGCACCGATTCGGGTCGGAAACAAAACGATGCACGGAATCATCCAGAAACAAAACGAACGCACCCTATCCACTTTTTTGGACCGAATAGTGATGTTTTGGTTCGTTTGGGTCAATTTGGTTACTGCACCGAAAACCATGCCGGGGTTGCATTTAATGCACCGATTCGGGTCGGAAATGAAACGATGCACGGAATCATCTAGAAACGAAAGGAAGGCACCCTATCCACTTTTTTCGACCCAATAGTGATGTTTTGGTTCGTTTGGGTCAGTTTCGTTACTGCACCTAAAACCATGCCGGGGTTGCATTTAATGCACCGATTCGGGTCGGAAACGAAACGGTGCAAAGAATCGGCTAGAAACGAAACGAATGCACCCAATTCACTTTTTTGGACCCAATAGTGATGTTTTGGTTCGTTTGGGTTAGTTTCGTTACTGCACCGAAAACCATGCCGGGGTTGCATTTAATGCACCGATTCGGGTCAGAAATCAAACGATGCACGGAATCGGCTAGAAACGAGATGAACGCACCCAAATCACTTTTTTGGACCGAATAGTGATGTTTTGGTTCGTTTGGGTCAGTTTGGTTACTGCACCGAAAACCATGCCGGGGTTGCATTTAATGCACCGATTCGGGTCGGAAATGAAACGATGCACGGAATCATCCAGAAACGAAAGGAACGCACCCTATCCACTTTTTTCGACCCAATAGTGATGTTTTGGTTCGTTTGGGTCAGTTTCGTTACTGCACCTAAAACCATGCCGGGGTTGCATTTAATGCACCGATTCGGGTCGGAAACAAAACGATGCACGGAATCATCCAGAAACAAAACGAACGCACCCTATCCACTTTTTTGGACCGAATCGTGATGTTTTGGTTCGTTTGGGTCAATTTGGTTACTGCACCGAAAACCATGCCGGGGTTGCATTTAATGCACCGATTCGGGTCGGAAATGAAACGATGCACGGAATCATCTAGAAACGAAAGGAACGCACCCTATCCACTTTTTTCGACCCAATAGTGATGTTTTGGTTCGTTTGGGTCAGTTTCGTTACTGCACCGAAAACCATGCCGGGGTTGCATTTAATGCACCGATTCGGGTCGGAAACGAAACGGTGCACGGAATCATCCAGAAACGAAACGAACGCACCCAATTCACTTTTTTGGACCCAATAGTGATGTTTTGGTTCGTTTGGGTCAGTTTCGTTACTGCACCGAAAACCATGCCGGGGTTGCATTTAATGCACCGATTCGGGTCGGAAATGAAACGATGCACGGAATCATCCAGAAACAAAACGAACGCACCCTATCCACTTTTTTGGACCGAATAGTGATGTTTTGGTTCGTTTGGGTCAGTTTGGTTACTGCACCGAAAACCATGCCGGGGTTGCATTTAATGCACCGATTCGGGTCGGAAATGAAACGATGCACGGAATCATCCAGAAACGAAAGGAACGCACCCTATCCACTTTTTTGGACCGAATAGTGATGTTTTGGTTCGTTTGGGTCAATTTGGTTACTGCACCGAAAACCATGCCGGGGTTGCATTTAATGCACCGATTCGGGTCGGAAATGAAACGATGCACGGAATCATCTAGAAACGAAAGGAACGCACCCTATCCACTTTTTTCGACCCAATAGTGATGTTTTGGTTCGTTTGGGTCAGTTTCGTTACAGCACCTAAAACCATGCCGGGGTTGCATTTAATGCACCGATTCGGGTCGGAAACGAAACGGTGCAAAGAATCGGCTAGAAACGAAACGAATGCACCCAATTCACTTTTTTGGACCCAATAGTGATGTTTTGGTTCGTTTGGGTTAGTTTCGTTACTGCACCGAAAACCATGCCGGGGTTGCATTTAATGCACCGATTCGGGTCAGAAATCAAACGATGCACGGAATCGGCTAGAAACGAGATGAACGCACCCAAATCACTTTTTTGGACCCAATAGTGATGTTTTGGTTCGTTTGGGTCAGTTTCGTTACTGCACCGAAAACCATGCCGGGGTAGCATTTAATGCACCGATTCGGGTCGAAAACGAAACGATGCACGGAATCATCCAGAAACGAAACGAACGCACCCAATTCACTTTTTTGGACCCAATAGTGATGTTTTGGTTCGTTTGGGTCAGTTTCGTTACTGCACCGAAAACCATGCCGGGGTTGCATTTAATGCACCGATTCGGGTCGGAAACGAAACGATGCACGGAATCATCCAGAAACAAAACGAACGCACCCTATCCACTTTTTTGGACCGAATAGTGATGTTTTGGTTCGTTTGGGTCAGTTTGGTTACTGCACCGAAAACCATGCCGGGGTTGCATTTAATGCACCGATTCGGGTCGGAAATGAAACGATGCACGGAATCATCTAGAAACGAAAGGAACGCACCCTATCCACTTTTTTCGACCCAATAGTGATGTTTTGGTTCGTTTGGGTCAGTTTCGTTACTGCACCGAAAACCATGCCGGGGTTGCATTTAATGCACCGATTCGGGTCGGAAACGAAACGGTGCAAAGAATCGGCTAGAAACGAAACGAATGCACCCAATTCACTTTTTTGGACCCAATAGTGATGTTTTGGTTCGTTTGGGTTAGTTTCGTTACTGCACCGAAAACCATGCCGGGGTTGCATTTAATGCACCGATTCGGGTCAGAAATCAAACGATGCACGGAATCGGCTAGAAACGAGATGAACGCACCCAAATCACTTTTTTGGACCCAATAGTGATGTTTTGGTTCGTTTGGGTCAGTTTCGTTACTGCACCGAAAACCATGCCGGGGTTGCATTTAATGCACCGATTCGGGTCGGAAACGAAACGATGCACGGAATCATCCAGAAACGAAACGAACGCACCCAATTCACTTTTTTGGACCCAATAGTGATGTTTTGGTTCGTTTGGGTCAGTTTCGTTACTGCACCGAAAACCATGCCGGGGTTGCATTTAATGCACCGATTCGGGTCGGAACCGAAACGATGCACGGAATCATCCAGAAACAAAACGAACGCACCCTATCCACTTTTTTGGACCGAATAGTGATGTTTTGGTTCGTTTGGGTCAGTTTGGTTACTGCACCGAAAACCATGCCGGGGTTGCATTTAATGCACCGATTCGGGTCGGAAATGAAACGATGCACGGAATCATCCAGAAACGAAAGGAACGCACCCTATCCACTTTTTTCGACCCAATAGTGATGTTTTGGTTCGTTTGGGTCAGTTTCGTTACTGCACCGAAAACCATGCCGGGGTTGCTTTTAATGCACCGATTCGGGTCGGAAACGAAACGATGCACGGGATCGGCTACAAACAAAACGAACGCACCCAATTCACTTTTTTGGACCCAATAGTGATGTTTTGGTTCGTTTGGGTCAGTTTCTTACTACACCGAAAACCATACCTGGGTTGCATTTAATGCACCGATTCGGGTTAGAAATGAAACGATGCACGGAATCGGCTACAAACAAAACGAACGCACATAATTCAATTTTTTGGACCCAATAGTGATGTTTTGGTTCGTTTGGGTCAGTTTCGTTACTGCACCGAAAACCATGCCGGGGTTGCATTTAATGCACCGATTCGGGTCGGAAACGAAACGATGCACGGAATCATCCAGAAACGAAACGAACGCACCCTATCCACTTTTTTGGACCGAATAGTGATGTTTTGGTTCGTTTGGGTCAGTTTGGTTACTGCACCGAAAACCATGCCGGGGTTGCATTTAATGCACCGATTCGGGTCGGAAATGAAACGATGCACGGAATCATCCAGAAACGAAAGGAACGCACCCTATCCACTTTTTTCGACCCAATAGTGATGTTTTGGTTCGTTTGGGTCAGTTTCGTTACTGCACCTAAAACCATGCCGGGGTTGCATTTAATGCACCGATTCGGGTCGGAAACAAAACGATGCACGGAATCATCCAGAAACAAAACGAACGCACCCTATCCACTTTTTTGGACCGAATAGTGATGTTTTGGTTCGTTTGGGTCAATTTGGTTACTGCACCGAAAACCATGCCGGGGTTGCATTTAATGCACCGATTCGGGTCGGAAATGAAACGATGCACGGAATCATCTAGAAACGAAAGGAACGCACCCTATCCACTTTTTTCGACCCAATAGTGATGTTTTGGTTCGTTTGGGTCAGTTTCGTTACTGCACCTAAAACCATGCCGGGGTTGCATTTAATGCACCGATTCGGGTCGGAAACGAAACGGTGCAAAGAATCGGCTAGAAACGAAACGAATGCACCCAATTCACTTTTTTGGACCCAATAGTGATGTTTTGGTTCGTTTGGGTTAGTTTCGTTACTGCACCGAAAACCATGCCGGGGTTGCATTTAATGCACCGATTCGGGTCAGAAATCAAACGATGCACGGAATCGGCTAGAAACGAGATGAACGCACCCAAATCACTTTTTTGGACCCAATAGTGATGTTTTGGTTCGTTTGGGTCAGTTTCGTTACTGCACCGAAAACCATGCCGGGGTTGCATTTAATGCACCGATTCGGGTCGGAAACGAAACGATGCACGGAATCATCCAGAAACGAAAGGAACGCACCCTATCCACTTTTTTCGACCCAATAGTGATGTTTTGGTTCGTTTGGGTCAGTTTCGTTACTGCACCGAAAACCATGCCGGGGTTGCTTTTAATGCACCGATTCGGGTCGGAAACGAAATGATGCACGGGATCGGCTACAAACAAAACGAACGCACCCAATTCACTTTTTTGGACCCAATAGTGATGTTTTGGTTCGTTTGGGTCAGTTTCTTACTACACCGAAAACCATACCTGGGTTGCATTTAATGCACCGATTCGGGTTAGAAATGAAACGATGCACGGAATCGGCTACAAACAAAACGAACGCACATAATTCAATTTTTTGGACCGAATAGTGATGTTTTGGTTCGTTTGGGTCAGTTTGGTTACTGCACCGAAAACCATGCCAGGGTTGCATTTAATGCACCGATTCGGGTCGGAAATGAAACGATGCACGGAATCATCCAGAAACGAAAGGAACGCACCCTATCCACTTTTTTCGACCCAATAGTGATGTTTTGGTTCGTTTGGGTCAGTTTCGTTACTGCACCTAAAACCATGCCGGGGTTGCATTTAATCCACCGATTCGGGTCGGAAACAAAACGATGCACGGAATCATCCAGAAATAAAACGAACGCACCCTATCCACTTTTTTGGACCGAATAGTGATGTTTTGGTTCGTTTGGGTCAATTTGGTTACTGCACCGAAAACCATGCCGGGGTTGCATTTAATGCACCGATTCGGGTCGGAAATGAAACGATGCACGGAATCATCTAGAAACGAAAGGAATGCACCCTATCCACTTTTTTCGACCCAATAGTGATGTTTTGGTTCGTTTGGGTCAGTTTCGTTACTGCACCTAAAACCATGCCGGGGTTGCATTTAATGCACCGATTCGGGTCGGAAACGAAACGGTGCAAAGAATCGGCTAGAAACGAAACGAATGCACCCAATTCACTTTTTTGGACCCAATAGTGATGTTTTGGTTCGTTTGGGTTAGTTTCGTTACTGCACCGAAAACCATGCCGGGGTTGCATTTAATGCACCGATTCGGCTCAGAAATCAAACGATGCACGGAATCGGCTAGAAACGAGATGAACGCACCCAAATCACTTTTTTGGACCCAATAGTGATGTTTTGGTTCGTTTGGGTCAGTTTCGTTACTGCACCGAAAACCATGCCGGGGTTGCATTTAATGCACCGATTCGGGTCGGAAACGAAACGATGCACGGAATCATCCAGAAACGAAACGAACGCACCCAATTCACTTTTTTGGACCCAATAGTGATGTTTTGGTTCATTTGGGTCAGTTTCGTTACTGCACCGAAAACCATGCCGGGGTTGCATTTAATGCACCGATTCGGGTCGGAAACGAAACGATGCACGGAATCATCCAGAAACAAAACGAACGCACCCTATCCACTTTTTTGGACCGAATAGTGATGTTTTGGTTCGTTTGGGTCAGTTTGGTTACTGCACCGAAAACCATGCCGGGGTTGCATTTAATGCACCGATTCGGGTCGGAAATGAAACGATGCACGGAATCATCCAGAAACGAAAGGAACGCACCCTATCCACTTTTTTCGACCCAATAGTGATGTTTTGGTTCGTTTGGGTCAGTTTCGTTACTGCACCTAAAACCATGCGGGGGTTGCATTTAATGCACCGATTCGGGTCGGAAACAAAACGATGCACGGAATCATCCAGAAACAAAACGAACGCACCCTATCCACTTTTTTGGACCGAATAGTGATGTTTTGGTTCGTTTGGGTCAATTTGGTTACTGCACCGAAAACCATGCCGGGGTTGCATTTAATGCACCGATTCGGGTCGGAAATGAAACGATGCACGGAATCATCTAGAACGAAAGGAACGCACCCTATCCACTTTTTTCGACCCAATAGTGATGTTTTGGTTCGTTTGGGTCAGTTTCGTTACTGCACCTAAAACCATGCCGGGGTTGCATTTAATGCACCGATTCGGGTCGGAAACGAAACGGTGCAATGAATCGGCTAGAAACGAAACGAATGCACCCAATTCACTTTTTTGGACCCAATAGTGATGTTTTGGTTCGTTTGGGTTAGTTTCGTTACTGCACCGAAAACCATGCCGGGGTTGCATTTAATGCACCGATTCGGGTCAGAAATCAAACGATGCACGGAATCGGCTAGAAACGAGATGAACGCACCCAAATCACTTTTTTGGACCCAATAGTGATGTTTTGGTTCGTTTGGGTCAGTTTCGTTACTGCACCGAAAACCATGCCGGGGTTGCATTTAATGCACCGATTCGGGTCGGAAACGAAACGATGCACGGAATCATCCAGAAACGAAACGAACGCACCCAATTCACTTTTTTGGACCCAATAGTGATGTTTTGGTTCGTTTGGGTCAGTTTCGTTACTGCACCGAAAACCATGCCGGGGTTGCATTTAATGCACCGATTCGGGTCGGAAACGAAACGATGCACGGAATCATCCAGAAACAAAACGAACGCACCCTATCCACTTTTTTGGACCGAATAGTGATGTTTTGGTTCGTTTGGGTCAGTTTGGTTACTGCACCGAAAACCATGCCGGGGTTGCATTTAATGCACCGATTCGGGTCGGAAATGAAACGATGCACGGAATCATCCAGAAACGAAAGGAACGCACCCTATCCACTTTTTTCGACCCAATAGTGATGTTTTGGTTCGTTTGGGTCAGTTTCGTTACTGCACCGAAAACCATGCCGGGGTTGCTTTTAATGCACCGATTCAGGTCGGAAACGAAACGATGCACGGGATCGGCTACAAACAAAACGAACGCACCCAATTCACTTTTTTGGACCCAATAGTGATGTTTTGGTTCGTTTGGGTCAGTTTCTTACTACACCGAAAACCATACCGGGGTTGCATTTAATGCACCGTTTCGGGTTAGAAATGAAACGATGCACGAAATCGGCTACAAACAAAACGAACGCACATAATTCAATTTTTTGGACCCAATAGTGATGTTTTGGTTCGTTTGGGTCAGTTTCGTTACTGCACCGAAAACCATGCCGGGGTTGCATTTAATGCACCGATTCGGGTCGGAAACGAAACGATGCACGGAATCATCCAGAAACGAAACGAACGCACCCTATCCACTTTTTTGGACCGAATAGTGATGTTTTGGTTCGTTTGGGTCAGTTTGGTTACTGCACCGAAAACCATGCTGGGGTTGCATTTAATGCACCGATTCGGGTCGGAAATGAAACGATGCACGGAATCATCTAGAAACGAAAGGAACGCACCCTATCCACTTTTTTCGACCCAATAGTGATGTTTTGGTTCGTTTGGGTCAGTTTTGTTACTGCACCTAAAACCATGCCGGGGTTGCATTTAATGCACCGATTCGGGTCGGAAACGAAACGGTGCAAAGAATCGGCTAGAAACGAAACGAATGCACCCAATTCACTTTTTTGGACCCAATAGTGATGTTTTGGTTCGTTTGGGTTAGTTTCGTTACTGCACCGAAAACCATGCCGGGTTTGCATTTAATGCACCGATTCGGGTCAGAAATCAAACGATGCACGGAATCGGCTAGAAACGAGACGAACGCACCCAAATCACTTTTTTGGACCGAATAGTGATGTTTTGGTTCGTTTGGGTCAGTTTCGTTACTGCACCGAAAACCATGCCGGGGTTGCATTTAATGCACCGATTCGGGTCGGAAATGAAACGATGCACGGAATCATCCAGAAACGAAAGGAACGCACCCTATCCACTTTTTTCGACCCAATAGTGATGTTTTGGTTCGTTTGGGTCAGTTTCGTTACTGCACCTAAAACCATGCGGGGGTTGCATTTAATGCACCGATTCGGGTCGGAAACAAAACGATGCACGGAATCATCCAGAAACAAAACGAACGCACCCTATCCACTTTTTTGGACCGAATAGTGATGTTTTGGTTCGTTTGGGTCAATTTGGTTACTGCACCGAAAACCATGCCGGGGTTGCATTTAATGCACCGATTCGGGTCGGAAATGAAACGATGCACGGAATCATCTAGAACGAAAGGAACGCACCCTATCCACTTTTTTCGACCCAATAGTGATGTTTTGGTTCGTTTGGGTCAGTTTCGTTACTGCACCTAAAACCATGCCGGGGTTGCATTTAATGCACCGATTCGGGTCGGAAACGAAACGGTGCAATGAATCGGCTAGAAACGAAACGAATGCACCCAATTCACTTTTTTGGACCCAATAGTGATGTTTTGGTTCGTTTGGGTTAGTTTCGTTACTGCACCGAAAACCATGCCGGGGTTGCATTTAATGCACCGATTCGGGTCAGAAATCAAACGATGCACGGAATCGGCTAGAAACGAGATGAACGCACCCAAATCACTTTTTTGGACCCAATAGTGATGTTTTGGTTCGTTTGGGTCAGTTTCGTTACTGCACCGAAAACCATGCCGGGGTTGCATTTAATGCACCGATTCGGGTCGGAAACGAAACGATGCACGGAATCATCCAGAAACGAAACGAACGCACCCAATTCACTTTTTTGGACCCAATAGTGATGTTTTGGTTCGTTTGGGTCAGTTTCGTTACTGCACCGAAAACCATGCCGGGGTTGCATTTAATGCACCGATTCGGGTCGGAAACGAAACGATGCACGGAATCATCCAGAAACAAAACGAACGCACCCTATCCACTTTTTTGGACCGAATAGTGATGTTTTGGTTCGTTTGGGTCAGTTTGGTTACTGCACCGAAAACCATGCCGGGGTTGCATTTAATGCACCGATTCGGGTCGGAAATGAAACGATGCACGGAATCATCCAGAAACGAAAGGAACGCACCCTATCCACTTTTTTCGACCCAATAGTGATGTTTTGGTTCGTTTGGGTCAGTTTCGTTACTGCACCGAAAACCATGCCGGGGTTGCTTTTAATGCACCGATTCAGGTCGGAAACGAAACGATGCACGGGATCGGCTACAAACAAAACGAACGCACCCAATTCACTTTTTTGGACCCAATAGTGATGTTTTGGTTCGTTTGGGTCAGTTTCTTACTACACCGAAAACCATACCGGGGTTGCATTTAATGCACCGTTTCGGGTTAGAAATGAAACGATGCACGAAATCGGCTACAAACAAAACGAACGCACATAATTCAATTTTTTGGACCCAATAGTGATGTTTTGGTTCGTTTGGGTCAGTTTCGTTACTGCACCGAAAACCATGCCGGGGTTGCATTTAATGCACCGATTCGGGTCGGAAACGAAACGATGCACGGAATCATCCAGAAACGAAACGAACGCACCCTATCCACTTTTTTGGACCGAATAGTGATGTTTTTGTTCGTTTGGGTCAGTTTGGTTACTGCACCGAAAACCATGCCGGGGTTGCATTTAATGCACCGATTCGGGTCGGAAATGAAACGATGCACGGAATCATCCAGAAACGAAAGGAACGCACCCTATCCACTTTTTTCGACCCAATAGTGATGTTTTGGTTCGTTTGGGTCAGTTTCGTTACTGCACCTAAAACCATGCCGGGGTTGCATTTAATGCACCGATTCGGGTCGGAAACAAAACGATGCACGGAATCATCCAGAAACAAAACGAACGCACCCTATCCACTTTTTTGGACCGAATAGTGATGTTTTGGTTCGTTTGGGTCAGTTTGGTTACTGCACCGAAAACCATGCTGGGGTTGCATTTAATGCACCGATTCGGGTCGGAAATGAAACGATGCACGGAATCATCTAGAAACGAAAGGAACGCACCCTATCCACTTTTTTCGACCCAATAGTGATGTTTTGGTTCGTTTGGGTCAGTTTTGTTACTGCACCTAAAACCATGCCGGGGTTGCATTTAATGCACCGATTCGGGTCGGAAACGAAACGGTGCAAAGAATCGGCTAGAAACGAAACGAATGCACCCAATTCACTTTTTTGGACCCAATAGTGATGTTTTGGTTCGTTTGGGTTAGTTTCGTTACTGCACCGAAAACCATGCCGGGTTTGCATTTAATGCACCGATTCGGGTCAGAAATCAAACGATGCACGGAATCGGCTAGAAACGAGACGAACGCACCCAAATCACTTTTTTGGACCGAATAGTGATGTTTTGGTTCGTTTGGGTCAGTTTCGTTACTGCACCGAAAACCATGCCGGGGTTGCATTTAATGCACCGATTCGGGTCGGAAATGAAACGATGCACGGAATCATCCAGAAACGAAAGGAACGCACCCTATCCACTTTTTTCGACCCAATAGTGATGTTTTGGTTCGTTTGGGTCAGTTTCGTTACTGCACCTAAAACCATGCCGGGGTTGCATTTAATGCACCGATTCGGGTCGGAAACAAAACGATGCACGGAATCATCCAGAAACAAAACGAACGCACCCTATCCACTTTTTTGGACCGAATAGTGATGTTTTGGTTCGTTTGGGTCAATTTGGTTACTGCACCGAAAACCATGCCGGGGTTGCATTTAATGCACCGATTCGGGTCGGAAATGAAACGATGCACGGAATCATCTAGAAACGAAAGGAACGCACCCTATCCACTTTTTTCGACCCAATAGTGATGTTTTGGTTCGTTTGGGTCAGTTTCGTTACTGCACCTAAAACCATGCCGGGGTTGCATTTAATGCACCGATTCGGGTCGGAAACGAAACGGTGCAAAGAATCGGCTAGAAACGAAACGAATGCACCCAATTCACTTTTTTGGACCCAATAGTGATGTTTTGGTTCGTTTGGGTTAGTTTCGTTACTGCACCGAAAACCATGCCGGGGTTGCATTTAATGCACCGATTCGGGTCAGAAATCAAACGATGCACGGAATCGGCTAGAAACGAGATGAACGCACCCAAATCACTTTTTTGGACCGAATAGTGATGTTTTGGTTCGTTTGGGTCAGTTTGGTTACTGCACCGAAAACCATGCCGGGGTTGCATTTAATGCACCGATTCGGGTCGGAAATGAAACGATGCACGGAATCATCCAGAAACGAAAGGAACGCACCCTATCCACTTTTTTCGACCCAATAGTGATGTTTTGGTTCGTTTGGGTCAGTTTCGTTACTGCACCTATAACCATGCCGGGGTTGCATTTAATGCACCGATTCGGGTCGGAAACAAAACGATGCACGGAATCATCCAGAAACAAAACGAACGCACCCTATCCACTTTTTTGGACCGAATAGTGATGTTTTGGTTCGTTTGGGTCAATTTGGTTACTGCACCGAAAACCATGCCGGGGTTGCATTTAATGCACCGATTCGGGTCGGAAATGAAACGATGCACGGAATCGGCTAGAAACGAGATGAACGCACCCAAATCACTTTTTTGGACCCAATAGTGATGTTTTGGTTCGTTTGGGTCAGTTTCGTTACTGCACCGAAAACCATGCCGGGGTTGCATTTAATGCACCGATTCGGGTCGGAAACGAAACGATGCACGGAATCATCCAGAAACGAAACGAACGCACCCAATTCACTTTTTTGGACCCAATAGTGATGTTTTGGTTCGTTTGGGTCAGTTTCGTTACTGCACCGAAAACCATGCCGGGGTTGCATTTAATGCACCGATTCGGGTCGGAAACGAAACGATGCACGGAATCATCCGGAAACAAAACGAACGCACCCTATCCACTTTTTTGGACCGAATAGTGATGTTTTGGTTCGTTTGGGTCAGTTTGGTTACTGCACCGAAAACCATGCCGGGGTTGCATTTAATGCACCGATTCGGGTCGGAAATGAAACGATGCACGGAATCATCCAGAAACGAAAGGAACGCACCCTATCCACTTTTTTCGACCCAATAGTGATGTTTTGGTTCGTTTGGGTCAGTTTCGTTACTGCACCGAAAACCATGCCGGGGTTGCTTTTAATGCACCGATTCGGGTCGGAAACGAAACGATGCACGGGATCGGCTACAAACAAAACGAACGCACCCAATTCACTTTTTTGGACCCAATAGTGATGTTTTGGTTCGTTTGGGTCAGTTTCTTACTACACCGAAAACCATACCGGGGTTGCATTTAATGCACCGATTCGGGTTAGAAATGAAACGATGCACGGAATCGGCTACAAACAAAACGAACGCACATAATTCAATTTTTTGGACCCAATAGTGATGTTTTGGTTCGTTTGGGTCAGTTTCGTTACTGCACCGAAAACCATGCCGGGGTTGCATTTAATGCACCGATTCGGGTCGGAAACGAAACGATGCACGGAATCATCCAGAAACGAAACGAACGCACCCTATCCACTTTTTTGGACCGAATAGTGATGTTTTGGTTCGTTTGGGTCAGTTTGGTTACTGCACCGAAAACCATGCCGGGGTTGCATTTAATGCACCGATTCGGGTCGGAAATGAAACGATGCACGGAATCATCCAGAAACGAAAGGAACGCACCCTATCCACTTTTTTCGACCCAATAGTGATGTTTTGGTTCGTTTGGGTCAGTTTCGTTACTGCACCTAAAACCATGCCGGGGTTGCATTTAATGCACCGATTCGGGTCGGAAACAAAACGATGCACGGAATCATCCAGAAACAAAACGAACGCACCCTATCCACTTTTTTGGACCGAATAGTGATGTTTTGGTTCGTTTGGGTCAATTTGGTTACTGCACCGAAAACCATGCCGGGGTTGCATTTAATGCACCGATTCGGGTCGGAAATGAAACGATGCACGGAATCATCTAGAAACGAAAGGAACGCACCCTATCCACTTTTTTCGACCCAATAGTGATGTTTTGGTTCGTTTGGGTCAGTTTTGTTACTGCACCTAAAACCATGCCGGGGTTGCATTTAATGCACCGATTCGGGTCGGAAACGAAACGGTGCAAAGAATCGGCTAGAAACGAAACGAATGCACCCAATTCACTTTTTTGGACCCAATAGTGATGTTTTGGTTCGTTTGGGTTAGTTTCGTTACTGTACCGAAAACCATGCCGGGGTTGCATTTAATGCACCGATTCGGGTCAGAAATAAAACGATGCACGGAATCGGCTAGAAACGAGACGAACGCACCCAAATCACTTTTTTGGACCGAATAGTGATGTTTTGGTTCGTTTGGGTCAGTTTCGTTACTGCACCGAAAACCATGCCGGGATTGCATTTAATGCACCGATTCGGGTCGGAAATGAAACGATGCACGGAATCATCCAGAAACGAAAGGAACGCACCCTATCCACTTTTTTCGACCCAATAGTGATGTTTTGGTTCGTTTGGGTCAGTTTCGTTACTGCACCTAAAACCATGCCGGGGTTGCATTTAATGCACCGATTCGGGTCGGAAACAAAACGATGCACGGAATCATCCAGAAACAAAACGAACGCACCCTATCCACTTTTTTGGACCGAATAGTGATGTTTTGGTTCGTTTGGGTCAATTTGGTTACTGCACCGAAAACCATGCCGGGGTTGCATTTAATGCACCGATTCGGGTCGGAAATGAAACGATGCACGGAATCATCTAGAAACGAAAGGAACGCACCCTGTCCACTTTTTTCGACCCAATAGTGATGTTTTGGTTCGTTTGGGTCAGTTTTGTTACTGCACCTAAAACCATGCCGGGGTTGCATTTAATGCACCGATTCGGGTCGGAAACGAAACGGTGCAAAGAATCGGCTAGAAACGAAACGAATGCACCCAATTCACTTTTTTGGACCCAATAGTGATGTTTTGGTTCGTTTGGGTTAGTTTCGTTACTGCACCGAAAACCATGCCGGGGTTGCATTTAATGCACCGATTCGGGTCAGAAATCAAACGATGCACGGAATCGGCTAGAAACGAGATGAACGCACCCAAATCACTTTTTTGGACCGAATAGTGATGTTTTGGTTCGTTTGGGTCAGTTTGGTTACTGCACCGAAAACCATGCCGGGGTTGCATTTAATGCACCGATTCGGGTCGGAAATGAAACGATGCACGGAATCATCCAGAAACGAAAGGAACGCACCCTATCCACTTTTTTCGACCCAATAGTGATGTTTTGGTTCGTTTGGGTCAGTTTCGTTACTGCACCTAAAACCATGCCGGGGTTGCATTTAATGCACCGATTCGGGTCGGAAACAAAACGATGCACGGAATCATCCAGAAACAAAACGAACGCACCCTATCCACTTTTTTGGACCGAATAGTGATGTTTTGGTTCGTTTGGGTCAATTTGGTTACTGCACCGAAAACCATGCCGGGGTTGCATTTAATGCACCGATTCGGGTCGGAAATGAAACGATGCACGGAATCATCTAGAAACGAAAGGAACGCACCCTATCCACTTTTTTCGACCCAATAGTGATGTTTTGGTTCGTTTGGGTCAGTTTCGTTACTGCACCTAAAACCATGCCGGGGTTGCATTTAATGCACCGATTCGGGTCGGAAACGAAACGGTGCAAAGAATCGGCTAGAAACGAAACGAATGCACCCAATTCACTTTTTTGGACCCAATAGTGATGTTTTGGTTCGTTTGGGTTAGTTTCGTTACTGCACCGAAAACCATGCCGGGGTTGCATTTAATGCACCGATTCGGGTCAGAAATCAAACGATGCACGGAATCGGCTAGAAACGAGATGAACGCACCCAAATCACTTTTTTGGACCCAATAGTGATGTTTTGGTTCGTTTGGGTCAGTTTCGTTACTGCACCGAAAACCATGCCGGGGTTGCATTTAATGCACCGATTCGGGTCGGAAACGAAACGATGCACGGAATCATCCAGAAACGAAACGAACGCACCCAATTCACTTTTTTGGACCCAATAGTGATGTTTTGGTTCGTTTGGGTCAGTTTCGTTACTGCACCGAAAACCATGCCGGGGTTGCATTTAATGCACCGATTCGGGTCGGAAACGAAACGATGCACGGAATCATCCAGAAACGAAAGGAACGCACCCTATCCACTTTTTTCGACCCAATAGTGATGTTTTGGTTCGTTTGGGTCAGTTTCGTTACTGCACCGAAAACCATGCCGGGGTTGCTTTTAATGCACCGATTCGGGTCGGAAACGAAACGATGCACGGGATCGGCTACAAACAAAACGAACGCACCCAATTCACTTTTTTGGACCCAATAGTGATGTTTTGGTTCGTTTGGGTCAGTTTCTTACTACACCGAAAACCATACCGGGGTTGCATTTAATGCACCGATTCGGGTTAGAAATGAAACGATGCACGGAATCGGCTACAAACAAAACGAACGCACATAATTCAATTTTTTGGACCCAATAGTGATGTTTTGGTTCGTTTGGGTCAGTTTCGTTACTGCACCGAAAACCATGCCGGGGTTGCATTTAATGCACCGATTCGGGTCGGAAACGAAACGATGCACGGAATCATCCAGAAACGAAACGAACGCACCCTATCCACTTTTTTGGACCGAATAGTGATGTTTTGGTTCGTTTGGGTCAGTTTGGTTACTGCACCGAAAACCATGCCGGGGTTGCATTTAATGCACCGATTCGGGTCGGAAATGAAACGATGCACGGAATCATCCAGAAACGAAAGGAACGCACCCTATCCACTTTTTTCGACCCAATAGTGATGTTTTGGTTCGTTTGGGTCAGTTTCGTTACTGCACCTAAAACCATGCCGGGGTTGCATTTAATGCACCGATTCGGGTCGGAAACAAAACGATGCACGGAATCATCCAGAAACAAAACGAACGCACCCTATCCACTTTTTTGGACCGAATAGTGATGTTTTGGTTCGTTTGGGTCAATTTGGTTACTGCACCGAAAACCATGCCGGGGTTGCATTTAATGCACCGATTCGGGTCGGAAATGAAACGATGCACGGAATCATCTAGAAACGAAAGGAACGCACCCTATCCACTTTTTTCGACCCAATAGTGATGTTTTGGTTCGTTTGGGTCAGTTTTGTTACTGCACCTAAAACCATGCCGGGGTTGCATTTAATGCACCGATTCGGGTCGGAAACGAAACGGTGCAAAGAATCGGCTAGAAACGAAACGAATGCACCCAATTCACTTTTTTGGACCCAATAGTGATGTTTTGGTTCGTTTGGGTTAGTTTCGTTACTGTACCGAAAACCATGCCGGGGTTGCATTTAATGCACCGATTCGGGTCAGAAATAAAACGATGCACGGAATCGGCTAGAAACGAGACGAACGCACCCAAATCACTTTTTTGGACCGAATAGTGATGTTTTGGTTCGTTTGGGTCAGTTTCGTTACTGCACCGAAAACCATGCCGGGATTGCATTTAATGCACCGATTCGGGTCGGAAATGAAACGATGCACGGAATCATCCAGAAACGAAAGGAACGCACCCTATCCACTTTTTTCGACCCAATAGTGATGTTTTGGTTCGTTTGGGTCAGTTTCGTTACTGCACCTAAAACCATGCCGGGGTTGCATTTAATGCACCGATTCGGGTCGGAAACAAAACGATGCACGGAATCATCCAGAAACAAAACGAACGCACCCTATCCACTTTTTTGGACCGAATAGTGATGTTTTGGTTCGTTTGGGTCAATTTGGTTACTGCACCGAAAACCATGCCGGGGTTGCATTTAATGCACCGATTCGGGTCGGAAATGAAACGATGCACGGAATCATCTAGAAACGAAAGGAACGCACCCTGTCCACTTTTTTCGACCCAATAGTGATGTTTTGGTTCGTTTGGGTCAGTTTTGTTACTGCACCTAAAACCATGCCGGGGTTGCATTTAATGCACCGATTCGGGTCGGAAACGAAACGGTGCAAAGAATCGGCTAGAAACGAAACGAATGCACCCAATTCACTTTTTTGGACCCAATAGTGATGTTTTGGTTCGTTTGGGTCAGTTTCGTTACTGCACCGAAAACCATGCCGGGGTTGCATTTAATGCACCGATTCGGGTCAGAAATCAAACGATGCACGGAATCGGCTAGAAACGAGATGAACGCACCCAAATCACTTTTTTGGACCGAATAGTGATGTTTTGGTTCGTTTGGGTCAGTTTGGTTACTGCACCGAAAACCATGCCGGGGTTGCATTTAATGCACCGATTCGGGTCGGAAATGAAACGATGCACGGAATCATCCAGAAACGAAAGGAACGCACCCTATCCACTTTTTTCGACCCAATAGTGATGTTTTGGTTCGTTTGGGTCAGTTTCGTTACTGCACCTAAAACCATGCCGGGGTTGCATTTAATGCACCGATTCGGGTCGGAAACAAAACGATGCACGGAATCATCCAGAAACAAAACGAACGCACCCTATCCACTTTTTTGGACCGAATAGTGATGTTTTGGTTCGTTTGGGTCAATTTGGTTACTGCACCGAAAACCATGCCGGGGTTGCATTTAATGCACCGATTCGGGTCGGAAATGAAACGATGCACGGAATCATCTAGAAACGAAAGGAACGCACCCTATCCACTTTTTTCGACCCAATAGTGATGTTTTGGTTCGTTTGGGTCAGTTTCGTTACTGCACCTAAAACCATGCCGGGGTTGCATTTAATGCACCGATTCGGGTCGGAAACGAAACGGTGCAAAGAATCGGCTAGAAACGAAACGAATGCACCCAATTCACTTTTTTGGACCCAATAGTGATGTTTTGGTTCGTTTGGGTTAGTTTCGTTACTGCACCGAAAACCATGCCGGGGTTGCATTTAATGCACCGATTCGGGTCAGAAATCAAACGATGCACGGAATCGGCTAGAAACGAGATGAACGCACCCAAATCACTTTTTTGGACCGAATAGTGATGTTTTGGTTCGTTTGGGTCAGTTTGGTTACTGCACCGAAAACCATGCCGGGGTTGCATTTAATGCACCGATTCGGGTCGGAAATGAAACGATGCACGGAATCAACCAGAAACGAAAGGAACGCACCCTATCCACTTTTTTCGACCCAATAGTGATGTTTTGGTTCGTTTGGGTCAGTTTCGTTACTGCACCTAAAACCATGCCGGGGTTGCATTTAATGCACCGATTCGGGTCGGAAACAAAACGATGCACGGAATCATCCAGAAACAAAACGAACGCACCCTATCCACTTTTTTGGACCGAATCGTGATGTTTTGGTTCGTTTGGGTCAATTTGGTTACTGCACCGAAAACCATGCCGGGGTTGCATTTAATGCACCGATTCGGGTCGGAAATGAAACGATGCACGGAATCATCTAGAAACGAAAGGAACGCACCCAATTCACTTTTTTGGACCCAATAGTGATGTTTTGGTTCGTTTGGGTTAGTTTCGTTACTGCACCGAAAACCATGCCGGGGTTGCATTTAATGCACCGATTCGGGTCAGAAATCAAACGATGCACGGAATCGGCTAGAAACGAGATGAACGCACCCAAATCACTTTTTTGGACCGAATAGTGATGTTTTGGTTCGTTTGGGTCAGTTTGGTTACTGCACCGAAAACCATGCCGGGGTTGCATTTAATGCACCGATTCGGGTCGGAAATGAAACGATGCACGGAATCATCAGAAACGAAAGGAACGCACCCTATCCACTTTTTTCGACCCAATAGTGATGTTTTGGTTCGTTTGGGTCAGTTTCGTTACTGCACCTATAACCATGCCGGGGTTGCATTTAATGCACCGATTCGGGTCGGAAACAAAACGATGCCCGGAATCATCCAGAAACAAAACGAACGCACCCTATCCACTTTTTTGGACCGAATAGTGATGTTTTGGTTCGTTTGGGTCAATTTGGTTACTGCACCGAAAACCATGCCGGGGTTGCATTTAATGCACCGATTCGGGTCGGAAATGAAACGATGCACGGAATCGGCTAGAAACGAGATGAACGCACCCAAATCACTTTTTTGGACCCAATAGTGATGTTTTGGTTCGTTTGGGTCAGTTTCGTTACTGCACCGAAAACCATGCCGGGGTTGCATTTAATGCACCGATTCGGGTCGGAAACGAAACGATGCACGGAATCATCCAGAAACGAAACGAACGCACCCAATTCACTTTTTTGGACCCAATAGTGATGTTTTGGTTCGTTTGGGTCAGTTTCGTTACTGCACCGAAAACCATGCCGGGGTTGCATTTAATGCACCGATTCGGGTCGGAAACGAAACGATGCACGGAATCATCCAGAAACAAAACGAACGCACCCTATCCACTTTTTTGGACCGAATAGTGATGTTTTGGTTCGTTTGGGTCAGTTTGGTTACTGCACCGAAAACCATGCCGGGGTTGCATTTAATGCACCGATTCGGGTCGGAAATGAAACGATGCACGGAATCATCCAGAAACGAAAGGAACGCACCCTATCCTCTTTTTTCGACCCAATAGTGATGTTTTGGTTCGTTTGGGTCAGTTTCGTTACTGCACCGAAAACCATGCCGGGGTTGCTTTTAATGCACCGATTCGGGTCGGAAACGAAACGATGCACGGGATCGGCTACAAACAAAACGAACGCACCCAATTCACTTTTTTGGACCCAATAGTGATGTTTTGGTTCGTTTGGGTCAGTTTCTTACTACACCGAAAACCATACCGGGTTTGCATTTAATGCACCGATTCGGGTTAGAAATGAAACGATGCACGGAATCGGCTACAAACAAAACGAACGCACATAATTCAATTTTTTGGACCCAATAGTGATGTTTTGGTTCGTTTGGGTCAGTTTCGTTACTGCACCGAAAACCATGCCGAGGTTGCATTTAATGCACCGATTCGGGTCGGAAACGAAACGATGCACGGAATCATCCAGAAACGAAACGAACGCACCCTATCCACTTTTTTGGACCGAATAGTGATGTTTTGGTTCGTTTGGGTCAGTTTGGTTACTGCACCGAAAACCATGCCGGGGTTGCATTTAATGCACCGATTCGGGTCGGAAATGAAACGATGCACGGAATCATCCAGAAACGAAAGGAACGCACCCTATCCACTTTTTTCGACCCAATAGTGATGTTTTGGTTCGTTTGGGTCAGTTTCGTTACTGCACCTAAAACCATGCCGGGGTTGCATTTAATGCACCGATTCGGGTCGGAAACAAAACGATGCACGGAATCATCCAGAAACAAAACGAACGCACCCTATCCACTTTTTTGGACCGAATACTGATGTTTTGGTTCGTTTGGGTCAATTTGGTTACTGCACCGAAAACCATGCCGGGGTTGCATTTAATGCACCGATTCGGGTCGGAAATGAAACGATGCACGGAATCATCTAGAAACGAAAGGAACGCACCCTATCCACTTTTTTCGACCCAATAGTGATGTTTTGGTTCGTTTGGGTCAGTTTTGTTACTGCACCTAAAACCATGCCGGGGTTGCATTTAATGCACCGATTCGGGTCGGAAACGAAACGGTGCAAAGAATCGGCTAGAAACGAAACGAATGCACCCAATTCAATTGTTTGGACCCAATAGTGATGTTTTGGTTCGTTTGGGTTAGTTTCGTTACTGCACCGAAAACCATGCCGGGGTTGCATTTAATGCACCGATTCGGGTCAGAAATCAAACGATGCACGGAATCGGCAAGAAACGAGACGAACGCACCCAAATCACTTTTTTGGACCGAATAGTGATGTTTTGGTTCGTTTGGGTCAGTTTCGTTACTGCACCGAAAACCATGCCGGGGTTGCATTTAATGCACCGATTCGGGTCGGAAATGAAACGATGCACGGAATCATCCAAAAACGAAAGGAACGCACCCTATCCACTTTTTTCGACCCAATAGTGATGTTTTGGTTCGTTTGGGTCAGTTTCGTTACTGCACCTAAAACCATGCCGGGGTTGCATTTAATGCACCGATTCGGGTCGGAAACAAAACGATGCACGGAATCATCCAGAAACAAAACGAACGCACCCTATCCACTTTTTTGGACCGAATAGTGATGTTTTGGTTCGTTTGGGTCAATTTGGTTACTGCACCGAAAACCATGCCGGGGTTGCATTTAATGCACCGATTCGGGTCGGAAATGAAACGATGCACGGAATCATCTAGAAACGAAAGGAACGCACCCTATCCACTTTTTTCGACCCAATAGTGATGTTTTGGTTCGTTTGGGTCAGTTTCGTTACTGCACCGAAAACCATGCCGGGGTTGCATTTAATGCACCGATTCGGGTCGGAAACGAAACGGTGCAAAGAATCGGCTAGAAACGAAACGAATGCACCCAATTCACTTTTTTGGACCCAATAGTGATGTTTTGGTTCGTTTGGGTTAGTTTCGTTACTGCACCGAAAACCATGCCGGGGTTGCATTTAATGCACCGATTCGGGTCAGAAATCAAACGATGCACGGAATCGGCTAGAAACGAGATGAACGCACCCAAATCACTTTTTTGGACCCAATAGTGATGTTTTGGTTCGTTTGGGTCAGTTTCGTTACTGCACCGAAAACCATGCCGGGGTTGCATTTAATGCACCGATTCGGGTCGGAAACGAAACGATGCACGGAATCATCCAGAAACGAAACGAACGCACCCAATTCACTTTTTTGGACCCAATAGTGATGTTTTGGTTCGTTTGGGTCAGTTTCGTTACTGCACCGAAAACCATGCCGGGGTTGCATTTAATGCACCGATTCGGGTCGGAAACGAAACGATGCACGGAATCATCCAGAAACAAAACGAACGCACCCTATCCACTTTTTTGGACCGAATAGTGATGTTTTGGTTCGTTTGGGTCAGTTTGGTTTCTGCACCGAAAACCATGCCGGGGTTGCATTTAATGCACCGATTCGGGTCGGAAATGAAACGATGCACGGAATCATCCAGAAACGAAAGGAACGCACCCTATCCACTTTTTTCGACCCAATAGTGATGTTTTGGTTCGTTTGGGTCAGTTTTGTTACTGCACCGAAAACCAAGCCGGGGTTGCTTTTAATGCACCGATTCGGGTCGGAAACGAAACGATGCACGGGATCGGCTACAAACAAAACGAACGCACCCAATTCACTTTTTTGGACCCAATAGTGATGTTTTGGTTCGTTTGGGTTAGTTTCGTTACTGCACCGAAAACCATGCCGGGGTTGCATTTAATGCACCGATTCGGGTCAGAACTCAAACAATGCACGGAATCGGCTAGAAACGAGATGAACGCACCCAAATCACTTTTTTGGACCGAATAGTGATGTTTTGGTTCGTTTGGGTCAGTTTGGTTACTGCACCGAAAACCATGCCGGGGTTGCACTTAATGCACCGATTCGGGTCGGAAATGAAACGATGCACGGAATCATCCAGAAATGAAAGGAACACACCCTATCCACTTTTTTCGACCCAATAGTGATGTTTTGGTTCGTTTGGGTCAGTTTCGTTACTGCACCTAAAACCATGCCGGGGTTGCATTTAATGCACCGATTCGGGTCGGAAACAAAACGATGCACGGAATCATCCAGAAACAAAACGAACGCACCCTATCCACTTTTTTGGACCGAATAGTGATGTTTTGGTTCGTTTGGGTCAATTTGGTTACTGCACCGAAAACCATGCCGGGGTTGCATTTAATGCACCGATTCGGGTCGGAAATGAAACGATGCACGGAATCATCTAGAAACGAAAGGAACGCACCCTATCCACTTTTTTCGACCCAATAGTGATGTTTTGGTTCGTTTGGGTCAGTTTCGTTACTGCACCGAAAACCATGCCGGGGTTGCATTTAATGCACCGATTCGGGTCGGAAACGAAACGGTGCAAAGAATCGGCTAGAAACGAAACGAATGCACCCAATTCACTTTTTTGGACCCAATAGTGATGTTTTGGTTCGTTTGGGTTAGTTTCGTTACTGCACCGAAAACCATGCCGGGGTTGCATTTAATGCACCGATTCGGGTCAGAAATCAAACGATGCACGGAATCGGCTAGAAACGAGATGAACGCACCCAAATCACTTTTTTGGACCCAATAGTGATGTTTTGGTTCGTTTGGGTCAGTTTCGTTACTGCACCGAAAACCATGCCGGGGTTGCATTTAATGCACCGATTCGGGTCGGAAACGAAACGATGCACGGAATCATCCAGAAACGAAACGAACGCACCCAATTCACTTTTTTGGACCCAATAGTGATGTTTTGGTTCGTTTGGGTCAGTTTCGTTACTGCACCGAAAACCATGCCGGGGTTGCATTTAATGCACCGATTCGGGTCGGAAACGAAACGATGCACGGAATCATCCAGAAACAAAACGAACGCACCCTATCCACTTTTTTGGACCGAATAGTGATGTTTTGGTTCGTTTGGGTCAGTTTGGTTACTGCACCGAAAACCATGCCGGGGTTGCATTTAATGCACCGATTCGGGTCGGAAATGAAACGATGCACGGAATCATCCAGAAACGAAAGGAACGCACCCTATCCACTTTTTTCGACCCAATAGTGATGTTTTGGTTCGTTTGGGTCAGTTTCGATACTGCACCGAAAACCATGCCGGGGTTGCTTTTAATGCACCGATTCGGGTCGGAAACGAAACGATGCACGGGATCGGCTACAAACAAAACGAACGCACCCAATTCACTTTTTTGGACCCAATAGTGATGTTTTGGTTCGTTTGGGTCAGTTTCGTTACTGCACCGAAAACCATGCCGGGGTTGCATTTAATGCACCGATTCGGGTCGGAAATGAAACGATGCACGGAATCATCCAGAAACGAAAGGAACACACCCTATCCACTTTTTTCGACCCAATAGTGATGTTTTGGTTCGTTTGGGTCAGTTTCGTTACTGCACCTAAAACCATGCCGGGGTTGCATTTAATGCACCGATTCGGGTCAGAAATGAAACGATGCACGGAATCATCTAGAAACGAAAGGAACGCACCCTATCCACTTTTTTCGACCCAATAGTGATGTTTTGGTTCGTTTGGGTCAGTTTTGTTACTGCACCTAAAACCATGCCGGGGTTGCATTTAATGCACCGATTCGGGTCGGAAACGAAACGGTGCAAAGAATCGGCTAGAAACGAAACGAATGCACCCAATTCACTTTTTTGGACCCAATAGTGATGTTTTGGTTCGTTTGGGTTAGTTTCGTTACTGCACCGAAAACCATGCCGGGGTTGCATTTAATGCACCGATTCGGGTCAGAAATCAAACGATGCACGGAATCGGCTAGAAACGAGATGAACGCACCCAAATCACTTTTTTGGACCGAATAGTGATGTTTTGGTTCGTTTGGGTCAGTTTCGTTACTGCACCGAAAACCATGCCGGGGTTGCATTTAATGCACCGATTCGGGTCGGAAATGAAACGATGCACGGAATCATCCAGAAACGAAAGGAACGCACCCTATCCACTTTTTTCGACCCAATAGTGATGTTTTGGTTCGTTTGGGTCAGTTTCGTTACTGCACCTAAAACCATGCCGGGGTTGCATTTAATGCACCGATTCGGGTCGGAAACAAAACGATGCACGGAATCATCCAGAAACAAAACGAACGCACCCTATCCACTTTTTTGGACCGAATAGTGATGTTTTGGTTCGTTTGGGTCAATTTGGTTACTGCACCGAAAACCATGCCGGGGTTGCATTTAATGCACCGATTCGGGTCGGAAATGAAAGGATGCACGGAATCATCTAGAAACGAAAGGAACGCACCCTATCCACTTTTTTCGACCCAATAGTGATGTTTTGGTTCGGTCGGGTCAGTTTCGTTACTGCACCGAAAACCATGCCGGGGTTGCATTTAATGCACCGATTCGGGTCGGAAACGAAACGGTGCAAAGAATCGGCTAGAAACGAAACGAATGCACCCAATTCACTTTTTTGGACCCAATAGTGATGTTTTGGTTCGTTTGGGTTAGTTTCGTTACTGCACCGAAAACCATGCCGGGGTTGCATTTAATGCACCGATTCGGGTCAGAAATCAAACGATGCACGGAATCGGCTAGAAACGAGATGAACGCACCCAAATCACTTTTTTGGACCGAATAGTGATGTTTTGGTTCGTTTGGGTCAGTTTGGTTACTGCACCGAAAACCATGCCGGGGTTGCATTTAATGCACCGATTCGGGTCGGAAATGAAACGATGCACGGAATCATCCAGAAACGAAAGGAACGCACCCTATCCACTTTTTTCGACCCAATAGTGATGTTTTGGTTCGTTTGGGTCAGTTTCGTTACTGCACCTATAACCATGCCGGGGTTGCATTTAATGCACCGATTCGGGTCGGAAACAAAACGATGCACGGAATCATCCAGAAACAAAACGAACGCACCCTATCCACTTTTTTGGACCGAATAGTGATGTTTTGGTTCGTTTGGGTCAATTTGGTTACTGCACCGAAAACCATGCCGGGGTTGCATTTAATGCACCGATTCGGGTCGGAAATGAAACGATGCACGGAATCGGCTAGAAACGAGATGAACGCACCCAAATCACTTTTTTGGACCCAATAGTGATGTTTTGGTTCGTTTGGGTCAGTTTCGTTACTGCACCGAAAACCATGCCGGGGTTGCATTTAATGCACCGATTCGGGTCGGAAAAGAAACGATGCACGTAATCATCCAGAAACGAAACGAACGCACGCAATTCACTTTTTTGGACCCAATAGTGATGTTTTGGTTCGTTTGGGTCAGTTTCGTTACTGCACCGAAAACCATGCCGGGGTTGCATTTAATGCACCGATTCGGGTCGGAAACGAAACGATGCACGGAATCATCCAGAAACAAAACGAACGCACCCTATCCACTTTTTTGGACCGAATAGTGATGTTTTGGTTCGTTTGGGTCAGTTTGGTTACTGCACCGAAAACCATGCCGGGGTTGCATTTAATGCACCGATTCGGGTCGGAAATGAAACGATGCACGGAATCATCCAGAAACGAAAGGAACGCACCCTATCCACTTTTTTCGACCCAATAGTGATGTTTTGGTTCGTTTGGGTCAGTTTCGTTACTGCACCGAAAACCATGCCGGGGTTGCTTTTAATGCACCGATTCGGGTCGGAAACAAAACGATGCACGGGATCGGCTACAAACAAAACGAACGCACCCAATTCACTTTTTTGGACCCAATAGTGATGTTTTGGTTCGTTTGGGTCAGTTTCTTACTACACTGAAAACCATACCGGGGTTGCATTTAATGCACCGATTCGGGTTAGAAATGAAACGATGCACGGAATCGGCTACAAACAAAACGAACGCACATAATTCAATTTTTTGGACCCAATAGTGATGTTTTGGTTCGTTTGGGTCAGTTTCGTTACTGCACCGAAAACCATGCCGGGGTTGCATTTAATGCACCGATTCGGGTCGGAAACGAAACGATGCACGGAATCATCCAGAAACAAAACGAACGCACCCTATCCACTTTTTTGGACCGAATAGTGATGTTTTGGTTCATTTGGGTCAGTTTGGTTACTGCACCGAAAACCATGCCGGGGTTGCATTTAATGCACCGATTCGGGTCGGAAATGAAACGATGCACGGAATCATCCAGAAACGAAAGGAACGCACCCTATCCACTTTTTTCGACCCAATAGTGATGTTTTGGTTCGTTTCGGTCAGTTTCGTTACTGCACCTAAAACCATGCCGGGGTTGCATTTAATGCACCGATTCGGGTCGGAAACGAAACGGTGCAAAGAATCGGCTAGAAACGAAACGAATGCACCCAATTCACTTTTTTGGACCCAATAGTGATGTTTTGGTTCGTTTGGGTTAGTTTCGTTACTGCACCGAAAACCATGCCGGGGTTGCATTTAATGCACCGATTCGGGTCAGAACTCAAACAATGCACGGAATCGGCTAGAAACGAGATGAACGCACCCAAATCACTTTTTTGGACCGAATAGTGATGTTTTGGTTCGTTTGGGTCAGTTTGGTTACTGCACCGAAAACCATGCCGGGGTTGCACTTAATGCACCGATTCGGGTCGGAAATGAAACGATGCACGGAATCATCTAGAAACGAAAGGAACGCACCCTATCCACTTTTTTCGACCCAATAGTGATGTTTTGGTTCGTTTGGGTCAGTTTCGTTACTGCACCGAAAACCATGCCGGGGTTGCATTTAATGCACCGATTCGGGTCGGAAACGAAACGGTGCAAAGAATCGGCTAGAAACGAAACGAATGCACCCAATTCACTTTTTTGGACCCAATAGTGATGTTTTGGTTCGTTTGGGTTAGTTTCGTTACTGCACCGAAAACCATGCCGGGGTTGCATTTAATGCACCGATTCGGGTCAGAAATCAAACGATGCACGGAATCGGCTAGAAACGAGATGAACGCACCCAAATCACTTTTTTGGACCCAATAGTGATGTTTTGGTTCGTTTGGGTCAGTTTCGTTACTGCACCGAAAACCATGCCGGGGTTGCATTTAATGCACCGATTCGGGTCGGAAACGAAACGATGCACGGAATCATCCAGAAACGAAACGAACGCACCCAATTCACTTTTTTGGACCCAATAGTGATGTTTTGGTTCGTTTGGGTCAGTTTCGTTACTGCACCGAAAACCATGCCGGGGTTGCATTTAATGCACCGATTCGGGTCGGAAACGAAACGATGCACGGAATCATCCAGAAACAAAACGAACGCACCCTATCCACTTTTTTGGACCGAATAGTGATGTTTTGGTTCGTTTGGGTCAGTTTGGTTACTGCACCGAAAACCATGCCGGGGTTGCATTTAATGCACCGATTCGGGTCGGAAATGAAACGATGCACGGAATCATCCAGAAACGAAAGGAACGCACCCTATCCACTTTTTTCGACCCAATAGTGATGTTTTGGTTCGTTTGGGTCAGTTTCGTTACTGCACCGAAAACCATGCCGGGGTTGCTTTTAATGCACCGATTCGGGTCGGAAACGAAACGATGCACGGGATCGGCTACAAACAAAACGAACGCACCCAATTCACTTTTTTGGACCCAATAGTGATGTTTTGGTTCGTTTGGGTCAGTTTCGTTACTGCACCGAAAACCATGCCGGGGTTGCATTTAATGCACCGATTCGGGTCGGAAATGAAACGATGCACGGAATCATCCAGAAACGAAAGGAACACACCCTATCCACTTTTTTCGACCCAATAGTGATGTTTTGGTTCGTTTGGGTCAGTTTCGTTACTGCACCTAAAACCATGCCGGGGTTGCATTTAATGCACCGATTCGGGTCGGAAATGAAACGATGCACGGAATCATCTAGAAACGAAAGGAACGCACCCTATCCACTTTTTTCGACCCAATAGTGATGTTTTGGTTCGTTTGGGTCAGTTTTGTTACTGCACCTAAAACCATGCCGGGGTTGCATTTAATGCACCGATTCGGGTCGGAAACGAAACGGTGCAAAGAATCGGCTAGAAACGAAACGAATGCACCCAATTCACTTTTTTGGACCCAATAGTGATGTTTTGGTTCGTTTGGGTTAGTTTCGTTACTGCACCGAAAACCATGCCGGGGTTGCATTTAATGCACCGATTCGGGTCAGAAATCAAACGATGCACGGAATCGGCTAGAAACGAGATGAACGCACCCAAATCACTTTTTTGGACCGAATAGTGATGTTTTGGTTCATTTGGGTCAGTTTCGTTACTGCACCGAAAACCATGCCGGGGTTGCATTTAATGCACCGATTCGGGTCGGAAATGAAACGATGCACGGAATCATCCAGAAACGAAAGGAACGCACCCTATCCACTTTTTTCGACCCAATAGTGATGTTTTGGTTCGTTTGGGTCAGTTTCGTTACTGCACCTAAAACCATGCCGGGGTTGCATTTAATGCACCGATTCGGGTCGGAAACAAAACGATGCACGGAATCATCCAGAAACAAAACGAACGCACCCTATCCACTTTTTTGGACCGAATAGTGATGTTTTGGTTCGTTTGGGTCAATTTGGTTACTGCACCGAAAACCATGCCGGGGTTTCATTTAATGCACCGATTCGGGTCGGAAATGAAACGATGCACGGAATCATCTAGAAACGAAAGGAACGCACCCTATCCACTTTTTTCGACCCAATAGTGATGTTTTGGTTCGGTCGGGTCAGTTTCGTTACTGCACCGAAAACCATGCCGGGGTTGCATTTAATGCACCGATTCGGGTCGGAAACGAAACGGTGCAAAGAATCGGCTAGAAACGAAACGAATGCACCCAATTCACTTTTTTGGACCCAATAGTGATGTTTTGGTTCGTTTGGGTTAGTTTCGTTACTGCACCGAAAACCATGCCGGGGTTGCATTTAATGCACCGATTCGGGTCAGAAATCAAACGATGCACGGAATCGGCTAGAAACGAGATGAACGCACCCAAATCACTTTTTTGGACCGAATAGTGATGTTTTGGTTCGTTTGGGTCAGTTTGGTTACTGCACCGAAAACCATGCCGGGGTTGCATTTAATGCACCGATTCGGGTCGGAAACGAAACGATGCACGGAATCATCCAGAAACGAAACGAACGCACCCAATTCACTTTTTTGGACCCAATAGTGATGTTTTGGTTCGTTTGGGTCAGTTTCGTTACTGCACCGAAAACCATGCCGGGGTTGCATTTAATGCACCGATTCGGGTCGGAAACGAAACGATGCACGGAATCATCCAGAAACAAAACGAACGCACCCTATCCACTTTTTTGGACCGAATAGTGATGTTTTGGTTCGTTTGGGTCAGTTTGGTTACTGCACCGAAAACCATGCCGGGGTTGCATTTAATGCACCGATTCGGGTCGGAAATGAAACGATGCACGGAATCATCCAGAAACGAAAGGAACGCACCCTATCCACTTTTTTCGACCCAATAGTGATGTTTTGGTTCGTTTGGGTCAGTTTTGTTACTGCACCGAAAACCATGCCGGGGTTGCTTTTAATGCACCGATTCGGGTCGGAAACGAAACGATGCACGGGATCGGCTACAAACAAAACGAACGCACCCAATTCACTTTTTTGGACCCAATAGTGATGTTTTGGTTCGTTTGGGTCAGTTTCGTTACTGCACCGAAAACCATGCCGGGGTTGCATTTAATGCACCGATTCGGGTCGGAAATGAAACGATGCACGGAATCATCCAGAAACGAAAGGAACGCACCCTATCCACTTTTTTCGACCCAATAGTGATGTTTTGGTTCGTTTGGGTCAGTTTCGTTACTGCACCTAAAACCATGCCGGGGTTGCATTTAATGCACCGATTCGGGTCGGAAACAAAACGATGCACGGAATCATCCAGAAACAAAACGAACGCACCCTATCCACTTTTTTGGACCGAATAGTGATGTTTTGGTTCGTTTGGGTCAATTTGGTTACTGCACCGAAAACCATGCCGGGGTTGCATTTAATGCACCGATTCGGGTCGGAAATGAAACGATGCACGGAATCATCTAGAAACGAAAGGAACGCACCCTATCCACTTTTTTCGACCCAATAGTGATGTTTTGGTTCGGTCGGGTCAGTTTCGTTACTGCACCGAAAACCATGCCGGGGTTGCATTTAATGCACCGATTCGGGTCGGAAACGAAACGGTGCAAAGAATCGGCTAGAAACGAAACGAATGCACCCAATTCACTTTTTTGGACCCAATAGTGATGTTTTGGTTCGTTTGGGTTAGTTTCGTTACTGCACCGAAAACCATGCCGGGGTTGCATTTAATGCACCGATTCGGGTCGGAAACGAAACGGTGCAAAGAATCGGCTAGAAACGAAACGAATGCACCCAATTCACTTTTTTGGACCCAATAGTGATGTTTTGGTTCGTTTGGGTTAGTTTCGTTACTGCACCGAAAACCATGCCGGGGTTGCATTTAATGCACCGATTCGGGTCAGAAATCAAACGATGCACGGAATCGGCTAGAAACGAGATGAACGCACCCAAATCACTTTTTTGGACCGAATAGTGATGTTTTGGTTCATTTGGGTCAGTTTCGTTACTGCACCGAAAACCATGCCGGGGTTGCATTTAATGCACCGATTCGGGTCGGAAATGAAACGATGCACGGAATCATCCAGAAACGAAAGGAACACACCCTATCCACTTTTTTCGACCCAATAGTGATGTTTTGGTTCGTTTGGGTCAGTTTCGTTACTGCACCTAAAACCATGCCGGGGTTGCATTTAATGCACCGATTCGGGTCGGAAATGAAACGATGCACGGAATCATCTAGAAACGAAAGGAACGCACCCTATCCACTTTTTTCGACCCAATAGTGATGTTTTGGTTCGTTTGGGTCAGTTTTGTTACTGCACCTAAAACCATGCCGGGGTTGCATTTAATGCACCGATTCGGGTCGGAAACGAAACGGTGCAAAGAATCGGCTAGAAACGAAACGAATGCACCCAATTCACTTTTTTGGACCCAATAGTGATGTTTTGGTTCGTTTGGGTTAGTTTCGTTACTGCACCGAAAACCATGCCGGGGTTGCATTTAATGCACCGATTCGGGTCAGAAATCAAACGATGCACGGAATCGGCTAGAAACGAGATGAACGCACCCAAATCACTTTTTTGGACCGAATAGTGATGTTTTGGTTCATTTGGGTCAGTTTCGTTACTGCACCGAAAACCATGCCGGGGTTGCATTTAATGCACCGATTCGGGTCGGAAATGAAACGATGCACGGAATCATCCAGAAACGAAAGGAACGCACCCTATCCACTTTTTTCGACCCAATAGTGATGTTTTGGTTCGTTTGGGTCAGTTTCGTTACTGCACCTAAAACCATGCCGGGGTTGCATTTAATGCACCGATTCGGGTCGGAAACAAAACGATGCACGGAATCATCCAGAAACAAAACGAACGCACCCTATCCACTTTTTTGGACCGAATAGTGATGTTTTGGTTCGTTTGGGTCAATTTGGTTACTGCACCGAAAACCATGCCGGGGTTTCATTTAATGCACCGATTCGGGTCGGAAATGAAACGATGCACGGAATCATCTAGAAACGAAAGGAACGCACCCTATCCACTTTTTTCGACCCAATAGTGATGTTTTGGTTCGGTCGGGTCAGTTTCGTTACTGCACCGAAAACCATGCCGGGGTTGCATTTAATGCACCGATTCGGGTCGGAAACGAAACGGTGCAAAGAATCGGCTAGAAACGAAACGAATGCACCCAATTCACTTTTTTGGACCCAATAGTGATGTTTTGGTTCGTTTGGGTTAGTTTCGTTACTGCACCGAAAACCATGCCGGGGTTGCATTTAATGCACCGATTCGGGTCAGAAATCAAACGATGCACGGAATCGGCTAGAAACGAGATGAACGCACCCAAATCACTTTTTTGGACCGAATAGTGATGTTTTGGTTCGTTTGGGTCAGTTTGGTTACTGCACCGAAAACCATGCCGGGGTTGCATTTAATGCACCGATTCGGGTCGGAAACGAAACGATGCACGGAATCATCCAGAAACGAAACGAACGCACCCAATTCACTTTTTTGGACCCAATAGTGATGTTTTGGTTCGTTTGGGTCAGTTTCGTTACTGCACCGAAAACCATGCCGGGGTTGCATTTAATGCACCGATTCGGGTCGGAAACGAAACGATGCACGGAATCATCCAGAAACAAAACGAACGCACCCTATCCACTTTTTTGGACCGAATAGTGATGTTTTGGTTCGTTTGGGTCAGTTTGGTTACTGCACCGAAAACCATGCCGGGGTTGCATTTAATGCACCGATTCGGGTCGGAAATGAAACGATGCACGGAATCATCCAGAAACGAAAGGAACGCACCCTATCCACTTTTTTCGACCCAATAGTGATGTTTTGGTTCGTTTGGGTCAGTTTCGTTACTGCACCGAAAACCATGCCGGGGTTGCTTTTAATGCACCGATTCGGGTCGGAAACGAAACGATGCACGGGATCGGCTACAAACAAAACGAACGCACCCAATTCACTTTTTTGGACCCAATAGTGATGTTTTGGTTCGTTTGGGTCAGTTTCGTTACTGCACCGAAAACCATGCCGGGGTTGCATTTAATGCACCGATTCGGGTCGGAAATGAAACGATGCACGGAATCATCCAGAAACGAAAGGAACGCACCCTATCCACTTTTTTCGACCCAATAGTGATGTTTTGGTTCGTTTGGGTCAGTTTCGTTACTGCACCTAAAACCATGCCGGGGTTGCATTTAATGCACCGATTCGGGTCGGAAACAAAACGATGCACGGAATCATCCAGAAACAAAACGAACGCACCCTATCCACTTTTTTGGACCGAATAGTGATGTTTTGGTTCGTTTGGGTCAATTTGGTTACTGCACCGAAAACCATGCCGGGGTTGCATTTAATGCACCGATTCGGGTCGGAAATGAAACGATGCACGGAATCATCTAGAAACGAAAGGAACGCACCCTATCCACTTTTTTCGACCCAATAGTGATGTTTTGGTTCGGTCGGGTCAGTTTCGTTACTGCACCGAAAACCATGCCGGGGTTGCATTTAATGCACCGATTCGGGTCGGAAACGAAACGGTGCAAAGAATCGGCTAGAAACGAAACGAATGCACCCAATTCACTTTTTTGGACCCAATAGTGATGTTTTGGTTCGTTTGGGTTAGTTTCGTTACTGCACCGAAAACCATGCCGGGGTTGCATTTAATGCACCGATTCGGGTCAGAAATCAAACGATGCACGGAATCAGCTAGAAACGAGATGAACGCACCCAAATCACTTTTTTGGACCGAATAGTGATGTTTTGGTTCGTTTGGGTCAGTTTGGTTACTGCACCGAAAACCATGCCGGGGTTGCATTTAATGCACCGATTCGGGTCGGAAACGAAACGATGCACGGAATCATCCAGAAACGAAACGAACGCACCCAATTCACTTTTTTGGACCCAATAGTGATGTTTTGGTTCGTTTGGGTCAGTTTCGTTACTGCACCGAAAACCATGCCGGGGTTGCATTTAATGCACCGATTCGGGTCGGAAACGAAACGATGCACGGAATCATCCAGAAACAAAACGAACGCACCCTATCCACTTTTTTGGACCGAATAGTGATGTTTTGGTTCGTTTGGGTCAGTTTGGTTACTGCACCGAAAACCATGCCGGGGTTGCATTTAATGCACCGATTCGGGTCGGAAATGAAACGATGCACGGAATCATCCAGAAACGAAAGGAACGCACCCTATCCACTTTTTTCGACCCAATAGTGATGTTTTGGTTCGTTTGGGTCAGTTTCGTTACTGCACCGAAAACCATGCCGGGGTTGCATTTAATGCACCGATTCGGGTCGGAAACGAAACGGTGCAAAGAATCGGCTAGAAACGAAACGAATGCACCCAATTCACTTTTTTGGACCCAATAGTGATGTTTTGGTTCGTTTGGGTTAGTTTCGTTACTGCACCGAAAACCATGCCGGGGTTGCATTTAATGCACCGATTCGGGTCAGAAATCAAACGATGCACGGAATCGGCTAGAAACGAGATGAACGCACCCAAATCACTTTTTTGGACCGAATAGTGATGTTTTGGTTCGTTTGGGTCAGTTTGGTTACTGCACCGAAAACCATGCCGGGGTTGCATTTAATGCACCGATTCGGGTCGGAAACGAAACGATGCACGGAATCATCCAGAAACGAAACGAACGCACCCAATTCACTTTTTTGGACCCAATAGTGATGTTTTGGTTCGTTTGGGTCAGTTTCGTTACTGCACCGAAAACCATGCCGGGGTTGCATTTAATGGACCGATTCGGGTCGGAAACGAAACGATGCACGGAATCATCCAGAAACAAAACGAACGCACCCTATCCACTTTTTTGGACCGAATAGTGATGTTTTGGTTCGTTTGGGTCAGTTTGGTTACTGCACCGAAAACCATGCCGGGGTTGCATTTAATGCACCGATTCGGGTCGGAAATGAAACGATGCACGGAATCATCCAGAAACGAAAGGAACGCACCCTATCCACTTTTTTCGACCCAATAGTGATGTTTTGGTTCGTTTGGGTCAGTTTCGTTACTGCACCGAAAACCATGCCGGGGTTGCTTTTAATGCACCGATTCGGGTCGGAAACGAAACGATGCACGGGATCGGCTACAAACAAAACGAACGCACCCAATTCACTTTTTTGGACCCAATAGTGATGTTTTGGTTCGTTTGGGTCAGTTTCGTTACTGCACCGAAAACCATGCCGGGGTTGCATTTAATGCACCGATTCGGGTCGGAAATGAAACGATGCACGGAATCATCCAGAAACGAAAGGAACGCACCCTATCCACTTTTTTCGACCCAATAGTGATGTTTTGGTTCGTTTGGGTCAGTTTCGTTACTGCACCTAAAACCATGCCGGGGTTGCATTTAATGCACCGATTCGGGTCGGAAACAAAACGATGCACGGAATCATCCAGAAACAAAACGAACGCACCCTATCCACTTTTTTGGACCGAATAGTGATGTTTTGGTTCGTTTGGGTCAATTTGGTTACTGCACCGAAAACCATGCCGGGGTTGCATTTAATGCACCGATTCGGGTCGGAAATGAACCATGCACGGAATCATCTAGAAACGAAAGGAACGCACCCTATCCACTTTTTTCGACCCAATAGTGATGTTTTGGTTCGGTCGGGTCAGTTTCGTTACTGCACCGAAAACCATGCCGGGGTTGCATTTAATGCACCGATTCGGGTCGGAAACGAAACGGTGCAAAGAATCGGCTAGAAACGAAACGAATGCACCCAATTCACTTTTTTGGACCCAATAGTGATGTTTTGGTTCGTTTGGGTTAGTTTCGTTACTGCACCGAAAACCATGCCGGGGTTGCATTTAATGCACCGATTCGGGTCAGAAATCAAACGATGCACGGAATCGGCTAGAAACGAGATGAACGCACCCAAATCACTTTTTTGGACCGAATAGTGATGTTTTGGTTCGTTTGGGTCAGTTTGGTTACTGCACCGAAAACCATGCCGGGGTTGCATTTAATGCACCGATTCGGGTCGGAAACGAAACGATGCACGGAATCATCCAGAAACGAAACGAACGCACCCAATTCACTTTTTTGGACCCAATAGTGATGTTTTGGTTCGTTTGGGTCAGTTTCGTTACTGCACCGAAAACCATGCCGGGGTTGCATTTAATGCACCGATTCGGGTCGGAAACGAAACGATGCACGGAATCATCCAGAAACAAAACGAACGCACCCTATCCACTTTTTTGGACCGAATAGTGATGTTTTGGTTCGTTTGGGTCAGTTTGGTTACTGCACCGAAAACCATGCCGGGGTTGCATTTAATGCACCGATTCGGGTCGGAAATGAAACGATGCACGGAATCATCCAGAAACGAAAGGAACGCACCCTATCCACTTTTTTCGACCCAATAGTGATGTTTTGGTTCGTTTGGGTCAGTTTCGTTACTGCACCGAAAACCATGCCGGGGTTGCTTTTAATGCACCGATTCGGGTCGGAAACGAAACGATGCACGGGATCGGCTACAAACAAAACGAACGCACCCAATTCACTTTTTTGGACCCAATAGTGATGTTTTGGTTCGTTTGGGTCAGTTTCGTTACTGCACCGAAAACCATGCCGGGGTTGCATTTAATGCACCGATTCGGGTCGGAAATGAAACGATGCACGGAATCATCCAGAAACGAAAGGAACACACCCTATCCACTTTTTTCGACCCAATAGTGATGTTTTGGTTCGTTTGGGTCAGTTTCGTTACTGCACCTAAAACCATGCCGGGGTTGCATTTAATGCACCGATTCGGGTCGGAAATGAAACGATGCACGGAATCATCTAGAAACGAAAGGAACGCACCCTATCCACTTTTTTCGACCCAATAGTGATGTTTTGGTTCGTTTGGGTCAGTTTTGTTACTGCACCTAAAACCATGCCGGGGTTGCATTTAATGCACCGATTCGGGTCGGAAACGAAACGGTGCAAAGAATCGGCTAGAAACGAAACGAATGCACCCAATTCACTTTTTTGGACCCAATAGTGATGTTTTGGTTCGTTTGGGTTAGTTTCGTTACTGCACCGAAAACCATGCCGGGGTTGCATTTAATGCACCGATTCGGGTCAGAAATCAAACGATGCACGGAATCGGCTAGAAACGAGATGAACGCACCCAAATCACTTTTTTGGACCGAATAGTGATGTTTTGGTTCATTTGGGTCAGTTTCGTTACTGCACCGAAAACCATGCCGGGGTTGCATTTAATGCACCGATTCGGGTCGGAAATGAAACGATGCACGGAATCATCCAGAAACGAAAGGAACGCACCCTATCCACTTTTTTCGACCCAATAGTGATGTTTTGGTTCGTTTGGGTCAGTTTCGTTACTGCACCTAAAACCATGCCGGGGTTGCATTTAATGCACCGATTCGGGTCGGAAACAAAACGATGCACGGAATCATCCAGAAACAAAACGAACGCACCCTATCCACTTTTTTGGACCGAATAGTGATGTTTTGGTTCGTTTGGGTCAATTTGGTTACTGCACCGAAAACCATGCCGGGGTTGCATTTAATGCACCGATTCGGGTCGGAAATGAAACGATGCACGGAATCATCTAGAAACGAAAGGAACGCACCCTATCCACTTTTTTCGACCCAATAGTGATGTTTTGGTTCGGTCGGGTCAGTTTCGTTACTGCACCGAAAACCATGCCGGGGTTGCATTTAATGCACCGATTCGGGTCGGAAACGAAACGGTGCAAAGAATCGGCTAGAAACGAAACGAATGCACCCAATTCACTTTTTTGGACCCAATAGTGATGTTTTGGTTCGTTTGGGTTAGTTTCGTTACTGCACCGAAAACCATGCCGGGGTTGCATTTAATGCACCGATTCGGGTCAGAAATCAAACGATGCACGGAATCGGCTAGAAACGAGATGAACGCACCCAAATCACTTTTTTGGACCGAATAGTGATGTTTTGGTTCGTTTGGGTCAGTTTGGTTACTGCACCGAAAACCATGCCGGGGTTGCATTTAATGCACCGATTCGGGTCGGAAATGAAACGATGCACGGAATCATCCAGAAACGAAAGGAACGCACCCTATCCACTTTTTTCGACCCAATAGTGATGTTTTGGTTCGTTTGGGTCAGTTTCGTTACTGCACCTATAACCATGCCGGGGTTGCATTTAATGCACAGATTCGGGTCGGAAACAAAACGATGCACGGAATCATCCAGAAACAAAACGAACGCACCCTATCCACTTTTTTGGACCGAATAGTGATGTTTTGGTTCGTTTGGGTCAATTTGGTTACTGCACCGAAAACCATGCCGGGGTTGCATTTAATGCACCGATTCGGGTCGGAAATGAAACGATGCACGGAATCGGCTAGAAACGAGATGAACGCACCCAAATCACTTTTTTGGACCCAATAGTGATGTTTTGGTTCGTTTGGGTCAGTTTCGTTACTGCACCGAAAACCATGCCGGGGTTGCATTTAATGCACCGATTCGGGTCGGAAAAGAAACGATGCACGGAATCATCCAGAAACGAAACGAACGCACGCAATTCACTTTTTTGGACCCAATAGTGATGTTTTGGTTCGTTTGGGTCAGTTTCGTTACTGCACCGAAAACCATGCCGGGGTTGCATTTAATGCACCGATTCGGGTCGGAAACGAAACGATGCACGGAATCATCCAGAAAGAAAACGAACGCACCCTATCCACTTTTTTGGACCGAATAGTGATGTTTTGGTTCGTTTGGGTCAGTTTGGTTACTGCACCGAAAACCATGCCGGGGTTGCATTTAATGCACCGATTCAGGTCGGAAATGAAACGATGCACGGAATCATCCAGAAACGAAAGGAACGCACCCTATCCACTTTTTTCGACCCAATAGTGATGTTTTGGTTCGTTTGGGTCAGTTTCGTTACTGCACCGAAAACCATGCCGGGGTTGCTTTTAATGCACCGATTCGGGTCGGAAACGAAACGATGCACGGGATCGGCTACAAACAAAACGAACGCACCCAATTCACTTTTTTGGACCCAATAGTGATGTTTTGGTTCGTTTGGGTCAGTTTCTTACTACACTGAAAACCATACCGGGGTTGCATTTAATGCACCGATTCGGGTTAGAAATGAAACGATGCACGGAATCGGCTACAAACAAAACGAACGCACATAATTCAATTTTTTGGACCCAATAGTGATGTTTTGGTTCGTTTGGGTCAGTTTCGTTACTGCATCGAAAACCATGCCGGGGTTGCATTTAATGCACCGATTCGGGTCGGAAACGAAACGATGCACGGAATCATCCAGAAACAAAACGAACGCACCCTATCCACTTTTTTGGACCGAATAGTGATGTTTTGGTTCATTTGGGTCAGTTTGGTTACTGCACCGAAAACCATGCCGGGGTTGCATTTAATGCACCGATTCGGGTCGGAAATGAAACGATGCACGGAATCATCCAGAAACGAAAGGAACGCACCCTATCCACTTTTTTCGACCCAATAGTGATGTTTTGGTTCGTTTCGGTCAGTTTCGTTACTGCACTTAAAACCATGCCGGGGTTGCATTTAATGCACCGATTCGGGTCGGAAACGAAACGGTGCAAAGAATCGGCTAGAAACGAAACGAATGCACCCAATTCACTTTTTTGGACCCAATAGTGATGTTTTGGTTCGTTTGGGTTAGTTTCGTTACTGCACCGAAAACCATGCCGGGGTTGCATTTAATGCACCGATTCGGGTCAGAACTCAAACAATGCACGGAATCGGCTAGAAACGAGATGAACGCACCCAAATCACTTTTTTGGACCGAATAGTGATGTTTTGGTTCGTTTGGGTCAGTTTGGTTACTGCACCGAAAACCATGCCGGGGTTGCACTTAATGCACCGATTCGGGTCGGAAATGAAACGATGCACGGAATCATCCAGAAATGAAAGGAACGCACCCTATCCACTTTTTTCGACCCAATAATGATGTTTTGGTTCGTTTGGGTCAGTTTCGTTACTGCACCTAAAACCATGCCGGGGTTGCATTTAATGCACCGATTCGGGTCGGAAACAAAACGATGCACGGAATCATCCAGAAAGAAAACGAACGCACCCTATCCACTTTTTTGGACCGAATAGTGATGTTTTGGTTCGTTTGGGTCAATTTGGTTACTGCACCGAAAACCATGCCGGGGTTGCATTTAATGCACAGATTCGGGTCGGAAATGAAACGATGCACGGAATCATCTAGAAACGAAAGGAACGCACCCTATCCACTTTTTTTGACCCAATAGTGATGTTTTGGTTCGTTTGGGTCAGTTTCGTTACTGCACCGAAAACCATGCCGGGGTTGCATTTAATGCACCGATTCGGGTCGGAAACGATACGGTGCAAAGAATCGGCTAGAAACGAAACGAATGCACCCAATTCACTTTTTTGGACCCAATAGTGATGTTTCGGTTCGTTTGGGTTAGTTTCGTTACTGCACCGAAAACCATGCCGGGGTTGCATTTAATGCACCGATTCGGGTCAGAAATCAAACGATGCACGGAATCGGCTAGAAACGAGATGAACGCACCCAAATCACTTTTTTGGACCGAATAGTGATGTTTTGGTTCGTTTGGGTCAGTTTGGTTACTGCACCGAAAACCATGCCGGGGTTGCATTTAATGCACCGATTCGGGTCGGAAACGAAACGATGCACGGAATCATCCAGAAACGAAACGAACGCACCCAATTCACTTTTTTGGACCCAATAGTGATGTTTTGGTTCGTTTGGGTCAGTTTCGTTACTGCACCGAAAACCATGCCGGGGTTGCATTTAATGCACCGATTCGGGTCGGAAAAGAAACGATGCACGGAATCATCTAGAAACGAAACGAACGCACGCAATTCACTTTTTTGGACCCAATAGTGATGTTTTGGTTCGTTTGGGTCAGTTTCGTTTCTGCACCGAAAACCATGCCGGGGTTGCATTTAATGCACCGATTCGGGTCGGAAACGAAACGATGCACGGAATCATCCAGATACAAAACGAACGCACCCTATCCACTTTTTTGGACCGAATAGTGATGTTTTGGTTCGTTTGGGTCAGTTTGGTTACTGCACCGAAAACCATGCCGGGGTTGCATTTAATGCACCGATTCGGGTCGGAAATGAAACGATGCACGGAATCATCCAGAAACGAAAGGAACGCACCCTATCCACTTTTTTCGACCCAATAGTGATGTTTTGGTTCGTTTGGGTCAGTTTCGTTACTGCACCGAAAACCATGCCGGGGTTGCTTTTAATGCACCGATTCGGGTCGGAAACGAAACGATGCACGGGATCGGCTACAAACAAAACGAACGCACCCAATTCACTTTTTTGGACCCAATAGTGATGTTTTGGTTCGTTTGGGTCAGTTTCTTACTACACTGAAAACCATACCGGGGTTGCATTTAATGCACCGATTCGGGTTAGAAATGAAACGATGCACGGAATCGGCTACAAACAAAACGAACGCACATAATTCAATTTTTTGGACCCAATAGTGATGTTTTGGTTCGTTTGGGTCAGTTTCGTTACTGCACCGAAAACCATGCCGGGGTTGCATTTAATGCACCGATTCGGGTCGGAAACGAAACGATGCACGGAATCATCCAGAAACAAAACGAACGCACCCTATCCACTTTTTTGGACCGAATAGTGATGTTTTGGTTCATTTGGGTCAGTTTGGTTACTGCACCGAAAACCATGCCGGGGTTGCATTTAATGCACCGATTCGGGTCGGAAATGAAACGATGCACGGAATCATCCAGAAACGAAAGGAACGCACCCTATCCACTTTTTTCGACCCAATAGTGATGTTTTGGTTCGTTTCGGTCAGTTTCGTTACTGCACCTAAAACCATGCCGGGGTTGCATTTAATGCACCGATTCGGGTCGGAAACGAAACGGTGCAAAGAATCGGCTAGAAACGAAACGAATGCACCCAATTCACTTTTTTGGACCCAATAGTGATGTTTTGGTTCGTTTGGGTTAGTTTCGTTACTGCACCGAAAACCATGCCGGGGTTGCATTTAATGCACCGATTCGGGTCAGAACTCAAACAATGCACGGAATCGGCTAGAAACGAGATGAACGCACCCAAATCACTTTTTTGGACCGAATAGTGATGTTTTGGTTCGTTTGGGTCAGTTTGGTTACTGCACCGAAAACCATGCCGGGGTTGCACTTAATGCACCGATTCGGGTCGGAAATGAAACGATGCACGGAATCATCCAGAAATGAAAGGAACGCACCCTATCCACTTTTTTCGACCCAATAGTGATGTTTTGGTTCGTTTGGGTCAGTTTCGTTACTGCACCTAAAACCATGCCGGGGTTGCATTTAATGCACCGATTCGGGTCGGAAACAAAACGATGCACGGAATCATCCAGAAACAAAACGAACGCACCCTATCCACTTTTTTGGACCGAATAGTGATGTTTTGGTTCGTTTGGGTCAATTTGGTTACTGCACCGAAAACCATGCCGGGGTTGCATTTAATGCACCGATTCGGGTCGGAAATGAAACGATGCACGGAATCATCTAGAAACGAAAGGAACGCACCCTATCCACTTTTTTTGACCCAATAGTGATGTTTTGGTTCGTTTGGGTCAGTTTCGTTACTGCACCGAAAACCATGCCGGGGTTGCATTTAATGCACCGATTCGGGTCGGAAACGAAACGGTGCAAAGAATCGGCTAGAAACGAAACGAATGCACCCAATTCACTTTTTTGGACCCAATAGTGATGTTTCGGTTCGTTTGGGTTAGTTTCGTTACTGCACCGAAAACCATGCCGGGGTTGCATTTAATGCACCGATTCGGGTCAGAAATCAAACGATGCACGGAATCGGCTAGAAACGAGATGAACGCACCCAAATCACTTTTTTGGACCGAATAGTGATGTTTTGGTTCGTTTGGGTCAGTTTGGTTACTGCACCGAAAATCATGCCGGGGTTGCATTTAATGCACCGATTCGGGTCGGAAACAAAACGATGCACGGAATCATCCAGAAACAAAACGAACGCACCCTATCCACTTTTTTGGACCGAATAGTGATGTTTTGGTTCGTTTGGGTCAATTTGGTTACTGCACCGAAAACCATGCCGGGGTTGCATTTAATGCACCGATTCGGGTCGGAAATGAAACGATGCACGGAATCGGCTAGAAACGAGATGAACGCACCCAAATCACTTTTTTGGACCCAATAGTGATGTTTTGGTTCGTTTGGGTCAGTTTCGTTACTGCACCGAAAACCATGCCGGGGTTGCATTTAATGCACCGATTCGGGTCGGAAACGAAACGATGCACGGAATCATCCAGAAACGAAACGAACGCACCCAATTCACTTTTTTGGACCCAATAGTGATGTTTTGGTTCGTTTGGGTCAGTTTGGTTACTGCACCGAAAACCATGCCGGGGTTGCATTTAATGCACCGATTCGGGTCGGAAACAAAACGATGCACGGAATCATCCAGAAACAAAACGAACGCACCCTATCCACTTTTTTGGACCGAATAGTGATGTTTTGGTTCGTTTGGGTCAATTTGGTTACTGCACCGAAAACCATGCCGGGGTTCCATTTAATGCACCGATTCGGGTCGGAAATGAAACGATGCACGGAATCGGCTAGAAACGAGATGAACGCACCCAAATCACTTTTTTGGACCCAATAGTGATGTTTTGGTTCGTTTGGGTCAGTTTCGTTACTGCACCGAAAACCATGCCGGGGTTGCATTTAATGCACCGATTCGGGTCGGAAACGAAACGATGCACGGAATCATCCAGAAACGAAACGAACGCACCCAATTCACTTTTTTGGACCCAATAGTGATGTTTTGGTTCGTTTGGGTCAGTTTCGTTACTGCACCGAAAACCATGCCGGGGTTGCATTTAATGCACCGATTCGGGTCGGAAACGAAACGATGCACGGAATCATCCAGAAACAAAACGAATGCACCCTATCCACTTTTTTGGACCGAATAGTGATGTTTTGGTTCGTTTGGGTCAGTTTGGTTACTGCACCGAAAACCATGCCGGGGTTGCATTTAATGCACCGATTCGGGTCGGAAATGAAACGATGCACGGAATCATCCAGAAACGAAAGGAACGCACCCTATCCACTTTTTTCGACCCAATAGTGATGTTTTGGTTCGTTTGGGTCAGTTTCGTTACTGCACCGAAAACCATGCCGGGGTTGCTTTTAATGCACCGATTCGGGTCGGAAACGAAACGATGCACGGGATCGGCTACAAACAAAACGAACGCACCCAATTCACTTTTTTGGACCCAATAGTGATGTTTTGGTTCGTTTGGGTCAGTTCCTTACTACACTGAAAACCATACCGGGGTTGCATTTAATGCACCGATTCGGGTTAGAAATGAAACGATGCACGGAATCGGCTACAAACAAAACGAACGCACATAATTCAATTTTTTGGACCCAATAGTGATGTTTTGGTTCGTTTGGGTCAGTTTCGTTACTGCACCGAAAACCATGCCGGGGTTGTATTTAATGCACCGATTCGGGTCGGAAATGAAACGATGCACGGAATCATCCAGAAACAAAACGAACGCACCCTATCCACTTTTTTGGACCGAATAGTGATGTTTTGGTTCATTTGGGTCAGTTTGGTTACTGCACCGAAAACCATGCCGGGGTTGCATTTAATGCACCGATTCGGGTCGGAAATGAAACGATGCACGGAATCATCCAGAAACGAAAGGAACGCACCCTATCCACTTTTTTCGACCCAATAGTGATGTTTTGGTTCGTTTCGGTCAGTTTCGTTACTGCACCTAAAACCATGCCGGGGTTGCATTTAATGCACCGATTCGGGTCGGAAACGAAACGGTGCAAAGAATCGGCTAGAAACGAAACGAATGCACCCAATTCACTTTTTTGGACCCAATAGTGATGTTTTGGTTCGTTTGGGTTAGTTTCGTTACTGCACCGAAAACCATGCCGGGGTTGCATTTAATGCACCGATTCGGGTCAGAACTCAAACAATGCACGGAATCGGCTAGAAACGAGATGAACGCACCCAAATCACTTTTTTGGACCGAATAGTGATGTTTTGGTTCGTTTGGGTCAGTTTGGTTACTGCACCGAAAACCATGCCGGGGTTGCACTTAATGCACCGATTCGGGTCGGAAATGAAACGATGCACGGAATCATCCAGAAATGAAAGGAACGCACCCTATCCACTTTTTTCGACCCAATAGTGATGTTTTGGTTCGTTTGGGTCAGTTTCGTTACTGCACCTAAAACCATGCCGTGGTTGCATTTAATGCACCGATTCGGGTCGGAAACAAAACGATGCACGGAATCATCCAGAAACAAAACGAACGCACCCTATCCACTTTTTTGGACCGAATAGTGATGTTTTGGTTCGTTTGGGTCAATTTGGTTACTGCACCGAAAACCATGCCGGGGTTGCATTTAATGCACCGATTCGGGTCGGAAATGAAACGATGCACGGAATCATCTAGAAACGAAAGGAACGCACCCTATCCACTTTTTTTGACCCAATAGTGATGTTTTGGTTCGTTTGGGTCAGTTTCGTTACTGCACCGAAAACCATGCCGGGGTTGCATTTAATGCACCGATTCGGGTCGGAAACGAAACGGTGCAAAGAATCGGCTAGAAACGAAACGAATGCACCCAATTCACTTTTTTGGACCCAATAGTGATGTTTCGGTTCGTTTGGGTTAGTTTCGTTACTGCACCGAAAACCATGCCGGGGTTGCATTTAATGCACCGATTCGGGTCAGAAATCAAACGATGCACGGAATCGGCTAGAAACGAGATGAACGCACCCAAATCACTTTTTTGGACCGAATAGTGATGTTTTGGTTCGTTTGGGTCAGTTTGGTTACTGCACCGAAAACCATGCCGGGGTTGCATTTAATGCACCGATTCGGGTCGGAAACAAAACGATGCACGGAATCATCCAGAAACAAAACGAACGCACCCTATCCACTTTTTTGGACCGAATAGTGATGTTTTGGTTCGTTTGGGTCAATTTGGTTACTGCACCGAAAACCATGCCGGGGTTGCATTTAATGCACCGATTCGGGTCGGAAATGAAACGATGCACGGAATCGGCTAGAAACGAGATGAACGCACCCAAATCACTTTTTTGGACCCAATAGTGATGTTTTGGTTCGTTTGGGTCAGTTTCGTTACTGCACCGAAAACCATGCCGGGGTTGCATTTAATGCACCGATTCGGGTCGGAAATGAAACGATGCACGGAATCATCCAGAAACGAAACGAACGCACCCAATTCACTTTTTTCGACCCAATAGTGATGTTTTGGTTCGTTTGGGTCAGTTTCGTTACTGCACCGAAAACCATGCCGGGGTTGCTTTTAATGCACCGATTCGGGTCGGAAACGAAACGATGCACGGGATCGGCTACAAACAAAACGAACGCACCCAATTCACTTTTTTGGACCCAATAGTGATGTTTTGGTTCGTTTGGGTCAGTTTCTTACTACACTGAAAACCATACCGGGGTTGCATTTAATGCACCGATTCGGGTTAGAAATGAAACGATGCACGGAATCGGCTACAAACAAAACGAACGCACATAATTCAATTTTTTGGACCCAATAGTGATGTTTTGGTTCGTTTGGGTCAGTTTCGTTACTGCACCGAAAACCATGCCGGGGTTGCATTTAATGCACCGATTCGGGTCGGAAACGAAACGATGCACGGAATCATCCAGAAACAAAACGAACAGACCCTATCCACTTTTTTGGACCGAATAGTGATGTTTTGGTTCATTTGGGTCAGTTTGGTTACTGCACCGAAAACCATGCCGGGGTTGCATTTAATGCACCGATTCGGGTCGGAAATGAAACGATGCACGGAATCATCCAGAAACGAAAGGAACGCACCCTATCCACTTTTTTCGACCCAATAGTGATGTTTTGGTTCGTTTCGGTCAGTTTCGTTACTGCACCTAAAACCATGCCGGGGTTGCATTTAATGCACCGATTCGGGTCGGAAACGAAACGGTGCAAAGAATCGGCTAGAAACGAAACGAATGCACCCAATTCACTTTTTTGGACCCAATAGTGATGTTTTGGTTCGTTTGGGTTAGTTTCGTTACTGCACCGAAAACCATGCCGGGGTTGCATTTAATGCACCGATTCGGGTCAGAACTCAAACAATGCACGGAATCGGCTAGAAACGAGATGAACGCACCCAAATCACTTTTTTGGACCGAATAGTGATGTTTTGGTTCGTTTGGGTCAGTTTGGTTACTGCACCGAAAACCATGCCGGGGTTGCACTTAATGCACCGATTCGGGTCGGAAACGAAACGATGCACGGGATCGGCTAGAAACGAAACGAACGCACCCAAATCACTTTTTTGGACCCAATAGTGATGTTTTGGTTCGTTTGGGTCAGTTTCGTTACTGCACCGAAAACCATGCCGGGGTTGCATTTAATGCACCGATTCGGGTCGGAAATGAAACGATGCACGGAATCGGCTAGAAACGAGATGAACGCACCCAAATCACTTTTTTGGACCCAATAGTGATGTTTTGGTTCGTTTGGGTCAGTTTCGTTACTGCACCGAAAACCATGCCGGGGTTGCATTTAATGCACCGATTCGGGTCGGAAATGAAACGATGCACGTAATCATCTAGAAACGAAAGGAACGCACCCAATTCACTTTTTTCGACCCAATAGTGATGTTTTGGTTCGTTTGGGTCAGTTTCGTTACTGCACCGAAAACCATGCCGGGGTTGCATTTAATGCACCGATTCGGGTCGGAAACGAAACGATGCACGGGATCGGCTACAAACAAAACGAACGCACCCAATTCACTTTTTTGGACCCAATAGTGATGTTTTGGTTCGTTTGGGTTAGTTTCGTTACTGCACCGAAAACCATGCCGGGGTTGCATTTAATGCACCGATTCGGGTCAGAAATCAAACGATGCACGGAATCGGCTAGAAACGAGATGAACGCACCCAAATCACTTTTTTGGACCCAATAGTGATGTTTTGGTTCGTTTGGGTCAGTTTCGTTACTGCACCGAAAACCATGCCGGGGTTGCATTTAATGCACCGATTCGGGTCGGAAACGAAACGATGCACGGAATCATCCAGAAACGAAACGAACGCACCCAATTCACTTTTTTGGACCCAATAGTGATGTTTTGGTTCGTTTGGGTCAGTTTCGTTACTGCACCGAAAACCATGCCGGGGTTGCATTTAATGCACCGATTCGGGTCGGAAACGAAACGATGCACGGGATCGGCTACAAACAAAACGAACACACCCAATTCACTTTTTTGGACCCAATAGTGATGTTTTGGTTCGTTTGGGTCAGTTTCTTACTACACCGAAAACCATACCGGGGTTGCATTTAATGCAACGATTCGGGTTAGAAATGAAACGATGCACGGAATCGGCTACAAACAAAACGAACGCACATAATTCAATTTTTTGGACCCAATAGTGATGTTTTGGTTCGTTTGGGTCAGTTTCGTTACTGCACCGAAAACCATGCCGGGGTTGCATTTAATGCACCGATTCGGGTCGGAAACGAAACGATGCACGGAATCATCCAGAAACAAAACGAACGCACCGTATCCACTTTTTGGGACCGAATAGTGATGTTTTGGTTCATTTGGGTCAGTTTGGTTACTGCACCGAAAACCATGCCGGGGTTGCATTTAATGCACCGATTCGGGTCGGAAATGAAACGATGCACGGAATCATCCAGAAACGAAAGGAACGCACCCTATCCACTTTTTTCGACCCAATAGTGATGTTTTGGTTCGTTTCGGTCAGTTTCGTTACTGCACCTAAAACCATGCCGGGGTTGCATTTAATGCACCGATTCGGGTCGGAAACGAAACGGTGCAAGGAATCGGCTAGAAACGAAACGAATGCACCCAATTCACTTTTTTGGACCCAATAGTGATGTTTTGGTTCGTTTGGGTTAGTTTCGTTACTGCACCGAAAACCATGCCGGGGTTGCATTTAATGCACCGATTCGGGTCAGAAATCAAACGATGCACGGAATCGGCTAGAAACGAGATGAACACACCCAAATCACTTTTTTGGACCGAATAGTGATGTTTTGGTTCGTTTGGGTCAGTTTGGTTACTGCACCGAAAACCATGCCGGGGTTGCATTTAATGCACCGATTCGGGTCGGAAATGAAACGATGCACGGAATCATCCAGAAATGAAAGGAACGCACCCTATCCACTTTTTTCGACCCAATAGTGATGTTTTGGTTCGTTTGGGTCAGTTTCGTTACTGCACCTAAAACCATGCCGGGGTTGCATTTAATGCACCGATTCGGGTCGGAAACAAAACGATGCACGGAATCATCCAGAAACAAAACGAACGCACCCTATCCACTATTTTGGACCGAATAGTGATGTTTTGGTTCGTTTGGGTCAATTTGGTTACTGCACCGAAAACCATGCCGGGGTTGCATTTAATGCACCGATTCGGGTCGGAAATGAAACGATGCACGGAATCATCTAGAAACGAAAGGAACGCACCCTATCCACTTTTTTCGACCCAATAGTGATGTTTTGGTTCGTTTGGGTCAGTTTCGTTACTGCACCGAAAACCATGCCGGGGTTGCATTTAATGCACCGATTCGGGTCGGAAACGAAACGGTGCAAAGAATCGGCTAGAAACGAAACGAATGCACCCAATTCACTTTTTTGGACCCAATAGTGATGTTTTGGTTCGTTTGGGTTAGTTTCGTTACTGCACCGAAAACCATGCCGGGGTTGCATTTAATGCACCGATTCGGGTCAGAAATCAAACGATGCACGGAATCGGCTAGAAACGAGATGAACGCACCCAAATCACTTTTTTGGACCCAATAGTGATGTTTTGGTTCGTTTGGGTCAGTTTCGTTACTGCACCGAAAACCATGCCGGGGTTGCATTTAATGCACCGATTCGGGTCGGAAACGAAACGATGCACGGAATCATCCAGAAACGAAACGAACGCACCCAATTCACTTTTTTGGACCCAATAGTGATGTTTTGGTTCGTTTGGGTCAGTTTCGTTACTGCACCGAAAACCATGCCGGGGTTGCATTTAATGCACCGATTCGGGTCGGAAACGAAACGATGCACGGAATCATCCAGAAACAAAACGAACGCACCCTATCCACTTTTTTGGACCGAATAGTGATGTTTTGGTTCGTTTGGGTCAGTTTGGTTTCTGCACCGAAAACCATGCCGGGGTTGCATTTAATGCACCGATTCGGGTCGGAAATGAAACGATGCACGGAATCATCCAGAAACGAAAGGAACGCACCCTATCCACTTTTTTCGACCCAATAGTGATGTTTTGGTTCGTTTGGGTCAGTTTTGTTACTGCACCGAAAACCAAGCCGGGGTTGCTTTTAATGCACCGATTCGGGTCGGAAACGAAACGATGCACGGGATCGGCTACAAACAAAACGAACGCACCCAATTCACTTTTTTGGACCCAATAGTGATGTTTTGGTTCGTTTGGGTCAGTTTCTTACTACACCGAAAACCATACCGGGGTTGCATTTAATGCACCGATTCGGGTTAGAAATGAAACGATGCACGGAATCGGCTACAAACAAAACGAACGCACATAATTCAATTTTTTGGACCCAATAGTGATGTTTTGGTTCGTTTGGGTCAGTTTCGTTACTGCACCGAAAACCATGCCGGGGTTGCATTTAATGCACTGATTCGGGTCGGAAACGAAACGATGCACGGAATCATCCAGAAACGAAACAAACGCACCCAATCCACTTTTTTGGACCGAATAGTTATGTTTTGGTTCGTTTGGGTCAGTTTGGTTACTGCACCGAAAACCATGCCGGGGTTGCATTTAATGCACCGATTCGGGTCGGAAATGAAACGATGCACGGAATCATCCAGAAACGAAAGGAACGCACCCTATCCACTTTTTTCGACCCAATAGTGATGTTTTGGTTCGTTTGGGTCAGTTTCGTTACTGCACCTAAAACCATGCCGGGGTTGCATTTAATGCACCGATTCGGGTCGGAAACAAAACGATGCACGGAATCATCCAGAAACAAAACGAACGCACCCTATCCACTTTTTTGGACCGAATAGTGATGTTTTGGTTCGTTTGGGTCAATTTGGTTACTGCACCGAAAACCATGCCGGGGTTGCATTTAATGCACCGATTCGGGTCGGAAATGAAACGATGCACGGAATCATCTAGAAACGAAAGGAACGCACCCTATCCACTTTTTTCGACCCAATAGTGATGTTTTGGTTCGTTTGGGTCAGTTTCGTTACTGCACCGAAAACCATGCCGGGGTTGCATTTAATGCACCGATTCGGGTCGGAAACGAAACGGTGCAAAGAATCGGCTAGAAACGAAACGAATGCACCCAATTCACTTTTTTGGACCCAATAGTGATGTTTTGGTTCATTTGGGTTAGTTTCGTTACTGCACCGAAAACCATGCCGGGGTTGCATTTAATGCACCGATTCGGGTCAGAAATCAAACGATGCACGGAATCGGCTAGAAACGAGATGAACGCACCCAAATCACTTTTTTGGACCCAATAGTGATGTTTTGGTTCGTTTGGGTCAGTTTCGTTACTGCACCGAAAACCATGCCGGGGTTGCATTTAATGCACCGATTCGGGTCGGAAACGAAACGATGCACGGAATCATCCAGAAACGAAACGAACGCACCCAATTCACTTTTTTGGACCCAATAGTGATGTTTTGGTTCGTTTGGGTCAGTTTTGTTACTGCACCGAAAACCATGCCGGGGTTGCTTTTAATGCACCGATTCGGGTCGGAAACGAAACGATGCACGGGATCGGCTACAAACAAAACGAACGCACCCAATTCACTTTTTTGGACCCAATAGTGATGTTTTGGTTCGTTTGGGTCAGTTTCTTACTACACTGAAAACAATACCGGGGTTGCATTTAATGCACCGATTCGGGTTAGAAATGAAACGATGCACGGAATCGGCTACAAACAAAACGAACGCATATAATTCAATTTTTTGGACCCAATAGTGATGTTTTGGTTCGTTTGGGTCAGTTTCGTTACTGCACCGAAAACCATGCCGGGGTTGCATTTAATGCACCGATTCGGGTCGGAAACGAAACGATGCACGGAATCATCCAGAAACGAAACGAACGCACCCAATCCACTTTTTTGGACCGAATAGTGATGTTTTGGTTCGTTTGGGTCAGTTTGGTTACTGCACCGAAAACCATGCCGGGGTTGCATTTAATGCACCGATTCGGGTCGGAAATGAAACGATGCACGGAATCATCCAGAAACGAAAGGAACGCACCCTATCCACTTTTTTCGACCCAATAGTGATGTTTTGGTTCGTTTGGGTCAGTTTCGTTACTGCACCTAAAACCATGCCGGGGTTGCATTTAATGCACCGATTCGGGTGGAAACAAAACGATGCACGGAATCATCCAGAAACAAAACGAACGCACCCTATCCACTTTTTTGGACCGAATAGTGATGTTTTGGTTCGTTTGGGTCAATTTGGTTACTGCACCGAAAACCATGCCGGGGTTGCATTTAATGCACCGATTCGGGTCGGAAATGAAACGATGCACGGAATCATCTAGAAACGAAAGGAACGCACCCTATCCACTTTTTTCGACCCAATAGTGATGTTTTGGTTCGTTTGGGTCAGTTTCGTTACTGCACCGAAAACCATGCCGGGGTTGCATTTAATGCACCGATTCGGGTCGGAAACGAAACGGTGCAAAGAATCGGCTAGAAACGAAACGAATGCACCCAATTCACTTTTTTGGACCCAATAGTGATGTTTTGGTTCATTTGGGTTAGTTTCGTTACTGCACCGAAAACCATGCCGGGGTTGCATTTAATGCACCGATTCGGGTCAGAAATCAAACGATGCACGGAATCGGCTAGAAACGAGATGAACGCACCCAAATCACTTTTTTGGACCCAATAGTGATGTTTTGGTTCGTTTGGGTCAGTTTCGTTACTGCACCGAAAACCATGCCGGGGTTGTATTTAATGCACCGATTCGGGTCGGAAACGAAACGATGCACGGAATCATCCAGAAACGAAACGAACGCACCCAATTCACTTTTTTGGACCCAATAGTGATGTTTTGGTTCGTTTGGGTCAGTTTCTTACTACACCGAAAACAATACCGGGGTTGCATTTAATGCACCGATTCGGGTTAGAAATGAAACGATGCACGAAATCGGCTACAAACAAAACGAACGCATATAATTCAATTTTTTGGACCCAATAGTGATGTTTTGGTTCGTTTGGGTCAGTTTCGTTACTGCACCGAAAACCATGCCGGGGTTGCATTTAATGCACCGATTCGGGTCGGAAACGAAACGATGCACGGAATCATCCAGAAACGAAACGAACGCACCCAATCCACTTTTTTGGACCGAATAGTGATGTTTTGGTTCGTTTGGGTCAGTTTGGTTACTGCACCGAAAACCATGCCGGGGTTGCATTTAATGCACCGATTCGGGTTGGAAATGAAACGATGCACGGAATCATCCAGAAACGAAAGGAACGCACCCTATCCACTTTTTTCGACCCAATAGTGATGTTTTGGTTCGTTTGGGTCAGTTTCGTTACTGCACCGAAAACCATGCCGGGGTTGCATTTAATGCACCGATTCGGGTCGGAAACGAAACGGTGCAAAGAATCGGCTAGAAACGAAACGAACGCACCCTATCCACTTTTTTGGACCGAATAGTGATGTTTTGGTTCGTTTGGGTCAATTTGGTTACTGCACCGAAAACCATGCCGGGGTTGCATTTAATGCACCGATTCGGGTCGGAAATGAAACGATGCACGGAATCGGCTAGAAACGAGATGAACGCACCCAAATCACTTTTTTGGACCCAATAGTGATGTTTTGGTTCGTTTGGGTCAGTTTCGTTACTGCACCGAAAACCATGCCGGGGTTGCATTTAATGCACCGATTCGGGTCGGAAACGAAACGATGCACGGAATCATCCAGAAACGAAACGAACGCACCCAATTCACTTTTTTGGACCCAATAGTGATGTTTTGGTTCGTTTGGGTCAGTTTCGTTACTGCACCGAAAACCATGCCGGGGTTGCATTTAATGCACCGATTCGGGTCGGAAACGAAACGATGCACGGAATCATCCAGAAACAAAACGAACGCACCCTATCCACTTTTTTGGACCGAATAGTGATGTTTTGGTTCGTTTGGGTCAGTTTGGTTTCTGCACCGAAAACCATGCCGGGGTTGCATTTAATGCACCGATTCGGGTCGGAAACGAAACGATGCACGGAATCATCCAGAAACGAAACGAACGCACCCAATTCAGTTTTTTGGACCCAATAGTGATGTTTTGGTTCGTTTGGGTCAGTTTCGTTACTGCACCGAAAACCATGCCGGGGTTGCATTTAATGCACCGATTCGGGTCGGAAACGAAACGATGCACGGAATCATCCAGAAACAAAACGAACGCACATAATTCAATTTTTTGGACCCAATAGTGATGTTTTGGTTCGTTTGGGTCAGTTTGGTTACTGCACCGAAAACCATGCCGGGGTTGCATTTAATGCACCGATTCGGGTCGGAAATGAAACGATGCACGGAATCATCCAGAAACGAAAGGAACGCACCCTATCCACTTTTTTCGACCCAATAGTGATGTTTTGGTTCGTTTGGGTCAGTTTTGTTACTGCACCGAAAACCATGCCGGGGTTGCTTTTAATGCACCGATTCGGGTCGGAAACGAAACGATGCACGGGATCGGCTACAAACAAAACGAACGCACCCAATTCACTTTTTTGGACCCAATAGTGATGTTTTGGTTCGTTTGGGTCAGTTTCTTACTACACCGAAAACAATACCGGGGTTGCATTTAATGCACCGATTCGGGTTAGAAATGAAACGATGCACGGAATCGGCTACAAACAAAACGAACGCATATAATTCAATTTTTTGGACCCAATAGTGATGTTTTGGTTCGTTTGGGTCAGTTTCGTTACTGCACCGAAAACCATGCCGGGGTTGCATTTAATGCACCGATTCGGGTCGGAAACGAAACGATGCACGGAATCATCCAGAAACGAAACGAACGCACCCAATCCACTTTTTTGGACCGAATAGTGATGTTTTGGTTCGTTTGGGTCAGTTTGGTTACTGCACCGAAAACCATGCCGGGGTTGCATTTAATGCACCGATTCGGGTCGGAAATGAAACGATGCACGGAATCATCCAGAAACGAAAGGAACGCACCCTATCCACTTTTTTCGACCCAATAGTGATGTTTTGGTTCGTTTGGGTCAGTTTCGTTACTGCACCTAAAACCATGCCGGGGTTGCATTTAATGCACCGATTCGGGTCGGAAACAAAACGATGCACGGAATCATCCAGAAACAAAACGAACGCACCCTATCCACTTTTTTGGACCGAATAGTGATGTTTTGGTTCGTTTGGGTCAATTTGGTTACTGCACCGAAAACCATGCCGGGGTTGCATTTAATGCACCGATTCGGGTCGGAAATGAAACGATGCACGGAATCATCTAGAAACGAAAGGAACACACCCTATCCACTTTTTTCGACCCAATAGTGATGTTTTGGTTCGTTTGGGTCAGTTTTGTTACTGCACCTAAAACCATGCCGGGGTTGCATTTAATGCAACGATTCGGGTCGGAAACGAAACGGTGCAAAGAATCGGCTAGAAACGAAACGAATGCACCCAATTCACTTTTTTGGACCCAATAGTGATGTTTTGGTTCGTTTGGGTTAGTTTCGTTACTGCACCGAAAACCATGCCGGGGTTGCATTTAATGCACCGATTCGGGTCAGAAATCAAACGATGCACGGAATCGGCTAGAAACGAGATGAACGCACCCAAATCACTTTTTTGGACCGAATAGTGATGTTTTGGTTCGTTTGGGTCAGTTTCGTTACTGCACCGAAAACCATGTCGGGGTTGCATTTAATGCACCGATTCGGGTCGGAAATGAAACGATGCACGGAATCATCCAGAAACGAAAGGAACGCACCCTATCCACTTTTTTCGACCCAATAGAGATGTTTTGGTTCGTTTCGGTCAGTTTCGTTACTGCACCTAAAACCATGCCGGGGTTGCATTTAATGCACCGATTCGGGTCGGAAACGAAACGGTGCAAAGAATCGGCTAGAAACGAAACGAATGCACCCAATTCACTTTTTTGGACCCAATAGTGATGTTTTGGTTCGTTTGGGTTAGTTTCGTTACTGCACCGAAAACCATGCCGGGGTTGCATTTAATGCACCGATTCGGGTCAGAAATCAAACGATGCACGGAATCGGCTAGAAACGAGATGAACGCACCCAAATCACTTTTTTGGACCCAATAGTGATGTTTTGGTTCGTTTGGGTCAGTTTCGTTACTGCACTGAAAACCATGCCGGGGTTGCATTTAATGCACCGATTCGGGTCGGAAACGAAACGATGCACGGGATCGGCTACAAACAAAACGAACGCACCCAATTCAATTTTTTGGACCCAATAGTGATGTTTTGGTTCGTTTGGGTCAGTTTCGTTACTGCATCGAAAACCATGCCGGGGTTGCATTTAATGCACCGATTCGGGTCGGAAACGAAACGATGCACGGAATCATCCAGAAACAAAACGAACGCACCCTATCCACTTTTTTGGACCGAATAGTGATGTTTTGGTTCGTTTGGGTCAGTTTGGTTACTGCACCGAAAACCATGCCGGGGTTGCATTTAATGCACCGATTCGGGTCGGAAATGAAACGATGCACGGAATCATCCAGAAACGAAAGGAACGCACCCTATCCACTTTTTTCGACCCAATAGTGATGTTTTGGTTCGTTTGGGTCAGTTTTGTTACTGCACCGAAAACCATGCCGGGGTTGCTTTTAATGCACCGATTCGGGTCGGAAACGAAACGATGCACGGGATCGGCTACAAACAAAACGAACGCACCCAATTCACTTTTTTGGACCCAATAGTGATGTTTTGGTTCGTTTGGGTCAGTTTCTTACTACACCGAAAACCATACCGGGGTTGCATTTAATGCACCGATTCGGGTTAGAAATGAAACGATGCACGGAATCGGCTACAAACAAAACGAACGCACATAATTCAATTTTTTGGACCCAATAGTGATGTTTTGGTTCGTTTGGGTCAGTTTCGTTACTGCACCGAAAACCATGCCGGGGTTGCATTTAATGCACCGATTCGGGTCGGAAACGAAACGATGCACGGAATCATCCAGAAACGAAACGAACGCACCCAATCCACTTTTTTGGACCGAATAGTGATGTTTTGGTTCGTTTGGGTCAGTTTGGTTACTGCACCGAAAACCATGCCGGGGTTGCATTTAATGCACCGATTCGGGTCGGAAATGAAACGATGCACGGAATCATCCAGAAACGAAAGGAACGCACCCTATCCACTTTTTTCGACCCAATAGTGATGTTTTGGTTCGTTTGGGTCAGTTTCGTTACTGCACCTAAAACTATGTCGGGGTTGCATTTAATGCACCGATTCGGGTCGGAAACAAAACGATGCACGGAATCATCCAGAAACAAAACGAACGCACCCTATCCACTTTTTTGGACCGAATAGTGATGTTTTGGTTCGTTTGGGTCAATTTGGTTACTGCACCGAAAACCATGCCGGGGTTGCATTTAATGCACCGATTCGGGTCGGAAATGAAACGATGCACGGAATCATCTAGAAACGAAAGGAACGCACCCTATCCACTTTTTTCGACCCAATAGTGATGTTTTGGTTCGTTTGGGTCAGTTTTGTTACTGCACCTAAAACCATGCCGGGGTTGCATTTAATGCACCGATTCGGGTCGGAAACGAAACGGTGCAAAGAATCGGCTAGAAACGAAACGAATGCACCCAATTCACTTTTTTGGACCCAATAGTGATGTTTTGGTTCGTTTGGGTTAGTTTCGTTACTGCACCGAAAACCATGCCGGGGTTGCATTTAATGCACCGATTCGGGTCAGAAATCAAACGATGCACGGAATCGGCTAGAAACGAGATGAACGCACCCAAATCACTTTTTTGGACCGAATAGTGATGTTTTGGTTCGTTTGGGTCAGTTTCGTTACTGCACCGAAAACCATGCCGGGGTTGCATTTAATGCACCGATTCGGGTCGGAAATGAAACGATGCACGGAATCATCCAGAAACGAACGGAACGCACCCTATCCACTTTTTTCGACCCAATAGTGATGTTTTGGTTCGTTTCGGTCAGTTTCGTTACTGCACCTAAAACCATGCCGGGGTTGCATTTAATGCACCGATTCGGGTCGGAAACGAAACGGTGCAAAGAATCGGCTAGAAACGAAACGAATGCACCCAATTCACTTTTTTGGACCCAATAGTGATGTTTTGGTTCGTTTGGGTTAGTTTCGTTACTGCACCGAAAACCATGCCGGGGTTGCATTTAATGCACCGATTCGGGTCAGAAATCAAACGATGCACGGAATCGGCTAGAAACGAGATGAACGCACCCAAATCACTTTTTTGGACCGAATAGTGATGTTTTGGTTCGTTTGGGTCAGTTTGGTTACTGCACCGAAAACCATGCCGGGGTTGCATTTAATGCACCGATTCGGGTCGGAAATGAAACGATGCACGGAATCATCCAGAAATGAAAGGAACGCACCCTATCCACTTTTTTCGACCCAATAGTGATGTTTTGGTTCGTTTGGGTCAGTTTCGTTACTGCACCTAAAACCATGCCGGGGTTGCATTTAATGCACCGATTCGGGTCGGAAATAAAAACGATGCACGGAATCATCCAGAAACAAAACGAACGCACCCTATCCACTTTTTTGGACCGAATAGTGATGTTTTGGTTCGTTTGGGTCAATTTGGTTACTGCACCGAAAACCATGCCGGGGTTGCATTTAATGCACCGATTCGGGTCGGAAATGAAACGATGCACGGAATCATCTAGAAACGAAAGGAACGCACCCTATCCACTTTTTTCGACCCAATAGTGATGTTTTGGTTCGTTTGGGTCAGTTTCGTTACTGCACCGAAAACCATGCCGGGGTTGCATTTAATGCACCGATTCGGGTCGGAAACGAAACGGTGCAAAGAATCGGCTAGAAACGAAACGAATGCACCCAATTCACTTTTTTGGACCCAATAGTGATGTTTTGGTTCGTTTGGGTTAGTTTCGTTACTGCACCGAAAACCATGCCGGGGTTGCATTTAATGCACCGATTCGGGTCAGAAATCAAACGATGCACGGAATCGGCTAGAAACGAGATGAACGCACCCAAATCACTTTTTTGGACCCAATAGTGATGTTTTGGTTCGTTTGGGTCAGTTTCGTTACTGCACCGAAAACCATGCCGGGGTTGCATTTAATGCACCGATTCGGGTCGGAAACGAAACCCTGCACGGAATCATCCAGAAACGAAACGAACGCACCCAATTCACTTTTTTGGACCCAATAGTGATGTTTTGGTTCGTTTGGGTCAGTTTCGTTACTGCACCGAAAACCATGCCGGGGTTGCATTTAATGCACCGATTCGGGTCGGAAACGAAACGATGCATGGAATCATCCAGAAACAAAACGAACGCACCCTATCCATTTTTTTGGACCGAATAGTGATGTTTTGGTTCGTTTGGGTCAGTTTGGTTACTGCACCGAAAACCATGCCGGGGTTGCATTTAATGCACCGATTCGGGTCGGAAATGAAACGATGCACGGAATCATCCAGAAACGAAAGGAACGCACCCTATCCACTTTTTTCGACCCAATAGTGATGTTTTGGTTCGTTTGGGTCAGTTTCGTTACTGCACCTATAACCATGCCGGGGTTGCATTTAATGCACCGATTCGGGTCGGAAACAAAACGATGCACGGAATCATCCAGAAACAAAACGAACGCACCCTATCCACTTTTTTGGACCGAATAGTGATGTTTTGGTTCGTTTGGGTCAATTTGGTTACTGCACCGAAAACCATGCCGGGGTTGCATTTAATGCACCGATTCGGGTCGGAAATGAAACGATGCACGGAATCGGCTAGAAACGAGATGAACGCACCCAAATCACTTTTTTGGACCCAATACTGATGTTTTGGTTCGTTTGGGTCAGTTTCGTTACTGCACCGAAAACCATGCCGGGGTTGCATTTAATGCACCGATTCGGGTCAGAAACGAAACGATGCACGGAATCATCCAGAAACGAAACGAACGCACCCAATTCACTTTTTTGGACCCAATAGTGATGTTTTGGTTCGTTTGGGTGAGTTTCGTTACTGCACCGAAAACCATGCCGGGGTTGCATTTAATGCACCGATTCGGGTCGGAAACGAAACGATGCACGGAATCATCCAGAAACAAAACGAACGCACCCTATCCACTTTTTTGGACCGAATAGTGATGTTTTGGTTCGTTTGGGTCAGTTTGGTTACTGCACCGAAAACCATGCCGGGGTTGCATTTAATGCACCGATTCGGGTCGGAAATGAAACGATGCACGGAATCATCCAGAAACGAAAGGAACGCACCCTATCCACTTTTTTCGACCCAATAGTGATGTTTTGGTTCGTTTGGGTCAGTTTCGTTACTGCACCGAAAACCATGCCGGGGTTGCTTTTAATGCACCGATTCGGGTCGGAAACGAAACGATGCACGGGATCGGCTACAAACAAAACGAACGCACCCAATTCACTTTTTTGGACCCAATAGTGATGTTTTGGTTCGTTTGGGTCAGTTTCTTACTACACTGAAAACCATACCGGGGTTGCATTTAATGCACCGATTCGGGTTAGAAATGAAACGATGCACGGAATCGGCTACAAACAAAACGAACGCACATAATTCAATTTTTTGGACCCAATAGTGATGTTTTGGTTCGTTTGGGTCAGTTTCGTTACTGCACCGAAAACCATGCCGGGGTTGCATTTAATGCACCGATTCGGGTCGGAAACGAAACGATGCACGGAATCATCCAGAAACAAAACGAACGCACCCTATCCACTTTTTTGGACCGAATAGTGATGTTTTGGTTCCTTTGGGTCAGTTTGGTTACTGCACCGAAAACCATGCCGGGGTTGCATTTAATGCACCGATTCGGGTCGGAAATGAAACGATGCACGGAATCATCCAGAAACGAAAGGAACGCACCCTATCCACTTTTTTCGACCCAATAGTGATGTTTTGGTTCGTTTCGGTCAGTTTCGTTACTGCACCTAAAACCATGCCGGGGTTGCATTTAATGCACCGATTCGGGTCGGAAACGAAACGGTGCAAAGAATCGGCTAGAAACGAAACGAATGCACCCAATTCACTTTTTTGGACCCAATAGTGATGTTTTGGTTCGTTTGGGTTAGTTTCGTTACTGCACCGAAAACCATGCCGGGGTTGCATTTAATGCACCGATTCGGGTCAGAACTCAAACAATGCACGGAATCGGCTAGAAACGAGATGAACGCACCCAAATCACTTTTTTGGACCGAATAGTGATGTTTTGGTTCGTTTGGGTCAGTTTGGTTACTGCACCGAAAACCATGCCGGGGTTGCACTTAATGCACCGATTCGGGTCGGAAATGAAACGATGCACGGAATCATCCAGAAATGAAAGGAACGCACCCTATCCACTTTTTTCGACCCAATAGTGATGTTTTGGTTCGTTTGGGTCAGTTTCGTTACTGCACCTAAAACCATGCCGGGGTTGCATTTAATGCACCGATTCGGGTCGGAAACAAAACGATGCACGGAATCATCCAGAAACAAAACGAACGCACCCTATCCACTTTTTTGGACCGAATAGTGATGTTTTGGTTCGTTTGGGTCAATTTGGTTACTGCACCGAAAACCATGCCGGGGTTGCATTTAATGCACCGATTCGGGTCGGAAATGAAACGATGCACGGAATCATCTAGAAACGAAAGGAACGCACCCTATCCACTTTTTTTGACCCAATAGTGATGTTTTGGTTCGTTTGGGTCAGTTTCGTTACTGCACCGAAAACCATGCCGGGGTTGCATTTAATGCACCGATTCGGGTCGGAAACGAAACGATGCACGGGAACATCCAGAAACAAAACGAACGCACCCTATCCACTTTTTTGGACCGAATAGTGATGTTTTGGTTCGTTTGGGTCAGTTTGGTTACTGCACCGAAAACCATGCCGGGGTTGCATTTAATGCACCGATTCGGGTCGGAAATGAAACGATGCACGGAATCATCCAGAAACGAAAGGAACGCACCCTATCCACTTTTTTCGACCCAATAGTGATGTTTTGGTTCGTTTGGGTCAGTTTCGTTACTGCACCGAAAACCATGCCGGGGTTGCTTTTAATGCACCGATTCGGGTCGGAAACGAAACGATGCACGGGATCGGCTACAAACAAAACGAACGCACCCAATTCACTTTTTTGGACCCAATAGTGATGTTTTGGTTCGTTTGGGTCAGTTTCTTACTACACTGAAAACCATACCGGGGTTGCATTTAATGCACCGATTCGGGTTAGAAATGAAACGATGCACGGAATCGGCTACAAACAAAACGAACGCACATAATTCAATTTTTTGGACCCAATAGTGATGTTTTGGTTCGTTTGGGTCAGTTTCGTTACTGCACCGAAAACCATGCCGGGGTTGCATTTAATGCACCGATTCGGGTCGGAAACGAAACGATGCACGGAATCATCCAGAAACAAAACGAACGCACCCTATCCACTTTTTTGGACCGAATAGTGATGTTTTGGTTCCTTTGGGTCAGTTTGGTTACTGCACCGAAAACCATGCCGGGGTTGCATTTAATGCACCGATTCGGGTCGGAAATGAAACGATGCACGGAATCATCCAGAAACGAAAGGAACGCACCCTATCCACTTTTTTCGACCCAATAGTGATGTTTTGGTTCGTTTCGGTCAGTTTCGTTACTGCACCTAAAACCATGCCGGGGTTGCATTTAATGCACCGATTCGGGTCGGAAACGAAACGGTGCAAAGAATCGGCTAGAAACGAAACGAATGCACCCAATTCACTTTTTTGGACCCAATAGTGATGTTTTGGTTCGTTTGGGTTAGTTTCGTTACTGCACCGAAAACCATGCCGGGGTTGCATTTAATGCACCGATTCGGGTCAGAACTCAAACAATGCACGGAATCGGCTAGAAACGAGATGAACGCACCCAAATCACTTTTTTGGACCGAATAGTGATGTTTTGGTTCGTTTGGGTCAGTTTGGTTACTGCACCGAAAACCATGCCGGGGTTGCACTTAATGCACCGATTCGGGTCGGAAATGAAACGATGCACGGAATCATCCAGAAATGAAAGGAACGCACCCTATCCACTTTTTTCGACCCAATAGTGATGTTTTGGTTCGTTTGGGTCAGTTTCGTTACTGTTGACACCAAAAATTAGCACCAGGAAGAGGCTGACATGTGAGCCGGATTTGGTGGAAGAATGCCATTCGGCTAAAGGGTTTTCTCTGAAGCATTCGGCAAAGATGCTCTGCGGTCGGGAACGCGTCGTCATTCGGCTAAGGGGTGTTCTCTGAAGCGTTCGGCAGAGATACTCTGCGGTCGGGGATGCGTCATCATTCGGCAGAGACATGGTTCCGCAGGTAAAAGCAGTAGCATTCGGGAAAGTGCGGTGACGTGGAAAAACGTAAGGAAAAGGCCGGTTCGAACAAGGAATGCAATATGGACACGAAGATCCGTCATTTATTTTTAGAAAGAAGTATTGTAGTCGTGTCCGACTAGGAGTTGTATCAAGACCTGGGTATAAATATAAACCCATGGCATCTGTAGAATGAATCAATCGAATCAATCATACAACAAACCGGCCCCGTGCCAACATCGAGTCCTTTAGTCGAGTCGTCGAGTTCTTCGAGAGGAGTCATCGATCCGTCGACCTCCGTAAGTACCGGCAACCTTGTATCATGCTTAGTATCATGCGGTGGATTTAAGCTTTGATGCAAGTAGTCTTGTTACCATGCTTAGTATCATCCGGTGGATTTAAGTTATGGTCTCAAGAAGGTTCCTCTGTTAGGTCATGAGCCATGCGGTGGGCTAAGATCTAGTATGGACCAAGTTATCGGCTCTGTTAGATTTTGGCAAGATCTAACGGATTCATTAAGTTACCCCGTGTTGCTCCTTTTTTACTATGTGCTTAATTCATGCAACACACCTTTGCCCAATCTAGATCGGCTAGAATCGGCTCTGCTTTACGGTGTGACGACTTATCCCCTCATAGCCGAATCCGAAACCGATCTAGGTTGCTACGTGTCGCGGGTTCAAGCTGGTCGGTATCGTGTAGATCTTGACAGAACCGGGTATCATGCGGTAGATGCAGGTTTTTGGATCGTCTTAGAGCTAATCATCCGGTGGATTAGAATTCGATTCGATCTGATAGATTTATCTTTACCGATTAGGCTTGTTCCTTCGCCATGGATCCCGATTCGGCTAAATAGCCGTATTCGGCAGTGCTCTCACGAGTGAACGTGTGTTCGTGGGTTTGCATTGGACAATGAATGCTTTTAGCCTTTCACGATTAGATTGTATCATGCGGTGGATTGATCTAATCTGATTGGTGGTGTGGCTCCAAACGAGTTGTATCATGCGGTGGATTAACTCGTTCGTTGTCATGCTTGACGGGTGCTGCTTTCGGCCTATGCATTCTTGTTTTCAATGTAAATTCGTGACTGTGTTGTGGGTTCGTAACTAAACATTGAGTGCTTTTAGCTTTTCATGATTAGATTGTATCATGCGGTGGATTAATCTAATCTGATTAGTGGCGTGGTTACAAACAAGTCGTATCATGCGGTGGATTAACTTGTTTTGTTATCATGCTTGACGGGTGCTGCTTTCGGCCTATGCATTCTTTGTTTACTGCGAATTTATGATCATGTTTCACCCTTTTATTTATTTATCATGCTCTGTTTCTCGTTAATCGGCTATGAGTACGTGTTCATTCGGTTGAAAGCCGATCTTTCGTCATGCTTACGTCACGCATTCGGCAGTGCGCTCCTTGCGTGCCTTGCCGATTGCCGAATGAGGTTTTAACTGCCGACAGATAGCTTCCCTGTAGCTATATGTCTCTCAAGATTGGCTTCAACGCCGCAAACATGGAACTGTCTGGTATCACCCGGCACGTTCCAGGTTTTAATCTAAACATTTTTATCCCTTTGTTAGTTTTCAGGCAAACTAACTGGCACGCTTCCGGATTCGAAAGCCCGGGCCACGTTTGAAGCCAGCTTTGTTCGGCTTGCTGTGTGCTTGGCGTGAGGTGCGGATTTTACGTCAACACACTTTTTGGCACGCCCAGTGGGACACACACAAGTTTTCAAGATGCCTGAGTTGAGCGACATCATGGATGTCACTTTGGAAGAGTTGTCTGAAGAACATCAACAGATGGTAAAGGTTGCTGCCAACCAATTCATTAATAAATGTTTACTGTCTTTCGCCAAGAACAGGAGTGGTGCACCTTTTCTCAAGTCTGATCTGCCAAGAGTTCTCCTTCCTGGGCAATCTGATCTTACTGAAGAAGAAGAGAGGGAGAGATTCTCGGGCTTGTTATACAAAGCTTTGGGAGAGACAATGACCAATCACAATGCTGCGTTCTTAAACAGTTTTCGGCATATAATGATAAGCATTTTTGGTCAGCATGTGGATAAACCCTTTGAGCAGATACATGGGCAATTGGGTGGCCCGACATACTTCAATGTTCAAGCACCAGTTCAGAAACCACATGGTAAAGGAAATGCTGATGAAACTGGAGGTTCTGGTGCTAAAGATATAAATGGACAACCGATTCGGCAAGATCCTCAGCTTGCACTGCCGAAAGCTCGCACATACGGTGATATGGCATTCGGCACCACAGGGAATCCGCCTGCTTCTGCTTACAAGATATCTCCTTTGAACAACAGACTGCAGAGGGATTTATATGGAAACGGATATTCAGAGTTTATGGATTATAATGCTGTCGACGCTCTCCCGAATCCTGGATATGCTGGTACTGCAGGTATGCTTGCTGGAAGACCAGGGAATCAAGATACCAATATCGACCTCATGGTGCAAAAAATGACCGATGTATTGCAAAATCAATTCGGTCTGAAGCCTAAAAGTCAGGGATACATGTACTCATCTCCTTTTCCTGAATGGTACCAGAGAGTATCATTGCCGAATAGAGTTAAAGTGCCTACAGAGTTTACTAAATTCTCAGGACAAGATGATACAAGTACTGTGGAACATATAGCTCGATATCTGATGCAGCTTGGAGAGGCTTCGGCAGACGAGGCTTTCAGAATCAGATACTTTCCTTTGTCACTGACGGGTCCAGCTTTTACATGGTTTGCTTCTTTGCCTGCTCAGTCGATTTGTACCTGGAAAGACCTTGAACAGAAATTCCATGCTCATTACTACATTGGCAGTACCGAGAAAAAGTTGGTTGATTTGACCAGCTTAAGGCAGAGGAATAATGAAACACCTACAGAGTTCCTCAGGAGATTTAGGGAAACTAAGAGTATGTGCTTTTCTCTGAACATACCTGATGATCAACTGGCTGGTATGGCTGTAGCTGGAATGCTGCCTGCTATTCGGGAGAAGCTGTTTGGGATGGAGTTTGATGATTTGGGCCAGTTGTCGCACAGATTGGCCTTGATGAGTAACCAGGCATATGGTTTCAAGAAAGATGTCAGATTTGCTAAAAATAATGATGTAGCTGACATCTATAACCAATTCCTTGAAAGAGCAGATCAAGAAGATGAGTATGAAGATGGCGAGGAGATAGCTGCAGCAGAGATAGTGTGGAGCAAAGAACCAGTTACAATGACTCAAAGATGGATCAAACAGATGAAAGGAACATATGATTTTGATGTGACAAAGGCAGACAAATTGTTTGAGTTCCTGGTAAAAGAAGGCCGAATCAAATTGCCAGAGGGGCATTCTATGCTTCGGCCCGATGGAGTGAAAGATAAGAGGTACTGTGGGTTTCATGATAGAAATTCTCATTCCATTAATGAATGCAGAGTCTTTAGGATGAAGATTCAGAAAGCTATCCAGGAAGGACATCTGAAATTCGACAACAAGATGAAACTGGACAGTAACCCTTTCCCTCAAAATATGATCGGGTTCTCGGTTAATATGGTAAATGCTGTTCCATCTGGAGAAAAGGGAAGATTGAAAGTTCTAACCTCAAAGAAGGCAAAGCAGGATGGTTCAGTTGATCCTACTCGGCAGATCACAATGGAACAAATTCGCCGGAAAAATCTTCGGTTCCCGAATAGCCGATTTGAAATGGGCGAATCCTTTAAACCTAGAGTTACTACACGTATTCTCCTCAACAAATGGCAGCGTCAGCAAGAAAAAGAGCGTTTTCAAAGGCGTGAATACGAGGAGGAGAAAAGAAGGCGCGAAGAAGAAAGGTTTGAGGAAGAACAAGAAGAGTATGCTCGAGAGCAGGAACGAGCACATTGGGGGTGTGCATTCTTCAGACACTGTTGGAACGAAGGTTTAAAGCTGCCTACAAGGAATAACTGTCCTGAGTGCAATAATGGGTATGTCGAACATAGGCAAAATGTTGCCAATCGCCGATCTGTCCATGAAAGAATTGGTAGGGTGCATCCTAGAGATGATCGACGTTTTGATGATCAACCAAGAAAGAGACATGCTGATTGCGGATGGATTGATCATGAGGAAGAAGATCGTGAGTATGTTTGGCAGAAAGGACAGTGGTGTCCACCTGGTTTAAGAAGGAGTCAGAAGAGAAGAGTTCAACGCCTGAGGAATCAAGAATTAAAGCAAGCAAGGCCTAGGGTGAAATCAATATGGCTCCCAAAAGACAGGCCTGACGAACATGGTCATTCGGCTCCTACATGTATGGTATGTTTTCTGCCGAATGAATTCATGGCTCCAGCTAACCAAATTGTACAGGAAGAGGTATTGCCCGATATAGATGATGCCGAACAATTTGGGTTAATGGCACAATTGATGTTGAACAAACAAGCTGTTTTTGAAAAGCCAACCCAGAATCGGCACATGAAGCCACTGTACTTGAAGGGATATGTTAATGGCAAACCATTGACCAAGATGTTTGTCGATGGAGGAGCTGCTGTCAATGTAATGCCATATACCACATTCAGGAAGCTTGGTATGGGTCCTAGAGATTTGACACCAACGAGCATAATTCTAAATGATTTCGCTGGAAATCCTTCGGACACCAAAGGATGCGTGCATGTTGATCTGATGATTGGTTCCAAGACTCTGCTTACGACTTTCTTTGTCATTGAAGGCAAAGGGGCATATAGCTTGCTGCTTGGAAGAGATTGGATTCATGCAAATTGTTGTATTCCATCTACTATGCATCAACAGCTTATTCAGTGGATAGATGATGAAGTGGAGATTGTCCAAGCAGATGATTCAATAAGCGTGGCTAATATGGAACCAGCTTTCTGGGAGTATCAAGGCATAGATTGTTTCTCAGGTAAAGACTGGGGAGAAGGTCCTGTGGCACCAGCCAGCAGTGATCAACAGCCGATCGAAGCAGTCGGCTCTCATAGTAATTTTTGATGGAAAATCCAATTGATGGAACTGATGGAAAATTAGGACGTGGATTTGTGTCGGCCGATAAATTAGAAGAAGTGGACATTGGAGATGGTGACAAGCCAAGGCCGACATTTATCAGTGCTAACTTGGATTCGGTTTTCAAAGAAAAGTTGGTGACATTGTTAAAGGAATACAAGGACTGCTTTGCTTGGGATTATTCGGAGATGCCCGGTCTAGACCGTTCTATTGTTGAGCATCGGTTGCCAATCAAACCTGGATATAGGCCTTACAAGCAACCACCCCGAAAAATCTACAAGGAAGAAGTGTTGGCCGATGTGAAAAAGGAGATTGAAAGATTACTAGATGCAAATTTCATTCGGCCATGTAAATACGCGGATTGGATCTCTAATATTGTTCCTGTCTATAAGAAAAATGGAAAGATGAGGGTTTGCATAGATTTTAGAGACCTAAACAAGGCTACACCCATGGATGGATATCCAATGCCTATTGCTGATTCATTGGTTGATGCTGCTGCTGGATACAAAGTGCTCAGTTTCATGGATGGTAACGCAGGATACAATCAGATTTATATGGCATTGGAAGATATAGTAAAGACAGCTTTCAGGTGTCCTGGACACATAGGGTTGTTTGAGTGGGTTGTCATGACCTTTGGATTGAAAAATGCCGGTGCAACTTATCAAAGGGCTATGAATTATATTTTTCATGAGTTGATTGGCAAGATTGTGGAAATATATATTGATGATGTGGTGATCAAGTCATTGGATCATGAGTCTCATTTGGCCGACATAAGGAAAACTCTAGAATGCACCAGGAAACATGGGCTTAAGATGAACCCGAACAAGTGTGCTTTTGGAGTTTCGGCTGGAGAGTTTCTGGGATTCTTGATACATGAAGGAGGAATAGGAGTTGGTAAGAAAAGCATGAAGGCAATTGATGAAATTGTTCCTCCAACTAATCTTAAAGAGCTACAATCACTGCTGGGCAAGATAAATTTTGTGAGAAGGTTCATATCAAATTTATCACAAAAGGTGTTACCCTTTTCCTCACTGTTGAAAATAAAGAAGGATCAAAAGTTTGTGTGGGGTGACGAACAACAGAAGGCTTTTGATGAAATAAAGGAGTACATGAAGAAGCCACCAATATTGGTACCTCCACAACTGAACAAGCCTTTCAAGTTGTACGTGGCGGCCGATGCCCAAACTATTGGATCGGCCCTCATTCAAGAATTTGAAGGGAAGGAAAGAATGGTTGCATACCTTAGCAGAAAGTTACTAGATCCAGAAACAAGGTATTCGGCTATAGAAAAGCTTTGCTTATGTGTTTATTACTCCTGTACAAAATTTCGGCACTACTTATTACATGCCGAATGCATTGTGTATTCAAAGTTTGATGTGATAAAACACATGTTGTCTATGCCAATTTTGAACGGAAGGATTGGCAAATGGATTTTAGCTTTGTCTGAATTTGAGTTAAGGTTTGAATCGGCAAAGGCTGTTAAGGGACAGATTATTGCCGATTTCATTACTGAACATCATGATACATCGATAAATTTGCTTAACATTGTTCCTTGGATGTTATTCTTCGATGGATCTTCATGCAACAAGGGTGGTGGAGCAGGTATCTTATTAATTTCACCCAAAGGAGAAACATTTGAGTTTGCTGTTCCTATTCAATTTGCTGTTACTAATAATCAAGCTGAGTATGAGGCATTGCTCAAGGGGCTCCAATATTTGAAAGAAGCAGATGCCATTGCGGTTGAAATTTTTGGAGATTCAGAATTGGTCATAAAGCAATTGAATGGTGAATACGAGTGCAAAAGTGATACCTTGAGGAATTACTATGAAGAATGCAAAGAAATATTGAAGAGCTTTCGATCAGTAATTCTACAACACATTCCTAGAGGGGATAATGGAGAAGCAAATAGATTGGCCCAAAGTGCATCAGGTTATAAAGAGCTTCGAGAAGTTTTTGCTAATGATGTATATGCATTCGGGAGTAATCTGGCAGAAGATGATTGGAGAAAAGAGATTGCCGATTATCTGGAGAATCCGTCCCGAAAGGTTTCTAGAAAGCTTAGGTATAAAGCTTTAAAGTTTGTTCTTCTTGATGATAATTTGTATTATAAATCCCTGGATGGAGTGCTGTTACATTGCTTAAATCGTGAAGAAGCAAAAAGGCTGATGAGTGAAGTACATGATGGGTTGTGTGGAGCACATCAATCGGCCTACCGAATGAAGTGGGTTATTAGAAGAACTGGATATTACTGGCCGACAATGTTGGAAGATTGTTTTGAATATTATAAAGGATGTCAAGACTGTCAGAAATTTGGAAACATTCAGAGAGTTCCGGCATCAGCTTTGAATCCCATTGTCAAGCCATGGCCATTCAGAGGATGGGGAATAGATTTGATTGGCCAAATAAATCCTCCATCTAGCAAGGGGCATAAGTTTGTGCTTTTGGCAACCGATTATTTTACCAAGTGGGTTGAGGCAATTCCATTAAAGAAGGTGACGTCGGAGAATATGGTTGAATTTGTTAAAGAGCACATCATTTACAGATTCGGGATTCCTCAGACAATCACCACTGATCAAGGGACTCAATTTACATCTTCAGAATTCAGAGATTTTGCTGAAAGTATGGGCATCAAATTATTGAATTCTTCTCCTTATTATGCCCAAGCTAATGGTCAGGCAGAGGCTTCTAACAAGATTATGATTAAAATTATACAGAAGAAGATTGATCAGAAGCCGAGAAAGTGGCATTCGGTACTCAGTGAGGCTTTATGGGCTTACCGAATGGCTCCACATGGGGCTACACAGACGTCTCCCTATGAGTTGGTGTATGGGCATTATGCTATCTTGCCATGGGAAATACAATTAGACTCAAGGAGAATAAAGTTGCAAAAGGATTTAAGTTCTAAAGATTATAAAGATTTAATGATGGATGAATTAGAAGATTTGCATATGATTCGTCTCAGGGCCTTGGAGAATATTGAGGAGAACAAAATGCGAGTTGCTAAGTATTACAATAAGAAGGTGAAAGTTAAGCAATTTACAGAAGGTGATTTAGTCTGGAAAGCGATATTGCCGATTGGAACCAAATATGCAGCATTCGGCAAGTGGTCTCCAAATTGGGAAGGTCCTTTCAGAGTGGTTAGATGCGTGCCTGGAAATGCATATATTTTGAGGACATTATTGGGAGAAGAATTTGCTTCTGCTATAAATGGAAGATATTTGAAGAGGTATTATCCCAGTGTTGAAATCGATCGGTGATTGATATATTAATTTGCCGAACAGCCGATTTTCGGGAAGAAATCGCCTTCAGAGCAAATGTTGACAGAAAAGGAAAATGGCCAATACTGAATGTATTGCCCTTAGCACAAAAATATACTACATCAGATGTTCATGCAAGATCACAAAAGATAAGTTTTATTGCCGAAATTCCATAAATCCCTAGTACAAACTAATGGAATAGCTTGTTCAAAACGGACTGAGGATGAATGGAATCGGCAATGGCGGCGCCATGAGCATCAAGGCGATCTATGGAAGCCTCGATGTCATCGATCTCCTCCGGGTTACCGTTAGCGAAGCCGGTCGGTAGCCTGGAGTAGTCGGTATTGGTGTGCGTCGACATGGCGATTAGGCCTGCGGCAGTGCCCAGACGGATGCCGTGCGAGGCCACCTCATCAATGCGGCCCGCCACCGCGCCGAGGCGAGCTTCTGGTGTGTCCCCAGGAGCATTCACCTTGTTCGCCAGCTCATTCGCCAGCACCTTTAGCCGATCGAGTTCGGCATCACGCGCTGCAAGTTTACAAAAGGGGCAGGGACTATGTCCTACAGGATAACAGAGTTAAAAGTCGATGAAAGAGGATGTCAGTGGAAAAACAAATGGATTGTAAGCGTGTTTACCTCTGAATTCGGCTGATAGTCAGGCATCAAATCGAGGCAGAGAGGGTGGACTGGCACATTAAAGATGTGATCATGGACTTCTTGCCACCAAAGGGTAAAAGAAGGATGAGCAAGTGCTGTTGGCACAAAAGGTTCGATTTGATAGATGGCTGCACAACACTTATAATCAAAGATTCTTCTTGTTTCTGTGGAATCTTTGATGATCTGCCTAGGCTTGAGGAATTCATGAAAGAATAATCTCGGGGGCACTTGGCCACATCCCAATTGCCTGGCTACTATATTCGGCTGGTAATATTCATATGAACTTTGAACCAGCCTTCCTCCACAAAATTCAGCTGGTAGGATGCAAGGCCGAATAAAAGTGTTAAAAATTGCTGTGGACTCTGCGTCTGTGCATCCAGTCTCGAAGCTGAATTCACAAGGAAAAGTGAGACTGTCATTGTTCAAATATAGGAACCAGAGGGGGTTGGTAAAGCCTTTGAAGAAAAGTTCAAACAGTTCTCCAATGCTTTTGTTGATAGCAATAGTGGAGGCTGCTTCCCCATAGGTTTGACAGCCTTTGGTGCTCTGGGCTTCTGCTTCCTGGTAATTGACCGAGGGGAAGTGTCGGCTGTTGAGGTCAATGGAGACGATTTGGTGCATGTACAATTGCAGCCACATCTGGACGAACCACCAGGGACCATTGACGCAGGAAATTTTCTTGTTGGTGTGCATCTGATAAATGGTTTGATGGAGCATGTGATAGACACTTCCCAAGAGATATTTCCCGAGAGGGATAAGTGTGCCTGCAGCCAAGTCTTCAGCCATTACTATGTGATTCAGAGTTGGCTCATTGGCTTTACCACAGAAAACAAATCTGCACAGCCACATATTCAGGAAGGCCCTGTATTCAACATCAGACAGAGGACCATCGTGCATGTAAGTCTGGATGTATTTCTTATATCCAACTCCAGTTTTCACCCCTGTCTGTTTGGAAGAACCCTTGTATCTGTATGGGTGTGTTATCCCTGTGATGTTCAGGCCGGTTATCATGTAGACATCGGCCAGGGTTGGGGTCATTGGTCCGTGACCAAAGAGAAAAGCATTCATGCCATTGGACCAGAAGTGACAAGCTGCAATCAGGAGATTTTCATTCTTGGGTGTTTCGGCTAGAGATAATTCCAAGCAATGAGAGATACGAAGACTGTCCCAATTCTGCGTCTGGGGGCTTTTATTTTCAAGAATCCTTTTGTACCAGTTTCTCCAACCGGCGATTGGGGGCAGAGGCCAGTTCTTGAATGAATCTTGCCATTCGTGAGGTCCCGTCAATGAAGATTTGAAAGGGATCCTTTGAGACTCGGCCGCAATAATTTCGGAGGGATCTGGATTCCCTGAAGGGCCGAGGAAGAAAGATGCGGATTGCTCCTCCGTAGGGGTCAGGATTTCAGTGGTCAGAGCCTATTGAGGACGGAAGAAGAGCGATTCGGGGATTCAAAATGCAGCTTGAAGAGAGTAATGCCGAATATGATTGAAGAAAACGGAACTTACTTGAAGAATTTGATCCTGGTTCGCCATTTGAAGATCGGAGCTTGAAAGATTCGACGAACTAGGGTTTAAGTTTGAAAACGCACTCTGAGGATTTGGGAGCAGAAAATGGATGTCGAACGGGCTCAGCCTGGAAATGTTGGGGATTCCTGGTCAATTCCGAGATAAAAGTATCCTTTATCCCGAAATTGAAGGGGCATGTGTTGACACCAAAAATTAGCACCAGGAAGAGGCTGACATGTGAGCCGGATTTGGTGGAAGAATGCCATTCGGCTAAAGGGTTTTCTCTGAAGCATTCGGCAAAGATGCTCTGCGGTCGGGAACGCGTCGTCATTCGGCTAAGGGGTGTTCTCTGAAGCGTTCGGCAGAGATACTCTGCGGTCGGGGATGCGTCATCATTCGGCAGAGACATGGTTCCGTAGGTAAAAGCAGTAGCATTCGGGAAAGTGCGGTGACGTGGAAAAACGTAAGGAAAAGGACGGTTCGAACAAGGAATGCAATATGGACACGAAGATCCGTCATTTATTTTTAGAAAGAAGTATTGTAGTCGTGTCCGACTAGGAGTTGTATCAAGACCTGGGTATAAATATAAACCCATGGCATCTGTAGAATGAATCAATCGAATCAATCATACAACAAACCGGCCCCGTGCCAACATCGAGTCCTTTAGTCGAGTCGTCGAGTTCTTCGAGAGGAGTCATCGATCCGTCGACCTCCGTAAGTACCGGCAACCTTGTATCATGCTTAGTATCATGCGGTGGATTTAAGCTTTGATGCAAGTAGTCTTGTTACCATGCTTAGTATCATCCGGTGGATTTAAGTTATGGTCTCAAGAAGGTTCCTCTGTTAGGTCATGAGCCATGCGGTGGGCTAAGATCTAGTATGGACCAAGTTATCGGCTCTGTTAGATTTTGGCAAGATCTAACGGATTCATTAAGTTACCCCGTGTTGCTCCTTTTTTACTATGTGCTTAATTCATGCAACACACCTTTGCCCAATCTAGATCGGCTAGAATCGGCTCTGCTTTACGGTGTGACGACTTATCCCCTCATAGCCGAATCCGAAACCGATCTAGGTTGCTACGTGTCGCGGGTTCAAGCTGGTCGGTATCGTGTAGATCTTGACAGAACCGGGTATCATGCGGTAGATGCAGGTTTTTGGATCGTCTTAGAGCTAATCATCCGGTGGATTAGAATTCGATTCGATCTGATAGATTTATCTTTACCGATTAGGCTTGTTCCTTCGCCATGGATCCCGATTCGGCTAAATAGCCGTATTCGGCAGTGCTCTCACGAGTGAACGTGTGTTCGTGGGTTTGCATTGGACAATGAATGCTTTTAGCCTTTCACGATTAGATTGTATCATGCGGTGGATTGATCTAATCTGATTGGTGGTGTGGCTCCAAACGAGTTGTATCATGCGGTGGATTAACTCGTTCGTTGTCATGCTTGACGGGTGCTGCTTTCGGCCTATGCATTCTTGTTTTCAATGTAAATTCGTGACTGTGTTGTGGGTTCGTAACTAAACATTGAGTGCTTTTAGCTTTTCATGATTAGATTGTATCATGCGGTGGATTAATCTAATCTGATTAGTGGCGTGGTTACAAACAAGTCGTATCATGCGGTGGATTAACTTGTTTTGTTATCATGCTTGACGGGTGCTGCTTTCGGCCTATGCATTCTTTGTTTACTGCGAATTTATGATCATGTTTCACCCTTTTATTTATTTATCATGCTCTGTTTCTCGTTAATCGGCTATGAGTACGTGTTCATTCGGTTGAAAGCCGATCTTTCGTCATGCTTACGTCACGCATTCGGCAGTGCGCTCCTTGCGTGCCTTGCCGATTGCCGAATGAGGTTTTAACTGCCGACAGATAGCTTCCCTGTAGCTATATGTCTCTCAAGATTGGCTTCAACGCCGCAAACATGGAACTGTCTGGTATCACCCGGCACGTTCCAGGTTTTAATCTAAACATTTTTATCCCTTTGTTAGTTTTCAGGCAAACTAACTGGCACGCTTCCGGATTCGAAAGCCCGGGCCACGTTTGAAGCCAGCTTTGTTCGGCTTGCTGTGTGCTTGGCGTGAGGTGCGGATTTTACGTCAACAGTTACTGCACCTAAAACCATGCCGGGGTTGCATTTAATGCACCGATTCGGGTCGGAAACAAAACGATGCACGGAATCATCCAGAAACAAAACGAACGCACCCTATCCACTTTTTTGGACCGAATAGTGATGTTTTGGTTCGTTTGGGTCAATTTGGTTACTGCACCGAAAACCATGCCGGGGTTGCATTTAATGCACCGATTCGGGTCGGAAATGAAACGATGCACGGAATCATCTAGAAACGAAAGGAACGCACCCTATCCACTTTTTTTGACCCAATAGTGATGTTTTGGTTCGTTTGGGTCAGTTTCGTTACTGCACCGAAAACCATGCCGGGGTTGCATTTAATGCACCGATTCGGGTCGGAAACGAAACGGTGCAAAGAATCGGCTAGAAACGAAACGAATGCACCCAATTCACTTTTTTGGACCCAATAGTGATGTTTCGGTTCGTTTGGGTTAGTTTCGTTACTCCACCGAAAACCATGCCGGGGTTGCATTTAATGCACCGATTAGGGTCAGAAATCAAACGATGCACGGAATCGGCTAGAAACGAGATGAACGCACCCAAATCACTTTTTTGGACCGAATAGTGATGTTTTGGTTCCTTTGGGTCAGTTTGGTTACTGCACCGAAAACCATGCCGGGGTTGCATTTAATGCACCGATTCGGGTCGGAAACAAAACGATGCACGGAATCATCCAGAAACAAAACGAACGCACCCTATCCACTTTTTTGGACCGAATAGTGATGTTTTGGTTCGTTTGGGTCAATTTGGTTACTGCACCGAAAACCATGCCGGGGTTGCATTTAATGCACCGATTCGGGTCGGAAATGAAACGATGCACGGAATCGGCTAGAAACGAGATGAACGCACCCAAATCACTTTTTTGGACCCAATAGTGATGTTTTGGTTCGTTTGGGTCAGTTTCGTTACTGCACCGAAAACCATGCCGGGGTTGCATTTAATGCACCGATTCGGGTCGGAAACGAAACGATGCACGGAATCATCCAGAAACGAAACGAACGCACCCAATTCACTTTTTTGGACCCAATAGTGATGTTTTGGTTCGTTTGGGTCAGTTTCGTTACTGCACCGAAAACCATGCCGGGGTTGCATTTAATGCACCGATTCGGGTCGGAAACGAAACGATGCACGGAATCATCCAGAAACAAAACGAACGCACCCTATCCACTTTTTTGGACCGAATAGTGATGTTTTGGTTCGTTTGGGTCAGTTTGGTTACTGCACCGAAAACCATGCCGGGGTTGCATTTAATGCACCGATTCGGGTCGGAAATGAAACGATGCACGGAATCATCCAGAAACGAAAGGAACGCACCCTATCCACTTTTTTCGACCCAATAGTGATGTTTTGGTTCGTTTGGGTCAGTTTCGTTACTGCACCGAAAACCATGCCGGGGTTGCTTTTAATGCACCGATTCGGGTCGGAAACGAAACGATGCACGGGATCGGCTACAAACAAAACGAACGCACCCAATTCACTTTTTTGGACCCAATAGTGATGTTTTGGTTCGTTTGGGTCAGTTTCTTACTACACTGAAAACCATACCGGGGTTGCATTTAATGCACCGATTCGGGTTAGAAATGAAACGATGCACGGAATCGGCTACAAACAAAACGAACGCACATAATTCAATTTTTTGGACCCAATAGTGATGTTTTGGTTCGTTTGGGTCAGTTTCGTTACTGCACCGAAAACCATGCCGGGGTTGCATTTAATGCACCGATTCGGGTCGGAAACGAAACGATGCACGGAATCATCCAGAAACAAAACGAACGCACCCTATCCACTTTTTTGGACCGAATAGTGATGTTTTGGTTCATTTGGGTCAGTTTGGTTACTGCACCGAAAACCATGCCGGGGTTGCATTTAATGCACCGATTCGGGTCGGAAATGAAACGATGCACGGAATCATCCAGAAACGAAAGGAACGCACCCTATCCACTTTTTTCGACCCAATAGTGATGTTTTGGTTCGTTTCGGTCAGTTTCGTTACTGCACCTAAAACCATGCCGGGGTTGCATTTAATGCACCGATTCGGGTCGGAAACGAAACGGTGCAAAGAATCGGCTAGAAACGAAACGAATGCACCCAATTCACTTCTTTGGACCCAATAGTGATGTTTTGGTTAGTTTGGGTTAGTTTCGTTACTGCACCGAAAACCATGCCGGGGTTGCATTTAATGCACCGATTCGGGTCAGAAATCAAACGATGCACGGAATCGGCTAGAAACGAGATGAACGCACCCAAATCACTTTTTTGGACCCAATAGTGATGTTTTGGTTCGTTTGGGTCAGTTTCGTTACTGCACCGAAAACCATGCCGGGGTTGCATTTAATGCACCGATTCGGGTCGGAAACGAAACGATGCACGGAATCATCCAGAAACGAAACGAACGCACCCAATTCACTTTTTTGGACCCAATAGTGATGTTTTGGTTCGTTTGGGTCAGTTTCGTTACTGCACCGAAAACCATGCCGGGGTTGCATTTAATGCACCGATTCGGGTCGGAAACGAAACGATGCACGGGATCGGCTACAAACAAAACGAACACACCCAATTCACTTTTTTGGACCCAATAGTGATGTTTTGGTTCGTTTGGGTCAGTTTCTTACTACACCGAAAACCATACCGGGGTTGTATTTAATGCACCGATTCGGGTTAGAAATGAAACGATGCACGGAATCGGCTACAAACAAAACGAACGCACATAATTCAATTTTTTGGACCCAATAGTGATGTTTTGGTTCGTTTGGGTCAGTTTCGTTACTGCACCGAAAACCATGCCGGGGTTGCATTTAATGCACCGATTCGGGTCGGAAACGAAACGATGCACGGAATCATCCAGAAACAAAACGAACGCACCGTATCCACTTTTTGGGACCGAATAGTGATGTTTTGGTTCATTTGGGTCAGTTTGGTTACTGCACCGAAAACCATGCCGGGGTTGCATTTAATGCACCGATTCGGGTCGGAAATGAAACGATGCACGGAATCATCCAGAAACGAAAGGAACGCACCCTATCCACTTTTTTCGACCCAATAGTGATGTTTTGGTTCGTTTCGGTCAGTTTCGTTACTGCACCTAAAACCATGCCGGGGTTGCATTTAATGCACCGATTCGGGTCGGAAACGAAACGGTGCAAGGAATCGGCTAGAAACGAAACGAATGCACCCAATTCACTTTTTTGGACCCAATAGTGATGTTTTGGTTCGTTTGGGTTAGTTTCGTTACTGCACCGAAAACCATGCCGGGGTTGCATTTAATGCACCGATTCGGGTCAGAAATCAAACGATGCACGGAATCGGCTAGAAACGAGATGAACGCACCCAAATCACTTTTTTGGACCGAATAGTGATGTTTTGGTTCGTTTGGGTCAGTTTGGTTACTGCACCGAAAACCATGCCGGGGTTGCATTTAATGCACCGATTCGGGTCGGAAATGAAACGATGCACGGAATCATCCAGAAATGAAAGGAACGCACCCTATCCACTTTTTTCGACCCAATAGTGATGTTTTGGTTCGTTTGGGTCAGTTTCGTTACTGCACCTAAAACCATGCCGGGGTTGCATTTAATGCACCGATTCGGGTCGGAAACGAAACGGTGCAAAGAATCGGCTAGAAACGAAACGAATGCACCCAATTCACTTTTTTGGACCCAATAGTGATGTTTTGGTTCGTTTGGGTTAGTTTCGTTACTGCACCGAAAACCATGCCGGGGTTGCATTTAATGCACCGATTCGGGTCAGAAATCAAACGATGCACGGAATCGGCTAGAAACGAGACGAACGCACCCAAATCACTTTTTTGGACCGAATAGTGATGTTTTGGTTCGTTTGGGTCAGTTTCATTACTGCACCGAAAACCATGCCGGGGTTGCATTTAATGCACCGATTCGGGTCGGAAATGAAACGATGCACGGAATCATCCAGAAACGAAAGGAACGCACCCTATCCACTTTTTTCGACCCAGTAGTGATGTTTTGGTTCGTTTGGGTCAGTTTCGTTACTGCACCTAAAACCATGCCGGGGTTGCATTTAATGCACCGATTCGGGTCGGAAACAAAACGATGCACGGAATCATCCAGAAACAAAACGAACGCACCCTATCCACTATTTTGGACCGAATAGTGATGTTTTGGTTCGTTTGGGTCAATTTGGTTACTGCACCGAAAACCATGCCGGGGTTGCATTTAATGCACCGATTCGGGTCGGAAATGAAACGATGCACGGAATCATCTAGAAACGAAAGGAACGCACCCTATCCACTTTTTTCGACCCAATAGTGATGTTTTGGTTCGTTTGGGTCAGTTTCGTTACTGCACCGAAAACCATGCCGGGGTTGCATTTAATGCACCGATTCGGGTCGGAAACGAAACGGTGCAAAGAATCGGCTAGAAACGAAACGAATGCACCCAATTCACTTTTTTGGACCCAATAGTGATGTTTTGGTTCGTTTGGGTCAGTTTCGTTACTGCACCGAAAACCATGCCGGGGTTGCATTTAATGCACCGATTCGGGTCGGAAACGAAACGATGCACGGAATCATCCAGAAACGAAACGAACGCACCCAATTCACTTTTTTGGACCCAATAGTGATGTTTTGGTTCGTTTGGGTCAGTTTCGTTACTGCACCGAAAACCATGCCGGGGTTGCATTTAATGCACCGATTCGGGTCGGAAACGAAACGATGCACGGAATCATCCAGAAACGAAACGAACGCACCCAATTCACTTTTTTGGACCCAATAGTGATGTTTTGGTTCGTTTGGGTCAGTTTCGTTACTGCACCGAAAACCATGCCGGGGTTGCATTTAATGCACCGATTCGGGTCGGAAACGAAACGATGCACGGAATCATCCAGAAACAAAACGAACGCACCCTATCCACTTTTTTGGACCGAATAGTGATGTTTTGGTTCGTTTGGGTCAGTTTGGTTACTGCACCGAAAACCATGCCGGGGTTGCATTTAATGCACCGATTCGGGTCGGAAATGAAACGATGCACGGAATCATCCAGAAACGAAAGGAACGCACCCTATCCACTTTTTTCGACCCAATAGTGATGTTTTGGTTCGTTTGGGTCAGTTTCGATACTGCACCGAAAACCATGCCGGGGTTGCTTTTAATGCACCGATTCGGGTCGGAAACGAAACGATGCACGGGATCGGCTACAAACAAAACGAACGCACCCAATTCACTTTTTTGGACCCAATAGTGATGTTTTGGTTCGTTTGGGTCAGTTTCTTACTACACCGAAAACCATACCGGGGTTGCATTTAATGCACCGATTCGGGTCGGAAATGAAACGATGCACCGAATCATCCAGAAACGAAAGGAACGCACCCTATCCACTTTTTTCGACCCAATAGTGATGTTTTGGTTCGTTTGGGTCAGTTTTGTTACTGCACCGAAAACCAAGCCGGGGTTGCTTTTAATGCACCGATTCGGGTCGGAAACGAAACGATGCACGGGATCGGCTACAAACAAAACGAACGCACCCAATTCACTTTTTTGGACCCAATAGTGATGTTTTGGTTCGTTTGGGTCAGTTTCTTACTACACCGAAAACCATACCGGGGTTGCATTTAATGCACCGATTCGGGTTAGAAATGAAACGATGCACGGAATCGGCTACAAACAAAACGAACGCACATAATTCAATTTTTTGGACCCAATAGTGATGTTTTGGTTCGTTTGGGTCAGTTTCGTTACTGCACCGAAAACCATGCCGGGGTTGCATTTAATGCACCGATTCGGGTCGGAAACGAAACGATGCACGGAATCATCCAGAAACGAAACGAACGCACCCAATCCACTTTTTTGGACCGAATAGTGATGTTTTGGTTCGTTTGGGTCAGTTTGGTTACTGCACCGAAAACCATGCCGGGGTTGCATTTAATGCACCGATTCGGGTCGGAAATGAAACGATGCACGGAATCATCCAGAAACGAAAGGAACGCACCCTATCCACTTTTTTCGACCCAATAGTGATGTTTTGGTTCGTTTGGGTCAGTTTCGTTACTGCACCTAAAACCATGCCGGGGTTGCATTTAATGCACCGATTCGGGTCGGAAACAAAACGATGCACGGAATCATCCAGAAACAAAACGAACGCACCCTATCCACTTTTTTGGACCGAATAGTGATGTTTTGGTTCGTTTGGGTCAATTTGGTTACTGCACCGAAAACCATGCCGGGGTTGCATTTAATGCACCGATTCGGGTCGGAAATGAAACGATGCACGGAATCATCTAGAAACGAAAGGAACGCATCCTATCCACTTTTTTCGACCCAATAGTGATGTTTTGGTTCGTTTGGGTCAGTTTCGTTACTGCACCGAAAACCATGCCGGGGTTGCATTTAATGCACCGATTCGGGTCGGAAACGAAACGGTGCAAAGAATCGGCTAGAAACGAAACGAATGCACCCAATTCACTTTTTTGGACCCAATAGTGATGTTTTGGTTCATTTGGGTTAGTTTCGTTACTGCACCGAAAACCATGCCGGGGTTGCATTTAATGCACCAATTCGGGTCAGAAATCAAACGATGCACGGAATCGGCTAGAAACGAGATGAACGCACCCAAATCACTTTTTTGGACCCAATAGTGATGTTTTGGTTCGTTTGGGTCAGTTTCGTTACTGCACCGAAAACCATGCCGGGGTTGCATTTAATGCACCGATTCGGGTCGGAAACGAAACGGTGCAAAGAATCGGCTAGAAACGAAACGAATGCACCCAATTCACTTTTTTGGACCCAATAGTGATGTTTTGGTTCATTTGGGTTAGTTTCGTTACTGCACCGAAAACCATGCCGGGGTTGCATTTAATGCACCAATTCGGGTCAGAAATCAAACGATGCACGGAATCGGCTAGAAACGAGATGAACGCACCCAAATCACTTTTTTGGACCCAATAGTGATGTTTTGGTTCGTTTGGGTCAGTTTCGTTACTGCACCGAAAACCATGCCGGGGTTGCATTTATTGCACCGATTCGGGTCGGAAACGAAACGATGCACGGAATCATCCAGAAACGAAACGAACGCACCCAATTCACTTTTTTGGACCCAATAGTGATGTTTTGGTTCGTTTGGGTCAGTTTCGTTACTGCACCGAAAACCATGCCGGGGTTGCATTTAATGCACCGATTCGGGTCGGAAACGAAACGATGCACGGAATCATCCAGAAACAAAACGAACGCACATAATTCAATTTTTTGGACCCAATAGTGATGTTTTGGTTCGTTTGGGTCAGTTTGGTTACTGCACCGAAAACCATGCCGGGGTTGCATTTAATGCACCGATTCGGGTCGGAAATGAAACGATGCACGGAATCATCCAGAAACGAAAGGAACGCACCCTATCCACTTTTTTCGACCCAATAGTGATGTTTTGGTTCGTTTGGGTCAGTTTTGTTACTGCACCGAAAACCATGCCGGGGTTGCTTTTAATGCACCGATTCGGGTCGGAAACGAAACGATGCACGGGATCGGCTACAAACAAAACGAACGCACCCAATTCACTTTTTTGGACCCAATAGTGATGTTTTGGTTCGTTTGGGTCAGTTTCTTACTACACCGAAAACAATACCGGGGTTGCATTTAATGCACCGATTCGGGTTAGAAATGAAACGATGCACGGAATCGGCTACAAACAAAACGAACGCATATAATTCAATTTTTTGGACCCAATAGTGATGTTTTGGTTCGTTTGGGTCAGTTTCGTTACTGCACCGAAAACCATGCCGGGGTTGCATTTAATGCACCGATTCGGGTCGGAAACGAAACGATGCACGGAATCATCCAGAAACGAAACGAACGCACCCAATCCACTTTTTTGGACCGAATAGTGATGTTTTGGTTCGTTTGGGTCAGTTTGGTTACTGCACCGAAAACCATGCCGGGGTTGCATTTAATGCACCGATTCGGGTCGGAAATGAAACGATGCACGGAATCATCCAGAAACGAAAGGAACGCACCCTATCCACTTTTTTCGACCCAATAGTGATGTTTTTGTTCGTTTGGGTCAGTTTCGTTACTGCACCTAAAACCATGCCGGGGTTGCATTTAATGCACCGATTCGGGTCGGAAACAAAACGATGCACGGAATCATCCAGAAACAAAACGAACGCACCCTATCCACTTTTTTGCACCGAATAGTGATGTTTTGGTTCGTTTGGGTCAATTTGGTTACTGCACCGAAAACCATGCCGGGGTTGCATTTAATGCACCGATTCGGGTCGGAAATGAAACGATGCACGGAATCATCTAGAAACGAAAGGAACGCACCCTATCCACTTTTTTCGACCCAATAGTGATGTTTTGGTTCGTTTGGGTCAGTTTTGTTACTGCACCTAAAACCATGCCGGGGTTGCATTTAATGCACCGATTCGGGTCGGAAACGAAACGGTGCAAAGAATCGGCTAGAAACGAAACGAATGCACCCAATTCACTTTTTTGGACCCAATAGTGATGTTTTGGTTCGTTTGGGTTAGTTTCGTTACTGCACCGAAAACCATGCCGGGGTTGCATTTAATGCACCGATTCGGGTCAGAAATCAAACGATGCACGGAATCGGCTAGAAACGAGAAGAACGCACCCAAATCACTTTTTTGGACCGAATAGTGATGTTTTGGTTCGTTTGGGTCAGTTTCGTTACTGCACCGAAAACCATGCCGGGGTTGCATTTAATGCACCGATTCGGGTCGGAAATGAAACGATGCACGGAATCATCCAGAAACGAAAGGAACGCACCCTATCCACTTTTTTCGACCCAATAGTGATGTTTTGGTTCGTTTCGGTCAGTTTCGTTACTGCACCTAAAACCATGCCGGGGTTGCATTTAATGCACCGATTCGGGTCGGAAACGAAACGGTGCAAAGAATCGGCTAGAAACGAAACGAATGCACCCAATTCACTTTTTTGGACCCAATAGTGATGTTTTGGTTCGTTTGGGTTAGTTTCGTTACTGCACCGAAAACCATGCCGGGGTTGCATTTAATGCACCGATTCGGGTCAGAAATCAAACGATGCACGGAATCGGCTAGAAACGAGATGAACGCACCCAAATCACTTTTTTGGACCCAATAGTGATGTTTTGGTTCGTTTGGGTCAGTTTCGTTACTGCACCGAAAACCATGCCGGGGTTGCATTTAATGCACCGATTCGGGTCGGAAACGAAACGATGCACGGGATCGGCTACAAACAAAATGAACGCACCCAATTCAATTTTTTGGACCCAATAGTGATGTTTTGGTTCGTTTGGGTCAGTTTCGTTACTGCACCGAAAACCATGCCGGGGTTGCATTTAATGCACCGATTCGGGTCGGAAACGAAACGGTGCAAAGAATCGGCTAGAAACGAAACGAATGCACCCAATTCACTTTTTTGGACCCAATAGTGATGTTTTGGTTCGTTTGGGTTAGTTTCGTTACTGCACCGAAAACCATGCCGGGGTTGCATTTAATGCACCGATTCGGGTCAGAAATCAAACGATGCACGGAATCGGCTAGAAACGAGATGAACGCACCCAAATCACTTTTTTGGACCCAATAGTGATGTTTTGGTTCGTTTGGGTCAGTTTCGTTACTGCACCGAAAACCATGCCGGGGTTGCATTTAATGCACCGATTCGGGTCGGAAACGAAACGATGCACGGGATCGGCTACAAACAAAACGAACGCACCCAATTCAATTTTTTGGACCCAATAGTGATGTTTTGGTTCGTTTGGGTCAGTTTCGTTACTGCACCGAAAACCATGCCGGGGTTGCATTTAATGCACCGATTCGGGTCGGAAACGAAACGATGCACGGAATCATCCAGAAACAAAACGAACGCACCCTATCCACTTTTTTGGACCGAATAGTGATGTTTTGGTTCGTTTCGGTCAGTTTGGTTACTGCACCGAAAACCATGCCGGGGTTGCATTTAATGCACCGATTCGGGTCGGAAATGAAACGATGCACGGAATCATCCAGAAACGAAAGGAACGCACCCTATCCACTTTTTTCGACCCAATAGTGATGTTTTGGTTCGTTTGGGTCAGTTTTGTTACTGCACCTAAAACCATGCCGGGGTTGCATTTAATGCACCGATTCGGGACGGAAACGAAACGGTGCAAAGAATCGGCTAGAAACGAAACGAATGCACCCAATTCACTTTTTTGGACCCAATAGTGATGTTTTGGTTCGTTTGGGTTAGTTTCGTTACTGCACCGAAAACCATGCCGGGGTTGCATTTAATGCACCGATTCGGGTCAGAAATCAAACGATGCACGGAATCGGCTAGAAACGAGAAGATCGCACCCAAATCACTTTTTTGGACCGAATAGTGATGTTTTGGTTCGTTTGGGTCAGTTTCGTTACTGCACCGAAAACCATGCCGGGGTTGCATTTAATGCACCGATTCGGGTCGGAAATGAAACGATGCACGGAATCATCCAGAAACGAAAGGAACGCACCCTATCCACTTTTTTCGACCCAATAGTGATGTTTTGGTTCGTTTCGGTCAGTTTCGTTACTGCACCTAAAACCATGCCGGGGTTGCATTTAATGCACCGATTCGGGTCGGAAACGAAACGGTGCAAAGAATCGGCTAGAAACGAAACGAATGCACCCAATTCACTTTTTTGGACCCAATAGTGATGTTTTGGTTCGTTTGGGTTAGTTTCGTTACTGCACCGAAAACCATGCCGGGGTTGCATTTAATGCACCGATTCGGGTCAGAAATCAAACGATGCACGGAATCGGCTAGAAACGAGATGAACGCACCCAAATCACTTTTTTGGACCCAATAGTGATGTTTTGGTTCGTTTGGGTCAGTTTCGTTACTGCACCGAAAACCATGCCGGGGTTGCATTTAATGCACCGATTCGGGTCGGAAACGAAACGATGCACGGGATCGGCTACAAACAAAACGAACGCACCCAATTCAATTTTTTGGACCCAATAGTGATGTTTTGGTTCGTTTGGGTCAGTTTCGTTACTGCACCGAAAACCATGCCGGGGTTGCATTTAATGCACCGATTCGGGTCGGAAACGAAACGGTGCAAAGAATCGGCTAGAAACGAAACGAATGCACCCAATTCACTTTTTTGGACCCAATAGTGATGTTTTGGTTCGTTTGGGTTAGTTTCGTTACTGCACCGAAAACCATGCCGGGGTTGCATTTAATGCACCGATTCGGGTCAGAAATCAAACGATGCACGGAATCGGCTAGAAACGAGATGAACGCACCCAAATCACTTTTTTGGACCCAATAGTGATGTTTTGGTTCGTTTGGGTCAGTTTCGTTACTGCACCGAAAACCATGCCGGGGTTGCATTTAATGCACCGATTCGGGTCGGAAACGAAACGATGCACGGGATCGGCTACAAACAAAACGAACGCACCCAATTCAATTTTTTGGACCCAATAGTGATGTTTTGGTTCGTTTGGGTCAGTTTCGTTACTGCACCGAAAACCATGCCGGGGTTGCATTTAATGCACCGATTCGGGTCGGAAACGAAACGATGCACGGAATCATCCAGAAACAAAACGAACGCACCCTATCCACTTTTTTGGACCGAATAGTGATGTTTTGGTTCGTTTGGGTCAGCTTGGTTACTGCACCGAAAACCATGCCAGGGTTGCATTTAATGCACCGATTCGGGTCGGAAATGAAACGATGCACGGAATCATCCAGAAACGAAAGGAACGCACCCTATCCACTTTTTTTGACCGAATAGTGATGTTTTGGTTCGTTTGGGTCAGTTTTGTTACTGCACCGAAAACCATGCCGGGGTTGCTTTTAATGCACCGATTCGGGTCGGAAACGAAACGATGCACGGGATCGGCTACAAACAAAACGAACGCACCCAATTCACTTTTTTGGACCCAATAGTGATGTTTTGGTTCGTTTGGGTCAGTTTCTTACTACACCGAAAACCATACCGGGGTTGCATTTAATGCACCGATTCGGGTTAGAAATGAAACGATGCACGGAATCGGCTACAAACAAAACGAACGCACATAATTCAATTTTTTGGACCCAATAGTGATGTTTTGGTTCGTTTGGGTCAGTTTCGTTACTGCACCGAAAACCATGCCGGGGTTGCATTTAATGCACCGATTCGGGTCGGAAACGAAACGATGCACGGAATCATCCAGAAACGAAACGAACGCACCCAATCCACTTTTTTGGACCGAATAGTGATGTTTTGGTTCGTTTGGGTCAGTTTGGTTACTGCACCGAAAACCATGCCGGGGTTGCATTTAATGCACCGATTCGGGTCGGAAATGAAACGATGCACGGAATCATCCAGAAACGAAAGGAACGCACCCTATCCACTTTTTTCGACCCAATAGTGATGTTTTGGTTCGTTTGGGTCAGTTTTGTTACTGCACCTAAAACCATGCCGGGGTTGCATTTAATGCACCGATTCGGGTCGGAAACGAAACGGTGCAAAGAATCGGCTAGAAACGAAACGAATGCACCCAATTCACTTTTTTGGACCCAATAGTGATGTTTTGGTTCGTTTGGGTTAGTTTCGTTACTGCACCGAAAACCATGCCGGGGTTGCATTTAATGCACCGATTCGGGTCAGAAATCAAACGATGCACGGAATCGGCTAGAAACGAGAAGAACGCACCCAAATCACTTTTTTGGACCGAATAGTGATGTTTTGGTTCGTTTGGGTCAGTTTCGTTACTGCACCGAAAACCATGCCGGGGTTGCATTTAATGCACCGATTCGGGTCGGAAATGAAACGATGCACGGAATCATCCAGAAACGAAAGGAACGCACCCTATCCACTTTTTTCGACCCAATAGTGATGTTTTGGTTCGTTTCGGTCAGTTTCGTTACTGCACCTAAAACCATGCCGGGGTTGCATTTAATGCACCGATTCGGGTCGGAAACGAAACGGTGCAAAGAATCGGCTAGAAACGAAACGAATGCACCCAATTCACTTTTTTGGACCCAATAGTGATGTTTTGGTTCGTTTGGGTTAGTTTCGTTACTGCACCGAAAACCATGCCGGGGTTGCATTTAATGCACCGATTCGGGTCAGAAATCAAACGATGCACGGAATCGGCTAGAAACGAGATGAACGCACCCAAATCACTTTTTTGGACCCAATAGTGATGTTTTGGTTCGTTTGGGTCAGTTTCGTTACTGCACCGAAAACCATGCCGGGGTTGCATTTAATGCACCGATTCGGGTCGGAAACGAAACGATGCACGGGATCGGCTACAAACAAAACGAACGCACCCAATTCAATTTTTTGGACCCAATAGTGATGTTTTGGTTCGTTTGGGTCAGTTTCGTTACTGCACCGAAAACCATGCCGGGGTTGCATTTAATGCACCGATTCGGGTCGGAAACGAAACGGTGCAAAGAATCGGCTAGAAACGAAACGAATGCACCCAATTCACTTTTTTGGACCCAATAGTGATGTTTTGGTTCGTTTGGGTTAGTTTCGTTACTGCACCGAAAACCATGCCGGGGTTGCATTTAATGCACCGATTCGGGTCAGAAATCAAACGATGCACGGAATCGGCTAGAAACGAGATGAACGCACCCAAATCACTTTTTTGGACCCAATAGTGATGTTTTGGTTCGTTTGGGTCAGTTTCGTTACTGCACCGAAAACCATGCCGGGGTTGCATTTAATGCACCGATTCGGGTCGGAAACGAAACGATGCACGGGATCGGCTACAAACAAAACGAACGCACCCAATTCAATTTTTTGGACCCAATAGTGATGTTTTGGTTCGTTTGGGTCAGTTTCGTTACTGCACCGAAAACCATGCCGGGGTTGCATTTAATGCACCGATTCGGGTCGGAAACGAAACGATGCACGGAATCATCCAGAAACAAAACGAACGCACCCTATCCACTTTTTTGGACCGAATAGTGATGTTTTGGTTCGTTTGGGTCAGCTTGGTTACTGCACCGAAAACCATGCCAGGGTTGCATTTAATGCACTGATTCGGGTCGGAAATGAAACGATGCACGGAATCATCCAGAAACGAAAGGAACGCACCCTATCCACTTTTTTCGACCGAATAGTGATGTTTTGGTTCGTTTGGGTCAGTTTTGTTACTGCACCGAAAACCATGCCGGGGTTGCTTTTAATGCACCGATTCGGGTCGGAAACGAAACGATGCACGGGATCGGCTACAAACAAAACGAACGCACCCAATTCACTTTTTTGGACCCAATAGTGATGTTTTGGTTCGTTTGGGTCAGTTTCTTACTACACCGAAAACCATACCGGGGTTGCATTTAATGCACCGATTCGGGTTAGAAATGAAACGATGCACGGAATCGGCTACAAACAAAACGAACGCACATAATTCAATTTTTTGGACCCAATAGTGATGTTTTGGTTCGTTTGGGTCAGTTTCGTTACTGCACCGAAAACCATGCCGGGGTTGCATTTAATGCACCGATTCGGGTCGGAAACGAAACGATGCACGGAATCATCCAGAAACGAAACGAACGCACCCAATCCACTTTTTTGGACCGAATAGTGATGTTTTGGTTCGTTTGGGTCAGTTTGGTTACTGCACCGAAAACCATGCCGGGGTTGCATTTAATGCACCGATTCGGGTCGGAAATGAAACGATGCACGGAATCATCCAGAAACGAAAGGAACGCACCCTATCCACTTTTTTCGACCCAATAGTGATGTTTTGGTTCGTTTGGGTCAGTTTCGTTACTGCACCTAAAACCATGCCGGGGTTGCATTTAATGCACCGATTCGGGTCGGAAACAAAACGATGCACGGAATCATCCAGAAACAAAACGAACGCACCCTATCCACTTTTTTGGACCGAATAGTGATGTTTTGGTTCGTTTGGGTCAATTTGGTTACTGCACCGAAAACCATGCCGGGGTTGCATTTAATGCACCGATTCGGGTCGGAAATGAAACGATGCACGGAATCATCTAGAAACGAAAGGAACGCACCCTATCCACTTTTTTTGACCCAATAGTGATGTTTTGGTTCGTTTGGGTCAGTTTTGTTACTGCACCTAAAACCATGCCGGGGTTGCATTTAATGCACCGATTCGGGTCGGAAACGAAACGGTGCAAAGAATCGGCTAGAAACGAAACGAATGCACCCAATTCACTTTTTTGGACCCAATAGTGATGTTTTGGTTCGTTTGGGTTAGTTTCGTTACTGCACCGAAAACCATGCCGGGGTTGCATTTAATGCACCGATTCGGGTCAGAAATCAAACGATGCACGGAATCGGCTAGAAACGAGATGAACGCACCCAAATCACTTTTTTGGACCGAATAGTGATGTTTTGGTTCGTTTGGGTCAGTTTCGTTACTGCACCGAAAACCATGCCGGGGTTGCATTTAATGCACCGATTCGGGTCGGAAATGAAACGATGCACGGAATCATCCAGAAACGAAAGGAACGCACCCTATCCACTTTTTTCGACCCAATAGTGATGTTTTGGTTCGTTTCGGTCAGTTTCGTTACTGCACCTAAAACCATGCCGGGGTTGCATTTAATGCACCGATTCGGGTCGGAAACGAAACGGTGCAAAGAATCGGCTAGAAACGAAACGAATGCACCCAATTCACTTTTTTGGACCCAATAGTGATGTTTTGGTTCGTTTGGGTTAGTTTCGTTACTGCACCGAAAACCATGCCGGGGTTGCATTTAATGCACCGATTCGGGTCAGAAATCAAACGATGCACGGAATCGGCTAGAAACGAGATGAACGCACCCAAATCACTTTTTTGGACCGAATAGTGATGATTTGGTTCGTTTGGGTCAGTTTGGTTACTGCACCGAAAACCATGCCGGGGTTGCATTTAATGCACCGATTCGGGTCGGAAATGAAACGATGCACGGAATCATCCAGAAATGAAAGGAACGCACCCTATCCACTTTTTTCGACCCAATAGTGATGTTTTGGTTCGTTTGGGTCAGTTTCGTTACTGCACCTAAAACCATGCCGGGGTTGCATTTAATGCACCGATTCGGGTCGGAAATAAAAACGATGCACGGAATCATCCAGAAACAAAACGAACGCACCCTATCCACTTTTTTGGACCGAATAGTGATGTTTTGGTTCGTTTGGGTCAATTTGGTTACTGCACTGAAAACCATGCCGGGGTTGCATTTAATGCACCGATTCGGGTCGGAAATGAAACGATGCACGGAGTCATCTAGAAACGAAAGGAACGCACCCTATCCACTTTTTTCGACCCAATAGTGATGTTTTGGTTCGTTTGGGTCAGTTTCGTTACTGCACCGAAAACCATGCCGGGGTTGCATTTAATGCACCGATTCGGGTCGGAAACGAAACGGTGCAAAGAATCGGCTAGAAACGAAACGAATGCACCCAATTCACTTTTTTGGACCCAATAGTGATGTTTTGGTTCGTTTGGGTTAGTTTCGTTACTGCACCGAAAACCATGCCGGGGTTGCATTTAATGCACCGATTCGGGTCAGAAATCAAACGATGCACGGAATCGGCTAGAAACGAGATGAACGCACCCAAATCACTTTTTTGGACCCAATAGTGATGTTTTGGTTCGTTTGGGTCAGTTTCGTTACTGCACCGAAAACCATGCCGGGGTTGCATTTAATGCACCGATTCAGGTCGGAAACGAAACCCTGCACGGAATCATCCAGAAACGAAACGAACGCACCCAATTCACTTTTTTGGACCCAATAGTGATGTTTTGGTTCGTTTGGGTCAGTTTCGTTACTGCACCGAAAACCATGCCGGGGTTGTATTTAATGCACCGATTCGGGTCGGAAACGAAACGATGCACGGAATCATCCAGAAACAAAACGAACGCACCCTATCCACTTTTTTGGACCGAATAGTGATGTTTTGGTTCGTTTGGGTCAGTTTGGTTACTGCACCGAAAACCATGCCGGGGTTGCATTTAATGCACCGATTCGGGTCAGAAATCAAACGATGCACGGAATCGGCTAGAAACGAGATGAACGCACCCAAATCACTTTTTTGGACCGAATAGTGATGTTTTGGTTCGTTTGGGTCAGTTTTGTTACTGCACCGAAAACCATGCCGGGGTTGCATTTAATGCACCGATTCGGGTCGGAAATGAAACGATGCACGGAATCATCCAGAAACGAAAGGAACGCACCCTATCCACTTTTTTCGACCCAATAGTGATGTTTTGGTTCGTTTCGGTCAGTTTCGTTACTGCACCTAAAACCATGCCGGGGTTGCATTTAATGCACCGATTCGGGTCGGAAACGAAACGGTGCAAAGAATCGGCTAGAAACGAAACGAATGCACCCAATTCACTTTTTTGGACCCAATAGTGATGTTTTGGTTCGTTTGGGTTAGTTTCGTTACTGCACCGAAAACCATGCCGGGGTTGCATTTAATGCACCGATTCGGGTCAGAAATCAAACGATGCACGGAATCGGCTAGAAACGAGATGAACGCACCCAAATCACTTTTTTGGACCGAATAGTGATGTTTTGGTTCGTTTGGGTCAGTTTGGTTACTGCACCGAAAACCATGCCGGGGTTGCATTTAATGCACCGATTCGGGTCGGAAATGAAACGATGCACGGAATCATCCAGAAATGAAAGGAACGCACCCTATCCACTTTTTTCGACCCAATAGTGATGTTTTGGTTCGTTTGGGTCAGTTTCGTTACTGCACCTAAAACCATGCCGGGGTTGCATTTAATGCACCGATTCGGGTCGGAAATAAAAACGATGCACGGAATCATCCAGAAACAAAACGAACGCACCCTATCCACTTTTTTGGACCGAATAGTGATGTTTTGGTTCGTTTGGGTCAATTTGGTTACTGCACCGAAAACCATGCCGGGGTTGCATTTAATGCACCGATTCGGGTCGGAAATGAAACGATGCATGGAATCATCTAGAAACGAAAGGAATGCACCCTATCCACTTTTTTCGACCCAATAGTGATGTTTTGGTTCGTTTGGGTCAGTTTCGTTACTGCACCGAAAACCATGCCGGGGTTGCATTTAATGCACCGATTCGGGTCGGAAACGAAACGGTGCAAAGAATCGGCTAGAAACGAAACGAATGCACCCAATTCACTTTTTTGGACCCAATAGTGATGTTTTGGTTCGTTTGGGTTAGTTTCGTTACTGCACCGAAAACCATGCCGGGGTTGCATTTAATGCACCGATTCGGGTCAGAAATCAAACGATGCACGGAATCGGCTAGAAACGAGATGAACGCACCCAAATCACTTTTTTGGACCCAATAGTGATGTTTTGGTTCGTTTGGGTTAGTTTCGTTACTGCACCGAAAACCATGCCGGGGTTGCATTTAATGCACCGATTCGGGTCGGAAACGAAACGATGCACGGAATCATCCAGAAACGAAACGAACGCACCCAATTCACTTTTTTGGACCCAATAGTGATGTTTTGGTTCGTTTGGGTCAGTTTCGTTACTGCACCGAAAACCATGCCGGGGTTGCATTTAATGCACCGATTCGGGTCGGAAACGAAACGATGCACGGAATCATCCAGAAACAAAACGAACGCACCCTATCCACTTTTTTGGACCGAATAGTGATGTTTTGGTTCGTTTGGGTCAGTTTGGTTACTGCACCGAAAACCATGCCGGGGTTGCTTTTAATGCACCGATTCGGGTCGGAAACGAAACGATGCACGGGATCGGCTACAAACAAAACGAACGCACCCAATTCACTTTTTTGGACCCAATAGTGATGTTTTGGTTCGTTTGGGTCAGTTTCTTACTACACCGAAAACCATACCGGGGTTGCATTTAATGCACCGATTCGGGTTAGAAATGAAACGATGCACGGTATCGGCTACAAACAAAACGAACGCACATAATTCAATTTTTTGGACCCAATAGTGATGTTTTGGTTCGTTTGGGTCAGTTTCGTTACTGCACCGAAAACCATGCCGGGGTTGCATTTAATGCACCGATTCGGGTCGGAAACGAAACGATGCACGGAATCATCCAGAAACGAAACGAACGCACCCAATCCACTTTTTTGGACCGAATAGTGATGTTTTGGTTCGTTTGGGTCAGTTTGGTTACTGCACCGAAAACCATGCCGGGGTTGCATTTAATGCACCGATTCGGGTCGGAAATGAAACGATGCACGGAATCATCCAGAAACGAAAGGAACGCACCCTATCCACTTTTTTCGACCCAATAGTGATGTTTTGGTTCGTTTGGGTCAGTTTCGTTACTACACCTAAAACCATGCCGGGGTTGCATTTAATGCACCGATTCAGGTCGGAAACGAAACCCTGCACGGAATCATCCAGAAACGAAACGAACGCACCCAATTCACTTTTTTGGACCCAATAGTGATGTTTTGGTTCGTTTGGGTCAGTTTCGTTACTGCACCGAAAACCATGCCGGGGTTGCATTTAATGCACCGATTCGGGTCGGAAACGAAACGATGCACGGAATCATCCAGAAACAAAACGAACGCACCCTATCCACTTTTTTGGACCGAATAGTGATGTTTTGGTTCGTTTGGGTCAGTTTGGTTACTGCACCGAAAACCATGCCGGGGTTGCATTTAATGCACCGATTCGGGTCAGAAATCAAACGATGCACGGAATCGGCTAGAAACGAGATGAACGCACCCAAATCACTTTTTTGGACCGAATAGTGATGTTTTGGTTCGTTTGGGTCAGTTTTGTTACTGCACCGAAAACCATGCCGGGGTTGCATTTAATGCACCGATTCGGGTCGGAAATGAAACGATGCACGGAATCATCCAGAAACGAAAGGAACGCACCCTATCCACTTTTTTCGACCCAATAGTGATGTTTTGGTTCGTTTCGGTCAGTTTCGTTACTGCACCTAAAACCATGCCGGGGTTGCATTTAATGCACCGATTCGGGTCGGAAACGAAACGGTGCAAAGAATCGGCTAGAAACGAAACGAATGCACCCAATTCACTTTTTTGGACCCAATAGTGATGTTTTGGTTCGTTTGGGTTAGTTTCGTTACTGCACCGAAAACCATGCCGGGGTTGCATTTAATGCACCGATTCGGGTCAGAAATCAAACGATGCACGGAATCGGCTAGAAACGAGATGAACGCACCCAAATCACTTTTTTGGACCGAATAGTGATGTTTTGGTTCGTTTGGGTCAGTTTGGTTACTGCACCGAAAACCATGCCGGGGTTGCATTTAATGCACCGATTCGGGTCGGAAATGAAACGATGCACGGAATCATCCAGAAATGAAAGGAACGCACCCTATCCACTTTTTTCGACCCAATAGTGATGTTTTGGTTTGTTTGGGTCAGTTTCGTTACTGCACCTAAAACCATGCCGGGGTTGCATTTAATGCACCGATTCGGGTCGGAAATAAAAACGATGCACGGAATCATCCAGAAACAAAACGAACGCACCCTATCCACTTTTTTGGACCGAATAGTGATGTTTTGGTTCGTTTGGGTCAATTTGGTTACTGCACCGAAAACCATGCCGGGGTTGCATTTAATGCACCGATTCGGGTCGGAAATGAAACGATGCATGGAATCATCTAGAAACGAAAGGAACGCACCCTATCCACTTTTTTCGACCCAATAGTGATGTTTTGGTTCGTTTGGGTCAGTTTTGTTACTGCACCGAAAACCATGCCGGGGTTGCATTTAATGCACCGATTCGGGTCGGAAATGAAACGATGCACGGAATCATCCAGAAATGAAAGGAACGCACCCTATCCACTTTTTTCGACCCAATAGTGATGTTTTGGTTCGTTTGGGTCAGTTTCGTTACTGCACCTAAAACCATGCCGGGGTTGCATTTAATGCACCGATTCGGGTCGGAAATAAAAACGATGCACGGAATCATCCAGAAACAAAACGAACGCACCCTATCCACTTTTTTGGACCGAATAGTGATGTTTTGGTTCGTTTGGGTCAATTTGGTTACTGCACCGAAAACCATGCCGGGGTTGCATTTAATGCACCGATTCGGGTCGGAAATGAAACGATGCATGGAATCATCTAGAAACGAAAGGAACGCACCCTATCCACTTTTTTCGACCCAATAGTGATGTTTTGGTTCGTTTGGGTCAGTTTCGTTACTGCACCGAAAACCATGCCGGGGTTGCATTTAATGCACCGATTCGGGTCGGAAACGAAACGGTGCAAAGAATCGGCTAGAAACGAAACGAATGCACCCAATTCACTTTTTTGGACCCAATAGTGATGTTTTGGTTCGTTTGGGTTAGTTTCGTTACTGCACCGAAAACCATGCCGGGGTTGCATTTAATGCACCGATTCGGGTCAGAAATCAAACGATGCACGGAATCGGCTAGAAACGAGATGAACGCACCCAAATCACTTTTTTGGACCCAATAGTGATGTTTTGGTTCGTTTGGGTTAGTTTCGTTACTGCACCGAAAACCATGCCGGGGTTGCATTTAATGCACCGATTCGGGTCGGAAACGAAACGATGCACGGAATCATCCAGAAACGAAACGAACGCACCCAATTCACTTTTTTGGACCCAATAGTGATGTTTTGGTTCGTTTGGGTCAGTTTCGTTACTGCACCGAAAACCATGCCGGGGTTGCATTTAATGCACCGATTCGGGTCGGAAACGAAACGATGCACGGAATCATCCAGAAACAAAACGAACGCACCCTATCCACTTTTTTGGACCGAATAGTGATGTTTTGGTTCGTTTGGGTCAGTTTGGTTACTGCACCGAAAACCATGCCGGGGTTGCATTTAATGCACCGATTCGGGTCGGAAATGAAACGATGCACGGAATCATCCAGAAATGAAAGGAACGCACCCTATCCACTTTTTTCGACCCAATAGTGATGTTTTGGTTCGTTTGGGTCAGTTTCGTTACTGCACCTAAAACCATGCCGGGGTTGCATTTAATGCACCGATTCGGGTCGGAAATAAAAACGATGCACGGAATCATCCAGAAACAAAACGAACGCACCCTATCCACTTTTTTGGACCGAATAGTGATGTTTTGGTTCGTTTGGGTCAATTTGGTTACTGCACCGAAAACCATGCCGGGGTTGCATTTAATGCACCGATTCGGGTCGGAAATGAAACGATGCATGGAATCATCTAGAAACGAAAGGAACGCACCCTATCCACTTTTTTCGACCCAATAGTGATGTTTTGGTTCGTTTGGGTCAGTTTCGTTACTGCACCGAAAACCATGCCGGGGTTGCATTTAATGCACCGATTCGGGTCGGAAACGAAACGGTGCAAAGAATCGGCTAGAAACGAAACGAATGCACCCAATTCACTTTTTTGGACCCAATAGTGATGTTTTGGTTCGTTTGGGTTAGTTTCGTTACTGCACCGAAAACCATGCCGGGGTTGCATTTAATGCACCGATTCGGGTCAGAAATCAAACGATGCACGGAATCGGCTAGAAACGAGATGAACGCACCCAAATCACTTTTTTGGACCCAATAGTGATGTTTTGGTTCGTTTGGGTTAGTTTCGTTACTGCACCGAAAACCATGCCGGGGTTGCATTTAATGCACCGATTCGGGTCGGAAACGAAACGATGCACGGAATCATCCAGAAACGAAACGAACGCACCCAATTCACTTTTTTGGACCCAATAGTGATGTTTTGGTTCGTTTGGGTCAGTTTCGTTACTGCACCGAAAACCATGCCGGGGTTGCATTTAATGCACCGATTCGGGTCGGAAACGAAACGATGCACGGAATCATCCAGAAACAAAACGAACGCACCCTATCCACTTTTTTGGACCGAATAGTGATGTTTTGGTTCGTTTGGGTCAGTTTGGTTACTGCACCGAAAACCATGCCGGGGTTGCATTTAATGCACCGATTCGGGTCGGAAATGAAACGATGCACGGAATCATCCAGAAACGAAAGGAACGCACCCTATCCACTTTTTTCGACCCAATAGTGATGTTTTGGTTCGTTTGGGTCAGTTTTGTTACTGCACCGAAAACCATGCCGGGGTTGCTTTTAATGCACCGATTCGGGTCGGAAACGAAACGATGCACGGGATCGGCTACAAACAAAACGAACGCACCCAATTCACTTTTTTGGACCCAATAGTGATGTTTTGGTTCGTTTGGGTCAGTTTCTTACTACACCGAAAACCATACCGGGGTTGCATTTAATGCACCGATTCGGGTTAGAAATGAAACGATGCACGGTATCGGCTACAAACAAAACGAACGCACATAATTCAATTTTTTGGACCCAATAGTGATGTTTTGGTTCGTTTGGGTCAGTTTCGTTACTGCACCGAAAACCATGCCGGGGTTGCATTTAATGCACCGATTCGGGTCGGAAACGAAACGATGCACGGAATCATCCAGAAACGAAACGAACGCACCCAATCCACTTTTTTGGACCGAATAGTGATGTTTTGGTTCGTTTGGGTCAGTTTGGTTACTGCACCGAAAACCATGCCGGGGTTGCATTTAATGCACCGATTCGGGTCGGAAATGAAACGATGCACGGAATCATCCAGAAACGAAAGGAACGCACCCTATCCACTTTTTTCGACCCAATAGTGATGTTTTGGTTCGTTTGGGTCAGTTTCGTTACTGCACCTAAAACCATGCCGGGGTTGCATTTAATGCACCGATTCGTGTCGGAAACAAAACGATGCACGGAATCATCCAGAAACAAAACGAACGCACCCTATCCACTTTTTTGGACCGAATAGTGATGTTTTGGTTCGTTTGGGTCAATTTGGTTACTGCACCGAAAACCATGCCGGGGTTGCATTTAATGCACCGATTCGGGTCGGAAATGAAACGATGCACGGAATCATCTAGAAACGAAAGGAACGCACCCTATCCACTTTTTTCGACCCAATAGTGATGTTTTGGTTCGTTTGGGTCAGTTTTGTTACTGCACCTAAAACCATGCCGGGGTTGCATTTAATGCACCGATTCGGGTCGGAAACGAAACGGTGCAAAGAATCGGCTAGAAACGAAACGAATGCACCCAATTCACTTTTTTGGACCCAATAGTGATGTTTTGGTTTGTTTGGGTTAGTTTCGTTACTGCACCGAAAACCATGCCGGGGTTGCATTTAATGCACCGATTCGGGTCAGAAATCAAACGATGCACGGAATCGGCTAGAAACGAGATGAACGCACCCAAATCACTTTTTTGGACCGAATAGTGATGTTTTGGTTCGTTTGGGTCAGTTTCGTTACTGCACCGAAAACCATGCCGGGGTTGCATTTAATGCACCGATTCAGGTCGGAAATGAAACGATGCACGGAATCATCCAGAAACGAAAGGAACACACCCTATCCACTTTTTTCGACCCAATAGTGATGTTTTGGTTCGTTTGGGTCAGTTTCGTTACTGCACCTAAAACCATGCCGGGGTTGCATTTAATGCACCGATTCGGGTCGGAAACAAAACGATGCACGGAATCATCCAGAAACAAAACGAACGCACCCTATCCACTTTTTTGGACCGAATAGTGATGTTTTGGTTCGTTTGGGTCAGTTTCGTTACTGCACCGAAAACCATGCCGGGGTTGCATTTAATGCACCGATTCGGGTCGGAAACGAAACGATGCACGGAATCATCCAGAAACAAAACGAACGCACCCTATCCACTTTTTTGGACCGAATAGTGATGTTTTGGTTCATTTGGGTCAGTTTGGTTACTGCACCGAAAACCATGCCGGGGTTGCATTTAATGCACCGATTCGGGTCGGAAATTAAACGATGCACGGAATCATCCAGAAACGAAAGGAACGCACCCTATCCACTTTTTTCGACCCAATAGTGATGTTTTGGTTCGTTTCGGTCAGTTTCGTTACTGCACCTAAAACCATGCCGGGGTTGCATTTAATGCACCGATTCGGGTCGGAAACGAAACGGTGCAAAGAATCGGCTAGAAACGAAACGAATGCACCCAATTCACTTTTTTGGACCCAATAGTGATGTTTTGGTTCGTTTGGGTTAGTTTCGTTACTGCACCGAAAACCATGCCGGGGTTGCATTTAATGCACCGATTCGGGTCAGAAATCAAACGATGCACGGAATCGGCTAGAAACGAGATGAACGCACCCAAATCACTTTTTTGGACCGAATAGTGATGTTTTGGTTCGTTTGGGTCAGTTTCGTTACTGCACCGAAAACCATGCCGGGGTTGCATTTAATGCACCGATTCGGGTCGGAAATGAAACGATGCACGGAATCATCCAGAAATGAAAGGAACGCACCCTATCCACTTTTTTCGACCCAATAGTGATGTTTTGGTTCGTTTGGGTCAGTTTCGTTACTGCACCTAAAACCATGCCGGGGTTGCATTTAATGCACCGATTCGGGTCGGAAACAAAACGATGCACGGAATCATCCAGAAACAAAACGAACGCACCCTATCCACTTTTTTGGACAGAATAGTGATGTTTTGGTTCGTTTGGGTCAATTTGGTTACTGCACCGAAAACCATGCCGGGGTTGCATTTAATGCACCGATTCGGGTCGGAAATGAAACGATGCACGGAATCATCTAGAAACGAAAGGAACGCACCCTATCCACTTTTTTCGACCCAATAGTGATGTTTTGGTTCGTTTGGGTCAGTTTTGTTACTGCACCTAAAACCATGCCGGGGTTGCATTTAATGCACCGATTCGGGTCGGAAACGAAACGGTGCAAAGAATCGGCTAGAAACGAAACGAATGCACCCAATTCACTTTTTTGGACCCAATAGTGATGTTTTGGTTTGTTTGGGTTAGTTTCGTTACTGCACCGAAAACCATGCCGGGGTTGCATTTAATGCACCGATTCGGGTCAGAAATCAAACGATGCACGGAATCGGCTAGAAACGAGATGAACGCACCCAAATCACTTTTTTGGACCGAATAGTGATGTTTTGGTTCGTTTGGGTCAGTTTCGTTACTGCACCGAAAACCATGCCGGGGTTGCATTTAATGCACCGATTCAGGTCGGAAATGAAACGATGCACGGAATCATCCAGAAACGAAAGGAACACACCCTATCCACTTTTTTCGACCCAATAGTGATGTTTTGGTTCGTTTGGGTCAGTTTCGTTACTGCACCTAAAACCATGCCGGGGTTGCATTTAATGCACCGATTCGGGTCGGAAACAAAACGATGCACGGAATCATCCAGAAACAAAACGAACGCACCCTATCCACTTTTTTGGACCGAATAGTGATGTTTTGGTTCGTTTGGGTCAGTTTCGTTACTGCACCGAAAACCATGCCGGGGTTGCATTTAATGCACCGATTCGGGTCGGAAACGAAACGATGCACGGAATCATCCAGAAACAAAACGAACGCACCCTATCCACTTTTTTGGACCGAATAGTGATGTTTTGGTTCATTTGGGTCAGTTTGGTTACTGCACCGAAAACCATGCCGGGGTTGCATTTAATGCACCGATTCGGGTCGGAAATTAAACGATGCACGGAATCATCCAGAAACGAAAGGAACGCACCCTATCCACTTTTTTCGACCCAATAGTGATGTTTTGGTTCGTTTCGGTCAGTTTCGTTACTGCACCTAAAACCATGCCGGGGTTGCATTTAATGCACCGATTCGGGTCGGAAACGAAACGGTGCAAAGAATCGGCTAGAAACGAAACGAATGCACCCAATTCACTTTTTTGGACCCAATAGTGATGTTTTGGTTCGTTTGGGTTAGTTTCGTTACTGCACCGAAAACCATGCCGGGGTTGCATTTAATGCACCGATTCGGGTCAGAAATCAAACGATGCACGGAATCGGCTAGAAACGAGATGAACGCACCCAAATCACTTTTTTGGACCGAATAGTGATGTTTTGGTTCGTTTGGGTCAGTTTCGTTACTGCACCGAAAACCATGCCGGGGTTGCATTTAATGCACCGATTCGGGTCGGAAATGAAACGATGCACGGAATCATCCAGAAATGAAAGGAACGCACCCTATCCACTTTTTTCGACCCAATAGTGATGTTTTGGTTCGTTTGGGTCAGTTTCGTTACTGCACCTAAAACCATGCCGGGGTTGCATTTAATGCACCGATTCGGGTCGGAAACAAAACGATGCACGGAATCATCCAGAAACAAAACGAACGCACCCTATCCACTTTTTTGGACAGAATAGTGATGTTTTGGTTCGTTTGGGTCAATTTGGTTACTGCACCGAAAACCATGCCGGGGTTGCATTTAATGCACCGATTCGGGTCGGAAATGAAACGATGCACGGAATCATCTAGAAACGAAAGGAACGCACCCTATCCACTTTTTTCGACCCAATAGTGATGTTTTGGTTCATTTGGGTCAGTTTCGTTACTGCACCGAAAACCATGCCGGGGTTGCATTTAATGCACCGATTCGGGTCGGAAACGAAACGGTGCAAAGAATCGGCTAGAAACGAAACGAATGCACCCAATTCACTTTTTTGGACCCAATAGTGATGTTTTGGTTCGTTTGGGTTAGTTTCGTTACTGCACCGAAAACCATGCCGGGGTTGCATTTAATGCACCGATTCGGGTCAGAAATCAAACGATGCACGGAATCGGCTAGAAACGAGATGAACGCACCCAAATCACTTTTTTGGACCCAATAGTGATGTTTTGGTTCGTTTGGGTCAGTTTCGTTACTGCACCGAAAACCATGCCGGGGTTGCATTTAATGCACCGATTCGGGTCGGAAACGAAACGATGCACGGAATCATCCAGAAACGAAACGAACGCACCCAATTCACTTTTTTGGACCCAATAGTGATGTTTTGGTTCGTTTGGGTCAGTTTCGTTACTGCACCGAAAACCATGCCGGGGTTGCATTTAATGCACCGATTCGGGTCGGAAACGAAACGATGCACGGAATCATCCAGAAACAAAACGAACGCACCCTATCCACTTTTTTGGACCGAATAGTGATGTTTTGGTTCGTTTGGGTCAGTTTGGTTACTGCACCGAAAACCATGCCGGGGTTGCATTTAATGCACCGATTCGGGTCGGAAATGAAACGATGCACGGAATCATCCAGAAACGAAAGGAACGCACCCTATCCACTTTTTTCGACCCAATAGTGATGTTTTGGTTCGTTTGGGTCAGTTTCGTTACTGCACCGAAAACCATGCCGGGGTTGCTTTTAATGCACCGATTCGGGTCGGAAACGAAACGATGCACGGGATCGGCTACAAACAAAACGAACGCACCCAATTCACTTTTTTGGACCCAATAGTGATGTTTTGGTTCGTTTGGGTCAGTTTCTTACTACACCGAAAACCATACCGGGGTTGCATTTAATGCACCGATTCGGGTTAGAAATGAAACGATGCACGGAATCGGCTACAAACAAAACGAACGCACATAATTCAATTTTTTGGACCCAATAGTGATGTTTTGGTTCGTTTGGGTCAGTTTCGTTACTGCACCGAAAACCATGCCGGGGTTGCATTTAATGCACCGATTCGGGTCGGAAACGAAACGATGCACGGAATCATCCAGAAACGAAACGAACGCACCCAATCCACTTTTTTGGACCGAATAGTGATGTTTTGGTTCGTTTGGGTCAGTTTGGTTACTGCACCGAAAACCATGCCGGGGTTGCATTTAATGCACCGATTCGGGTCGGAAATGAAACGATGCACGGAATCATCCAGAAACGAAAGGAACGCACCCTATCCACTTTTTTCGACCCAATAGTGATGTTTTGGTTCGTTTGGGTCAGTTTCGTTACTGCACCTAAAACCATGCCGGGGTTGCATTTAATGCACCGATTCGGGTCGGAAACAAAACGATGCACGGAATCATCCAGAAACAAAACGAACGCACCCTATCCACTTTTTTGGACCGAATAGTGATGTTTTGGTTCGTTTGGGTCAATTTGGTTACTGCACCGAAAACCATGCCGGGGTTGCATTTAATGCACCGATTCGGGTCGGAAATGAAACGATGCACGGAATCATCTAGAAACGAAAGGAACGCACCCTATCCACTTTTTTCGACCCAATAGTGATGTTTTGGTTCGTTTGGGTCAGTTTTGTTACTGCACCTAAAACCATGCCGGGGTTGCATTTAATGCACCGATTCGGGTCGGAAACGAAACGGTGCAAAGAATCGGCTAGAAACGAAACGAATGCACCCAATTCACTTTTTTGGACCCAATAGTGATGTTTTGGTTCGTTTGGGTTAGTTTCGTTACTGCACCGAAAACCATGCCGGGGTTGCATTTAATGCACCGATTCGGGTCAGAAATCAAACGATGCACGGAATCGGCTAGAAACGAGATGAACGCACCCAAATCACTTTTTTGGACCGAATAGTGATGTTTTGGTTCGTTTGGGTCAGTTTCGTTACTGCACCGAAAACCATGCCGGGGTTGCATTTAATGCACCAATTCGGGTCGGAAATGAAACGATGCACGGAATCATCCAGAAATGAAAGGAACGCACCCTATCCACTTTTTTCGACCCAATAGTGATGTTTTGGTTCGTTTGGGTCAGTTTCGTTACTGCACCTAAAACCATGCCGGGGTTGCATTTAATGCACCGATTCGGGTCGGAAACAAAACGATGCACGGAATCATCCAGAAACAAAACGAACGCACCCTATCCACTTTTTTGGACAGAATAGTGATGTTTTGGTTCGTTTGGGTCAATTTGGTTACTGCACCGAAAACCATGCCGGGGTTGCATTTAATGCACCGATTCGGGTCGGAAATGAAACGATGCACGGAATCATCTAGAAACGAAAGGAACGCACCCTATCCACTTTTTTCGACCCAATAGTGATGTTTTGGTTCATTTGGGTCAGTTTCGTTACTGCACCGAAAACCATGCCGGGGTTGCATTTAATGCACCGATTCGGGTCGGAAATGAAACGGTGCAAAGAATCGGCTAGAAACGAAACGAATGCACCCAATTCACTTTTTTGGACCCAATAGTGATGTTTTGGTTCGTTTGGGTTAGTTTCGTTACTGCACCGAAAACCATGCCGGGGTTGCATTTAATGCACCGATTCGGGTCAGAAATCAAACGATGCACGGAATCGGCTAGAAACGAGATGAACGCACCCAAATCACTTTTTTGGACCCAATAGTGATGTTTTGGTTCGTTTGGGTCAGTTTCGTTACTGCACCGAAAACCATGCCGGGGTTGCATTTAATGCACCGATTCGGGTCGGAAACGAAACGATGCACGGAATCATCCAGAAACGAAACGAACGCACCCAATTCACTTTTTTGGACCCAATAGTGATGTTTTGGTTCGTTTGGGTCAGTTTCGTTACTGCACCGAAAACCATGCCGGGGTTGCATTTAATGCACCGATTCGGGTCGGAAACGAAACGATGCACGGAATCATCCAGAAACAAAACGAACGCACCCTATCCACTTTTTTGGACCGAATAGTGATGTTTTGGTTCGTTTGGGTCAGTTTGGTTACTGCACCGAAAACCATGCCGGGGTTGCATTTAATGCACCGATTCGGGTCGGAAATGAAACGATGCACGGAATCATCCAGAAACGAAAGGAACGCACCCTATCCACTTTTTTCGACCCAATAGTGATGTTTTGGTTCGTTTGGGTCAGTTTCGTTACTGCACCGAAAACCATGCCGGGGTTGCTTTTAATGCACCGATTCGGGTCGGAAACGAAACGATGCACGGGATCGGCTACAAACAAAACGAACGCACCCAATTCACTTTTTTGGACCCAATAGTGATGTTTTGGTTCGTTTGGGTCAGTTTCTTACTACACCGAAAACCATACCGGGGTTGCATTTAATGCACCGATTCGGGTTAGAAATGAAACGATGCACGGAATCGGCTACAAACAAAACGAACGCACATAATTCAATTTTTTGGACCCAATAGTGATGTTTTGGTTCGTTTGGGTCAGTTTTGTTACTGCACCGAAAACCATGCCGGGGTTGCATTTAATGCACCGATTCGGGTCGGAAACGAAACGATGCACGGAATCATCCAGAAACGAAACGAACGCACCCAATCCACTTTTTTGGACCGAATAGTGATGTTTTGGTTCGTTTGGGTCAGTTTGGTTACTGCACCGAAAACCATGCCGGGGTTGCATTTAATGCACCGATTCGGGTCAGAAATGAAACGATGCACGGAATCATCCAGAAACGAAAGGAACGCACCCTATCCACTTTTTTCGACCCAATAGTGATGTTTTGGTTCGTTTGGGTCAGTTTCGTTACTGCACCTAAAACCATGCCGGGGTTGCATTTAATGCACCGATTCGGGTCGGAAACAAAACGATGCACGGAATCATCCAGAAACAAAACGAACGCACCCTATCCACTTTTTTGGACCGAATAGTGATGTTTTGGTTCGTTTGGGTCAATTTGGTTACTGCACCGAAAACCATGCCGGGGTTGCATTTAATGCACCGATTCGGGTCGGAAATGAAACGATGCACGGAATCATCTAGAAACGAAAGGAACGCACCCTATCCACTTTTTTCGACCCAATAGTGATGTTTTGGTTCATTTGGGTCAGTTTCGTTACTGCACCGAAAACCATGCCGGGGTTGCATTTAATGCACCGATTCGGGTCGGAAACGAAACGGTGCAAAGAATCGGCTAGAAACGAAACGAATGCACCCAATTCACTTTTTTGGACCCAATAGTGATGTTTTGGTTCGTTTGGGTTAGTTTCGTTACTGCACCGAAAACCATGCCGGGGTTGCATTTAATGCACCGATTCGGGTCAGAAATCAAACGATGCACGGAATCGGCTAGAAACGAGATGAACGCACCCAAATCACTTTTTTGGACCCAATAGTGATGTTTTGGTTCGTTTGGGTCAGTTTCGTTACTGCACCGAAAACCATGCCGGGGTTGCATTTAATGCACCGATTCGGGTCGGAAACGAAACGATGCACGGAATCATCCAGAAACGAAACGAACGCACCCAATTCACTTTTTTGGACCCAATAGTGATGTTTTGGTTCGTTTGGGTCAGTTTCGTTACTGCACCGAAAACCATGCCGGGGTTGCATTTAATGCACCGATTCGGGTCGGAAACGAAACGATGCACGGAATCATCCAGAAACAAAACGAACGCACCCTATCCACTTTTTTGGACCGAATAGTGATGTTTTGGTTCGTTTGGGTCAGTTTGGTTACTGCACCGAAAACCATGCCGGGGTTGCATTTAATGCACCGATTCGGGTCGGAAATGAAACGATGCACGGAATCATCCAGAAACGAAAGGAACGCACCCTATCCACTTTTTTCGACCCAATAGTGATGTTTTGGTTCGTTTGGGTCAGTTTCGTTACTGCACCGAAAACCATGCCGGGGTTGCTTTTAATGCACCGATTCGGGTCGGAAACGAAACGATGCACGGGATCGGCTACAAACAAAACGAACGCACCCAATTCACTTTTTTGGACCCAATAGTGATGTTTTGGTTCGTTTGGGTCAGTTTCTTACTACACCGAAAACCATACCGGGGTTGCATTTAATGCACCGATTCGGGTTAGAAATGAAACGATGCACGGAATCGGCTACAAACAAAACGAACGCACATAATTCAATTTTTTGGACCCAATAGTGATGTTTTGGTTCGTTTGGGTCAGTTTTGTTACTGCACCGAAAACCATGCCGGGGTTGCATTTAATGCACCGATTCGGGTCGGAAACGAAACGATGCACGGAATCATCCAGAAACGAAACGAACGCACCCAATCCACTTTTTTGGACCGAATAGTGATGTTTTGGTTCGTTTGGGTCAGTTTGGTTACTGCACCGAAAACCATGCCGGGGTTGCATTTAATGCACCGATTCGGGTCGGAAATGAAACGATGCACGGAATCATCCAGAAACGAAAGGAACGCACCCTATCCACTTTTTTCGACCCAATAGTGATGTTTTGGTTCGTTTGGGTCAGTTTCGTTACTGCACCTAAAACCATGCCGGGGTTGCATTTAATGCACCGATTCGGGTCGGAAACAAAACGATGCACGGAATCATCCAGAAACAAAACGAACGCACCCTATCCACTTTTTTGGACCGAATAGTGATGTTTTGGTTCGTTTGGGTCAATTTGGTTACTGCACCGAAAACCATGCCGGGGTTGCATTTAATGCACCGATTCGGGTCGGAAATGAAACGATGCACGGAATCATCTAGAAACGAAAGGAACGCACCCTATCCACTTTTTTCGACCCAATAGTGATGTTTTGGTTCGTTTGGGTCAGTTTCGTTACTGCACCGAAAACCATGCCGGGGTTGCATTTAATGCACCGATTCGGGTCGGAAACGAAACGGTGCAAAGAATCGGCTAGAAACGAAACGAATGCACCCAATTCACTTTTTTGGACCCAATAGTGATGTTTTGGTTCGTTTGGGTTAGTTTCGTTACTGCACCGAAAACCATGCCGGGGTTGCATTTAATGCACCGATTCGGGTCAGAAATCAAACGATGCACGGAATCGGCTAGAAACGAGATGAACGCACCCAAATCACTTTTTTGGACCCAATAGTGATGTTTTGGTTCGTTTGGGTCAGTTTCGTTACTGCACCGAAAACCATGCCGGGGTTGCATTTAATGCACCGATTCGGGTCGGAAACGAAACGATGCACGGAATCATCCAGAAACGAAACGAACGCACCCAATTCACTTTTTTGGACCCAATAGTGATGTTTTGGTTCGTTTGGGTCAGTTTCGTTACTGCACCGAAAACCATGCCGGGGTTGCATTTAATGCACCGATTCGGGTCGGAAACGAAACGATGCACGGAATCATCCAGAAACAAAACGAACGCACCCTATCCACTTTTTTGGACCGAATAGTGATGTTTTGGTTCGTTTGGGTCAGTTTGGTTACTGCACCGAAAACCATGCCGGGGTTGCATTTAATGCACCGATTCGGGTCGGAAATGAAACGATGCACGGAATCATCCAGAAACGAAAGGAACGCACCCTATCCACTTTTTTCGACCCAATAGTGATGTTTTGGTTCGTTTGGGTCAGTTTCGTTACTGCACCGAAAACCATGCCGGGGTTGCTTTTAATGCACCGATTCGGGTCGGAAACGAAACGATGCACGGGATCGGCTACAAACAAAACGAACGCACCCAATTCACTTTTTTGGACCCAATAGTGATGTTTTGGTTCGTTTGGGTCAGTTTCTTACTACACCGAAAACCATACCGGGGTTGCATTTAATGCACCGATTCGGGTTAGAAATGAAACGATGCACGGAATCGGCTACAAACAAAACGAACGCACATAATTCAATTTTTTGGACCCAATAGTGATGTTTTGGTTCGTTTGGGTCAGTTTTGTTACTGCACCGAAAACCATGCCGGGGTTGCATTTAATGCACCGATTCGGGTCGGAAACGAAACGATGCACGGAATCATCCAGAAACGAAACGAACGCACCCAATCCACTTTTTTGGACCGAATAGTGATGTTTTGGTTCGTTTGGGTCAGTTTGGTTACTGCACCGAAAACCATGCCGGGGTTGCATTTAATGCACCGATTCGGGTCGGAAATGAAACGATGCACGGAATCATCCAGAAACGAAAGGAACGCACCCTATCCACTTTTTTCGACCCAATAGTGATGTTTTGGTTCGTTTGGGTCAGTTTCGTTACTGCACCTAAAACCATGCCGGGGTTGCATTTAATGCACCGATTCGGGTCGGAAACAAAACGATGCACGGAATCATCCAGAAACAAAACGAACGCACCCTATCCACTTTTTTGGACCGAATAGTGATGTTTTGGTTCGTTTGGGTCAATTTGGTTACTGCACCGAAAACCATGCCGGGGTTGCATTTAATGCACCGATTCGGGTCGGAAATGAAACGATGCACGGAATCATCTAGAAACGAAAGGAACGCACCCTATCCACTTTTTTCGACCCAATAGTGATGTTTTGGTTCGTTTGGGTCAGTTTTGTTACTGCACCTAAAACCATGCCGGGGTTGCATTTAATGCACCGATTCGGGTCGGAAACGAAACAGTGCAAAGAATCGGCTAGAAACGAAACGAATGCACCCAATTCACTTTTTTGGACCCAATAGTGATGTTTTGGTTCGTTTGGGTTAGTTTCGTTACTGCACCGAAAACCATGCCGGGGTTGCATTTAATGCACCGATTCGGGTCAGAAATCAAACGATGCACGGAATCGGCTAGAAACGAGATGAACGCACCCAAATCACTTTTTTGGACCGAATAGTGATGTTTTGGTTCGTTTGGGTCAGTTTCGTTACTGCACCGAAAACCATGCCGGGGTTGCATTTAATGCACCGATTCGGGTCGGAAATGAAACGATGCACGGAATCATCCAGAAACGAAAGGAACACACCCTATCCACTTTTTTCGACGCAATAGTGATGTTTTGGTTCGTTTGGGTCAGTTTCGTTACTGCACCTAAAACCATGCCGGGGTTGCATTTAATGCACCGATTCGGGTCGGAAACAAAACGATGCACGGAATCATCCAGAAACAAAACAAACGCACCCTATCCACTTTTTTGGACCGAATAGTGATGTTTTGGTTCGTTTGGGTCAGTTTCGTTACTGCACCGAAAACCATGCCGGGGTTGCTTTTAATGCACCGATTCGGGTCGGAAACGAAACGATGCACGGGATCGGCTACAAACAAAACGAACGCACCCAATTCACTTTTTTGGACCCAATAGTGATGTTTTGGTTCGTTTGGGTCAGTTTCTTACTACACCGAAAACCATACCGGGGTTGCATTTAATGCACCGATTCGGGTTAGAAATGAAACGATGCACGGAATCGGCTACAAACAAAACGAACGCACATAATTCAATTTTTTGGACCCAATAGTGATGTTTTGGTTCGTTTGGGTCAGTTTTGTTACTGCACCGAAAACCATGCCGGGGTTGCATTTAATGCACCGATTCGGGTCGGAAACGAAACGATGCACGGAATCATCCAGAAACGAAACGAACGCACCCAATCCACTTTTTTGGACCGAATAGTGATGTTTTGGTTCGTTTGGGTCAGTTTGGTTACTGCACCGAAAACCATGCCGGGGTTGCATTTAATGCACCGATTCGGGTCGGAAATGAAACGATGCACGGAATCATCCAGAAACGAAAGGAACGCACCCTATCCACTTTTTTCGACCCAATAGTGATGTTTTGGTTCGTTTGGGTCAGTTTCGTTACTGCACCTAAAACCATGCCGGGGTTGCATTTAATGCACCGATTCGGGTCGGAAACAAAACGATGCACGGAATCATCCAGAAACAAAACGAACGCACCCTATCCACTTTTTTGGACCGAATAGTGATGTTTTGGTTCGTTTGGGTCAATTTGGTTACTGCACCGAAAACCATGCCGGGGTTGCATTTAATGCACCGATTCGGGTCGGAAATGAAACGATGCACGGAATCATCTAGAAACGAAAGGAACGCACCCTATCCACTTTTTTCGACCCAATAGTGATGTTTTGGTTCGTTTGGGTCAGTTTTGTTACTGCACCTAAAACCATGCCGGGGTTGCATTTAATGCACCGATTCGGGTCGGAAACGAAACAGTGCAAAGAATCGGCTAGAAACGAAACGAATGCACCCAATTCACTTTTTTGGACCCAATAGTGATGTTTTGGTTCGTTTGGGTTAGTTTCGTTACTGCACCGAAAACCATGCCGGGGTTGCATTTAATGCACCGATTCGGGTCAGAAATCAAACGATGCACGGAATCGGCTAGAAACGAGATGAACGCACCCAAATCACTTTTTTGGACCGAATAGTGATGTTTTGGTTCGTTTGGGTCAGTTTCGTTACTGCACCGAAAACCATGCCGGGGTTGCATTTAATGCACCGATTCGGGTCGGAAATGAAACGATGCACGGAATCATCCAGAAACGAAAGGAACACACCCTATCCACTTTTTTCGACGCAATAGTGATGTTTTGGTTCGTTTGGGTCAGTTTCGTTACTGCACCTAAAACCATGCCGGGGTTGCATTTAATGCACCGATTCGGGTCGGAAACAAAACGATGCACGGAATCATCCAGAAACAAAACAAACGCACCCTATCCACTTTTTTGGACCGAATAGTGATGTTTTGGTTCGTTTGGGTCAGTTTCGTTACTGCACCGAAAACCATGCCGGGGTTGCTTTTAATGCACCGATTCGGGTCGGAAACGAAACGATGCACGGGATCGGCTACAAACAAAACGAACGCACCCAATTCACTTTTTTGGACCCAATAGTGATGTTTTGGTTCGTTTGGGTCAGTTTCTTACTACACCGAAAACCATACCGGGGTTGCATTTAATGCACCGATTCGGGTTAGAAATGAAACGATGCACGGAATCGGCTACAAACAAAACGAACGCACATAATTCAATTTTTTGGACCCAATAGTGATGTTTTGGTTCGTTTGGGTCAGTTTTGTTACTGCACCGAAAACCATGCCGGGGTTGCATTTAATGCACCGATTCGGGTCGGAAACGAAACGATGCACGGAATCATCCAGAAACGAAACGAACGCACCCAATCCACTTTTTTGGACCGAATAGTGATGTTTTGGTTCGTTTGGGTCAGTTTGGTTACTGCACCGAAAACCATGCCGGGGTTGCATTTAATGCACCGATTCGGGTCAGAAATGAAACGATGCACGGAATCATCCAGAAACGAAAGGAACGCACCCTATCCACTTTTTTCGACCCAATAGTGATGTTTTGGTTCGTTTGGGTCAGTTTCGTTACTGCACCTAAAACCATGCCGGGGTTGCATTTAATGCACCGATTCGGGTCGGAAACAAAACGATGCACGGAATCATCCAGAAACAAAACGAACGCACCCTATCCACTTTTTTGGACCGAATAGTGATGTTTTGGTTCGTTTGGGTCAATTTGGTTACTGCACCGAAAACCATGCCGGGGTTGCATTTAATGCACCGATTCGGGTCGGAAATGAAACGATGCACGGAATCATCTAGAAACGAAAGGAACGCACCCTATCCACTTTTTTCGACCCAATAGTGATGTTTTGGTTCATTTGGGTCAGTTTCGTTACTGCACCGAAAACCATGCCGGGGTTGCATTTAATGCACCGATTCGGGTCGGAAACGAAACGGTGCAAAGAATCGGCTAGAAACGAAACGAATGCACCCAATTCACTTTTTTGGACCCAATAGTGATGTTTTGGTTCGTTTGGGTTAGTTTCGTTACTGCACCGAAAACCATGCCGGGGTTGCATTTAATGCACCGATTCGGGTCAGAAATCAAACGATGCACGGAATCGGCTAGAAACGAGATGAACGCACCCAACTCACTTTTTTGGACCCAATAGTGATGTTTTGGTTCGTTTGGGTCAGTTTCGTTACTGCACCGAAAACCATGCCGGGGTTGCATTTAATGCACCGATTCGGGTCGGAAACGAAACGATGCACGGAATCATCCAGAAACGAAACGAACGCACCCAATTCACTTTTTTGGACCCAATAGTGATGTTTTGGTTCGTTTGGGTCAGTTTCGTTACTGCACCGAAAACCATGCCGGGGTTGCATTTAATGCACCGATTCGGGTCGGAAACGAAACGATGCACGGAATCATCCAGAAACAAAACGAACGCACCCTATCCACTTTTTTGGACCGAATAGTGATGTTTTGGTTCGTTTGGGTCAGTTTGGTTACTGCACCGAAAACCATGCCGGGGTTGCATTTAATGCACCGATTCGGGTCGGAAATGAAACGATGCACGGAATCATCCAGAAACGAAAGGAACGCACCCTATCCACTTTTTTCGACCCAATAGTGATGTTTTGGTTCGTTTGGGTCAGTTTCGTTACTGCACCGAAAACCATGCCGGGGTTGCTTTTAATGCACCGATTCGGGTCGGAAACGAAACGATGCACGGGATCGGCTACAAACAAAACGAACGCACCCAATTCACTTTTTTGGACCCAATAGTGATGTTTTGGTTCGTTTGGGTCAGTTTCTTACTACACCGAAAACCATACCGGGGTTGCATTTAATGCACCGATTCGGGTTAGAAATGAAACGATGCACGGAATCGGCTACAAACAAAACGAACGCACATAATTCAATTTTTTGGACCCAATAGTGATGTTTTGGTTCGTTTGGGTCAGTTTTGTTACTGCACCGAAAACCATGCCGGGGTTGCATTTAATGCACCGATTCGGGTCGGAAACGAAACGATGCACGGAATCATCCAGAAACGAAACGAACGCACCCAATCCACTTTTTTGGACCGAATAGTGATGTTTTGGTTCGTTTGGGTCAGTTTGGTTACTGCACCGAAAACCATGCCGGGGTTGCATTTAATGCACCGATTCGGGTCAGAAATGAAACGATGCACGGAATCATCCAGAAACGAAAGGAACGCACCCTATCCACTTTTTTCGACCCAATAGTGATGTTTTGGTTCGTTTGGGTCAGTTTCGTTACTGCACCTAAAACCATGCCGGGGTTGCATTTAATGCACCGATTCGGGTCGGAAACAAAACGATGCACGGAATCATCCAGAAACAAAACGAACGCACCCTATCCACTTTTTTGGACCGAATAGTGATGTTTTGGTTCGTTTGGGTCAATTTGGTTACTGCACCGAAAACCATGCCGGGGTTGCATTTAATGCACCGATTCGGGTCGGAAATGAAACGATGCACGGAATCATCTAGAAACGAAAGGAACGCACCCTATCCACTTTTTTCGACCCAATAGTGATGTTTTGGTTCATTTGGGTCAGTTTCGTTACTGCACCGAAAACCATGCCGGGGTTGCATTTAATGCACCGATTCGGGTCGGAAACGAAACGGTGCAAAGAATCGGCTAGAAACGAAACGAATGCACCCAATTCACTTTTTTGGACCCAATAGTGATGTTTTGGTTCGTTTGGGTTAGTTTCGTTACTGCACCGAAAACCATGCCGGGGTTGCATTTAATGCACCGATTCGGGTCAGAAATCAAACGATGCACGGAATCGGCTAGAAACGAGATGAACGCACCCAACTCACTTTTTTGGACCCAATAGTGATGTTTTGGTTCGTTTGGGTCAGTTTCGTTACTGCACCGAAAACCATGCCGGGGTTGCATTTAATGCACCGATTCGGGTCGGAAACGAAACGATGCACGGAATCATCCAGAAACGAAACGAACGCACCCAATTCACTTTTTTGGACCCAATAGTGATGTTTTGGTTCGTTTGGGTCAGTTTCGTTACTGCACCGAAAACCATGCCGGGGTTGCATTTAATGCACCGATTCGGGTCGGAAACGAAACGATGCACGGAATCATCCAGAAACAAAACGAACGCACCCTATCCACTTTTTTGGACCGAATAGTGATGTTTTGGTTCGTTTGGGTCAGTTTGGTTACTGCACCGAAAACCATGCCGGGGTTGCATTTAATGCACCGATTCGGGTCGGAAATGAAACGATGCACGGAATCATCCAGAAACGAAAGGAACGCACCCTATCCACTTTTTTCGACCCAATAGTGATGTTTTGGTTCGTTTGGGTCAGTTTCGTTACTGCACCGAAAACCATGCCGGGGTTGCTTTTAATGCACCGATTCGGGTCGGAAACGAAACGATGCACGGGATCGGCTACAAACAAAACGAACGCACCCAATTCACTTTTTTGGACCCAATAGTGATGTTTTGGTTCGTTTGGGTCAGTTTCTTACTACACCGAAAACCATACCGGGGTTGCATTTAATGCACCGATTCGGGTTAGAAATGAAACGATGCACGGAATCGGCTACAAACAAAACGAACGCACATAATTCAATTTTTTGGACCCAATAGTGATGTTTTGGTTCGTTTGGGTCAGTTTTGTTACTGCACCGAAAACCATGCCGGGGTTGCATTTAATGCACCGATTCGGGTCGGAAACGAAACGATGCACGGAATCATCCAGAAACGAAACGAACGCACCCAATCCACTTTTTTGGACCGAATAGTGATGTTTTGGTTCGTTTGGGTCAGTTTGGTTACTGCACCGAAAACCATGCCGGGGTTGCATTTAATGCACCGATTCGGGTCGGAAATGAAACGATGCACGGAATCATCCAGAAACGAAAGGAACGCACCCTATCCACTTTTTTCGACCCAATAGTGATGTTTTGGTTCGTTTGGGTCAGTTTCGTTACTGCACCTAAAACCATGCCGGGGTTGCATTTAATGCACCGATTCGGGTCGGAAACAAAACGATGCACGGAATCATCCAGAAACAAAACGAACGCACCCTATCCACTTTTTTGGACCGAATAGTGATGTTTTGGTTCGTTTGGGTCAATTTGGTTACTGCACCGAAAACCATGCCGGGGTTGCATTTAAAGCACCGATTCGGGTCGGAAATGAAACGATGCACGGAATCATCTAGAAACGAAAGGAACGCACCCTATCCACTTTTTTCGACCCAATAGTGATGTTTTGGTTCGTTTGGGTCAGTTTTGTTACTGCACCTAAAACCATGCCGGGGTTGCATTTAATGCACCGATTCGGGTCGGAAACGAAACAGTGCAAAGAATCGGCTAGAAACGAAACGAATGCACCCAATTCACTTTTTTGGACCCAATAGTGATGTTTTGGTTCGTTTGGGTTAGTTTCGTTACTGCACCGAAAACCATGCCGGGGTTGCATTTAATGCACCGATTCGGGTCAGAAATCAAACGATGCACGGAATCGGCTAGAAACGAGATGAACGCACCCAAATCACTTTTTTGGACCGAATAGTGATGTTTTGGTTCGTTTGGGTCAGTTTCGTTACTGCACCGAAAACCATGCCGGGGTTGCATTTAATGCACCGATTCGGGTCGGAAATGAAACGATGCACGGAATCATCCAGAAACGAAAGGAACACACCCTATCCACTTTTTTCGACGCAATAGTGATGTTTTGGTTCGTTTGGGTCAGTTTCGTTACTGCACCTAAAACCATGCCGGGGTTGCATTTAATGCACCGATTCGGGTCGGAAACAAAACGATGCACGGAATCATCCAGAAACAAAACAAACGCACCCTATCCACTTTTTTGGACCGAATAGTGATGTTTTGGTTCGTTTGGGTCAATTTGGTTACTGCACCGAAAACCATGCCGGGGTTGCATTTAATGCACCGATTCGGGTCGGAAATGTAACGATGCACGGAATCATCTAGAAACGAAAGGAACGCACCCTATCCACTTTTTTCGACCCAATAGTGATGTTTTGGTTCGTTTGGGTCAGTTTCGTTACTGCACCGAAAACCATGCCGGGGTTGCATTTAATGCACCGATTCGGGTCGGAAACGAAACGATGCACGGAATCATCCAGAAACGAACGCACCCAATTCACTTTTTTGGACCCAATAGTGATGTTTTGGTTCGTTTGGGTCAGTTTCGTTACTGCACCGAAAACCATGCCGGGGTTGCATTTAATGCACCGATTCGGGTCGGAAACGAAACGATGCACGGAATCATCCAGAAACAAAACGAACGCACCCTATCCACTTTTTTGGACCGAATAGTGATGTTTTGGTTCGTTCGGGTCAGTTTGGTTACTGCACCGAAAACCATGCCGGGGTTGCATTTAATGCACCGATTCGGGTCGGAAATGAAACGATGCACGGAATCATCCAGAAACGAAAGGAACGCACCCTATCCACTTTTTTCGACCCAATAGTGATGTTTTGGTTCGTTTGGGTCAGTTTCGTTACTGCACCGAAAACCATGCCGGGGTTGCATTTAATGCACCGATTCGGGTCGGAAATGAAACGATGCACGGAATCATCCAGAAACGAAAGGAACACACCCTATCCACTTTTTTCGACGCAATAGTGATGTTTTGGTTCGTTTGGGTCAGTTTCGTTACTGCACCTAAAACCATGCCGGGGTTGCATTTAATGCACCGATTCGGGTCGGAAACAAAACGATGCACGGAATCATCCAGAAACAAAACAAACGCACCCTATCCACTTTTTTGGACCGAATAGTGATGTTTTGGTTCGTTTGGGTCAATTTGGTTACTGCACCGAAAACCATGCCGGGGTTGCATTTAATGCACCGATTCGGGTCGGAAATGTAACGATGCACGGAATCATCTAGAAACGAAAGGAACGCACCCTATCCACTTTTTTCGACCCAATAGTGATGTTTTGGTTCGTTTGGGTCAGTTTCGTTACTGCACCGAAAACCATGCCGGGGTTGCATTTAATGCACCGATTCGGGTCGGAAACGAAACGATGCACGGAATCATCCAGAAACGAACGCACCCAATTCACTTTTTTGGACCCAATAGTGATGTTTTGGTTCGTTTGGGTCAGTTTCGTTACTGCACCGAAAACCATGCCGGGGTTGCATTTAATGCACCGATTCGGGTCGGAAACGAAACGATGCACGGAATCATCCAGAAACAAAACGAACGCACCCTATCCACTTTTTTGGACCGAATAGTGATGTTTTGGTTCGTTCGGGTCAGTTTGGTTACTGCACCGAAAACCATGCCGGGGTTGCATTTAATGCACCGATTCGGGTCGGAAATGAAACGATGCACGGAATCATCCAGAAACGAAAGGAACGCACCCTATCCACTTTTTTCGACCCAATAGTGATGTTTTGGTTCGTTTGGGTCAGTTTCGTTACTGCACCGAAAACCATGCCGGGGTTGCATTTAATGCACCGATTCGGGTCGGAAACGAAACCATGCACGGAATCATCCAGAAACGAAACGAACGCACCCAATTCACTTTTTTGGACCCAATAGTGATGTTTTGGTTCGTTTGGGTCAGTTTCGTTACTGCACCGAAAACCATGCCGGGGTTGCATTTAATGCACCGATTCGGGTCGGAAACGAAACAATGCACGGAATCATCCAGAAACAAAACGAACGCACCGTATCCACTTTTTTGGACCGAATAGTGATGTTTTGGTTCGTTTGGGTCAGTTTGGTTACTGCACCGAAAACCATGCCGGGGTTGCATTTAATGCACCGATTCGGGTCGGAAATGAAACGATGCACGGAATCATCTAGAAACGAAAGGAACGCACCCTATCCACTTTTTTCGACCCAATAGTGATGTTTTGGTTCGTTTGGGTCAGTTTTGTTACTGCACCTAAAACCATGCCGGGGTTGCATTTAATGCACCGATTCGGGTCGGAAACGAAACGGTGCAAAGAATCGGCTAGAAACGAAACGAATGCACCCAATTCACTTTTTTGGACCCAATAGTGATGTTTTGGTTCGTTTGGGTTAGTTTCGTTACTGCACCGAAAACCATGCCGGGGTTGCATTTAATGCACCGATTCGGGTCAGAAATCAAACGATGCACGGAATCGGCTAGAAACGAGATGAACGCACCCAAATCACTTTTTTGGACCGAATAGTGATGTTTTGGTTCGTTTGGGTCAGTTTCGTTACTGCACCGAAAACCATGCCGGGGTTGCATTTAATGCACCGATTCGGGTCGGAAATGAAACGATGCACGGAATCATCCAGAAACGAAAGGAACACACCCTATCCACTTTTTTCGACGCAATAGTGATGTTTTGGTTCGTTTGGGTCAGTTTCGTTACTGCACCTAAAACCATGCCGGGGTTGCATTTAATGCACCGATTCGGGTCGGAAACAAAACGATGCACGGAATCATCCAGAAACAAAACAAACGCACCCTATCCACATTTTTGGACCGAATAGTGATGTTTTGGTTCGTTTGGGTCAATTTGGTTACTGCACCGAAAACCATGCCGGGGTTGCATTTAATGCACCGATTCGGGTCGGAAATGTAACGATGCACGGAATCATCTAGAAACGAAAGGAACGCACCCTATCCACTTTTTTCGACCCAATAGTGATGTTTTGGTTCGTTTGGGTCAGTTTCGTTACTGCACCGAAAACCATGCCGGGGTTGCATTTAATGCACCGATTCGGGTCGGAAACGAAACGATGCACGGAATCATCCAGAAACGAAACGAACGCACCCAATCCACTTTTTTGGACCGAATAGTGATGTTTTGGTTCGTTTGGGTCAGTTTCTTACTACACCGAAAACCATACCGGGGTTGCATTTAATGCACCGATTCGGGTTAGAAATGAAACGATGCACGGAATCGGCTACAAACAAAACGAACGCACATAATTCAATTTTTTGGACCCAATAGTGATGTTTTGGTTCGTTTGGGTCAGTTTCGTTACTGCACCGAAAACCATGCCGGGGTTGCATTTAATGCACCGATTCGGGTCGGAAACGAAACGATGCACGGAATCATCCAGAAACGAAACGAACGCACCCAATCCACTTTTTTGGACCGAATAGTGATGTTTTGGTTCGTTTGGGTCAGTTTGGTTACTGCACCGAAAACCATGCCGGGGTTGCATTTAATGCACCGATTCGGGTCGGAAATGAAACGATGCACGGAATCATCCAGAAACGAAAGGAACGTACCCTATCCACTTTTTTCGACCCAATAGTGATGTTTTGGTTCGTTTGGGTCAGTTTCGTTACTGCACCTAAAACCATGCCGGGGTTGCATTTAATGCACCGATTCGGGTCGGAAACAAAACGATGCACGGAATCATCCAGAAACAAAACGAACGCACCCTATCCACTTTTTTGGACCGAATAGTGATGTTTTGGTTCGTTTGGGTCAATTTGGTTACTGCACCGAAAACCATGCCGGGGTTGCATTTAATGCACCGATTCGGGTCGGAAATGAAACGATGCACGGAATCATCTAGAAACGAAAGGAACGCACCCTATCCACTTTTTTCGACCCAATAGTGATGTTTTGGTTCGTTTGGGTCAGTTTTGTTACTGCACCTAAAACCATGCCGGGGTTGCATTTAATGCACCGATTCGGGTCGGAAACGAAACGGTGCAAAGAATCGGCTAGAAACGAAACGAATGCACCCAATTCACTTTTTTGGACCCAATAGTGATGTTTTGGTTCGTTTGGGTTAGTTTCGTTACTGCACCGAAAACCATGTCGGGGTTGCATTTAATGCACCGATTCGGGTCAGAAATCAAACGATGCACGGAATCGGCTAGAAACGAGATGAACGCACCCAAATCACTTTTTTGGACCGAATAGTGATGTTTTGGTTCGTTTGGGTCAGTTTCGTTACTGCACCGAAAACCATGCCGGGGTTGCATTTAATGCACCGATTCGGGTCGGAAATGAAACGATGCACGGAATCATCCAGAAACGAAAGGAACACACCCTATCCACTTTTTTCGACGCAATTGTGATGTTTTGGTTCGTTTGGGTCAGTTTCGTTACTGCACCTAAAACCATGCCGGGGTTGCATTTAATGCACCGATTCGGGTCGGAAACAAAACGATGCACGGAATCATCCAGAAACAAAACAAACGCACCCTATCCACTTTTTTGGACCGAATAGTGATGTTTTGGTTCGTTTGGGTCAATTTGGTTACTGCACCGAAAACCATGCCGGGGTTGCATTTAATGCACCGATTCGGGTCGGAAATGTAACGATGCACGGAATCATCTAGAAACGAAAGGAACGCATCCTATCCACTTTTTTCGACCCAATAGTGATGTTTTGGTTCGTTTGGGTCAGTTTCGTTACTGCACCGAAAACCATGCCGGGGTTGCATTTAATGCACCGATTCGGGTCGGAAACGAAACGATGCACGGAATCATCCAGAAACGAACGCACCCAATTCACTTTTTTGGACCCAATAGTGATGTTTTGGTTCGTTTGGGTCAGTTTCGTTACTGCACCGAAAACCATGCCGGGGTTGCATTTAATGCACCGATTCGGGTCGGAAATGAAACGATGCACGGAATCATCCAGAAACGAAAGGAACACACCCTATCCACTTTTTTCGACGCAATAGTGATGTTTTGGTTCGTTTGGGTCAGTTTCGTTACTGCACCTAAAACCATGCCGGGGTTGCATTTAATGCACCGATTCGGGTCGGAAACAAAACGATGCACGGAATCATCCAGAAACAAAACAAACGCACCCTATCCACTTTTTTGGACCGAATAGTGATGTTTTGGTTCGTTTGGGTCAATTTGGTTACTGCACCGAAAACCATGCCGGGGTTGCATTTAATGCACCGATTCGGGTCGGAAATGTAACGATGCACGGAATCATCTAGAAACGAAAGGAACGCACCCTATCCACTTTTTTCGACCCAATAGTGATGTTTTGGTTCGTTTGGGTCAGTTTGGTTACTGCACCGAAAACCATGCCGGGGTTGCATTTAATGCACCGATTCGGGTCGGAAATGAAACGATGCACGGAATCATCCAGAAACGAAAGGAACGCACCCTATCCACTTTTTTCGACCCAATAGTGATGTTTTGGTTCGTTTGGGTCAGTTTCGTTACTGCACCGAAAACCATGCCGGGGTTGCATTTAATGCACCGATTCGGGTCGGAAACGAAACGATGCACGGAATCATCCAGAAACAAAACGAACGCACCCTATCCACTTTTTTGGACCGAATAGTGATGTTTTGGTTCGTTTGGGTCAGTTTGGTTACTGCACCGAAAACCATGCCGGGGTTGCATTTAATGCACCGATTCGGGTCGGAAATGAAACGATGCACGGAATCATCCAGAAACGAAAGGAACGCACCCTATCCACTTTTTTCGACCCAATAGTGATGTTTTGGTTCGTTTGGGTCAGTTTCGTTACTGCACCGAAAACCATGCCGGGGTTGCATTTAATGCACCGATTCGGGTCGGAAACGAAACGATGCACGGAATCATCCAGAAACGAAACGAACGCACCCAATTCACTTTTTTGGACCCAATAGTGATGTTTTGGTTCGTTTGGGTCAGTTTCGTTACTGCACCGAAAACCATGCCGGGGTTGCATTTAATGCACCGATTCGGGTCGGAAACGAAACGATGCACGGAATCATCCAGAAACAAAACGAACGCACCCTATCCACTTTTTTGGACCGAATAGTGATGTTTTGGTTCGTTTGGGTCAGTTTGGTTACTGCACCGAAAACCATGCCGGGGTTGCATTTAATGCACCGATTCGGGTCGGAAATGAAACGATGCACGGAATCATCTAGAAACGAAAGGAACGCACCCTATCCACTTTTTTCGACCCAATAGTGATGTTTTGGTTCGTTTGGGTCAGTTTTGTTACTGCACCTAAAACCATGCCGGGGTTGCATTTAATGCACCGATTCGGGTCGGAAACGAAACGGTGCAAAGAATCGGCTAGAAACGAAACGAATGCACCCAATTCACTTTTTTGGACCCAATAGTGATGTTTTGGTTCGTTTGGGTTAGTTTCGTTACTGCACCGAAAACCATGCCGGGGTTGCATTTAATGCACCGATTCGGGTCAGAAATCAAACGATGCACGGAATCGGCTAGAAACGAGATGAACGCACCCAAATCACTTTTTTGGACCGAATAGTGATGTTTTGGTTCGTTTGGGTCAGTTTCGTTACTGCACCGAAAACCATGCCGGGGTTGCATTTAATGCACCGATTCGGGTCGGAAATGAAACGATGCACGGAATCATCCAGAAACGAAAGGAACACACCCTATCCACTTTTTTCGACGCAATAGTGATGTTTTGGTTCGTTTGGGTCAGTTTCGTTACTGCACCTAAAACCATGCCGGGGTTGCATTTAATGCACCGATTCGGGTCGGAAACAAAACGATGCACGGAATCATCCAGAAACAAAACAAACGCACCCTATCCACTTTTTTGGACCGAATAGTGATGTTTTGGTTCGTTTGGGTCAATTTGGTTACTGCACCGAAAACCATGCCGGGGTTGCATTTAATGCACCGATTCGGGTCGGAAATGTAACGATGCACGGAATCATCTAGAAACGAAAGGAACGCACCCTATCCACTTTTTTCGACCCAATAGTGATGTTTTGGTTCGTTTGGGTCAGTTTCGTTACTGCACCGAAAACCATGCCGGGGTTGCATTTAATGCACCGATTCGGGTCGGAAACGAAACGATGCACGGAATCATCCAGAAACGAACGCACCCAATTCACTTTTTTGGACCCAATAGTGATGTTTTGGTTCGTTTGGGTCAGTTTCGTTACTGCACCGAAAACCATGCCGGGGTTGCATTTAATGCACCGATTCGGGTCGGAAACGAAACGATGCACGGAATCATCCAGAAACAAAACGAACGCACCCTATCCACTTTTTTGGACCGAATAGTGATGTTTTGGTTCGTTTGGGTCAGTTTGGTTACTGCACCGAAAACCATGCCGGGGTTGCATTTAATGCACCGATTCGGGTCGGAAATGAAACGATGCACGGAATCATCCAGAAACGAAAGGAACGCACCCTATCCACTTTTTTCGACCCAATAGTGATGTTTTGGTTCGTTTGGGTCAGTTTCGTTACTGCACCGAAAACCATGCCGGGGTTGCATTTAATGCACCGATTCGGGTCGGAAACGAAACGATGCACGGAATCATCCAGAAACGAAACGAACGCACCCAATTCACTTTTTTGGAACCAATAGTGATGTTTTGGTTCGTTTGGGTCAGTTTCGTTACTGCACCGAAAACCATGCCGGGGTTGCATTTAATGCACCGATTCGGGTCGGAAACGAAACGATGCACGGAATCATCCAGAAACAAAACGAACGCACCCTATCCACTTTTTTGGACCGAATAGTGATGTTTTGGTTCGTTTGGGTCAGTTTGGTTACTGCACCGAAAACCATGCCGGGGTTGCATTTAATGCACCGATTCGGGTCGGAAATGAAACGATGCACGGAATCATCCAGAAACGAAAGGAACGCACCCTATCCACTTTTTTCGACCCAATAGTGATGTTTTGGTTCGTTTGGGTCAGTTTCGTTACTGCACCTAAAACCATGCCGGGGTTGCATTTAATGCACCGATTCGGGTCGGAAACGAAACGATGCACGGGATCGGCTACAAACAAAACGAACGCACCCAATTCACTTTTTTGGACCCAATAGTGATGTTTTGGTTCGTTTGGGTCAGTTTCTTACTACACCGAAAACCATACCGGGGTTGCATTTAATGCACCGATTCGGGTTAGAAATGAAACGATGCACGGAATCGGCTACAAACAAAACGAACGCACATAATTCAATTTTTTGGACCCAATAGTGATATTTTGGTTCGTTTGGGTCAGTTTGGTTACTGCACCGAAAACCATGCCGGGGTTGCATTTAATGCACCGATTCGGGTCGGAAATGAAACGATGCACGGAATCATCCAGAAACGAAAGGAACGCACCCTATCCACTTTTTTCGACCCAATAGTGATGTTTTGGTTCGTTTGGGTCAGTTTCGTTACTGCACCGAAAACCATGCCGGGGTTGCATTTAATGCACCGATTCGGGTCGGAAACGAAACGATGCACGGAATCATCCAGAAACGAAACGAACGCACCCAATTCACTTTTTTGGAACCAATAGTGATGTTTTGGTTCGTTTGGGTCAGTTTCGTTACTGCACCGAAAACCATGCCGGGGTTGCATTTAATGCACCGATTCGGGTCGGAAACGAAACGATGCACGGAATCATCCAGAAACAAAACGAACGCACCCTATCCACTTTTTTGGACCGAATAGTGATGTTTTGGTTCGTTTGGGTCAGTTTGGTTACTGCACCGAAAACCATGCCGGGGTTGCATTTAATGCACCGATTCGGGTCGGAAATGAAACGATGCACGGAATCATCCAGAAACGAAAGGAACGCACCCTATCCACTTTTTTCGACCCAATAGTGATGTTTTGGTTCGTTTGGGTCAGTTTCGTTACTGCACCGAAAACCATGCCGGGGTTGCATTTAATGCACCGATTCGGGTCGGAAACGAAACGATGCACGGAATCATCCAGAAACGAAACGAACGCACCCAATTCACTTTTTTGGACCCAATAGTGATGTTTTGGTTCGTTTGGGTCAGTTTCGTTACTGCACCGAAAACCATGCCGGGGTTGCATTTAATGCACCGATTCGGGTCGGAAACGAAACGATGCACGGAATCATCCAGAAACAAAACGAACGCACCCTATCCACTTTTTTGGACCGAATAGTGATGTTTTGGTTCGTTTGGGTCAGTTTGGTTACTGCACCGAAAACCATGCCGGGGTTGCATTTAATGCACCGATTCGGGTCGGAAATGAAACGATGCACGGAATCATCTAGAAACGAAAGGAACGCACCCTATCCACTTTTTTCGACCCAATAGTGATGTTTTGGTTCGTTTGGGTCAGTTTTGTTACTGCACCTAAAACCATGCCGGGGTTGCATTTAATGCACCGATTCGGGTCGGAAACGAAACGGTGCAAAGAATCGGCTAGAAACGAAACGAATGCACCCAATTCACTTTTTTGGACCCAATAGTGATGTTTTGGTTCGTTTGGGTTAGTTTCGTTACTGCACCGAAAACCATGCCGGGGTTGCATTTAATGCACCGATTCGGGTCAGAAATCAAACGATGCACGGAATCGGCTAGAAACGAGATGAACGCACCCAAATCACTTTTTTGGACCGAATAGTGATGTTTTGGTTCGTTTGGGTCAGTTTCGTTACTGCACCGAAAACCATGCCGGGGTTGCATTTAATGCACCGATTCGGGTCGGAAATGAAACGATGCACGGAATCATCCAGAAACGAAAGGAACACACCCTATCCACTTTTTTCGACGCAATAGTGATGTTTTGGTTCGTTTGGGTCAGTTTCGTTACTGCACCTAAAACCATGCCGGGGTTGCATTTAATGCACCGATTCGGGTCGGAAACAAAACGATGCACGGAATCATCCAGAAACAAAACAAACGCACCCTATCCACTTTTTTGGACCGAATAGTGATGTTTTGGTTCGTTTGGGTCAATTTGGTTACTGCACCGAAAACCATGCCGGGGTTGCATTTAATGCACCGATTCGGGTCGGAAATGTAACGATGCACGGAATCATCTAGAAACGAAAGGAACGCACCCTATCCACTTTTTTCGACCCAATAGTGATGTTTTGGTTCGTTTGGGTCAGTTTCGTTACTGCACCGAAAACCATGCCGGGGTTGCATTTAATGCACCGATTCGGGTCGGAAACGAAACGATGCACGGAATCATCCAGAAACGAACGCACCCAATTCACTTTTTTGGACCCAATAGTGATGTTTTGGTTCGTTTGGGTCAGTTTCGTTACTGCACCGAAAACCATGCCGGGGTTGCATTTAATGCACCGATTCGGGTCGGAAACGAAACGATGCACGGAATCATCCAGAAACAAAACGAACGCACCCTATCCACTTTTTTGGACCGAATAGTGATGTTTTGGTTCGTTTGGGTCAGTTTGGTTACTGCACCGAAAACCATGCCGGGGTTGCATTTAATGCACCGATTCGGGTCGGAAATGAAACGATGCACGGAATCATCCAGAAACGAAAGGAACGCACCCTATCCACTTTTTTCGACCCAATAGTGATGTTTTGGTTCGTTTGGGTCAGTTTCGTTACTGCACCGAAAACCATGCCGGGGTTGCATTTAATGCACCGATTCGGGTCGGAAACGAAACGATGCACGGAATCATCCAGAAACGAAACGAACGCACCCAATTCACTTTTTTGGAACCAATAGTGATGTTTTGGTTCGTTTGGGTCAGTTTCGTTACTGCACCGAAAACCATGCCGGGGTTGCATTTAATGCACCGATTCGGGTCGGAAACGAAACGATGCACGGAATCATCCAGAAACAAAACGAACGCACCCTATCCACTTTTTTGGACCGAATAGTGATGTTTTGGTTCGTTTGGGTCAGTTTGGTTACTGCACCGAAAACCATGCCGGGGTTGCATTTAATGCACCGATTCGGGTCGGAAATGAAACGATGCACGGAATCATCCAGAAACGAAAGGAACGCACCCTATCCACTTTTTTCGACCCAATAGTGATGTTTTGGTTCGTTTGGGTCAGTTTCGTTACTGCACCTAAAACCATGCCGGGGTTGCATTTAATGCACCGATTCGGGTCGGAAACGAAACGATGCACGGGATCGGCTACAAACAAAACGAACGCACCCAATTCACTTTTTTGGACCCAATAGTGATGTTTTGGTTCGTTTGGGTCAGTTTCTTACTACACCGAAAACCATACCGGGGTTGCATTTAATGCACCGATTCGGGTTAGAAATGAAACGATGCACGGAATCGGCTACAAACAAAACGAACGCACATAATTCAATTTTTTGGACCCAATAGTGATATTTTGGTTCGTTTGGGTCAGTTTCGTTACTGCACCGAAAACCATGCCGGGGTTGCATTTAATGCACCGATTCGGGTCGGAAACGAAACGATGCACGGAATCATCCAGAAACAAAACGAACGCACCCTATCCACTTTTTTGGACCGAATAGTGATGTTTTGGTTCATTTGGGTCAGTTTGGTTACTGCACCGAAAACCATGCCGGGGTTGCATTTAATGCACCGATTCGGGTCGGAAATGAAACGATGCACGGAATCATCCAGAAACGAAAGGAACGCACCCTATTCACTTTTTTCGACCCAATAGTGATGTTTTGGTTCGTTTCGGTCAGTTTCGTTACTGCACCTAAAACCATGCCGGGGTTGCATTTAATGCACCGATTCGGGTCGGAAACGAAACGGTGCAAAGAATCGGCTAGAAACGAAACGAATGCACCCAATTCACTTTTTTGGACCCAATAGTGATGTTTTGGTTCGTTTGGGTTAGTTTCGTTACTGCACCGAAAACCATGCCGGGGTTGCATTTAATGCACCGATTCGGGTCAGAAATCAAACGATGCACGGAATCGGCTAGAAACGAGATGAACGCACCCAAATCACTTTTTTGGACCGAATAGTGATGTTTTGGTTCGTTTGGGTCAGTTTGGTTACTGCACCGAAAACCATGCCGGGGTTGCATTTAATGCACCGATTCGGGTCGGAAATGAAACGATGCACGGAATCATCCAGAAATGAAAGGAACGCACCCTATCCACTTTTTTCGACCCAATAGTGATGTTTTGGTTCGTTTGGGTCAGTTTCGTTACTGCACCTAAAACCATGCCGGGGTTGCATTTAATGCACCGATTCGGGTCGGAAACAAAACGATGCACGGAATCATCCAGAAACAAAACGAACGCACCCTATCCACTTTTTTGGACCGAATAGTGATGTTTTGGTTCGTTTGGGTCAATTTGGTTACTGCACCGAAAACCATGCCGGGGTTGCATTTAATGCACCGATTCGGGTCGGAAATGAAACGATGCACGGAATCATCTAGAAACGAAAGGAACGCACCCTATCCACTTTTTTTGACCCAATAGTGATGTTTTGGTTCGTTTGGGTCAGTTTCGTTACTGCACCGAAAACCATGCCGGGGTTGCATTTAATGCACCGATTCGGGTCGGAAACGAAACGGTGCAAAGAATCGGCTAGAAACGAAACGAATGCACCCAATTCACTTTTTTGGACCCAATAGTGATGTTTCGGTTCGTTTGGGTTAGTTTCGTTACTCCACCGAAAACCATGCCGGGGTTGCATTTAATGCACCGATTCGGGTCAGAAATGAAACGATGCACGGAATCATCCAGAAACGAAAGGAACGCACCCTATCCACTTTTTTGGACCGAATAGTGATGTTTTGGTTCGTTTGGGTCAGTTTGGTTACTGCACCGAAAACCATGCCGGGGTTGCATTTAATGCACCGATTCGGGTCGGAAATGAAATGATGCACGGAATCATCCAGAAACAAAACGAACGCACCCTATCCACTTTTTTGGACCGAATAGTGATGTTTTGGTTCGTTTGGGTCAGTTTGGTTACTGCACCGAAAACCATGCCGGGGTTGCATTTAATGCACCGATTCGGGTCGGAAATGAAACGATGCACGGAATCATCCAGAAACGAAAGGAACGCACCCTATCCACTTTTTTCGACCCAATAGTGATGTTTTGGTTCGTTTGGGTCAGTTTCGTTACTGCACCGAAAACCATGCCGGGGTTGCATTTAATGCACCGATTCGGGTCGGAAACGAAACGATGCACGGAATCATCCAGAAACGAAACGAACGCACCCAATTCACTTTTTTGGACCCAATAGTGATGTTTTGGTTCGTTTGGGTCAGTTTCGTTACTGCACCGAAAACCATGCCGGGGTTGCATTTAATGCACCGATTCGGGTCGGAAACGAAACGATGCACGGAATCATCCAGAAACAAAACGAACGCACCCTATCCACTTTTTTGGACCGAATAGTGATGTTTTGGTTCGTTTGGGTCAGTTTGGTTACTGCACCGAAAACCATGCCGGGGTTGCATTTAATGCACCGATTCGGGTCGGAAATGAAACGATGCACGGAATCATCTAGAAACGAAAGGAACGCACCCTATCCACTTTTTTCGACCCAATAGTGATGTTTTGGTTCGTTTGGGTCAGTTTTGTTACTGCACCTAAAACCATGCCGGGGTTGCATTTAATGCACCGATTCGGGTCGGAAACGAAACGGTGCAAAGAATCGGCTAGAAACGAAACGAATGCACCCAATTCACTTTTTTGGACCCAATAGTGATGTTTTGGTTCGTTTGGGTTAGTTTCGTTACTGCACCGAAAACCATGCCGGGGTTGCATTTAATGCACCGATTCGGGTCAGAAATCAAACGATGCACGGAATCGGCTAGAAACGAGATGAACGCACCCAAATCACTTTTTTGGACCGAATAGTGATGTTTTGGTTCGTTTGGGTCAGTTTCGTTACTGCACCGAAAACCATGCCGGGGTTGCATTTAATGCACCGATTCGGGTCGGAAATGAAACGATGCACGGAATCATCCAGAAACGAAAGGAACACACCCTATCCACTTTTTTCGACGCAATAGTGATGTTTTGGTTCGTTTGGGTCAGTTTCGTTACTGCACCTAAAACCATGCCGGGGTTGCATTTAATGCACCGATTCGGGTCGGAAACAAAACGATGCACGGAATCATCCAGAAACAAAACAAACGCACCCTATCCACTTTTTTGGACCGAATAGTGATGTTTTGGTTCGTTTGGGTCAATTTGGTTACTGCACCGAAAACCATGCCGGGGTTGCATTTAATGCACCGATTCGGGTCGGAAATGTAACGATGCACGGAATCATCTAGAAACGAAAGGAACGCACCCTATCCACTTTTTTCGACCCAATAGTGATGTTTTGGTTCGTTTGGGTCAGTTTCGTTACTGCACCGAAAACCATGCCGGGGTTGCATTTAATGCACCGATTCGGGTCGGAAACGAAACGATGCACGGAATCATCCAGAAACGAACGCACCCAATTCACTTTTTTGGACCCAATAGTGATGTTTTGGTTCGTTTGGGTCAGTTTCGTTACTGCACCGAAAACCATGCCGGGGTTGCATTTAATGCACCGATTCGGGTCGGAAACGAAACGATGCACGGAATCATCCAGAAACAAAACGAACGCACCCTATCCACTTTTTTGGACCGAATAGTGATGTTTTGGTTCGTTTGGGTCAGTTTGGTTACTGCACCGAAAACCATGCCGGGGTTGCATTTAATGCACCGATTCGGGTCGGAAATGAAACGATGCACGGAATCATCCAGAAACGAAAGGAACGCACCCTATCCACTTTTTTCGACCCAATAGTGATGTTTTGGTTCGTTTGGGTCAGTTTCGTTACTGCACCGAAAACCATGCCGGGGTTGCATTTAATGCACCGATTCGGGTCGGAAACGAAACGATGCACGGAATCATCCAGAAACGAAACGAACGCACCCAATTCACTTTTTTGGAACCAATAGTGATGTTTTGGTTCGTTTGGGTCAGTTTCGTTACTGCACCGAAAACCATGCCGGGGTTGCATTTAATGCACCGATTCGGGTCGGAAACGAAACGATGCACGGAATCATCCAGAAACAAAACGAACGCACCCTATCCACTTTTTTGGACCGAATAGTGATGTTTTGGTTCGTTTGGGTCAGTTTGGTTACTGCACCGAAAACCATGCCGGGGTTGCATTTAATGCACCGATTCGGGTCGGAAATGAAACGATGCACGGAATCATCCAGAAACGAAAGGAACGCACCCTATCCACTTTTTTCGACCCAATAGTGATGTTTTGGTTCGTTTGGGTCAGTTTCGTTACTGCACCTAAAACCATGCCGGGGTTGCATTTAATGCACCGATTCGGGTCGGAAACGAAACGATGCACGGGATCGGCTACAAACAAAACGAACGCACCCAATTCACTTTTTTGGACCCAATAGTGATGTTTTGGTTCGTTTGGGTCAGTTTCTTACTACACCGAAAACCATACCGGGGTTGCATTTAATGCACCGATTCGGGTTAGAAATGAAACGATGCACGGAATCGGCTACAAACAAAACGAACGCACATAATTCAATTTTTTGGACCCAATAGTGATATTTTGGTTCGTTTGGGTCAGTTTCGTTACTGCACCGAAAACCATGCCGGGGTTGCATTTAATGCACCGATTCGGGTCGGAAACGAAACGATGCACGGAATCATCCAGAAACAAAACGAACGCACCCTATCCACTTTTTTGGACCGAATAGTGATGTTTTGGTTCATTTGGGTCAGTTTGGTTACTGCACCGAAAACCATGCCGGGGTTGCATTTAATGCACCGATTCGGGTCGGAAATGAAACGATGCACGGAATCATCCAGAAACGAAAGGAACGCACCCTATTCACTTTTTTCGACCCAATAGTGATGTTTTGGTTCGTTTCGGTCAGTTTCGTTACTGCACCTAAAACCATGCCGGGGTTGCATTTAATGCACCGATTCGGGTCGGAAACGAAACGGTGCAAAGAATCGGCTAGAAACGAAACGAATGCACCCAATTCACTTTTTTGGACCCAATAGTGATGTTTTGGTTCGTTTGGGTTAGTTTCGTTACTGCACCGAAAACCATGCCGGGGTTGCATTTAATGCACCGATTCGGGTCAGAAATCAAACGATGCACGGAATCGGCTAGAAACGAGATGAACGCACCCAAATCACTTTTTTGGACCGAATAGTGATGTTTTGGTTCGTTTGGGTCAGTTTGGTTACTGCACCGAAAACCATGCCGGGGTTGCATTTAATGCACCGATTCGGGTCGGAAATGAAACGATGCACGGAATCATCCAGAAATGAAAGGAACGCACCCTATCCACTTTTTTCGACCCAATAGTGATGTTTTGGTTCGTTTGGGTCAGTTTCGTTACTGCACCTAAAACCATGCCGGGGTTGCATTTAATGCACCGATTCGGGTCGGAAACAAAACGATGCACGGAATCATCCAGAAACAAAACGAACGCACCCTATCCACTTTTTTGGACCGAATAGTGATGTTTTGGTTCGTTTGGGTCAATTTGGTTACTGCACCGAAAACCATGCCGGGGTTGCATTTAATGCACCGATTCGGGTCGGAAATGAAACGATGCACGGAATCATCTAGAAACGAAAGGAACGCACCCTATCCACTTTTTTTGACCCAATAGTGATGTTTTGGTTCGTTTGGGTCAGTTTCGTTACTGCACCGAAAACCATGCCGGGGTTGCATTTAATGCACCGATTCGGGTCGGAAACGAAACGGTGCAAAGAATCGGCTAGAAACGAAACGAATGCACCCAATTCACTTTTTTGGACCCAATAGTGATGTTTCGGTTCGTTTGGGTTAGTTTCGTTACTCCACCGAAAACCATGCCGGGGTTGCATTTAATGCACCGATTCGGGTCAGAAATCAAACGATGCACGGAATCGGCTAGAAACGAGATGAACGCACCCAAATCACTTTTTTGGACCGAATAGTGATGTTTTGGTTCGTTTGGGTCAGTTTGGTTACTGCACCGAAAACCATGCCGGGGTTGCATTTAATGCACCGATTCGGGTCGGAAACAAAACGATGCACGGAATCATCCAGAAACAAAACGAACGCACCCTATCCACTTTTTTGGACCGAATAGTGATGTTTTGGTTCGTTTGGGTCAATTTGGTTACTGCACCGAAAACCATGCCGGGGTTGCATTTAATGCACCGATTCGGGTCGGAAATGAAACGATGCACGGAATCATCTAGAAACGAAAGGAACGCACCCTATCCACTTTTTTCGACCCAATAGTGATGTTTTGGTTCGTTTGGGTCAGTTTTGTTACTGCACCTAAAACCATGCCGGGGTTGCATTTAATGCACCGATTCGGGTCGGAAACGAAACGGTGCAAAGAATCGGCTAGAAACGAAACGAATGCACCCAATTCACTTTTTTGGACCCAATAGTGATGTTTTGGTTCGTTTGGGTTAGTTTCGTTACTGCACCGAAAACCATGCCGGGGTTGCATTTAATGCACCGATTCGGGTCAGAAATCAAACGATGCACGGAATCGGCTAGAAACGAGATGAACGCACCCAAATCACTTTTTTGGACCGAATAGTGATGTTTTGGTTCGTTTGGGTCAGTTTCGTTACTGCACCGAAAACCATGCCGGGGTTGCATTTAATGCACCGATTCGGGTCGGAAATGAAACGATGCACGGAATCATCCAGAAACGAAAGGAACGCACCCTATCCACTTTTTTCGACCCAATAGAGATGTTTTGGTTCGTTTCGGTCAGTTTCGTTACTGCACCTAAAACCATGCCGGGGTTGCATTTAATGCACCGATTCGGGTCGGAAACGAAACGGTGCAAAGAATCGGCTAGAAACGAAACGAATGCACCCAATTCACTTTTTTGGACCCAATAGTGATGTTTTGGTTCGTTTGGGTTAGTTTCGTTACTGCACCGAAAACCATGCCGGGGTTGCATTTAATGCACCGATTCGGGTCAGAAATCAAACGATGCACGGAATCGGCTAGAAACGAGATGAACGCACCCAAATCACTTTTTTGGACCGAATAGTGATGTTTTGGTTCGTTTGGGTCAGTTTGGTTACTGCACCGAAAACCATGCCGGGGTTGCATTTAATGCACCGATTCGGGTCGGAAATGAAACGATGCACGGAATCATCCAGAAATGAAAGGAACGCACCCTATCCACTTTTTTCGACCCAATAGTGATGTTTTGGTTCGTTTGGGTCAGTTTCGTTACTGCACCTAAAACCATGCCGGGGTTGCATTTAATGCACCGATTTGGGTCGGAAACAAAACGATGCACGGAATCATCCAGAAACAAAACGAACGCACCCTATCCACTTTTTTGGACCGAATAGTGATGTTTTGGTTCGTTTGGGTCAATTTGGTTACTGCACCGAAAACCATGCCGGGGTTGCATTTAATGCACCGATTCGGGTCGGAAATGAAACGATGCACGGAATCATCTAGAAACGAAAGGAACGCACCCTATCCACTTTTTTCGACCCAATAGTGATGTTTTGGTTCGTTTGGGTCAGTTTCGTTACTGCACCGAAAACCATGCCGGGGTTGCATTTAATGCACCGATTCGGGTCGGAAACGAAACGGTGCAAAGAATCGGCTAGAAACGAAACGAATGCACCCAATTCACTTTTTTGGACCCACTAGTGATGTTTTGGTTCGTTTGGGTTAGTTTCGTTACTGCACCGAAAACCATGCCGGGGTTGCATTTAATGCACCGATTCGGGTCAGAAATCAAACGATGCACGGAATCGGCTAGAAACGAGATGAACGCACCCAAATCACTTTTTTGGACCCAATAGTGATGTTTTGGTTCGTTTGGGTCAGTTTCGTTACTGCACCGAAAACCATGCCGGGGTTGCATTTAATGCACCGATTCGGGTCGGAAACGAAACGATGCACGGAATCATCCAGAAACGAAACGAACGCACCCAATTCACTTTTTTGGACCCAATAGTGATGTTTTGGTTCGTTTGGGTCAGTTTCGTTACTGCACCGAAAACCATGCCGGGGTTGCATTTAATGCACCGATTCGGGTCGGAAACGAAACGATGCACGGAATCATCTAGAAACAAAACGAACGCACCCTATCCACTTTTTTGGACCGAATAGTGATGTTTTGGTTCGTTTGGGTCAGTTTGGTTACTGCACCGAAAACCATGCCGGGGTTGCATTTAATGCACCGATTCGGGTCGGAAATGAAAAGATGCACGGAATCATCCAGAAACGAAAGGAACGCACCCTATTCACTTTTTTCGACCCAATAGTGATGTTTTGGTTCGTTTGGGTCAGTTTCGTTACTGCACCGAAAACCATGCCGGGGTTGCTTTTAATGCACCGATTCGGGTCGGAAACGAAACGATGCACGGGATCGGCTACAAACAAAACGAACGCACCCAATTCACTTTTTTGGACCCAATAGTGATGTTTTGGTTCGTTTGGGTCAGTTTCTTACTACACCGAAAACAATACCGGGGTTGCATTTAATGCACCGATTCGGGTTAGAAATGAAACGATGCACGGAATCGGCTAGAAACGAGATGAACGCACCCAAATCACTTTTTTGGACCGAATAGTGATGTTTTGGTTCGTTTGGGTCAGTTTCGTTACTGCACCGAAAACCATGCCGGGGTTGCATTTAATGCACCGATTCGGGTCGGAAATGAAACGATGCACGGAATCATCCAGAAACGAAAGGAACGCACCCTATCCACTTTTTTCGACCCAATAGAGATGTTTTGGTTCGTTTCGGTCAGTTTCGTTACTGCACCTAAAACCATGCCGGGGTTGCATTTAATGCACCGATTCGGGTCGGAAACGAAACGGTGCAAAGAATCGGCTAGAAACGAAACGAATGCACCCAATTCACTTTTTTGGACCCAATAGTGATGTTTTGGTTCGTTTGGGTTAGTTTCGTTACTGCACCGAAAACCATGCCGGGGTTGCATTTAATGCACCGATTCGGGTCAGAAATCAAACGATGCACGGAATCGGCTAGAAACGAGATGAACGCACCCAAATCACTTTTTTGGACCGAATAGTGATGTTTTGGTTCGTTTGGGTCAGTTTGGTTACTGCACCGAAAACCATGCCGGGGTTGCATTTAATGCACCGATTCGGGTCGGAAATGAAACGATGCACGGAATCATCCAGAAATGAAAGGAACGCACCCTATCCACTTTTTTCGACCCAATAGTGATGTTTTGGTTCGTTTGGGTCAGTTTCGTTACTGCACCTAAAACCATGCCGGGGTTGCATTTAATGCACCGATTTGGGTCGGAAACAATACGATGCACGGAATCATCCAGAAACAAAACGAACGCACCCTATCCACTTTTTTGGACCGAATAGTGATGTTTTGGTTCGTTTGGGTCAATTTGGTTACTGCACCGAAAACCATGCCGGGGTTGCATTTAATGCACCGATTCGGGTCGGAAATGAAACGATGCACGGAATCATCTAGAAACGAAAGGAACGCACCCTATCCACTTTTTTCGACCCAATAGTGATGTTTTGGTTCGTTTGGGTCAGTTTCGTTACTGCACCGAAAACCATGCCGGGGTTGCATTTAATGCACCGATTCGGGTCGGAAACGAAACGGTGCAAAGAATCGGCTAGAAACGAAACGAATGCACCCAATTCACTTTTTTGGACCCAATAGTGATGTTTTGGTTCGTTTGGGTTAGTTTCGTTACTGCACCGAAAACCATGCCGGGGTTGCATTTAATGCACCGATTCGGGTCAGAAATCAAACGATGCACGGAATCGGCTAGAAACGAGATGAACGCACCCAAATCACTTTTTTGGACCCAATAGTGATGTTTTGGTTCGTTTGGGTCAGTTTCGTTACTGCACCGAAAACCATGCCGGGGTTGCATTTAATGCACCGATTCGGGTCGGAAACGAAACGATGCACGGAATCATCCAGAAACGAAACGAACGCACCCAATTCACTTTTTTGGACCCAATAGTGATGTTTTGGTTCGTTTGGGTCAGTTTCGTTACTGCACCGAAAACCATGCCGGGGTTGCATTTAATGCAGCGATTCGGGTCGGAAACGAAACGATGCACGGAATCATCTAGAAACAAAACGAACGCACCCTATCCACTTTTTTGGACCGAATAGTGATGTTTTGGTTCGTTTGGGTCAGTTTGGTTACTGCACCGAAAACCATGCCGGGGTTGCATTTAATGCACCGATTCGGGTCGGAAATGAAAAGATGCACGGAATCATCCAGAAACGAAAGGAACGCACCCTATTCACTTTTTTCGACCCAATAGTGATGTTTTGGTTCGTTTGGGTCAGTTTCGTTACTGCACCGAAAACCATGCCGGGGTTGCTTTTAATGCACCGATTCGGGTCGGAAACGAAACGATGCACGGGATCGGCTACAAACAAAACGAACGCACCCAATTCACTTTTTTGGACCCAATAGTGATGTTTTGGTTCGTTTGGGTCAGTTTCTTACTACACCGAAAACAATACCGGGGTTGCATTTAATGCACCGATTCGGGTTAGAAATGAAACGATGCACGGAATCGGCTACAAACAAAACGAACGCACATAATTCAATTTTTTGGACCCAATAGTGATGTTTTGGTTCGTTTGGGTCAGTTTCGTTACTGCACCGAAAACCATGCCGGGGTTGCATTTAATGCACCGATTCGGGTCGGAAACGAAACGATGCACGGAATCATCCAGAAACGAAACGAACGCACCCTATCCACTTTTTTGGACCGAATAGTGATGTTTTGGTTCATTTGGGTCAGTTTGGTTACTGCACCGAAAACCATGCCGGGGTTGCATTTAATGCACCGATTCGGGTCGGAAATGAAACGATGCACGGAATCATCCAGAAACGAAAGGAACGCACCCTATCCACTTTTTTCGACCCAATAGTGATGTTTTGGTTCGTTTGGGTCAGTTTGGTTACTGCACCGAAAACCATGCCGGGGTTGCATTTAATGCACCGATTCGGGTCGGAAATGAAACGATGCACGGAATCATCTAGAAACGAAAGGAACGCACCCTATCCACTTTTTTCGACCCAATAGTGATGTTTTGGTTCGTTTGGGTCAGTTTTGTTACTGCACCTAAAACCATGCCGGGGTTGCATTTAATGCACCGATTCGGGTCGGAAACGAAACGGTGCAAAGAATCGGCTAGAAACGAAACGAATGCACCCAATTCACTTTTTTGGACCCAATAGTGATGTTTTGGTTCGTTTGGGTTAGTTTCGTTACTGCACCGAAAACCATGCCGGGGTTGCATTTAATGCACCGATTCGGGTCAGAAATCAAACGATGCACGGAATCGGCTAGAAACGAGATGAACGCACCCAAATCACTTTTTTGGACCGAATAGTGATGTTTTGGTTCGTTTGGGTCAGTTTCGTTACTGCACCGAAAACCATGCCGGGGTTGCATTTAATGCACCGATTCGGGTCGGAAATGAAACGATGCACGGAATCATCCAGAAATGAAAGGAACGCACCCTATCCACTTTTTTCGACCCAATAGTGATGTTTTGGTTCGTTTGGGTCAGTTTCGTTACTGCACCTAAAACCATGCCGGGGTTGCATTTAATGCACCGATTTGGGTCGGAAACAAAACGATGCACGGAATCATCCAGAAACAAAACGAACGCACCCTATCCACTTTTTTGGACCGAATAGTGATGTTTTGGTTCGTTTGGGTCAATTTGGTTACTGCACCGAAAACCATGCCGGGGTTGCATTTAATGCACCGATTCGGGTCGGAAATGAAACGATGCACGGAATCATCTAGAAACGAAAGGAACGCACCCTATCCACTTTTTTCGACCCAATAGTGATGTTTTGGTTCGTTTGGGTCAGTTTCGTTACTGCACCGAAAACCATGCCGGGGTTGCATTTAATGCACCGATTCGGGTCGGAAACGAAACGGTGCAAAGAATCGGCTAGAAACGAAACGAATGCACCCAATTCACTTTTTTGGACCCAATAGTGATGTTTTGGTTCGTTTGGGTTAGTTTCGTTACTGCACCGAAAACCATGCCGGGGTTGCATTTAATGCACCGATTCGGGTCAGAAATCAAACGATGCACGGAATCGGCTAGAAACGAGATGAACGCACCCAAATCACTTTTTTGGACCCAATAGTGATGTTTTGGTTCGTTTGGGTCAGTTTCGTTACTGCACCGAAAACCATGCCGGGGTTGCATTTAATGCACCGATTCGGGTCGGAAACGAAACGATGCACGGAATCATCCAGAAACGAAACGAACGCACCCAATTCACTTTTTTGGACCCAATAGTGATGTTTTGGTTCGTTTGGGTCAGTTTCGTTACTGCACCGAAAACCATGCCGGGGTTGCATTTAATGCACCGATTCGGGTCGGAAACGAAACGATGCACGGAATCATCCAGAAACGAAACGAACGCACCCAATTCACTTTTTTGGACCGAATAGTGATGTTTTGGTTCGTTTGGGTCAGTTTCGTTACTGCACCGAAAACCATGCCGGGGTTGCATTTAATGCACCGATTCGGGTCGGAAACGAAACGATGCACGGAATCATCCAGAAACGAAACGAACGCACCCAATTCACTTTTTTGGACCGAATAGTGATGTTTTGGTTCGTTTGGGTCAGTTTGGTTACTGCACCGAAAACCATGCCGGGGTTGCATTTAATGCACCGATTCGGGTCGGAAATGAAAAGATGCACGGAATCATCCAGAAACGAAAGGAACGCACCCTATCCACTTTTTTCGACCCAATAGTGATGTTTTGGTTCGTTTGGGTCAGTTTCGTTACTGCACCGAAAACCATGCCGGGGTTGCTTTTAATGCACCGATTCGGGTCGGAAACGAAACGATGCACGGGATCGGCTACAAACAAAACGAACGCACCCAATTCACTTTTTTGGACCCAATAGTGATGTTTTGGTTCGTTTGGGTCAGTTTCTTACTACACCGAAAACAATACCGGGGTTGCATTTAATGCACCGATTCGGGTTAGAAATGAAACGATGCACGGAATCGGCTACAAACAAAACGAACGCACATAATTCAATTTTTTGGACCCAATAGTGATGTTTTGGTTCGTTTGGGTCAGTTTCGTTACTGCACCGAAAACCATGTCGGGGTTGCATTTAATGCACCGATTCGGGTCGGAAACGAAACGATGCACGGAATCATCCAGAAACGAAATGAACGCACCCTATCCACTTTTTTGGACCGAATAGTGATGTTTTGGTTCATTTGGGTCAGTTTGGTTACTGCACCGAAAACCATGCCGGGGTTGCATTTAATGCACCGATTCGGGTCGGAAATGAAACGATGCACGGAATCATCCAGAAACGAAAGGAACGCACCCTATCCACTTTTTTCGACCCAATAGTGATGTTTTGGTTCGTTTGGGTCAGTTTGGTTACTGCACCGAAAACCATGCCGGGGTTGCATTTAATGCACCGATTCGGGTCGGAAATGAAACGATGCACGGAATCATCTAGAAACGAAAGGAACGCACCCTATCCACTTTTTTCGACCCAATAGTGATGTTTTGGTTCGTTTGGGTCAGTTTTGTTACTGCACCTAAAACCATGCCGGGGTTGCATTTAATGCACCGATTCGGGTCGGAAACGAAACGGTGCAAAGAATCGGCTAGAAACGAAACGAATGCACCCAATTCACTTTTTTGGACCCAATAGTGATGTTTTGGTTCGTTTGGGTTAGTTTCGTTACTGCACCGAAAACCATGCCGGGGTTGCATTTAATGCACCGATTCGGGTCAGAAATCAAACGATGCACGGAATCGGCTAGAAACGAGATGAACGCACCCAAATCACTTTTTTGGACCGAATAGTGATGTTTTGGTTCGTTTGGGTCAGTTTCGTTACTGCACCGAAAACCATGCCGGGGTTGCATTTAATGCACCGATTCGGGTCGGAAATGAAACGATGCACGGAATCATCCAGAAACGAAAGGAACACACCCTATCCACTTTTTTCGACCCAATAGTGATGTTTTGGTTCGTTTGGGTCAGTTTCGTTACTGCACCTAAAACCATGCCGGGGTTGCATTTAATGCACCGATTCGGGTCGGAAATAAAACGATGCACGGAATCATCCAGAAACAAAACGAACGCACCCTATCCACTTTTTTGGACCGAATAGTGATGTTTTGGTTCGTTTGGGTCAATTTGGTTACTGCACCGAAAACCATGCCGGGGTTGCATTTAATGCACCGATTCGGGTCGGAAATGTAACGATGCACGGAATCATCTAGAAACGAAAGGAACGCATCCTATCCACTTTTTTCGACCCAATAGTGATGTTTTGGTTCGTTTGGGTCAGTTTCGTTACTGCACCGAAAACCATGCCGGGGTTGCATTTAATGCACCGATTCGGGTCGGAAACGAAACGATGCACGGAATCATCCAGAAACGAAACGAACGCACCCAATTCACTTTTTTGGACCCAATAGTGATGTTTTGGTTCGTTTGGGTCAGTTTCGTTACTGCACCGAAAACCATGCCGGGGTTGCATTTAATGCACCGATTCGGGTCAGAAATCAAACGATGCACGGAATCGGCTAGAAACGAGATGAACGCACCCAAATCACTTTTTTGGACCGAATAGTGATGTTTTGGTTCGTTTGGGTCAGTTTCGTTACTGCACCGAAAACCATGCCGGGGTTGCATTTAATGCACCGATCCGGGTCGGAAATGAAACGATGCACGGAATCATCCAGAAACGAAAGGAACGGACCCTATCCACTTTTTTCGACCCAATAGTGATGTTTTGGTTCGTTTGGGTCAGTTTCGTTACTGCACCGAAAACCATGCCGGGGTTGCATTTAATGCACCGATTCGGGTCGGAAACGAAACGATGCACGGAATCATCTAGAAACGAAAGGAACGCACCCTATCCACTTTTTTCGACCCAATAGTGATGTTTTGGTTCGTTTGGGTCAGTTTCGTTACTGCACCGAAAACCATGCCGGGGTTGCATTTAATGCACCGATTCGGGTCGGAAACGAAACGATGCACGGAATCATCCAGAAACGAAACGAACGCACCCAATTCACTTTTTTGGACCCAATAGTGATGTTTTGGTTCGTTTGGGTCAGTTTCGTTACTGCACCGAAAACCATGCCGGGGTTGCATTTAATGCAGCGATTCGGGTCGGAAACGAAACGATGCACGGAATCATCTAGAAACAAAACGAACGCACCCTATCCACTTTTTTGGACCGAATAGTGATGTTTTGGTTCGTTTGGGTCAGTTTGGTTACTGCACCGAAAACCATGCCGGGGTTGCATTTAATGCACCGATTCGGGTCGGAAATGAAAAGATGCACGGAATCATCCAGAAACGAAAGGAACGCACCCTATTCACTTTTTTCGACCCAATAGTGATGTTTTGGTTCGTTTGGGTCAGTTTCGTTACTGCACCGAAAACCATGCCGGGGTTGCTTTTAATGCACCGATTCGGGTCGGAAACGAAACGATGCACGGGATCGGCTACAAACAAAACGAACGCACCCAATTCACTTTTTTGGACCCAATAGTGATGTTTTGGTTCGTTTGGGTCAGTTTCTTACTACACCGAAAACAATACCGGGGTTGCATTTAATGCACCGATTCGGGTTAGAAATGAAACGATGCACGGAATCGGCTACAAACAAAACGAACGCACATAATTCAATTTTTTGGACCCAATAGTGATGTTTTGGTTCGTTTGGGTCAGTTTCGTTACTGCACCGAAAACCATGCCGGGGTTGCATTTAATGCACCGATTCGGGTCGGAAACGAAACGATGCACGGAATCATCCAGAAACGAAACGAACGCACCCTATCCACTTTTTTGGACCGAATAGTGATGTTTTGGTTCATTTGGGTCAGTTTGGTTACTGCACCGAAAACCATGCCGGGGTTGCATTTAATGCACCGATTCGGGTCGGAAATGAAACGATGCACGGAATCATCCAGAAACGAAAGGAACGCACCCTATCCACTTTTTTCGACCCAATAGTGATGTTTTGGTTCGTTTGGGTCAGTTTGGTTACTGCACCGAAAACCATGCCGGGGTTGCATTTAATGCACCGATTCGGGTCGGAAATGAAACGATGCACGGAATCATCTAGAAACGAAAGGAACGCACCCTATCCACTTTTTTCGACCCAATAGTGATGTTTTGGTTCGTTTGGGTCAGTTTTGTTACTGCACCTAAAACCATGCCGGGGTTGCATTTAATGCACCGATTCGGGTCGGAAACGAAACGGTGCAAAGAATCGGCTAGAAACGAAACGAATGCACCCAATTCACTTTTTTGGACCCAATAGTGATGTTTTGGTTCGTTTGGGTTAGTTTCGTTACTGCACCGAAAACCATGCCGGGGTTGCATTTAATGCACCGATTCGGGTCAGAAATCAAACGATGCACGGAATCGGCTAGAAACGAGATGAACGCACCCAAATCACTTTTTTGGACCGAATAGTGATGTTTTGGTTCGTTTGGGTCAGTTTCGTTACTGCACCGAAAACCATGCCGGGGTTGCATTTAATGCACCGATTCGGGTCGGAAATGAAACGATGCACGGAATCATCCAGAAATGAAAGGAACGCACCCTATCCACTTTTTTCGACCCAATAGTGATGTTTTGGTTCGTTTGGGTCAGTTTCGTTACTGCACCTAAAACCATGCCGGGGTTGCATTTAATGCACCGATTTGGGTCGGAAACAAAACGATGCACGGAATCATCCAGAAACAAAACGAACGCACCCTATCCACTTTTTTGGACCGAATAGTGATGTTTTGGTTCGTTTGGGTCAATTTGGTTACTGCACCGAAAACCATGCCGGGGTTGCATTTAATGCACCGATTCGGGTCGGAAATGAAACGATGCACGGAATCATCTAGAAACGAAAGGAACGCACCCTATCCACTTTTTTCGACCCAATAGTGATGTTTTGGTTCGTTTGGGTCAGTTTCGTTACTGCACCGAAAACCATGCCGGGGTTGCATTTAATGCACCGATTCGGGTCGGAAACGAAACGGTGCAAAGAATCGGCTAGAAACGAAACGAATGCACCCAATTCACTTTTTTGGACCCAATAGTGATGTTTTGGTTCGTTTGGGTTAGTTTCGTTACTGCACCGAAAACCATGCCGGGGTTGCATTTAATGCACCGATTCGGGTCAGAAATCAAACGATGCACGGAATCGGCTAGAAACGAGATGAACGCACCCAAATCACTTTTTTGGACCCAATAGTGATGTTTTGGTTCGTTTGGGTCAGTTTCGTTACTGCACCGAAAACCATGCCGGGGTTGCATTTAATGCACCGATTCGGGTCGGAAACGAAACGATGCACGGAATCATCCAGAAACGAAACGAACGCACCCAATTCACTTTTTTGGACCCAATAGTGATGTTTTGGTTCGTTTGGGTCAGTTTCGTTACTGCACCGAAAACCATGCCGGGGTTGCATTTAATGCAGCGATTCGGGTCGGAAACGAAACGATGCACGGAATCATCTAGAAACAAAACGAACGCACCCTATCCACTTTTTTGGACCGAATAGTGATGTTTTGGTTCGTTTGGGTCAGTTTGGTTACTGCACCGAAAACCATGCCGGGGTTGCATTTAATGCACCGATTCGGGTCGGAAATGAAAAGATGCACGGAATCATCCAGAAACGAAAGGAACGCACCCTATTCACTTTTTTCGACCCAATAGTGATGTTTTGGTTCGTTTGGGTCAGTTTCGTTACTGCACCGAAAACCATGCCGGGGTTGCTTTTAATGCACCGATTCGGGTCGGAAACGAAACGATGCACGGGATCGGCTACAAACAAAACGAACGCACCCAATTCACTTTTTTGGACCCAATAGTGATGTTTTGGTTCGTTTGGGTCAGTTTCTTACTACACCGAAAACAATACCGGGGTTGCATTTAATGCACCGATTCGGGTTAGAAATGAAACGATGCACGGAATCGGCTACAAACAAAACGAACGCACATAATTCAATTTTTTGGACCCAATAGTGATGTTTTGGTTCGTTTGGGTCAGTTTCGTTACTGCACCGAAAACCATGCCGGGGTTGCATTTAATGCACCGATTCGGGTCGGAAACGAAACGATGCACGGAATCATCCAGAAACGAAACGAACGCACCCTATCCACTTTTTTGGACCGAATAGTGATGTTTTGGTTCATTTGGGTCAGTTTGGTTACTGCACCGAAAACCATGCCGGGGTTGCATTTAATGCACCGATTCGGGTCGGAAATGAAACGATGCACGGAATCATCCAGAAACGAAAGGAACGCACCCTATCCACTTTTTTCGACCCAATAGTGATGTTTTGGTTCGTTTGGGTCAGTTTGGTTACTGCACCGAAAACCATGCCGGGGTTGCATTTAATGCACCGATTCGGGTCGGAAATGAAACGATGCACGGAATCATCTAGAAACGAAAGGAACGCACCCTATCCACTTTTTTCGACCCAATAGTGATGTTTTGGTTCGTTTGGGTCAGTTTTGTTACTGCACCTAAAACCATGCCGGGGTTGCATTTAATGCACCGATTCGGGTCGGAAACGAAACGGTGCAAAGAATCGGCTAGAAACGAAACGAATGCACCCAATTCACTTTTTTGGACCCAATAGTGATGTTTTGGTTCGTTTGGGTTAGTTTCGTTACTGCACCGAAAACCATGCCGGGGTTGCATTTAATGCACCGATTCGGGTCAGAAATCAAACGATGCACGGAATCGGCTAGAAACGAGATGAACGCACCCAAATCACTTTTTTGGACCGAATAGTGATGTTTTGGTTCGTTTGGGTCAGTTTCGTTACTGCACCGAAAACCATGCCGGGGTTGCATTTAATGCACCGATTCGGGTCGGAAATGAAACGATGCACGGAATCATCCAGAAATGAAAGGAACGCACCCTATCCACTTTTTTCGACCCAATAGTGATGTTTTGGTTCGTTTGGGTCAGTTTCGTTACTGCACCTAAAACCATGCCGGGGTTGCATTTAATGCACCGATTTGGGTCGGAAACAAAACGATGCACGGAATCATCCAGAAACAAAACGAACGCACCCTATCCACTTTTTTGGACCGAATAGTGATGTTTTGGTTCGTTTGGGTCAATTTGGTTACTGCACCGAAAACCATGCCGGGGTTGCATTTAATGCACCGATTCGGGTCGGAAATGAAACGATGCACGGAATCATCTAGAAACGAAAGGAACGCACCCTATCCACTTTTTTCGACCCAATAGTGATGTTTTGGTTCGTTTGGGTCAGTTTCGTTACTGCACCGAAAACCATGCCGGGGTTGCATTTAATGCACCGATTCGGGTCGGAAACGAAACGGTGCAAAGAATCGGCTAGAAACGAAACGAATGCACCCAATTCACTTTTTTGGACCCAATAGTGATGTTTTGGTTCGTTTGGGTTAGTTTCGTTACTGCACCGAAAACCATGCCGGGGTTGCATTTAATGCACCGATTCGGGTCAGAAATCAAACGATGCACGGAATCGGCTAGAAACGAGATGAACGCACCCAAATCACTTTTTTGGACCCAATAGTGATGTTTTGGTTCGTTTGGGTCAGTTTCGTTACTGCACCGAAAACCATGCCGGGGTTGCATTTAATGCACCGATTCGGGTCGGAAACGAAACGATGCACGGAATCATCCAGAAACGAAACGAACGCACCCAATTCACTTTTTTGGACCCAATAGTGATGTTTTGGTTCGTTTGGGTCAGTTTCGTTACTGCACCGAAAACCATGCCGGGGTTGCATTTAATGCACCGATTCGGGTCGGAAACGAAACGATGCACGGAATCATCCAGAAACGAAACGAACGCACCCAATTCACTTTTTTGGACCGAATAGTGATGTTTTGGTTCGTTTGGGTCAGTTTCGTTACTGCACCGAAAACCATGCCGGGGTTGCATTTAATGCACCGATTCGGGTCGGAAACGAAACGATGCACGGAATCATCCAGAAACGAAACGAACGCACCCAATTCACTTTTTTGGACCGAATAGTGATGTTTTGGTTCGTTTGGGTCAGTTTGGTTACTGCACCGAAAACCATGCCGGGGTTGCATTTAATGCACCGATTCGGGTCGGAAATGAAAAGATGCACGGAATCATCCAGAAACGAAAGGAACGCACCCTATCCACTTTTTTCGACCCAATAGTGATGTTTTGGTTCGTTTGGGTCAGTTTCGTTACTGCACCGAAAACCATGCCGGGGTTGCTTTTAATGCACCGATTCGGGTCGGAAACGAAACGATGCACGGGATCGGCTACAAACAAAACGAACGCACCCAATTCACTTTTTTGGACCCAATAGTGATGTTTTGGTTCGTTTGGGTCAGTTTCTTACTACACCGAAAACAATACCGGGGTTGCATTTAATGCACCGATTCGGGTTAGAAATGAAACGATGCACGGAATCGGCTACAAACAAAACGAACGCACATAATTCAATTTTTTGGACCCAATAGTGATGTTTTGGTTCGTTTGGGTCAGTTTCGTTACTGCACCGAAAACCATGTCGGGGTTGCATTTAATGCACCGATTCGGGTCGGAAACGAAACGATGCACGGAATCATCCAGAAACGAAATGAACGCACCCTATCCACTTTTTTGGACCGAATAGTGATGTTTTGGTTCATTTGGGTCAGTTTGGTTACTGCACCGAAAACCATGCCGGGGTTGCATTTAATGCACCGATTCGGGTCGGAAATGAAACGATGCACGGAATCATCCAGAAACGAAAGGAACGCACCCTATCCACTTTTTTCGACCCAATAGTGATGTTTTGGTTCGTTTGGGTCAGTTTGGTTACTGCACCGAAAACCATGCCGGGGTTGCATTTAATGCACCGATTCGGGTCGGAAATGAAACGATGCACGGAATCATCTAGAAACGAAAGGAACGCACCCTATCCACTTTTTTCGACCCAATAGTGATGTTTTGGTTCGTTTGGGTCAGTTTTGTTACTGCACCTAAAACCATGCCGGGGTTGCATTTAATGCACCGATTCGGGTCGGAAACGAAACGGTGCAAAGAATCGGCTAGAAACGAAACGAATGCACCCAATTCACTTTTTTGGACCCAATAGTGATGTTTTGGTTCGTTTGGGTTAGTTTCGTTACTGCACCGAAAACCATGCCGGGGTTGCATTTAATGCACCGATTCGGGTCAGAAATCAAACGATGCACGGAATCGGCTAGAAACGAGATGAACGCACCCAAATCACTTTTTTGGACCGAATAGTGATGTTTTGGTTCGTTTGGGTCAGTTTCGTTACTGCACCGAAAACCATGCCGGGGTTGCATTTAATGCACCGATTCGGGTCGGAAATGAAACGATGCACGGAATCATCCAGAAACGAAAGGAACACACCCTATCCACTTTTTTCGACCCAATAGTGATGTTTTGGTTCGTTTGGGTCAGTTTCGTTACTGCACCTAAAACCATGCCGGGGTTGCATTTAATGCACCGATTCGGGTCGGAAATAAAACGATGCACGGAATCATCCAGAAACAAAACGAACGCACCCTATCCACTTTTTTGGACCGAATAGTGATGTTTTGGTTCGTTTGGGTCAATTTGGTTACTGCACCGAAAACCATGCCGGGGTTGCATTTAATGCACCGATTCGGGTCGGAAATGTAACGATGCACGGAATCATCTAGAAACGAAAGGAACGCATCCTATCCACTTTTTTCGACCCAATAGTGATGTTTTGGTTCGTTTGGGTCAGTTTCGTTACTGCACCGAAAACCATGCCGGGGTTGCATTTAATGCACCGATTCGGGTCGGAAACGAAACGATGCACGGAATCATCCAGAAACGAAACGAACGCACCCAATTCACTTTTTTGGACCCAATAGTGATGTTTTGGTTCGTTTGGGTCAGTTTCGTTACTGCACCGAAAACCATGCCGGGGTTGCATTTAATGCACCGATTCGGGTCAGAAATCAAACGATGCACGGAATCGGCTAGAAACGAGATGAACGCACCCAAATCACTTTTTTGGACCGAATAGTGATGTTTTGGTTCGTTTGGGTCAGTTTCGTTACTGCACCGAAAACCATGCCGGGGTTGCATTTAATGCACCGATCCGGGTCGGAAATGAAACGATGCACGGAATCATCCAGAAACGAAAGGAACGGACCCTATCCACTTTTTTCGACCCAATAGTGATGTTTTGGTTCGTTTGGGTCAGTTTCGTTACTGCACCGAAAACCATGCCGGGGTTGCATTTAATGCACCGATTCGGGTCGGAAACGAAACGATGCACGGAATCATCTAGAAACGAAAGGAACGCACCCTATCCACTTTTTTCGACCCAATAGTGATGTTTTGGTTCGTTTGGGTCAGTTTCGTTACTGCACCGAAAACCATGCCGGGGTTGCATTTAATGCACCGATTCGGGTCGGAAACGAAACGATGCACGGAATCATCCAGAAACGAAACGAACGCACCCAATTCACTTTTTTGGACCCAATAGTGATGTTTTGGTTCGTTTGGGTCAGTTTCGTTACTGCACCGAAAACCATGCCGGGGTTGCATTTAATGCAGCGATTCGGGTCGGAAACGAAACGATGCACGGAATCATCTAGAAACAAAACGAACGCACCCTATCCACTTTTTTGGACCGAATAGTGATGTTTTGGTTTGTTTGGGTCAGTTTGGTTACTGCACCGAAAACCATGCCGGGGTTGCATTTAATGCACCGATTCGGGTCGGAAATGAAAAGATGCACGGAATCATCCAGAAACGAAAGGAACGCACCCTATTCACTTTTTTCGACCCAATAGTGATGTTTTGGTTCGTTTGGGTCAGTTTCGTTACTGCACCGAAAACCATGCCGGGGTTGCTTTTAATGCACCGATTCGGGTCGGAAACGAAACGATGCACGGGATCGGCTACAAACAAAACGAACGCACCCAATTCACTTTTTTGGACCCAATAGTGATGTTTTGGTTCGTTTGGGTCAGTTTCTTACTACACCGAAAACAATACCGGGGTTGCATTTAATGCACCGATTCGGGTTAGAAATGAAACGATGCACGGAATCGGCTACAAACAAAACGAACGCACATAATTCAATTTTTTGGACCCAATAGTGATGTTTTGGTTCGTTTGGGTCAGTTTCGTTACTGCACCGAAAACCATGCCGGGGTTGCATTTAATGCACCGATTCGGGTCGGAAACGAAACGATGCACGGAATCATCCAGAAACGAAACGAACGCACCCTATCCACTTTTTTGGACCGAATAGTGATGTTTTGGTTCATTTGGGTCAGTTTGGTTACTGCACCGAAAACCATGCCGGGGTTGCATTTAATGCACCGATTCGGGTCGGAAATGAAACGATGCACGGAATCATCCAGAAACGAAAGGAACGCACCCTATCCACTTTTTTCGACCCAATAGTGATGTTTTGGTTCGTTTGGGTCAGTTTGGTTACTGCACCGAAAACCATGCCGGGGTTGCATTTAATGCACCGATTCGGGTCGGAAATGAAACGATGCACGGAATCATCTAGAAACGAAAGGAACGCACCCTATCCACTTTTTTCGACCCAATAGTGATGTTTTGGTTCGTTTGGGTCAGTTTTGTTACTGCACCTAAAACCATGCCGGGGTTGCATTTAATGCACCGATTCGGGTCGGAAACGAAACGGTGCAAAGAATCGGCTAGAAACGAAACGAATGCACCCAATTCACTTTTTTGGACCCAATAGTGATGTTTTGGTTCGTTTGGGTTAGTTTCGTTACTGCACCGAAAACCATGCCGGGGTTGCATTTAATGCACCGATTCGGGTCAGAAATCAAACGATGCACGGAATCGGCTAGAAACGAGATGAACGCACCCAAATCACTTTTTTGGACCGAATAGTGATGTTTTGGTTCGTTTGGGTCAGTTTCGTTACTGCACCGAAAACCATGCCGGGGTTGCATTTAATGCACCGATTCGGGTCGGAAATGAAACGATGCACGGAATCATCCAGAAATGAAAGGAACGCACCCTATCCACTTTTTTCGACCCAATAGTGATGTTTTGGTTCGTTTGGGTCAGTTTCGTTACTGCACCTAAAACCATGCCGGGGTTGCATTTAATGCACCGATTTGGGTCGGAAACAAAACGATGCACGGAATCATCCAGAAACAAAACGAACGCACCCTATCCACTTTTTTGGACCGAATAGTGATGTTTTGGTTCGTTTGGGTCAATTTGGTTACTGCACCGAAAACCATGCCGGGGTTGCATTTAATGCACCGATTCGGGTCGGAAATGAAACGATGCACGGAATCATCTAGAAACGAAAGGAACGCACCCTATCCACTTTTTTCGACCCAATAGTGATGTTTTGGTTCGTTTGGGTCAGTTTCGTTACTGCACCGAAAACCATGCCGGGGTTGCATTTAATGCACCGATTCGGGTCGGAAACGAAACGGTGCAAAGAATCGGCTAGAAACGAAACGAATGCACCCAATTCACTTTTTTGGACCCAATAGTGATGTTTTGGTTCGTTTGGGTTAGTTTCGTTACTGCACCGAAAACCATGCCGGGGTTGCATTTAATGCACCGATTCGGGTCAGAAATCAAACGATGCACGGAATCGGCTAGAAACGAGATGAACGCACCCAAATCACTTTTTTGGACCCAATAGTGATGTTTTGGTTCGTTTGGGTCAGTTTCGTTACTGCACCGAAAACCATGCCGGGGTTGCATTTAATGCACCGATTCGGGTCGGAAACGAAACGATGCACGGAATCATCCAGAAACGAAACGAACGCACCCAATTCACTTTTTTGGACCCAATAGTGATGTTTTGGTTCGTTTGGGTCAGTTTCGTTACTGCACCGAAAACCATGCCGGGGTTGCATTTAATGCACCGATTCGGGTCGGAAACGAAACGATGCACGGAATCATCCAGAAACGAAACGAACGCACCCAATTCACTTTTTTGGACCGAATAGTGATGTTTTGGTTCGTTTGGGTCAGTTTCGTTACTGCACCGAAAACCATGCCGGGGTTGCATTTAATGCACCGATTCGGGTCGGAAACGAAACGATGCACGGAATCATCCAGAAACGAAACGAACGCACCCAATTCACTTTTTTGGACCGAATAGTGATGTTTTGGTTCGTTTGGGTCAGTTTGGTTACTGCACCGAAAACCATGCCGGGGTTGCATTTAATGCACCGATTCGGGTCGGAAATGAAAAGATGCACGGAATCATCCAGAAACGAAAGGAACGCACCCTATCCACTTTTTTCGACCCAATAGTGATGTTTTGGTTCGTTTGGGTCAGTTTCGTTACTGCACCGAAAACCATGCCGGGGTTGCTTTTAATGCACCGATTCGGGTCGGAAACGAAACGATGCACGGGATCGGCTACAAACAAAACGAACGCACCCAATTCACTTTTTTGGACCCAATAGTGATGTTTTGGTTCGTTTGGGTCAGTTTCTTACTACACCGAAAACAATACCGGGGTTGCATTTAATGCACCGATTCGGGTTAGAAATGAAACGATGCACGGAATCGGCTACAAACAAAACGAACGCACATAATTCAATTTTTTGGACCCAATAGTGATGTTTTGGTTCGTTTGGGTCAGTTTCGTTACTGCACCGAAAACCATGTCGGGGTTGCATTTAATGCACCGATTCGGGTCGGAAACGAAACGATGCACGGAATCATCCAGAAACGAAATGAACGCACCCTATCCACTTTTTTGGACCGAATAGTGATGTTTTGGTTCATTTGGGTCAGTTTGGTTACTGCACCGAAAACCATGCCGGGGTTGCATTTAATGCACCGATTCGGGTCGGAAATGAAACGATGCACGGAATCATCCAGAAACGAAAGGAACGCACCCTATCCACTTTTTTCGACCCAATAGTGATGTTTTGGTTCGTTTGGGTCAGTTTGGTTACTGCACCGAAAACCATGCCGGGGTTGCATTTAATGCACCGATTCGGGTCGGAAATGAAACGATGCACGGAATCATCTAGAAACGAAAGGAACGCACCCTATCCACTTTTTTCGACCCAATAGTGATGTTTTGGTTCGTTTGGGTCAGTTTTGTTACTGCACCTAAAACCATGCCGGGGTTGCATTTAATGCACCGATTCGGGTCGGAAACGAAACGGTGCAAAGAATCGGCTAGAAACGAAACGAATGCACCCAATTCACTTTTTTGGACCCAATAGTGATGTTTTGGTTCGTTTGGGTTAGTTTCGTTACTGCACCGAAAACCATGCCGGGGTTGCATTTAATGCACCGATTCGGGTCAGAAATCAAACGATGCACGGAATCGGCTAGAAACGAGATGAACGCACCCAAATCACTTTTTTGGACCGAATAGTGATGTTTTGGTTCGTTTGGGTCAGTTTCGTTACTGCACCGAAAACCATGCCGGGGTTGCATTTAATGCACCGATTCGGGTCGGAAATGAAACGATGCACGGAATCATCCAGAAACGAAAGGAACACACCCTATCCACTTTTTTCGACCCAATAGTGATGTTTTGGTTCGTTTGGGTCAGTTTCGTTACTGCACCTAAAACCATGCCGGGGTTGCATTTAATGCACCGATTCGGGTCGGAAATAAAACGATGCACGGAATCATCCAGAAACAAAACGAACGCACCCTATCCACTTTTTTGGACCGAATAGTGATGTTTTGGTTCGTTTGGGTCAATTTGGTTACTGCACCGAAAACCATGCCGGGGTTGCATTTAATGCACCGATTCGGGTCGGAAATGTAACGATGCACGGAATCATCTAGAAACGAAAGGAACGCATCCTATCCACTTTTTTCGACCCAATAGTGATGTTTTGGTTCGTTTGGGTCAGTTTCGTTACTGCACCGAAAACCATGCCGGGGTTGCATTTAATGCACCGATTCGGGTCGGAAACGAAACGATGCACGGAATCATCCAGAAACGAAACGAACGCACCCAATTCACTTTTTTGGACCCAATAGTGATGTTTTGGTTCGTTTGGGTCAGTTTCGTTACTGCACCGAAAACCATGCCGGGGTTGCATTTAATGCACCGATTCGGGTCAGAAATCAAACGATGCACGGAATCGGCTAGAAACGAGATGAACGCACCCAAATCACTTTTTTGGACCGAATAGTGATGTTTTGGTTCGTTTGGGTCAGTTTCGTTACTGCACCGAAAACCATGCCGGGGTTGCATTTAATGCACCGATCCGGGTCGGAAATGAAACGATGCACGGAATCATCCAGAAACGAAAGGAACGGACCCTATCCACTTTTTTCGACCCAATAGTGATGTTTTGGTTCGTTTGGGTCAGTTTCGTTACTGCACCGAAAACCATGCCGGGGTTGCATTTAATGCACCGATTCGGGTCGGAAACGAAACGATGCACGGAATCATCTAGAAACGAAAGGAACGCACCCTATCCACTTTTTTCGACCCAATAGTGATGTTTTGGTTCGTTTGGGTCAGTTTCGTTACTGCACCGAAAACCATGCCGGGGTTGCATTTAATGCACCGATTCGGGTCGGAAACGAAACGATGCACGGAATCATCCAGAAACGAAACGAACGCACCCAATTCACTTTTTTGGACCCAATAGTGATGTTTTGGTTCGTTTGGGTCAGTTTCGTTACTGCACCGAAAACCATGCCGGGGTTGCATTTAATGCACCGATTCGGGTCGGAAACGAAACGATGCACGGAATCATCCAGAAACAAAACGAACGCACCCTATCCACTTTTTTGGACCGAATAGTGATGTTTTGGTTCGTTTGGGTCAGTTTGGTTACTGCACCGAAAACCATGCCGGGGTTGCATTTAATGCACCGATTCGGGTCGGAAATGAAACGATGCACGGAATCATCCAGAAACGAAAGGAACGCACCCTATCCACTTTTTTCGACCCAATAGTGATGTTTTGGTTCGTTTGGGTCAGTTTCGTTACTGCACCTAAAACCATGCCGGGGTTGCATTTAATGCACCGATTCGGGTCGGAAACGAAACGATGCACGGGATCGGCTACAAACAAAACGAACGCACCCAATTCACTTTTTTGGACCCAATAGTGATGTTTTGGTTCGTTTGGGTTAGTTTCTTACTACACCGAAAACCATACCGGGGTTGCATTTAATGCACCGATTCGGGTTAGAAATGAAACGATGCACGGAATCGGCTACAAACAAAACGAACGCACATAATTCAATTTTTTGGACCCAATAGTGATATTTTGGTTCGTTTGGGTCAGTTTCGTTACTGCACCGAAAACCATGCCGGGGTTGCATTTAATGCACCGATTCGGGTCGGAAACGAAACGATGCACGGAATCATCCAGAAACAAAACGAACGCACCCTATCCACTTTTTTGGACCGAATAGTGATGTTTTGGTTCATTTGGGTCAGTTTGGTTACTGCACCGAAAACCATGCCGGGGTTGCATTTAATGCACCGATTCGGGTCGGAAATGAAACGATGCACGGAATCATCCAGAAACGAAAGGAACGCACCCTATCCACTTTTTTCGACCCAATAGTGATGTTTTGGTTCGTTTCGGTCAGTTTCGTTACTGCACCTAAAACCATGCCGGGGTTGCATTTAATGCACCGATTCGGGTCGGAAACGAAACGGTGCAAAGAATCGGCTAGAAACGAAACGAATGCACCCAATTCACTTTTTTGGACCCAATAGTGATGTTTTGGTTCGTTTGGGTTAGTTTGGTTACTGCACCGAAAACCATGCCGGGGTTGCATTTAATGCACCGATTCGGGTCGGAAATGAAACGATGCACGGAATCATCCAGAAATGAAAGGAACGCACCCTATCCACTTTTTTCGACCCAATAGTGATGTTTTGGTTCGTTTGGGTCAGTTTCGTTACTGCACCGAAAACCATGCCGGGGTTGCATTTAATGCACCGATTCGGGTCGGAAACAAAACGATGCACGGAATCGGCTAGAAACGAGATGAACGCACCCAAATCACTTTTTTGGACCCAATAGTGATGTTTTGGTTCGTTTGGGTCAGTTTCGTTACTGCACCGAAAACCATGCCGGGGTTGCATTTAATGCACCGATTCGGGTCGGCAACGAAACGATGCACGGAATCATCCAGAAACGAAACGAACGCACCCAATTCACTTTTTTGGACCCAATAGTGATGTTTTGGTTCGTTTGGGTCAGTTTCGTTACTGCACCGAAAACCATGCTGGGGTTGCATTTAATGCACCGATTCGGGTCGGAAACGAAACGATGCACGGAATCATCTAGAAACAAAACGAACGCACCCTATCCACTTTTTTGGACCGAATAGTGATGTTTTGGTTCGTTTGGGTCAGTTTCGTTACTGCACCGAAAACCATGCCGGGGTTGCATTTAATGCACCGATTCGGGTCGGAAATGAAACGATGCACGGAATCATCTAGAAACGAAAGGAACGCACCCTATCCACTTTTTTCGACCCAATAGTGATGTTTTGGTTCGTTTGGGTCAGTTTCGTTACTGCACCGAAAACCATGCCGGGGTTGCATTTAATGCACCGATTCGGGTCGGAAACGAAACGATGCACGGAATCATCCAGAAACGAAACGAACGCACCCAATTCACTTTTTTGGACCCAATAGTGATGTTTTGGTTCGTTTGGGTCAGTTTCGTTACTGCACCGAAAACCATGCCGGGGTTGCATTTAATGCACCGATTCGGGTCAGAAATCAAACGATGCACGGAATCGGCTAGAAACGAGATGAACGCACCCAAATCACTTTTTTGGACCGAATAGTGATGTTTTGGTTCGTTTGGGTCAGTTTCGTTACTGCACCGAAAACCATGCCGGGGTTGCATTTAATGCACCGATTCGGGTCGGAAATGAAACGATGCACGGAATCATCCAGAAACGAAAGGAACGCACCCTATCCACTTTTTTCGACCCAATAGTGATGTTTTGGTTCCTTTGGGTCAATTTCGTTACTGCACCTAAAACCATGCCGGGGTTGCATTTAATGCACCGATTCGGGTCGGAAACAAAACGATGCACGGAATCATCCAGAAACAAAACGAACGCACCCTATCCACTTTTTTGGACCGAATAGTGATGTTTTGGTTCGTTTGGGTCAATTTGGTTACTGCACCGAAAACCATGCCGGGGTTGCATTTAATGCACCGATTCGGGTCGGAAATGAAACGATGCACGGAATCATCTAGAAACGAAAGGAACGCACCCTATCCACTTTTTTCGACCCAATAGTGATGTTTTGGTTCGTTTGGGTCAGTTTCGTTACTGCACCTAAAACCATGCCGGGGTTGCATTTAATGCACCGATTCGGGTCGGAAACGAAACGGTGCAATGAATCGGCTAGAAACGAAACGAATGCACCCAATTCACTTTTTTGGACCCAATAGTGATGTTTTGGTTCGTTTGGGTTAGTTTCGTTACTGCACCGAAAACCATGCCGGGGTTGCATTTAATGCACCGATTCGGGTCAGAAATCAAACGATGCACGGAATAGGCTAGAAACGAGATGAACGCACCCAAATCACTTTTTTGGACCCAATAGTGATGTTTTGGTTCGTTTGGGTCAGTTTCGTTACTGCACCGAAAACCATGCCGGGGTTGCATTTAATGCACCGATTCGGGTCGGAAACGAAACGATGCACGGAATCATCCAGAAACGAAACGAACGCACCCAATTCACTTTTTTGGACCCAATAGTGATGTTTTGGTTCGTTTGGGTCAGTTTCGTTACTGCACCGAAAACCATGCCGGGGTTGCATTTAATGCACCGATTCGGGTCGGAAACGAAACGATGCACGGAATCATCCAGAAACAAAACGAACGCACCCTATCCACTTTTTTGGACCGAATAGTGATGTTTTGGTTCGTTTGGGTCAGTTTGGTTACTGCACCGAAAACCATGCCGGGGTTGCATTTAATGCACCGATTCGGGTCGGAAATGAAACGATGCACGGAATCATCCAGAAACGAAAGGAACGCACCCTATCCACTTTTTTCGACCCAATAGTGATGTTTTGGTTCGTTTGGGTCAGTCTCGTTACTGCACCGAAAACCATGCCGGGGTTGCTTTTAATGCACCGATTCGGGTCGGAAACGAAACGATGCACGGGATCGGCTACAAACAAAACGAACGCACCCAATTCACTTTTTTGGACCCAATAGTGATGTTTTGGTTCGTTTGGGTCAGTTTCTTACTACACCGAAAACCATACCGGGGTTGCATTTAATGCACCGATTCGGGTTAGAAATGAAACGATGCACGGAATCGGCTACAAACAAAACGAACGCACATAATTCAATTTTTTGGACCCAATAGTGATGTTTTGGTTCGTTTGGGTCAGTTTCGTTACTGCACCGAAAACCATGCCGGGGTTGCATTTAATGCACCGATTCGGGTCGGAAACGAAACGATGCACGGAATCATCCAGAAACGAAACGAACGCACCCAATCCACTCTTTTGGACCGAATAGTGATGTTTTGGTTCGTTTGGGTCAGTTTGGTTACTGCACCGAAAACCATGCCGGGGTTGCATTTAATGCACCGATTCGGGTCGGAAATGAAACGATGCACGGAATCATCCAGAAACGAAAGGAACGCACCCTATCCACTTTTTTCGACCCAATAGTGATGTTTTGGTTCGTTTGGGTCAGTTTCGTTACTGCACCTAAAACCATGCCGGGGTTGCATTTAATGCACCGATTCGGGTCGGAAACAAAACGATGCACGGAATCATCCAGAAACAAAACGAACGCACCCTATCCACTTTTTTGGACCGAATAGTGATGTTTTGGTTCGTTTGGGTCAATTTGGTTACTGCACCGAAAACCATGCCGGGGTTGCATTTAATGCACCGATTCGGGTCGGAAATGAAACGATGCACGAAATCATCAAAAACGAAAGGAACGCACCCTATCTACTTTTTTCGACCCAATAGTGATGTTTTGGTTCGTTTGGGTCAGTTTTGTTACTGCACCTAAAACCATGCCGGGGTTGCATTTAATGCACCGATTCGGGTCGGAAACGAAACGGTGCAAAGAATCGGCTAGAAACGAAACGAATGCACCCAATTCACTTTTTTGGACCCAATAGTGATGTTTTGGTTCGTTTGGGTTAGTTTCGTTACTGCACCGAAAACCATGCCGGGGTTGCATTTAATGCACCGATTCGGGTCAGAAATCAAACAATGCACGGAATCGGCTAGAAACGAGATGAACGCACCCAAATCACTTTTTTGGACCGAATAGTGATGTTTTGGTTCGTTTGGGTCAGTTTCGTTACTGCACCGAAAACCATGCCGGGGTTGCATTTAATGCACCGATTCGGGTCGGAAATGAAACGATGCACGGAATCATCCAGAAACGAAAGGAACACACCCTATCCACTTTTTTCGACCCAATAGTGATGTTTTGGTTCGTTTGGGTCAGTTTCGTTACTGCACCTAAAACCATGCCGGGGTTGCATTTAATGCACCGATTCGGGTCGGAAACAAAACGATGCACGGAATCATCCAGAAACAAAACAAACGCACCCTATCCACTTTTTTGGACCGAATAGTGATGTTTTGGTTCGTTTGGGTCAATTTGGTTACTGCACCGAAAACCATGCCGGGGTTGCATTTAATGCACCGATTCGGGTCGGAAATGTAACGATGCACGGAATCATCTAGAAACGAAAGGAACGCACCCTATCCACTTTTTTCGACCCAATAGTGATGTTTTGGTTCGTTTGGGTCAGTTTCGTTACTGCACCGAAAACCATGCCGGGGTTGCATTTAATGCACCGATTCGGGTCGGAAACGAAACGATGCACGGAATCATCCAGAAACGAAACGAACGCACCCAATTCACTTTTTTGGACCCAATAGTGATGTTTTGGTTCGTTTGGGTCAGTTTCGTTACTGCACCGAAAACCATGCCGGGGTTGCATTTAATGCACCGATTCGGGTCAGAAATCAAACGATGCACGGAATCGGCTAGAAACGAGATGAACGCACCCAAATCACTTTTTTGGACCGAATAGTGATGTTTTGGTTCGTTTGGGTCAGTTTCGTTACTGCACCGAAAACCATGCCGGGGTTGCATTTAATGCACCGATTCGGGTCGGAAATGAAACGATGCACGGAATCATCCAGAAACGAAAGGAACGCACCCTATCCACTTTTTTCGACCCAATAGTGATGTTTTGGTTCGTTTGGGTCAGTTTCGTTACTGCACCTAAAACCATGCCGGGGTTGCATTTAATGCACCGATTCGGGTCGGAAACAAAACGATGCACGGAATCATCCAGAAACAAAACGAACGCACCCTATCCACTTTTTTGGACCGAATAGTGATGTTTTGGTTCGTTTGGGTCAATTTGGTTACTGCACCGAAAACCATGCCGGGGTTGCATTTAATGCACCGATTCGGGTCGGAAATGAAACGATGCACGAAATCATCAAAAACGAAAGGAACGCACCCTATCTACTTTTTTCGACCCAATAGTGATGTTTTGGTTCGTTTGGGTCAGTTTTGTTACTGCACCTAAAACCATGCCGGGGTTGCATTTAATGCACCGATTCGGGTCGGAAACGAAACGGTGCAAAGAATCGGCTAGAAACGAAACGAATGCACCCAATTCACTTTTTTGGACCCAATAGTGATGTTTTGGTTCGTTTGGGTTAGTTTCGTTACTGCACCGAAAACCATGCCGGGGTTGCATTTAATGCACCGATTCGGGTCAGAAATCAAACAATGCACGGAATCGGCTAGAAACGAGATGAACGCACCCAAATCACTTTTTTGGACCGAATAGTGATGTTTTGGTTCGTTTGGGTCAGTTTCGTTACTGCACCGAAAACCATGCCGGGGTTGCATTTAATGCACCGATTCGGGTCGGAAATGAAACGATGCACGGAATCATCCAGAAACGAAAGGAACACACCCTATCCACTTTTTTCGACCCAATAGTGATGTTTTGGTTCGTTTGGGTCAGTTTCGTTACTGCACCTAAAACCATGCCGGGGTTGCATTTAATGCACCGATTCGGGTCGGAAACAAAACGATGCACGGAATCATGCAGAAACAAAACAAACGCACCCTATCCACTTTTTTGGACCGAATAGTGATGTTTTGGTTCGTTTGGGTCAATTTGGTTACTGCACCGAAAACCATGCCGGGGTTGCATTTAATGCACCGATTCGGGTCGGAAATGTAACGATGCACGGAATCATCTAGAAACGAAAGGAACGCACCCTATCCACTTTTTTCGACCCAATAGTGATGTTTTGGTTCGTTTGGGTCAGTTTCGTTACTGCACCGAAAACCATGCCGGGGTTGCATTTAATGCACCGATTCGGGTCGGAAACGAAACGATGCACGGAATCATCCAGAAACGAAACGAACGCACCCAATTCACTTTTTTGGACCCAATAGTGATGTTTTGGTTCGTTTGGGTCAGTTTCGTTACTGCACCGAAAACCATGCCGGGGTTGCATTTAATGCACCGATTCGGGTCAGAAATCAAACGATGCACGGAATCGGCTAGAAACGAGATGAACGCACCCAAATCACTTTTTTGGACCGAATAGTGATGTTTTGGTTCGTTTGGGTCAGTTTCGTTACTGCACCGAAAACCATGCCGGGGTTGCATTTAATGCACCGATTCGGGTCGGAAATGAAACGATGCACGGAATCATCCAGAAACGAAAGGAACGCACCCTATCCACTTTTTTCGACCCAATAGTGATGTTTTGGTTCGTTTGGGTCAGTTTCGTTACTGCACCTAAAACCATGCCGGGGTTGCATTTAATGCACCGATTCGGGTCGGAAACAAAACGATGCACAGAATCATCCAGAAACAAAACGAACGCACCCTATCCACTTTTTTGGACCGAATAGTGATGTTTTGGTTCGTTTGGGTCAATTTGGTTACTGCACCGAAAACCATGCCGGGGTTGCATTTAATGCACCGATTCGGGTCGGAAATGAAACGATGCACGGAATCATCTAGAAACGAAAGGAACGCACCCTATCCACTTTTTTCGACCCAATAGTGATGTTTTGGTTCGTTTGGGTCAGTTTCGTTACTGCACCTAAAACCATGCCGGGGTTGCATTTAATGCACCGATTCGGGTCGGAAACGAAACGGTGCAATGAATCGGCTAGAAACGAAACGAATGCACCCAATTCACTTTTTTGGACCCAATAGTGATGTTTTGGTTCGTTTGGGTTAGTTTCGTTACTGCACCGAAAACCATGCCGGGGTTGCATTTAATGCACCGATTCGGGTCAGAAATCAAACGATGCACGGAATCGGCTAGAAACGAGATGAACGCACCCAAATCACTTTTTTGGACCCAATAGTGATGTTTTGGTTCGTTTGGGTCAGTTTCGTTACTGCACCGAAAACCATGCCGGGGTTGCATTTAATGCACCGATTCGGGTCGGAAACGAAACGATGCACGGAATCATCCAGAAACGAAACGAACGCACCCAATTCACTTTTTTGGACCCAATAGTGATGTTTTGGTTCGTTTGGGTCAGTTTCGTTACTGCACCGAAAACCATGCCGGGGTTGCATTTAATGCACCGATTCGGGTCGGAAACGAAACGATGCACGGAATCATCCAGAAACAAAACGAACGCACCCTATCCACTTTTTTGGACCGAATAGTGATGTTTTGGTTCGTTTGGGTCAGTTTGGTTACTGCACCGAAAACCATGCCGGGGTTGCATTTAATGCACCGATTCGGGTCGGAAATGAAACGATGCACGGAATCATCCAGAAACGAAAGGAACGCACCCTATCCACTTTTTTCGACCCAATAGTGATGTTTTGGTTCGTTTGGGTCAGTTTCGTTACTGCACCGAAAACCATGCCGGGGTTGCTTTTAATGCACCGATTCGGGTCGGAAACGAAACGATGCACGGGATCGGCTACAAACAAAACGAACGCACCCAATTCACTTTTTTGGACCCAATAGTGATGTTTTGGTTCGTTTGGGTCAGTTTCTTACTACACCGAAAACCATACCGGGGTTGCATTTAATGCACCGATTCGGGTTAGAAATGAAACGATGCACGGAATCGGCTACAAACAAAACGAACGCACATAATTCAATTTTTTGGACCCAATAGTGATGTTTTGGTTCGTTTGGGTCAGTTTCGTTACTGCACCGAAAACCATGCCGGGGTTGCATTTAATGCACCGATTCGGGTCGGAAACGAAACGATGCACGGAATCATCCAGAAACGAAACGAACGCACCCAATTCACTTTTTTGGACCGAATAGTGATGTTTTGGTTCGTTTGGGTCAGTTTCGTTACTGCACCGAAAACCATGCCGGGGTTGCATTTAATGCACCGATTCGGGTCGGAAATGAAACGATGCACGGAATCATCCAGAAACGAAAGGAACACACCCTATCCACTTTTTTCGACCCAATAGTGATGTTTTGGTTCGTTTGGGTCAGTTTCGTTACTGCACCTAAAACCATGCCGGGGTTGCATTTAATGCACCGATTCGGGTCGGAAACAAAACGATGCACGGAATCATCCAGAAACAAAACAAACGCACCCTATCCACTTTTTTGGACCGAATAGTGATGTTTTGGTTCGTTTGGGTCAATTTGGTTACTGCACCGAAAACCATGCCGGGGTTGCATTTAATGCACCGATTCGGGTCGGAAATGTAACGATGCACGGAATCATCTAGAAACGAAAGGAACGCACCCTATCCACTTTTTTCGACCCAATAGTGATGTTTTGGTTCGTTTGGGTCAGTTTCGTTACTGCACCGAAAACCATGCCGGGGTTGCATTTAATGCACCGATTCGGGTCGGAAACGAAACGATGCACGGAATCATCCAGAAACGAAACGAACGCACCCAATTCACTTTTTTGGACCCAATAGTGATGTTTTGGTTCGTTTGGGTCAGTTTCGTTACTGCACCGAAAACCATGCCGGGGTTGCATTTAATGCACCGATTCGGGTCGGAAACGAAACGATGCACGGAATCATCCAGAAACAAAACGAACGCACCCTATCCACTTTTTTGGACCGAATAGTGATGTTTTGGTTCGTTTGGGTCAGTTTGGTTACTGCACCGAAAACCATGCCGGGGTTGCATTTAATGCACCGATTCGGGTCGGAAATGAAACGATGCACGGAATCATCCAGAAACGAAAGGAACGCACCCTATCCACTTTTTTCGACCCAATAGTGATGTTTTGGTTCGTTTGGGTCAGTTTCGTTACTGCACCGAAAACCATGCCGGGGTTGCATTTAATGCACCGATTCGGGTCGGAAACGAAACGATGCACGGAATCATCCAGAAACGAAACGAACGCACCCAATTCACTTTTTTGGACCCAATAGTGATGTTTTGGTTCGTTTGGGTCAGTTTCGTTACTGCACCGCAAACCATGCCGGGGTTGCATTTAATGCACCGATTCGGGTCGGAAACGAAACGATGCACGGAATCATCCAGAAACAAAACGAACGCACCCTATCCAATTTTTTGGACCGAATAGTGATGTTTTGGTTCGTTTGGGTCAGTTTGGTTACTGCACCGAAAACCATGCAGGGGTTGCATTTAATGCACCGATTCGGGTCGGAAATGAAACGATGCACGGAATCATCCAGAAACGAAAGGAACGCACCCTATCCACTTTTTTCGACCCAATAGTGATGTTTTGGTTCGTTTGGGTCAGTTTCGTTACTGCACCTAAAACCATGCCGGGGTTGCATTTAATGCACCGATTCGGGTCGGAAACGAAACGATGCACGGGATCGGCTACAAACAAAACGAACGCACCCAATTCACTTTTTTGGACCCAATAGTGATGTTTTGGTTCGTTTGGGTCAGTTTCTTACTACACCGAAAACCATACCGGGGTTGCATTTAATGCACCGATTCGGGTTAGAAATGAAACGATGCACGGAATCGGCTACAAACAAAACGAACGCACATAATTCAATTTTTTGGACCCAATAGTGATATTTTGGTTCGTTTGGGTCAGTTTCGTTACTGCACCGAAAACCATGCCGGGGTTGCATTTAATGCACCGATTCGGGTCGGAAACGAAACGATGCCAATCATCCAGAAACAAAACGAACGCACCCTATCCACTTTTTTGGACCGAATAGTGATGTTTTGGTTCATTTGGGTCAGTTTGGTTACTGCACCGAAAACCATGCCGGGGTTGCATTTAATGCACCGATTCGGGTCGGAAATGAAACGATGCACGGAATCATCCAGAAACGAAAGGAACGCACCCTATCCACTTTTTTCGACCCAATAGTGATGTTTTGGTTAGTTTCGGTCAGTTTCGTTACTGCACCTAAAACCATGCCGGGGTTGCATTTAATGCACCGATTCGGGTCGGAAACGAAACGGTGCAAAGAATCGGCTAGAAACGAAACGAATGCACCCAATTCACTTTTTTGGACCCAATAGTGATGTTTTGGTTCGTTTGGGTTAGTTTCGTTACTGCACCGAAAACCATGCCGGGGTTGCATTTAATGCACCGATTCGGGTCAGAAATCAAACGATGCACGGAATCGGCTAGAAACGAGATGAACGCACCCAAATCACTTTTTTGGACCGAATAGTGATGTTTTGGTTCGTTTGGGTCAGTTTGGTTACTGCACCGAAAACCATGCCGGGGTTGCATTTAATGCACCGATTCGGGTCGGAAATGAAACGATGCACGGAATCATCCAGAAATGAAAGGAACGCACCCTATCCACTTTTTTCGACCCAATAGTGATGTTTTGGTTCGTTTGGGTCAGTTTCGTTACTGCACCGAAAACCATGCCGGGGTTGCATTTAATGCACCGATTCGGGTCGGAAACGAAACGATGCACGGAATCATCCAGAAACAAAACGAACGCACCCTATCCACTTTTTTGGACCGAATAGTGATGTTTTGGTTCGTTTGGGTCAGTTTGGTTACTGCACCGAAAACCATGCCGGGGTTGCATTTAATGCACCGATTCGGGTCGGAAATGAAACGATGCACGGAATCATCCAGAAACGAAAGGAACGCACCCTATCCACTTTTTTCGACCCAATAGTGATGTTTTGGTTCGTTTGGGTCAGTTTCGTTACTGCACCGAAAACCATGCCGGGGTTGCATTTAATGCACCGATTCGGGTCGGAAACGAAACGATGCACGGAATCATCCAGAAACGAAACGAACGCACCCAATTCACTTTTTTGGACCCAATAGTGATGTTTTGGTTCGTTTGGGTCAGTTTCGTTACTGCACCGCAAACCATGCCGGGGTTGCATTTAATGCACCGATTCGGGTCGGAAACGAAACGATGCACGGAATCATCCAGAAACAAAACGAACGCACCCTATCCAATTTTTTGGACCGAATAGTGATGTTTTGGTTCGTTTGGGTCAGTTTGGTTACTGCACCGAAAACCATGCAGGGGTTGCATTTAATGCACCGATTCGGGTCGGAAATGAAACGATGCACGGAATCATCCAGAAACGAAAGGAACGCACCCTATCCACTTTTTTCGACCCAATAGTGATGTTTTGGTTCGTTTGGGTCAGTTTCGTTACTGCACCTAAAACCATGCCGGGGTTGCATTTAATGCACCGATTCGGGTCGGAAACGAAACGATGCACGGGATCGGCTACAAACAAAACGAACGCACCCAATTCACTTTTTTGGACCCAATAGTGATGTTTTGGTTCGTTTGGGTCAGTTTCTTACTACACCGAAAACCATACCGGGGTTGCATTTAATGCACCGATTCGGGTTAGAAATGAAACGATGCACGGAATCGGCTACAAACAAAACGAACGCACATAATTCAATTTTTTGGACCCAATAGTGATATTTTGGTTCGTTTGGGTCAGTTTCGTTACTGCACCGAAAACCATGCCGGGGTTGCATTTAATGCACCGATTCGGGTCGGAAACGAAACGATGCCAATCATCCAGAAACAAAACGAACGCACCCTATCCACTTTTTTGGACCGAATAGTGATGTTTTGGTTCATTTGGGTCAGTTTGGTTACTGCACCGAAAACCATGCCGGGGTTGCATTTAATGCACCGATTCGGGTCGGAAATGAAACGATGCACGGAATCATCCAGAAACGAAAGGAACGCACCCTATCCACTTTTTTCGACCCAATAGTGATGTTTTGGTTAGTTTCGGTCAGTTTCGTTACTGCACCTAAAACCATGCCGGGGTTGCATTTAATGCACCGATTCGGGTCGGAAACGAAACGGTGCAAAGAATCGGCTAGAAACGAAACGAATGCACCCAATTCACTTTTTTGGACCCAATAGTGATGTTTTGGTTCGTTTGGGTTAGTTTCGTTACTGCACCGAAAACCATGCCGGGGTTGCATTTAATGCACCGATTCGGGTCAGAAATCAAACGATGCACGGAATCGGCTAGAAACGAGATGAACGCACCCAAATCACTTTTTTGGACCGAATAGTGATGTTTTGGTTCGTTTGGGTCAGTTTGGTTACTGCACCGAAAACCATGCCGGGGTTGCATTTAATGCACCGATTCGGGTCGGAAATGAAACGATGCACGGAATCATCCAGAAATGAAAGGAACGCACCCTATCCACTTTTTTCGACCCAATAGTGATGTTTTGGTTCGTTTGGGTCAGTTTCGTTACTGCACCTAAAACCATGCCGGGGTTGCATTTAATGCACCGATTCGGGTCGGAAACAAAACGATGCACGGAATCATCCAGAAACAAAACGAACGCACCCTATCCACTTTTTTGGACCGAATAGTGATGTTTTGGTTCGTTTGGGTCAATTTGGTTACTGCACCGAAAACCATGCCGGGGTTGCATTTAATGCACCGATTCGGGTCGGAAATGAAACGATGCACGGAATCATCTAGAAACGAAAGGAACGCACCCTATCCACTTTTTTCGACCCAATAGTGATGTTTTGGTTCGTTTGGGTCAGTTTCGTTACTGCACCGAAAACCATGCCGGGGTTGCATTTAATGCACCAATTCGGGTCGGAAACGAAACGGTGCAAAGAATCGGCTAGAAACGAAACGAATGCACCCAATTCACTTTTTTGGACCCAATAGTGATGTTTTGGTTCGTTTGGGTTAGTTTCGTTACTGCACCGAAAACCATGCCGGGGTTGCATTTAATGCACCGATTCGGGTCAGAAATCAAACGATGCACGGAATCGGCTAGAAACGAGATGAACGCACCCAAATCACTTTTTTGGACCCAATAGTGATGTTTTGGTTCGTTTGGGTCAGTTTCGTTACTGCACCGAAAACCATGCCGGGGTTGCATTTAATGCACCGATTCGGGTCGGAAACGAAACGATGCACGGAATCATCCAGAAACGAAACGAACGCACCCTATCCACTTTTTTCGACCCAATAGTGATGTTTTGGTTCGTTTGGGTCAGTTTCGTTACTGCACCTAAAACCATGCCGGGGTTGCATTTAATGCACCGATTCGGGTCGGAAATGAAACGATGCACGGAATCATCCAGAAACGAAAGGAACGCACCCTATCCACTTTTTTCGACCCAATAGTGATGTTTTGGTTCGTTTGGGTCAGTTTCGTTACTGCACCGAAAACCATGCCGGGGTTGCATTTAATGCACCGATTCGGGTCGGAAACGAAACGATGCACGGAATCATCCAGAAACAAAACGAACGCACCCTATCCACTTTTTTGGACCGAATAGTGATGTTTTGGTTCGTTTGGGTCAGTTTGGTTACTGCACCGAAAACCATGCCGGGGTTGCATTTAATGCACCGATTCGGGTCGGAAATGAAACGATGCACGGAATCATCCAGAAACGAAAGGAACGCACCCTATCCAATTTTTTCGACCCAATAGTGATGTTTTGGTTCGTTTGGGTCAGTTTCGTTACTGCACCGAAAACCATGCCGGGGTTGCTTTTAATGCACTGATTCGGGTCGGAAACGAAACGATGCACGGGATCGGCTACAAACAAAACGAACGCACCCAATTCACTTTTTTGGACCCAATAGTGATGTTTTGGTTCGTTTGGGTCAGTTTCTTACTACACCGAAAACAATACCGGGGTTGCATTTAATGCACCGATTCGGGTTAGAAATGAAACGATGCACGGAATCGGCTACAAACAAAACGAACGCACATAATTCAATTTTTTGGACCCAATAGTGATGTTTTGGTTCGTTTGGGTCAGTTTCGTTACTGCACCGAAAACCATGCCGGGGTTGCATTTAATGCACCGATTCGGGTCGGAAACGAAACGATGCACGGAATCATCCAGAAACGAAACGAACGCACCCTATCCACTTTTTTGGACCGAATAGTGATGTTTTGGTTCGTTTGGGTCAGTTTGGTTACTGCACCGAAAACCATGCCGGGGTTGCATTTAATGCACCGATTCGGGTCGGAAATGAAACGATGCACGGAATCATCCAGAAACGAAAGGAACGCACCCTATCCACTTTTTTCGACCCAATAGTGATCTTTTGGTTCGTTTGGGTCAGTTTCGTTACTGCACCGAAAACCATGCCGGGGTTGCATTTAATGCACCGATTCGGGTCGGAAACGAAACGATGCACGGAATCATCCAGAAACAAAACGAACGCACCCTATCCACTTTTTTGGACCGAATAGTGATGTTTTGGTTCGTTTGGGTCAGTTTGGTTACTGCACCGAAAACCATGCCGGGATTGCATTTAATGCACCGATTCGGGTCAGAAATCAAACGATGCACGGAATCGGCTAGAAACGAGATGAACGCACCCAAATCACTTTTTTGGACCGAATAGTGATGTTTTGGTTCGTTTGGGTCAGTTTGGTTACTGCACCGAAAACCATGCCGGGGTTGCATTTAATGCACCGATTCGGGTCGGAAATGAAACGATGCACGGAATCATCCAGAAATGAAAGGAACGCACCCTATCCACTTTTTTCGACCCAATAGTGATGTTTTGGTTCGTTTGGGTCAGTTTCGTTACTGCACCTAAAACCATGCCGGGGTTGCATTTAATGCACCGATTCGGGTCGGAAACAAAACGATGCACGGAATCATCCAGAAACAAAACGAACGCACCCTATCCACTTTTTTGGACCGAATAGTGATGTTTTGGTTCGTTTGGGTCAATTTGGTTACTGCACCGAAAACCATGCCGGGGTTGCATTTAATGCACCGATTCGGGTCGGAAATGAAACGATGCACGGAATCATCTAGAAACGAAAGGAACGCACCCTATCCACTTTTTTCGACCCAATAGTGATGTTTTGGTTCGTTTGGGTCAGTTTCGTTACTGCACCGAAAACCATGCCGGGGTTGCATTTAATGCACCAATTCGGGTCGGAAACGAAACGGTGCAAAGAATCGGCTAGAAACGAAACGAATGCACCCAATTCACTTTTTTGGACCCAATAGTGATGTTTTGGTTCGTTTGGGTTAGTTTCGTTACTGCACCGAAAACCATGCCGGGGTTGCATTTAATGCACCGATTCGGGTCAGAAATCAAACGATGCACGGAATCGGCTAGAAACGAGATGAACGCACCCAAATCACTTTTTTGGACCCAATAGCGATGTTTTGGTTCGTTTGGGTCAGTTTCGTTACTGCACCGAAAACCATGCCGGGGTTGCATTTAATGCACCGATTCGGGTCGGAAACGAAACGATGCACGGAATCATCCAGAAACGAAACGAACGCACCCTATCCACTTTTTTGGACCCAATAGTGATGTTTTGGTTCGTTTGGGTCAGTTTCGTTACTGCACCTAAAACCATGCCGGGGTTGCATTTAATGCACCGATTCGGGTCGGAAATGAAACGATGCACGGAATCATCCAGAAACGAAAGGAACGCACCCTATCCACTTTTTTCGACCCAATAGTGATGTTTTGGTTCGTTTGGGTCAGTTTCGTTACTGCACCGAAAACCATGCCGGGGTTGCATTTAATGCACCGATTCGGGTCGGAAACGAAACGATGCACGGAATCATCCAGAAACAAAACGAACGCACCCTATCCACTTTTTTGGACCGAATAGTGATGTTTTGGTTCGTTTGGGTCACTTTGGTTACTGCACCGAAAACCATGCCGGGGTTGCATTTAATGCACCGATTCGGGTCGGAAATGAAACGATGCACGGAATCATCCAGAAACGAAAGGAACGCACCCTATCCACTTTTTTCGACCCAATAGTGATGTTTTGGTTCGTTTGGGTCAGTTTCGTTACTGCACCGAAAACCATGCCGGGGTTGCATTTAATGTACCGATTCGGGTCGGAAACGAAACGATGCACGGGATCGGCTACAAACAAAACGAACGCACCCAATTCACTTTTTTGGACCCAATAGCGATGTTTTGGTTCGTTTGGGTCAGTTTCGTTACTGCACCGAAAACCATGCCGGGGTTGCATTTAATGCACCGATTCGGGTCGGAAACGAAACGATGCACGGAATCATCCAGAAACAAAACGAACGCACCCTATCCACTTTTTTGGACCGAATAGTGATGTTTTGGTTCGTTTGGGTCAGTTTGGTTACTGCACCGAAAACCATGCCGGGGTTGCATTTAATGCACCGATTCGGGTCGGAAATGAAACGATGCACGGAATCATCCAGAAACGAAAGGAACGCACCCTATCCACTTTTTTCGACCCAATAGTGATGTTTTGGTTCGTTTGGGTCAGTTTCGTTACTGCACCGAAAACCATGCCGGGGTTGCATTTAATGCACCGATTCGGGTCGGAAATGAAACGATGCACGGAATCATCCAGAAACGAAAGGAACGCACCCTATCCACTTTTTTCGACCCAATAGTGATGTTTTGGTTCGTTTGGGTCAGTTTCGTTATTGCACCGAAAACCATGCCGGGGTTGCTTTTAATGCACCGATTCGGGTCGGAAACGAAACGATGCACGGGATCGGCTACAAACAAAACGAACGCACCCAATTCACTTTTTTGGACCCAATAGTGATGTTTTGGTTCGTTTGGGTCAGTTTCTTACTACACCGAAAACCATACCGGGGTTGCATTTAATGCACCGATTCGGGTTAGAAATGAAACGATGCACGGAATCGGCTACAAACAAAACGAACGCACATAATTCAATTTTTTGGACCCAATAGTGATGTTTTGGTTCGTTTGGGTCAGTTTCGTTACTGCACCGAAAACCATGCCGGGGTTGCATTTAATGCACCGATTCGGGTCGGAAACGAAACGATGCACGGAATCATCCAGAAACAAAACGAACGCACCCTATCCACTTTTTTGGACCGAATAGTGATGTTTTGGTTCATTTGGGTCAGTTTGGTTACTGCACCGAAAACCATGCCGGGGTTGCATTTAATGCACCGATTCGGGTCGGAAATGAAACGATGCACGGAATCATCCAGAAACGAAAGGAACGCACCCTATCCACTTTTTTCGACCCAATAGTGATGTTTTGGTTCGTTTCGGTCAGTTTCGTTACTGCACCTAAAACCATGCCGGGGTTGCATTTAATGCACCGATTCGGGTCGGAAACGAAACGGTGCAAAGAATCGGCTAGAAACGAAACGAATGCACCCAATTCACTTTTTTGGACCCAATAGTGATGTTTTGGTTCGTTTGGGTTAGTTTCGTTACTGCACCGAAAACCATGCCGGGGTTGCATTTAATGCACCGATTCGGGTCAGAAATCGAACGATGCACGGAATCGGCTAGAAACGAGATGAACGCACCCAAATCACTTTTTTGGACCCAATAGTGATGTTTTGGTTCGTTTGTGTCAGTTTCTTACTACACCGAAAACCATACCGGGGTTGCATTTAATGCACCGATTCGGGTTAGAAATGAAACGATGCACGGAATCGGCTACAAACAAAACGAACGCACATAATTCAATTTTTTGGACCCAATAGTGATGTTTTGGTTCGTTTGGGTCAGTTTCGTTACTGCACCGAAAACCATGCCGGGGTTGCATTTAATGCACCGATTCGGGTCGGAAATGAAACGATGCACGGAATCATCCAGAAACGAAAGGAACGCACCCTATCCACTTTTTTCGACCCAATAGTGATGTTTTGGTTCGTTTCGGTCAGTTTCGTTACTGCACCTAAAACCATGCCGGGGTTGCATTTAATGCACCGATTCGGGTCGGAAACGAAACGGTGCAAAGAATCGGCTAGAAACGAAACGAATGCACCCAATTCACTTTTTTGGACCCAATAGTGATGTTTTGGTTCGTTTGGGTTAGTTTCGTTACTGCACCGAAAACCATGCCGGGGTTGCATTTAATGCACCGATTCGGGTCAGAAATCGAACGATGCACGGAATCGGCTAGAAACGAGATGAACGCACCCAAATCACTTTTTTGGACCCAATAGTGATGTTTTGGTTCGTTTGGGTCAGTTTCTTACTACACCGAAAACCATACCGGGGTTGCATTTAATGCACCGATTCGGGTTAGAAATGAAACGATGCACGGAATCGGCTACAAACAAAACGAACGCACATAATTCAATTTTTTGGACCCAATAGTGATGTTTTGGTTCGTTTGGGTCAGTTTCGTTACTGCACCGAAAACCATGCCGGGGTTGCATTTAATGCACCGATTCGGGTCGGAAATGAAACGATGCACGGTATCATCCAGAAACGAAAGGAACGCACCCTATCCACTTTTTTCGACCCAATAGTGATGTTTTGGTTCGTTTCGGTGAGTTTCGTTACTGCACCTAAAACCATGCCGGGGTTGCATTTAATGCACCGATTCGGGTCGGAAACGAAACGGTGCACGGAATCATCCAGAAACAAAACGAACGCACCCTATCCACTTTTTTGGACCGAATAGTGATGTTTTGGTTCGTTTGGGTCAGTTTGGTTACTGCACCGAAAACCATGCCGGGGTTGCATTTAATGCACCGATTCGGGTTGGAAATGAAACGATGCACGGAATCATCCAGAAACGAAAGGAACGCACCCTATCCACTTTTTTCGACCCAATAGTGATGTTTTGGTTCGTTTCGGTCAGTTTCGTTACTGCACCTAAAACCATGCCGGGGTTGCATTTAATGCACCGATTCGGGTCGGAAACGAAACGGTGCAAAGAATCGGCTAGAAACGAAACGAATGCACCCAATTCACTTTTTTGGACCCAATAGTGATGTTTTGGTTCGTTTGGGTTAGTTTCGTTACTGCACCGAAAACCATGCCGGGGTTGCATTTAATGCACCGATTTGGGTCAGAAATCGAACGATGCACGGAATCGGCTAGAAACGAGATGAACGCACCCAAATCACTTTTTTGGACCCAATAGTGATGTTTTGGTTCGTTTGGGTCAGTTTCTTACTACACCGAAAACCATACCGGGGTTGCATTTAATGCACCGATTCGGGTTAGAAATGAAACGATGCACGGAATCGGCTACAAACAAAACGAACGCACATAATTCAATTTTTTGGACCCAATAGTGATGTTTTGGTTCGTTTGGGTCAGTTTCGTTACTGCACCGAAAACCATGCCGGGGTTGCATTTAATGCACCGATTCGGGTCGGAAATGAAACGATGCACGGAATCATCCAGAAACGAAAGGAACGCACCCTATCCACTTTTTTCGACCCAATAGTGATGTTTTGTTCGTTTCGGTCAGTTTCGTTACTGCACCTAAAACCATGCCGTGGTTGCATTTAATGCACCGATTCGGGTCGGAAACGAAACGGTGCACGGAATCATCCAGAAACAAAACGAACGCACCCTATCCACTTTTTTGGACCGAATAGTGATGTTTTGGTTCGTTTGGGTCAGTTTGGTTACTGCACCGAAAACCATGCCGGGGTTGCATTTAATGCACCGATTCGGGTCGGAAATGAAACGATGCACGGAATCATCCAGAAACGAAAGGAACGCACCCTATCCACTTTTTTCGACCCAATAGTGATGTTTTGGTTCGTTTCGGTCAGTTTCGTTACTGCACCTAAAACCATGCCGGGGTTGCATTTAATGCACCGATTCGGGTCGGAAACGAAACGGTGCAAAGAATCGGCTAGAAACGAAACGAATGCACCCAATTCACTTTTTTGGACCCAATAGTGATGTTTTGGTTCGTTTGGGTTAGTTTCGTTACTGCACCGAAAACCATGCCGGGGTTGCTTTTAATGCACCGATTCGGGTCGGAAACGAAACGATGCACGGGATCGGCTACAAACAAAACGAACGCACCCAATTCACTTTTTTGGACCCAATAGTGATGTTTTGGTTCGTTTGGGTCAGTTTCTTACTACACCGAAAACCATACCGGGGTTGCATTTAATGCACCGATTCGGGTTAGAAATGAAACGATGCACGGAATCGGCTACAAACAAAACGAACGCACATAATTCAATTTTTTGGACCCAATAGTGATGTTTTGGTTCGTTTGGGTCAGTTTCGTTACTGCACCGAAAACCATGCCGGGGTTGCATTTAATGCACCGATTCGGGTCGGAAACGAAACGATGCACGGAATCATCCAGAAACGAAACGAACGCACCCTATCCACTTTTTTGGACCGAATAGTGATGTTTTGGTTCGTTTGGGTCAGTTTGGTTACTGCACCGAAAACCATGCCGGGGTTGCATTTAATGCACCGATTCGGGTCGGAAATGAAACGATGCACGGAATCATCCAGAAACGAAAGGAACGCACCCTATCCACTTTTTTCGACCCAATAGTGATGTTTTGGTTCGTTTCGGTCAGTTTCGTTACTGCACCTAAAACCATGCCGGGGTTGCATTTAATGCACCGATTCGGGTCGGAAACGAAACGGTGCACGGAATCATCCAGAAACAAAACGAACGCACCCTATCCACTTTTTTGGACCGAATAGTGATGTTTTGGTTCGTTTGGGTCAGTTTGGTTACTGCACCGAAAACCATGCCGGGGTTGCATTTAATGCACCGATTCGGGTCGGAAATGAAACGATGCACGGAATCATCTAGAAACGAAAGGAACGCACCCTATCCACTTTTTTCGACCCAATAGTGATGTTTTGGTTCGTTTGGGTCAGTTTTGTTACTGCACCGAAAACCATGCCGGGGTTGCATTTAATGCACCGATTCGGGTCGGAAACGAAACGGTGCAAAGAATCGGCTAGAAACGAAACGAATGCACCCAATTCACTTTTTTGGACCCAATAGTGATGTTTTGGTTCGTTTGGGTTAGTTTCGTTACTGCACCGAAAACCATGCCGGGGTTGCATTTAATGCACCGATTCGGGTCAGAAATCAAACGATGCACGGAATCGGCTAGAAACGAGATGAACGCACCCAAATCACTTTTTTGGACCGAATAGTGATGTTTTGGTTCGTTTGGGTCAGTTTCGTTACTGCACCGAAAACCATGCCGGGGTTGCATTTAATGCACCGATTCGGGTCGGAAATGAAACGATGCACGGAATCATCCAGAAACGAAAGGAACACACCCTATCCACTTTTTTCGACCCAATAGTGATGTTTTGGTTCGTTTGGGTCAGTTTCGTTACTGCACCTAAAACCATGCCGGGGTTGCATTTAATGCACCGATTCGGGTCGGAAACAAAACGATGCACGGAATCATCCAGAAACAAAACGAACGCACCCTATCCACTTTTTTGGACCGAATAGTGATGTTTTGGTTCGTTTGGGTCAATTTGGTTACTGCACCGAAAACCATGCCGGGGTTGCATTTAATGCACCGATTCGGGTCGGAAATGTAACGATGCACGGAATCATCTAGAAACGAAAGGAACGCACCCTATCCACTTTTTTCGACCCAATAGTGATGTTTTGGTTCGTTTGGGTCAGTTTGGTTACTGCACCGAAAACCATGCCGGGGTTGCATTTAATGCACCGATTCGGGTCGGAAAGGAAACGATGCACGGAATCATCCAGAAACGAAAGGAACGCACCCTATCCACTTTTTTCGACCCAATAGTGATGTTTTGGTTCGTTTGGGTCAGTTTCGTTACTGCACCGAAAACCATGCCGGGGTTGCTTTTAATGCACCGATTCGGGTCGGAAACGAAACGATGCACGGGATCGGCTACAAACAAAACAAACGCACCCAATTCACTTTTTTGGACCCAATAGTGATGTTTTGGTTCGTTTGGGTCAGTTTCTTACTAAACCGAAAACCATACCGGGGTTGCATTTAATGCACCGATTCGGGTTAGAAATGAAACGATGCACGGAATCGGCTACAAACAAAACGAACGCACATAATTCAATTTTTTGGACCCAATAGTGATGTTTTGGTTCGTTTGGGTCAGTTTCGTTACTGCACCGAAAACCATGCCGGGGTTGCTTTTAATGCACCGATTCGGGTTGGAAACGAAACGATGCACGGGATCGGCTACAAACAAAACAAACGCACCCAATTCACTTTTTTGGACCCAATAGTGATGTTTTGGTTCGTTTGGGTCAGTTTCTTACTAAACCGAAAACCATACCGGGGTTGCATTTAATGCACCGATTCGGGTTAGAAATGAAACGATGCACGGAATCGGCTACAAACAAAACGAACGCACATAATTCAATTTTTTGGACCCAATAGTGATGTTTTGGTTCGTTTGGGTCAGTTTCGTTACTGCACCGAAAACCATGCCGGGGTTGCATTTAATGCACCGATTCGGGTCGGAAATGAAACGATGCACGGAATCATCCAGAAACGAAAGGAACGCACCCTATCCACTTTTTTCGACCCAATAGTGATGTTTTGGTTCGTTTCGGTCAGTTTCGTTACTGCACCTAAAACCATGCCGGGGTTGCATTTAATGCACCGATTCGGGTCGGAAACGAAACGGTGCAAAGAATCGGCTAGAAACGAAACGAATGCACCCAATTCACTTTTTTGGACCCAATAGTGATGTTTTGGTTCGTTTGGGTTAGTTTCGTTACTGCACCGAAAACCATGCCGGGGTTGCATTTAATGCACCGATTCGGGTCAGAAATCGAACGATGCACGGAATCGGCTAGAAACGAGATGAACGCACCCAAATCACTTTTTTGGACCCAATAGTGATGTTTTGGTTCGTTTGGGTCAGTTTCTTACTACACCGAAAACCATACCGGGGTTGCATTTAATGCACCGATTCGGGTTAGAAATGAAACGATGCACGGAATCGGCTACAAACAAAACGAACGCACATAATTCAATTTTTTGGACCCAATAGTGATGTTTTGGTTCGTTTGGGTCAGTTTCGTTACTGCACCGAAAACCATGCCGGGGTTGCATTTAATGCACCGATTCGGGTCGGAAATGAAACGATGCACGGTATCATCCAGAAACGAAAGGAACGCACCCTATCCACTTTTTTCGACCCAATAGTGATGTTTTGGTTCGTTTCGGTCAGTTTTGTTACTGCACCTAAAACCATGCCGGGGTTGCATTTAATGCACCGATTCGGGTCGGAAACGAAACGGTGCACGGAATCATCCAGAAACAAAACGAACGCACCCTATCCACTTTTTTGGACCGAATAGTGATGTTTTGGTTCGTTTGGGTCAGTTTGGTTACTGCACCGAAAACCATGCCGGGGTTGCATTTAATGCACCGATTCGGGTTGGAAATGAAACGATGCACGGAATCATCCAGAAACGAAAGGAACGCACCCTATCCACTTTTTTCGACCCAATAGTGATGTTTTGGTTCGTTTCGGTCAGTTTCGTTACTGCACCTAAAACCATGCCGGGGTTGCATTTAATGCACCGATTCGGGTCGGAAACGAAACGGTGCAAAGAATCGGCTAGAAACGAAACGAATGCACCCAATTCACTTTTTTGGACCCAATAGTGATGTTTTGGTTCGTTTGGGTTAGTTTCGTTACTGCACCGAAAACCATGCCGGGGTTGCATTTAATGCACCGATTTGGGTCAGAAATCGAACGATGCACGGAATCGGCTAGAAACGAGATGAACGCACCCAAATCACTTTTTTGGACCCAATAGTGATGTTTTGGTTCGTTTGGGTCAGTTTCTTACTACACCGAAAACCATACCGGGGTTGCATTTAATGCACCGATTCGGGTTAGAAATGAAACGATGCACGGAATCGGCTACAAACAAAACGAACGCACATAATTCAATTTTTTGGACCCAATAGTGATGTTTTGGTTCGTTTGGGTCAGTTTCGTTACTGCACCGAAAACCATGCCGGGGTTGCATTTAATGCACCGATTCGGGTCGGAAATGAAACGATGCACGGAATCATCCAGAAACGAAAGGAACGCACCCTATCCACTTTTTTCGACCCAATAGTGATGTTTTGTTCGTTTCGGTCAGTTTCGTTACTGCACCTAAAACCATGCCGGGGTTGCATTTAATGCACCGATTCGGGTCGGAAACGAAACGGTGCACGGAATCATCCAGAAACAAAACGAACGCACCCTATCCACTTTTTTGGACCGAATAGTGATGTTTTGGTTCGTTTGGGTCAGTTTGGTTACTGCACCGAAAACCATGCCGGGGTTGCATTTAATGCACCGATTCGGGTCGGAAATGAAACGATGCACGGAATCATCCAGAAACGAAAGGAACGCGCCCTATCCACTTTTTTCGACCCAATAGTGATGTTTTGGTTCGTTTCGGTCAGTTTCGTTACTGCACCTAAAACCATGCCGGGGTTGCATTTAATGCACCGATTCGGGTCGGAAACGAAACGGTGCAAAGAATCGGCTAGAAACGAAACGAATGCACCCAATTCACTTTTTTGGACCCAATAGTGATGTTTTGGTTCGTTTGGGTTAGTTTCGTTACTGCACCGAAAACCATGCCGGGGTTGCTTTTAATGCACCGATTCGGGTCGGAAACGAAACGATGCACGGGATCGGCTACAAACAAAACGAACGCACCCAATTCACTTTTTTGGACCCAATAGTGATGTTTTGGTTCGTTTGGGTCAGTTTCTTACTACACCGAAAACCATACCGGGGTTGCATTTAATGCACCGATTCGGGTTAGAAATGAAACGATGCACGGAATCGGCTACAAACAAAACGAACGCACATAATTCAATTTTTTGGACCCAATAGTGATGTTTTGGTTCGTTTGGGTCAGTTTCGTTACTGCACCGAAAACCATGCCGGGGTTGCATTTAATGCACCGATTCGGGTCGGAAACGAAACGATGCACGGAATCATCCAGAAACGAAACGAACGCACCCTATCCACTTTTTTGGACCGAATAGTGATGTTTTGGTTCGTTTGGGTCAGTTTGGTTACTGCACCGAAAACCATGCCGGGGTTGCATTTAATGCACCGATTCGGGTCGGAAATGAAACGATGCACGGAATCATCCAGAAACGAAAGGAACGCACCCTATCCACTTTTTTCGACCCAATAGTGATGTTTTGGTTCGTTTCGGTCAGTTTCGTTACTGCACCTAAAACCATGCCGGGGTTGCATTTAATGCACCGATTCGGGTCGGAAACGAAACGGTGCACGGAATCATCCAGAAACAAAACGAACGCACCCTATCCACTTTTTTGGACCGAATAGTGATGTTTTGGTTCGTTTGGGTCAGTTTGGTTACTGCACCGAAAACCATGCCGGGGTTGCATTTAATGCACCGATTCGGGTCGGAAATGAAACGATGCACGGAATCATCTAGAAACGAAAGGAACGCACCCTATCCACTTTTTTCGACCCAATAGTGATGTTTTGGTTCGTTTGGGTCAGTTTTGTTACTGCACCGAAAACCATGCCGGGGTTGCATTTAATGCACCGATTCGGGTCGGAAACGAAACGGTGCAAAGAATCGGCTAGAAACGAAACGAATGCACCCAATTCACTTTTTTGGACCCAATAGTGATGTTTTGGTTCGTTTGGGTTAGTTTCGTTACTGCACCGAAAACCATGCCGGGGTTGCATTTAATGCACCGATTCGGGTCAGAAATCAAACGATGCACGGAATCGGCTAGAAACGAGATGAACGCACCCAAATCACTTTTTTGGACCGAATAGTGATGTTTTGGTTCGTTTGGGTCAGTTTCGTTACTGCACCGAAAACCATGCCGGGGTTGCATTTAATGCACCGATTCGGGTCGGAAATGAAACGATGCACGGAATCATCCAGAAACGAAAGGAACACACCCTATCCACTTTTTTCGACCCAATAGTGATGTTTTGGTTCGTTTGGGTCAGTTTCGTTACTGCACCTAAAACCATGCCGGGGTTGCATTTAATGCACCGATTCGGGTCGGAAACAAAACGATGCACGGAATCATCCAGAAACAAAACGAACGCACCCTATCCACTTTTTTGGACCGAATAGTGATGTTTTGGTTCGTTTGGGTCAATTTGGTTACTGCACCGAAAACCATGCCGGGGTTGCATTTAATGCACCGATTCGGGTCGGAAATGTAACGATGCACGGAATCATCTAGAAACGAAAGGAACGCACCCTATCCACTTTTTTCGACCCAATAGTGATGTTTTGGTTCGTTTGGGTCAGTTTGGTTACTGCACCGAAAACCATGCCGGGGTTGCATTTAATGCACCGATTCGGGTCGGAAATGAAACGATGCACGGAATCATCCAGAAACGAAAGGAACGCACCCTATCCACTTTTTTCGACCCAATAGTGATGTTTTGGTTCGTTTGGGTCAGTTTCGTTACTGCACCGAAAACCATGCCGGGGTTGCTTTTAATGCACCGATTCGGGTCGGAAACGAAACGATGCACGGGATCGGCTACAAACAAAACAAACGCACCCAATTCACTTTTTTGGACCCAATAGTGATGTTTTGGTTCGTTTGGGTCAGTTTCTTACTAAACCGAAAACCATACCGGGGTTGCATTTAATGCACCGATTCGGGTTAGAAATGAAACGATGCACGGAATCGGCTACAAACAACACGAACGCACATAATTCAATTTTTTGGACCCAATAGTGATGTTTTGGTTCGTTTGGGTCAGTTTCGTTACTGCACCGAAAACCATGCCGGGGTTGCTTTTAATGCACCGATTCGGGTTGGAAACGAAACGATGCACGGGATCGGCTACAAACAAAACAAACGCACCCAATTCACTTTTTTGGACCCAATAGTGATGTTTTGGTTCGTTTGGGTCAGTTTCTTACTAAACCGAAAACCATACCGGGGTTGCATTTAATGCACCGATTCGGGTTAGAAATGAAACGATGCACGGAATCGGCTACAAACAAAACGAACGCACATAATTCAATTTTTTGGACCCAATAGTGATGTTTTGGTTCGTTTGGGTCAGTTTGGTTACTGCACCGAAAACCATGCCGGGGTTGCATTTAATGCACCGATTCGGGTCGGAAATGAAACGATGCACGGAATCATCTAGAAACGAAAGGAACGCACCCTATCCACTTTTTTCGACCCAATAGTGATGTTTTGGTTCGTTTGGGTCAGTTTTGTTACTGCACCGAAAACCATGCCGGGGTTGCATTTAATGCACCGATTCGGGTCGGAAACGAAACGGTGCAAAGAATCGGCTAGAAACGAAACAAATGAACCCAATTCACTTTTTTGGACCCAATAGTGATGTTTTGGTTCGTTTGGGTTAGTTTCGTTACTGCACCGAAAACCATGCCGGGGTTGCATTTAATGCACCGATTCGGGTCAGAAATCAAACGATGCACGGAATCGGCTAGAAACGAGATGAACGCACCCAAATCACTTTTTTGGACCGAATAGTGATGTTTTGGTTCGTTTGGGTCAGTTTCGTTACTGCACCGAAAACCATGCCGGGGTTGCATTTAATGCACCGATTCGGGTCGGAAATGAAACGATGCACGGAATCATCCAGAAACGAAAGGAACACACCCTATCCACTTTTTTCGACCCAATAGTGATGTTTTGGTTCGTTTGGGTCAGTTTCGTTACTGCACCTAAAACCATGCCGGGGTTGCATTTAATGCACCGATTCGGGTCGGAAACAAAACGATGCACGGAATCATCCAGAAACAAAACGAACGCACCCTATCCACTTTTTTGGACCGAATAGTGATGTTTTGGTTCGTTTGGGTCAGTTTGGTTACTGCACCGAAAACCATGCCGGGGTTGCATTTAATGCACCGATTCGGGTCGGAAATGAAACGATGCACGGAATCATCCAGAAACGAAAGGAACGCACCCTATCCACTTTTTTCGACCCAATAGTGATGTTTTGGTTCGTTTCGGTCAGTTTCGTTACTGCACCTAAAACCATGCCGGGGTTGCATTTAATGCACCGATTCAGGTCGGAAACGAAACGGTGCACGGAATCATCCAGAAACAAAACGAACGCACCCTATCCACTTTTTTGGACCGAATAGTGATGTTTTGGTTCGTTTGGGTCAGTTTGGTTACTGCACCGAAAACCATGCCGGGGTTGCATTTAATGCACCGATTCGGGTCGGAAATGAAACGATGCACGGAATCATCTAGAAACGAAAGGAACGCACCCTATCCACTTTTTTCGACCCAATAGTGATGTTTTGGTTCGTTTGGGTCAGTTTTGTTACTGCACCGAAAACCATGCCGGGGTTGCATTTAATGCACCGATTCGGGTCGGAAACGAAACGGTGCAAAGAATCGGCTAGAAACGAAACGAATGCACCCAATTCACTTTTTTGGACCCAATAGTGATGTTTTGGTTCGTTTGGGTTAGTTTCGTTACTGCACCGAAAACCATGCCGGGGTTGCATTTAATGCACCGATTCGGGTCAGAAATCAAACGATGCACGGAATCGGCTAGAAACGAGATGAACGCACCCAAATCACTTTTTTGGACCGAATAGTGATGTTTTGGTTCGTTTGGGTCAGTTTCGTTACTGCACCGAAAACCATGCCGGGGTTGCATTTAATGCACCGATTCGGGTCGGAAATGAAACGATGCACGGAATCATCCAGAAACGAAAGGAACACACCCTATCCACTTTTTTCGACCCAATAGTGATGTTTTGGTTCGTTTGGGTCAGTTTCGTTACTGCACCTAAAACCATGCCGGGGTTGCATTTAATGCACCGATTCGGGTCGGAAACAAAACGATGCACGGAATCATCCAGAAACAAAACGAACGCAACCTATCCACTTTTTTGGACCGAATAGTGATGTTTTGGTTCGTTTGGGTCAATTTGGTTACTGCACCGAAAACCATGCCGGGGTTGCATTTAATGCACCGATTCGGGTCGGAAATGTAACGATGCACGGAATCATCTAGAAACGAAAGGAACGCACCCTATCCACTTTTTTCGACCCAATAGTGATGTTTTGGTTCGTTTGGGTCAGTTTGGTTACTGCACCGAAAACCATGCCGGGGTTGCATTTAATGCACCGATTCGGGTCGGAAATGAAACGATGCACGGAATCATCCAGAAACGAAAGGAACGCACCCTATCCACTTTTTTCGACCCAATAGTGATGTTTTGGTTCGTTTGGGTCAGTTTCGTTACTGCACCGAAAACCATGCCGGGGTTGCTTTTAATGCACCGATTCGGGTCGGAAACGAAACGATGCACGGGATCGGCTACAAACAAAACAAACGCACCCAATTCACTTTTTTGGACCCAATAGTGATGTTTTGGTTCGTTTGGGTCAGTTTCTTACTAAACCGAAAACCATACCGGGGTTGCATTTAATGCACCGATTCGGGTTAGAAATGAAACGATGCACGGAATCGGCTACAAACAAAACGAACGCACATAATTCAATTTTTTGGACCCAATAGTGATGTTTTGGTTCGTTTGGGTCAGTTTCGTTACTGCACCGAAAACCATGCCGGGGTTGCATTTAATGCACCGATTCGGGTCGGAAATGAAACGATGCACGGTATCATCCAGAAACGAAAGGAACGCACCCTATCCACTTTTTTCGACCCAATAGTGATGTTTTGGTTCGTTTCGGTCAGTTTCGTTACTGCACCTAAAACCATGCCGGGGTTGCATTTAATGCACCGATTCGGGTCGGAAACGAAACGGTGCACGGAATCATCCAGAAACAAAACGAACGCACCCTATCCACTTTTTTGGACCGAATAGTGATGTTTTGGTTCGTTTGGGTCAGTTTGGTTACTGCACCGAAAACCATGCCGGGGTTGCATTTAATGCACCGATTCGGGTTGGAAATGAAACGATGCACGGAATCATCCAGAAACGAAAGGAACGCACCCTATCCACTTTTTTCGACCCAATAGTGATGTTTTGGTTCGTTTCGGTCAGTTTCGTTACTGCACCTAAAACCATGCCGGGGTTGCATTTAATGCACCGATTCGGGTCGGAAACGAAACGGTGCAAAGAATCGGCTAGAAACGAAACGAATGCACCCAATTCACTTTTTTGGACCCAATAGTGATGTTTTGGTTCGTTTGGGTTAGTTTCGTTACTGCACCGAAAACCATGCCGGGGTTGCATTTAATGCACCGATTTGGGTCAGAAATCGAACGATGCACGGAATCGGCTAGAAACGAGATGAACGCACCCAAATCACTTTTTTGGACCCAATAGTGATGTTTTGGTTCGTTTGGGTCAGTTTCTTACTACACCGAAAACCATACCGGGGTTGCATTTAATGCACCGATTCGGGTTAGAAATGAAACGATGCACGGAATCGGCTACAAACAAAACGAACGCACATAATTCAATTTTTTGGACCCAATAGTGATGTTTTGGTTCGTTTGGGTCAGTTTCGTTACTGCACCGAAAACCATGCCGGGGTTGCATTTAATGCACCGATTCGGGTCGGAAATGAAACGATGCACGGAATCATCCAGAAACGAAAGGAACGCACCCTATCCACTTTTTTCGACCCAATAGTGATGTTTTGTTCGTTTCGGTCAGTTTCGTTACTGCACCTAAAACCATGCCGGGGTTGCATTTAATGCACCGATTCGGGTCGGAAACGAAACGGTGCACGGAATCATCCAGAAACAAAACGAACGCACCCTATCCACTTTTTTGGACCGAATAGTGATGTTTTGGTTCGTTTGGGTCAGTTTGGTTACTGCACCGAAAACCATGCCGGGGTTGCATTTAATGCACCGATTCGGGTCGGAAATGAAACGATGCACGGAATCATCCAGAAACGAAAGGAACGCACCCTATCCACTTTTTTCGACCCAATAGTGATGTTTTGGTTCGTTTCGGTCAGTTTCGTTACTGCACCTAAAACCATGCCGGGGTTGCATTTAATGCACCGATTCGGGTCGGAAACGAAACGGTGCAAAGAATCGGCTAGAAACGAAACGAATGCACCCAATTCACTTTTTTGGACCCAATAGTGATGTTTTGGTTCGTTTGGGTTAGTTTCGTTACTGCACCGAAAACCATGCCGGGGTTGCTTTTAATGCACCGATTCGGGTCGGAAACGAAACGATGCACGGGATCGGCTACAAACAAAACGAACGCACCCAATTCACTTTTTTGGACCCAATAGTGATGTTTTGGTTCGTTTGGGTCAGTTTCTTACTACACCGAAAACCATATCGGGGTTGCATTTAATGCACCGATTCGGGTTAGAAATGAAACGATGCACGGAATCGGCTACAAACAAAACGAACGCACATAATTCAATTTTTTGGACCCAATAGTGATGTTTTGGTTCGTTTGGGTCAGTTTCGTTACTGCACCGAAAACCATGCCGGGGTTGCATTTAATGCACCGATTCGGGTCGGAAACGAAACGATGCACGGAATCATCCAGAAACGAAACGAACGCACCCTATCCACTTTTTTGGACCGAATAGTGATGTTTTGGTTCGTTTGGGTCAGTTTGGTTACTGCACCGAAAACCATGCCGGGGTTGCATTTAATGCACCGATTCGGGTCGGAAATGAAACGATGCACGGAATCATCCAGAAACGAAAGGAACGCACCCTATCCACTTTTTTCGACCCAATAGTGATGTTTTGGTTCGTTTCGGTCAGTTTCGTTACTGCACCTAAAACCATGCCGGGGTTGCATTTAATGCACCGATTCGGGTCGGAAACGGAACGGTGCACGGAATCATCCAGAAACAAAACGAACGCACCCTATCCACTTTTTTGGACCGAATAGTGATGTTTTGGTTCGTTTGGGTCAGTTTGGTTACTGCACCGAAAACCATGCCGGGGTTGCATTTAATGCACCGATTCGGGTCGGAAATGAAACGATGCACGGAATCATCTAGAAACGAAAGGAACGCACCCTATCCACTTTTTTCGACCCAATAGTGATGTTTTGGTTCGTTTGGGTCAGTTTTGTTACTGCACCGAAAACCATGCCGGGGTTGCATTTAATGCACCGATTCGGGTCGGAAACGAAACGGTGCAAAGAATCGGCTAGAAACGAAACGAATGCACCCAATTCACTTTTTTGGACCCAATAGTGATGTTTTGGTTCGTTTGGGTTAGTTTCGTTACTGCACCGAAAACCATGCCGGGGTTGCATTTAATGCACCGATTCGGGTCAGAAATCAAACGATGCACGGAATCGGCTAGAAACGAGATGAACGCACCCAAATCACTTTTTTGGACCGAATAGTGATGTTTTGGTTCGTTTGGGTCAGTTTCGTTACTGCACCGAAAACCATGCCGGGGTTGCATTTAATGCACCGATTCGGGTCGGAAATGAAACGATGCACGGAATCATCCAGAAACGAAAGGAACGCACCCTATCCACTTTTTTTGACCCAATAGTGATGTTTTGGTTCGTTTGGGTCAGTTTCGTTACTGCACCTAAAACCATACCGGCGTTGCATTTAATGCACCGATTCAGGTCGGAAACAAAACGATGCACGGAATCATCCAGAAACGAAAGGAACGCACCCTATCCACTTTTTTGGACCGAATAGTGATGTTTTGGTTCGTTTGGGTCAATTTGGTTACTGCACCGAAAACCATGCCGGGGTTGCATTTAATGCACCGATTCGGGTCGGAAATGAAACGATGCACGGAATCATCCAGAAACGAAAGGAACGCACCCTATCCACTTTTTTCGACCCAATAGTGATGTTTTGGTTCGTTTGGGTCAGTTTCGTTACTGCACCTAAAACCATGCCGGGGTTGCATTTAATGCACCGATTCGGGTCGGAAACAAAACGATGCACGGAATCATCCAGAAACAAAACGAACGCACCCTATCCACTTTTTTGGACCGAATAGTGATGTTTTGGTTCGTTTGGGTCAATTTGGTTACTTCACCTTAAACCATGCCGGGGTTGCATTTAATGCACCGATTCGGGTCGGAAATGAAACGATGCACGGAATCATTTAGAAACGAAAGGAACGCACCCTATCCACTTTTTTCGACCCAATAGTGATGTTTTGGTTCGTTTGGGTCAGTTTCGTTACTGCACCGAAAACCATGCCGGGGTTGCATTTAATGCACCGATTCGGGTCGGAAACAAAACGGTGCAAAGAATCGGCTAGAAACGAAACGAATGCACCCAATTCACTTTTTTGGACCCAATAGTGATGTTTTGGTTCGTTTGGGTTAGTTTCGTTACTGCACCGAAAACCATGCCGGGGTTGCATTTAATGCACCGATTCGGGTCAGAAATCAAACGATGCACGGAATCGGCTAGAAACGAGATGAACGCACCCAAATCACTTTTTTGGACCCAATAGTGATGTTTTGGTTCGTTTGGGTCAGTTTCGTTACTGCACCGAAAACCATGCCGGGGTTGCATTTAATGCACCGATTCAGGTCGGAAACGAAACGATGCACGGAATCATCCAGAAACGAAACGAACGCACCCAATTCACTTTTTTGGACCCAATAGTGATGTTTTGGTTCGTTTGGGTCAGTTTCGTTACTGCACCGAAAACCATGCCGGGGTTGCATTTAATGCACCGATTCGGGTCGGAAACGAAACGATGCACGGAATCATCCAGAAACAAAACGAACGCACCCTATCCACTTTTTTGGACCGAATAGTGATGTTTTGGTTCGTTTGGGTCAGTTTGGTTACTGCACCGAAAACCATGCCGGGGTTGCATTTAATGCACCGATTCGGGTCGGAAATGAAACGATGCATGTTATCGTCCAGAAACGAAAGGAACGCACCCTATCCACTTTTTTCGACCCAATAGTGATGTTTTGGTTCGTTTGGGTCAGTTTCGTTGCTGCACCGAAAACCATGCCGGGGTTGCATTTAATGCACCGAATCGGGTCGGAAACGAAACGGTGCAAAGAATCGGCTAGAAACGAAACGAATGCACCCAATTCACTTTTTTGGACCCAATAGTGATGTTTTGGTTCGTTTGGGTTAGTTTCGTTACTGCACCGAAAACCATGCCGGGGTTGCATTTAATGCACCGATTCGGGTCAGAAATCAAACGATGCACTGAATCGGCTAGAAACGAGATGAACGCACCCAAATCACTTTTTTGGACCCAATAGTGATGTTTTGGTTCGTTTGGGTCAGTTTCGTTACTGCACCGAAAACCATGCCGGGGTTGCATTTAATGCACCGATTCGGGTCGGAAACGAAACGATGCACGGAATCATCCAGAAACGAAACGAACGCACCCAATTCACTTTTTTGGACCCAATAGTGATGTTTTGGTTCGTTTGGGTCAGTTTCGTTACTGCACCGAAAACCATGCCGGGGTTGCATTTAATGCACCGATTCGGGTCGGAACCGAAACGATGCACGGAATCATCCAGAAACAAAACAAACGCACCCTATCCACTTTTTTGGACCGAATAGTGATGTTTTGGTTCGTTTGGGTCAGTTTGGTTACTGCACCGAAAACCATGCCGGGGTTGCATTTAATGCACCGATTCGGGTCGGAAATGAAACGATGCACGGAATCATCCAGAAACGAAAGGAACGCACCCTATCCACTTTTTTCGACCCAATAGTGATGTTTTGGTTCGTTTGGGTCAGTTTCGTTACTGCACCGAAAACCATGCCGGGGTTGCTTTTAATGCACCGATTCGGGTCGGAAACGAAACGATGCACGGGATCGGCTACAAACAAAACGAACGCACCCAATTCACTTTTTTGGACCCAATAGTGATGTTTTGGTTCGTTTGGGTCAGTTTCTTACTACACCGAAAACCATACCGGGGTTGCATTTAATGCACCGATTCGGGTTAGAAATGAAACGATGCACGGAATCGGCTACAAACAAAACGAACGCACATAATTCAATTTTTTGGACCCAATAGTGATGTTTTGGTTCGTTTGGGTCAGTTTCGTTACTGCACCGAAAACCATGCCGGGGTTGCATTTAATGCACCGATTCGGGTTGGAAACGAAACGATGCACGGAATCATCCAGAAACGAAACGAACGCACCCTATCCACTTTTTTGGACCGAATAGTGATGTTTTGGTTCGTTTGGGTCAGTTTGGTTACTGCACCGAAAACCATGCCGGGGTTGCATTTAATGCACCGATTCGGGTCGGAAATGAAACGATGCACGGAATCATCCAGAAACGAAAGGAACGCACCCTATCCACTTTTTTCGACCCAATAGTGATGTTTTGGTTCGTTTGGGTCAGTTTCGTTACTGCACCTAAAACCATGCCGGGGTTGCATTTAATGCACCGATTCGGGTCGGAAACAAAACGATGCACGGAATCAGCCAGAAACAAAACGAACGCACCCTATCCACTTTTTTGGACCGAATAGTGATGTTTTGGTTCGTTTGGGTCAATTTGGTTACTGCACCGAAAACCATGCCGGGGTTGCATTTAATGCACCGATTCGGGTCGGAAATGAAACGATGCACGGAATCATCTAGAAATGAAAGGAACGCACCCTATCCACTTTTTTCGACCCAATAGTGATGTTTTGGTTCGTTTGGGTCAGTTTTGTTACTGCACCTAGAACCATGCCGGGGTTGCATTTAATGCACCGATTCGGGTCGGAAACGAAACGGTGCAAAGAATCGGCTAGAAACGAAACGAATGCACCCAATTCACTTTTTTGGACCCAATAGTGATGTTTTGGTTCGTTTGGGTTAGTTTCGTTACTGCACCGAAAACCATGCCGGGGTTGCATTTAATGCACCGATTCGGGTCAGAAATCAAACGATGCACGGAATCGGCTAGAAACGAGATGAACGCACCCAAATCACTTTTTTGGACCGAATAGTGATGTTTTGGTTCGTTTGGGTCAGTTTCGTTACTGCACCGAAAACCATGCCGGGGTTGCATTTAATGCACCGATTCGGGTCGGAAATGAAACGATGCACGGAATCATCCAGAAACGAAAGGAACGCACCCTATCCACTTTTTTCGACCCAATAGTGATGTTTTGGTTCGTTTGGGTCAGTTTCGTTACTGCACCTAAAACCATGCCAGGGTTGCATTTAATGCACCGATTCGGGTCGGAAACAAAACGATGCACGGAATCATCCAGAAACAAAACGAACGCACCCTATCCACTTTTTTGGACCGAATAGTGATGTTTTGGTTCGTTTGGGTCAATTTGGTTACTGCACCGAAAACCATGCCGGGGTTGCATTTAATGCACCGATTCGGGTCGGAAATGAAACGATGCACGGAATCATCTAGAAACGAAAGGAACGCACCCTATCCACTTTTTTCGACCCAATAGTGATGTTTTGGTTCGTTTGGGTCAGTTTCGTTACTGCACCGAAAACCATGCCGGGGTTGCATTTAATGCACCGATTCGGGTCGGAAACGAAACGGTGCAAAGAATCGGCTAGAAACGAAAGGAATGCACCCAATTCACTTTTTTGGACCCAATAGTGATGTTTTGGTTCGTTTGGGTTAGTTTCGTTACTGCACCGAAAACCATGCCGGGGTTGCATTTAATGCACCGATTCGGGTCAGAAATCAAACGATGCACGGAATCGGCTAGAAACGAGATGAACGCACCCAAATCACTTTTTTGGACCCAATAGTGATGTTTTGGTTCGTTTGGGTCAGTTTCGTTACTGCACCGAAAACCATGCCGGGGTTGCATTTAATGCACCGATTCGGGTCAGAAACGAAACGATGCACGGAATCATCCAGAAACGAAACGAACGCACCCAATTCACTTTTTTGGACCCAATAGTGATGTTTTGGTTCGTTTGGGTCAGTTTGGTTACTGCACCGAAAACCATACTGGGGTTGCATTTAATGCACCGATTCGGGTCGGAACCGAAACGATGCACGCAATCGGCTACAAACAAAACGAATGCACATAATTCAATTTTTTGGACCCAATAGTGATGTTTTGGTTCGTTTGGGTCAGTTTCATTACTGCACCGAAAACCATGCCGGGGTTGCATTTAATGCAACGATTCGGGTCGGAAACGAAACGATGCAAGGAATCATCCAGAAACGAAACGAACGCACCCAATTCACTTTTTTGGACCCAATAGTGATGTTTTGGTTCGTTTGGGTCAGTTTCGTTACTGCACCGATTCGGGTCGGAAACGAAACGCTGCACGGAATCATCCAGAAACAAAACGAACGCACCCTATCCACTTTTTTGGACCGAATAGTGATGTTTTGGTTCGTTTGGGTCAGTTTGGTTACTGCACCGAAAACCATGCCGGGGTTGCATTTAATGCACCGATTCGGGTCGGAAATGAAACGATGCACGGAATCATCCAGAAACGAAAGGAACGCACCCTATCCACTTTTTTCGACCCAATAGTGATGTTTTGGTTCGTTTGGGTCAGTTTCGTTACTGCACCGAAAACCATGCCGGGGTTGCTTTTAATGCACCGATTCGGGTCGGAAACGAAACGATGCACGGGATCGGCTACAAACAAAACAAACGCACCCAATTCACTTTTTTGGACCCAATAGTGATGTTTTGGTTCGTTTGGGTCAGTTTCTTACTAAACCGAAAACCATACCGGGGTTGCATTTAATGCACCGATTCGGGTTAGAAATGAAACGATGCACGGAATCGGCTACAAACAAAACGAACGCACATAATTCAATTTTTTGGACCCAATAGTGATGTTTTGGTTCGTTTGGGTCAGTTTCGTTACTGCACCGAAAACCATGCCGGGGTTGCATTTAATGCACCGATTCGGGTCGGAAACGAAACGATGCACGGAATCATCCAGAAACGAAACGAACGCACCCTATCCACTTTTTTGGACCGAATAGTGATGTTTTGGTTCGTTTGGGTCAGTTTGGTTACTGCACCGAAAATCATGCCGGGGTTGCATTTAATGCACCGATTCGGGTCGGAAATGAAACGATGCACGGAATCATCCAGAAATGAAAGGAACGCACCCTATCCACTTTTTTCGACCCAATAGTGATGTTTTGGTTCGTTTGGGTCAGTTTCGTTACTGCACCTAAAACCATGCCGGGGTTGCATTTAATGCACCGATTCGGGTCGGAAACAAAACGATGCACGGAATCATCCAGAAACAAAACGAACGCACCCTATCCACTTTTTTGGACCGAATAGTGATGGTTTGGTTCGTTTGGGTCAACTTGGTTACTGCACCGAAAACCATGCCGGGGTTGCATTTAATGCACCGATTCGGGTCGGAAATGAAACGATGCACGGAATCATCTAGAAACGAAAGGAACGCACCCTATCCACTTTTTTCGACCCCATAGTGATGTTTTGGTTCGTTTGGGTCAGTTTCGTTACTGCACCTAAAACCATGCCGGGGTTGCATTTAATGCACCGATTCGGGTCGGAAACGAAACGGTGCAAAGAATCGGCTAGAAACGAAACGAATGCACCCAATTCACTTTTTTGGACCCAATAGTGATGTTTTGGTTCGTGTGGGTTTGTTTCGTTACTGCACCGAAAACCATGCCGGGGTTGCATTTAATGCACCGATTCGGGTCAGAAATCAAACGATGCACGGAATCGGCTAGAAACGAGATGAACGCACCCAAATCACTTTTTTGGACCCAATAGTGATGTTTTGGTTCGTTTGGGTCAGTTTCGTTACTGCACCGAAAACCATGCCGGGGTTGCATATAACGCACCGATTCGGGTCGGAAACGAAACGGTGCACGGGATCGGCTAGAAACGAAACGAACGAACCCAATTCACTTTTTTGGACCCAATAGTGATATTTTGGTTCGTTTGGGTCAGTTTCGTTACTACACAGAAAACCATGCCGGGGTTCCATTTAATACACCGATTCGGGTCAGAAATGAAACGATCCACGGAATCGGCTACAAACAAAACGAACGCACAGAATTAAATTTTTCGGACCCAATAGTGATGTTTTGGTTCGTTTGGGTCAGTTTCGTTACTGCACCGAAAACCATGCCGGGGTTGCATTTAATTCACCGATTCGGGTCGGAAATGAAACGATGCACGGAATCATCTAGAAACGAAAGGAAGGCCACCCAATCCACTTTTTTCGACCCAATAGTGATGTTTTGGTTCGTTTGGGTCAGTTTCGTTACTGCACCGAAAACCATGCCGGGGTTGCATTTAATGCACCGATTCGGGTCGGAAACGAAACGATGCACGGAATCATCCAGAAACGAAACGAACGCACCCTATCCACTTTTTTGGACCGAATAGTGATGTTTTGGTTCGTTTGGGTCAGTTTGGTTACTGCACCGAAAACCATGCCGGGGTTGCATTTAATGCACCGATTCGGGTCGGAAATGAAACGATGCACGGAATCATCCAGAAACGAAAGGAACGCACCCTATCCACTTTTTTCGACCCAATAGTGATGTTTTGGTTCGTTTGGGTCAGTTTCGTTACTGCACCTAAAACCATGCCGGGGTTGCATTTAATGCACAGATTCGGGTCGGAAACAAAACGATGCACGGAATCATCCAGAAACAAAACGAACGCACCCTATCCACTTTTTTGGACCGAATAGTGATGTTTTGGTTCGTTTGGGTCAATTTGGTTACTGCACCGAAAACCATGCCGGGGTTGCATTTAATGCACCGATTCGGGTCGGAAATGAAACGATGCACGGAATCATCTAGAAACGAAAGGAACGCACCCTATCCACTTTTTTGGACCCAATAGTGATGTTTTGGTTCGTTTGGGTCAGTTTCGTTACTGCACCTAAAACCATGCCGGGGTTGCATTTAATGCACCGATTCGGGTCGGAAACGAAACGGTGCAAAGAATCGGCTAGAAACGAAACGAATGCACCCAATTCACTTTTTTGGACCCAATAGTGATGTTTTGGTTCGTTTGGGTTAGTTTCGTTACTGCACCGAAAACCATGCCGGGGTTGCATTTAATGCACCGATTCGGGTCAGAAATCAAACGATGCACGGAATCGGCTAGAAACGAGATGAACCCACCCAAATCACTTTTTTGGACCCAATAGTGATGTTTTGGTTCGTTTGGGTCAGTTTCGTTACTGCACCGAAAACCATGCCGGGGTTGCATATAACGCACCGATTCGGGTCGGAAACGAAACGGTGCACGGGATCGGCTAGAAACGAAACGAACGCACCCAATTCACTTTTTTGGACCCAATAGTGATGTTTTGGTTCGTTTGGGTCAGTTTCGTTACTACACCGAAAACCATGCCGGGGTTCCATTTAATGCACCGATTCGGGTCAGAAATGAAACGATCCACGGAATCGGCTACAAACAAAACGAACGCACAGAATTAAATTTTTCGGACCCAATAGTGATGTTTTGGTTCGTTTGGGTCAGTTTCGTTACTGCACCGAAAACCATGCCGGGGTTGCATTTAATGCACCGATTCGGGTCAGAAATCAAACGATGCACGGAATCGGCTAGAAACGAGATGAACGCACCCAAATCACTTTTTTGGACCCAATAGTGATGTTTTGGTTCGTTTGGGTCAGTTTCGTTACTGCACCGAAAACCATGCCGGGGTTGCATTTAATGCACCGATTCGGGTCGGAAACGAAACGATGCACGGAATCATCCAGAAACGAAACGAACGCACCCAATTCACTTTTTTGGACCCAATAGTGATGTTTTGATTCGTTTGGGTCAGTTTGGTTACTGCACCGAAAACCATACCGGGGTTGCATTTAATGCACCAATTCGGGTTAGAAACGATACGATGCACGCAATCGGCTACAAACAAAACGAATGCACATATTTCAATTTTTTGGACCCAATAGTGATGTTTTGGTTCGTTTGGGTCAGTTTCATTACTGCACCGAAAACCATGCCGGGGTTGCATTTAATGCACCGATTCGGGTCGGAAACGAAACGATGCACGTAATCATCCAGAAACGAAACGAACGCACCCAATTCACTTTTTTGGACCCAATAGTGATGTTTTGGTTCGTTTGGGTCAGTTTCGTTACTGCACCGAAAACCATGCCGGGGTTGCATTTAATGCACCGATTCGGGTCGGAAACGAAACGATGCACGGAATCATCCAGAAACAAAACGAACGCACCCTATCCACTTTTTTGGACCGAATAGTGATGTTTTGGTTCGTTTGGGTCAGTTTGGTTACTGCACCGAAAACCATGCCGGGGTTGCATTTAATGCACCGATTCGGGTCGGAAATGAAACGATGCACGGAATCATCCAGAAACGAAAGGAACGCACCCTATCCACTTTTTTTGGACCCAATAGTGATGTTTTGGTTCGTTTGGGTCAGTTTCGTTACTGCACCAAAAACCATGCCGGTGTTGCATTTAATGCACCGATTCGGGTCGGAAACGAAACGATGCACGGAATCGGCTAGAAACGAGATGAACGCACCCAATTCACTTTTTTGGGCCAAATGGTGATGTTTTGGTTCGTTTGGGTCAGTTTCGTTACTGCACCTAAAACCATGCCGGGGTTGCATTTAATGCACCGATTCGGGTCGGAAACGAAACGGTGCAAAGAATCGGCTAGAAACGAAACGAATGCACCCAATTCACTTTTTTGGACCCAATAGTGATGTTTTGGTTCGTTTGGGTTAGTTTCGTTACTGCACCGAAAACCATGCCGGGGTTGCATTTAATGCACCGATTCGGGTCAGAAATCAAACGATGCACGGAATCGGCTAGAAACGAGATGAACCCACCCAAATCACTTTTTTGGACCCAATAGTGATGTTTTGGTTCGTTTGGGTCAGTTTCGTTACTGCACCGAAAACCATGCCGGGGTTGCATATAACGCACCGATTCGGGTCGGAAACGAAACGGTGCACGGGATCGGCTAGAAACGAAACGAACGCACCCAATTCACTTTTTTGGACCCAATAGTGATGTTTTGGTTCGTTTGGGTCAGTTTCGTTACTACACCGAAAACCATGCCGGGGTTCCATTTAATGCACCGATTCGGGTCAGAAATGAAACGATCCACGGAATCGGCTACAAACAAAACGAACGCACAGAATTAAATTTTTCGGACCCAATAGTGATGTTTTGGTTCGTTTGGGTCAGTTTCGTTACTGCACCGAAAACCATGCCGGGGTTGCATTTAATGCACCGATTCGGGTCAGAAATCAAACGATGCACGGAATCGGCTAGAAACGAGATGAACGCACCCAAATCACTTTTTTGGACCCAATAGTGATGTTTTGGTTCGTTTGGGTCAGTTTCGTTACTGCACCGAAAACCATGCCGGGGTTGCATTTAATGCACCGATTCGGGTCGGAAACGAAACGATGCACGGAATCATCCAGAAACGAAACGAACGCACCCAATTCACTTTTTTGGACCCAATAGTGATGTTTTGATTCGTTTGGGTCAGTTTGGTTACTGCACCGAAAACCATACCGGGGTTGCATTTAATGCACCAATTCGGGTTAGAAACGATACGATGCACGCAATCGGCTACAAACAAAACGAATGCACATATTTCAATTTTTTGGACCCAATAGTGATGTTTTGGTTCGTTTGGGACAGTTTCATTACTGCACCGAAAACCATGCCGGGGTTGCATTTAATGCACCAATTCGGGTCGGAAACGAAACGATGCACGTAATCATCCAGAAACGAAACGAACGCACCCAATTCACTTTTTTGGACCCAATAGTGATGTTTTGGTTCGTTTGGGTCAGTTTCGTTACTGCACCGAAAACCATGCCGGGGTTGCATTTAATGCACCGATTCGGGTCGGAAACGAAACGATGCACGGAATCATCCAGAAACAAAACGAACGCACCCTATCCACTTTTTTGGACCGAATAGTGATGTTTTGGTTCGTTTGGGTCAGTTTGGTTACTGCACCGAAAACCATGCCGGGGTTGCATTTAATGCACCGATTCGGGTCGGAAATGAAACGATGCACGGAATCATCCAGAAACGAAAGGAACGCACCCTATCCACTTTTTTCGACCCAATAGTGATGTTTTGGTTCGTTTGGGTCAGTTTCGTTACTGCACCTAAAACCATGCCGGGGTTGCATTTAATGCACCGATTCGGGTCGGAAACGAAACGGTGTAAAGAATCGGCTAGAAACGAAACGAATGCACCCAATTCACTTTTTTGGACCCAATAGTGATGTTTTGGTTCGTTTGGGTCAGTTTCGTTACTGCACCTAAAACCATGCCGGGGTTGCATTTAATGCACCGATTCGGGTCGGAAACGAAACGGTGCAAAGAATCGGCTAGAAACGAAATGAATGCACCCAATTCACTTTTTTGGACCCAATAGTGATGTTTTGGTTCGTTTGGGTTAGTTTCGTTACTGCACCGAAAACCATGCCGGGGTTGCATTTAATGCACCGATTCGGGTCAGAAATCAAACGATGCACGGAATCGGCTAGAAACGAGATGAACCCACCCAAATCACTTTTTTGGACCCAATAGTGATGTTTTGGTTCGTTTGGGTCAGTTTCGTTACTGCACCGAAAACTATGCCGGGGTTGCATATAACGCACCGATTCGGGTCGGAAACGAAACGGTGCACGGGATCGGCTAGAAACGAAACGAACGCACCCAATTCACTTTTTTGGACCCAATAGTGATGTTTTGGTTCGTTTGGGTCAGTTTCGTTACTACACCGAAAACCATGCCGGGGTTCCATTTAATGCACCGATTCGGGTCAGAAATGAAACGATCCACGGAATCGGCTACAAACAAAACGAACGCACAGAATTAAATTTTTCGGACCCAATAGTGATGTTTTGGTTCGTTTGGGTCAGTTTCGTTACTGCACCGAAAACCATGCCGGGGTTGCATTTAATGCACCGATTCGGGTCAGAAATCAAACGATGCACGGAATCGGCTAGAAACGAGATGAACACACCCAAATCACTTTTTTGGACCCAATAGTGATGTTTTGGTTCGTTTGGGTCAGTTTCGTTACTGCACCGAAAACCATGCCGGGGTTGCATTTAATGCACCGATTCGGGTCGGAAACGAAACGATGCACGGAATCATCCAGAAACGAAACGAACGCACCCAATTCACTTTTTTGGACCCAATAGTGATGTTTTGATTCGTTTGGGTCAGTTTGGTTACTGCACCGAAAACCATACCGGGGTTGCATTTAATGCACCAATTCGGGTTAGAAACGATACGATGCACGCAATCGGCTACAAACAAAACGAATGCACAAAATTCAATTTTTTGGACCCAATAGTGATGTTTTGGTTCGTTTGGGTCAGTTTCGTTACTGCACCGAAAACCATGCCTGGGTTGCATTTAATGCACCGATTCGGGTCGGAAACGAAACGATGCACGGAATCATCCAGAAACGAAACGAACGCACCCAATTCACTTTTTTGGACCCAATAGTGATGTTTTGGTTCGTTTGGGTCAGTTTCGTTACTGCACGGAAAACCATGCCGGGGTTGCATTTAATGCACCGATTCGGGTCGGAAACGAAACGATGCACGGAATCATCCAGAAACAAAACGAACGCACCCTATCCACTTTTTTGGACCGAATAGTGATGTTTTGGTTCGTTTGGGTCAGTTTGGTTACTGCACCGAAAACCATGCCGGGGTTGCATTTAATGCACCGATTCGGGTCGGAAATGAAACGATGCACGGAATCATCCAGAAACGAAAGGAACGCACCCTATCCACTTTTTTTGGACCCAATAGTGATGTTTTGGTTCGTTTGGGTCAGTTTCGTTACTGCACCAAAAACCATGCCGGTGTTGCATTTAATGCACCGATTCGGGTCGGAAACGAAACGATGCACGGAATCGGCTAGAAACGAGATGAACGCACCCAATTCACTTTTTTGGGCCAAATGGTGATGTTTTGGTTCGTTTGGGTCAGTTTCGTTACTGCACCTAAAACCATGCCGGGGTTGCATTTAATGCACCGATTCGGGTCGGAAACGAAACGGTGCAAAGAATCGGCTAGAAACGAAACGAATGCACCCAATTCACTTTTTTGGACCCAATAGTGATGTTTTGGTTCGTTTGGGTTAGTTTCGTTACTGCACCGAAAACCATGCCGGGGTTGCATTTAATGCACCGATTCGGGTCAGAAATCAAACGATGCACGGAATCGGCTAGAAACGAGATGAACCCACCCAAATCACTTTTTTGGACCCAATAGTGATGTTTTGGTTCGTTTGGGTCAGTTTCGTTACTGCACCGAAAACCATGCCGGGGTTGCATATAACGCACCGATTCGGGTCGGAAACGAAACGGTGCACGGGATCGGCTAGAAACGAAACGAACGCACCCAATTCACTTTTTTGGACCCAATAGTGATGTTTTGGTTCGTTTGGGTCAGTTTCGTTACTACACCGAAAACCATGCCGGGGTTCCATTTAATGCACCGATTCGGGTCAGAAATGAAACGATCCACGGAATCGGCTACAAACAAAACGAACGCACAGAATTAAATTTTTCGGACCCAATAGTGATGTTTTGGTTCGTTTGGGTCAGTTTGGTTACTGCACCGAAAACCATGCCGGGGTTGCATTTAATGCACCGATTCGGGTCGGAAATGAAACGATGCACGGAATCATCCAGAAACGAAAGGAACGCACCCTATCCACTTTTTTTGGAACCAATAGTGATGTTTTGGTTCGTTTGGGTCAGTTTCGTTACTGCACCAAAAACCATGCCGGTCTTGCATTTAATGCACCGATTCGGGTCGGAAACGAAACGATGCACGGAATCGGCTAGAAACGAGATGAACGCACCCAATTCACTTTTTTGGGCCAAATGGTGATGTTTTGGTTCGTTTGGGTCAGTTTCGTTACTGCACCTAAAACCATGCCGGGGTTGCATTTAATGCACCGATTCGGGTCGGAAACGAAACGGTGCAAAGAATCGGCTAGAAACGAAACGAATGCACCCAATTCACTTTTTTGGACCCAATAGTGATGTTTTGGTTCGTTTGGGTTAGTTTCGTTACTGCACCGAAAACCATGCCGGGGTTGCATTTAATGCACCGATTCGGGTCAGAAATCAAACGATGCACGGAATCGGCTAGAAACGAGATGAACCCACCCAAATCACTTTTTTGGACCCAATAGTGATGTTTTGGTTCGTTTGGGTCAGTTTCGTTACTGCACCGAAAACCATGCCGGGGTTGCATATAACGCACCGATTCGGGTCGGAAACGAAACGGTGCACGGGATCGGCTAGAAACGAAACGAACGCACCCAATTCACTTTTTTGGACCCAATAGTGATGTTTTGGTTCGTTTGGGTCAGTTTCGTTACTACACCGAAAACCATGCCGGGGTTCCATTTAATGCACCGATTCGGGTCAGAAATGAAACGATCCACGGAATCGGCTACAAACAAAACGAACGCACAGAATTAAATTTTTCGGACCCAATAGTGATGTTTTGGTTCGTTTGGGTCAGTTTCGTTACTGCACCGAAAACCATGCCGGGGTTGCATTTAATGCACCGATTCGGGTCAGAAATCAAACGATGCACGGAATCGGCTAGAAACGAGATGAACGCACCCAAATCACTTTTTTGGACCCAATAGTGATGTTTTGGTTCGTTTGGGTCAGTTTCGTTACTGCACCGAAAACCATGCCGGGGTTGCATTTAATGCACCGATTCGGGTCGGAAACGAAACGATGCACGGAATCATCCAGAAACGAAACGAACGCACCCAATTCACTTTTTTGGACCCAATAGTGATGTTTTGATTCGTTTGGGTCAGTTTGGTTACTGCACCGAAAACCATACCGGGGTTGCATTTAATGCACCAATTCGGGTTAGAAACGATACGATGCACGCAATCGGCTACAAACAAAACGAATGCACATATTTCAATTTTTTGGACCCAATAGTGATGTTTTGGTTCGTTTGGGTCAGTTTCATTACTGCACCGAAAACCATGCCGGGGTTGCATTTAATGCACCAATTCGGGTCGGAAACGAAACGATGCACGTAATCATCCAGAAACGAAACGAACGCACCCAATTCACTTTTTTGGACCCAATAGTGATGTTTTGGTTCGTTTGGGTCAGTTTCGTTACTGCACCGAAAACCATGCCGGGGTTGCATTTAATGCACCGATTCGGGTCGGAAACGAAACGATGCACGGAATCATCCAGAAACAAAACGAACGCACCCTATCCACTTTTTTGCACCGAATAGTGATGTTTTGGTTCGTTTGGGTCAGTTTGGTTACTGCACCGAAAACCATGCCGGGGTTGCATTTAATGCACCGATTCGGGTCGGAAATGAAACGATGCACGGAATCATCCAGAAACGAAAGGAACGCACCCTATCCACTTTTTTCGACCCAATAGTGATGTTTTGGTTCGTTTGGGTCAGTTTCGTTACTGCACCTAAAACCATGCCGGGGTTGCATTTAATGCACCGATTCGGGTCGGAAACGAAACGGTGTAAAGAATCGGCTAGAAACGAAACGAATGCACCCAATTCACTTTTTTGGACCCAATAGTGATGTTTTGGTTCGTTTGGGTCAGTTTCGTTACTGCACCTAAAACCATGCCGGGGTTGCATTTAATGCACCGATTCGGGTCGGAAACGAAACGGTGCAAAGAATCGGCTAGAAACGAAACGAATGCACCCAATTCACTTTTTTGGACCCAATAGTGATGTTTTGGTTCGTTTGGGTTAGTTTCGTTACTGCACCGAAAACCATGCCGGGGTTGCATTTAATGCACCGATTCGGGTCAGAAATCAAACGATGCACGGAATCGGCTAGAAACGAGATGAACCCACCCAAATCACTTTTTTGGACCCAATAGTGATGTTTTGGTTCGTTTGGGTCAGTTTCGTTACTGCACCGAAAACCATGCCGGGGTTGCATATAACGCACCGATTCGGGTCGGAAACGAAACGGTGCACGGGATCGGCTAGAAACGAAACGAACGCACCCAATTCACTTTTTTGGACCCAATAGTGATGTTTTGGTTCGTTTGGGTCAGTTTCGTTACTACACCGAAAACCATGCCGGGGTTCCATTTAATGCACCGATTCGGGTCAGAAATGAAACGATCCACGGAATCGGCTACAAACAAAACGAACGCACAGAATTAAATTTTTCGGACCCAATAGTGATGTTTTGGTTCGTTTGGGTCAGTTTCGTTACTGCACCGAAAACCATGCCGGGGTTGCATTTAATGCACCGATTCGGGTCAGAAATCAAACGATGCACGGAATCGGCTAGAAACGAGATGAACGCACCCAAATCACTTTTTTGGACCCAATAGTGATGTTTTGGTTCGTTTGGGTCAGTTTCGTTACTGCACCGAAAACCATGCCGGGGTTGCATTTAATGCACCGATTCGGGTCGGAAACGAAACGATGCACGGAATCATCCAGAAACGAAACGAACGCACCCAATTCACTTTTTTGGACCCAATAGTGATGTTTTGATTCGTTTGGGTCAGTTTGGTTACTGCACCGAAAACCATACCGGGGTTGCATTTAATGCACCAATTCGGGTTAGAAACGATACGATGCACGCAATCGGCTACAAACAAAACGAATGCACATAATTCAATTTTTTGGACCCAATAGTGATGTTTTGGTTCGTTTGGGTCAGTTTCGTTACTGCACCGAAAACCATGCCTGGGTTGCATTTAATGCACCGATTCGGGTCGGAAACGAAACGATGCACGGAATCATCCAGAAACGAAACGAACGCACCCAATTCACTTTTTTGGACCCAATAGTGATGTTTTGGTTCGTTTGGGTCAGTTTCGTTACTGCACGGAAAACCATGCCGGGGTTGCATTTAATGCACCGATTCGGGTCGGAAACGAAACGATGCACGGAATCATCCAGAAACAAAACGAACGCACCCTATCCACTTTTTTGGACCGAATAGTGATGTTTTGGTTCGTTTGGGTCAGTTTGGTTACTGCACCGAAAACCATGCCGGGGTTGCATTTAATGCACCGATTCGGGTCGGAAATGAAACGATGCACGGAATCATCCAGAAACGAAAGGAACGCACCCTATCCACTTTTTTCGACCCAATAGTGATGTTTTGGTTCGTTTGGGTCAGTTTCGTTACTGCACCTAAAACCATGCCGGGGTTGCATTTAATGCACCGATTCGGGTCGGAAACGAAACGGTGCAAAGAATCGGCTAGATACGAAACGATGCACGGGATCGGCTACAAACAAAACGAACGCACCCAATTCACTTTTTTGGACCCAATAGTGATGTTTTGGTTCGTTTGGGTTAGTTTCGTTACTGCACCGAAAACCATGCCGGGGTTGCATTTAATGCACCGATTCGGGTCGGAAATGAAACGATGCACGGAATCGTCCAGAAACGAAAGGAACGCACCCTATCCACTTTTTTCGACCCAATAGTGATGTTTTGGTTCGTTTGGGTCAGTTTCGTTACTGCACCTAAAACCATGCCGGGGTTGCATTTAATGCACCGATTCGGGTCGGAAACAAAACGATGCACGGAATCATCCAGAAACAAAACGAACGCACCCTATCCACTTTTTTGGACCGAATAGTGATGTTTTGGTTCGTTTGGGTCACTTTGGTTACTGCACCGAAAACCATGCCGGGGTTGCATTTAATGCACCGATTCGGGTCGGAAATGAAACGATGCACGGAATCATCTAGAAACGAAAGGAACGCACCCTATCCACTTTTTTTGACCCAATAGTGATGTTTTGGTTCTTTTGGGCCAGTTTCGTTACTGCACCTAAAACCATGCCGGGGTTGCATTTAATGCACCGATTCGGGTCGGAAACGAAACGGTGCAAAGAATCGGCTAGAAACGAAACGAATGCACCCAATTCACTTTTTTGGACCCAATAGTGATGTTTTGGTTCGTTTGGGTTAGTTTCGTTACTGCACCGAAAACCATGCCTGGGTTGCATTTAATGCACCGATTCGGGTCAGATATCAAACGATGCACGGAATCGGCTAGAAACGAGATGAACGCACCCAAATCACTTTTTTGGACCCAATAGTGATGTTTTGGTTCGTTTGGGTCAGTTTCGTTACTGCACCGAAAACCATGCCGGGGTTGCATTTAATGCACCGATTCGGGTCGGAAATGAAACGATGCACGGAATCATCCAGAAACGAAAGGAACGCACCCTATCCACTTTTTTCGAACCAATAGTGATGTTTTGGTTCGTTTGGGTTTGTTTCGTTACTGCACCGAAAACCATGCCGGGGTTGCATTTAATGCACCGATTCGGGTCAGAAATCAAACGATGCACGGAATCGGCTAGAAACGAGATGAACCCACCCAAATCACTTTTTTGGACCCAATAGTGATGTTTTGGTTCGTTTGGGTCAGTTTCGTTACTGCACCGAAAACCATGCCGGGGTTGCATATAACGCACCGATTCGGGTCGGAAACGAAACGGTGCACGGGATCGGCTAGAAATGAAACGAACGCACCCAATTCACTTTTTTGGACCCAATAGTGATGTTTTGGTTCGTTTGGGTCAGTTTCGTTACTACACCGAAAACCATGCCGGGGTTCCATTTAATGCACCGATTCGGGTCAGAAATGAAATGATCCACGGAATCGGCTACAAACAAAACGAACGCACAAAATTAAATTTTTCAGACCCAATAGTGATGTTTTGGTTCGTTTGGGTCAGTTTCATTACTGCACCGAAAACCATGCCGGGGTTGCATTTAATGCACCGATTCGGGTCAGAAATCAAACGATGCACGGAATCGGCTAGAAACAAGATGAACGCACCCAAATCACTTTTTTGGACCCAATAGTGATGTTTTGGTTCGTTTGGGTCAGTTTCGTTACTGCACCGAAAACCATGCCGGGGTTGCATTTAATGCACCGATTCGGGTCGGAAACGAAACGATGCACGGAATTATCCAGAAACGAAACGAACGCACCCAATTCACTTTTTTGGACCCAATAGTGATGTTTTGATTCGTTTGGGTCAGTTTGGTTACTGCACAGAAAACCATACCGGGGTTGCATTTAATGCACCAATTCGGGTTAGAAACGATGCGATGCACGCAATCGGCTACAAACAAAACGAATGCACATAATTCAATTTTTTGGACCCAATAGTGATGTTTTGGTTCGTTTGGGTCAGTTTCGTTACTGCACCGAAAACCATGCCGGGGTTGCATTTAATGCACCGATTCGGGTCGGAAACGAAACGATGCACGGAATCATCCAGAAACAAAACGAACGCACCCTATCCACTTTTTTGGACCGAATAGTGATGTTTTGGTTCGTTTGGGTCAGTTTGGTTACTGCACCGAAAACCATGCCGGGGTTGCATTTAATGCACCGATTCGGGTCGGAAATGAAATGATGCACGGAATCATCCAGAAACGAAAGGAACGCACCCTATCCACTTTTTTCGACCCAATAGTGATGTTTTGGTTCGTTTGGGTCAGTTTCGTTACTGCACCTAAAACCATGCCACGGTTGCATTTAATGCACCGATTCGGGTCGGAAACGAAACGATGCACGGAATCATCCAGAAACGAAACGAACGCACCCTATCCACTTTTTTGGACCGAATAGTGATGTTTTGGTTCGTTTGGGTCAGTTTGGTTACTGCACCGAAAACCATGCCGGGGTTGCATTTAGTGCACCGATTCGGGTCGGAAATGAAACGATGCACGGAATCATCCAGAAACGAAAGGAACGCACCCTATCCACTTTTTTCGACCCAATAGTGATGTTTTGGTTCGTTTGGGTCAGTTTCGTTACTGCACCTAAAACCATGCCGGGGTTGCATTTAATGCACCGATTCGGGTCGGAAACAAAACGATGCACGGAATCATCCAGAAACAAAACGAACGCACCCTATCCACTTTTTTGGACCGAATAGTGATGTTTTGGTTCGTTTGGGTCAGTTTGGTTACTGCACCGAAAACCATGCCGGGGTTGCATTTAATGCACCGATTTGGGTCGGAAATGAAACGATGCACGGAATCATCTAGAAACGAAAGGAACGCACACGATGCACGGAATCGGCTAGAAACGAGATGAACGCACCCAATTCACTTTTTTGGACCCAATAGTGATGTTTTGGTTCGTTTGGGTCAGTTTCGTTACTGCACCGAAAACCATGCCGGGGTTGCATTTAATGCACCGATTCGGGTCAGAAACGAAACGATGCACGGAATCATCCAGAAACAAAACGAACGCACCCTATCCACTTTTTTGGACCGAATAGTGATGTTTTGGTTCGTTTGGGTCAGTTTGGTTACTGCACCGAAAACCATGCCGGGGTTGCATTTAATGCACCGATTCGGGTCGGAAACGAAACGATGCAAAGAATCGGCTAGAAACGAAACGAATGCACCCAATTCACTTTTTTGGACGCAATAGTGATGTTTTGGTTCGTTTGGGTCAGTTTCGTTACTGCACCGAAAACCATGCCGGGGTTGCATTTAATGCACCGATTCGGGTCGGAAACGAAACGATGCACGGAATCGTCCAGAAACGAAAGAAACGCACCATATCCACTTTTTTCGACCCAATAGTGATGTTTTGGTTCGTTTGGGTCAGTTTCGTTACTGCACCGAAAACCATGCCGGGGTTGCATTTAATGCACCGATTCGGGTCGGAAACGAAACGATGCACGGAATCGTCCAGAAACGAAAGAAACGCACCATATCCACTTTTTTCGACCCAATAGTGATGTTTTGGTTTGTTTGGGTCAGTTTGGTTACTGCACCGAAAATCATGCCGGGGTTGCATATAATGCACCGATTCGGGTCAGAAACGAAACGGTGCACGGGATCGGCTAGAAACGAAACGAACGCACCCAATTCACTTTTTTGGACCCAATAGTGATGTTTTGGTTCGTTTGGGTCAGTTTCGTTACTACACCGAAAACCATGCCGGGGTTGCATTTAATGCACCGATTCGGGTCAGAAATGAAACGATCCACGGAATCGGCTACAAACAAAACGAACGCACATAATTCAATTTTTTGGACCCAATAGTGATGTTTTGGTTCGTTTGGGTCAGTTTCGTTACTGCACCAAAAACCATGCCGGGGTTGCATTTAATGCACCGATTCGGGTCAGAAATCAAACGATGCACGGAATCGGCTAGAAACGAGATGAACGCACCCAATTCACTTTTTTGGACCCAATAGTGATGTTTTGGTTCGTTTGGGTCAGTTTCGTTACTGCACCGAAAACCATGTCGGGGTTGCATTTAATGCACCGATTCGGGTCAGAAACGAAACGATGCACGGAATCATCCAGAAACAAAACGAACGCACCCTATCCACTTTTTTGGACCGAATAGTGATGTTTTGGTTCGTTTGGGTCAGTTTGGTTACTGCATCAAAAACCATGCCGGGGTTGCTGAAAGTGCATCTAGGCATTTAATCTATTTTGGTGATTAATGGCAATAGAAATTCGGATATGATGTTGTGCTTGAGTTGTGCAGGAATAAAATGAAATAAAGAGAAAGATAGCACAAAAGGAAGTACCCCAATTCTTTTTGATATGGTGGAAGACTCAATTGGCAATTTAAATTCTATTTTCCTTTTGAAATTGAGTATAGGACCACCGTACTATCAAGGGGGACGTAGTTGATGATTTCCAGTTGCTAAAAGTGCTTTGCTTGAGATGACAAATTCTTTAAAGCCACAAAAACACTTCACAAAATCCTTTCCTGCTTGGCCGGATCTTAGGCCGGAAGATCCGACCGGATGTTCCGGGCCGCTCGGCCTTGGAATTTTTCCTGGCCGGAAGATCCGACCCTGGTCGGAACTTACATGACTTAGCCGTTTTTTCAGCCTCGGAAGTGTCCTGAGTACATGTTCCGGCCCCTGGTCGGATGATCCGACTGCAAGTTCCGGCTGGCTCTGTCTTGAGATCTCTTTGGGCCGGATGTTCCGGGGTCTGTCGGAAGATCCGACAACTGGTCGGAAGTTCCGGCCCCCGGAACTTCACTGGAGTTTTTCTGACTCGGTTCTGTTGCTTATCGGAAGATCCGACCTTTTGTCGGAAGATCCGGTACCCCTTCGCAGTGAACATAACGGTCATATTTTGGGGGTTGGTATATATACCCCTCACCCCCTTTCATTCACTGTAGCTGTTCACTCTGACCTAACACGAGACAAACACTCACTTGAGCATTCACTCCACCTCTCTACTCCCTTCCAAGGCTTGATTCTTCCAAGATTCACCTAGAGTTTGAGTGAGAGAGAGAAGATTTGAAGTGTGAGACCTTGTGCCATCTTGAGCTCCTTCAACTAGTTCATCTCTCAAGCACTTGAAGCACTTGGATTCATAGATTCTCGTTTGTTACTCTTGGAGCTTGCTCCTAGACGGTTAGAGGTGCCGGTGAACTCCCATTCTCTTGTGGTTTGAGTTGTATTACCCTCTCTCTTCGTGGGAGCACATAGTAAGTAACTCAATCCTCCTTTGTGGTTGATTGGGAGAGACTTGGGGTTAGTGTGACAGCCCGGCTCTTTGTGAGCATCTCAACGGAGACGTAGCTCCTTTGTGGAGTGAACTTCGGAAGAAAATCCTTTGTCTCCACTTTCATTCTTGTTCATATTGTTTCTATATCTTGATTTGTCCCGATCTACTTATTTGTGGCTATACTCTGATATTGATCATATATAGAAGGTTCCTTACATCATTTGTGAGCTTTGTATTCAAGTGGAATTGTCAAAAGGTCATTAGTTTTCAAATCTCGAAGTATACTTGAATTGCCTATCGGAAGATCCGGCTTTCCATCGGATCTTCCGGGTTTCTGTCCCAGTCGGAAGATCCTGTACAGTGTCGGATCTTCCTGGCCGGAAGATCCGAGACTGTGTCGGATCATCCGACTTTCTGACAGTTTTTCGGAGATTTTTTGCAGGAATTTTTAACCAGGCCTATTCACCCCCCCTCTAGGCCTAGTGTTGGGCCTTTCAATTGGTATCAGAGCCTAATCCCTTGTTTAGGCTTAACCGCTAAGGGAAAACACTATGGCCGGTATGGGAGATGTATCCGAGATGGCTTCCGCCCACAAAGATAAACATCCGACGCCCGTTGAGTCAAGCTCGAGTGATGATGAATTCAACATTAGCGATGTTGATGAAAGCTTGGATGAACAAGAAAAGAAAAAGCAAAGAAGGGAGAAGATAAGGAAGAAGATTAAGGAGAAGGCCGAAAGAGAGGCGCAAAAGCTTTTCAAGAAGAAGATACGAGAAAGAGACGCTCTCGACGGACAACACTCGGTGTCTTTTCGATATGAGACATCTTCTTCTAACAAATCTTTTGACCCTTCTAGTCTTAATTTTTCATCCGTTCCAATGGGCAAAGTCCCCAAATTCAATGGGATTGACTATGCCCGATGGAGTGATGATATGAAAGTTTACTTGCATGGTCTTCACCCATCTCTTTGGACCATTGTCAATATAGGTGTCGACAAGAGTGCAACACCAAGCCGAGAACAAGAGTACGACATCTTCCGCAACTCTCAAGCCGTGACCGTGCTTAGGAGTGCTCTAAGCTCCTACGAGTACAACAAGATTAGAGGAATCGATAATGCCAAGGAGCTATGGGACACTCTTCAAATGGCACATGAAGGATCGGATGAAGTCAAGGAAGGCAAGGTGGATCTCCTACAAGGAGAACTAGAAGCATTCATCATGAAGAAGGATGAGTCCTTGCAAGAAATGTATGATCGTTTGAAGCTTCTAGTCACCAAAATTAGAATGCTTGGAAGCAATGATTGGGGCGAAAACAAGGTCACAAAGAAATTGCTTAGAGCATACGCACCAAAGAACCCAATGCTTGCCACAATGATTAGAGAAAGTGACAAGTTCAAGACTATGGTGCCCATGGAGCTATTCAACAAATTGCAATATCATGAGATGAATAGCTTGGATGTGACAAGATCAATCCAACAAATCGAAGTCAAGACAATCGCTCTTAAGGCCGAACCAAGCAAGAAAGTTGAGTCAAATGAGAAGACCTCAACTTCCAAGAAAAACGAAGATTCAAACGACCATGAGAGCACCGATGAAGAAACCGCTATGTTGGTTAGAAACTTCAAGAGATTCATGAAGACGAGAGGTGAAAAGAAGAGCTTCTCTCAACGAAGATGCTATGAGTGTGGGGAGAAAGGTCATTTCATTGCCGATTGTCCCCGCAAGAAGGATGACAAGGATGACAAGAAGATCAAGGACAAGGTCGGTGACAAAGACAAGAAATACAAGGAGAAGAGTCGAGAGTACAAGAAAAGGTTTGGAAGCGCTCATGTTGGTGAAGGTTGGGATTCATCAAGTGACGACTCCGGTGATGAAGAAATGGCCACTTGTGCCATTCATGCTCCTACATCAACCTCAAGACTCTTCAACAACATTGATGAGAGCGATGATGAAGCTCCCATGTGCCTCATGGCTCAAGGGACCAAGGTACTTGACACCACACCACCTTCTCCATCCACTCTATCATCATCTAGTAACATTGAAAATGAACTAGATAATGAAGAAGCCGAATATGAGAAAAACATGATAAAGAAGTTTGGTAAAGACGGTTACAAATTTATTAAAAAACTACTAGAGAAAATTGGGAAAAGAGAAGAGAGTCTCGAAAGGCAAGAAGAATTGCTCATCCTTGAGAAGGAGAGAAACCTTGTCTTAGAAGAGGCTCTAGTTGAGGACAAACTCAAGGTTGAGAAGTTGGCTAGTGAGTTATCTCATGTCAATGACTCACGGGAGAGGATGTCAAAGAACTTGTCTTTGACAAATGACTCTCTCACTAACCTAAAGAATGCTAAAAATGAGCTTCAAGAAAGGCATTCAAGCCTAGAGATTAAATATAAAGATCTAGAAGCCAATTTTAGCTCTCTTTGGGAAAGTACCTCGAATAACTCTAAGACTAATCTTGACTCAAGTGTCTCTACTAGTGAAGGTTGCTCAAGGTGTTATAAAATTGATGTACATGCTTGTACTACTAACCTTTCTAAATTAGAAGAGCAAGTCAAGGCTAAAGAGGCTCAAATCCAAAAGTTGACCAAAGCCATTGGCCAAGATCAAGGTAAGGACAAGAGTGTATTCGAGACCCATCCGGCATATAAAGCCGGTAGATATGGTACTATCAAGGATGGGCTTGGATACACTCGAGGAGGAAAGGCAAATGGCACAAAAAGGGTAAATGATCGTGATGTGACATTGTTCACCAAGGGGACCTATCTAGGTGAACTAATGGATGCGGCTCATGGAGTGGTAAGACTCACGGAGTCCTTGCCAAAGGTAAAGGCATCCACTCAAAATGTCAAGATCAAGACCAAGAAAGAAAAGAAGGTCATTGAGCACAAGCCATCACCAAACTACTCCATCGACTACATGGTCACTTGGGACCAAAATGGAAAGATGGCGGTAAAGTATATAGGTGCTCACACTAGGAAAATGATGAGAAGTGTGTGGGTGCCTAAAATGTCTAAAGCTAACTCTCAAGGACCCAATCAATTTTGGGTACCTAAGTCCAAGGCCTAAAACTTGTTTTGTAGGCATATTCCTCCGGTGGACCTTCGTGGTTATTGGATAGTGGATGTTCAAATCATATGACCGGAGAAAGGAATATGTTTGCGAAGCTACAAGAATATGACTCACCCGTTGAGAAGATCACATTTGGTGACAACAATCATGGTGATGTCATAGGTCAAGGTGAAGTAGCTATTTCACAAGATTCATCTCTTTCAAATGTTTATCTTGTTGATTCGTTGGGATACAACTTGTTGTCGGTTTCACAACTTTGTGAGAAAGGCTACAATTGTCTCTTTACTAATGAGGGTGTGAGCATCCTAAGAAGGGAGGATTCCTCTATTGCATTTACGGGTCGACTTAAGGGAAAGCTTTACTTAGTTGATTTCACAACTAGTAAAGTGGAACCGAAGACTTGTCTAGTGGCAAAATCTAGCTTGGGGTGGCTTTGGCATCGCCGGCTAGCTCATGTTGGGATGAGGAACTTGGCCAAACTTCAAAAGGATGAACACATCCTAGGACTAACAAATGTTGTGTTTGAGAAAGATCGACTGTGTAGTGCTTGTCAAGCCGGGAAGCAAGTTGGTGCTCCACATCCACCCAAGAACATTTTGACTAGCTCAAGACCACTCAAGTTACTTCATATGGATTTATTTGGACCGGTTGATTATGTTAGCATTGGCGGGAACAAGTATGGACTTGTCATTGTAGATGACTTTTCCCGTTTCACATGGGTCTTCTTTTTGCAAGACAAGAGTGAAGCTCAAACAATCATCAAGAGATTCATTAGAAGAGCTCAAAATGAGTTTGAGTTGAAGATCAAGCATATAAGAAGTGACAACGGGACGGAGTTCAAGAACACAAATGTTGAAGAGTTTCTTGATGAAGAGGGAATCAAGCATGAGCTTTCCGCGCCATACACACCTCAACAAAATGGCATTGTTGAGAGGAAGAATAGGACTTTGATTGAGATGGCATGGACCATGCTTGATGAGTACAAGACTCCGGATAACTTTTGGGCCGAGGCGGTTAGCACGGCTTGCCATGCCACTAACCGTCTCTATCTTCAAAAGTACTTGAACAAGACTCCATACGAGATCCTAACCGGTAACAAACCAAAGGTGCACTACTTTCGAGTCTTTGGTTGCAAATGTTACATTCTTAACAAGAAAACCAAAAGCTCAAAGTTTGCACCTAAGGTTGATGAAGGCTTTCTACTTGGTTATGGTACTAACGAACACGCCTACCGTGTTTTCAACAAAACCACCGGTTGTGTTGAGATCACGGTAGACGTAAAATTTGATGAATCAAACGGCTCTCAAGTAGAGCAAGTTATAAATGACCTTGTAGATGAAGTCCCGCCAAATCAAGCTATCAAGAACTTGAGTTTAGGAGAAGTGAAGCCCCAAGAGCCTCAAAATGAAGATGAAGAACAAGACCAAGATCCGGAAATCATGTTCAACATAGACCCGTCACCATCAACAAGAGTTGAACCACCAAGCTCATCACAAGATCAAGTCCAAGATCATGGTGACGATCATGACCAAGGCATTGATCAAGGAGGAGCTCAAGGTGAAGATGCTCAAGATGTTGAGATATCTCATGAAGAAGATGGTGATGGACCCATCCAACGTCAATCAACATTCCCACATCCAAGAGTTCATCAAAGTGTTCAACGGGATCATCCCGTTGACAACATTCTAGGGAGCATCCAAAGAGGGGTAACCACTCGTTCACGTTTAGCAAATTTTTGTGGATTTTACTCGTTTGTCTCCTCTTTGGAACCTCTCAAGGTAGAAGAAGCTCTTGGAGATGCGGATTGGGTTATTGCAATGCAAGAAGAGTTGAACAACTTTTCAAGAAATGAAGTATGGGAGTTGGTCCCAAGACCCAAGCAAAATGTGATTGGCACCAAGTGGGTTTTCCGGAACAAACAAGATGAAAATGGCGTTGTCACAAGAAACAAGGCTAGGTTGGTTGCTCAAGGTTTTACTCAAATTGAAGGGCTTGATTTTGGTGAGACATATGCTCCGGTGGCAAGGCTTGAGTCAATTCGTATCCTTTTGGCCTATGCATCTCATCACAACTTCAAGTTGTATCAATGGATGTGAAGAGTGCATTCTTGAATGGGCCTCTTGGGGAGCTAGTATATGTAGAGCAACCACCGGGATTTGAAGACCCCAAGCACCCCGACCATGTCTACAAACTCCATAAGGCGCTCTATGGGCTTAAGCAAGCACCTAGAGCATGGTATGAATGCCTTAAGGATTTTCTTCTCAAGAATGGCTTTGTAATGGGCAAAGCCGATTCTACTCTCTTCACTAGGAAAATAGACAAAGATTTGTTTGTTTGTCAAATTTATGTTGATGATATAATCTTTGGTTCTACTAATGAAACTTTTTGTGAAGAGTATAGTAGGATAATGACCAAGAGATTTGAGATGTCAATGATGGGAGAATTGAAATTCTTTCTCGGATTTCAAATCAAGCAACTAAAGCATGGCACGTTCATATGTCAAACCAAATATACAAGTGATATGCTCAAAAAGTTTGACATGGCCAATGCTAAGCCAATCAAGACCCCTATGCCGGTGAATGGTCATCTTGATCTAAATGAGGAAGGCAAATCCGTCGATCAAAAGGTATATCGCTCCATGATTGGTTCCTTGCTGTACCTTTGTGCATCTAGGCCGGACATTATGCTTAGTGTGTGCATGTGTGCAAGATTTCAAGCCAATCCTAAGGAATGTCATCTAATGGCTGTTAAGAGAATTTTTAGATATTTAGTGCATACTCCAAACCTTGGCTTGTGGTATCCCAAGGGCTCCACTTTTGACCTACTTGGCTACTCCGATTCGGATTATGCCGGTTGCAAGGTAGATCGAAAGAGTACAACGGGGACTTGCCAATTTCTTGGTCGGTCTTTGGTGTCTTGGAGCTCTAAGAAACAAAATTCCGTTGCGCTATCCACCGCCGAGGCCGAGTATGTTGCAGCCGGTGCTTGTTGTGCTCAACTACTGTGGATGAGGCAAACCTTGAGGGACTTTGGTTGTGAGTTCAAAAACATCCCACTTTTGTGTGACAATGAGAGTGCCATAAAACTTGCAAACAACCCCGTTCAACACTCAAGAACCAAGCACATAGACATTCGACACCACTTCCTTAGAGATCATGAAGCCAAAGGAGATATCGCCATATGCCATGTAGGAACCGAAAAACAATTAGCCGATATCTTCACCAAGCCTCTCGATGAGCAAAGGTTTTGTTCCTTGAGGAGTGAGCTAAATATTTTGGATTCTCGTAACTTGGCTTGACTTGTTGCATACACAATTGTTTGATGCCTAGACTAGGAGAAAAATTGTTTTATCTTAGTTTTGTGTGAGTATTTCAAAATATTTGATCTTGTGATCGTTGGATCACATCTTGTCTCAAGTTGATCATGGTTAATTTGTTGATTGTTTGTTGCTGATCAACTTTGGGACAAGTGTCTTACTAGTTCATAAGCAAGCTCTCTCAGAATCTTCAATCAAATCTCATCTTGCAAAATCATCTTTATGTCATATCTCTTCTGGACCCCCGGATCTTCCGACATACCCCCGGAACTTGCCCCTGGAAGTTCCGGGTGGCTCTGTCTCAAATCGCTCTCTCCGAAGAATTTTCGGATCTTCCGACCCGGTCGGATCTTCCGGCTCTCTGTCGGATCTTCCAGACCTGGAAACTCTTGGAACATCCGCTCTGGTCTCTCTGGTTCTGTCTCGGTCGGATCTTCCGGCTCGTCGTCGGATCTTCCGGCCTGTGCGCGATATATATATCTGGACCGAACCGTTACCTTCTATTCCTCCTCTCTTTATCCACCAACGTCCCCTTGCTCCCTCTCTCTCGACCCCATACAGCGATTTGGAGATTGGACCGTGGCTTTCTTCATCGAGTGACATCATTTGATTCCCCAACTCTCCAAGACTCAATCTCCATCGGATCTTCCGGAGTTCTCGCGGGAAATCTCAACGGTATTGATTCAAAATCCCCATCGCCCGATCTATCAATGTAGGAGGTTCTAGTTGGTTTCCCCTTGGTCAATCATCTCATATACATGACTAGAACACTTTCCTATGATTTCACAAAGTTTGGTGGGCTAAATCTCCTGTTCCTAAGTAGTTAGGGTTTGACCCGACTCTGTCGGATCATCCGACGGTGAGTCGGAAGATCCGGACCCCCAGATCTTCCGACTCAGGGCCGGAAGATCCGACTGAGTCGAGTTCTATTCTGTCTACTTAGTTGCAAATCTTTGATCCTCTCTCTAAATACATATTTTCTTCTATCTTATCAGATGGTTAAAGAAAAGGTTACACAGAAAAAGACCACATCTTTGACAGTGCGTCCAAGTACCGGTCGCACCAAGAGCTCGTTTCATCCTCCAAGTGGTTCATCATCTGATACGGATACTGCTTCAGATGGGGAGATTAGAGAAATTGGCAAGGGCAAGAGGACATCGAAGGAAACAACTTCCCGTTCTGTTCGCGGAAGAGCCCAATCCAGTGTGCCGGGGCGCAAGATTCCTCCTCGCCCCAGAATTAAGAGGGCCAATCAAGGAGAAGGACCGGGGAGTCAGTACAACGATGACATTGATATATCTTTTCTCGCTCAGAACTTCATCAGCACTGCCATTCCCTTCAGACACGCACAAGACAGTGCAGTGGTCAACTTCAGGTTGGCACAGAACAGCATGAAGCCACTCAGACTCAGTCCACATGAGGATCCCAGGAGCATTCAATACAAGTCATTCAGGGGTGATCCTAGGTTTTGGGTTGCACACTAGGCAGACTGGTATGAGTCCGTAATTTTGAAGATGACCCGGATTTGCACTCCCATGTATTGGGTCGACTGGAAATACCTGAAGAGCTTTCCACCACCACTCAAGCCAGTTGTTGATGATGTATACAAGAGGTGTGTGGAGATGGACTTGGACAAGATCATGGCCTTTGAGTGCTCATATAATGAGGAAGTTATCGCCCAGTTCTATGCCACTCTTTGGGTAGATGAAGAGAGGTATGAGATGCATTGGACTCTATGTGGTAAACGCCTTTCCATATCTTTGCATGAGTTTGCTAGTTTGTTTGGGCTTGCTGAGGAGACCGCCTATGCCCACACAAGCAATGATCGCAGCAAGATCGATCTTCATCTTGGGAGAATTTTGGATGACACCAAGCTAGCCTTCATGTATGATCATGCTTATGGTGAGGTTGTTTTTGGAAAGTACAAGGGACTCTCTCCATTCTATAAGTTGCTGAATCAACTGTTTAGAGGGACCATGTATCCAAGAGCAGGAGATGCGGACAACATCTCCAAGAGGGCCAAGAATCTGCTATTTCAGATGGCCCCCGGGAAGCCCAAGTTCAAGGTTTTTAATTTCATTTGGAATGAAATTATTTATTGCTCACATGATGCCTCTAGTGGATGTCACTATGCCCCATACATCTTTCACATGATTATACATGTCACTGGGGTAAACATATTGACTGACAAGATCCATCCAGCTTATAAATCCCCTCAAGGCAAGATTTCTCAACTTTTGAAGATCAAGTCTAAGCCTTATCATGGTGCTCCAACTCCATCATCTCGAGGTGCTTCATCTTCCCAAGCTCCTCCATCTAGTGGTCCAACTTCCTCTAGTGGCCCCTCATTTGCTCCCAAAGGAAAAATGAGCAAGTTGGATTTCCTTCTTCAAGGCATGTTCTCTTGCTTCAACATGTGCAAGCATGAAGTTAAGAGATCCCATGAGCGAGAGAAGCGGGCTGAGCATGATAGATATATGGCGGATAAGCGCCATAAGGAGCTTCTTGACAAGTTAAACATGCCACACTATCCGGTTCATCAACTCCGGGAAGTTACTCCTCCACCCTCTTTTGAAAATCCATGGGAGGATTATTCTCAAGAGTTTGTCTTTGGTGCTTCTCACTCCCAAGGACAAGGTGAAGCGGATATTGAAGAGGAAGAGGAAGAAGAAGAGGAGGTTGATATTGAAGAATCTGAGGAAGAGGAAGAAGAATACATCAGTGAGCCCGAGACGGATGAGGAGCGTCGCAAGGGCAAGGCTCCCGCTATTGATGAGGACGAAGAAGAAGATGATGATGGTGATGATGATGGCGACGACGACGACGAGGACGAGTAGCTCCCTTTTTGGTCTTTGATGACAAAGGGGGAGTGAATTTGGGCCTTATGCCATCTATCGTTTATCTATCTTTTATTTTATTCTTGTGAGCTTGTGAACTTGTAAGACTTGAATTTGTGTTATGGATGGTGTGCCAAGCGAGAATTTTATTTGTAAAACTTTAATTTGGTTATTGCTAGTGTGATGTGGATCTCGTTATCTATTATTATGAAATGCTTATGGATGATGTGATGTTATTTCTCACTTTATTGTTGTGAATATCTTGTCATATGCATCACGATGATTTTATCACACCATGCACAAATTGAGGGGGAGCTACTACATGTATTTTATTCCTTTTATGCACCCAAATTTGTATTGTCATCAATCACCAAAAAGGGGGAGATTGAAAGTGCATCTAGGCATTTAATCTATTTTGGTGATTAATGGCAATAGAAATTCGGATATGATGTTGTGCTTGAGTTGTGCAGGAATAAAATGAAATAAAGAGAAAGATAGCACAAAAGGAAGTACCCCAATTCTTTTTGATATGGTGGAAGACTCAATTGGCAATTTAAATTCTATTTTCCTTTTGAAATTGAGTATAGGACCACCGTACTATCAAGGGGGACGTAGTTGATGATTTCCAGTTGCTAAAAGTGCTTTGCTTGAGATGACAAATTCTTTAAAGCCACAAAAACACTTCACAAAATCCTTTCCTGCTTGGCCGGATCTTAGGCCGGAAGATCCGACCGGATGTTCCGGGCCGCTCGGCCTTGGAATTTTTCCTGGCCGGAAGATCCGACCCTGGTCGGAACTTACATGACTTAGCCGTTTTTTCAGCCTCGGAAGTGTCCTGAGTACATGTTCCGGCCCCTGGTCGGATGATCCGACTGCAAGTTCCGGCTGGCTCTGTCTTGAGATCTCTTTGGGCCGGATGTTCCGGGGTCTGTCGGAAGATCCGACAACTGGTCGGAAGTTCTGGCCCCCGGAACTTCACTGGAGTTTTTCTGACTCGGTTCTGTTGCTTATCGGAAGATCCGGCCTTTTGTCGGAAGATCCGGTACCCCTTCGCAGTGAACATAACGGTCATATTTTGGGGGTTGGTATATATACCCCTCACCCCCTTTCATTCACTGTAGCTGTTCACTCTGACCTAACACGAGACAAACACTCACTTGAGCATTCACTCCACCTCTCTACTCCCTTCCAAGGCTTGATTCTTCCAAGATTCACCTAGAGTTTGAGTGAGAGAGAGAAGATTTGAAGTGTGAGACCTTGTGCCATCTTGAGCTCCTTCAACTAGTTCATCTCTCAAGCACTTGAAGCACTTGGATTCATCGATTCTCGTTTGTTACTCTTGGAGCTTGCTCCTAGACGGTTAGAGGTGCCGGTGAACTCCCATTCTCTTGTGGTTTGAGTCCCGGAAGTTTGTATTACCCTCTCTCTTCGTGGGAGCACATAGTAAGTAACTCAATCCTCCTTTGCGGTTGATTGGGAGAGACTTGGGGTTAGTGTGACAGCCCGGCTCTTTGTGAGCATCTCAACGGAGACGTAGCTCCTTTGTGGAGTGAACTTCGGAAGAAAATCCTTTGTCTCCACTTTTATTCTTGTTCATATTGTTTCTATATCTTGATTTGTCCCGATCTACTTATTTGTGGCTATACTCTGATATTGATCATATATAGAAGGTTCCTTACATCATTTGTGAGCTTTGTATTCAAGTGGAATTGTCAAAAGGTCATTAGTTTTCAAATCTCGAAGTATACTTGAATTGCCTGTCGGAAGATCCGGCTTTCCATCGGATCTTCCGGGTTTCTGTCCCAGACGGAAGATCCTGTACAGTGTCGGATCTTCCTGGCCGGAAGATCCGAGACTGTGTCGGATCATCCGACTTTCTGACAGTTTTTCGGAGATTTTTTGCAGGAATTTTTAACCAGGCCTATTCACCCCCCCTCTAGGCCTAGTGTTGGGCCTTTCAGTTGCATTTAATGCACCGATTCAGGTCGGAAACGAAACGATGCAAAGAATCGGCTAGAAACGAAAGGAACGCACCCTATCCACTTTTTTCGACCCAATAGTGATGTTTTGGTTCGTTTGGGTCAGTTTCGTTACTGCACCGAAAACCATGCCGGGGTTGCATTTAATGCACCGATTCGGGTCGGAAACGAAACGATGCCCGGGATCGGCTACAAACAAAACGAACGCACCCAATTCACTTTTTTGGACCCAATAGTGATGTTTTGGTTCGTTTGGGTCAGTTTCTTACTACACCGAAAACCATACCGGGGTTGCATTTAATGCACCGATTCGGGTTAGAAACGATACGATGCACGGAATCGGCTACAAACAAATCGAATGCACATAATTCAATTTTTTGGACCCAATAGTGATGTTTTGGTTCGTTTGGGTCAGTTTCGTTACTGCACCGAAAACCATGCCGGGGTTGCATTTAATGCTCCGATTCGGGTCGGAAACGAAAGGATGCACGGAATCATCCAGAAACGAAACGAACGCACCCAATTCACTTTTTTGGACCCAATAGTGATGTTTTGGTTCGTTTGGGTCAGTTTCGTTACTACACCGAAAACCATGCCGGGGTTGCATTTAATGCACCGATTCGGGTCAGAAATGAAACGATCCACGGAATCGGCTACAAACAAAACGAATGCACAGAATTCAACTTTTTGGACCCAATAGTGATGTTTTGGTTCGTTTGGGTCACTTTCGTTACTGCACCAAAAACCATGCCGGGGTTGCATTTAATGCACCGATTCGGGTCAGAAATCAAACGATGCACGGAATCGGGTAGAAACGAGATGAACGCACCCAATTCACTTTTTTGGACCCAATAGTGATGTTTTGATTCGTTTGGGTCAGTTTCGTTACTGCACCGAAAACCATGTCGGGGTTGCATTTAATGCACCGATTCGGGTCGGAAACGAAACGATGCATGGAATCATCCAGAAACAAAACGAACGCACCCTATCCACTTTTTTGGACCGAATAGTGATGTTTTGGTTCATTTGGGTCAGTTTGGTTACTGCACTGAAAACCATGCCGGGGTTGCATTTAATGCACCGATTCGGGTCGGAAACGAAACGAATGCACCCAATTCACTTTTTTGGACCCAATAGTGATGTTTTGGTTCGTTTGGGTCAGTTTGGTTACTGCACCGAAAACCATGCCGGGGTTGCATTTAATACACCGATTCGGGTCGGAAACGAAACGATGCAAAGAATCATCCAGAAACGAAACGAACGCACCCTATCCACTTTTTTGGACCGAATAGTGATGTTTTGGTTCGTTTGGGTCAGTTTGGTTACTGCACCGAAAACCATGCCGGGGTTGCATTTAATGCACCGATTCGGGTCGGAAATGAAACGATGCACGGAATCATCCAGAAACGAAAGGAACGCACCCTATCCACTTTTTTCGACCCAATAGTGATGTTTTGGTTCGTTTGGGTCAGTTTCTTACTACACCGAAAACCATGCCGGGGTTGCATTTAATGCACCGATTCGGGTCGGAAACGAAACGATGCATGGAATCATCCAGAAACAAAACGAACGCACCCAATTCACTTTTTTGGACCCAATAGTGATGTTTTGGTTCGTTTGGGTCAGTTTGCTTACTGCACCGAAAACCATGCCGGGGTTGCATTTAATGCATCGATTCGGGTCGGAAACAAAACGATGCACGGGATCGGCTAGAAACGAAACGAACGCACCCAATTCACTTTTTTGGACCCAATAGTGATGTTTTGGTTCGTTTGGGTCAGTTTCTTACTACACCGAAAACCATGCCGGGGTTGCATTTAATGCACCGATTCGGGTCGGAAACGAAACGATGCATGGAATCATCCAGAAACAAAACGAACGCACCCTATCCACTTTTTTGGACCGAATAGTGATGTTTTGGTTCGTTTGGGTCAGTTTGGTTACTGCACCGAAAACCATGCCGGGGTTGCATTTAATGCACCGATTCGGGTCGGAAACGAAACGATGCAAAGAATCATCCAGAAACGAAACGAACGCACCCTATCCACTTTTTTGGACCGAATAGTGATGTTTTGGTTCGTTTGGGTCAGTTTGGTTACTGCACCGAAAACCATGCCGGGGTTGCATTTAATGCACCGATTCTGGTCGGAAATGAAACGATGCACGGAATCATCCAGAAACGAAAGGAACGCACCCTATCCACTTTTTTCGACCCAATAGTGATGTTTTGGTTCGTTTGGGTCAGTTTCTTACTACACCGAAAACCATGCCGGGGTTGCATTTAATGCACCGATTCGGGTCGGAAACGAAACGATGCATGGAATCATCCAGAAACAAAACGAACGCACCCAATTCACTTTTTTGGACCCAATAGTGATGTTTTCGTTCGTTTGGGTCAGTTTGCTTACTGCACCGAAAACCATGCCGGGGTTGCATTTAATGCATCGATTCGGGTCGGAAACAAAACGATGCACGGGATCGGCTAGAAACGAAACGAACGCACCCAATTCACTTTTTTGGACCCAATAGTGATGTTTTGGTTCGTTTGGGTCAGTTTCTTACTACACCGAAAACCATGCCGGGGTTGCATTTAATGCACCGATTCGGGTCGGAAACGAAACGATGCATGGAATCATCCAGAAACAAAACGAACGCACCCTATCCACTTTTTTGGACCGAATAGTGATGTTTTGGTTCGTTTGGGTCAGTTTGGTTACTGCACCGAAAACCATGCCGGGGTTGCATTTAATGCACCGATTCGGGTCGGAAACGAAACCATGCAAAGAATCATCCAGAAACGAAACGAACGCACCCTATCCACTTTTTTGGACCGAATAGTGATGTTTTGGTTCGTTTGGGTCAGTTTGGTTACTGCACCGAAAACCATGCCGGGGTTGCATTTAATGCACCGATTCGGGTCGGAAATGAAACGATGCACGGAATCATCCAGAAACGAAAGGAACGCACCCTATCCACTTTTTTCGACCCAATAGTGATGTTTTGGTTCGTTTGGGTCAGTTTCTTACTACACCGAAAACCATGCCGGGGTTGCATTTAATGCACCGATTCGGGTCGGAAACGAAACGATGCACGGAATCATCCAGAAACAAAACGAACGCACCCAATTCACTTTTTTGGACCCAATAGTGATGTTTTGGTTCGTTTGGGTCAGTTTCTTACTGCACCGAAAACCATGCCGGGGTTGCATTTAATGCACCGATTCGGGTCGGAAATGAAACGATGCACGGAATCATCCAGAAACGAAAGGAACGCACCCTATCCACTTTTTTCGACCCAATAGTGATGTTTTGGTTCGTTTGGGTCAGTTTCGTTACTGCACCTAAAACCATGCCGGGGTTGCATTTAATGCACCGATTCGGGTCGGAAACAAAACGATGCACGGAATCATCCAGAAACAAAACGAACGCACCCTATCCACTTTTTTGGACCGAATAGTGATGTTTTGGTTCGTTTGGGTCAGTTTGCTTACTGCACCGAAAACCATGCCGGGGTTGCATTTAATGCACCGATTCGGGTCGGAAATGAAACGATGCACGAAATCATCTAAAACGAAAGGAACGCACACGATGCACGGAATCGGCTAGAAACGAGATGAACGCACACAATTCACTTTTTTGGACCCAATAGTGATGTTTTGGTTCGTTTGGGTCAGTTTCGTTACTGCACCGAAAACCATGCCGGGGTTGCATTTAATGCACCGATTCGGGTCAGAAACGAAACGATGCACGGAATCATCCAGAAACGAAACGAACGCACCCTATCCACTTTTTTGGACCGAATAGTGATGTTTTGGTTCGTTTGGGTCAGTTTGGTTACTGCACCGAAAACCATGCCGGGGTTGCATTTAATGCACCGATTCGGGTCGGAAATGAAACGATGCACGGAATCATCCAGAAACGAAAGGAACGCACCCTATCCACTTTTTTCGACCCAATAGTGATGTTTTGGTTCGTTTGGGTCAGTTTCGTTACTGCACCTAAAACCATGCCGGGGTTGCATTTAATGCACCGATTCGGGTCGGAAACAAAACGATGCACGGAATCATCCAGAAACAAAACGAACGCACCCTATCCACTTTTTTGGACCGAATAGTGATGTTTTGGTTCGTTTGGGTCAGTTTGCTTACTGCACCGAAAACCATGCCGGGGTTGCATTTAATGCACCGATTCGGGTCGGAAATGAAACGATGCACGAAATCATCTAGAAACGAAAGGAACGCACACGATGCACGGAATCGGCTAGAAACGAGATGAACACACACAATTCACTTTTTTGGACCCAATAGTGATGTTTTGGTTCGTTTGGGTCAGTTTCGTTACTGCACCGAAAACCATGCCGGGGTTGCATTTAATGCACCGATTCGGGTCAGAAACGAAACGATGCACGGAATCATCCAGAAACAAAACGAACGCACCCTATCCACTTTTTTGGACCGAATAGTGATGTTTTGGTTCGTTTGGGTCAGTTTGGTTACTGCACCGAAAACCATGCCGGGGTTGCATTTAATGCACCGATTCGGGTCGGAAACGAAACGATGCAAAGAATCGGCTAGAAACGAAACGAATGCACCCAATTCACTTTTTTGGACGCAATAGTGATGTTTTGGTTCGTTTGGGTCAGTTTCGTTACTGCATCGAAAACCATGCCGTGGTTGCATTTAATGCACCGATTCGGGTCGGAAACGAAACGATGCACGGAATCGTCCAGAAATGAAAGAAACACACCATATCCACTTTTTTTGACCCAATAGTGATGTTTTGGTTCGTTTGGGTCAGTTTCGTTACTGCACCGAAAACCATGCCGGGGTTGCATTTAATGCACCGATTCGGGTCGGAAACGAAACGATGCACGGGATCGTCCAGAAACGAAAGAAACACACCCTATCCACTTTTTTCGACAGAATAGTGATGTTTTGGTACGTTTGGGTCAGTTTGGTTACTGCACCGAAAACCATGCCGGGGTTGCATATAATGCACCGATTCGGGTCAGAAACGAAACGGTGCACGGGATCGGCTAGAAACGAAACGAACGCACCCAATTCACTTTTTTGGACCCAATAGTGATGTTTTGGTTCGTTTGGGTCAGTTTCGTTACTACACCGAAAACCATGCCGGGGTTGCATTTAATGCACCGATTCGGGTCAGAAATGAAACGATCCACGGAATCGGCTATAAACAAAACGAACGCACATAATTCAATTTTTTGGACCGAATAGTGATGTTTTGGTTCGTTTGGGTCAGTTTCGTTACTGCACCGAAAACCATGCCGGGGTTGCATTTAATGCACCGATTCGGGTCAGAAATCAAACGATGCACGGAATCGGCTAGAAACGAGATGAACGCACCCAATTCACTTTTTTGGACCCAATAGTGATGTTTTGGTTCGTTTGGGTCAGTTTTGTTACTGCACCGAAAACCATGTCGGGGTTGCATTTAATGCACCGATTCGGGTCAGAAACGAAACGATGCACGGAATCATCCAGAAACAAAACGAACGCACCCTATCCACTTTTTTGGACCGAATAGTGATGTTTTGGTTCGTTTGGGTCAGTTTGGTTACTGCATCGAAAACCATGCCGGGGTTGCATTTAATGCACCGATTCAGGTCGGAAACGAAACGATGCACGGAATCGTCCAGAAACGAAAGAAACGCACCCTATCCACTTTTTTCGACCCAATAGTGATGTTTTGGTTCGTTTGGGTCAGTTTCGTTACTGCACCTAAAACCATGCCGGGGTTGCATTTAATGCACCGATTCGGGTCGGAAACAAAACGATGCACGGAATCATCCAGAAACAAAACGAACGCACCCTATCCACTTTTTTGGACCGAATAGTGATGTTTTGGTTCGTTTGGGTCAGTTTGCTTACTGCACCGAAAACCATGCCGGGGTTGCATTTAATGCACCGATTCGGGTCGGAAATGAAACGATGCACGAAATCATCTAAAACGAAAGGAACGCACACGATGCACGGAATCGGCTAGAAACGAGATGAACGCACACAATTCACTTTTTTGGACCCAATAGTGATGTTTTGGTTCGTTTGGGTCAGTTTCGTTACTGCACCGAAAACCATGCCGGGGTTGCATTTAATGCACCGATTCGGGTCAGAAACGAAACGATGCACGGAATCATCCAGAAACGAAACGAACGCACCCTATCCACTTTTTTGGACCGAATAGTGATGTTTTGGTTCGTTTGGGTCAGTTTGGTTACTGCACCGAAAACCATGCCGGGGTTGCATTTAATGCACCGATTCGGGTCGGAAATGAAACGATGCACGGAATCATCCAGAAACGAAAGGAACGCACCCTATCCACTTTTTTCGACCCAATAGTGATGTTTTGGTTCGTTTGGGTCAGTTTCGTTACTGCACCGAAAACCATGCCGGGGTTGCATTTAATGCACCGATTCGGGTCGGAAACGAAACGGTGCAAAGAATCGGCTAGAAACGAAACGAATGCACCCAATTCACTTTTTTGGACCCAATAGTGATGTTTTGGTTCATTTGGGTTAGTTTCGTTACTGCACCGAAAACCATGCCGGGGTTGCATTTAATGCACCGATTCGGGTCAGAAATCAAACGATGCACGGAATCGGCTAGAAACGAGATGAACGCACCCAAATCACTTTTTTGGACCCAATAGTGATGTTTTGGTTCGTTTGGGTCAGTTTCGTTACTGCACCGAAAACCATGCCGGGGTTGCATTTAATGCACCGATTCGGGTCGGAAACGAAACGATGCACGGAATCATCCAGAAACGAAACGAACGCACCCAATTCACTTTTTTGGACCCAATAGTGATGTTTTGGTTCGTTTGGGTCAGTTTTGTTACTGCACCGAAAACCATGCCGGGGTTGCTTTTAATGCACCGATTCGGGTCGGAAACGAAACGATGCACGGGATCGGCTACAAACAAAACGAACGCACCCAATTCACTTTTTTGGACCCAATAGTGATGTTTTGGTTCGTTTGGGTCAGTTTCTTACTACACTGAAAACAATACCGGGGTTGCATTTAATGCACCGATTCGGGTTAGAAATGAAACGATGCACGGAATCGGCTACAAACAAAACGAACGCATATAATTCAATTTTTTGGACCCAATAGTGATGTTTTGGTTCGTTTGGGTCAGTTTCGTTACTGCACCGAAAACCATGCCGGGGTTGCATTTAATGCACCGATTCGGGTCGGAAACGAAACGATGCACGGAATCATCCAGAAACGAAACGAACGCACCCAATCCACTTTTTTGGACCGAATAGTGATGTTTTGGTTCGTTTGGGTCAGTTTGGTTACTGCACCGAAAACCATGCCGGGGTTGCATTTAATGCACCGATTCGGGTCGGAAATGAAACGATGCACGGAATCATCCAGAAACGAAAGGAACGCACCCTATCCACTTTTTTCGACCCAATAGTGATGTTTTGGTTCGTTTGGGTCAGTTTCGTTACTGCACCTAAAACCATGCCGGGGTTGCATTTAATGCACCGATTCGGGTCGGAAACAAAACGATGCACGGAATCATCCAGAAACAAAACGAACGCACCCTATCCACTTTTTTGGACCGAATAGTGATGTTTTGGTTCGTTTGGGTCAGTTTGCTTACTGCACCGAAAACCATGCCGGGGTTGCATTTAATGCACCGATTCGGGTCGGAAATGAAACGATGCACGAAATCATCTAAAACGAAAGGAACGCACACGATGCACGGAATCGGCTAGAAACGAGATGAACGCACACAATTCACTTTTTTGGACCCAATAGTGATGTTTTGGTTCGTTTGGGTCAGTTTCGTTACTGCACCGAAAACCATGCCGGGGTTGCATTTAATGCACCGATTCGGGTCAGAAACGAAACGATGCACGGAATCATCCAGAAACGAAACGAACGCACCCTATCCACTTTTTTGGACCGAATAGTGATGTTTTGGTTCGTTTGGGTCAGTTTGGTTACTGCACCGAAAACCATGCCGGGGTTGCATTTAATGCACCGATTCGGGTCGGAAATGAAACGATGCACGGAATCATCCAGAAACGAAAGGAACGCACCCTATCCACTTTTTTCGACCCAATAGTGATGTTTTGGTTCGTTTGGGTCAGTTTCGTTACTGCACCTAAAACCATGCCGGGGTTGCATTTAATGCACCGATTCGGGTCGGAAACAAAACGATGCACGGAATCATCCAGAAACAAAACGAACGCACCCTATCCACTTTTTTGGACCGAATAGTGATGTTTTGGTTCGTTTGGGTCAGTTTGCTTACTGCACCGAAAACCATGCCGGGGTTGCATTTAATGCACCGATTCGGGTCGGAAATGAAACGATGCACGAAATCATCTAGAAACGAAAGGAACGCACACGATGCACGGAATCGGCTAGAAACGAGATGAACACACACAATTCACTTTTTTGGACCCAATAGTGATGTTTTGGTTCGTTTGGGTCAGTTTCGTTACTGCACCGAAAACCATGCCGGGGTTGCATTTAATGCACCGATTCGGGTCAGAAACGAAACGATGCACGGAATCATCCAGAAACAAAACGAACGCACCCTATCCACTTTTTTGGACCGAATAGTGATGTTTTGGTTCGTTTGGGTCAGTTTGGTTACTGCACCGAAAACCATGCCGGGGTTGCATTTAATGCACCGATTCGGGTCGGAAACGAAACGATGCAAAGAATCGGCTAGAAACGAAACGAATGCACCCAATTCACTTTTTTGGACGCAATAGTGATGTTTTGGTTCGTTTGGGTCAGTTTCGTTACTGCATCGAAAACCATGCCGTGGTTGCATTTAATGCACCGATTCGGGTCGGAAACGAAACGATGCACGGAATCGTCCAGAAATGAAAGAAACACACCATATCCACTTTTTTTGACCCAATAGTGATGTTTTGGTTCGTTTGGGTCAGTTTCGTTACTGCACCGAAAACCATGCCGGGGTTGCATTTAATGCACCGATTCGGGTCGGAAACGAAACGATGCACGGGATCGTCCAGAAACGAAAGAAACACACCCTATCCACTTTTTTCGACAGAATAGTGATGTTTTGGTACGTTTGGGTCAGTTTGGTTACTGCACCGAAAACCATGCCGGGGTTGCATATAATGCACCGATTCGGGTCAGAAACGAAACGGTGCACGGGATCGGCTAGAAACGAAACGAACGCACCCAATTCACTTTTTTGGACCCAATAGTGATGTTTTGGTTCGTTTGGGTCAGTTTCGTTACTACACCGAAAACCATGCCGGGGTTGCATTTAATGCACCGATTCGGGTCAGAAATGAAACGATCCACGGAATCGGCTATAAACAAAACGAACGCACATAATTCAATTTTTTGGACCCAATAGTGATGTTTTGGTTCGTTTGGGTCAGTTTCGTTACTGCACCGAAAACCATGCCGGGGTTGCATTTAATGCACCGATTCGGGTCAGAAATCAAACGATGCACGGAATCGGCTAGAAACGAGATGAACGCACCCAATTCACTTTTTTGGACCCAATAGTGATGTTTTGGTTCGTTTGGGTCAGTTTTGTTACTGCACCGAAAACCATGTCGGGGTTGCATTTAATGCACCGATTCGGGTCAGAAACGAAACGATGCACGGAATCATCCAGAAACAAAACGAACGCACCCTATCCACTTTTTTGGACCGAATAGTGATGTTTTGGTTCGTTTGGGTCAGTTTGGTTACTGCATCGAAAACCATGCCGGGGTTGCATTTAATGCACCGATTCAGGTCGGAAACGAAACGATGCACGGAATCGTCCAGAAACGAAAGAAACGCACCCTATCCACTTTTTTCGACCCAATAGTGATGTTTTGGTTCGTTTGGGTCAGTTTCGTTACTGCACCGAAAACCATACCGGGGTTGCATTTAATGCACCGATTCGGGTCGAAAACGAAACGATGCCCGGGATCGGCTACAAACAAAACGAACGCACCCTATCCACTTTTTTGGACCCAATAGTGATGTTTTGGTTCGTTTGGGTCAGTTTGGTTACTGCACCGAAAACCATGCCGGGGTTGCATTTAATGCACCGATTCGGGTCGGAAACGAAACGATGCACAGAATCATCCAGAAACGAAACGAACGCACCCAATTCACTTTTTTGGACCCAATAGTGATGTTTTGGTTCGTTTGGGTCAGTTTCGTTACTACACCGAAAACCATGCCGGGGTTGCATTTAATGCACCGATTCGGGTCAGAAATGAAACGATCCACGGAATCGGCTACAAACAAAACGAACGCACATAATTCAATTTTTTGGACCCAATAGTGATGTTTTGGTTCGTTTGGGTCAGTTTCGTTACTGCACCGAAAACCATGCCGGGGTTGCATTTAATGCACCGATTCGGGTCAGAAATCAAACGATGCACGGAATCGGCTAGAAACGAGATGAACGCACCCAATTCACTTTTTTGGACCCAATAGTGATGTTTTGGTTCGTTTGGGTCAGTTTCGTTACTGCACCGAAAACCATGTCGGGGTTGCATTTAATGCACCGATTCGGGTCAGAAACGAAACGATGCACGGAATCATCCAGAAACAAAACGAACGCACCCTATCCACTTTTTTGGACCGAATAGTGATGTTTTGGTTCGTTTGGGTCAGTTTGGTTACTGCATCGAAAACCATGCCGGGGTTGCATTTAATGCACCGATTCAGGTCGGAAACGAAACGATGCAAAGAATCGGCTAGAAACGAAACGAATGCACCCAATTCACTTTTTTGGACGCAATAGTGATGTTTTGGTTCGTTTGGGTCAGTTTCGTTACTGCACCGAAAACCATGCCGGGGTTGCATTTAATGCACCGATTCGGGTCGGAAACGAAACGATGCACGGAATCGTCCAGAAACGAAAGAAACGCACCCTATCCACTTTTTTCGACCCAATAGTGATGTTTTGGTTCGTTTGGGTCAGTTTCGTTACTGCACCGAAAACCATGCCGGGGTTGCATTTAATGCACCGATTCGGGTCGAAAACGAAACGATGCCCGGGATCGGCTACAAACAAAACGAACGCACCCAATTCACTTTTTTGGACCCAATAGTGATGTTTTGGTTCGTTTGGGTCAGTTTGGTTACTGCACCGAAAACCATGCCGGGGTTGCATTTAATGCACCGATTCGGGTCGGAAACGAAACGATGCACAGAATCATCCAGAAACGAAACGAACGCACCCAATTCACTTTTTTGGACCCAATAGTGATGTTTTGGTTCGTTTGGGTCAGTTTCGTTACTGCACCGAAAACCATGCCGGGGTTGCATTTAATGCACCGATTCGGGTCGGAAACGAAACGATGCACGGAATCGTCCAGAAACGAAAGAAACGCACCCTATCCACTTTTTTCGACCCAATAGTGATGTTTTGGTTCGTTTGGGTCAGTTTCGTTACTGCACCGAAAACCATGCCGGGGTTGCATTTAATGCACCGATTCGGGTCGAAAACGAAACGATGCCCGGGATCGGCTACAAACAAAACGAACGCACCCAATTCATTTTTTTGGACCCAATAGTGATGTTTTGGTTCGTTTGGGTCAGTTTCTTACTACACCGAAAACCATACCGGGGTTGCATTTAATGCACCGATTCGGGTTAGAAATGATACGATGCACGGAATCGGCTACAAACAAAACGAATGCACATAATTCAATTTTTTGGACCCAATAGTGATGTTTTGGTTCGTTTGGGTCAGTTTCGTTACTGCACCGAAAACCATGCCGGGGTTGCATTTAATGCACCGATTCGGGTCGGAAACGAAACGATGCACGGAATCATCCAGAAACAAAACGAACGCACCCTATCCACTTTTTTGGACCCAATAGTGATGTTTTGGTTCGTTTGGGTCAGTTTGGTTACTGCACCGAAAACCATGCCGGGGTTGCATTTAATGCACCGATTCGGGTCGGAAACGAAACGATGCACAGAATCATCCAGAAACGAAACGAACGCACCCAATTCACTTTTTTGGACCCAATAGTGATGTTTTGGTTCGTTTGGGTCAGTTTCGTTACTACACCGAAAACCATGCCGGGGTTGCATTTAATGTACCGATTCGGGTCAGAAATGAAACGATCCACGGAATCGGCTACAAACAAAACGAACGCACATAATTCAATTTTTTGGACCCAATAGTGATGTTTTGGTTCGTTTGGGTCAGTTTCGTTACTGCACCGAAAACCATGCCGGGGTTGCATTTAATGCACCGATTCGGGTCAGAAATCAAACGATGCACGGAATCGGCTAGAAACGAGATGAACGCACCCAATTCACTTTTTTGGACCCAATAGTGATGTTTTGGTTCGTTTGGGTCAGTTTCGTTACTGCACCGAAAACCATGTCGGGGTTGCATTTAATGCACCGATTCGGGTCGGAAACGAAACGATGCACGGAATCATCCAGAAACAAAACGAACGCACCCTATCCACTTTTTTGGACCGAATAGTGATGTTTTGGTTCGTTTGGGTCAGTTTGGTTACTGCATCGAAAACCATGCCGGGGTTGCATTTAATGCACCGATTCAGGTCGGAAACGAAACGATGCAAAGAATCGGCTAGAAACGAAACGAATGCACCCAATTCACTTTTTTGGACGCAATAGTGATGTTTTGGTTCGTTTGGGTCAGTTTCGTTACTGCACCGAAAACCATGCCGGGGTTGCATTTAATGCACCGATTCGGGTCGGAAACGAAACGATGCACGGAATCGTCCAGAAACGAAAGAAACGCACCCTATCCACTTTTTTCGACCCAATAGTGATGTTTTGGTTCGTTTGGGTCAGTTTCGTTATTGCACCGAAAACCATGCCGGGGTTGCATTTAATGCACCGATTCGGGTCGAAAACGAAACGATGCCCGGGATCGGCTACAAACAAAACGAACGCACCCAATTCACTTTTTTGGACCCAATAGTGATGTTTTGGTTCGTTTGGGTCAGTTTCTTACTACACCGAAAACCATACCGGGGTTGCATTTAATGCACCGATTCGGGTTAGAAATGATACGATGCACGGAATCGGCTACAAACAAAACGAATGCACATAATTCAATTTTTTGGACCCAATAGTGATGTTTTGGTTCGTTTGGGTCAGTTTCGTTACTGCACCGAAAACCATGCCGGGGTTGCATTTAATGCACCGATTCGGGTCGGAAACGAAACGATGCACGGAATCATCCAGAAACAAAACGAACGCACCCTATCCACTTTTTTGGACCCAATAGTGATGTTTTGGTTCGTTTGGGTCAGTTTGGTTACTGCACCGAAAACCATGCCGGGGTTGCATTTAATGCACCGATTCGGGTCGGAAACGAAACGATGCACAGAATCATCCAGAAACGAAACGAACGCACCCAATTCACTTTTTTGGACCCAATAGTGATGTTTTGGTTCGTTTGGGTCAGTTTCGTTACTACACCGAAAACCATGCCGGGGTTGCATTTAATGCACCGATTCGGGTCAGAAATGAAACGATCCACGGAATCGGCTACAAACAAAACGAACGCACATAATTCAATTTTTTGGACCCAATAGTGATGTTTTGGTTCGTTTGGGTCAGTTTCGTTACTGCACCGAAAACCATGCCGGGGTTGCATTTAATGCACCGATTCGGGTCAGAAATCAAACGATGCACGGAATCGGCTAGAAACGAGATGAACGCACCCAATTCACTTTTTTGGACCCAATAGTGATGTTTTGGTTCGTTTGGGTCAGTTTCGTTACTGCACCGAAAACCATGTCGGGGTTGCATTTAATGCACCGATTCGGGTCAGAAACGAAACGATGCACGGAATCATCCAGAAACAAAACGAACGCACCCTATCCACTTTTTTGGACCGAATAGTGATGTTTTGGTTCGTTTGGGTCAGTTTGGTTACTGCATCGAAAACCATGCCGGGGTTGCATTTAATGCACCGATTCAGGTCGGAAACGAAACGATGCAAAGAATCGGCTAGAAACGAAACGAATGCACCCAATTCACTTTTTTGGACGCAATAGTGATGTTTTGGTTCGTTTGGGTCAGTTTCGTTACTGCACCGAAAACCATGCCGGGGTTGCATTTAATGCACCGATTCGGGTCGGAAACGAAACGATGCACGGAATCGTCCAGAAACGAAAGAAACGCACCCTATCCACTTTTTTCGACCCAATAGTGATGTTTTGGTTCGTTTGGGTCAGTTTCGTTACTGCACCGAAAACCATGCCGGGGTTGCATTTAATGCACCGATTCGGGTCGAAAACGAAACGATGCCCGGGATCGGCTACAAACAAAACGAACGCACCCAATTCACTTTTTTGGACCCAATAGTGATGTTTTGGTTCGTTTGGGTCAGTTTCTTACTACACCGAAAACCATACCGGGGTTGCATTTAATGCACCGATTCGGGTTAGAAATGATACGATGCACGGAATCGGCTACAAACAAAACGAATGCACATAATTCAATTTTTTGGACCCAATAGTGATGTTTTGGTTCGTTTGGGTCAGTTTCGTTACTGCACCGAAAACCATGCCGGGGTTGCATTTAATGCACCGATTCGGGTCGGAAACGAAACGATGCACGGAATCATCCAAAAACAAAACGAACGCACCCTATCCACTTTTTTGGACCCAATAGTGATGTTTTGGTTCGTTTGGGTCAGTTTGGTTACTGCACCGAAAACCATGCCGGGGTTGCATTTAATGCACCGATTCGGGTCGGAAACGAAACGATGCACAGAATCATCCAGAAACGAAACGAACGCACCCAATTCACTTTTTTGGACCCAATAGTGATGTTTTGGTTCGTTTGAGTCAGTTTCGTTACTACACCGAAAACCATGCCGGGGTTGCATTTAATGCACCGATTCGGGTCAGAAATGAAACGATCCACGGAATCGGCTACAAACAAAACGAACGCACATAATTCAATTTTTTGGACCCAATAGTGATGTTTTGGTTCGTTTGGGTCACTTTCGTTACTGCACCAAAAACCATGCCGGGGTTGCATTTAATGCACCGATTCGGGTCAGAAATCAAACGATGCACGGAATCGGCTAGAAACGAGATGAACGCACCCAATTCACTTGTTTGGACCCAATAGTGATGTTTTGGTTCGTTTGGGTCAGTTTCGTTACTGCACCGAAAACCATGCCGGGGTTGCATTTAATGCACCGATTCGGGTCGGAAACGAAACGATGCATGGAATCATCCAGAAACAAAACGAACGCACCCTATCCACTTTTTTGGACCGAATAGTGATGTTTTGGTTCATTTGGGTCAGTTTGGTTACTGCACCGAAAACCATGCCGGGGTTGCATTTAATGCACCGATTCGGGTCAGAAATCAAACGATGCACGGAATCGTCTAGAAACGAGATGAACGCACCCAATTCACTTGTTTCGACCCAATAGTGATGTTTTGGTTCGTTTGGGTCAGTTTCGTTACTGCACCGAAAACCATGCCGGGGTTGCATTTAATGCACCGATTCGGGTCGGAAACGAAACGATGCATGGAATCATCCAGAAACAAAACGAACGCACCCTATCAACTTTTTTGGACCCAATAGTGATGTTTTGGTTCGTTTGGGTCAGTTTGGTTACTGCACCGAAAACCATGCCGGGGTTGCATTTAATGCACCGATTCGGGTCGGAAACGAAACGATGCATGGAATCATCCAGAAACAAAACGAACGCACCCTATCCACTTTTTTGGACCGAGTAGTGATGTTTTGGTTCGTTTGGGTCAGTTTCGTTACTACATCGAAAACCATGCCGGGGGTTGCATTTAATGCACCGATTCGGGTCAGAAATGAAACGATCCACGGAATCGGCTACAAACAAAACGAATGCACAGAATTTAATTTTTTGGACCCAATAGTGATGTTTTGGTTCGTTTGGGTCACTTTCGTTACTGCACCAAAAACCATGCCGGGGTTGCATTTAATGCACCGATTCGGGTCAGAAATCAAACGATGCACGGAATCGGCTAGAAACGAGATGAACGCACCCAATTCACTTTTTTGGACCCAATAGTGATGTTTTGGTTCGTTAGGGTCAGTTTCGTTACTGCACCGAAAACCATGCCGGGGTTGCATTTAATGCACCGATTCGGGTCGGAAACGAAACGATGCATGGAATCATCCAGAAACAAAACGAACGCACCCTATCCACTTTTTTGGACCGAATAGTGATGTTTTGGTTCGTTTGGGTCAGTTTGGTTACTGCACCGAAAACCATGTCAGGGTTGCATTTAATGCACCGATTCGGATCAGAAACGAAACGATGCAAAGAATCGGCTAGAAACGAAACGAATGCACCCAATTCACTTTTTTGGACCCAATAGTGATGCTTTGGTTCGTTTGGGTCAGTTTCGTTACTGCACCGAAAACCATGCCGGGGTTGCATTTAATGCATCGATTCGGGTCGGAAACAAAACGATGCACGGGATCGGCTAGAAACGAAACGAACGCACCCAATTCACTTTTTTGGACCCAATAGTGATGTTTTGGTTCGTTTGGGTCAGTTTGTTACTACACCGAAAACCATACCGGGGTTGCATTTAATGCACCGATTCGGGTTAGAAATGAAACGATGAACGGAATCGGCTACAAACAAAAGGAACACACATAATTCAATTTTTTGGACCCAATAGTGATGTTTTGGTTCGTTTGGGTCAGTTCGTTACTGCACCGAAAACCATGCCGGGGTTGCATTTTATGCACCGATTCGGGTCGGAAACGAAACGATGCACGGAATCATCCAGAAACGAAACGAATGCACCCTATCCACTTTTTTGGACCCAATAGTGATGTTTTGGTTCGTTTGGGTCAGTTTGGTTACTGCACCGAAAACCATGCCGGGGTTGCATTTAATGCACCGATTCGGGTCGGAAATGAAACGATGCACGAAATCATCTAGAAACGAAAGGAACGCACACGATGCACGGAATCGGCTAGAAACGAGATGAACGCACCCAATTCACTTTTTTGGACCCAATAGTGATGTTTTGGTTCGTTTGGGTCAGTTTCGTTACTGCACCGAAAACCATGTCGGGGTTGCATTTAATGCACCGATTCGGGTTAGAAACGAAACGATGCACGGAATCATCCAGAAACAAAACGAACGCACCCTATCCACTTTTTTGGACCGAATAGTGATGTTTTGGTTCGTTTGGGTCAGTTTGGTTACTGCATCGAAAACCATGCCGGGGTTGCATTTAATGCACCGATTCAGGTCGGAAACGAAACGATGCAAAGAATCGGCTAGAAACGAAACGAATGCACCCAATTCACTTTTTTGGACGCAATAGTGATGTTTTGGTTCGTTTGGGTCAGTTTCGTTACTGCACCGAAAACCATGCCGGGGTTGCATTTAATGCACCGATTCGGGTCGGAAACGAAACGATGCACGGAATCGTCCAGAAACGAAAGAAACGCACCCTATCCACTTTTTTCGACCCAATAGTGATGTTTTGGTTCGTTTGGGTCAGTTTGGTTACTGCACCGAAAACCATGCCGGGGTTGCATTTAATGCACCGATTCGGGTCGGAAACGAAACGATGCAAAGAATCGGCTAGAAACGAAACGAATGCACCCAATTCACTTTTTTGGACGCAATAGTGATGTTTTGGTTCGTTTGGGTCAGTTTCGTTATTGCACCGAAAACCATGCCGTGGTTGCATTTAATGCACCGATTCGGGTCGGAAACGAAACGATGCACGGAATCGTCCAGAAACGAAAGAAACGCACCATATCCACTTTTTTCGACCCAATAGTGATGTTTTGGTTCGTTTGGGTCAGTTTCGTTACTGCACCGAAAACCATGCCGGGGTTGCATTTAATGCACCGATTCGGGTCGGAAACGAAACGATGCACGGGATCGTCCAGAAACGAAAGAAACGTACCCTATCCACTTTTTTCGACCCAATAGTGATGTTTTGGTACGTTTGGGTCAGTTTGGTTACTGCACCGAAAACCATGTCGGGGTTGCATATAATGCACCGATTCGGGTCAGAAACGAAACGGTGCACGGGATCGGCTAGAAACGAAACGAACGCACCCAATTCACTTTTTTCGACACAATAGTGATGTTTTGGTTCGTTTGGGTCAGTTTCGTTACTGCACGGAAAACCATGCCGGGGTTGCATTTAATGCACCGATTCGGGTCGGAAACGAAACGATGCCCGGGATCGGCTACAAACAAAACGAACGCACCCAATTCACTTTTTTGGACCCAATAGTGATGTTTTGGTTCGTTTGGGTCAGTTTCTTACTACACCGAAAACCATACCGGGGTTGCATTTAATGCACCGATTCGGGTTAGAAACGATACGATGCACGGAATCGGCTACAAACAAAACGAATGCACATAATTCAATTTTTTGGACCCAATAGTGATGTTTTGGTTCGTTTGGGTCAGTTTCGTTACTGCACCGAAAACCATGCCGGGGTTGCATTTAATGCTCCGATTCGGGTCGGAAACGAAAGGATGCACGGAATCATCCAGAAACGAAACGAACGCACCCAATTCACTTTTTTGGACCCAATTGTGATGTTTTGGTTCGTTTGGGTCAGTTTCGTTACTACACCGAAAACCATGCCGGGGTGGCATTTAATGCACCGATTCGGGTCAGAAATGAAACGATCCACGGAATCGGCTACAAACAAAACGAATGCACAGAATTCAACTTTTTGGACCCAATAGTGATGTTTTGGTTCGTTTGGGTCACTTTCGTTACTGCACCAAAAACCATGCCGGGGTTGCATTTAATGCACCGATTCGGGTCAGAAATCAAACGATGCACGGAATCGGCTAGAAACGAGATGAATGCACCCAATTCACTTTTTTGGACCCAATAGTGATGTTTTGGTTCGTTTGGGTCAGTTTCGTTACTGCACCGAAAACCGTGCCGGGGTTGCATTTAATGCACCGATTCGGGTCGAAAACGAAACGATGCATGGAATCATCCAGAAACAAAACGAACGCACCCTATCCACTTTTTTGGACCGAATAGTGATGTTTTGGTTCATTTGGGTCAGTTTGGTTACTGCACCGAAAACCATGCCGGGGTTGCATTTAATGCACCGATTCGGGTCGGAAACGAAACGATGCAAAGAATCGGCTAGAAACGAAACGAATGCACCCAATTCACTTTTTTGGACCCAATAGTGATGTTTTGGTTCGTTTGGGTCAGTTTCGTTACTGCACCGAAAACCATGCCGGGGTTGCATTTAATGCATCGATTCGGGTCGGAAACAAAACGATGCACGGGATCGGCTAGAAACGAAACGAACGCACCCAATTCACTTTTTTGGACCCAATAGTGATGTTTTGGTTCGTTTGGGTCAGTTTCTTACTACACCGAAAACCATACCGGGGTTGCATTTAATGCACCGATTCGGGTCAGAAATCAAACGATGCACGGAATCGGCTAGAAACGAGATGAACGCACCCAATTCACTTTTTTGGACCCAATAGTGATGTTTTGGTTCGTTTGGGTCAGTTTCGTTACTGCACCGAAAACCATGCCGGGGTTGCATTTAATGCACCGATTCGGGTCGGAAACGAAACGATGCACGGAATCATCCAGAAACGAAACGAACACACCCTATCCACTTTTTTGGACCGAATAGTGATGTTTTGGTTCGTTTGGGTCAGTTTGGTTACTGCACCGAAAACCATGCCGGGGGTTGCATTTAATGCACCGATTCGGGTCGGAAACAAAACGATGCACGGAATCATCCAGAAACAAAACGAACGCACCCTATCCACTTTTTTGGACCGAATAGTGATGTTTTGGTTCGTTTGGGTCAGTTTGGTTACTGCACCGAAAACCATGCCGGGGTTGCATTTAATGCACCGATTCGGGTCGGAAATGAAACGATGCACGAAATCATCTAGAAACGAAAGGAACGCACACGATGCACGGAATCGGCTAGAAACGAGATGAACGCACACAATTCACTTTTTTGGACCCAATAGTGATGTTTTGGTTCGTTTGGGTCAGTTTCGTTACTGCACCGAAAACCATGCCGGGGTTGCATTTAATGCACCGATTCGGGTCAGAAACGAAACGATGCACGGAATCATCCAGAAACAAAACGAACGCACCCTATCCACTTTTTTGGACCGAATAGTGATGTTTTGGTTCGTTTGGGTCAGTTTGGTTACTGCACCGAAAACCATGCCGGGGTTGCATTTAATGCACCGATTCGGGTCGGAAACGAAACGATGCAAAGAATCGACTAGAAACGAAACGAATGCACCCAATTCACTTTTTTGGACGCAATAGTGATGTTTTGGTTCGTTTGGGTCAGTTTCGTTACTGCACCGAAAACCATGCCGTGGTTGCATTTAATGCACCGATTCGGGTCGGAAACGAAACGATGCACGGAATCGTCCAGAAACGAAAGAAACACACCATATCCACTTTTTTTGACCCAATAGTGATGTTTTGGTTCGTTTGGGTCAGTTTCGTTACTGCACCGAAAACCATGCCGGGGTTGCATTTAATGCACCGATTCGAGTCGGAAACGAAACGATGCACGGGATCGTCCAGAAACGAAAGAAACACACCCTATCCACTTTTTTCGACAGAATAGTGATGTTTTGGTACGTTTGGGTCAGTTTGGTTACTGCACCGAAAACCATGCCGGGGTTGCATATAATGCACCGATTCGGGTCAGAAACGAAACGGTGCACGGGATCGGCTAGAAACGAAACGAACGCACCCAATTCACTTTTTTGGACCCAATAGTGATGTTTTGGTTCGTTTGGGCCAGTTTCGTTACTACACCGAAAACCATGCCGGGGTTGCATTTAATGCACCGATTCGGGTCAGAAATGAAACGATCCACGGAATCGGCTACAAACAAAACGAACGCACATAATTCAATTTTTTGGACCCAATAGTGATGTTTTGGTTCGTTTGGGTCAGTTTCGTTACTGCACCGAAAACCATGCCGGGGTTGCATTTAATGCACCGATTCGGGTCAGAAATCAAACGATGCACGGAATCGGCTAGAAACGAGATGAACGCACCCAATTTACTTTTTTGGACCCAATAGTGATGTTTTGGTTCGTTTGGGTCAGTTTCGTTACTGCACCGAAAACCATGTCGGGGTTGCATTTAATGCACCGATTCGGGTCAGAAACGAAACGATGCACGGAATCATCCAGAAACAAAACGAACGCACCCTATCCACTTTTTTGGACCGAATAGTGATGTTTTGGTTCGTTTGGGTCAGTTTGGTTACTGCATCGAAAACCATGCCGGGGTTGCATTTAATGCATCGATTCAGGTCGGAAACGAAACGATGCAAAGAATCGGCTAGAAACGAAACGAATGCACCCAATTCACTTTTTTGGACGCAATAGTGATGTTTTGGTTCGTTTTGGTCAGTTTCGTTACTGCACCGAAAACCATGCCGGGGTTGCATTTAATGCACCGATTCGGGTCGGAAACGAAACGATGCACGGAATCGTCCAGAAACGAAAGAAACGCACCCTATCCACTTTTTTCGACCCAATAGTGATGTTTTGGTTCGTTTGGGTCAGTTTCGTTACTGCACCGAAAACCATGCCGGGGTTGCATTTAATGCACCGATTCGGGTCGAAAACGAAACGATGCCCGGGATCGGCTACAAACAAAACGAACGCACCCAATTCACTTTTTTGGACCCAATAGTGATGTTTTGGTTCGTTTGGGTCAGTTTCTTACTACACCGAAAACCATACCGGGGTTGCATTTAATGCACCGATTCGGGTTAGAAATGATACGATGCACGGAATCGGCTACAAACAAAACGAATGCACATAATTCAATTTTTTGGACCCAATAGTGATGTTTTGGTTCGTTTGGGTCAGTTTCGTTACTGCACCGAAAACCGTGCCGGGGTTGCATTTAATGCACCGATTCGGGTCGAAAACGAAACGATGCATGGAATCATCCAGAAACAAAACGAACGCACCCTATCCACTTTTTTGGACCGAATAGTGATGTTTTGGTTCATTTGGGTCAGTTTGGTTACTGCACCGAAAACCATGCCGGGGTTGCATTTAATGCACCGATTCGGGTCGGAAACGAAACGATGCAAAGAATCGGCTAGAAACGAAACGAATGCACCCAATTCACTTTTTTGGACCCAATAGTGATGTTTTGGTTCGTTTGGGTCAGTTTCGTTACTGCACCGAAAACCATGCCGGGGTTGCATTTAATGCATCGATTCGGGTCGGAAACAAAACGATGCACGGGATCGGCTAGAAACGAAACGAACGCACCCAATTCACTTTTTTGGACCCAATAGTGATGTTTTGGTTCGTTTGGGTCAGTTTCTTACTACACCGAAAACCATACAGGGGTTGCATTTAATGCACCGATTCGGGTCAGAAATCAAACGATGCACGGAATCGGCTAGAAACGAGATGAACGCACCCAATTCACTTTTTTGGACCCAATAGTGATGTTTTGGTTCGTTTGGGTCAGTTTCGTTACTGCACCGAAAACCATGCCGGGGTTGCATTTAATGCACCGATTCGGGTCGGAAACGAAACGATGCACGGAATCATCCAGAAACGAAACGAACACACCCTATCCACTTTTTTGGACCGAATAGTGATGTTTTGGTTCGTTTGGGTCAGTTTGGTTACTGCACCGAAAACCATGCCGGGGGTTGCATTTAATGCACCGATTCGGGTCGGAAACAAAACGATGCACGGAATCATCCAGAAACAAAACGAACGCACCCTATCCACTTTTTTGGACCGAATAGTGATGTTTTGGTTCGTTTGGGTCAGTTTGGTTACTGCACCGAAAACCATGCCGGGGTTGCATTTAATGCACCGATTCGGGTCGGAAATGAAACGATGCACGAAATCATCTAGAAACGAAAGGAACGCACACGATGCACGGAATCGGCTAGAAACGAGATGAACGCACACAATTCACTTTTTTGGACCCAATAGTGATGTTTTGGTTCGTTTGGGTCAGTTTCGTTACTGCACCGAAAACCATGCCGGGGTTGCATTTAATGCACCGATTCGGGTCAGAAACGAAACGATGCACGGAATCATCCAGAAACAAAACGAACGCACCCTATCCACTTTTTTGGACCGAATAGTGATGTTTTGGTTCGTTTGGGTCAGTTTGGTTACTGCACCGAAAACCATGCCGGGGTTGCATTTAATGCACCGATTCGGGTCGGAAACGAAACGATGCAAAGAATCGACTAGAAACGAAACGAATGCACCCAATTCACTTTTTTGGACGCAATAGTGATGTTTTGGTTCGTTTGGGTCAGTTTCGTTACTGCACCGAAAACCATGCCGTGGTTGCATTTAATGCACCGATTCGGGTCGGAAACGAAACGATGCACGGAATCGTCCAGAAACGAAAGAAACACACCATATCCACTTTTTTTGACCCAATAGTGATGTTTTGGTTCGTTTGGGTCAGTTTCGTTACTGCACCGAAAACCATGCCGGGGTTGCATTTAATGCACCGATTCGAGTCGGAAACGAAACGATGCACGGGATCGTCCAGAAACGAAAGAAACACACCCTATCCACTTTTTTCGACAGAATAGTGATGTTTTGGTACGTTTGGGTCAGTTTGGTTACTGCACCGAAAACCATGCCGGGGTTGCATATAATGCACCGATTCGGGTCAGAAACGAAATGGTGCACGGGATCGGCTAGAAACGAAACGAACGCACCCAATTCACTTTTTTGGACCCAATAGTGATGTTTTGGTTCGTTTGGGCCAGTTTCGTTACTACACCGAAAACCATGCCGGGGTTGCATTTAATGCACCGATTCGGGTCAGAAATGAAACGATCCACGGAATCGGCTACAAACAAAACGAACGCACATAATTCAATTTTTTGGACCCAATAGTGATGTTTTGGTTCGTTTGGGTCAGTTTCGTTACTGCACCGAAAACCATGCCGGGGTTGCATTTAATGCACCGATTCGGGTCAGAAATCAAACGATGCACGGAATCGGCTAGAAACGAGATGAACGCACCCAATTTACTTTTTTGGACCCAATAGTGATGTTTTGGTTCGTTTGGGTCAGTTTCGTTACTGCACCGAAAACCATGTCGGGGTTGCATTTAATGCACCGATTCGGGTCAGAAACGAAACGATGCACGGAATCATCCAGAAACAAAACGAACGCACCCTATCCACTTTTTTGGACCGAATAGTGATGTTTTGGTTCGTTTGGGTCAGTTTGGTTACTGCATCGAAAACCATGCCGGGGTTGCATTTAATGCATCGATTCAGGTCGGAAACGAAACGATGCAAAGAATCGGCTAGAAACGAAACGAATGCACCCAATTCACTTTTTTGGACGCAATAGTGATGTTTTGGTTCGTTTGGGTCAGTTTCGTTACTGCACCGAAAACCATGCCGGGGTTGCATTTAATGCACCGATTCGGGTCGGAAACGAAACGATGCACGGAATCGTCCAGAAACGAAAGAAACGCACCCTATCCACTTTTTTCGACCCAATAGTGATGTTTTGGTTCGTTTGGGTCAGTTTCGTTACTGCACCGAAAACCATGCCGGGGTTGCATTTAATGCACCGATTCGGGTCGAAAACGAAACGATGCCCGGGATCGGCTACAAACAAAACGAACGCACCCAATTCACTTTTTTGGACCCAATAGTGATGTTTTGGTTCGTTTGGGTCAGTTTCTTACTACACCGAAAACCATACCGGGGTTGCATTTAATGCACCGATTCGGGTTAGAAATGATACGATGCACGGAATCGGCTACAAACAAAACGAATGCACATAATTCAATTTTTTGGACCCAATAGTGATGTTTTGGTTCGTTTGGGTCAGTTTCGTTACTGCACCGAAAACCATGCCGGGGTTGCATTTAATGCACCGATTCGGGTCGGAAACGAAACGATGCACAGAATCATCCAGAAACGAAACGAACGCACCCAATTCACTTTTTTGGACCCAATAGTGATGTTTTGGTTCGTTTGGGTCAGTTTCGTTACTACACGGAAAACCATGCCGGGGTTGCATTAAATGCACCGATTCGGGTCAGAAATGAAACGATCCACGGAATCGGCTACAAACAAAACGAATGCACAGAATTCAATTTTTTGGACCCAATAGTGATGTTTTGGTTCGTTTGGGTCAGTTTCTTACTACACCGAAAACCATACCGGGGTTGCATTTAATGCACCGATTCGGGTTAGAAATGATACGATGCACGGAATCGGCTACAAACAAAACGAATGCACATAATTCAATTTTTTGGACCCAATAGTGATGTTTTGGTTCGTTTGGGTCAGTTTCGTTACTGCACCGAAAACCATGCCGGGGTTGCATTTAATGCACCGATTCGGGTCGGAAACGAAACGATGCACAGAATCATCCAGAAACGAAACGAACGCACCCAATTCACTTTTTTGGACCCAATAGTGATGTTTTGGTTCGTTTGGGTCAGTTTCGTTACTACACCGAAAACCATGCCGGGGTTGCATTAAATGCACCGATTCGGGTCAGAAATGAAACGATCCACGGAATCGGCTACAAACAAAACGAATGCACAGAATTCAATTTTTTGGACCCAATAGTGATGTTTTGGTTCGTTTGGGTCACTTTCCTTACTGCACCAAAAACCATGCCAGGGTTGCATTTAATGCACCGATTCGGGTCAGAAATCAAACGATGCACGGAATCGGCTAGAAACGAGATGAACGCACCCAATTCACTTGTTTGGACCCAATAGTGATGTTTTGGTTCGTTTGGGTCAGTTTCGTTACTGCACCGAAAACCATGCCGGGGTTGCATTTAATGCACCGATTCGGGTCGGAAACGAAACGATGCATGGAATCATCCAGAAAAAAAACGAACGCACCCTATCCACTTTTTTGGACCGAATAGTGATGTTTTGGTTCGTTTGGGTCAGTTTGGTTACTGCACCGAAAACCATGCCGGGGTTGCATTTAATGCACCGATTCGGGTCAGAAATCAAACGATGCACGGAATCGTCTAGAAACGAGATGAACGCACCCAATTCACTTGTTTGGACCCAATAGTGATGTTTTGGTTCGTTTGGGTCAGTTTCGTTACTGCACCGAAAACCATGCCGGGGTTGCATTTAATGCACCGATTCGGGTCGGAAACGAAACGATGCATGGAATCATCCAGAAACAAAACGAACGCACCCTATCCACTTTTTTGGACCCAATAGTGATGTTTTGGTTCGTTTGGGTCAGTTTGGTTACTGCACTGAAAACCATGCCGGGGTTGCATTTAATGCACCGATTCGGGTCGGAAACGAAACGATGCATGGAATCATCCAGAAACAAAACGAACGCACCCTATCCACTTTTTTGGACCGAATAGTGATGTTTTGGTTCGTTTGGGTCAGTTTCGTTACTACATCGAAAACCATGCCGGGGTTGCATTTAATGCACCGATTCGGGTCAGAAATGAAACGATCCACGGAATCGGCTACAAACAAAACGAATGCACAGAATTCATTTTTTTGGACCCAATAGTGATGTTTTGGTTCGTTTGGGTCACTTTCGTTACTGCACCAAAAACCATGCCGGGGTTGCATTTAATGCACCGATTCGGGTCAGAAATCAAACGATGCACGGAATCGGCTAGAAACGAGATGAACGCACCCAATTCACTTTTTTGGACCCAATAGTGATGTTTTGGTTCGTTTGGGTCAGTTTCGTTACTGCACCGAAAACCATGCCGGGGTTGCATTTAATGCACCGATTCGGGTCGGAAACGAAACGATGCATGGAATCATCCAGAAACAAAACGAACGCACCCTATCTACTTTTTTGGACCGAATAGTGATGTTTTGGTTCGTTTGGGTCAGTTTGGTTACTGCACCGAAAACCATGTCGGGGTTGCATTTAATGCACCGATTCGGGTCGGAAACGAAACGATGCAAAGAATCGGCTAGAAACGAAACGAATGCACCCAATTCACTTTTTTGGACCCAATAGTGATGCTTTGGTTCGTTTGGGTCAGTTTCGTTACTGCACCGAAAACCATGCCGGGGTTGCATTTAATGCATCGATTCGGGTCGGAAACAAAACGATGCACGGGATCGGCTAGAAACGAAACGAACGCACCCAATTCACTTTTTTGGACCCAATAGTGATGTTTTGGTTCGTTTGGGTCAGTTTGTTACTACACCGAAAACCATACCGGGGTTGCATTTAATGCACCGATTCGGGTTAGAAATGAAACGATGAACGGAATCGGCTACAAACAAAAGGAACACACATAATTCAATTTTTTGGACCCAATAGTGATGTTTTGGTTCGTTTGGGTCAGTTCGTTACTGCACCGAAAACCATGCCGGGGTTGCATTTTATGCACCGATTCGGGTCGGAAACGAAACGATGCACGGAATCATCCAGAAACGAAACGAATGCACCCTATCCACTTTTTTGGACCCAATAGTGATGTTTTGGTTCGTTTGGGTCAGTTTCGTTACTGCACCGAAAACCATGCCGGGGTTGCATTTAATGCACCGATTCGGGTCGGAAATGAAACGATGCACGAAATCATCTAGAAACGAAAGGAACGCACACGATGCACGGAATCGTCTAGAAACGAGATGAACGCACCCAATTCACTTGTTTGGACCCAATAGTGATGTTTTGGTTCGTTTGGGTCAGTTTCGTTACTGCACCGAAAACCATGCCGGGGTTGCATTTAATGCACCGATTCGGGTCGGAAACGAAACGATGCATGGAATCATCCAGAAACAAAACGAACGCACCCTATCCACTTTTTTGGACCCAATAGTGATGTTTTGGTTCGTTTGGGTCAGTTTGGTTACTGCACTGAAAACCATGCCGGGGTTGCATTTAATGCACCGATTCGGGTCGGAAACGAAACGATGCATGGAATCATCCAGAAACAAAACGAACGCACCCTATCCACTTTTTTGGACCGAATAGTGATGTTTTGGTTCGTTTGGGTCAGTTTCGTTACTACATCGAAAACCATGCCGGGGTTGCATTTAATGCACCGATTCGGGTCAGAAATGAAACGATCCACGGAATCGGCTACAAACAAAACGAATGCACAGAATTCATTTTTTTGGACCCAATAGTGATGTTTTGGTTCGTTTGGGTCACTTTCGTTACTGCACCAAAAACCATGCCGGGGTTGCATTTAATGCACCGATTCGGGTCAGAAATCAAACGATGCACGGAATCGGCTAGAAACGAGATGAACGCACCCAATTCACTTTTTTGGACCCAATAGTGATGTTTTGGTTCGTTTGGGTCAGTTTCGTTACTGCACCGAAAACCATGCCGGGGTTGCATTTAATGCACCGATTCGGGTCGGAAACGAAACGATGCATGGAATCATCCAGAAACAAAACGAACACACCCTATCTACTTTTTTGGACCGAATAGTGATGTTTTGGTTCGTTTGGGTCAGTTTGGTTACTGCACCGAAAACCATGTCGGGGTTGCATTTAATGCACCGATTCGGGTCGGAAACGAAACGATGCAAAGAATCGGCTAGAAACGAAACGAATGCACCCAATTCACTTTTTTGGACCCAATAGTGATGCTTTGGTTCGTTTGGGTCAGTTTCGTTACTGCACCGAAAACCATGCCGGGGTTGCATTTAATGCATCGATTCGGGTCGGAAACAAAACGATGCACGGGATCGGCTAGAAACGAAACGAACGCACCCAATTCACTTTTTTGGACCCAATAGTGATGTTTTGGTTCGTTTGGGTCAGTTTGTTACTACACCGAAAACCATACCGGGGTTGCATTTAATGCACCGATTCGGGTTAGAAATGAAACGATGAACGGAATCGGCTACAAACAAAAGGAACACACATAATTCAATTTTTTGGACCCAATAGTGATGTTTTGGTTCGTTTGGGTCAGTTCGTTACTGCACCGAAAACCATGCCGGGGTTGCATTTTATGCACCGATTCGGGTCGGAAACGAAACGATGCACGGAATCATCCAGAAACGAAACGAATGCACCCTATCCACTTTTTTGGACCCAATAGTGATGTTTTGGTTCGTTTGGGTCAGTTTCGTTACTGCACCGAAAACCATGCCGGGGTTGCATTTAATGCACCGATTCGGGTCGGAAATGAAACGATGCACGAAATCATCTAGAAACGAAAGGAACGCACACGATGCACGGAATCGGCTAGAAACAAGATGAACGCACCCAATTCAGTTTTTTGGACCCAATAGTGATGTTTTGGTTCGTTTGGGTCAGTTTCGTTACTGCACCGAAAACCATGTCGGGGTTGCATTTAATGCACCGATTCGGGTCAGAAACGAAACGATGCACGGAATCATCCAGAAACAAAACGAACGCACCCTATCCACTTTTTTGGACCGAATAGTGATGTTTTGGTTCGTTTGGGTCAGTTTGGTTACTGCATCGAAAACCATGCCGGGGTTGCATTTAATGCACCGATTCAGGTCGGAAACGAAACGATGCAAAGAATCGGCTAGAAACGAAACGAATGCACCCAATTCACTTTTTTGGACGCAATAGTGATGTTTTGGTTCGTTTGGGTCAGTTTCGTTACTGCACCGAAAACCATGCCGGGGTTGCATTTAATGCACCGATTCGGGTCGGAAACGAAACGATGCACGGAATCGTCCAGAAACGAAAGAAACGCACCCTATCCACTTTTTTCGACCCAATAGTGATGTTTTGGTTCGTTTGGGTCAGTTTCGTTACTGCACCGAAAACCATGCCGGGGTTGCATTTAATGCACCGATTCGGGTCGAAAACGAAACGATGCCCGGGATCGGCTACAAACAAAACGAACGCACCCAATTCACTTTTTTGGACCCAATAGTGATGTTTTGGTTCATTTGGGTCAGTTTCTTACTACACCGAAAACCATATCGGGGTTGCATTTAATGCACCGATTCGGGTTAGAAATGATACGATGCATGGAATCCGCTACAAACAAAACGAATGCACATAATTCAATTTTTTGGACCCAATAGTGATGTTTTGGTTCGTTTGGGTCAGTTTCGTTACTGCACCGAAAACCATGCCGGGGTTGCATTTAATGCACCGATTCGGGTCGGAAACGAAACGATGCACAGAATCATCCAGAAACGAAACGAACGCACCCAATTCACTTTTTTGGACCCAATAGTGATGTTTTGGTTCGTTTGGGTCAGTTTCGTTACTACACGGAAAACCATGCCGGGGTTGCATTAAATGCACCGATTCGGGTCAGAAATGAAACGATCCACGGAATCGGCTACAAACAAAACGAATGCACAGAATTCAATTTTTTGGACCCAATAGTGATGTTTTGGTTCGTTTGGGTCACTTTCCTTACTGCACCAAAAACCATGCCAGGGTTGCATTTAATGCACCGATTCGGGTCAGAAATCAAACGATGCACGGAATCGGCTAGAAACGAGATGAACGCACCCAATTCACTTGTTTGGACCCAATAGTGATGTTTTGGTTCGTTTGGGTCAGTTTCGTTACTGCACCGAAAACCATGCCGGGGTTGCATTTAATGCACCGATTCGGGTCGGAAACGAATCGATGCATGGAATCATCCAGAAACAAAACGAACGCACCCTATCCACTTTTTTGGACCGAATAGTGATGTTTTGGTTCGTTTGGGTCAGTTTGGTTACTGCACCGAAAACCATGCCGGGGTTGCATTTAATGCACCGATTCGGGTCAGAAATCAAACGATGCACGGAATCGTCTAGAAACGAGATGAACGCACCCAATTCACTTGTTTGGACCCAATAGTGAAGTTTTGGTTCGTTTGGGTCAGTTTCGTTACTGCACCGAAAACCATGCCGGGGTTGCATTTAATGCACCGATTTGGGTCGGAAACGAAACGATGCATGGAATCATCCAGAAACAAAACGAACGCACCCTATCCACTTTTTTGGACCCAATAGTGATGTTTTGGTTCGTTTGGGTCAGTTTGGTTACTGCACCGAAAACCATGCCGGGGTTGCATTTAATGCACCGATTCGGGTCGGAAACGAAACGATGCATGGAATCATCCAGAAACAAAACGAACGCACCCTATCCACTTTTTTGGACCGAATAGTGATGTTTTGGTTCGTTTGGGTCAGTTTCGTTACTACATCGAAAACCATGCCGGGGTTGCATTTAATGCACCGATTCGGGTCAGAAATGAAACGATCCACGGAATCGGCTAGAAACAAAACGAATGCACAGAATTCATTTTTTTGGACCCAATAGTGATGTTTTGGTTCGTTTGGGTCACTTTCGTTACTGCACCAAAAACCATGCCGGGGTTGCATTTAATGCACCGATTCGGGTCAGAAATCAAACGATGCACGGAATCGGCTAGAAACGAGATGAACGCACCCAATTCACTTTTTTGGACCCAATAGTGATGTTTTGGTTCGTTTGGGTCAGTTTCGTTACTGCACCGAAAACCATGCCGGGGTTGCATTTAATGCACCGATTCGGGTCGGAAACGAAACGATGCATGGAATCATCCAGAAACAAAACGAACGCACCCTGTCTACTTTTTTGGACCGAATAGTGATGTTTTGGTTCGTTTGGGTCAGTTTGGTTACTGCACCGAAAACCATGTCGGGGTTGCATTTAATGCACCGATTCGGGTCGGAAACGAAACGATGCAAAGAATCGGCTAGAAACGAAACGAATGCACCCAATTCACTTTTTTGGACCCAATAGTGATGCTTTGGTTCGTTTGGGTCAGTTTCGTTACTGCACCGAAAACCATGCCGGGGTTGCATTTAATGCATCGATTCGGGTCGGAAACAAAACGATGCACGGGATCGGCTAGAAACGAAACGAACGCACCCAATTCACTTTTTTGGACCCAATAGTGATGTTTTGGTTCGTTTGGGTCAGTTTGTTACTACACCAAAAACCATACCGGGGTTGCATTTAATGCACCGATTCGGGTTAGAAATGAAACGATGAACGGAATCGGCTACAAACAAAAGGAACACACATAATTCAATTTTTTGGACCCAATAGTGATGTTTTGGTTCGTTTGGGTCAGTTCGTTACTGCACCGAAAACCATGCCGGGGTTGCATTTTATGCACCGATTCGGGTCGGAAACGAAACGATGCACGGAATCATCCAGAAACGAAACGAATGCACCCTATCCACTTTTTTGGACCCAATAGTGATGTTTTGGTTCGTTTGGGTCAGTTTGGTTACTGCACCGAAAACCATGCCGGGGTTGCATTTAATGCACCGATTCGGGTCGGAAATGAAACGATGCACGAAATCATCTAGAAACGAAAGGAACGCACACGATGCACGGAATCGGCTAGAAACGAGATGAACGCACCCAATTCAGTTTTTTGGACCCAATAGTGATGTTTTGGTTCGTTTGGGTCAGTTTCGTTACTGCACCGAAAACCATGTCGGGGTTGCATTTAATGCACCGATTCGGGTTAGAAACGAAACGATGCACGGAATCATCCAGAAACAAAACGAACGCACCCTATCCACTTTTTTGGACCGAATAGTGATGTTTTGGTTCGTTTGGGTTAGTTTGGTTACTGCATCGAAAACCATGCCGGGGTTGCATTTAATGCACCGATTCAGGTCGGAAACGAAACGATGCAAAGAATCGGCTAGAAACGAAACGAATGCACCCAATTCACTTTTTTGGACGCAATAGTGATGTTTTGGTTCGTTTGGGTCAGTTTCGTTACTGCACCGAAAACCATGCCGGGGTTGCATTTAATGCACCGATTCGGGTCGGAAACGAAACGATGCACGGAATCGTCCAGAAACGAAAGAAACGCACCCTATCCACTTTTTTCGACCCAATAGTGATGTTTTGGTTCGTTTGGGTCAGTTTGGTTACTGCACCGAAAACCATGCCGGGGTTGCATTTAATGCACCGATTCGGGTCGGAAACGAAACGATGCAAAGAATCGGCTAGAAACGAAACGAATGCACCCAATTCACTTTTTTGGACGCAATAGTGATGTTTTGGTTCGTTTGGGTCAGTTTCGTTACTGCACCGAAAACCATGCCGTGGTTGCATTTAATGCACCGATTCGGGTCGGAAACGAAACGATGCACGGAATCGTCCAGAAACGAAAGAAACGCACCATATCCACTTTTTTCGACCCAATAGTGATGTTTTGGTTCGTTTGGGTCAGTTTCGTTGCTGCACCGAAAACCATGCCGGGGTTGCATTTAATGCACCGATTCGGGTCGGAAACGAAACGATGCACGGGATCGTCCAGAAACGAAAGAAACGTACCCTATCCACTTTTTTCGACCCAATAGTGATGTTTTGGTACGTTTGGGTCAGTTTGGTTACTGCACCGAAAACCATGTCGGGGTTGCATATAATGCACCGATTCGGGTCAGAAACGAAACGGTGCACGGGATCGGCTAGAAACGAAACGAACGCACCCAATTCAATTTTTTGGACCCAATAGTGATGTTTTGGTTCGTTAGTGTCAGTTTCGTTACTACACCGAAAACCATGCCGGGGTTGCATTTAATGCACCGATTCGGGTCGGAAACGAAACGATGCACGGAATCGTCCAGAAACGAAAGAAACGCACCCTATCCACTTTTTTCGACCCAATAGTGATGTTTTGGTTCGTTTGGGTCAGTTTGGTTACTGCACCGAAAACCATGCCGGGGTTGCATTTAATGCACCGATTCGGGTCGGAAACGAAACGATGCAAAGAATCGGCTAGAAACGAAACGAATGCACCCAATTCACTTTTTTGGACGCAATAGTGATCTTTTGGTTCGTTTGGGTCAGTTTCGTTACTGCACCGAAAACCATGCCGTGGTTGCATTTAATGCACCGATTCGGGTCGGAAACGAAACGATGCACGGAATCGTCCAGAAACGAAAGAAACGCACCATATCCACTTTTTTCGACCCAATAGTGATGTTTTGGTTCGTTTGGGTCAGTTTCGTTGCTGCACCAAAAACCATGCCGGGGTTGCATTTAATGCACCGATTCGGGTCGGAAACGAAACGATGCACGGGATCGTCCAGAAACGAAAGAAACGTACCCTATCCACTTTTTTCGACCCAATAGTGATGTTTTGGTACGTTTGGGTCAGTTTGGTTACTGCACCGAAAACCATGTCGGGGTTGCATATAATGCACCGATTCGGGTCAGAAACGAAACGGTGCACGGGATCGGCTAGAAACGAAACGAACGCACCCAATTCAATTTTTTGGACCCAATAGTGATGTTTTGGTTCGTTAGTGTCAGTTTCGTTACTACACCGAAAACCATGCCGGGGTTGCATTTAATGCACCGATTCGGGTCAGAAATGAAGCGATCCACAGAATCGGCTACAAACAAAACGAACGCACATAATTCAATTTTTTGGACCCAATAGTGATGTTTTGGTTCGTTTGGGTCAGTTTCGTTACTGCACCGAAAACCATGTCGGGGTTGCATTTAATGCACCGATTCGGGTCAGAAACGAAACGATGCACGGAATCATCCAGAAACAAAACGAACGCACCCTATCCACTTTTTTGGACCGAATAGTGATGTTTTGGTTCGTTTGGGTCAGTTTGGTTACTGCATCGAAAACCATGCCGGGGTTGCATTTAATGCACCGATTCGGGTCGGAAACGAAACGATGCACGGAATCATCCAGAAACAAAACGAACGCACCCTATCCACTTTTTTGGACCGAATAGTGATGTTTTGGTTCGTTTGGGTCAGTTTGGTTACTGCACCGAAAACCATGCCGGGGTTGCATTTAATGCACCGATTCGGGTCGGAAACGAAACGATGCAAAGAATCGGCTAGAAACGAAACGAATGCACCCAATTCACTTTTTTGGACGCAATAGTGATGTTTTGGTTCGTTTGGGTCAGTTTCGTTACTGCACCGAAAACCATGCCATGGTTGCATTTAATGCACCGATTCGGGTCGGAAACGAAACGATGCACGGAATCGTCCAGAAACGAAAGAAACGCACCATATCCACTTTTTTCGACCCAATAGTGATGTTTTGGTTCGTTTGGGTCAGTTTCGTTACTGCACCGAAAACCATGCCGGGGTTGCATTTAATGCACCGATTCGGGTCGGAAACTAAACGATGCACGGGATCGTCCAGAAACGAAAGAAACGCACCCTATCCACTTTTTTCGACAGAATAGTGATGTTTTGGTACGTTTGGGTCAGTTTGGTTACTGCACCGAAAACCATGCCAGGGTTGCATATAATGCACCGATTCGGGTCAGAAACGAAACGGTGCACGGGATCGGCTAGAAACGAAACGAACGCACCCAATTCACTTTTTTGGACCCAATAGTGATGTTTTGGTTCGTTTGTGTCAGTTTCGTTACTACACCGAAAACCATGCCGGGGTTGCATTTAATGCACCGATTCGGGTTAGAAATGAAACGATGCACGGAATCGGCTACAAACAAAACGAACGCACATAATTCAATTTTTTGGATCCAATAGTGATGTTTTGGTTCGTTTGGGTCAGTTTCGTTACTGCACCGAAAACCATGCCGGGGTTGCATTTAATGCACCGATTCGGGTCAGAAATCAAACGATGCACGGAATCGGCTAGAAACGAGATGAACGCACCCAATTCACTTTTTTGGACCCAATAGTGATGTTTTGGTTCGTTTGGGTCAGTTTCGTTACTGCACCGAAAACCATGTCGGGGTTGCATTTAATGCACCGATTCGGGTTAGAAACGAAACGATGCACGGAATGATCCAGAAACCAAACGAACGCACCCTATCCACTTTTTTGGACCGAATAGTGATGTTTTGGTTCGTTTGGGTCAGTTTGGTTACTGCATCGAAAACCATGCCGGGGTTGCATTTAATGCACCGATTCAGGTCGGAAACGAAACGATGCAAAGAATCGGCTAGAAACGAAACGAATGCACCCAATTCACTTTTTTGGACGCAATAGTGATGTTTTGGTTCGTTTGGGTCAGTTTCGTTACTGCACCGAAAACCATGCCGGGGTTGCATTTAATGCACCGATTCGGGTCGGAAACGAAACGATGCACGGAATCGTCCAGAAACGAAAGAAACGCACCCTATCCACTTTTTTCGACCCAATAGTGATGTTTTGGTTCGTTTGGGTCAGTTTCGTTACTGCACCGAAAAACATGCCGGGGTTGCATTTAATGCACCGATTCGGGTCGGAAACGAAACGATGCCCGGGATCGGGTACAAACAAAACGAACGCACCCAATTCACTTTTTTGGACCCAATAGTGATGTTTTGGTTCGTTTGGGTCAGTTTCTTACTACACCGAAAACCATACCGGGGTTGCATTTAATGCACCGATTCGGGTTAGAAACGATACGATGCACGGAATCGGCTACAAACAAAATGAATGCACATAATTCAATTTTTTGGACCCAATAGTGATGTTTTGGTTCGTTTGGGTCACTTTCGTTACTGCACCGAAAACCATGCCGGGGTTGCATTTAATGCACCGATTCGGGTCGGAAACGAAACGATGCACGGAATCATCCAGAAACGAAACGAACGCACCCAATTCACTTTTTTGGACCCAATAGTGATGTTTTGGTTCGTTTGGGTCAGTTTCTTACTACACCGAAAACCATACCGGGGTTGCATTTAATGCACCGATTCGGGTTAGAAACGATACGATGCACGGAATCGGCTACAAACAAAACGAATGCACATAATTCAATTTTTTGGACCCAATAGTGATGTTTTGGTTCGTTTGGGTCAGTTTCGTTACTGCACCGAAAACCATGCCGGGGTTGCATTTAATGCACCGATTCGGGTCGGAAACGAAACGATGCACGGAATCATCCAGAAACGAAACGAACGCATCCAATTCACTTTTTTGGACCCAATAGTGATGTTTTGGTTCGTTTGGGTCAGTTTCGTTACTACACCGAAAACCATGCCGGGGTTGCATTTAATGCACCGATTCGGGTCAGAAATGAAACGATCCACGGAATCGGCTACAAACAAAACGAACGCACAGAATTCAATTTTTTGGACCCAATAGTGATGTTTTGGTTCGTTTGGGTCACTTTCGTTACTGCACCAAAAACCATGCCGGGGTTGCATTTAATGCACCGATTCGGGTCAGAAATCAAACGATGCACGGAATCGGCTAGAAACGAGATGAACGCACCCAATTCACTTGTTTGGACCCAATAGTGATGTTTTGGTTCGTTTGGGTCATTTCGTTACTGCACCGAAAACCATGCCGGGGCTGCATTTAATGCACCGATTCGGGTCGGAAACGAAACGATGCACGGAATCATCCAGAAACGAAACGAATGCACCCTATCCACTTTTTTGGACCCAATAGTGATGTTTTGGTTCGTTTGGGTCAGTTTGGTTACTGCACCGAAAACCATGCCGGGGTTGCATTTAATGCACCGATTCGGGTCGGAAATGAAACGATGCACGAAATCATCTAGAAACGAAAGGAACGCACACGATGCACGGAATCGGCTAGAAACGAGATGAACGCACCCAATTCAGTTTTTTGGACCCAATAGTGATGTTTTGGTTCGTTTGGGTCAGTTTCGTTACTGCACCGAAAACCATGTCGGGGTTGCATTTAATGCACCGATTCGGGTTAGAAACGAAACGATGCACGGAATCATCCAGAAACAAAACGAACGCACCCTATCCACTTTTTTGGACCGAATAGTGATGTTTTGGTTCGTTTGGGTTAGTTTGGTTACTGCATCGAAAACCATGCCGGGGTTGCATTTAATGCACCGATTCAGGTCGGAAACGAAACGATGCAAAGAATCGGCTAGAAACGAAACGAATGCACCCAATTCACTTTTTTGGACGCAATAGTGATGTTTTGGTTCGTTTGGGTCAGTTTCGTTACTGCACCGAAAACCATGCTGGGGTTGCATTTAATGCACCGATTCGGGTCGGAAACGAAACGATGCACGGAATCGTCCAGAAACGAAAGAAACGCACCCTATCCACTTTTTTCGACCCAATAGTGATGTTTTGGTTCGTTTGGGTCAGTTTGGTTACTGCACCGAAAACCATGCCGGGGTTGCATTTAATGCACCGATTCGGGTCGGAAACGAAACGATGCAAAGAATCGGCTAGAAACGAAACGAATGCACCCAATTCACTTTTTTGGACGCAATAGTGATGTTTTGGTTCGTTTGGGTCAGTTTCGTTACTGCACCGAAAACCATGCCGTGGTTGCATTTAATGCACCGATTCGGGTCGGAAACGAAACGATGCACGGAATCGTCCAGAAACGAAAGAAACGCACCATATCCACTTTTTTCGACCCAATAGTGATGTTTTGGTTCGTTTGGGTCAGTTTCGTTACTGCACCGAAAACCATGCCGGGGTTGCATTTAATGCACCGATTCGGGTCGGAAACGAAACGATGCACGGGATCGTCCAGAAACGAAAGAAACGTACCCTATCCACTTTTTTCGACCCAATAGTGATGTTTTGGTACGTTTGGGTCAGTTTGGTTACTGCACCGAAAACCATGTCGGGGTTGCATATAATGCACCGATTCGGGTCAGAAACGAAACGGTGCACGGGATCGGCTAGAAACGAAACGAACGCACCCAATTCACTTTTTTGGACCCAATAGTGATGTTTTGGTTCGTTAGTGTCAGTTTCGTTACTACACCGAAAACCATGCCGGGGTTGCATTTAATGCACCGATTCGGGTCAGAAATGAAACGATCCACAGAATCGGCTACAAACAAAACGAACGCACATAATTCAATTTTTTGGACCCAATAGTGATGTTTTGGTTCGTTTGGGTCAATTTCGTTACTGCACCGAAAACCATGTCGGGGTTGCATTTAATGCACCGATTCGGGTCAGAAACGAAACGATGCACGGAATCATCCAGAAACAAAACGAACGCACCCTATCCACTTTTTTGGACCGAATAGTGATGTTTTGGTTCGTTTGGGTCAGTTTGGTTACTGCATCGAAAACCATGCCGGGGTTGCATTTAATGCACCGATTCGGGTCGGAAACGAAACGATGCACGGAATCATCCAGAAACAAAACGAACGCACATAATACACCGATTCGGGTTAGAAACGATACCGGGGTTGCATTTAATACACCGATTCGGGTTAGAAACGATATGATGCACGGAATCGGCTACAAACAAAACAAATGCACATAATTCAATTTTTTGGACCGAATAGTGATGTTTTGGTTCGTTTGGGTCAGTTTGGTTACTGCACCGAAAACCATGCCGGGGTTGCATTTAATGCACCGATTCGGGTCGGAAACGAAACGATGCACGGAATCGTCCAGAAACGAAAGAAACGCACCCTATCCACGTTTTTCGACCCAATAGTGATGTTTTGGTTCGTTTGGGTCAGTTTCGTTACTGCACCGAAAACCATGCCGGGGTTGCATTTAATGCACCGATTCGGGTCGGAAACGAAACGATGCCCGGGATCGGCTACAAACAAAACGAACGCACCCAATTCACTTTTTTGGACCCAATAGTGATGTTTTGGTTCGTTTGGGTCAGTTTCTTACTACACCGAAAACCATACCGGGGTTGCATTTAATGCACCGATTCAGGTTAGAAACGATACGATGCACGGAATCGGCTACAAACAAAACGAATGCACATAATTCAATTTTTTGGACCCAATAGTGATGTTTTGGTTCGTTTGGGTCAGTTTCGTTACTGCACCGAAAACCATGCCGGGGTTGCATTTAATGCACCGATTCGGGTCGGAAACGAAACGATGCACGGAATCATCCAGAAACGAAACGAACGCACCCAATTCAATTTTTTGGACCCAATAGTGATGTTTTGGTTCGTTTGGGTCAGTTTCGTTACTACACCGAAAACCATGCCGGGGTTGCATTTAATGCACCGATTCGGGTCAGAAATGAAACGATCCACGAAATCGGCTACAAACAAAACGAACGCACAGAATTCAATTTTTTGGACCAAAAAGTGATGTTTTGGTTCGTTTGGGTCACTTTCGTTACTGCACCAAAAACCATGCCGGGGTTGCATTTAATGCACCGATTCGGGTCAGAAATCAAACGATGCACGGAATCGGCTAGAAACGAGATGAACGCACCCAATTCACTTGTTTGGACCCAATAGTGATGTTTTGGTTCGTTTGGGTCAGTTTCGTTACTGCACCGAAAACCATGCCGGGGTTGCATTTAATGCACCGATTCGGGTCGGAAACGAAACGATGCACGAAATCATCCAGAAACAAAATGAACGCACCCTATCCACTTTTTTGGACCGAATAGTGATGTTTTGGTTCGTTTGGGTCAGTTTCGTTACTGCACCGAAAACCATGCCGGGGTTGCATTTAATGCATCGATTCGGGTCGGAAACAAAACGATGCACGGGATCGGCTAGAAACGAAACGAACGCACCCAATTCACTTTTTTGGACCCAATAGTGATGTTTTGGTTCGTTTGGGTCAGTTTCTTACTACACCGAAAACCATACCGGGGTTGCATTTAATGCACCGATTCGGGTTAGAAACGATACGATGCACGGAATCGGCTACAAACAAAACGAATGCACATAATTCAATTTTTTGGACCCAATAGTGATGTTTTGGTTCGTTTGGGTCAGTTTCGTTACTGCACCGAAAACCATGCCGGGGTTGCATTTAATGCACCGATTCGGGTCAGAAACGAAACGATGCATGGAATCATCCAGAAACGAAACGAACGCACCCAATTCACTTTTTTGGACCCAATAGTGATGTTTTGGTTCGTTTGGGTCAGTTTCGTTACTACACCGAAAACCATGCCGGGGTTGCATTTAATGCACCGATTCGGGTCAGAAATGAAACGATCCACGGAATCGGCTACAAACAAAACGAATGCACAGAATTCAATTTTTTGGACCCAATAGTGATGTTTTGGTTCGTTTGGGTCACTTTGGTTACTGCACCAAAAACCATACCGGGGTTGCATTTAATGCACCGATTCGGGTCAGAAATCAAACGATGCACGGAATCGGCTAGAAACGGGATGAACGCACCCAATTCACTTGTTTGGACCCAATAGTGATGTTTTGGTTCGTTTGGGTCAGTTTCGTTACTGCACCGAAAACCATGCCGGGGTTGCATTTAATGCACCGATTCGGGTTAGAAATGAAACGATGCACGGAATCGGCTACAAACAAAATGAACGCACATAATTCAATTTTTTGGACCCAATAGTGATGTTTTGGTTCGTTTGGGTCAGTTTCGTTACTGCTGCGAAAACCATGCCGGGGTTGCATTTAATGCACCGATTCGGGTCAGAAATCAAACGATGCACGGAATCGGCTAGAAACGAGATGAACGCATCCAATTCACTTTTTTGGACCCAATAGTGATGTTTTGGTTCGTTTGGGTCAGTTTCGTTACTGCACCGAAAACCATGTCGGGGTTGCATTTAATGCACCGATTCGGGTCAGAAACGAAACGATGCACGGAATCATCCAGAAACAAAACGAACGCACCCTATCCACTTTTTTGGACCGAATAGTGATGTTTTGGTTCGTTTGGGTCAGTTTGGTTACTGCATCGAAAACCATGCCGGGGTTGCATTTAATGCACCGATTCAGGTCGGAAACGAAACGATGCAAAGAATCGGCTAGAAACGAAACGAATGCACCCAATTCACTTTTTTGGACGCAATAGTGATGTTTTGGTTCGTTTGGGTCAGTTTCGTTACTGCACCGAAAACCATGCCGGGGTTGCATTTAATGCACCGATTCGGGTCGGAAACGAAACGATGCACGGAATCGTCCAGAAACGAAAGAAACGCACCCTATCCACTTTTTTCGACCCAATAGTGATGTTTTGGTTCGTTTGGGTCAGTTTCGTTACTGCACCGAAAACCATGCCGGGGTTGCATTTAATGCACCGATTCGGGTCGGAAACGAAACGATGCCCGGGATCGGCTACAAACAAAACGAACGCACCCAATTCACTTTTTTGGACCCAATAGTGATGTTTTGGTTCGTTTGGGTCAGTTTCTTACTACACCGAAAACCATACCGGGGTTGCATTTAATGCACCGATTCGGGTTAGAAACGATACGATGCACGGAATCGGCTACAAACAAAACGAATGCACATAATTCAATTTTTTGGACCCAATAGTGATGTTTTGGTTCGTTTGGGTCAGTTTCGTTACTGCACCGAAAACCATGCCGGGGTTGCATTTAATGCACCGATTCGGGTCAGAAATCAAACGATGCACGGAATCGGCTAGAAACGAAATGAACGCATCCAATTCACTTTTTTGGACCCAATAGTGATGTTTTGGTTCGTTTGGGTCAGTTTCGTTACTGCTGCGAAAACCATGCCGGGGTTGCATTTAATGCACCGATTCGGGTCTGAAATCAAACGATGCACGGAATCGGCTAGAAACGAGATGAACGCATCCAATTCACTTTTTTGGACCCAATAGTGATGTTTTGGTTCGTTTGGGTCAGTTTCGTTACTGCACCGAAAACCATGTCGGGGTTGCATTTAATGCACCGATTCGGGTCAGAAACGAAACGATGCACGGAATCATCCAGAAACAAAACGAACGCACCCTATCCACTTTTTTGGACCGAATAGTGATGTTTTGGTTCGTTTGGGTCAGTTTGGTTACTGCATCGAAAACCATGCCGGGGTTGCATTTAATGCACCGATTCAGGTCGGAAACGAAACGATGCAAAGAATCGGCTAGAAACGAAACGAATGCACCCAATTCACTTTTTTGGACGCAATAGTGATGTTTTGGTTCGTTTGGGTCAGTTTCGTTACTGCACCGAAAACCATGCCGGGGTTGCATTTAATGCACCGATTCGGGTCGGAAACGAAATGATGCACGGAATCGTCCAGAAACGAAAGAAACGCACCCTATCCACTTTTTTCGACCCAATAGTGATGTTTTGGTTCGTTTGGGTCAGTTTCGTTACTGCACCGAAAACCATGCCGGGGTTGCATTTAATGCACCGATTCGGGTCGGAAACGAAACGATGCCCGGGATCGTATACAAACAAAACGAACGCACCCAATTCACTTTTTTGGACCCAATAGTGATGTTTTGGTTCGTTTGGGTCAGTTTCTTACTACACCGAAAACCATGCCGGGGTTGCATTTAATGCACCGATTCGGGTCGGAAACGAAACGATGCATGGAATCATCCAGAAACAAAACGAACGCACCCTATCCACTTTTTTGGACCGAATAGTGATGTTTTGGTTCATTTGGGTCAGTTTGGTTACTGCACCGAAAACCATGCCGGGGTTGCATTTAATGCACCGATTCGGGTCGGAAACGAAACGATGCAAAGAATCGGCTAGAAACGAAACGAATGCACCCAATTCACTTTTTTGGACCCAATAGTGATGTTTTGGTTCGTTTGGGTCAGTTTCGTTACTGCCCCGAAAACCATGCCGGGGTTGCATTTAATGCATCGATTCGGGTCGGAAACAAAACGATGCACGGGATCGGCTAGAAACGAAACGAACGCACCCAATTCACTTTTTTGGACCCAATAGTGATGTTTTGGTTCGTTTGGGTCAGTTTCGTTACTGCTGCGAAAACCATGCCGGGGTTGCATTTAATGCACCGATTCGGGTCAGAAATCAAACGATGCACGGAATCGGCTAGAAACGAGATGAACGCATCCAATTCACTTTTTTGGACCCAATAGTGATGTTTTGGTTCGTTTGGGTCAGTTTCGTTACTGCACCGAAAACCATGTCGGGGTTGCATTTAATGCACCGATTCGGGTCAGAAACGAAACGATGCACGGAATCATCCAGAAACAAAACGAACGCACCCTATCCACTTTTTTGGACCGAATAGTGATGTTTTGGTTCGTTTGGGTCAGTTTGGTTACTGCATCGAAAACCATGCCGGGGTTGCATTTAATGCACCGATTCAGGTCGGAAACGAAACGATGCAAAGAATCGGCTAGAAACGAAACGAATGCACCCAATTCACTTTTTTGGACGCAATAGTGATGTTTTGGTTCGTTTGGGTCAGTTTCGTTACTGCACCGAAAACCATGCCGGGGTTGCATTTAATGCACCGATTCGGGTCGGAAACGAAACGATGCACGGAATCGTCCAGAAACGAAAGAAACGCACCCTATCCACTTTTTTCGACCCAATAGTGATGTTTTGGTTCGTTTGGGTCAGTTTCGTTACTGCACCGAAAACCATGCCGGGGTTGCATTTAATGCACCGATTCGGGTCGGAAACGAAACGATGCCCGGGATCGGCTACAAACAAAACGAACGCACCCAATTCACTTTTTTGGACCCAATAGTGATGTTTTGGTTCGTTTGGGTCAGTTTCTTACTACACCGAAAACCATACCGGGGTTGCATTTAATGCACCGATTCGGGTTAGAAACGATACGATGCACGGAATCGGCTACAAACAAAACGAATGCACATAATTCAATTTTTCGGACCCAATAGTGATGTTTTGGTTCGTTTGGGTCAGTTTCGTTACTGCACCGAAAACCATGCCGGGGTTGCATTTAATGCACCGATTCGGGTCAGAAATCAAACGATGCACGGAATCGGCTAGAAACGAAATGAACGCATCCAATTCACTTTTTTGGACCCAATAGTGATGTTTTGGTTCGTTTGGGTCAGTTTCGTTACTGCTGCGAAAACCATGCCGGGGTTGCATTTAATGCACCGATTCGGGTCTGAAATCAAACGATGCACGGAATCGGCTAGAAACGAGATGAACGCATCCAATTCACTTTTTTGGACCCAATAGTGATGTTTTGGTTCGTTTGGGTCAGTTTCGTTACTGCTGCGAAAACCATGCCGGGGTTGCATTTAATGCACCGATTCGGGTCTGAAATCAAACGATGCACGGAATCGGCTAGAAACGAGATGAACGCATCCAATTCACTTTTTTGGACCCAATAGTGATGTTTTGGTTCGTTTGGGTCAGTTTCGTTACTGCACCGAAAACCATGTCGGGGTTGCATTTAATGCACCGATTCGGGTCAGAAACGAAACGATGCACGGAATCATCCAGAAACAAAACGAACGCACCCTATCCACTTTTTTGGACCGAATAGTGATGTTTTGGTTCGTTTGGGTCAGTTTGGTTACTGCATCGAAAACCATGCCGGGGTTGCATTTAATGCACCGATTCAGGTCGGAAACGAAACGATGCAAAGAATCGGCTAGAAACGAAACGAATGCACCCAATTCACTTTTTTGGACGCAATAGTGATGTTTTGGTTCGTTTGGGTCAGTTTCGTTACTGCACCGAAAACCATGCCGGGGTTGCATTTAATGCACCGATTCGGGTCGGAAACGAAATGATGCACGGAATCGTCCAGAAACGAAAGAAACGCACCCTATCCACTTTTTTCGACCCAATAGTGATGTTTTGGTTCGTTTGGGTCAGTTTCGTTACTGCACCGAAAACCATGCCGGGGTTGCATTTAATGCACCGATTCGGGTCGGAAACGAAACGATGCCCGGGATCGTATACAAACAAAACGAACGCACCCAATTCACTTTTTTGGACCCAATAGTGATGTTTTGGTTCGTTTGGGTCAGTTTCTTACTACACCGAAAACCATGCCGGGGTTGCATTTAATGCACCGATTCGGGTCGGAAACGAAACGATGCATGGAATCATCCAGAAACAAAACGAACGCACCCTATCCACTTTTTTGGACCGAATAGTGATGTTTTGGTTCATTTGGGTCAGTTTGGTTACTGCACCGAAAACCATGCCGGGGTTGCATTTAATGCACCGATTCGGGTCGGAAACGAAACGATGCAAAGAATCGGCTAGAAACGAAACGAATGCACCCAATTCACTTTTTTGGACCCAATAGTGATGTTTTGGTTCGTTTGGGTCAGTTTCGTTACTGCCCCGAAAACCATGCCGGGGTTGCATTTAATGCATCGATTCGGGTCGGAAACAAAACGATGCACGGGATCGGCTAGAAACGAAACGAACGCACCCAATTCACTTTTTTGGACCCAATAGTGATGTTTTGGTTCGTTTGGGTCAGTTTCTTACTACACCGAAAACCATACCGGGGTTGCATTTAATGCACCGATTCGGGTTAGAAACGATACGATGCACGGAATCGGCTACAAACAAAACGAATGCACATAATTCAATTTTTCGGACCCAATAGTGATGTTTTGGTTCGTTTGGGTCAGTTTCGTTACTGCACCGAAAACCATGCCGGGGTTGCATTTAATGCACCGATTCGGGTCAGAAATCAAACGATGCACGGAATCGGCTAGAAACGAAATGAACGCATCCAATTCACTTTTTTGGACCCAATAGTGATGTTTTGGTTCGTTTGGGTCAGTTTCGTTACTGCTGCGAAAACCATGCCGGGGTTGCATTTAATGCACCGATTCGGGTCTGAAATCAAACGATGCACGGAATCGGCTAGAAACGAGATGAACGCATCCAATTCACTTTTTTGGACCCAATAGTGATGTTTTGGTTCGTTTGGGTCAGTTTCGTTACTGCTGCGAAAACCATGCCGGGGTTGCATTTAATGCACCGATTCGGGTCTGAAATCAAACGATGCACGGAATCGGCTAGAAACGAGATGAACGCATCCAATTCACTTTTTTGGACCCAATAGTGATGTTTTGGTTCGTTTGGGTCAGTTTCGTTACTGCACCGAAAACCATGTCGGGGTTGCATTTAATGCACCGATTCGGGTCAGAAACGAAACGATGCACGGAATCATCCAGAAACAAAACGAACGCACCCTATCCACTTTTTTGGACCGAATAGTGATGTTTTGGTTCGTTTGGGTCAGTTTGGTTACTGCATCGAAAACCATGCCGGGGTTGCATTTAATGCACCGATTCAGGTCGGAAACGAAACGATGCAAAGAATCGGCTAGAAACGAAACGAATGCACCCAATTCACTTTTTTGGACGCAATAGTGATGTTTTGGTTCGTTTGGGTCAGTTTCGTTACTGCACCGAAAACCATGCCGGGGTTGCATTTAATGCACCGATTCGGGTCGGAAACGAAATGATGCACGGAATCGTCCAGAAACGAAAGAAACGCACCCTATCCACTTTTTTCGACCCAATAGTGATGTTTTGGTTCGTTTGGGTCAGTTTCGTTACTGCACCGAAAACCATGCCGGGGTTGCATTTAATGCACCGATTCGGGTCGGAAACGAAACGATGCCCGGGATCGTATACAAACAAAACGAACGCACCCAATTCACTTTTTTGGACCCAATAGTGATGTTTTGGTTCGTTTGGGTCAGTTTCTTACTACACCGAAAACCATGCCGGGGTTGCATTTAATGCACCGATTCGGGTCGGAAACGAAACGATGCATGGAATCATCCAGAAACAAAACGAACGCACCCTATCCACTTTTTTGGACCGAATAGTGATGTTTTGGTTCATTTGGGTCAGTTTGGTTACTGCACCGAAAACCATGCCGGGGTTGCATTTAATGCACCGATTCGGGTCGGAAACGAAACGATGCAAAGAATCGGCTAGAAACGAAACGAATGCACCCAATTCACTTTTTTGGACCCAATAGTGATGTTTTGGTTCGTTTGGGTCAGTTTCGTTACTGCCCCGAAAACCATGCCGGGGTTGCATTTAATGCATCGATTCGGGTCGGAAACAAAACGATGCACGGGATCGGCTAGAAACGAAACGAACGCACCCAATTCACTTTTTTGGACCCAATAGTGATGTTTTGGTTCGTTTGGGTCAGTTTCTTACTACATCGAAAACCATACCGGGGTTGCATTTAATGCACCGATTCGGGTTAGAAACGATACGATGCACGGAATCGGCTACAAACAAAACGAATGCACATAATTCAATTTTTTGGACCCAATAGTGATGTTTTGGTTCGTTTGGGTCAGTTTCGTTACTGCACCGAAAACCATGCCGGGGTTGCATTTAATGCACCGATTCGGGTCGGAAACGAATCGATGCACGGAATCATCCAGAAACGAAACGAACGCACCAAATTCACTTTTTTGGACCCAATAGTGATGTTTTGGTTCGTTTGGGTCAGTTTCGTTACTACACCGAAAACCATGCCGGGGTTGCATTTAATGCACCGATTCGGGTCAGAAATGAAACGATCCACGGAATCGGCTACAAACAAAACGAACGCACATAATTCAATTTTTTGGACCCAATAGTGATGTTTTGGTTCGTTTGGGTCACTTTCGTTACTGCACCAAAAACCATGCCGGGGTTGCATTTAATGCACCGATTCGGGTCAGAAATCAAACGATGCACGGAATCGGCTAGAAACGAAACGAACGCACCCAATTCACTTTTTTGGACCCAATAGTGATGTTTTGGTTCGTTTGGGTCAGTTTCTTACTACACCGAAAACCATGCCGGGGTTGCATTTAATGCACCGATTCGGGTCGGAAACGAAACGATGCATGGAATCATCCAGAAACAAAACGAACGCACCCTATCCACTTTTTTGGACCGAATAGTGATGTTTTGGTTCATTTGGGTCAGTTTGGTTACTGCACCGAAAACCATGCCGGGGTTGCATTTAATGCACCGATTCGGGTCGGAAACGAAACGATGCAAAGAATCGGCTAGAAACGAAACGAATGCACCCAATTCACTTTTTTGGACCCAATAGTGATGTTTTGGTTCGTTTGGGTCAGTTTCGTTACTGCCCCGAAAACCATGCCGGGGTTGCATTTAATGCATCGATTCGGGTCGGAAACAAAACGATGCACGGGATCGGCTAGAAACGAAACGAACGCACCCAATTCACTTTTTTGGACCCAATAGTGATGTTTTGGTTCATTTGGGTCAGTTTCTTACTACACCGAAAACCATACCGGGGTTGCATTTAATGCACCGATTCGGGTTAGAAACGATACGATGCACGGAATCGGCTACAAACAAAACGAATGCACATAATTCAATTTTTTGGACCCAATAGTGATGTTTTGGTTCGTTTGGGTCAGTTTCGTTACTGCACCGAAAACCATGTCGGGGTTGCATTTAATGCACCGATTCGGGTCGGAAACGAAACGATGCACGGAATCATCCAGAAACGAAACGAACGCACCCAATTCACTTTTTTGGACCCAATAGTGATGTTTTGGTTCGTTTGGGTCAGTTTCGTTACTACACCGAAAACCATGCCGGGGTTGCATTTAATGCACCGATTCGGGTCAGAAATGAAACGATCCACGGAATCGGCTACAAACAAAACGAACGCACATAATTCAATTTTTTGGACCCAATAGTGATGTTTTGGTTCGTTTGGGTCACTTTCGTTACTGCACCAAAAACCATGCCGGGGTTGCATTTAATGCACCGATTCGGGTCAGAAATCAAACGATGCACGGAATCGGCTAGAAACGAAACGAACGCACCCAATTCACTTTTTTGGACCCAATAGTGATGTTTTGGTTCGTTTGGGTCAGTTTCTTACTACACCGAAAACCATGCCGGGGTTGCATTTAATGCACCGATTCGGGTCGGAAACGAAACGATGCATGGAATCATCCAGAAACAAAACGAACGCACCCTATCCACTTTTTTGGACCGAATAGTGATGTTTTGGTTCATTTGGGTCAGTTTGGTTACTGCACCGAAAACCATGCCAGGGTTGCATTTAATGCACCGATTCGGGTCGGAAACGAAACGATGCAAAGAATCGGCTAGAAACGAAACGAATGCACCCAATTCACTTTTTTGGACCCAATAGTGATGTTTTGGTTCGTTTGGGTCAGTTTCGTTACTGCCCCGAAAACCATGCCGGGGTTGCATTTAATGCATCGATTCGGGTCGGAAACAAAACGATGCACGGGATCGGCTAGAAACGAAACGAACGCACCCAATTCACTTTTTTGGACCCAATAGTGATGTTTTGGTTCATTTGGGTCAGTTTCTTACTACACCGAAAACCATACCGGGGTTGCATTTAATGCACCGATTCGGGTTAGAAACGATACGATGCACGGAATCGGCTACAAACAAAACGAATGCACATAATTCAATTTTTTGGACCCAATAGTGATGTTTTGGTTCGTTTGGGTCAGTTTCGTTACTGCACCGAAAACCATGTCGGGGTTGCATTTAATGCACCGATTCGGGTCGGAAACGAAACGATGCACGGAATCATCCAGAAACGAAACGAACGCACCCAATTCACTTTTTTGGACCCAATAGTGATGTTTTGGTTCGTTTGGGTCAGTTTCGTTACTACACCGAAAACCATGCCGGGGTTGCATTTAATGCACCGATTCGGGTCAGAAATGAAACGATCCACGGAATCGGCTACAAACAAAACGAACGCACATAATTCAATTTTTTGGACCCAATAGTGATGTTTTGGTTCGTTTGGGTCACTTTCGTTACTGCACCAAAAACCATGCCGGGGTTGCATTTAATGCACCGATTCGGGTCAGAAATCAAACGATGCACGGAATCGGCTAGAAACGAAACGAACGCACCCAATTCACTTTTTTGGACCCAATAGTGATGTTTTGGTTCGTTTGGGTCAGTTTCTTACTACACCGAAAACCATGCCGGGGTTGCATTTAATGCACCGATTCGGGTCGGAAACGAAACGATGCATGGAATCATCCAGAAACAAAACGAACGCACCCTATCCACTTTTTTGGACCGAATAGTGATGTTTTGGTTCATTTGGGTCAGTTTGGTTACTGCACCGAAAACCATGCCGGGGTTGCATTTAATGCACCGATTCGGGTCGGAAACGAAACGATGCAAAGAATCGGCTAGAAACGAAACGAATGCACCCAATTCACTTTTTTGGACCCAATAGTGATGTTTTGGTTTGTTTGGGTCAGTTTCGTTACTGCCCCGAAAACCATGCCGGGGTTGCATTTAATGCATCGATTCGGGTCGGAAACAAAACGATGCACGGGATCGGCTAGAAACGAAACGAACGCACCCAATTCACTTTTTTGGACCCAATAGTGATGTTTTGGTTCGTTTGGGTCAGTTTCTTACTACACCGAAAACCATACCGGGGTTGCATTTAATGCACCGATTCGGGTTAGAAACGATACGATGCACGGAATCGGCTACAAACAAAACGAATGCACATAATTCAATTTTTTGGACCCAATAGTGATGTTTTGGTTCGTTTGGGTCAGTTTCGTTACTGCACCGAAAACCATGCCGGGGTTGCATTTAATGCACCGATTCGGGTCGGAAACGAAACGATGCACGGAATCATCCAGAAACGAAACGAACGCACCCAATTCACTTTTTTGGACCCAATAGTGATGTTTTGGTTCGTTTGGGTCAGTTTCGTTACTACACCGAAAACCATGCCGGGGTTGCATTTAATGCACCGATTCGGGTCAGAAATGAAACGATCCACGGAATCGGCTACAAACAAAACGAACGCACATAATTCAATTTTTTGGACCCAATAGTGATGTTTTGGTTCGTTTGGGTCACTTTCGTTACTGCACCAAAAACCATGCCGGGGTTGCATTTAATGCACCGATTCGGGTCAGAAATCAAACGATGCACGGAATCGGCTAGAAACGAGATGAACGCACCAAATTCACTTGTTTGGACCCAATAGTGATGTTTTGGTTCGTTTGGGTCAGTTTCGTTACTGCACCGAAAACCATGCCGGGGTTGCATTTAATGCACCGATTCGGGTCGGAAACGAAACGATGCACGGAATCATCCAGAAACGAAACGAACGCACCCAATTCACTTTTTTGGACCCAATAGTGATGTTTTGGTTCGTTTGGGTCAGTTTCGTTACTACACCGAAAACCATGCCGGGGTTGCATTTAATGCACCGATTCGGGTCAGAAATGAAACGATCCACGGAATCGGCTACAAACAAAACGAATGCACATAATTCAATTTTTTGGACCCAATAGTGATGTTTTGGTTCGTTTGGGTCACTTTCGTTACTGCACCAAAAACCATGCCGGGGTTGCATTTAATGCACCGATTCGGGTCAGAAATCAAACGATGCACGGAATCGGCTAGAAACGAAACGAACGCACCCAATTCACTTTTTTGGACCCAATAGTGATGTTTTGGTTCGTTTGGGTCAGTTTCTTACTACACCGAAAACCATGCCGGGGTTGCATTTAATGCACCGATTCGGGTCGGAAACGAAACGATGCATGGAATCATCCAGAAACAAAACGAACGCACCCTATCCACTTTTTTGGACCGAATAGTGATGTTTTGGTTCATTTGGGTCAGTTTGGTTACTGCACCGAAAACCATGCCAGGGTTGCATTTAATGCACCGATTCGGGTCGGAAACGAAACGATGCAAAGAATCGGCTAGAAACGAAACGAATGCACCCAATTCACTTTTTTGGACCCAATAGTGATGTTTTGGTTCGTTTGGGTCAGTTTCGTTACTGCCCCGAAAACCATGCCGGGGTTGCATTTAATGCATCGATTCGGGTCGGAAACAAAACGATGCACGGGATCGGCTAGAAACGAAACGAACGCACCCAATTCACTTTTTTGGACCCAATAGTGATGTTTTGGTTCATTTGGGTCAGTTTCTTACTACACCGAAAACCATACCGGGGTTGCATTTAATGCACCGATTCGGGTTAGAAACGATACGATGCACGGAATCGGCTACAAACAAAACGAATGCACATAATTCAATTTTTTGGACCCAATAGTGATGTTTTGGTTCGTTTGGGTCAGTTTCGTTACTGCACCGAAAACCATGTCGGGGTTGCATTTAATGCACCGATTCGGGTCGGAAACGAAACGATGCACGGAATCATCCAGAAACGAAACGAACGCACCCAATTCACTTTTTTGGACCCAATAGTGATGTTTTGGTTCGTTTGGGTCAGTTTCGTTACTACACCGAAAACCATGCCGGGGTTGCATTTAATGCACCGATTCGGGTCAGAAATGAAACGATCCACGGAATCGGCTACAAACAAAACGAACGCACATAATTCAATTTTTTGGACCCAATAGTGATGTTTTGGTTCGTTTGGGTCACTTTCGTTACTGCACCAAAAACCATGCCGGGGTTGCATTTAATGCACCGATTCGGGTCAGAAATCAAACGATGCACGGAATCGGCTAGAAACGAAACGAACGCACCCAATTCACTTTTTTGGACCCAATAGTGATGTTTTGGTTCGTTTGGGTCAGTTTCTTACTACACCGAAAACCATGCCGGGGTTGCATTTAATGCACCGATTCGGGTCGGAAACGAAACGATGCATGGAATCATCCAGAAACAAAACGAACGCACCCTATCCACTTTTTTGGACCGAATAGTGATGTTTTGGTTCATTTGGGTCAGTTTGGTTACTGCACCGAAAACCATGCCGGGGTTGCATTTAATGCACCGATTCGGGTCGGAAACGAAACGATGCAAAGAATCGGCTAGAAACGAAACGAATGCACCCAATTCACTTTTTTGGACCCAATAGTGATGTTTTGGTTTGTTTGGGTCAGTTTCGTTACTGCCCCGAAAACCATGCCGGGGTTGCATTTAATGCATCGATTCGGGTCGGAAACAAAACGATGCACGGGATCGGCTAGAAACGAAACGAACGCACCCAATTCACTTTTTTGGACCCAATAGTGATGTTTTGGTTCGTTTGGGTCAGTTTCTTACTACACCGAAAACCATACCGGGGTTGCATTTAATGCACCGATTCGGGTTAGAAACGATACGATGCACGGAATCGGCTACAAACAAAACGAATGCACATAATTCAATTTTTTGGACCCAATAGTGATGTTTTGGTTCGTTTGGGTCAGTTTCGTTACTGCACCGAAAACCATGCCGGGGTTGCATTTAATGCACCGATTCGGGTCGGAAACGAAACGATGCACGGAATCATCCAGAAACGAAACGAACGCACCCAATTCACTTTTTTGGACCCAATAGTGATGTTTTGGTTCGTTTGGGTCAGTTTCGTTACTACACCGAAAACCATGCCGGGGTTGCATTTAATGCACCGATTCGGGTCAGAAATGAAACGATCCACGGAATCGGCTACAAACAAAACGAACGCACATAATTCAATTTTTTGGACCCAATAGTGATGTTTTGGTTCGTTTGGGTCACTTTCGTTACTGCACCAAAAACCATGCCGGGGTTGCATTTAATGCACCGATTCGGGTCAGAAATCAAACGATGCACGGAATCGGCTAGAAACGAGATGAACGCACCAAATTCACTTGTTTGGACCCAATAGTGATGTTTTGGTTCGTTTGGGTCAGTTTCGTTACTGCACCGAAAACCATGCCGGGGTTGCATTTAATGCACCGATTCGGGTCGGAAACGAAACGATGCACGGAATCATCCAGAAACAAAACGAACGCACCCTATCCACTTTTTTGGACCGAGTAGTGATGTTTTGGTTCATTTGGGTCAGTTTGGTTACTGCACCGAAAACCATGCCGGGGTTGCATTTAATGCACCGATTCGGGTCGGAAACGAAACGATGCAAAGAATCAGCTAGAAACGAAACGAATGCACCCAATTCACTTTTTTGGACCCAATAGTGATGTTTTGGTTCGTTTGGGTCAGCTTCGTTACTGCACCGAAAACCATGCCGGGGTTGCATTTAATGCATTGATTCGGGTCGGAAACAAAACGATGCACGGGATCGGCTAGAAACGAAACGAACGCACCCAATTCACTTTTTGGACCCAATAGTGATGTTTTGGTTCGTTTGGGTCAGTTTCTTACTACACCGAAAACCATACCGGGGTTGCATTTAATGCACCGATTCGGGTTAGAAACGATACGATGCACGGAATCGGCTACAAACAAAACGAATGCAGATAATTCAATTTTTTGGACCCAATAGTGATGTTTTGGTTCGTTTGGGTCAGTTTCGTTACTGCACCGAAAACCATGCCGGGGTTGCATTTAATGCACCGATTCGGGTCGGAAACGAAACGATGCACGGAATCATCCAGAAACGAAACGAACGCACCCAATTCACTTTTTTGGACCCAATAGTGATGTTTTGGTTCGTTTGGGTCAGTTTCGTTACTACACCGAAAACCATGCCGGGGTTGCATTTAATGCACCGATTCGGGTCAGAAATGAAACGATCCACGGAATCGGCTACAAACAAAACGAACGCACATAATTCAATTTTTTGGACCCAATAGTGATGTTTTGGTTCGTTTGGGTCACTTTCGTTACTGCACCAAAAACCATGCCGGGGTTGCATTTAATGCACCGATTCGGGTCAGAAATCAAACGATGCACGGAATCGGCTAGAAACGAAACGAATGCACCCAATTCACTTTTTTGGACCCAATAGTGATGTTTTGGTTCGTTTGGGTCAGTTTCGTTACTGCCCCGAAAACCATGCCGGGGTTGCATTTAATGCATCGATTCGGGTCGGAAACAAAACGATGCACGGGATCGGCTAGAAACGAAACGAACGCACCCAATTCACTTTTTTGGACCCAATAGTGATGTTTTGGTTCGTTTGGGTCAGCTTCGTTACTGCACCGAAAACCATGCCGGGGTTGCATTTAATGCATTGATTCGGGTCGGAAACAAAACGATGCACGGGATCGGCTAGAAACGAAACGAACGCACCCAATTCACTTTTTGGACCCAATAGTGATGTTTTGGTTCGTTTGGGTCAGTTTCTTACTACACCGAAAACCATACCGGGGTTGCATTTAATGCACCGATTCGGGTTAGAAACGATACGATGCACGGAATCGGCTACAAACAAAACGAATGCAGATAATTCAATTTTTTGGACCCAATAGTGATGTTTTGGTTCGTTTGGGTCAGTTTCGTTACTGCACCGAAAACCATGCCGGGGTTGCATTTAATGCACCGATTCGGGTCGGAAACGAAACGATGCACGGAATCATCCAGAAACGAAACGAACGCACCCAATTCACTTTTTTGGACCCAATAGTGATGTTTTGGTTCGTTTGGGTCAGTTTCGTTACTACACCGAAAACCATGCCGGGGTTGCATTTAATGCACCGATTCGGGTCAGAAATGAAACGATCCACGGAATCGGCTACAAACAAAACGAACGCACATAATTCAATTTTTTGGACCCAATAGTGATGTTTTGGTTCGTTTGGGTCACTTTCGTTACTGCACCAAAAACCATGCCGGGGTTGCATTTAATGCACCGATTCGGGTCAGAAATCAAACGATGCACGGAATCGGCTAGAAACGAAACGAATGCACCCAATTCACTTTTTTGGACCCAATAGTGATGTTTTGGTTCGTTTGGGTCAGTTTCGTTACTGCCCCGAAAACCATGCCGGGGTTGCATTTAATGCATCGATTCGGGTCGGAAACAAAACGATGCACGGGATCGGCTAGAAACGAAACGAACGCACCCAATTCACTTTTTTGGACCCAATAGTGATGTTTTGGTTCATTTGGGTCAGTTTCTTACTACACCGAAAACCATACCGGGGTTGCATTTAATGCACCGATTCGGGTTAGAAACGATACGATGCACGGAATCGGCTACAAACAAAACGAATGCACATAATTCAATTTTTTGGACCCAATAGTGATGTTTTGGTTCGTTTGGGTCAGTTTCGTTACTGCACCGAAAACCATGTCGGGGTTGCATTTAATGCACCGATTCGGGTCGGAAACGAAACGATGCACGGAATCATCCAGAAACGAAACGAACGCACCCAATTCACTTTTTTGGACCCAATAGTGATGTTTTGGTTCGTTTGGGTCAGTTTCGTTACTACACCGAAAACCATGCCGGGGTTGCATTTAATGCACCGATTCGGGTCAGAAATGAAACGATCCACGGAATCGGCTACAAACAAAACGAACGCACATAATTCAATTTTTTGGACCCAATAGTGATGTTTTGGTTCGTTTGGGTCACTTTCGTTACTGCACCAAAAACCATGCCGGGGTTGCATTTAATGCACCGATTCGGGTCAGAAATCAAACGATGCACGGAATCGGCTAGAAACGAAACGAACGCACCCAATTCACTTTTTTGGACCCAATAGTGATGTTTTGGTTCGTTTGGGTCAGTTTCTTACTACACCGAAAACCATGCCGGGGTTGCATTTAATGCACCGATTCGGGTCGGAAACGAAACGATGCATGGAATCATCCAGAAACAAAACGAACGCACCCTATCCACTTTTTTGGACCGAATAGTGATGTTTTGGTTCATTTGGGTCAGTTTGGTTACTGCACCGAAAACCATGCCAGGGTTGCATTTAATGCACCGATTCGGGTCGGAAACGAAACGATGCAAAGAATCGGCTAGAAACGAAACGAATGCACCCAATTCACTTTTTTGGACCCAATAGTGATGTTTTGGTTCGTTTGGGTCAGTTTCGTTACTGCCCCGAAAACCATGCCGGGGTTGCATTTAATGCATCGATTCGGGTCGGAAACAAAACGATGCACGGGATCGGCTAGAAACGAAACGAACGCACCCAATTCACTTTTTTGGACCCAATAGTGATGTTTTGGTTCATTTGGGTCAGTTTCTTACTACACCGAAAACCATACCGGGGTTGCATTTAATGCACCGATTCGGGTTAGAAACGATACGATGCACGGAATCGGCTACAAACAAAACGAATGCACATAATTCAATTTTTTGGACCCAATAGTGATGTTTTGGTTCGTTTGGGTCAGTTTCGTTACTGCACCGAAAACCATGTCGGGGTTGCATTTAATGCACCGATTCGGGTCGGAAACGAAACGATGCACGGAATCATCCAGAAACGAAACGAACGCACCCAATTCACTTTTTTGGACCCAATAGTGATGTTTTGGTTCGTTTGGGTCAGTTTCGTTACTACACCGAAAACCATGCCGGGGTTGCATTTAATGCACCGATTCGGGTCAGAAATGAAACGATCCACGGAATCGGCTACAAACAAAACGAACGCACATAATTCAATTTTTTGGACCCAATAGTGATGTTTTGGTTCGTTTGGGTCACTTTCGTTACTGCACCAAAAACCATGCCGGGGTTGCATTTAATGCACCGATTCGGGTCAGAAATCAAACGATGCACGGAATCGGCTAGAAACGAAACGAACGCACCCAATTCACTTTTTTGGACCCAATAGTGATGTTTTGGTTCGTTTGGGTCAGTTTCTTACTACACCGAAAACCATGCCGGGGTTGCATTTAATGCACCGATTCGGGTCGGAAACGAAACGATGCATGGAATCATCCAGAAACAAAACGAACGCACCCTATCCACTTTTTTGGACCGAATAGTGATGTTTTGGTTCATTTGGGTCAGTTTGGTTACTGCACCGAAAACCATGCCGGGGTTGCATTTAATGCACCGATTCGGGTCGGAAACGAAACGATGCAAAGAATCGGCTAGAAACGAAACGAATGCACCCAATTCACTTTTTTGGACCCAATAGTGATGTTTTGGTTTGTTTGGGTCAGTTTCGTTACTGCCCCGAAAACCATGCCGGGGTTGCATTTAATGCATCGATTCGGGTCGGAAACAAAACGATGCACGGGATCGGCTAGAAACGAAACGAACGCACCCAATTCACTTTTTTGGACCCAATAGTGATGTTTTGGTTCGTTTGGGTCAGTTTCTTACTACACCGAAAACCATACCGGGGTTGCATTTAATGCACCGATTCGGGTTAGAAACGATACGATGCACGGAATCGGCTACAAACAAAACGAATGCACATAATTCAATTTTTTGGACCCAATAGTGATGTTTTGGTTCGTTTGGGTCAGTTTCGTTACTGCACCGAAAACCATGCCGGGGTTGCATTTAATGCACCGATTCGGGTCGGAAACGAAACGATGCACGGAATCATCCAGAAACGAAACGAACGCACCCAATTCACTTTTTTGGACCCAATAGTGATGTTTTGGTTCGTTTGGGTCAGTTTCGTTACTACACCGAAAACCATGCCGGGGTTGCATTTAATGCACCGATTCGGGTCAGAAATGAAACGATCCACGGAATCGGCTACAAACAAAACGAACGCACATAATTCAATTTTTTGGACCCAATAGTGATGTTTTGGTTCGTTTGGGTCACTTTCGTTACTGCACCAAAAACCATGCCGGGGTTGCATTTAATGCACCGATTCGGGTCAGAAATCAAACGATGCACGGAATCGGCTAGAAACGAGATGAACGCACCAAATTCACTTGTTTGGACCCAATAGTGATGTTTTGGTTCGTTTGGGTCAGTTTCGTTACTGCACCGAAAACCATGCCGGGGTTGCATTTAATGCACCGATTCGGGTCGGAAACGAAACGATGCACGGAATCATCCAGAAACAAAACGAACGCACCCTATCCACTTTTTTGGACCGAGTAGTGATGTTTTGGTTCATTTGGGTCAGTTTGGTTACTGCACCGAAAACCATGCCGGGGTTGCATTTAATGCACCGATTCGGGTCGAAAACGAAACGATGCAAAGAATCAGCTAGAAACGAAACGAATGCACCCAATTCACTTTTTTGGACCCAATAGTGATGTTTTGGTTCGTTTGGGTCAGCTTCGTTACTGCACCGAAAACCATGCCGGGGTTGCATTTAATGCATTGATTCGGGTCGGAAACAAAACGATGCACGGGATCGGCTAGAAACGAAACGAACGCACCCAATTCACTTTTTGGACCCAATAGTGATGTTTTGGTTCGTTTGGGTCAGTTTCTTACTACACCGAAAACCATACCGGGGTTGCATTTAATGCACCGATTCGGGTTAGAAACGATACGATGCACGGAATCGGCTACAAACAAAACGAATGCAGATAATTCAATTTTTTGGACCCAATAGTGATGTTTTGGTTCGTTTGGGTCAGTTTCGTTACTGCACCGAAAACCATGCCGGGGTTGCATTTAATGCACCGATTCGGGTCGGAAACGAAACGATGCACGGAATCATCCAGAAACGAAACGAACGCACCCAATTCACTTTTTTGGACCCAATAGTGATGTTTTGGTTCGTTTGGGTCAGTTTCGTTACTACACCGAAAACCATGCCGGGGTTGCATTTAATGCACCGATTCGGGTCAGAAATGAAACGATCCACGGAATCGGCTACAAACAAAACGAACGCACATAATTCAATTTTTTGGACCCAATAGTGATGTTTTGGTTCGTTTGGGTCACTTTCGTTACTGCACCAAAAACCATGCCGGGGATGCATTTAATGCACCGATTCGGGTCAGAAATCAAACGATGCACGGAATCGGCTAGAAACGAAACGAACGCACCCAATTCACTTTTTTGGACCCAATAGTGATGTTTTGGTTCGTTTGGGTCAGTTTCTTACTACACCGAAAACCATGCCGGGGTTGCATTTAATGCACCGATTCGGGTCGGAAACGAAACGATGCATGGAATCATCCAGAAACAAAACGAACGCACCCTATCCACTTTTTTGGACCGAATAGTGATGTTTTGGTTCATTTGGGTCAGTTTGGTTACTGCACCGAAAACCATGCCGGGGTTGCATTTAATGCACCGATTCGGGTCGGAAACGAAACGATGCAAAGAATCGGCTAGAAACGAAACGAATGCACCCAATTCACTTTTTTGGACCCAATAGTGATGTTTTGGTTCGTTTGGGTCAGTTTCGTTACTGCACCGAAAACCATGCCGGGGTTGCATTTAATGCATTGATTCGGGTCGGAAACAAAACGATGCACGGGATCGGCTAGAAACGAAACGAACGCACCCAATTCACTTTTTGGACCCAATAGTGATGTTTTGGTTCGTTTGGGTCAGTTTCTTACTACACCGAAAACCATACCGGGGTTGCATTTAATGCACCGATTCGGGTTAGAAACGATACGATGCACGGAATCGGCTACAAACAAAACGAATGCAGATAATTCAATTTTTTGGACCCAATAGTGATGTTTTGGTTCGTTTGGGTCAGTTTCGTTACTGCACCGAAAACCATGCCGGGGTTGCATTTAATGCACCGATTCGGGTCGGAAACGAAACGATGCACGGAATCATCCAGAAACGAAACGAACGCACCCAATTCACTTTTTTGGACCCAATAGTGATGTTTTGGTTCGTTTGGGTCAGTTTCGTTACTACACCGAAAACCATGCCGGGGTTGCATTTAATGCACCGATTCGGGTCAGAAATGAAACGATCCACGGAATCGGCTACAAACAAAACGAACGCACATAATTCAATTTTTTGGACCCAATAGTGATGTTTTGGTTCGTTTGGGTCACTTTCGTTACTGCACCAAAAACCATGCCGGGGATGCATTTAATGCACCGATTCGGGTCAGAAATCAAACGATGCACGGAATCGGCTAGAAACGAAACGAACGCACCCAATTCACTTTTTTGGACCCAATAGTGATGTTTTGGTTCGTTTGGGTCAGTTTCTTACTACACCGAAAACCATGTCGGGGTTGCATTTAATGCACCGATTCGGGTCGGAAACGAAACGATGCATGGAATCATCCAGAAACAAAACGAACGCACCCTATCCACTTTTTTGGACCGAATAGTGATGTTTTGGTTCATTTGGGTCAGTTTGGTTACTGCACCGAAAACCATGCCGGGGTTGCATTTAATGCACCGATTCGGGTCGGAAACGAAACGATGCAAAGAATCGGCTAGAAACGAAACGAATGCACCCAATTCACTTTTTTGGACCCAATAGTGATGTTTTGGTTCGTTTGGGTCAGTTTCGTTACTGCCCCGAAAACCATGCCGGGGTTGCATTTAATGCATCGATTCGGGTCGGAAACAAAACGATGCACGGGATCGGCTAGAAACGAAACGAACGCACCCAATTCACTCTTTTGGACCCAATAGTGATGTTTTGGTTCGTTTGGGTCAGTTTCTTACTACACCGAAAACCATACCGGGGTTGCATTTAATGCACCGATTCGGGTTAGAAACGATACGATGCACGGAATCGGCTACAAACAAAACGAATGCACATAATTCAATTTTTTGGACCCAATAGTGATGTTTTGGTTCGTTTGGGTTAGTTTCGTTACTGCACCGAAAACCATGTCGGGGTTGCATTTAATGCACCGATTCGGGTCGGAAACGAAACGATGCACGGAATCATCCAGAAACGAAACGAACGCACCCAATTCACTTTTTTGGACCCAATAGTGATGTTTTGGTTCGTTTGGGTCAGTTTCGTTACTACACCGAAAACCATGCCGGGGTTGCATTTAATGCACCGATTCGGGTCAGAAATGAAACGATCCACGGAATCGGCTACAAACAAAACGAACGCACATAATTCAATTTTTTGGACCCAATAGTGATGTTTTGGTTCGTTTGGGTCACTTTCGTTACTGCACCAAAAACCATGCCGGGGTTGCATTTAATGCACCGATTCGGGTCAGAAATCAAACGATGCACGGAATCGGCTAGAAACGAGATGAACGCACCCAATTCACTTGTTTGGACCCAATAGTGATGTTTTGGTTCGTTTGGGTCAGTTTCGTTACTGCACCGAAAACCATGCCGGGGTTGCATTTAATGCACCGATTCGGGTCGGAAACGAAACGATGCACGGAATCATCCAGAAACAAAACGAACGCACCCTATCCACTTTTTTGGACCGAATAGTGATGTTTTGGTTCATTTGGGTCAGTTTGGTTACTGCACCGAAAACCATGCCGGGGTTGCATTTAATGCACCGATTCGGGTCGGAAACGAAACGATGCAAAGAATCAGCTAGAAACGAAACGAATGCACCCAATTCACTTTTTTGGACCCAATAGTGATGTTTTGGTTCGTTTGGGTCAGTTTCGTTACTGCACCGAAAACCATGCCGGGGTTGCATTTAATGCATTGATTCGGGTCGGAAACAAAACGATGCACGGGATCGGCTAGAAACGAAACGAACGCACCCAATTCACTTTTTTGGACCCAATAGTGATGTTTTGGTTCGTTTGGGTCAGTTTCTTACTACACCGAAAACCATACCGGGGTTGCATTTAATGCACCGATTCGGGTTAGAAACGATACGATGCACGGAATCGGCTACAAACAAAACGAATGCACATAATTCAATTTTTTGGACCCAATAGTGATGTTTTGGTTCGTTTGGGTCAGTTTCGTTACTGCACCGAAAACCATGCCGGGGTTGCATTTAATGCACCGATTCGGGTCGGAAACGAAACGATGCACGGAATCATCCAGAAACGAAACGAACGCACCCAATTCACTTTTTTGGACCCAATATTGATGTTTTGGTTCGTTTGGGTCAGTTTCGTTACTACACCGAAAACCATGCCGGGGTTGCATTTAATGCACCGATTCGGGTCAGAAATGAAACGATCCACGGAATCGGATACAAACAAAACGAATGCACAGAATTCAATTTTTTGGACCCAATAGTGATGTTTTGGTTCGTTTGGGTCACTTTCGTTACTGCACCAAAAACCATGCCGGGGTTGCATTTAATGCACCGATTCGGGTCAGAAATCAAACGATGCACGGAATCAGCTAGAAACGAGATGAACGCACCCAATTCACTTGTTTGGACCCAATAGTGATGTTTTGGTTCGTTTGGGTCAGTTTCGTTACTGCACCGAAAACCATGCCGGGGTTGCATTTAATGCACCGATTCGGGTCGGAAACGAAACGATGCATGGAATCATCCAGAAACAAAATGAACGCACCCTATCCACTTTTTTGGACCGAATAGTGATGTTTTGGTTCATTTGGGTCAGTTTGGTTACTGCACCGAAAACCATGCCGGGGTTGCATTTAATGCACCGATTCGGGTCGGAAACGAAACGATGCAAAGAATCGGCTAGAAACGAAACGAATGCACCCAATTCACTTTTTTGGACCCAATAGTGATGTTTTGATTCGTTTGGGTCAGTTTCGTTACTGCCCCGAAAACCATGCCGGGGTTGCATTTGATGCATCGATTCGGGTCGGAAACAAAACGATGCACGGGATCGGCTAGAAACGAAACGAACGCACCCAATTCACTCTTTTGGACCCAATAGTGATGTTTTGGTTCGTTTGGGTCAGTTTCTTACTACACCGAAAACCATACCAGGGTTGCATTTAATGCACCGATTCGGGTTAGAAACGATACGATGCACGGAATCGGCTACAAACAAAACGAATGCACATAATTCAATTTTTTGGACCCAATAGTGATGTTTTGGTTCGTTTGGGTTAGTTTCGTTACTGCACCGAAAACCATGTCGGGGTTGCATTTAATGCACCGATTCGGGTTGGAAACGAAACGATGCACGGAATCATCCAGAAACGAAACGAACGCACCCAATTCACTTTTTTGGACCCAATAGTGATGTTTTGGTTCGTTTGGGTCAGTTTCGTTACTACACCGAAAACCATGCCGGGGTTGCATTTAATGCACCGATTCGGGTCAGAAATGAAACGATCCACGGAATCGGCTACAAACAAAACGAACGCACATAATTCAATTTTTTGGACCCAATAGTGATGTTTTGGTTCGTTTGGGTCACTTTCGTTACTGCACCAAAAACCATGCCGGGGTTGCATTTAATGCACCGATTCGGGTCAGAAATCAAACGATGCACGGAATCGGCTAGAAACGAGATGAACGCACCCAATTCACTTGTTTGGACCCAATAGTGATGTTTTGGTTCGTTTGGGTCAGTTTCGTTACTGCACCGAAAACCATGCCGGGGTTGCATTTAATGCACCGATTCGGGTCGGAAACGAAACGATGCATGGAATCATCCAGAAACAAAATGAACGCACCCTATCCACTTTTTTGGACCGAATAGTGATGTTTTGGTTCATTTGGGTCAGTTTGGTTACTGCACCGAAAACCATGCCGGGGTTGCATTTAATGCACCGATTCGGGTCGGAAACGAAACGATGCAAAGAATCGGCTAGAAACGAAACGAATGCACCCAATTCACTTTTTTGGACCCAATAGTGATGTTTTGATTCGTTTGGGTCAGTTTCGTTACTGCCCCGAAAACCATGCCGGGGTTGCATTTGATGCATCGATTCGGGTCGGAAACAAAACGATGCACGGGATCGGCTAGAAACGAAACGAACGCACCCAATTCACTTTTTTGGACCCAATAGTGATGTTTTGGTTCGTTTGGGTCAGTTTCTTACTACACCGAAAACCATACCGGGGTTGCATTTAATGCACCGATTCGGGTTAGAAATGAAACGATGCACGGAATCGGCTACAAACAAAAGGAACACACATAATTCAATTTTTTGGACCCAATAGTGATGTTTTGGTTCGTTTGGGTCAGTTCGTTACTGCACCGAAAACCATGCCGGGGTTGCATTTTATGCACCGATTCGGGTCGGAAACGAAACGATGCACGGAATCATCCAGAAACGAAACGAATGCACCCTATCCACTTTTTTGGACCCAATAGTGATGTTTTGGTTCGTTTGGGTCAGTTTGGTTACTGCACCGAAAACCATGCCGGGGTTGCATATAATGCACCGATTCGGGTCGGAAACGAAACGGTGCACGGGATCGGCTACAAACGAAACGAATGCACCCAATTCACTTTTTTGGACCCAATAGTGATGTTTTGGTTCGTTTGGGTCAGTTTCGTTACTACATCGAAAACCATGCCGGGGTTGCATTTAATGCACCGATTCGGGTCAGAAATGAAACGATCCACGGAATCGGCTACAAACAAAACGAATGCACAGAATTCCATTTTTTGGACCCAATAGTGATGTTTTGGTTCGTTTGGGTCACTTTCGTTACTGCACCAAAAACCATGCCGGGGTTGCATTTAATGCACCGATTCGGGTCAGAAATCAAACGATGCACGGAATCGGCTAGAAACGAGATGAACGCACCCAATTCACTTTTTTGGACCCAATAGTGATGTTTTGGTTCGTTTGGGTCAGTTTCGTTACTGCACCGAAAACCATGCCGGGGTTGCATTTAATGCACCGATTCGGGTCGGAAACGAAACGATGCATGGAATCATCCAGAAACAAAACGAACGCACCCTATCCACTTTTTTGGACCGAATAGTGATGTTTTGGTTCGTTTGGGTCAGTTTGGTTACTGCACCGAAAACCATGCCGGGGTTGCATTTAATGCACCGATTCGGGTCGGAAACGAAACGATGCAAAGAATCGGCTAGAAACGAAACGAATGCACCCAATTCACTTTTTTGGACCCAATAGTGATGTTTTTGTTTGTTTGGGTCAGTTTCGTTACTGCACCGAAAACAATGCCGGGGTTGCATTTAATGCATCGATTCGGGTCGGAAACAAAACGATGCACGGGATCGGCTAGAAACGAAACGAACGCACCCAATTCACTTTTTTGGACCCAATAGTGATGTTTTGGTTCGTTTGGGTCAGTTTCTTACTACACCGAAAACCATACCGGGGTTGCATTTAATGCACCGATTCGGGTTAGAAATGAAACGATGCACGGAATCGGCTACAAACAAAAGGAACACACATAATTCAATTTTTTGGACCCAATAGTGATGTTTTGGTTCGTTTGGGTCAGTTCGTTACTGCACCGAAAACCATGCCGGGGTTGCATTTTATGCACCGATTCGGGTCGGAAACGAAACGATGCACGGAATCATCCAGAAACGAAACGAATGCACCCTATCCACTTTTTTGGACCCAATAGTGATGTTTTGGTTCATTTGGGTCAGTTTGGTTACTGCACCGAAAACCATGCCGGGGTTGCATATAATGCACCGATTCGGGTCGGAAACGAAACGGTGCACGTGATCGGCTAGAAACGAAACGAACGCACCCAATTCACTTTTTTGGACCCAATAGTGATGTTTTGGTTCGTTTGGGTCAGTTTCGTTACTACATCGAAAACCATGCCGGGGTTGCATTTAATGCACCGATTCGGGTCAGAAATGAAACGATCCACGGAATCGGCTACAAACAAAACGAATGCACAGAATTCAATTTTTTGGACCCAATAGTGATGTTTTGGTTCGTTTGGGTCACTTTCGTTACTGCACCAAAAACCATGCCGGGGTTGCATTTAATGCACCGATTTGGGTCAGAAATCAAACGATGCACGGAATCGGCTAGAAACGAGATGAACGCACCCAATTCACTTTTTTGGACCCAATAGTGATGCTTTGGTTCGTTTGGGTCAGTTTCGTTACTGCACCGAAAACCATGCCGGGGTTGCATTTAATGCACCGATTCGGGTCGGAAACAAAACGATGCATGGAATCATCCAGAAACAAAACGAAAGCACCCTATCCACTTTTTTGGACCGAATAGTGATGTTTTGGTTCGTTTCGGTCAGTTTGGTTACTGCACCGAAAACCATGCCGGGGTTGCATTTAATGCACCGATTCGGGTCGGAAACGAAACGATGCACGGAATCATCCAGAAACGAAACGAATGCACCCAATTCACTTTTTTGGATGCAAAAGTGATGTTTTGGTTCGTTTGGGTCAGTTTCGTTACTGCACCGGAAACCATGCCGGGGTTGCATTTAATGCACCGATTCGGGTCGGAAACGAAACGATGCACGGAATCGTCCAGAAACGAAAGAAACGCACCCTATCCACTTTTTTCGACCCCAATAGTGATGTTTTGGTTCGTTTGGGTCAGTTTCGTTACTGCACCGAAAACCATGCCGGGGTTGCATTTAATGCACCGATTCGGGTCGGAAACGAAACGATGCTCGGGATCGGCTACAAACAAAACGAACGCACCCAATTCACTTTTTTGGACCCAATAGTGATGTTTTGGTTCGTTTGGGTCAGTTTCTTACTACACCGAAAACCATACCGGGGTTGCATTTAATGCACCGATTCGGGTTAGAAACGAAACGATGCACGGAATCGGCTACAAACAAAACGAATGCACATAATTCAATTTTTTGGACCCAATAGTGATGTTTTGGTTCGTTTGGGTCAGTTTCGTTACTGCACCGAAAACCATGCCGGGGTTGCATTTAATGCACCGATTCGGGTCGGAAACGAAACGATGCACGGAATCATCCAGAAACAAAACGAACGCACCCTATCCACTTTTTTGGACCGAATAGTGATGTTTTGGTTCATTTGGGTCAGTTTGGTTTCTGCACCGAAAACCATGCCGTGGTTGCATTTAATGCACCGATTCGGGTCGGAAACGAAACGATGCAAAGAATCGGCTAGAAACGAAACGAACGCACAGAATTCAATTTTTTGGACCCAATAGTGATGTTTTGGTTCGATTGGGTCACTTTCGTTAGTGCACCAAAAACCATGCCGGGGTTGCATTTAATGCACCGATTCGGGTCAGAAATCAAACGATGCACGGAATCGGCTAGAAACGAAAGGAACGCACCCTATCCACTTTTTTCGACCCAATAGTGATGTTTTGGTTCGTTTGGGTCAGTTTCGTTACTGCACCGAAAACCATGCCGGGGTTGCATTTATTGCACCAATTCGGGTCGGAAACGAAACGATGGAAAGAATCGGCTAGAAACGAAACGAATGCACCCAATTCACTTTTTTGGACTCAATAGTGATGTTTTGGTTCGTTTGGGTCAGTTTCATTACTGCACCGAAAACCATGCCGGGGTTGCATTTAATGCACCGATTCGGGTCGGAAACGAAACGATGCACGGAATCGTCTATAAACGAAAGGAGCGCACCCTATCCACTTTTTTGGACCGAATAGTGATGTTTTGGTTCGTTTGGGTCAGTTTGGTTACTGCACCGAAAACCATGTCGGGGTTGCATTTAATGCACCGATTCGGGTCGGAAACGAAACGATGCAAAGAATCGGCTAGAAACGAAACGAATGCACCCAATTCACTTTTTTGGACCCAATAGTGATGTTTTGGTTCGTTTGGGTCAGTTTCGTTACTGCACCGAAAACCATGCCGGTGTTGCATTTAATGCACCGATTCGGGTCGGAAACGAAACGATGCATGGAATCATCCAGAAATGAAACGAACGCACCCTATCCACTTTTTCGGACCCAATAGTGATGTTTTGGTTCGTTTGGGTCAGTTTGGTTACTGCACCGAAAACCATGCCGGGGTTGCATTTAGTGCACCGATTCGGGTCAGAAATGAAACGATCCACGGAATCAGCTACAAACAAAACGAATGCACAGAATTCATTTTTTTAGACCCAATAGTGATGTTTTGGTTCGTTTGGGTCAGTTTGGTTACTGCACCAAAAACCATGCCGGGGTTGCATTTAATGCACCGATTCGGGTCAGAAATCAAACGATGCACAGAATCGGCTAGAAACGAGATGAACGCACCCAATTCACTTTTTTGGACGCAATAGTGATGTTTTGGTTCGTTTGGGTCAGTTTCGTTACTGCACCGAAAACCATGCCGGGGTTGCATTTAATGCACCGATTCGAGTCGGAAACGAAACGATGCAAAGAATTGGCTAGAAACGAAACGAATGCACCCAATTCACTTGTTTTGGTTCGTTTGGGTCAGTTTCGTTACTGCACCGAAAACCATGCCGGGGTTGCATTTAATGCACCGATTCGGGTCGGAAACGAAACGATGCACGGAATCGTCCAGAAACGAAAGAAACGCACCATATCCACTTTTTTCGACCCAATAGTGATGTTTTGGTTCGTTTGGGTCAGTTTGGTTACTGCACCGAAAACCATGCCGGGGTTGCATTTAATGCACCGATTCGGGTCGGAAACGAAACGATGCACGGGATCGGCTAGAAACGAAACGAACGCACAGAATTCAATTTTTTGGACCCAATAGTGATGTTTTGGTTCGATTGGGTCACTTTCGTTAGTGCACCAAAAACCATGCCGGGGTTGCATTTAATGCACCGATTCGGGTCAGAAATCAAACGATGCACGGAATCGGCTAGAAACGAAAGGAACGCACCCTATCCACTTTTTTCGACCCAATAGTGATGTTTTGGTTCGTTTGGGTCAGTTTCGTTACTGCACCGAAAACCATGCCGGGGTTGCATTTATTGCACCAATTCGGGTCGGAAACGAAACGATGGAAAGAATCGGCTAGAAACGAAACGAATGCACCCAATTCACTTTTTTGGACTCAATAGTGATGTTTTGGTTCGTTTGGGTCAGTTTCATTACTGCACCGAAAACCATGCCGGGGTTGCATTTAATGCACCGATTCGGGTCGGAAACGAAACGATGCACGGAATCGTCTATAAACGAAAGGAGCGCACCCTATCCACTTTTTTGGACCGAATAGTGATGTTTTGGTTCGTTTGGGTCAGTTTGGTTACTGCACCGAAAACCATGTCGGGGTTGCATTTAATGCACCGATTCGGGTCGGAAACGAAACGATGCAAAGAATCGGCTAGAAACGAAACGAATGCACCCAATTCACTTTTTTGGACCCAATAGTGATGTTTTGGTTCGTTTGGGTCAGTTTCGTTACTGCACCGAAAACCATGCCGGTGTTGCATTTAATGCACCGATTCGGGTCGGAAACGAAACGATGCACGGATTCATCCAGAAATGAAACGAACGCACCCTATCCACTTTTTCGGACCCAATAGTGATGTTTTGGTTCGTTTGGGTCAGTTTGGTTACCGCACCGAAAACCATGCCGGGGTTGCATTTAGTGCACCGATTCGGGTCAGAAATGAAACGATCCACGGAATCAGCTACAAACAAAACGAATGCACAGAATTCATTTTTTTAGACCCAATAGTGATGTTTTGGTTCGTTTGGGTCAGTTTGGTTACTGCACCAAAAACCATGCCGGGGTTGCATTTAATGCACCGATTCGGGTCAGAAATCAAACGATGCACAGAATCGGCTAGAAACGAGATGAACGCACCCAATTCACTTTTTTGGACGCAATAGTGATGTTTTGGTTCGTTTGGGTCAGTTTCGTTACTGCACCGAAAACCATGCCGGGGTTGCATTTAATGCACCGATTCGAGTCGGAAACGAAACGATGCAAAGAATTGGCTAGAAGCGAAACGAATGCACCCAATTCACTTGTTTTGGTTCGTTTGGGTCAGTTTCGTTACTGCACCGAAAACCATGCCGGGGTTGCATTTAATGCACCGATTCGGGTCGGAAACGAAACGATGCACGGAATCGTCCAGAAACGAAAGAAACGCACCATATCCACTTTTTTCGACCCAATAGTGATGTTTTGGTTCGTTTGGGTCAGTTTGGTTACTGCACCGAAAACCATGCCGGGGTTGCATTTAATGCACCGATTCGGGTCGGAAACGAAACGATGCACGGGATCGGCTAGAAACGAAACGAACGCACCCAAATCACTTTTTTGGACCCAATAGTGATGTTTTGGTTCGTTTGGGTCAGTTTCGTTACTGCACCGAAAACCATGCCGGGGTTGCATTTAATGCACCGATTCGGGTCAGAAATGAAACGATGCACGGAATCGGCTACAAACAAAACGAACGCACATAATTCAATTTTTTGGACCGAATAGTGATGTTTTGGTTCGTTTGGGTCAGTTTCGTTACTGCACCGAAAACCATGCCGGGGTTGCATTTAATGCACCGATTCGGGTCGGAAACGAAACGATGCATGGAATCATCCAGAAACAAAACGAACGCACCCTATCCACTTTTTTGGACCGAATAGTGATGTTTTGGTTCGTTTGGGTCAGTTTGGTTACTGCATCGAAAACCATGCCGGGGTTGCATATAATGCACCGATTCGGGTCGGAAACGAAACGGTTCACGGGATCGGCTAGAAACGAAACGAACGCACCCAATTCACTTTTTTGGACCCAATAGTGATGTTTTGGTTCGTTTGGGTCAGTTTGGTTACTACATCGATAACCATGCCGGGGTTGCATTTAATGCACCGATTCGGGTCAGAAATGAAACGATCCACGTAATCGGCTACAAACAAAACGAACGCACAGAATTCAATTTTTTGGACCCAATAGTGATGTTTTGGTTCGTTTGGGTCAGTTTGGTTACTGCACCGAAAACCATGCCGGGGTTGCATATAATGCACTGATTCGGGTCGGAAACGAAACGATGCACGGGATCGGCTAGAAACGAAACAAACGCACCCAATTCACTTTTTTGGACCCAATAGTGATGTTTTGGTTCGTTTGGGTCAGTTTCGTTACTAGATCGAAAACCATGCCGGGGTTGCATTTAATGCACCGATTCGGGTCAGAAATGAAACGATCCACGGAATCAGCTACAAACAAAACGAATGCACAGAATTCACTTTTTTGGACGCAATAGTGATGTTTTGGTTCGTTTGGGTCAGTTTCGTTACTGCACCGAAAACCATGCCGGGGTTGCATTTAATGCACCGATTCGAGTCGGAAACGAAACGATGCAAAGAATTGGCTAGAAACGAAACGAATGCACCCAATTCACTTGTTTTGGTTCGTTTGGGTCAGTTTCGTTACTGCACCGAAAACCATGCCGGGGTTGCATTTAATGCACCGATTCGGGTCGGAAACGAAACGATGCACGGAATCGTCCAGAAACGAAAGAAACGCACCATATCCACTTTTTTCGACCCAATAGTGATGTTTTGGTTCGTTTGGGTCAGTTTGGTTACTGCACCGAAAACCATGCCGGGGTTGCATATAATGCACCGATTCGGGTCAGAAACGAAACGGTGCACGGGATCGGCTAGAAACGAAACGAACGCACCCAAATCACTTTTTTGGACCCAATAGTGATGTTTTGGTTCGTTTGGGTCAGTTTCGTTACTGCACCGAAAACCATGCCGGGGTTGCATTTAATGCACCGATTCGGGTCAGAAATGAAACGATGCACGGAATCGGCTACAAACAAAACGAACGCACATAATTCAATTTTTTGGACCCAATAGTGATGTTTTGGTTCGTTTGGGTCAGTTTCGTTACTGCACCGAAAACCATGCCGGGGTTGCATTTAATGCACCGATTCGGGTCGGAAACGAAACGATGCATGGAATCATCCAGAAACAAAACGAACGCACCCTATCCACTTTTTTGGACCGAATAGTGATGTTTTGGTTCGTTTGGGTCAGTTTGGTTACTGCATCGAAAACCATGCCGGGGTTGCATATAATGCACCGATTCGGGTCGGAAACGAAACGGTTCACGGGATCGGCTAGAAACGAAACGAACACACCCAATTCACTTTTTTGGACCCAATAGTGATGTTTTGGTTCGTTTGGGTCAGTTTGGTTACTACATCGATAACCATGCCGGGGTTGCATTTAATGCACCGATTCGGGTCAGAAATGAAACGATCCACGTAATCGGCTACAAACAAAACGAACGCACAGAATTCAATTTTTTGGACCCAATAGTGATGTTTTGGTTCGTTTGGGTCAGTTTGGTTACTGCACCGAAAACCATGCCGGGGTTGCATATAATGCACTGATTCGGGTCGGAAACGAAACGATGCACGGGATCGGCTAGAAACGAAACAAACGCACCCAATTCACTTTTTTGGACCCAATAGTGATGTTTTGGTTCGTTTGGGTCAGTTTCGTTACTGCACCGAAAACCATGCCGGGGTTGCATTTAATGCACCGATTCGGGTCGGAAACGAAACGATGCACGGAATCGTCCAGAAACGAAAGAAACGCACCATATCCACTTTTTTCGACCCAATAGTGATGTTTTGGTTCGTTTGGGTCAGTTTGGTTACTGCACCGAAAACCATGCCGGGGTTGCATTTAATGCACCGATTCGGGTCGGAAACGAAACGATGCACGGAATCATCCAGAAACGAAACGAACGCACCCAATTCACTTTTTTGGACCCAATAGTGATGTTTTGGTTCGTTTGGGTCAGTTTGGTTACTGCACCGAAAACCATACTGGGGTTGCATTTAATGCACCGATTCGGGTCGGAACCGAAACGATGCACGCAATCGGCTACAAACAAAACGAACGCACATAATTCAATTTTTTGGACCCAATAGTGATGTTTTGGTTCGTTTGGGTCAGTTTCGTTACTGCACCGAAAACCATGCCGGGGTTGCATTTAATGCACCGATTCGGGTCGGAAACGAAACGATGCATGGAATCATCCAGAAACAAAACGAACGCACCATATCCACTTTTTTGGACCGAATAGTGATGTTTTGGTTCGTTTGGGTCAGTTTGGTTACTGCATCGAAAACCATGCCGGGGTTGCATATAATGCACCGATTCGGGTCGGAAACGAAACGGTTCACGGGATCGGCTAGAAACGAAACGAACGCACCCAATTCACTTTTTTGGACCCAATAGTGATGTTTTGGTTCGTTTGGGTCAGTTTGGTTACTACATCGATAACCATGCCGGGGTTGCATTTAATGCACCGATTCGGGTCAGAAATGAAACGATCCACGTAATCGGCTACAAACAAAACGAACGCACATAATTCAATTTTTTGGACCCAATAGTGATGTTTTGGTTCGTTTGGGTCAGTTTCGTTACTGCACCGAAAACCATGCCGGGGTTGCATTTAATGCACCGATTCGGGTCGGAAACGAAACGATGCACGGAATCGTCCAGAAACGAAAGAAACGCACCATATCCACTTTTTTCGACCCAATAGTGATGTTTTGGTTCGTTTGGGTCAGTTTCGTTACTAGATCGAAAACCATGCCGGGGTTGCATTTAATGCACCGATTCGGGTCAGAAATGAAACGATCCACGGAATCAGCTACAAACAAAACGAATGCACAGAATTGATTTTTTTAGACCCAATAGTGATGTTTTGGTTCGTTTGGGTCAGTTTCGTTACTGCACCAAAAACCATGCCGGGGTTGCATTTAATGCACCGATTCGGGTCAGAAATCAAACGATGCACGGAATCGGCTAGAAACGAGATGAACGCACCCAATTCACTTTTTTGGACGCAATAGTGATGTTTTGGTTCGTTTGGGTCAGTTTCGTTACTGCACCGAAAACCATGCCGGGGTTGCATTTAATGCACCGATTCGAGTCGGAAACGAAACGATGCAAAGAATCGGCTAGAAACGAAACGAATGCACCCAATTCACTTTTTTGGACGCAATAGTGATGTTTTGGTTCGTTTGGGTCAGTTTCGTTACTGCACCGAAAACCATGCCGGGGTTGCATTTAATGCACCGATTCGGGTCGGAAACGAAACGATGCACGGAATCGTCCAGAAACGAAAGAACCGCACCATATCCACTTTTTTCGACCCAATAGTGATGTTTTGGTTCGTTTGGGTCAATTTGGTTACTGCACCGAAAACCATGCCGGGGTTGCATATAATGCACCGATTCGGGTCAGAAACGAAACGGTGCACGGGATCGGCTAGAAACGAAACGAACGCACCCAATTCACTTTTTTGGACCCAATAGTGATGTTTTGGTTCGTTTGGGTCAGTTTCGTTACTGCACCGAAAACCATGCCGGGGTTGCATTTAATGCACCGATTCGGGTCAGAAATGAAACGATCCACGGAATCGGCTACAAACAAAACGAACGCACATAATTCAATTTTTTGGACCCAATAGTGATGTTTTGGTTCGTTTGGGTCACTTTCGTTACTGCACCAAAAACCATGCCGGGGTTGCATTTAATGCACCGATTCGGGTCACAAATCAAACGATGCACGGAATCGGCTAGAAACGAGATGAACGCACCCAATTCACCTTTTTGGACCCAATAGTGATGTTTTGGTTCGTTTGGGTCAGTTTCGTTACTGCACCGAAAACCATGCCGGGGTTGCATTTAATGCACCGATTCGGGTCGGAAACGAAACGATGCATGGAATCATCCAGAAACAAAACGAACGCACCCTATCCACTTTTTTGGACCGAATAGTGATGTTTTGGTTCGTTTGGGTCAGTTTGGTTACTGCATCGAAAACCATGCCGGGGTTGCATTTAATGCACCGATTCGGGTCGGAAACGAAACGATGCAATGAATCGGCTAGAAACGAAACGAATGCACCCAATTCACTTTTTTGGATGCAATAGTGATGTTTTGGTTCGTTTGGGTCAGTTTCGTTACTGCACCGAAAACCATGCCGGGGTTGCATTTAATGCACCGATTCGGGTCGGAAACGAAACGATGCACGGAATCGTCCAGAAACGAAAGAAACGCACCCTATCCACTTTTTTCGACCCAATAGTGATGTTTTGGTTCATTTGGGTCAGTTTCGTTACTGCACCGAAAACCATGCCGGGGTTGCATTTAATGCACCGATTTGGGTCGGAAACGAAACGATGCACGGGATCGGCTACAGACAAAACGAACGCACCCAATTCACTTTTTTGGACCCAATAGTGATGTTTTGGTTCGTTTGGGTCAGTTTCTTACTACACCGAAAACCATACCGGGGTTGCATTTAATGCACCGATTCGGGTTAGAAACGATACGATGCACGGAATCGGCTACAAACAAAACGAATGCACATAATTCAATTTTTTGGACCCAATAGTGATGTTTTGGTTCGTTTGGGTCAGTTTCGTTACTGCACCGAAAACCATGCCGGGGTTGCATTTAATGCACCGATTCGGGTCGGAAACGAAACGATGCACGGAATCATCTAGAAATGAAACGAACGCACCCAATTCACTTTTTTCGACCCAATAGTGATGTTTTGGTTCGTTTGGGTCAGTTGCGTAACTACACCAAAAACCATGCCGGGGTTGCATTTAATGCACCGATTCGGGTCAGAAATGAAACGATCCACGAAATCGGCTACAAACAAAACGAATGCACAGAATTCAATTTTTTGGACCCAATAGTGATGTTTTGGTTCGTTTGGGTCACTTTCGTTACTGCACCAAAAACCATGCCGGGGTTGCATTTAATGCACCGATTCGGGTCAGAAATCAAACGATGCACGGAATCGGCTAGAAACGAGATGAACGCACCCAATTCACTTTTTCGGACCCAATAGTGATGTTTTGGTTCGTTTGGGTCAGTTTCGTTACTGCACCGAAAACCATGCCGGGGTTGCATTTAATGCACCGATTCGGGTCGGAAATGAAACGATGCATGGAATCATCCAGAAACAAAACGAACGCACCCTATCCACTTTTTTGGACTGAATAGTGATGTTTTGGTTCGTTTGGGTCAGTTTGGTTACTGCACCGAAAACCATGCCGGGGTTGCATTTAATGCACCGATTCGGGTCGGAAACGAAATGATGCAAAGAATCGGCTAGAAACGAAACGAATGCACCCAATTCACTTTTTTGGACGCAATAGTGATGTTTTGGTTCGTTTGGGTCAGTTTCGTTACTGCACCGAAAACCATGCCGGGGTTGCATTTAATACACCGATTCGGGTCGGAAACGAAACGATGCACGAAATCGTCCAGAAACGAAAGAAACGCACCATATCCACTTTTTTCGACCCAATAGTGATGTTTTGGTTCGTTTGGGTCAGTTTCGTTACTGCACCGAAAACCATGCCGGGGTTTCATTTAAAGCACCGATTCGGGTCGGAAACGAAACGATGCACGGGATCGTCCAGAAACGAAAGAAACGTACCCTATCCACTTTTTTCGACCCAATACTGATGTTTTGGTACGTTTGGGTCAGTTTGGTTACTGCACCGAATACCATGTCGGGGTTGCATATAATGCACCGATTCGGGTCAGAAACGAAACGGTGCACGGGATCGGCTAGAAACGAAACGAACGCACCCAATTCACTTTTTTGGACCCAATAGTGATGTTTTGGTTCGTTTGGGTCAGTTACGTTACTACACCAAAAACCATGCCGGGGTTGCATTTAATGCACCGATTCGGGTCAGAAATGAAATGATCCACAGAATCGGCTACAAACAAAACGAACGCACATAATTCAATTTTTTGGACCCAATAGTGATGTTTTGGTTCGTTTGGGTCAGTTTCGTTACTGCACCGAAAACCATGTCGGGGTTGCATTTAATGCACCGATTCGGGTCAGAAACGAAACGATGCACGGAATCATCCAGAAACAAAACGAACGCACCCTATCCACTTTTTTGGACCGAATAGTGATGTTTTGGTTCGTTTGGGTCAGTTTGGTTACTGCATCGAAAACCATGCCGGGGTTGCATTTAATGCACCGATTCGGGTCGGAAACGAAACGATGCAAAGAATCGGCTAGAAGCGAAACGAATGCACCCAATTCACTTTTTTCGACCCAATAGTGATGTTTTGGTTCGTTTGGGTCAGTTTCGTTACTGCACCGAAAACCATGCCGGGGTTTCATTTAATGCACCGATTCGGGTCGGAAACGAAACGATGCACGGGATCGTCCATAAACGAAAGAAACGTACCCTATCCACTTTTTTCGACCCAATAGTGATGTTTTGGTACGTTTGGGTCAGTTTGGTTACTGCACCGAAAACCATGTCGGGGTTGCATATAATGCACCGATTCGGGTCAGAAACGAAACGGTGCACGGGATCGGCTAGAAACGAAACGAACGCACCCAATTCACTTTTTTGGACCCAATAGTGATGTTTTGGTTCGTTTGGGTCAGTTTCGTTACTACACCGAAAACCATGCCGGGGTTGCATTTAATGCACCGATTCGGGTCAGAAACGAAACGATGCACGGAATCATCCAGAAACAAAACGAACGCACCCAATGCACTTTTTTGGACCGAATAGTGATGTTTTGGTTCGTTTGGGTCAGTTTGGTTACTGCATCGAAAACCATGCCGGGGTTGCATTTAATGCACCGATTCGGGTCGGAAACGAAACGATGCAAAGAATCGGCTAGAAGCGAAACGAATGCACCCAATTCAATTTTTTGGACGCAATAGTGATGTTTTGGTTCGTTTGGGTCAGTTTGGTTACTGCACCGAAAACCATGCCGGGGTTGCATTTAATGCACCGATTCGGGTCGGAAACGAAACGATGCACGGAATCGTCCAGAAATGAAAGAAACGCACCCTATCCACTTTTTTCGACCCAATAGTGATGTTAAGGTTCGTTTGGGTCAGTTTCGTTACTGCACCGAAAACCATGCCGGGGTTGCATTTAATGCACCGATTCGGGTCGGAAACGAAACGATGCACGAAATCGTCCAGAAACGAAAGAAACGCACCATATCCACTTTTTTCGACCCAATAGTGATGTTTTGGTTCGTTTGGGTCAGTTTCGTTACTGCACCGAAAACCATGCCGGGGTTTCATTTAATGCACCGATTCGGGTCGGAAACGAAACGATGCACGGGATCGTCCAGAAACGAAAGAAACGTACCCTATCCACTTTTTTCGACCCAATACTGATATTTTGGTACGTTTGGGTCAGTTTGGTTACTGCACCGAAAACCATGTCGGGGTTGCATATAATGCACCGATTCGGGTCAGAAACGAAACGGTGCACGGGATCGGCTAGAAACGAAACGAACGCACCCAATTAACTTTTTTGGACCCAATAGTGATGTTTTGGTTCGTTTGGGTCAGTTTCGTTACTACACCGAAAACCATGCCGGGGTTGCATTTAATGCACCGATTCGGGTCAGAAATGAAATGATCCACAGAATCGGCTACAAACAAAACGAACGCACATAATTCAATTTTTTGGACCCAATAGTGATGTTTTGGTTCGTTTGGGTCAGTTTCGTTACTGCACCGAAAACCATGTCGGGGTTGCATTTAATGCACCGATTCGGGTCAGAAACGAAACGATGCACGGAATCATCCAGAAACAAAACGAACGCACCCTATCCACTTTTTTGGACCGAATAGTGATGTTTTGGTTCGTTTGGGTCAGTTTGGTTACTGCATCGAAAACCATGCCGGGGTTGCATTTAATGCACCGATTCGGGTCGGAAACGAAACGATGCAAAGAATCGGCTAGAAGCGAAACGAATGCACCCAATTCACTTTTTTCGACCCAATAGTGATGTTTTGGTTCGTTTGGGTCAGTTTCGTTACTGCACCGAAAACCATGCCGGGGTTGCATTTAATGCACCGATTCGGGTCGGAAACGAAACGATGCACGGAATCGTCCAGAAACGAAAGAAACGCACCCTATCCACTTTTTTCGACCCAATAGTGATGTTTTGGTTCGTTTGGGTCAGTTTCGTTACTGCACCGAAAACCATGCCGGGGTTGCATTTAATGCACCGATTCGGGTCGGAAACGAAACGATGCACGGAATCGTCCAGAAACGAAAGAAACGCACCCTATCCACTTTTTTCGACCCAATAGTGATGTTTTGGTTCGTTTGGGTCAGTTTCGTTACTGCACCGAAAACCATGCCGGGGTTTCATTTAATGCACCGATTCGGGTCGGAAACGAAACGATGCACGGGATCGTCCAGAAACGAAAGAAACGTACCCTATCCACTTTTTTCGACCCAATAGTGATGTTTTGGTACGTTTGGGTCAGTTTGGTTACTGCACCGAAAACCATGTCGGGGTTGCATATAATGCACCGATTCGGGTCAGAAACGAAACGGTGCACGGGATCGGCTAGAAACGAAACGAACGCACCCAATTCACTTTTTTGGACCCAATAGTGATGTTTTGGTTCGTTTGGGTCAGTTTCGTTACTACACCGAAAACCATGCCGGGGTTGCATTTAATGCACCGATTCGGGTCAGAAACGAAACGATGCACGGAATCATCCAGAAACAAAACGAACGCACCCTATGCACTTTTTTGGACCGAATAGTGATGTTTTGGTTCGTTTGGGTCAGTTTGGTTACTGCATCGAAAACCATGCCGGGGTTGCATTTAATGCACCGATTCGGGTCGGAAACGAAACGATGCAAAGAATCGGCTAGAAGCGAAACGAATGCACCCAATTCAATTTTTTGGACGCAATAGTGATGTTTTGGTTCGTTTGGGTCAGTTTGGTTACTGCACCGAAAACCATGCCGGGGTTGCATTTAATGCACCGATTCGGGTCGGAAACGAAACGATGCACGGAATCGTCCAGAAACGAAAGAAACGCACCCTATCCACTTTTTTCGACCCAATAGTGATGTTTTGGTTCGTTTGGGTCAGTTTCGTTACTGCACCGAAAACCATGCCGGGGTTGCATTTAATGCACCGATTCGGGTCGGAAACGAAACGATGCACGAAATCGTCCAGAAACGAAAGAAACGCACCATATCCACTTTTTTCGACCCAATAGTGATGTTTTGGTTCGTTTGGGTCAGTTTCGTTACTGCACCGAAAACCATGCCGGGGTTTCATTTAATGCACCGATTCGGGTCGGAAACGAAACGATGCACGGGATCGTCCAGAAACGAAAGAAACGTACCCTATCCACTTTTTTCGACCCAATACTGATGTTTTGGTACGTTTGGGTCAGTTTGGTTACTGCACCGAAAACCATGTCGGGGTTGCATATAATGCACCGATTCGGGTCAGAAACGAAACGGTGCACGGGATCGGCTAGAAACGAAACGAACGCACCCAATTCACTTTTTTGGACCCAATAGTGATGTTTTGGTTCGTTTGGGTCAGTTTCGTTACTACACCGAAAACCATGCCGGGGTTGCATTTAATGCACCGATTCGGGTCAGAAATGAAATGATCCACAGAATCGGCTACAAACAAAACGAACGCACATAATTCAATTTTTTGGACCCAATAGTGATGTTTTGGTTCATTTGGGTCAGTTTCGTTACTGCACCGAAAACCATGCCGGGGTTGCATTTAATGCACCGATTCGGGTCGGAAACGAAACGATGCACGGAATCATCCAGAAACGAAAGAAACGCACCCTATCCACTTTTTTCGACCCAATAGTGATGTTTTGGTTCGTTTGGGTCAGTTTGGTTACTGCACCGAAAACCATGCCGGGGTTGCATTTAATGCACCGATTCGGGTCAAAAATCAAACGATGCACGGAATCGGCTAGAAACGAGATGAACGCACCCAATTCACCTTTTTGGACCCAATAGTGATGTTTTGGTTCGTTTGGGTCAGTTTCGTTACTGCACCGAAAACGATGCCGGGGTTGCATTTAATGCACCGATTCGGGTCGGAAACGAAACGATGCACGGGATCGGCTACAAACGAAACGAACACACCCAATTCACTTTTTTGGACCCAATAGTGATGTTTTGGTTCGTTTGGGTCAGTTTGTTACTACATCGAAAACCATGCCGGGGTTGCATTTAATGCACCGATTCGGGTCAGAAATGAAACGATCCACGTAATCGGCTACAAACAAAACGAACGCACAGAATTCAATTTTTTGGACCCAATAGTGATGTTTTGGTTCGTTTGGGTCAGTTTTGTTACTGCACCGAAAACCATGCCGGGGTTGCATTTAATGCACCGATTCGGGTCGGAAACGAAACGATGCAAAGAATCGGCTAGAAACGAAACGAATGCACCCAATTCACTTTTTTGGACCCAATAGTGATGTTTTGGTTCGTTTGGGTCAGTTTCGTTACTGCACCGAAAACCATGCCGAGGTTGCATTTAATGCACCGATTCGGGTCGGAAACGAAACGATGCACGGGATCGGCTACAAACAAAACGAACGCACCCAATTCACTTTTTTGGACCCAATAGTGATGTTTTGGTTCGTTTGGGTCAGTTTCTTACTACACCGAAAACCATACCGGGGTTGCATTTAATGCACCGATTCGGGTTAGAAACGATACGATGCCCGGAATCGGCTACAAACAAAACGAATGCACATAATTCAATTTTTTGGACGCAATAGTGATGTTTTGGTTCGTTTGGGTCAGTTTCGTTACTGCACCGAAAACCATGCCGGGGTTGCATTTAATGCACCGATTCGGGTCGGAAACGAAACGATGCACGAAATCGTCCAGAAACGAAAGAAACGCACCATATCCACTTTTTTCGACCCAATAGTGATGTTTTGGTTCATTTGGGTCAGTTTCGTTACTGCACCGAAAACCATGCCGGGGTTGCATTTAATGCGCCGATTCGGGTCGGAAACGAAACGATGCACGGGATCGTCCAGAAACGAAAGAAACGTACCCTATCCACTTTTTTCGACCCAATAGTGATGTTTTGGTACGTTTGGGTCAGTTTGGTTACTGCACCCAAAACCATGTCGGGGTTGCATATAATGCACCGATTCGGGTCAGAAACGAAACGGTGCACGGGATCGGCTAGAAACGAAACGAACGCACCCAATTCACTTTTTTGGACCCAATAGTGATGTTTTGGTTCGTTTGGGTCAGTTTCGTTACTACACCGAAAACCATGCCGGGGTTGCATTTAATGCACCGATTCGGGTCAGAAATGAAACGATCCACAGAATCGGCTACAAACAAAACGAACGCACATAATTCAATTTTTTGGACCCAATAGTGATGTTTTGGTTCGTTTGGGTCAGTTTCGTTACTGCACCGAAAACCATGTCGGGGTTGCATTTAATGCACCGATTCGGGTCAGAAACGAAACGATGCACGGAATCATCCAGAAACAAAACGAACGCACCCTATCCACTTTTTTGGACCGAATGGTGATGTTTTGGTTCGTTTGGGTCAGTTTGGTTACTGCATCGAAAACCATGCCGGGGTTGCATTTAATGCACCGATTCGGGTCGGAAACGAAACGATGCAAAGAATCGGCTAGAAGCGAAACGAATGCACCCAATTCACTTTTTTCGACCCAATAGTGATGTTTTGGTTCGTTTGGGTCAGTTTCGTTACTGCACCGAAAACCATGCCGGGGTTGCATTTAATGCACCGATTCGGGTCGGAAACGAAACGATGCACGGGATCGTCCATAAACGAAAGAAACGTACCCTATCCACTTTTTTCGACCCAATAGTGATGTTTTGGTACGTTTGGGTCAGTTTGGTTACTGCACCGAAAACCATGTCGGGGTTGCATATAATGCACCGATTCGGGTCAGAAACGAAACGGTGCACGGGATCGGCTAGAAACGAAACGAACGCACCCAATTCACTTTTTTGGACCCAATAGTGATGTTTTGGTTCGTTTGGGTCAGTTTCGTTACTACACCGAAAACCATGCCGGGGTTGCATTTAATGCACCGATTCGGGTCAGAAACGAAACGATGCACGGAATCATCCAGAAACAAAACGAACGCACCCTATGCACTTTTTTGGACCGAATAGTGATGTTTTGGTTCGTTTGGGTCAGTTTGGTTACTGCATCGAAAACCATGCCGGGGTTGCATTTAATGCACCGATTCGGGTCGGAAACGAAACGATGCAAAGAATCGGCTAGAAGCGAAACGAATGCACCCAATTCAATTTTTTGGACGCAATAGTGATGTTTTGGTTCGTTTGGGTCAGTTTGGTTACTGCACCGAAAACCATGCCGGGGTTGCATTTAATGCACCGATTCGGGTCGGAAACGAAACGATGCACGGAATCGTCCAGAAACGAAAGAAACGCACCCTATCCACTTTTTTCGACCCAATAGTGATGTTTTGGTTCGTTTGGGTCAGTTTCGTTACTGCACCGAAAACCATGCCGGGGTTGCATTTAATGCACCGATTCGGGTCGGAAACGAAACGATGCACGAAATCGTCCAGAAACGAAAGAAACACACCATATCCACTTTTTTCGACCCAATAGTGATGTTTTGGTTCGTTTGGGTCAGTTTCGTTACTGCACCGAAAACCATGCCGGGGTTTCATTTAATGCACCGATTCGGGTCGGAAACGAAACGATGCACGGGATCGTCCAGAAACGAAAGAAACGTACCCTATCCACTTTTTTCGACCCAATACTGATATTTTGGTACGTTTGGGTCAGTTTGGTTACTGCACCGAAAACCATGTCGGGGTTGCATATAATGCACCGATTCGGGTCAGAAACGAAACGGTGCACGGGATCGGCTAGAAACGAAACGAACGCACCCAATTAACTTTTTTGGACCCAATAGTGATGTTTTGGTTCGTTTGGGTCAGTTTCGTTACTACACCGAAAACCATGCCGGGGTTGCATTTAATGCACCGATTCGGGTCAGAAATGAAATGATCCACAGAATCGGCTACAAACAAAACGAACGCACATAATTCAATTTTTTGGACCCAATAGTGATGTTTTGGTTCGTTTGGGTCAGTTTCGTTACTGCACCGAAAACCATGTCGGGGTTGCATTTAATGCACCGATTCGGGTCAGAAACGAAACGATGCACGGAATCATCCAGAAACAAAACGAACGCACCCTATCCACTTTTTTGGACCGAATAGTGATGTTTTGGTTCGTTTGGGTCAGTTTGGTTACTGCATCGAAAACCATGCCGGGGTTGCATTTAATGCACCGATTCGGGTCGGAAACGAAACGATGCAAAGAATCGGCTAGAAGCGAAACGAATGCACCCAATTCACTTTTTTCGACCCAATAGTGATGTTTTGGTTCGTTTGGGTCAGTTTCGTTACTGCACCGAAAACCATGCCGGGGTTGCATTTAATGCACCGATTCGGGTCGGAAACGAAACGATGCACGGAATCGTCCAGAAACGAAAGAAACGCACCCTATCCACTTTTTTCGACCCAATAGTGATGTTTTGGTTCGTTTGGGTCAGTTTCGTTACTGCACCGAAAACCATGCCGGGGTTGCATTTAATGCACCGATTCGGGTCGGAAACGAAACGATGCACGGAATCGTCCAGAAACGAAAGAAACGCACCCTATCCACTTTTTTCGACCCAATAGTGATGTTTTGGTTCGTTTGGGTCAGTTTCGTTACTGCACCGAAAACCATGCCGGGGTTTCATTTAATGCACCGATTCGGGTCGGAAACGAAACGATGCACGGGATCGTCCAGAAACGAAAGAAACGTACCCTATCCACTTTTTTCGACCCAATAGTGATGTTTTGGTACGTTTGGGTCAGTTTGGTTACTGCACCGAAAACCATGTCGGGGTTGCATATAATGCACCGATTCGGGTCAGAAACGAAACGGTGCACGGGATCGGCTAGAAACGAAACGAACGCACCCAATTCACTTTTTTGGACCCAATAGTGATGTTTTGGTTCGTTTGGGTCAGTTTCGTTACTACACCGAAAACCATGCCGGGGTTGCATTTAATGCACCGATTCGGGTCAGAAACGAAACGATGCACGGAATCATCCAGAAACAAAACGAACGCACCCTATGCACTTTTTTGGACCGAATAGTGATGTTTTGGTTCGTTTGGGTCAGTTTGGTTACTGCATCGAAAACCATGCCGGGGTTGCATTTAATGCACCGATTCGGGTCGGAAACGAAACGATGCAAAGAATCGGCTAGAAGCGAAACGAATGCACCCAATTCAATTTTTTGGACGCAATAGTGATGTTTTGGTTCGTTTGGGTCAGTTTGGTTACTGCACCGAAAACCATGCCGGGGTTGCATTTAATGCACCGATTCGGGTCGGAAACGAAACGATGCACGGAATCGTCCAGAAACGAAAGAAACGCACCCTATCCACTTTTTTCGACCCAATAGTGATGTTTTGGTTCGTTTGGGTCAGTTTCGTTACTGCACCGAAAACCATGCCGGGGTTGCATTTAATGCACCGATTCGGGTCGGAAACGAAACGATGCACGAAATCGTCCAGAAACGAAAGAAACGCACCATATCCACTTTTTTCGACCCAATAGTGATGTTTTGGTTCGTTTGGGTCAGTTTCGTTACTGCACCGAAAACCATGCCGGGGTTTCATTTAATGCACCGATTCGGGTCGGAAACGAAACGATGCACGGGATCGTCCAGAAACGAAAGAAACGTACCCTATCCACTTTTTTCGACCCAATACTGATGTTTTGGTACGTTTGGGTCAGTTTGGTTACTGCACCGAAAACCATGTCGGGGTTGCATATAATGCACCGATTCGGGTCAGAAACGAAACGGTGCACGGGATCGGCTAGAAACGAAACGAACGCACCCAATTCACTTTTTTGGACCCAATAGTGATGTTTTGGTTCGTTTGGGTCAGTTTCGTTACTACACCGAAAACCATGCCGGGGTTGCATTTAATGCACCGATTCGGGTCAGAAATGAAATGATCCACAGAATCGGCTACAAACAAAACGAACGCACATAATTCAATTTTTTGGACCCAATAGTGATGTTTTGGTTCGTTTGGGTCAGTTTCGTTACTGCACCGAAAACCATGCCGGGGTTGCATTTAATGCACCGATTCGGGTCGGAAACGAAACGATGCACGGAATCATCCAGAAACGAAAGAAACGCACCCTATCCACTTTTTTCGACCCAATAGTGATGTTTTGGTTCGTTTGGGTCAGTTTGGTTACTGCACCGAAAACCATGCCGGGGTTGCATTTAATGCACCGATTCGGGTCAAAAATCAAACGATGCACGGAATCGGCTAGAAACGAGATGAACGCACCCAATTCACCTTTTTGGACCCAATAGTGATGTTTTGGTTCGTTTGGGTCAGTTTCGTTACTGCACCGAAAACCATGCCGGGGTTGCATTTAATGCACCGATTCGGGTCGGAAACGAAACGATGCACGGGATCGGCTACAAACGAAACGAACACACCCAATTCACTTTTTTGGACCCAATAGTGATGTTTTGGTTCGTTTGGGTCAGTTTGTTACTACATCGAAAACCATGCCGGGGTTGCATTTAATGCACCGATTCGGGTCAGAAATGAAACGATCCACGTAATCGGCTACAAACAAAACGAACGCACAGAATTCAATTTTTTGGACCCAATAGTGATGTTTTGGTTCGTTTGGGTCAGTTTTGTTACTGCACCGAAAACCATGCCGGGGTTGCATTTAATGCACCGATTCGGGTCGGAAACGAAACGATGCAAAGAATCGGCTAGAAACGAAACGAATGCACCCAATTCACTTTTTTGGACCCAATAGTGATGTTTTGGTTCGTTTGGGTCAGTTTCGTTACTGCACCGAAAACCATGCCGAGGTTGCATTTAATGCACCGATTCGGGTCGGAAACGAAACGATGCACGGGATCGGCTACAAACAAAACGAACGCACCCAATTCACTTTTTTGGACCCAATAGTGATGTTTTGGTTCGTTTGGGTCAGTTTCTTACTACACCGAAAACCATACCGGGGTTGCATTTAATGCACCGATTCGGGTTAGAAACGATACGATGCCCGGAATCGGCTACAAACAAAACGAATGCACATAATTCAATTTTTTGGACGCAATAGTGATGTTTTGGTTCGTTTGGGTCAGTTTCGTTACTGCACCGAAAACCATGCCGGGGTTGCATTTAATGCACCGATTCGGGTCGGAAACGAAACGATGCACGAAATCGTCCAGAAACGAAAGAAACTCACCATATCCACTTTTTTCGACCCAATAGTGATGTTTTGGTTCATTTGGGTCAGTTTCGTTACTGCACCGAAAACCATGCCGGGGTTGCATTTAATGCGCCGATTCGGGTCGGAAACGAAACGATGCACGGGATCGTCCAGAAACGAAAGAAACATACCCTATCCACTTTTTTCGACCCAATAGTGATGTTTTGGTACGTTTGGGTCAGTTTGGTTACTGCACCCAAAACCATGTCGGGGTTGCATATAATGCACCGATTCGGGTCAGAAACGAAACGGTGCACGGGATCGGCTAGAAACGAAACGAACGCACCCAATTCACTTTTTTGGACCCAATAGTGATGTTTTGGTTCGTTTGGGTCAGTTTCGTTACTACACCGAAAACCATGCCGGGGTTGCATTTAATGCACCGATTCGGGTCAGAAATGAAACGATCCACAGAATCGGCTACAAACAAAACGAACGCACATAATTCAAATTTTTTGGACCCAATAGTGATGTTTTGGTTCGTTTGGGTCAGTTTCGTTACTGCACCGAAAACCATGTCGGGGTTGCATTTAATGCACCGATTCGGGTCAGAAACGAAACGATGCACGGAATCATCCAGAAACAAAACGAACGCACCCTATCCACTTTTTTGGACCGAATGGTGATGTTTTGGTTCGTTTGGGTCAGTTTGGTTACTGCATCGAAAACCATGCCGGGGTTGCATTTAATGCACCGATTCGGGTCGGAAACGAAACGATGCAAAGAATCGGCTAGAAGCGAAACGAATGCACCCAATTCACTTTTTTGGACGCAATAGTGATGTTTTGGTTCGTTTGGGTCAGTTTCGTTACTGCACCGAAAACCATGCCGGGGTTGCATTTAATGCACCGATTCGGGTCGGAAACGAAACGATGCACGGAATCGTCCAGAAACGAAAGAAACGCACCCTATCCACTTTTTTCGACCCAATAGTGATGTTTTGGTTCGTTTGGGTCAGTTTCGTTACTGCACCGAAAACCATGCCGGGGTTGCATTTAATGCACCGATTCGGGTCGGAAACGAAACGATGCACGGGATCGGCTACAAACAAAACGAACGCACCCAATTCACTTTTTTGGACCCAATAGTGATGTTTTGGTTCGTTTGGGTCAGTTTCTTACTACACCGAAAACCATACCGGGGTTGCATTTAATACACCGATTCGGGTTCGAAATGATATGATGCACGGAATCGGCTACAAACAAAACGAATGCACATAATTCAATTTTTTGGACCCAATAGTGATGTTTTGGTTCGTTTGGGTCAGTTTCGTTACTGCACCGAAAACCATGCCGGGGTTGCATTTAATGCACCGATTCGGGTCGGAAACGAAACGATGCACGGAATCATCTAGAAACGAAACGAACGCACCCAATTCACTTTTTTGGACCCAATAGTGATGTTTTGGTTCGTTTGGGTCAGTTTCGTTACTACACCAAAAACCATGCCGGGGTTGCATTTAATGCACCGATTCGGGTCAGAAATGAAACGTTCCACAGAATCGGCTACAAACAAAACGAACGCACATAATTCAAATTTTTTGGACCCAATAGTGATGTTTTGGTTCGTTTGGGTCAGTTTCGTTACTGCACCGAAAACCATGTCGGGGTTGCATTTAATGCACCGATTCGGGTCAGAAACGAAACGATGCACGGAATCATCCAGAAACAAAACGAACGCACCCTATCCACTTTTTTGGACCGAATGGTGATGTTTTGGTTCGTTTGGGTCAGTTTGGTTACTGCATCGAAAACCATGCCGGGGTTGCATTTAATGCACCGATTCGGGTCGGAAACGAAACGATGCAAAGAATCGGCTAGAAGCGAAACGAATGCACCCAATTCACTTTTTTGGACGCAATAGTGATGTTTTGGTTCGTTTGGGTTAGTTTCGTTACTGCACCGAAAACCATGCCGGGGTTGCATTTAATGCACCGATTCGGGTCGGAAACGAAACGATGCACGGAATCGTCCAGAAACGAAAGAAACGCACCCTATCCACTTTTTTCGACCCAATAGTGATGTTTTGGTTCGTTTGGGTCAGTTTCGTTACTGCACCGAAAACCATGCCGGGGTTGCATTTAATGCACCGATTCGGGTCGGAAACGAAACGATGCACGGGATCGGCTACAAACAAAACGAACGCACCCAATTCACTTTTTTGGACCCAATAGTGATGTTTTGGTTCGTTTGGGTCAGTTTCTTACTACACCGAAAACCATACCGGGGTTGCATTTAATACACCGATTCGGGTTAGAAATGATATGATGCACGGAATCGGCTACAAATAAAACGAATGCACATAATTCAATTTTTTGGACCCAATAGTGATGTTTTGGTTCGTTTGGGTCAGTTTCGTTACTGCACCGAAAACCATGCCGGGGTTGCATTTAATGCACCGATTCGGGTCGGAAACGAAACGATGCACGGAATCATCTAGAAACGAAACGAACGCACCCAATTCACTTTTTTGGACCCAATAGTGATGTTTTGGTTCGTTTGGGTCAGTTTCGTTACTACACCAAAAACCATGCCGGGGTTGCATTTAATGCACCGATTCGGGTCAGAAATGAAACGTTCCACGGAATCGGCTACAAACAAAACGAATGCACAGAATTCAATTTTTTGGACCCAGTAGTGATGTTTTGGTTCGTTTGGGTCACTTTCGTTACTGCACCAAAAACCATGCCGGGGTTGCATTTAATGCACCGATTCGGGTCAGAAATCAAATGATGCACGGAATCGGCTAGAAACGAGATGAACGCACCCAATTCACTTTTTTGGACCCAATAGTGATGTTTTGGTTCGTTTGGGTCAGTTTCGTTACTGCACCGAAAACCATGCCGGGGTTGCATTTAATGCACCGATTCGGGTCGGAAACGAAACGATGCATGGAATCATCCAGAAACAAAACGAACGCACCCTATCCACTTTTTTGGACCGAATAGTGATGTTTTGGTTCGTTTGGGTCAGTTTCGTTACTGCACCGAAAACCATGCCGGGGTTTCATTTAATGCACCGATTCGGGTCGGAAACGAAACGATGCACGGGATCGTCCAGAAACGAAAGAAACGTACCCTATCCACTTTTTTCGACCCAATAGTGATGTTTTGGTACGTTTGGGTCAGTTTGGTTACTGCACCGAAAACCATGTCGGGGTTGCATATAATGCACCGATTCGGGTCAGAAACGAAACGGTGCACGGGATCGGCTAGAAACGAAACGAACGCACCCAATTCACTTTTTTGGACCCAATAGTGATGTTTTGGTTCGTTTGGGTCAGTTTCGTTACTGCACCGAAAACCATGCCGAGGTTGCATTTAATGCACCGATTCGGGTCGGAAACGAAACGATGCACGGGATCGGCTACAAACAAAACGAACGCACCCAATTCACTTTTTTGGACCCAATAGTGATGTTTTGGTTCGTTTGGGTCAGTTTCTTACTACACCGAAAACCATACCGGGGTTGCATTTAATGCACCGATTCGGGTTAGAAACGATACGATGCCCGGAATCGGCTACAAACAAAACGAATGCACATAATTCAATTTTTTGGACGCAATAGTGATGTTTTGGTTCGTTTGGGTCAGTTTCGTTACTGCACCGAAAACCATGCCGGGGTTGCATTTAATGCACCGATTCGGGTCGGAAACGAAACGATGCACGAAATCGTCCAGAAACGAAAGAAACGCACCATATCCACTTTTTTCGACCCAATAGTGATGTTTTGGTTCATTTGGGTCAGTTTCGTTACTGCACCGAAAACCATGCCGGGGTTGCATTTAATGCGCCGATTCGGGTCGGAAACGAAACGATGCACGGGATCGTCCAGAAACGAAAGAAACGTACCCTATCCACTTTTTTCGACCCAATAGTGATGTTTTGGTACGTTTGGGTCAGTTTGGTTACTGCACCCAAAACCATACCGGGGTTGCATTTAATGCACCGATTCGGGTCAGAAATGAAACGATCCACAGAATCGGCTACAAACAAAACGAACGCACATAATTCAAATTTTTTGGACCCAATAGTGATGTTTAAGTTCGTTTGGGTCAGTTTCGTTACTGCACCGAAAACCATGTCGGGGTTGCATTTAATGCACCGATTCGGGTCAGAAACGAAACGATGCACGGAATCATCCAGAAACAAAACGAACGCACCCTATCCACTTTTTTGGACCGAATGGTGATGTTTTGGTTCGTTTGGGTCAGTTTGGTTACTGCATCGAAAACCATGCCGGGGTTGCATTTAATGCACCGATTCGGGTCGGAAACGAAACGATGCAAAGAATCGGCTAGAAGCGAAACGAATGCACCCAATTCACTTTTTTGGACGCAATAGTGATGTTTTGGTTCGTTTGGGTTAGTTTCGTTACTGCACCGAAAACCATGCCGGGGTTGCATTTAATGCACCGATTCGGGTCGGAAACGAAACGATGCACGGAATCGTCCAGAAACGAAAGAAACGCACCCTATCCACTTTTTTCGACCCAATAGTGATGTTTTGGTTCGTTTGGGTCAGTTTCGTTACTGCACCGAAAACCATGCCGGGGTTGCATTTAATGCACCGATTCGGGTCGGAAACGAAACGATGCACGGGATCGGCTACAAACAAAACGAACGCACCCAATTCACTTTTTTGGACCCAATAGTGATGTTTTGGTTCGTTTGGGTCAGTTTCTTACTACACCGAAAACCATACCGGGGTTGCATTTAATACACCGATTCGGGTTAGAAATGATATGATGCACGGAATCGGCTACAAACAAAACGAATGCACATAATTCAATTTTTTGGACCCAATAGTGATGTTTTGGTTCGTTTGGGTCAGTTTCGTTACTGCACCGAAAACCATGCCGGGGTTGCATTTAATGCACCGATTCGGGTCGGAAACGAAACGATGCACGGAATCATCTAGAAACGAAACGAACGCACCCAATTCACTTTTTTGGACCCAATAGTGATGTTTTGGTTCGTTTGGGTCAGTTTCGTTACTACACCAAAAACCATGCCGGGGTTGCATTTAATGCACCGATTCGGGTCAGAAATGAAACGTTCCACGGAATCGGCTACAAACAAAACGAATGCACAGAATTCAATTTTTTGGACCCAGTAGTGATGTTTTGGTTCGTTTGGGTCACTTTCGTTACTGCACCAAAAACCATGCCGGGGTTGCATTTAATGCACCGATTCGGGTCAGAAATCAAACGATGCACGGAATCGGCTAGAAACGAGATGAACGCACCCAATTCACTTTTTTGGACCCAATAGTGATGTTTTGGTTCGTTTGGGTCAGTTTCGTTACTGCACCGAAAACCATGCCGGGGTTGCATTTAATGCACCGATTCGGGTCGGAAACGAAACGATGCATGGAATCATCCAGAAACAAAACGAACGCACCCTATCCACTTTTTTGGACCGAATAGTGATGTTTTGGTTCGTTTGGGTCAGTTTCGTTACTGCACCGAAAACCATGCCGGGGTTTCATTTAATGCACCGATTCGGGTCGGAAACGAAACGATGCACGGGATCGTCCAGAAACGAAAGAAACGTACCCTATCCACTTTTTTCGACCTAATAGTGATGTTTTGGTACGTTTGGGTCAGTTTGGTTACTGCACCGAAAACCATGTCGGGGTTGCATATAATGCACCGATTCGGGTCAGAAACGAAACGGTGCACGGGATCGGCTAGAAACGAAACGAACGCACCCAATTCACTTTTTTGGACCCAATAGTGATGTTTTGGTTCGTTTGGGTCAGTTTCGTTACTGCACCGAAAACCATGCCGAGGTTGCATTTAATGCACCGATTCGGGTCGGAAACGAAACGATGCACGGGATCGGCTACAAACAAAACGAACGCACCCAATTCACTTTTTTGGACCCAATAGTGATGTTTTGGTTCGTTTGGGTCAGTTTCTTACTACACCGAAAACCATACCGGGGTTGCATTTAATGCACCGATTCGGGTTAGAAACGATACGATGCCCGGAATCGGCTACAAACAAAACGAATGCACATAATTCAATTTTTTGGACGCAATAGTGATGTTTTGGTTCGTTTGGGTCAGTTTCGTTACTGCACCGAAAACCATGCCGGGGTTGCATTTAATGCACCGATTCGGGTCGGAAACGAAACGATGCACGAAATCGTCCAGAAACGAAAGAAACGCACCATATCCACTTTTTTCGACCCAATAGTGATGTTTTGGTTCATTTGGGTCAGTTTCGTTACTGCACCGAAAACCATGCCGGGGTTGCATTTAATGCGCCGATTCGGGTCGGAAACGAAACGATGCACGGGATCGTCCAGAAACGAAAGAAACGTACCCTATCCACTTTTTTCGACCCAATAGTGATGTTTTGGTACGTTTGGGTCAGTTTGGTTACTGCACCCAAAACCATACCGGGGTTGCATTTAATGCACCGATTCGGGTCAGAAATGAAACGATCCACAGAATCGGCTACAAACAAAACGAACGCACATAATTCAAATTTTTTGGACCCAATAGTGATGTTTAAGTTCGTTTGGGTCAGTTTCGTTACTGCACCGAAAACCATGTCGGGGTTGCATTTAATGCACCGATTCGGGTCAGAAACGAAACGATGCACGGAATCATCCAGAAACAAAACGAACGCACCCTATCCACTTTTTTGGACCGAATGGTGATGTTTTGGTTCGTTTGGGTCAGTTTGGTTACTGCATCGAAAACCATGCCGGGGTTGCATTTAATGCACCGATTCGGGTCGGAAACGAAACGATGCAAAGAATCGGCTAGAAGCGAAACGAATGCACCCAATTCACTTTTTTGGACGCAATAGTGATGTTTTGGTTCGTTTGGGTCAGTTTCGTTACTGCACCGAAAACCATGCCGGGGTTGCATTTAATGCACCGATTCGGGTCGGAAACGAAACGATGCACGGAATCGTCCAGAAACGAAAGAAACGCACCCTATCCACTTTTTTCGACCCAATAGTGATGTTTTGGTTCGTTTGGGTCAGTTTCGTTACTGCACCGAAAACCATGCCGGGGTTGCATTTAATGCACCGATTCGGGTCGGAAACGAAACGATGCACGGGATCGGCTACAAACAAAACGAACGCACCCAATTCACTTTTTTGGACCCAATAGTGATGTTTTGGTTCGTTTGGGTCAGTTTCTTACTACACCGAAAACCATACCGGGGTTGCATTTAATACACCGATTCGGGTTAGAAATGATATGATGCACGGAATCGGCTACAAACAAAACGAATGCACATAATTCAATTTTTTGGACCCAATAGTGATGTTTTGGTTCGTTTGGGTCAGTTTCGTTACTGCACCGAAAACCATGCCGGGGTTGCATTTAATGCACCGATTCGGGTCGGAAACGAAACGATGCACGGAATCATCTAGAAACGAAACGAACGCACCCAATTCACTTTTTTGGACCCAATAGTGATGTTTTGGTTCGTTTGGGTCAGTTTCTTACTACACCGAAAACCATACCGGGGTTGCATTTAATGCACCGATTCGGGTTAGAAACGATACGATGCCCGGAATCGGCTACAAACAAAACGAATGCACATCATTCAATTTTTTGGACGCAATAGTGATGTTTTGGTTCGTTTGGGTCAGTTTCGTTACTGCACCGAAAACCATGCCGGGGTTGCATTTAATGCACCGATTCGGGTCGGAAACGAAACGATCCACGAAATCGTCCAGAAACGAAAGAAACGCACCATATCCACTTTTTTCGACCCAATAGTGATGTTTTGGTTCATTTGGGTCAGTTTCGTTACTGCACCAAAAACCATGCCGGGGTTGCATTTAATGCGCCGATTCGGGTCGGAAACGAAACGATGCACGGGATCGTCCAGAAACGAAAGAAACGTACCCTATCCACTTTTTTCGACCCAATAGTGATGTTTTGGTACGTTTGGGTCAGTTTGGTTACTGCACCCAAAACCATGTCGGGGTTGCATATAATGCACCGATTCGGGTCAGAAACGAAACGGTGCACGGGATCGGCTAGAAACGAAACGAACGCACCCAATTCACTTTTTTGGACCCAATAGTGATGTTTTGGTTCGTTTGGGTCAGTTTCGTTACTACACCGAAAACCATGCCGGGGTTGCATTTAATGCACCGATTCGTGTCAGAAATGAAACGATCCACAGAATCGGCTACAAACAAAACGAACGCACATAATTCAAATTTTTTGGACCCAATAGTGATGTTTTGGTTCGTTTGGGTCAGTTTCGTTACTGCACCGAAAACCATGTCGGGGTTGCATTTAATGCACCGATTCGGGTCAGAAACGAAACGATGCACGGAATCATCCAGAAACAAAACGAACGCACCCTATCCACTTTTTTGGACCGAATGGTGATGTTTTGGTTCGTTTGGGTCAGTTTGGTTACTGCATCGAAAACCATGCCGGGGTTGCATTTAATGCACCGATTCGGGTCGGAAACGAAACGATGCAAAGAATCGGCTAGAAGCGAAACGAATGCACCCAATTCACTTTTTTGGACGCAATAGTGATGTTTTGGTTCGTTTGGGTCAGTTTCGTTACTGCACCGAAAACCATGCCGGGGTTGCATTTAATGCACCGATTCGGGTCGGAAACGAAACGATGCACGGAATCGTCCAGAAACGAAAGAAACGCACCCTATCCACTTTTTTCGACCCAATAGTGATGTTTTGGTTCGTTTGGGTCAGTTTCGTTACTGCACCGAAAACCATGCCGGGGTTGCATTTAATGCACCGATTCGGGTCGGAAACGAAACGATGCACGGGATCGGCTACAAACAAAACGAACGCACCCAATTCACTTTTTTGGACCCAATAGTGATGTTTTGGTTCGTTTGGGTCAGTTTCTTACTACACCGAAAACCATACCGGGGTTGCATTTAATACACCGATTCGGGTTAGAAATGATATGATGCACGGAATCGGCTACAAACAAAACGAATGCACATAATTCAATTTTTTGGACCCAATAGTGATGTTTTGGTTCGTTTGGGTCAGTTTCGTTACTGCACCGAAAACCATGCCGGGGTTGCATTTAATGCACCGATTCGGGTCGGAAACGAAACGATGCACGGAATCATCTAGAAACGAAACGAACGCACCCAATTCACTTTTTTGGACCCAATAGTGATGTTTTGGTTCGTTTGGGTCAGTTTCGTTACTACACCAAAAACCATGCCGGGGTTGCATTTAATGCACCGATTCGGGTCAGAAATGAAACGTTCCACGGAATCGGCTACAAACAAAACGAATGCACAGAATTCAATTTTTTGGACCCAGTAGTGATGTTTTGGTTCGTTTGGGTCACTTTCGTTACTGCACCAAAAACCATGCCGGGGTTGCATTTAATGCACCGATTCGGGTCAGAAATCAAACGATGCACGGAATCGGCTAGAAACGAGATGAACGCACCCAATTCACTTTTTTGGACCCAATAGTGATGTTTTGGTTCGTTTGGGTCAGTTTCGTTACTGCACCGAAAACCATGCCGGGGTTGCATTTAATGCACCGATTCGGGTCGGAAACGAAACGATGCATGGAATCATCCAGAAACAAAACGAACGCACCCTATCCACTTTTTTGGACCGAATAGTGATGTTTTGGTTCGTTTGGGTCAGTTTCGTTACTGCACCGAAAACCATGCCGGGGTTTCATTTAATGCACCGATTCGGGTCGGAAACGAAACGATGCACGGGATCGTCCAGAAACGAAAGAAACGTACCCTATCCACTTTTTTCGACCCAATAGTGATGTTTTGGTACGTTTGGGTCAGTTTGGTTACTGCACCGAAAACCATGTCGGGGTTGCATATAATGCACCGATTCGGGTCAGAAACGAAACGGTGCACGGGATCGGCTAGAAACGAAACGAACGCACCCAATTCACTTTTTTGGACCCAATAGTGATGTTTTGGTTCGTTTGGGTCAGTTTCGTTACTGCACCGAAAACCATGCCGAGGTTGCATTTAATGCACCGATTCGGGTCGGAAACGAAACGATGCACGGGATCGGCTACAAACAAAACGAACGCACCCAATTCACTTTTTTGGACCCAATAGTGATGTTTTGGTTCGTTTGGGTCAGTTTCTTACTACACCGAAAACCATACCGGGGTTGCATTTAATGCACCGATTCGGGTTAGAAACGATACGATGCCCGGAATCGGCTACAAACAAAACGAATGCACATAATTCAATTTTTTGGACGCAATAGTGATGTTTTGGTTCGTTTGGGTCAGTTTCGTTACTGCACCGAAAACCATGCCGGGGTTGCATTTAATGCACCGATTCGGGTCGGAAACGAAACGATGCACGAAATCGTCCAGAAACGAAAGAAACGCACCATATCCACTTTTTTCGACCCAATAGTGATGTTTTGGTTCGTTTGGGTCAGTTTCGTTACTGCACCGAAAACCATGCCGGGGTTGCATTTAATGCGCCGATTCGGGTCGGAAACGAAACGATGCACGGGATCGTCCAGAAACGAAAGAAACGTACCCTATCCACTTTTTTCGACCCAATAGTGATGTTTTGGTACGTTTGGGTCAGTTTGGTTACTGCACCGAAAACCATGCCGGGGTTGCATTTAATGCACCGATTCGGGTCGGAAACGAAACGATGCACGGAATCGTCCAGAAACGAAAGAAACGCACCCTATCCACTTTTTTCGACCCAATAGTGATGTTTTGGTTCGTTTGGGTCAGTTTCGTTACTGCACCGAAAACCATGCCGGGGTTGCATTTAATGCACCGATTCGGGTCGGAAACGAAACGATGCACGGAATCGTCCAGAAACGAAAGAAACGCACCCTATCCACTTTTTTCGACCCAATAGTGATGTTTTGGTTCGTTTGGGTCAGTTTCGTTACTGCACCGAAAACCATGCCGGGGTTGCATTTAATGCACCGATTCGGGTCGGAAACGAAACGATGCACGGGATCGGCTACAAACAAAACGAACGCACCCAATTCACTTTTTTGGACCCAATAGTGATGTTTTGGTTCGTTTGGGTCAGTTTCTTACTACACCGAAAACCATACCGGGGTTGCATTTAATACACCGATTCGGGTTAGAAATGATATGATGCACGGAATCGGCTACAAACAAAACGAATGCACATAATTCAATTTTTTGGACCCAATAGTGATGTTTTGGTTCGTTTGGGTCAGTTTCGTTACTGCACCGAAAACCATGCCGGGGTTGCATTTAATGCACCGATTCGGGTCGGAAACGAAACGATGCACGGAATCATCTAGAAACGAAACGAACGCACCCAATTCACTTTTTTGGACCCAATAGTGATGTTTTGGTTCGTTTGGGTCAGTTTCTTACTACACCGAAAACCATACCGGGGTTGCATTTAATGCACCGATTCGGGTTAGAAACGATACGATGCCCGGAATCGGCTACAAACAAAACGAATGCACATCATTCAATTTTTTGGACGCAATAGTGATGTTTTGGTTCGTTTGGGTCAGTTTCGTTACTGCACCGAAAACCATGCCGGGGTTGCATTTAATGCACCGATTCGGGTCGGAAACGAAACGATCCACGAAATCGTCCAGAAACGAAAGAAACGCACCATATCCACTTTTTTCGACCCAATATTGATGTTTTGGTTCATTTGGGTCAGTTTCGTTACTGCACCAAAAACCATGCCGGGGTTGCATTTAATGCGCCGATTCGGGTCGGAAACGAAACGATGCACGGGATCGTCCAGAAACGAAAGAAACGTACCCTATCCACTTTTTTCGACCCAATAGTGATGTTTTGGTACGTTTGGGTCAGTTTGGTTACTGCACCCAAAACCATGTCGGGGTTGCATATAATGCACCGATTCGGGTCAGAAACGAAACGGTGCACGGGATCGGCTAGAAACGAAACGAACGCACCCAATTCACTTTTTTGGACCCAATAGTGATGTTTTGGTTCGTTTGGGTCAGTTTCGTTACTACACCGAAAACCATGCCGGGGTTGCATTTAATGCACCGATTCGGGTCAGAAATGAAACGATCCACAGAATCGGCTACAAACAAAACGAACGCACATAATTCAAATTTTTTGGACCCAATAGTGATGTTTTGGTTCGTTTGGGTCAGTTTCGTTACTGCACCGAAAACCATGTCGGGGTTGCATTTAATGCACCGATTCGGGTCAGAAACGAAACGATGCACGGAATCATCCAGAAACAAAACGAACGCACCCTATCCACTTTTTTGGACCGAATGGTGATGTTTTGGTTCGTTTGGGTCAGTTTGGTTACTGCATCGAAAACCATGCCGGGGTTGCATTTAATGCACCGATTCGGGTCGGAAACGAAACGATGCAAAGAATCGGCTAGAAGCGAAACGAATGCACCCAATTCACTTTTTTGGACGCAATAGTGATGTTTTGGTTCGTTTGGGTCAGTTTCGTTACTGCACCGAAAACCATGCCGGGGTTGCATTTAATGCACCGATTCGGGTCGGAAACGAAACGATGCACGGAATCGTCCAGAAACGAAAGAAACGCACCCTATCCACTTTTTTCGACCCAATAGTGATGTTTTGGTTCGTTTGGGTCAGTTTCGTTACTGCACCGAAAACCATGCCGGGGTTGCATTTAATGCACCGATTCGGGTCGGAAACGAAACGATGCACGGGATCGGCTACAAACAAAACGAACGCACCCAATTCACTTTTTTGGACCCAATAGTGATGTTTTGGTTCGTTTGGGTCAGTTTCTTACTACACCGAAAACCATACCGGGGTTGCATTTAATACACCGATTCGGGTTAGAAATGATATGATGCACGGAATCGGCTACAAACAAAACGAATGCACATAATTCAATTTTTTGGACCCAATAGTGATGTTTTGGTTCGTTTGGGTCAGTTTCGTTACTGCACCGAAAACCATGCCGGGGTTGCATTTAATGCACCGATTCGGGTCGGAAACGAAACGATGCACGGAATCATCTAGAAACGAAACGAACGCACCCAATTCACTTTTTTGGACCCAATAGTGATGTTTTGGTTCGTTTGGGTCAGTTTCGTTACTACACCAAAAACCATGCCGGGGTTGCATTTAATGCACCGATTCGGGTTAGAAATGAAACGTTCCACGGAATCGGCTACAAACAAAACGAATGCACATAATTCAATTTTTTGGACCCAGTAGTGATGTTTTGGTTCGTTTGGGTCACTTTCGTTACTGCACCAAAAACCATGCCGGGGTTGCATTTAATGCACCGATTCGGGTCAGAAATCAAACGATGCACGGAATCGGCTAGAAACGAGATGAACGCACCCAATTCACTTTTTTGGACCCAATAGTGATGTTTTGGTTCGTTTGGGTCAGTTTCGTTACTGCACCGAAAACCATGCCGGGGTTGCATTTAATGCACCGATTCGGGTCGGAAACGAAACGATGCATGGAATCATCCAGAAACAAAACGAACGCACCCTATCCACTTTTTTGGACCGAATAGTGATGTTTTGGTTCGTTTGGGTCAGTTTCGTTACTGCACCGAAAACCATGCCGGGGTTTCATTTAATGCACCGATTCGGGTCGGAAACGAAACGATGCACGGGATCGTCCAGAAACGAAAGAAACGTACCCTATCCACTTTTTTCGACCCAATAGTGATGTTTTGGTACGTTTGGGTCAGTTTGGTTACTGCACCGAAAACCATGTCGGGGTTGCATATAATGCACCGATTCGGGTCAGAAACGAAACGGTGCACGGGATCGGCTAGAAACGAAACGAACGCACCCAATTCACTTTTTTGGACCCAATAGTGATGTTTTGGTTCGTTTGGGTCAGTTTCGTTACTGCACCGAAAACCATGCCGAGGTTGCATTTAATGCACCGATTCGGGTCGGAAACGAAACGATGCACGGGATCGGCTACAAACAAAACGAACGCACCCAATTCACTTTTTTGGACCCAATAGTGATGTTTTGGTTCGTTTGGGTCAGTTTCTTACTACACCGAAAACCATACCGGGGTTGCATTTAATGCACCGATTCGGGTTAGAAACGATACGATGCCCGGAATCGGCTACAAACAAAACGAATGCACATAATTCAATTTTTTGGACGCAATAGTGATGTTTTGGTTCGTTTGGGTCAGTTTCGTTACTGCACCGAAAACCATGCCGGGGTTGCATTTAATGCACCGATTCGGGTCGGAAACGAAACGATGCACGAAATCGTCCAGAAACGAAAGAAACGCACCATATCCACTTTTTTCGACCCAATAGTGATGTTTTGGTTCGTTTGGGTCAGTTTCGTTACTGCACCGAAAACCATGCCGGGGTTGCATTTAATGCGCCGATTCGGGTCGGAAACGAAACGATGCACGGGATCGTCCAGAAACGAAAGAAACGTACCCTATCCACTTTTTTCGACCCAATAGTGATGTTTTGGTACGTTTGGGTCAGTTTGGTTACTGCACCGAAAACCATGTCGGGGTTGCATATAATGCACCGATTCGGGTCAGAAACGAAACGGTGCACGGGATCGGCTAGAAACGAAACGAACGCACCCAATTCACTTTTTTGGACCCAATAGTGATGTTTTGGTTCGTTTGGGTCAGTTTCGTTACTACACCGAAAACCATGCCGGGGTTGCATTTAATGCACCGATTCGGGTCAGAAATGAAACAATCCACAGAATCGGCTACAAACAAAACGAACGCACATAATTCAAATTTTTTGGACCCAATAGTGATGTTTTGGTTCGTTTGGGTCAGTTTCGTTACTGCACCGAAAACCATGTCGGGGTTGCATTTAATGCACCGATTCGGGTCAGAAACGAAACGATGCACGGAATCATCCAGAAACAAAACGAACGCACCCTATCCACTTTTTTGGACCGAATGGTGATGTTTTGGTTCGTTTGGGTCCGTTTGGTTACTGCATCGAAAACCATGCCGGGGTTGCATTTAATGCACCGATTCGGGTCGGAAACGAAACGATGCAAAGAATCGGCTAGAAGCGAAACGAATGCACCCAATTCACTTTTTTGGACGCAATAGTGATGTTTTGGTTCGTTTGGGTCAGTTTCGTTACTGCACCGAAAACCATGCCGGGGTTGCATTTAATGCACCGATTCGGGTCGGAAACGAAACGATGCACGGAATCGTCCAGAAACGAAAGAAACGCACCCTATCCACTTTTTTCGACCCAATAGTGATGTTTTGGTTCGTTTGGGTCAGTTTCGTTACTGCACCGAAAACCATGCCGGGGTTGCATTTAATGCACCGATTCGGGTCGGAAACGAAACGATGCACGGGATCGGCTACAAACAAAACGAACGCACCCAATTCACTTTTTTGGACCCAATAGTGATGTTTTGGTTCGTTTGGGTCAGTTTCTTACTACACCGAAAACCATACCGGGGTTGCATTTAATACACCGATTCGGGTTAGAAATGATATGATGCACGGAATCGGCTACAAACAAAACGAATGCACATAATTCAATTTTTTGGACCCAATAGTGATGTTTTGGTTCGTTTGGGTCAGTTTCGTTACTGCACCGAAAACCATGCCGGGGTTGCATTTAATGCACCGATTCGGGTCGGAAACGAAACGATGCACGGAATCATCTAGAAACGAAACGAACGCACCCAATTCACTTTTTTGGACCCAATAGTGATGTTTTGGTTCGTTTGGGTCAGTTTCGTTACTACACCAAAAACCATGCCGGGGTTGCATTTAATGCACCGATTCGGGTCAGAAATGAAACGTTCCACGGAATCGGCTACAAACAAAACGAATGCACAGAATTCAATTTTTTGGACCCAGTAGTGATGTTTTGGTTCGTTTGGGTCACTTTCGTTACTGCACCAAAAACCATGCCGGGGTTGCATTTAATGCACCGATTCGGGTCAGAAATCAAACGATGCACGGAATCGGCTAGAAACGAGATGAACGCACCCAATTCACTTTTTTGGACCCAATAGTGATGTTTTGGTTCGTTTGGGTCAGTTTCGTTACTGCACCGAAAACCATGCCGGGGTTGCATTTAATGCACCGATTCGGGTCGGAAACGAAACGATGCATGGAATCATCCAGAAACAAAACGAACGCACCCTATCCACTTTTTTTGGACCGAATAGTGATGTTTTGGTTCGTTTGGGTCAGTTTCGTTACTGCACCGAAAACCATGCCGGGGTTTCATTTAATGCATCGATTCGGGTCGGAAACGAAACGATGCACGGGATCGTCCAGAAACGAAAGAAACGTACCCTATCCACTTTTTTCGACCCAATAGTGATGTTTTGGTACGTTTGGGTCAGTTTGGTTACTGCACCGAAAACCATGTCGGGGTTGCATATAATGCACCGATTCAGGTCAGAAACGAAACGGTGCACGGGATCGGCTAGAAACGAAACGAACGCACCCAATTCACTTTTTTGGACCCAATAGTGATGTTTTGGTTCGTTTGGGTCAGTTTCGTTACTACACCGAAAACCATGTCGGGGTTGCATTTAATGCACCGATTCGGGTCAGAAATGAAACGATCCACAGAATCGGCTACAAACAAAACGAACGCATATAATTCAATTTTTTGGACCCAATAGTGATGTTTTGGTTCGTTTGGGTCAGTTTCGTTACTGCACCGAAAACCATGTCGGGGTTGCATTTAATGCACCGATTCGGGTCAGAAACGAAACGATGCACGGAATCATCCAGAAACAAAACGAACGCACCCTATCCACTTTTTTGGACCGAATAGTGATGTTTTGGTTCGTTTGGGTCAGTTTGGTTACTGCATCGAAAACCATGCCGGGGTTGCATTTAATGCACCGATTCGGGTCGGAAACGAAACGATGCAAAGAATCGGCTAGAAGCGAAACGAATGCACCCAATTCACTTTTTTGGACGCAATAGTGATGTTTTGGTTCGTTTGGGTCAGTTTCGTTACTGCACCGAAAACCATGCCGGGGTTGCATTTAATGCACCGATTCGGGTCGGAAACGAAACGATGCACGGAATCGTCCAGAAACGATAGAAACGCACCCTATCCACTTTTTTCGACCCAATAGTGATGTTTTGGTTCGTTTGGGTCAGTTTGGTTACTGCACCGAAAACCATGTCGGGGTTGCATTTAATGCACCGATTCGGGTCAAAAATCAAACGATGCACGGAATCGGCTAGAAACGAGATGAACGCACCCAATTCACCTTTTTGGACCCAATAGTGATGTTTTGGTTCGTTTGGGTCAGTTTCGTTACTGCACCGAAAACCATGCCGGGGTTGCATTTAATGCACCGATTCGGGTCGGAAACGAAACGATGCAAAGAATCGGCTAGAAGCGAAACGAATGCACCCAATTCACTTTTTTGGACGCAATAGTGATGTTTTGGTTCGTTTGGGTCAGTTTCGTTACTGCACCGAAAACCATGCCGGGGTTGCATTTAATGCACCGATTCGGGTCGGAAACGAAACTATGCATGGAATCATCCAGAAACAAAACGAACGCACCCTATCCACTTTTTTGGACCGAATAGTGATGTTTTGGTTCGTTTGGGTCAGTTTGGTTACTGCATCGAAAACCATGCCGGGGTTGCATATAATGCACCGATTCGGGTCGGAAACGAAACGGTTCACGGGATCGGCTAGAAACGAAACGAACGCACCCAATTCACTTTTTTGGACCCAATAGTGATGTTTTGGTTCGTTTGGGTCAGTTTCGTTACTACATCGAAAACCATGCCGGGGTTGCATTTAATGCACCGATTCGGGTCAGAAATGAAACGATCCACGTAATCGGCTACAAACAAAACGAACGCACAGAATTCAATTTTTTGGACCCAATAGTGATGTTTTGGTTCGTTTGGGTCAGTTTGGTTACTGCACCGAAAACCATGTCGGGGTTGCATTTAATGCACCGATTCGGGTCGGAAACGAAACGATGCAAAGAATCGGCTAGAAACGAAACGAATGCACCCAATTCACTTTTTTGGACCCAATAGTGATGTTTTGGTTCGTTTGGGTCAGTTTCGTTACTGCACCGAAAACCATGCCGGGGTTGCATTTAATGCACCGATTCGGGTCGGAAACGAAACGATGCACGGGATTGGCTACAAACAAAACGAACGCACCCAATTCACTTTTTTTGGACCCAATAGTGATGTTTTGGTTCGTTTGGGTCAGTTTCTTACTACACCGAAAACCATACCGGGGTTGCATTTAATGCACCGATTCGGGTTAGAAACGATACGATGCCCGGAATCGGCTACAAACAAAACGAATGCACATAATTCAATTTTTTGGACCCAATAGTGATGTTTTGGTTCGTTTGGGTCAGTTTCGTTACTGCACCGAAAACCATGCCGGGGTTGCATTTAATGCACCGATTCGGGTCGGAAACGAAACGATGCACGGAATCATCTAGAAATGAAACGAACGCACCCAATTCACTTTTTTGGACCCAATAGTGATGTTTTGGTTCGTTTGGGTCAGTTTCGTAACTACACCAAAAACCATGCCGGGGTTGCATTTAATGCACCGATTCGGGTCAGAAATGAAACGATCCACGGAATCGGCTACAAACAAAACGAATGCACAGAATTCAATTTTTTGGACCCAGTAGTGATGTTTTGGTTCGTTTGGGTCACTTTCGTTACTGCACCAAAAACCATGCCGGGGTTGCATTTAATGCACCGATTCGGGTCAGAAATCAAACGATGCACGGAATCGGCTAGAAACGAGATGAACGCACCCAATTCACTTTTTTGGACCCAATAGTGATGTTTTGGTTCGTTTGGGTCAGTTTCGTTACTGCACCGAAAACCATGCCGGGGTTGCATTTAATGCACCGATTCGGGTCGGAAATGAAACGATGCATGGAATCATCCAGAAACAAAACGAACGCACCCTATCCACTTTTTTGGACCGAATAGTGATGTTTTGGTTCGTTTGGGTCAGTTTGGTTACTGCACCGAAAACCATGCCGGGGTTGCATTTAATGCACCGATTCGGGTCGGAAACGAAATGATGCAAAGAATCGGCTAGAAACAAAACGAATGCACCCAATTCACTTTTTTGGACGCAATAGTGATGTTTTGGTTCGTTTGGGTCAGTTTCGTTACTGCACCGAAAACCATGCCGGGGTTGCATTTAATGCACCGATTCGGGTCGGAAACGAAACGATGCACGGAATCGTCCAGAAACGAAAGAAACGCACCATATCCACTTTTTTCGACCCAATAGTGATGTTTTGGTTCGTTTGGGTCAGTTTCGTTACTGCACCGAAAACCATGCCGGGGTTGCATTTAATGCACCGATTCGGGTCGGAAACGAAACGATGCACGGGATCGTCCAGAAACGAAAGAAACGTACCCTATCCACTTTTTTCGACCCAATAGTGATGTTTTGGTACGTTTGGGTCAGTTTGGTTACTGCACCGAAAACCATGCCGCGGTTGCATATAATGCACCGATTCGGGTCAGAAACGAAACGGTGCACGGGATCGGCTAGAAACGAAACGAACGCACCCAATTCACTTTTTTGGACCCAATAGTGATGTTTTGGTTCGTTTGGGTCAGTTTCGTTACTACATCGAAAACCATGCCGGGGTTGCATTTAATGCACCGATTCGGGTCAGAAATGAAACGATCCACGTAATCGGCTACAAACAAAACGAACGCACAGAATTCAATTTTTTGGACCCAATAGTGATGTTTTGGTTCGTTTGGGTCAGTTTGGTTACTGCACCGAAAACCATGTCGGGGTTGCATTTAATGCACCGATTCGGGTCGGAAACGAAACGATGCAAAGAATCGGCTAGAAACGAAACGAATGCACCCAATTCACTTTTTTGGACCCAATAGTGATGTTTTGGTTCGTTTGGGTCAGTTTCGTTACTGCACCGAAAACCATGCCGGGGTTGCATTTAATGCACCGATTCGGGTCGGAAACGAAACGATGCACGGGATTGGCTACAAACAAAACGAACGCACCCAATTCACTTTTTTTGGACCCAATAGTGATGTTTTGGTTCGTTTGGGTCAGTTTCTTACTACACCGAAAACCATACCGGGGTTGCATTTAATGCACCGATTCGGGTTAGAAACGATACGATGCCCGGAATCGGCTACAAACAAAACGAATGCACATAATTCAATTTTTTGGACCCAATAGTGATGTTTTGGTTCGTTTGGGTCAGTTTCGTTACTGCACCGAAAACCATGCCGGGGTTGCATTTAATGCACCGATTCGGGTCGGAAACGAAACGATGCACGGAATCATCTAGAAATGAAACGAACGCACCCAATTCACTTTTTTGGACCCAATAGTGATGTTTTGGTTCGTTTGGGTCAGTTTCGTAACTACACCAAAAACCATGCCGGGGTTGCATTTAATGCACCGATTCGGGTCAGAAATGAAACGATCCACGGAATCGGCTACAAACAAAACGAATGCACAGAATTCAATTTTTTGGACCCAGTAGTGATGTTTTGGTTCGTTTGGGTCACTTTCGTTACTGCACCAAAAACCATGCCGGGGTTGCATTTAATGCACCGATTCGGGTCAGAAATCAAACGATGCACGGAATCGGCTAGAAACGAGATGAACGCACCCAATTCACTTTTTTGGACCCAATAGTGATGTTTTGGTTCGTTTGGGTCAGTTTCGTTACTGCACCGAAAACCATGCCGGGGTTGCATTTAATGCACCGATTCGGGTCGGAAATGAAACGATGCATGGAATCATCCAGAAACAAAACGAACGCACCCTATCCACTTTTTTGGACCGAATAGTGATGTTTTGGTTCGTTTGGGTCAGTTTGGTTACTGCACCGAAAACCATGCCGGGGTTGCATTTAATGCACCGATTCGGGTCGGAAACGAAATGATGCAAAGAATCGGCTAGAAACAAAACGAATGCACCCAATTCACTTTTTTGGACGCAATAGTGATGTTTTGGTTCGTTTGGGTCAGTTTCGTTACTGCACCGAAAACCATGCCGGGGTTGCATTTAATGCACCGATTCGGGTCGGAAACGAAACGATGCACGGAATCGTCCAGAAACGAAAGAAACGCACCATATCCACTTTTTTCGACCCAATAGTGATGTTTTGGTTCGTTTGGGTCAGTTTCGTTACTGCACCGAAAACCATGCCGGGGTTGCATTTAATGCACCGATTCGGGTCGGAAACGAAACGATGCACGGGATCGTCCAGAAACGAAAGAAACGTACCCTATCCACTTTTTTCGACCCAATAGTGATGTTTTGGTACGTTTGGGTCAGTTTGGTTACTGCACCGAAAACCATGCCGCGGTTGCATATAATGCACCGATTCGGGTCAGAAACGAAACGGTGCACGGGATCGGCTAGAAACGAAACGAACGCACCCAATTCACTTTTTTGGACCCAATAGTGATGTTTTGGTTCGTTTGGGTCAGTTTCGTTACTACATCGAAAACCATGCCGGGGTTGCATTTAATGCACCGATTCGGGTCAGAAATGAAACGATCCACGTAATCGGCTACAAACAAAACGAACGCACAGAATTCAATTTTTTGGACCCAATAGTGATGTTTTGGTTCGTTTGGGTCAGTTTGGTTACTGCACCGAAAACCATGTCGGGGTTGCATTTAATGCACCGATTCGGGTCGGAAACGAAACGATGCAAAGAATCGGCTAGAAACGAAACGAATGCACCCAATTCACTTTTTTGGACCCAATAGTGATGTTTTGGTTCGTTTGGGTCAGTTTCGTTACTGCACCGAAAACCATGCCGGGGTTGCATTTAATGCACCGATTCGGGTCGGAAACGAAACGATGCACGGGATTGGCTACAAACAAAACGAACGCACCCAATTCACTTTTTTTGGACCCAATAGTGATGTTTTGGTTCGTTTGGGTCAGTTTCTTACTACACCGAAAACCATACCGGGGTTGCATTTAATGCACCGATTCGGGTTAGAAACGATACGATGCCCGGAATCGGCTACAAACAAAACGAATGCACATAATTCAATTTTTTGGACCCAATAGTGATGTTTTGGTTCGTTTGGGTCAGTTTCGTTACTGCACCGAAAACCATGCCGGGGTTGCATTTAATGCACCGATTCGGGTCGGAAACGAAACGATGCACGGAATCATCTAGAAATGAAACGAACGCACCCAATTCACTTTTTTGGACCCAATAGTGATGTTTTGGTTCGTTTGGGTCAGTTTCGTAACTACACCAAAAACCATGCCGGGGTTGCATTTAATGCACCGATTCGGGTCAGAAATGAAACGATCCACGGAATCGGCTACAAACAAAACGAATGCACAGAATTCAATTTTTTGGACCCAGTAGTGATGTTTTGGTTCGTTTGGGTCACTTTCGTTACTGCACCAAAAACCATGCCGGGGTTGCATTTAATGCACCGATTCGGGTCAGAAATCAAACGATGCACGGAATCGGCTAGAAACGAGATGAACGCACCCAATTCACTTTTTTGGACCCAATAGTGATGTTTTGGTTCGTTTGGGTCAGTTTCGTTACTGCACCGAAAACCATGCCGGGGTTGCATTTAATGCACCGATTCGGGTCGGAAATGAAACGATGCATGGAATCATCCAGAAACAAAACGAACGCACCCTATCCACTTTTTTGGACCGAATAGTGATGTTTTGGTTCGTTTGGGTCAGTTTGGTTACTGCACCGAAAACCATGCCGGGGTTGCATTTAATGCACCGATTCGGGTCGGAAACGAAATGATGCAAAGAATCGGCTAGAAACAAAACGAATGCACAGAATTCAATTTTTTGGACCCAGTAGTGATGTTTTGGTTCGTTTGGGTCACTTTCGTTACTGCACCAAAAACCATGCCGGGGTTGCATTTAATGCACCGATTCGGGTCAGAAATCAAACGATGCACGGAATCGGCTAGAAACGAGATGAACGCACCCAATTCACTTTTTTGGACCCAATAGTGATGTTTTGGTTCGTTTGGGTCAGTTTCGTTACTGCACCGAAAACCATGCCGGGGTTGCATTTAATGCACCGATTCGGGTCGGAAATGAAACGATGCATGGAATCATCCAAAAACAAAACGAACGCACCCTATCCACTTTTTTGGACCGAATAGTGATGTTTTGGTTCGTTTGGGTCAGTTTGGTTACTGCACCGAAAACCATGCCGGGGTTGCATTTAATGCACCGATTCGGGTCGGAAACGAAATGATGCAAAGAATCGGCTAGAAACAAAACGAATGCACCCAATTCACTTTTTTGGACGCAATAGTGATGTTTTGGTTCGTTTGGGTCAGTTTCGTTACTGCACCGAAAACCATGCCGGGGTTGCATTTAATGCACCGATTCGGGTCGGAAACGAAACGATGCACGGAATCGTCCAGAAACGAAAGAAACGCACCATATCCACTTTTTTCGACCCAATAGTGATGTTTTGGTTCGTTTGGGTCAGTTTCGTTACTGCACCGAAAACCATGCCGGGGTTGCATTTAATGCACCGATTCGGGTCGGAAACGAAACGATGCACGGGATCGTCCAGAAACGAAAGAAACGTACCCTATCCACTTTTTTCGACCCAATAGTGATGTTTTGGTACGTTTGGGTCAGTTTGGTTACTGCACCGAAAACCATGCCGGGGTTGCATATAATGCACCGATTCGGGTCAGAAACGAAACGGTGCACGGGATCGGCTAGAAACGAAATGAACGCACCCAATTCACTTTTTTGGACCCAATAGTGATGTTTTGGTTCGTTTGGGTCAGTTTCGTTACTGCACCGAAAACCATGCAGGGGTTGCATTTAATGCACCGATTCGGGTCAGAAATGAAACGATCCACGGAATCGGCTACAAACAAAACGAATGCACATAATTCAATTTTTTGGACCCAATAGTGATGTTTTGGTTCGTTTGGGTCACTTTCGTTACTGCACCAAAAACCATGCCGGGGTTGCATTTAATGCACCGATTCGGGTCAAAAATCAAACGATGCACGGAATCGGCTAGAAACGAGATGAACGCACCCAATTCACGTTTTTGGACCCAATAGTGATGTTTTGGTTCGTTTGGGTCAGTTTCGTTACTGCACCGAAAACCATGCCGGGGTTGCATTTAATGCACCGATTCGGGTCGGAAACGAAACGATGCATGGAATCATCCAGAAACAAAACGAACGCACCCTATCCACTTTTTTGGACCGAATAGTGATGTTTTGGTTCGTTTGGGTCAGTTTGGTTACTGCATCGAAAACCATGCCGGGGTTGCATTTAATGCACCGATTCGGGTCGGAAACGAAACGATGCAAAGAATCGGCTAGAAACGAAACGAATGCACCCAATTCACTTTTTTGGACGCAATAGTGATGTTTTGGTTCGTTTGGGTCAGTTTCGTTACTGCACCGAAAACCATGCCGGGGTTGCATTTAATGCACCGATTCGGGTCGGAAACGAAACGATGCACGGAATCGTCCAGAAACGAAAGAAACGCACCCTATCCACTTTTTTCGACCCAATAGTGATGTTTTGGTTCATTTGGGTCAGTTTCGTTGCTGCACCAAAACCATGCCGGGGTTGCATTTAATGCACCGATTCGGGTCGGAAACGAAACGATGCAAAGAATCGGCTAGAAGCGAAACGAATGCACCCAATTCACTTTTTTGGACGCAATAGTGATGTTTTGGTTCGTTTGGGTCAGTTTCGTTACTGCACCGAAAACCATGCCGAGGTTGCATTTAATGCACCGATTCGGGTCGGAAACGAAACGATGCACGAAATCGTCCAGAAACGAAAGAAACGCACCCTATCCACTTTTTTCGACCCAATAGTGATGTTTTGGTTCGTTTGGGTCAGTTTCGTTACTGCACCGAAAACCATGCCGGGGTTGCATTTAATGCACCGATTCGGGTCGGAAACGAAACGATGCACGGGATCGGCTACAAACAAAACGAACGCACCCAATTCACTTTTTTGGACCCAATAGTGATGTTTTGGTTCGTTTGGGTCAGTTTCTTACTACACCGAAAACCATACCGGGGTTGCATTTAATACACCGATTCGGGTTAGAAACGATATGATGCACGGAATCGGCTACAAACAAAACGAATGCACATAATTCAATTTTTTGGACCCAATAGTGATGTTTTGGTTCGTTTGGGTCAGTTTCGTTACTGCACCGAAAACCATGCCGGGGTTGCATTTAATGCACCGATTCGGGTCGGAAACGAAACGATGCACGGAATCATCTAGAAACGAAACGAACGCACCCAATTCACTTTTTTGGACCCAATAGTGATGTTTTGGTTCGTTTGGGTCAGTTTCGTTACTACACCAAAAACCATGCCGGGGTTGCATTTAATGCACTGATTCGGGTCAGAAATGAAACGATCCACGGAATCGGCTACAAACAAAACGAATGCACAGAATTCAATTTTTTGGACCCAGTAATGTTTTGGTTCGTTTGGGTCATTTTCGTTACTGCACCAAAAACCATGCCGGGGTTGCTTTTAATGCACCGATTCGGGTCAGAAATCAAACGATGCACGGAATCGGCTAGAAACGAGATGAACGCAGCCAATTCACTTTTTTGGACCCAATAGTGATGTTTTGGTTCGTTTGGGTCAGTTTGGTTACTGCACCGAAAACCATGCCGGGGTTGCATATAATGCACCGATTCGGGTCAGAAACGAAACGGTGCACGGGATCGGCTAGAAACGAAACGAACGCACCCAATTCACTTTTTTGGACCCAATAGTGATGTTTTGGTTCGTTTGGGTCAGTTTCGTTACTGCACCGAAAACCATGCCGGGGTTGCATTTAATGCACCGATTCGGGTCAGAAATGAAACGATCCACGGAATCGGCTACAAACAAAACGAACGCACATAATTCAATTTTTTGGACCCAATAGTGATGTTTTGGTTCATTTGGGTCACTTTCGTTACTGCACCAAAAACCATGCCGGGGTTGCATTTAATGCACCGATTCGGGTGAAAAATCAAACGATGCACGGAATCGGCTAGAAACGAGATGAACGCACCCAATTCACTTTTTTGGACCCAATAGTGATGTTTTGGTTCGTTTGGGTCAGTTTCGTTACTGCACCGAAAACCATGCCGGGGTTGCATTTAATGCACCGATTCGGGTCGGAAATGAAACGATGCATGGAATCATCCAGAAACAAAACGAACGCACCCTATCCACTTTTTTGGACCGAATAGTGATGTTTTGGTTCGTTTGGGTCAGTTTGGTTACTGCACCGAAAACCATGCCGGGGTTGCATTTAATGCACCGATTCGGGTCGGAAACGAAATGATGCAAAGAATCGGCTAGAAACAAAACGAATGCACCCAATTCACTTTTTTGGACGCAATAGTGATGTTTTGGTTCGTTTGGGTCAGTTTCGTTACTGCACCGAAAACCATGCCGGGGTTGCATTTAATGCACCGATTCGGGTCGGAAACGAAACGATGCACGGAATCGTCCAGAAACGAAAGAAACGCACCATATCCACTTTTTTCGACCCAATAGTGATGTTTTGGTTCGTTTGGGTCAGTTTCGTTACTGCACCGAAAACCATGCCGGGGTTGCATTTAATGCACCGATTCGGGTCGGAAACGAAACGATGCACGGGATCGTCCAGAAACGAAAGAAACGTACCCTATCCACTTTTTTCGACCCAATAGTGATGTTTTGGTACGTTTGGGTCAGTTTGGTTACTGCACCGAAAACCATGCCGGGGTTGCATATAATGCACCGATTCGGGTCAGAAACGAAACGGTGCACGGGATCGGCTAGAAACGAAACGAACGCACCCAATTCACTTTTTTGGACCCAATAGTGATGTTTTGGTTCGTTTGGGTCAGTTTCGTTACTGCACCGAAAACCATGCAGGGGTTGCATTTAATGCACCGATTCGGGTCAGAAATGAAACGATCCACGGAATCGGCTACAAACAAAACGAATGCACATAATTCAATTTTTTGGACCCAATAGTGATGTTTTGGTTCGTTTGGGTCACTTTCGTTACTGCACCAAAAACCATGCCGGGGTTGCATTTAATGCACCGATTCGGGTCAAAAATCAAACGATGCACGGAATCGGCTAGAAACGAGATGAACGCACCCAATTCACGTTTTTGGACCCAATAGTGATGTTTTGGTTCGTTTGGGTCAGTTTCGTTACTGCACCGAAAACCATGCCGGGGTTGCATTTAATGCACCGATTCGGGTCGGAAACGAAACGATGCATGGAATCATCCAGAAACAAAACGAACGCACCCTATCCACTTTTTTGGACCGAATAGTGATGTTTTGGTTCGTTTGGGTCAGTTTGGTTACTGCATCGAAAACCATGCCGGGGTTGCATTTAATGCACCGATTCGGGTCGGAAACGAAACGATGCAAAGAATCGGCTAGAAACGAAACGAATGCACCCAATTCACTTTTTTGGACGCAATAGTGATGTTTTGGTTCGTTTGGGTCAGTTTCGTTACTGCACCGAAAACCATGCCGGGGTTGCATTTAATGCACCGATTCGGGTCGGAAACGAAACGATGCACGGAATCGTCCAGAAACGAAAGAAACGCACCCTATCCACTTTTTTCGACCCAATAGTGATGTTTTGGTTCATTTGGGTCAGTTTCGTTGCTGCACCAAAACCATGCCGGGGTTGCATTTAATGCACCGATTCGGGTCGGAAACGAAACGATGCAAAGAATCGGCTAGAAGCGAAACGAATGCACCCAATTCACTTTTTTGGACGCAATAGTGATGTTTTGGTTCGTTTGGGTCAGTTTCGTTACTGCACCGAAAACCATGCCGAGGTTGCATTTAATGCACCGATTCGGGTCGGAAACGAAACGATGCACGAAATCGTCCAGAAACGAAAGAAACGCACCCTATCCACTTTTTTCGACCCAATAGTGATGTTTTGGTTCGTTTGGGTCAGTTTCGTTACTGCACCGAAAACCATGCCGGGGTTGCATTTAATGCACCGATTCGGGTCGGAAACGAAACGATGCACGGGATCGGCTACAAACAAAACGAACGCACCCAATTCACTTTTTTGGACCCAATAGTGATGTTTTGGTTCGTTTGGGTCAGTTTCTTACTACACCGAAAACCATACCGGGGTTGCATTTAATACACCGATTCGGGTTAGAAACGATATGATGCACGGAATCGGCTACAAACAAAACGAATGCACATAATTCAATTTTTTGGACCCAATAGTGATGTTTTGGTTCGTTTGGGTCAGTTTCGTTACTGCACCGAAAACCATGCCGGGGTTGCATTTAATGCACCGATTCGGGTCGGAAACGAAACGATGCACGGAATCATCTAGAAACGAAACGAACGCACCCAATTCACTTTTTTGGACCCAATAGTGATGTTTTGGTTCGTTTGGGTCAGTTTCGTTACTACACCAAAAACCATGCCGGGGTTGCATTTAATGCACTGATTCGGGTCAGAAATGAAACGATCCACGGAATCGGCTACAAACAAAACGAATGCACAGAATTCAATTTTTTGGACCCAGTAGTGATGTTTTGGTTCGTTTGGGTCATTTTCGTTACTGCACCAAAAACCATGCCGGGGTTGCTTTTAATGCACCGATTCGGGTCAGAAATCAAACGATGCACGGAATCGGCTAGAAACGAGATGAACGCAGCCAATTCACTTTTTTGGACCCAATAGTGATGTTTTGGTTCGTTTGGGTCAGTTTGGTTACTGCACCGAAAACCATGCCGGGGTTGCATATAATGCACCGATTCGGGTCAGAAACGAAACGGTGCACGGGATCGGCTAGAAACGAAACGAACGCACCCAATTCACTTTTTTGGACCCAATAGTGATGTTTTGGTTCGTTTGGGTCAGTTTCGTTACTGCACCGAAAACCATGCCGGGGTTGCATTTAATGCACCGATTCGGGTCAGAAATGAAACGATCCACGGAATCGGCTACAAACAAAACGAACGCACATAATTCAATTTTTTGGACCCAATAGTGATGTTTTGGTTCATTTGGGTCACTTTCGTTACTGCACCAAAAACCATGCCGGGGTTGCATTTAATGCACCGATTCGGGTGAAAAATCAAACGATGCACGGAATCGGCTAGAAACGAGATGAACGCACCCAATTCACGTTTTTGGACCCAATAGTGATGTTTTGGTTCGTTTGGGTCAGTTTCGTTACTGCACCGAAAACCATGCCGGGGTTGCATTTAATGCACCGATTCGGGTCGGAAACGAAACGATGCATGGAATCATCCAGAAACAAAACGAACGCACCCTATCCACTTTTTTGGACCGAATAGTGATGTTTTGGTTCGTTTGGGTCAGTTTGGTTACTGCATCGAAAACCATGCCGGGGTTGCATTTAATGCACCGATTCGGGTCGGAAACGAAACGATGCAAAGAATCGGCTAGAAACGAAACGAATGCACCCAATTCACTTTTTTGGACGCAATAGTGATGTTTTGGTTCGTTTGGGTCAGTTTCGTTACTGCACCGAAAACCATGCCGGGGTTGCATTTAATGCACCGATTCGGGTCGGAAACGAAACGATGCACGGAATCGTCCAGAAACGAAAGAAACGCACCCTATCCACTTTTTTCGACCCAATAGTGATGTTTTGGTTCATTTGGGTCAGTTTTGTTACTGCACCAAAACCATGCCGGGGTTGCATTTAATGCACCGATTCGGGTCGGAAACGAAACGATGCAAAGAATCGGCTAGAAGCGAAACGAATGCACCCAATTCACTTTTTTGGACGCAATAGTGATGTTTTGGTTCGTTTGGGTCAGTTTCGTTACTGCACCGAAAACCATGCCGGGGTTGCATTTAATGCACCGATTCGGGTCGGAAACGAAACGATGCACGGAATCGTCCAGAAACGAAAGAAACGCACCCTATCCACTTTTTTCGACCCAATAGTGATGTTTTGGTTCGTTTGGGTCAGTTTCGTTACTGCACCGAAAACCATGCCGGGGTTGCATTTAATGCACCGATTCGGGTCGGAAACGAAACGATGCACGGGATCGGCTACAAACAAAACGAACGCACCCAATTCACTTTTTTGGACCCAATAGTGATGTTTTGGTTCGTTTTGGTCAGTTTCTTACTACACCGAAAACCATACCGGGGTTGCATTTAATACACCGATTCGGGTTAGAAACGATATGATGCACGGAATCGGCTACAAACAAAACGAATGCACATAATTCAATTTTTTGGACCCAATAGTGATGTTTTGGTTCGTTTGGGTCAGTTTCATTACTGCACCGAAAACCATGCCGGGGTTGCATTTAATGCACCGATTCGGGTCGGAAACGAAACGATGCACGGAATCATCTAGAAACGAAACGAACGCACCCAATTCACTTTTTTGGACCCAATAGTGATGTTTTGGTTCGTTTGGGTCAGTTTCGTTACTACACCAAAAACCATGCCGGGGTTGCATTTAATGCACCGATTCGGGTCAGAAATGAAACGATCCACGGAATCGGCTACAAACAAAACGAATGCACAGAATTCAATTTTTTGGACCCAGTAGTGATGTTTTGGTTCGTTTGGGTCACTTTCGTTACTGCACCAAAAACCATGCCGGGGTTGCTTTTAATGCACCGATTCGGGTCAGAAATCAAACGATGCACGGAATCGGCTAGAAACGAGATGAACGCAGCCAATTCACTTTTTTGGACCCAATAGTGATGTTTTGGTTCGTTTGGGTCAGTTTCGTTACTGCACCGAAAACCATGCCGGGGTTGCATTTAATGCACCGATTCGGGTCGGAAACGAAACGATGCATGGAATCATCCAGAAACAAAACGAACGCACCCTATCCACTTTTTTGGACTGAATATTGATGTTTTGGTTCGTTTGGGTCAGTTTGGTTACTGCACCGAAAACCATGCCGGGGTTGCATTTAATGCACCGATTCGGGTCGGAAACGAAACGATGCAAAGAATCGGCTAGAAACGAAACGAATGCACCCAATTCACTTTTTTGGACGCAATAGTGATGTTTTGGTTCGTTTGGGTCAGTTTCGTTACTGCACCGAAAACCATGCCGGGGTTGCATTTAATGCACCGATTCGGGTCGGAAACAAAACGATGCACGGAATCGTCCAGAAACGAAAGAAACGCACCATATCCACTTTTTTCGACCCAATAGTGATGTTTTGGTACGTTTGGGTCAGTTTGGTTACTGCACCGAAAACCATGCCGGGGTTGCATATAATGCACCGATTCGGGTCAGAAACGAAACGGTGCACGGGATCGTCTAGAAACGAAACGAACGCACCCAATTCACTTTTTTGGACCCAATAGTGATGTTTTGGTTCGTTTGGGTCAGTTTCGTTACTGCACCGAAAACCATGCCGGGGTTGCATCTAATGCACCGATTCGGGTCAGAAATGAAACGATCCACGGAATCGGCTACAAACAAAACGAACGCACATAATTCAATTTTTTGGACCCAATAGTGATGTTTTGGTTCGTTTGGGTCACTTTCGTTACTGCACCAAAAACCATGCCGGGGTTGCATTTAATGCACCGATTCGGGTCAAAAATCAAACGATGCACGGAATCGGCTAGAAACGAGATGAACGCACCCAATTCACGTTTTTGGACCCAATAGTGATGTTTTGGTTCGTTTGGGTCAGTTTCGTTACTGCACCGAAAACCATGCCGGGGTTGCATTTAATGCACCGATTCGGGTCGGAAACGAAACGATGCATGGAATCATCCAGAAACAAAACGAACGCACCCTATCCACTTTTTTGGACCGAATAGTGATGTTTTGGTTCGTTTGGGTCAGTTTGGTTACTGCATCGAAAACCATGCCGGGGTTGCATTTAATGCACCGATTCGGGTCGGAAACGAAACGATGCAAAGAATCGGCTAGAAACGAAACGAATGCACCCAATTCACTTTTTTGGACGCAATAGTGATGTTTTGGTTCGTTTGGGTCAGTTTCGTTACTGCACCGAAAACCATGCCGGGGTTGCATTTAATGCACCGATTCGGGTCGGAAACGAAACGATGCACGGGATCGGCTACAAACAAAACGAACGCACCCAATTCACTTTTTTGGACCCAATAGTGATGTTTTGGTTCGTTTGGGTCAGTTTCTTACTACACCGAAAACCATACCGGGGTTGCATTTAATGCACCGATTCGGGTTAGAAACGATACGATGCACGGAATCGGCTACAAACAAAACGAATGCACATAATTCAATTTTTTGGACCCAATAGTGATGTTTTGGTTCGTTTGGTTCAGTTTCATTACTGCACCGAAAACCATGCCGGGGTTGCATTTAATGCACCGATTCGGGTCGGAAACGAAACGATGCACGGAATCATCTAGAAACGAAACGAACGCACCCAATTCACTTTTTTGGACCCAATAGTGATGTTTTGGTTCGTTTGGGTCAGTTTCGTAACTACACCAAAAACCATGCCGGGGTTGCATTTAATGCACCGATTCGGGTCAGAAATGAAACGATCCACGGAATCGGCTACAAACAAAACGAACGCACATAATTCAATTTTTTGGACCCAATAGTGATGTTTTGGTTCGTTTGGGTCAGTTTCGTTACTGCACCGAAAACCATGCCGGGGTTGCATTTAATGCACCGATTCGGGTCAGAAATGAAACGATCCACGGAATCGGCTACAAACAGAACGAACGCACATAATTCAATTTTTTGGACCCAATAGTGATGTTTTGGTTCGTTTGGGTTAGTTTGGTTACTGCACCGAAAACCATGCTGGGGTTGCATTTAATGCACCGATTCGGGTCCGGAAACGAAACGATGCAAAGAATCGGCTAGAAACGAAACGAATGCACCCAATTCACTTTTTTGGACGCAATAGTGATGTTTTGGTTCGTTTGGGTCAGTTTCGTTACTGCACCAAAAACCATGCCGGGGTTGCATTTAATGCACCGATTCGGGTCGGAAACGAAACGATGCACGGAATCGTCCAGAAACGAAAGAAACGCACCCTATCCACTTTCTTCGACCCAATAGTGATGTTTTGGTTCGTTTGGGTCAGTTTCGTTACTGCACCGAAAACCATGCCGGGGTTGCATTTAATGCACCGATTCGGGTCGGAAACGAAACGATGCACGGGATCGGCTACAAACAAAACGAACGCACAGAATTCATTTTTTTAGACCCAATAGTGATGTTTTGGTTCGTTTGGGTCAGTTTCGTTACTGCACCAAAAACCATGCCGGGGTTGCATTTAATGCACCGATTCGGGTCAGAAATCAAACGATGCACGGAATCGGCTAGAAACGAGATGAACGCACCCAATTCACTTTTTTGGACCCAATAGTGATGTTTTGGTTCGTTTGGGTCAGTTTCGTTACTGCACCGAAAACCATGTCGGGGTTGCATTTAATGCACCGATTCGGGTCAGAAACGAAACGATGCACGGAATCATCCAGAAACAAAACGAACGCACCCTATCCACTTTTTTGGACCGAATAGTGATGTTTTGGTTCGTTTGGGTCAGTTTGGTTACTGCATCGAAAACCATGCCGGGGTTGCATTTAATGCACCGATTCGGGTCGGAAACGAAACGATGCAAAGAATCGGCTAGAAACGAAACGAATGCACCCAATTCACTTTTTTGGACGCAATAGTGATGTTTTGGTTCGTTTGGGTCAGTTTCGTTACTGCACCGAAAACCATGCCGGGGTTGCATTTAATGCACCGATTCGGGTCGGAAACGAAACGATGCACGGGATCGGCTACAAACAAAACGAACGCACCCAATTCACTTTTTTGGACCCAATAGTGATGTTTTGGTTCGTTTGGGTCAGTTTCTTACTACACCGAAAACCATACCGGGGTTGCATTTAATGCACCGATTCGGGTTAGAAACGATACGATGCACGGAATCGGCTACAAACAAAACGAATGCACATAATTCAATTTTTTGGACCCAATAGTGATGTTTTGGTTCGTTTGGTTCAGTTTCATTACTGCACCGAAAACCATGCCGGGGTTGCATTTAATGCACCGATTCGGGTCGGAAACGAAACGATGCACGGAATCATCTAGAAACGAAACGAACGCACCCAATTCACTTTTTTGGACCCAATAGTGATGTTTTGGTTCGTTTGGGTCAGTTTCGTAACTACACCAAAAACCATGCCGGGGTTGCATTTAATGCACCGATTCGGGTCAGAAATGAAACGATCCACGGAATCGGCTACAAACAAAACGAACGCACATAATTCAATTTTTTGGACCCAATAGTGATGTTTTGGTTCGTTTGGGTCAGTTTCGTTACTGCACCGAAAACCATGCCGGGGTTGCATTTAATGCACCGATTCGGGTCAGAAATGAAACGATCCATGGAATCGGCTACAAACAGAACGAACGCACATAATTCAATTTTTTGGACCCAATAGTGATGTTTTGGTTCGTTTGGGTTAGTTTGGTTACTGCACCGAAAACCATGCTGGGGTTGCATTTAATGCACCGATTCGGGTCCGGAAACGAAACGATGCAAAGAATCGGCTAGAAACGAAACGAATGCACCCAATTCACTTTTTTGGACGCAATAGTGATGTTTTGGTTCGTTTGGGTCAGTTTCGTTACTGCACCAAAAACCATGCCGGGGTTGCATTTAATGCACCGATTCGGGTCGGAAACGAAACGATGCACGGAATCGTCCAGAAACGAAAGAAACGCACCCTATCCACTTTCTTCGACCCAATAGTGATGTTTTGGTTCGTTTGGGTCAGTTTCGTTACTGCACCGAAAACCATGCCGGGGTTGCATTTAATGCACCGATTCGGGTCGGAAACGAAACGATGCACGGGATCGGCTACAAACAAAACGAACGCACAGAATTCATTTTTTTAGACCCAATAGTGATGTTTTGGTTCGTTTGGGTCAGTTTCGTTACTGCACCAAAAACCATGCCGGGGTTGCATTTAATGCACCGATTCGGGTCAGAAATCAAACGATGCACGGAATCGGCTAGAAACGAGATGAACGCACCCAATTCACTTTTTTGGACCCAATAGTGATGTTTTGGTTCGTTTGGGTCAGTTTCGTTACTGCACCGAAAACCATGTCGGGGTTGCATTTAATGCACCGATTCGGGTCAGAAACGAAACGATGCACGGAATCATCCAGAAACAAAACGAACGCACCCTATCCACTTTTTTGGACCGAATAGTGATGTTTTGGTTCGTTTGGGTCAGTTTGGTTACTGCATCGAAAACCATGCCGGGGTTGCATTTAATGCACCGATTCGGGTCAGAAATCAAACGATGCACGAAATCGGCTAGAAACGAGATGAACGCACCCAATTCACTTTTTTGGACCCAATAGTGATGTTTTGGTTCGTTTGGGTCAGTTTCGTTACTGCACCGAAAACCATGTCGGGGTTGCATTTAATGCACCGATTCGGGTCCGAAACGAAACGATGCACGGAATCATCCAGAAACAAAACGAACGCACCCTATCCACTTTTTTGGACCGAATAGTGATGTTTTGGTTCGTTTGGGTCAGTTTGGTTACTGCATCGAAAACCATGCCGGGGTTGCATTTAATGCACCGATTCGGGTCGGAAACGAAACGATGCAAAGAATCGGCTAGAAACGAAACTAATGCACCCAATTCACTTTTCTGGACGCAATAGTGATGTTTTGGTTCGTTTGGGTCAGTTTCGTTACTGCACCGAAAACCATGCCGGGGTTGCATTTAATGCACCGATTCGGGTCGGAAACGAAACGATGCACGGAATCGTCCAGAAACGAAAGAAACGCACCCTATCCACTTTTTTCGACCCAATAGTGATGTTTTGGTTCGTTTGGGTCAGTTTCGTTACTGCACCGAAAACCATGCCGGGGTTGCATTTAATGCACCGATTCGGGTCAGAAACGAAACGATGCATGGAATCATCCAGAAACGAAACGAACGCACCCAATTCACTTTTTTGGACCCAATAGTGATGTTTTGGTTCGTTTGGGTCAGTTTCGTTACTGCACCGAAAACCATGCCGGGGTTGCATTTAATGCACCGATTCGGGTCGGAAACAAAACGATGCATGGAATCATCCAGAAACAAAACGAACGCACCCTATCCACTTTTTTGGACCGAATAGTGATGTTTTGGTTCGTTTGGGTCAGTTTGGTTACTGCATCGAAAACCATGCCGGGGTTGCATTTAATGCACCGATTCGGGTCGGAAACGAAACGATGCAAAGAATCGGCTAGAAACGAAACGAATGCACCCAATTCACTTTTTTGGACGCAATAGTGATGTTTTGGTTCGTTTGGGTCAGTTTCGTTACTGCACCGAAAACCATGCCGGGGTTGCATTTAATGCACCGATTCGGGTCGGAAACGAAACGATGCACGGGATCGGCTACAAACAAAACGAACGCACCCAATTCACTTTTTTGGACCCAATAGTGATGTTTTGGTTCGTTTGGGTCAGTTTCTTACTACACCGAAAACCATACCGGGGTTGCATTTAATGCACCGATTCGGGTTAGAAACGATACGATGCACGGAATCGGCTACAAACAAAACGAATGCACATAATTCAATTTTTTGGACCCAATAGTGATGTTTTGGTTCGTTTGGGTCAGTTTCGTTACTGCACCGAAAACCATGCCGGGGTTGCATTTAATGCACCGATTCGGGTCAGAAACGAAACGATGCACGAAATCATCTAGAAACGAAACGAACGCACCCAATTCACTTTTTTGGACCCAATAGTGATGTTTTGGTTCGTTTGGGTCAGTTTCGTAACTACACCAAAAACCATGCCGGGGTTGCATTTAATGCACCGATTCGGGTCAGAAATGAAACGATCCACGGAATCGGCTACAAACAAAACGAACGCACATAATTCAATTTTTTGGACCCAATAGTGATGTTTTGGTTCGTTTGGGTCAGTTTCGTTACTGCACCGAAAACCATGCCGGGGTTGCATTTAATGCACCGATTCGGGTCAGAAATGAAACGATCCACGGAATCGGCTACAAACAGAACGAACGCACATAATTCAATTTTTTGGACCCAATAGTGATGTTTTGGTTCGTTTGGGTCAGTTTGGTTACTGCACCGAAAACCATGCTGGGGTTGCATTTAATGCACCGATTCGGGTCCGGAAACGAAACGATGCAAAGAATCGGCTAGAAACGAAACGAATGCACCCAATTCACTTTTTTGGACGCAATAGTGATGTTTTGGTTCGTTTGGGTCAGTTTCGTTACTGCACCAAAAACCATGCCGGGGTTGCATTTAATGCACCGATTCGGGTCGGAAACGAAACGATGCACGGAATCGTCCAGAAACGAAAGAAACGCACCCTATCCACTTTTTTCGACCCAATAGTGATGTTTTGGTTCGTTTGGGTCAGTTTCGTTACTGCACCGAAAACCATGCCGGGGTTGCATTTAATGCACCGATTCGGGTCGGAAACGAAACGATGCACGGGATCGGCTACAAACAAAACGAACGCACAGAATTCATTTTTTTAGACCCAATAGTGATGTTTTGGTTCGTTTGGGTCAGTTTCGTTACTGCACCAAAAACCATGCCGGGGTTGCATTTAATGCACCGATTCGGGTCAGAAATCAAACGATGCACGGAATCGGCTAGAAACGAGATGAACGCACCCAATTCACTTTTTTGGACCCAATAGTGATGTTTTGGTTCGTTTGGGTCAGTTTCGTTACTGCACCGAAAACCATGTCGGGGTTGCATTTAATGCACCGATTCGGGTCAGAAACGAAACGATGCACGGAATCATCCAGAAACAAAACGAACGCACCCTATCCACTTTTTTGGACCGAATAGTGATGTTTTGGTTCGTTTGGGTCAGTTTGGTTACTGCATCGAAAACCATGCCGGGGTTGCATTTAATGCACCGATTCGGGTCAGAAATCAAACGATGCACGGAATCGGCTAGAAACGAGATGAACGCACCCAATTCACTTTTTTGGACCCAATAGTGATGTTTTGGTTCGTTTGGGTCAGTTTCGTTACTGCACCGAAAACCATGTCGGGGTTGCATTTAATGCACCGATTCGGGTCCGAAACGAAACGATGCACGGAATCATCCAGAAACAAAACGAACGCACCCTATCCACTTTTTTGGACCGAATAGTGATGTTTTGGTTCGTTTGGGTCAGTTTGGTTACTGCATCGAAAACCATGCCGGGGTTGCATTTAATGCACCGATTCGGGTCGGAAACGAAACGATGCAAAGAATCGGCTAGAAACGAAACGAATGCACCCAATTCACTTTTTTGGACGCAATAGTGATGTTTTGGTTCGTTTGGGTCAGTTTCGTTACTGCACCGAAAACCATGCCGGGGTTGCATTTAATGCACCGATTCGGGTCGGAAACGAAACGATGCACGGGATCGGCTACAAACAAAACGAACGCACCCAATTCACTTTTTTGGACCCAATAGTGATGTTTTGGTTCGTTTGGGTCAGTTTCTTACTACACCGAAAACCATACCGGGGTTGCATTTAATGCACCGATTCGGGTTAGAAACGATACGATGCACGGAATCGGCTACAAACAAAACGAATGCACATAATTCAATTTTTTGGACCCAATAGTGATGTTTTGGTTCGTTTGGGTCAGTTTCGTTACTGCACCGAAAACCATGCCGGGGTTGCATTTAATGCACCGATTCGGGTCAGAAACGAAACGATGCACGAAATCATCTAGAAACGAAACGAACGCACCCAATTCACTTTTTTGGACCCAATAGTGATGTTTTGGTTCGTTTGGGTCAGTTTCGTAACTACACCAAAAACCATGCCGGGGTTGCATTTAATGCACCGATTCGGGTCAGAAATGAAACGATCCACGGAATCGGCTACAAACAAAACGAACGCACATAATTCAATTTTTTGGACCCAATAGTGATGTTTTGGTTCGTTTGGGTCAGTTTCGTTACTGCACCGAAAACCATGCCGGGGTTGCATTTAATGCACCGATTCGGGTCAGAAATGAAACGATCCACGGAATCGGCTACAAACAGAACGAACGCACATAATTCAATTTTTTGGACCCAATAGTGATGTTTTGGTTCGTTTGGGTCAGTTTGGTTACTGCACCGAAAACCATGCTGGGGTTGCATTTAATGCACCGATTCGGGTCCGGAAACGAAACGATGCAAAGAATCGGCTAGAAACGAAACGAATGCACCCAATTCACTTTTTTGGACGCAATAGTGATGTTTTGGTTCGTTTGGGTCAGTTTCGTTACTGCACCAAAAACCATGCCGGGGTTGCATTTAATGCACCGATTCGGGTCGGAAACGAAACGATGCACGGAATCGTCCAGAAACGAAAGAAACGCACCCTATCCACTTTTTTCGACCCAATAGTGATGTTTTGGTTCGTTTGGGTCAGTTTCGTTACTGCACCGAAAACCATGCCGGGGTTGCATTTAATGCACCGATTCGGGTCGGAAACGAAACGATGCACGGGATCGGCTACAAACAAAACGAACGCACAGAATTCATTTTTTTAGACCCAATAGTGATGTTTTGGTTCGTTTGGGTCAGTTTCGTTACTGCACCAAAAACCATGCCGGGGTTGCATTTAATGCACCGATTCGGGTCAGAAATCAAACGATGCACGGAATCGGCTAGAAACGAGATGAACGCACCCAATTCACTTTTTTGGACCCAATAGTGATGTTTTGGTTCGTTTGGGTCAGTTTCGTTACTGCACCGAAAACCATGTCGGGGTTGCATTTAATGCACCGATTCGGGTCAGAAACGAAACGATGCACGGAATCATCCAGAAACAAAACGAACGCACCCTATCCACTTTTTTGGACCGAATAGTGATGTTTTGGTTCGTTTGGGTCAGTTTGGTTACTGCATCGAAAACCATGCCGGGGTTGCATTTAATGCACCGATTCGGGTCGGAAACGAAACGATGCAAAGAATCGGCTAGAAACGAAACTAATGCACCCAATTCACTTTTCTGGACGCAATAGTGATGTTTTGGTTCGTTTGGGTCAGTTTCGTTACTGCACCGAAAACCATGCCGGGGTTGCATTTAATGCACCGATTCGGGTCGGAAACGAAACGATGCACGGAATCGTCCAGAAACGAAAGAAACGCACCCTATCCACTTTTTTCGACCCAATAGTGATGTTTTGGTTCGTTTGGGTCAGTTTCGTTACTGCACCGAAAACCATGCCGGGGTTGCATTTAATGCACCGATTCGGGTCGGAAACGAAACGATGCACGGGATCGGCTACAAACAAAACGAACGCACAGAATTCATTTTTTTAGACCCAATAGTGATGTTTTGGTTCGTTTGGGTCAGTTTCCTTACTGCACCAAAAACCATGCCGGGGTTGCATTTAATGCACCGATTCGGGTCAGAAATCAAACGATGCACGGAATCGGCTAGAAACGAGATGAACGCACCCAATTCACTTTTTTGGACCCAATAGTTATGACTTGGTTCGTTTGGGTCAGTTTCGTTACTGCACCAAAAACCATGCCGGGGTTGCATTTAATGCACCGATGCGGGTCAGAAATCAAACGATGCACGGAATCGGCTAGAAACGAGATGAACGCACCCAATTCACTTTTTTGGACCCAATAGTGATGTTTTGGTTCGTTTGGGTCAGTTTCGTTACTGCACCGAAAACCATGCCGGGGTTGCATTTAATGCACCGATTCGGGTCGGAAACGAAACGATGCACGGAATCATCCAGAAACAAAACGAACGCACCCTATCCACTTTTTTGGACCGAATAGTGATGTTTTGGTTCGTTTGGGTCAGTTTGGTTACTGCATCGAAAACCATGCCGGGGTTGCATTTAATGCACCGATTCGGGTCGGAAACGAAACGATGCAAAGAATCGGCTAGAAACGAAACGAATGCACCCAATTCACTTTTTTGGACGCAATAGTGATGTTTTGGTTCGTTTGGGTCAGTTTCGTTACTGCACCGAAAACCATGCCGGGGTTGCATTTAATGCACCGATTCGGGTCGGAAACGAAACGATGCACGGGATCGGCTACAAACAAAACGAACGCACCCAATTCACTTTTTTGGACCCAATAGTGATGTTTTGGTTCGTTTGGGTCAGTTTCTTACTACACCGAAAACCATACCGGGGTTGCATTTAATGCACCGATTCGGGTTAGAAACGATACGATGCACGGAATCGGCTACAAACAAAACGAATGCACATAATTCAATTTTTTGGACCCAATAGTGATGTTTTGGTTCGTTTGGGTCAGTTTCGTTACTGCACCGAAAACCATGCCGGGGTTGCATTTAATGCACCGATTCGGGTCAGAAACGAAACGATGCACGAAATCATCTAGAAACGAAACGAACGCACCCTATCCACTTTTTTCGACCCAATAGTGATGTTTTGGTTCGTTTGGGTCAGTTTCGTTACTGCACCGAAAACCATGCCGGGGTTGCATTTAATGCACCGATTCGGGTCGGAAACGAAACGATGCACGGGATCGGCTACAAACAAAACGAACGCACAGAATTCATTTTTTTAGACCCAATAGTGATGTTTTGGTTCGTTTGGGTCAGTTTCGTTACTGCACCAAAAACCATGCCGGGGTTGCATTTAATGCACCGATTCGGGTCAGAAATCAAACGATGCACGGAATCGGCTAGAAACGAGATGAACGCACCCAATTCACTTTTTTGGACCCAATAGTGATGTTTTGGTTCGTTTGGGTCAGTTTCGTTACTGCACCGAAAACCATGTCGGGGTTGCATTTAATGCACCGATTCGGGTCAGAAACGAAACGATGCACGGAATCATCCAGAAACAAAACGAACGCACCCTATCCACTTTTTTGGACCGAATAGTGATGTTTTGGTTCGTTTGGGTCAGTTTGGTTACTGCATCGAAAACCATGCCGGGGTTGCATTTAATGCACCGATTCGGGTCGGAAACGAAACGATGCAAAGAATCGGCTAGAAACGAAACTAATGCACCCAATTCACTTTTCTGGACGCAATAGTGATGTTTTGGTTCGTTTGGGTCAGTTTCGTTACTGCACCGAAAACCATGCCGGGGTTGCATTTAATGCACCGATTCGGGTCGGAAACGAAACGATGCACGGAATCGTCCAGAAACGAAAGAAACGCACCCTATCCACTTTTTTCGACCCAATAGTGATGTTTTGGTTCGTTTGGGTCAGTTTCGTTACTGCACCGAAAACCATGCCGGGGTTGCATTTAATGCACCGATTCGGGTCGGAAACGAAACGATGCACGGGATCGGCTACAAACAAAACGAACGCACAGAATTCATTTTTTTAGACCCAATAGTGATGTTTTGGTTCGTTTGGGTCAGTTTCCTTACTGCACCAAAAACCATGCCGGGGTTGCATTTAATGCACCGATTCGGGTCAGAAATCAAACGATGCACGGAATCGGCTAGAAACGAGATGAACGCACCCAATTCACTTTTTTGGACCCAATAGTTATGACTTGGTTCGTTTGGGTCAGTTTCGTTACTGCACCAAAAACCATGCCGGGGTTGCATTTAATGCACCGATGCGGGTCAGAAATCAAACGATGCACGGAATCGGCTAGAAACGAGATGAACGCACCCAATTCACTTTTTTGGACCCAATAGTGATGTTTTGGTTCGTTTGGGTCAGTTTCGTTACTGCACCGAAAACCATGCCGGGGTTGCATTTAATGCACCGATTCGGGTCGGAAACGAAACGATGCACGGAATCATCCAGAAACAAAACGAACGCACCCTATCCACTTTTTTGGACCGAATAGTGATGTTTTGGTTCGTTTGGGTCAGTTTGGTTACTGCATCGAAAACCATGCCGGGGTTGCATTTAATGCACCGATTCGGGTCGGAAACGAAACGATGCAAAGAATCGGCTAGAAACGAAACGAATGCACCCAATTCACTTTTTTGGACGCAATAGTGATGTTTTGGTTCGTTTGGGTCAGTTTCGTTACTGCACCGAAAACCATGCCGGGGTTGCATTTAATGCACCGATTCGGGTCGGAAACGAAACGATGCACGGGATCGGCTACAAACAAAACGAACGCACCCAATTCACTTTTTTGGACCCAATAGTGATGTTTTGGTTCGTTTGGGTCAGTTTCTTACTACACCGAAAACCATACCGGGGTTGCATTTAATGCACCGATTCGGGTTAGAAACGATACGATGCACGGAATCGGCTACAAACAAAACGAATGCACATAATTCAATTTTTTGGACCCAATAGTGATGTTTTGGTTCGTTTGGGTCAGTTTCGTTACTGCACCGAAAACCATGCCGGGGTTGCATTTAATGCACCGATTCGGGTCAGAAACGAAACGATGCACGAAATCATCTAGAAACGAAACGAACGCACCCAATTCACTTTTTTGGACCCAATAGTGATGTTTTGGTTCGTTTGGGTCAGTTTCGTAACTACACCAAAAACCATGCCGGGGTTGCATTTAATGCACCGATTCGGGTCAGAAATGAAACGATCCACGGAATCGGCTACAAACAAAACGAACGCACATAATTCAATTTTTTGGACCCAATAGTGATGTTTTGGTTCGTTTGGGTCAGTTTCGTTACTGCACCGAAAACCATGCCGGGGTTGCATTTAATGCACCGATTCGGGTCAGAAATGAAACGATCCACGGAATCGGCTACAAACAGAACGAACGCACATAATTCAATTTTTTGGACCCAATAGTGATGTTTTGGTTCGTTTGGGTCAGTTTGGTTACTGCACCGAAAACCATGCTGGGGTTGCATTTAATGCACCGATTCGGGTCCGGAAACGAAACGATGCAAAGAATCGGCTAGAAACGAAACGAATGCACCCAATTCACTTTTTTGGACGCAATAGTGATGTTTTGGTTCGTTTGGGTCAGTTTCGTTACTGCACCAAAAACCATGCCGGGGTTGCATTTAATGCACCGATTCGGGTCGGAAACGAAACGATGCACGGAATCGTCCAGAAACGAAAGAAACGCACCCTATCCACTTTTTTCGACCCAATAGTGATGTTTTGGTTCGTTTGGGTCAGTTTCGTTACTGCACCGAAAACCATGCCGGGGTTGCATTTAATGCACCGATTCGGGTCGGAAACGAAACGATGCACGGGATCGGCTACAAACAAAACGAACGCACAGAATTCATTTTTTTAGACCCAATAGTGATGTTTTGGTTCGTTTGGGTCAGTTTCGTTACTGCACCAAAAACCATGCCGGGGTTGCATTTAATGCACCGATTCGGGTCAGAAATCAAACGATGCACGGAATCGGCTAGAAACGAGATGAACGCACCCAATTCACTTTTTTGGACCCAATAGTGATGTTTTGGTTCGTTTGGGTCAGTTTCGTTACTGCACCGAAAACCATGTCGGGGTTGCATTTAATGCACCGATTCGGGTCAGAAACGAAACGATGCACGGAATCATCCAGAAACAAAACGAACGCACCCTATCCACTTTTTTGGACCGAATAGTGATGTTTTGGTTCGTTTGGGTCAGTTTGGTTACTGCATCGAAAACCATGCCGGGGTTGCATTTAATGCACCGATTCGGGTCGGAAACGAAACGATGCAAAGAATCGGCTAGAAACGAAACTAATGCACCCAATTCACTTTTCTGGACGCAATAGTGATGTTTTGGTTCGTTTGGGTCAGTTTCGTTACTGCACCGAAAACCATGCCGGGGTTGCATTTAATGCACCGATTCGGGTCGGAAACGAAACGATGCACGGAATCGTCCAGAAACGAAAGAAACGCACCCTATCCACTTTTTTCGACCCAATAGTGATGTTTTGGTTCGTTTGGGTCAGTTTCGTTACTGCACCGAAAACCATGCCGGGGTTGCATTTAATGCACCGATTCGGGTCGGAAACGAAACGATGCACGGGATCGGCTACAAACAAAACGAACGCACAGAATTCATTTTTTTAGACCCAATAGTGATGTTTTGGTTCGTTTGGGTCAGTTTCCTTACTGCACCAAAAACCATGCCGGGGTTGCATTTAATGCACCGATTCGGGTCAGAAATCAAACGATGCACGGAATCGGCTAGAAACGAGATGAACGCACCCAATTCACTTTTTTGGACCCAATAGTTATGACTTGGTTCGTTTGGGTCAGTTTCGTTACTGCACCAAAAACCATGCCGGGGTTGCATTTAATGCACCGATGCGGGTCAGAAATCAAACGATGCACGGAATCGGCTAGAAACGAGATGAACGCACCCAATTCACTTTTTTGGACCCAATAGTGATGTTTTGGTTCGTTTGGGTCAGTTTCGTTACTGCACCGAAAACCATGCCGGGGTTGCATTTAATGCACCGATTCGGGTCGGAAACGAAACGATGCACGGAATCGTCCAGAAACGAAAGAAACGCACCCTATCCACTTTTTTGGACCCAATAGTGATGTTTTGGTTCGTTTGGGTCAGTTTCGTTACTGCACCGAAAACCATGTCGGGGTTGCATTTAATGCACCGATTCGGGTCAGAAACGAAACGATGCACGGAATCATCCAGAAACAAAACGAACGCACCCTATCCACTTTTTTGGACCGAATAGTGATGTTTTGGTTCGTTTGGGTCAGTTTGGTTACTGCATCGAAAACCATGCCGGGGTTGCATTTAATGCACCGATTCGGGTCGGAAACGAAACGATGCAAAGAATCGGCTAGAAACGAAACTAATGCACCCAATTCACTTTTCTGGACGCAATAGTGATGTTTTGGTTCGTTTGGGTCAGTTTCGTTACTGCACCGAAAACCATGCCGGGGTTGCATTTAATGCACCGATTCGGGTCGGAAACGAAACGATGCACGGAATCGTCCAGAAACGAAAGAAACGCACCCTATCCACTTTTTTCGACCCAATAGTGATGTTTTGGTTCGTTTGGGTCAGTTTCGTTACTGCACCGAAAACCATGCCGGGGTTGCATTTAATGCACCGATTCGGGTCGGAAACGAAACGATGCACGGGATCGGCTACAAACAAAACGAACGCACCCAATTCACTTTTTTGGACCCAATAGTGATGTTTTGGTTCGTTTGGGTCAGTTTCTTACTACACCGAAAACCATACCGGGGTTGCATTTAATGCACCGATTCGGGTTAGAAACGATACGATGCACGGAATCGGCTACAAACAAAACGAATGCACATAATTCAATTTTTTGGACCCAATAGTGATGTTTTGGTTCGTTTGGGTCAGTTTCGTTACTGCACCGAAAACCATGCCGGGGTTGCATTTAATGCACCGATTCGGGTCGGAAACGAAACGATGCACGGAATTATCTAGAAACGAAACGAACGCACCCAATTCACTTTTTTGGACCCAATAGTGATGTTTTGGTTCGTTTGGGTCAGTTTCGTAACTACACCAAAAACCATGCCGGGGTTGCATTTAATGCACCGATTCGGGTCAGAAATGAAACGATCCACAGAATCGGCTACAAACAAAACGAACGCACATAATTCAATTTTTTGGACCCAATAGTGATGTTTTGGTTCGTTTGGGTCAGTTTCGTTACTGCACCGAAAACCATGCCGGGGTTGCATTTAATGCACCGATTCGGGTCAGAAATGAAACGATCCACGGAATCGGCTACAAACAGAACGAACGCACATAATTCAATTTTTTGGACCCAATAGTGATGTTTTGGTTCGTTTGGGTCAGTTTGGTTACTGCACCGAAAACCATGCTGGGGTTGCATTTAATGCACCGATTCGGGTCCGGAAACGAAACGATGCAAAGAATCGGCTAGAAACGAAACGAATGCACCCAATTCACTTTTTTGGACGCAATAGTGATGTTTTGGTTCGTTTGGGTCAGTTTCGTTACTGCACCAAAAACCATGCCGGGGTTGCATTTAATGCACCGATTCGGGTCGGAAACGAAACGATGCACGGAATCGTCCAGAAACGAAAGAAACGCACCCTATCCACTTTTTTCGACCCAATAGTGATGTTTTGGTTCGTTTGGGTCAGTTTCGTTACTGCACCGAAAACCATGCCGGGGTTGCATTTAATGCACCGATTCGGGTCGGAAACGAAACGATGCACGGGATCGGCTACAAACAAAACGAACGCACAGAATTCATTTTTTTAGACCCAATAGTGATGTTTTGGTTCGTTTGGGTCAGTTTCGTTACTGCACCAAAAACCATGCCGGGGTTGCATTTAATGCACCGATTCGGGTCAGAAATCAAACGATGCACGGAATCGGCTAGAAACGAGATGAACGCACCCAATTCACTTTTTTGGACCCAATAGTGATGTTTTGGTTCGTTTGGGTCAGTTTCGTTACTGCACCGAAAACCATGTCGGGGTTGCATTTAATGCACCGATTCGGGTCAGAAACGAAACGATGCACGGAATCATCCAGAAACAAAACGAACGCACCCTATCCACTTTTTTGGACCGAATAGTGATGTTTTGGTTCGTTTGGGTCAGTTTGGTTACTGCATCGAAAACCATGCCGGGGTTGCATTTAATGCACCGATTCGGGTCGGAAACGAAACGATGCAAAGAATCGGCTAGAAACGAAACTAATGCACCCAATTCACTTTTCTGGACGCAATAGTGATGTTTTGGTTCGTTTGGGTCAGTTTCGTTACTGCACCGAAAACCATGCCGGGGTTGCATTTAATGCACCGATTCGGGTCGGAAACGAAACGATGCACGGAATCGTCCAGAAACGAAAGAAACGCACCCTATCCACTTTTTTCGACCCAATAGTGATGTTTTGGTTCGTTTGGGTCAGTTTCGTTACTGCACCGAAAACCATGCCGGGGTTGCATTTAATGCACCGATTCGGGTCGGAAACGAAACGATGCACGGGATCGGCTACAAACAAAACGAACGCACCCAATTCACTTTTTTGGACGCAATAGTGATGTTTTGGTTCGTTTGGGTCAGTTTCTTACTACACCGAAAACCATACCGGGGTTGCATTTAATGCACCGATTCGGGTTAGAAACGATACGATGCACGGAATCGGCTACAAACAAAACGAATGCACATAATTCAATTTTTTGGACCCAATAGTGATGTTTTGGTTCGTTTGGGTCAGTTTCGTTACTGCACCGAAAACCATGCCGGGGTTGCATTTAATGCACCGATTCGGGTCGGAAACGAAACGATGCACGGAATCATCTAGAAACGAAACGAACGCACAGAATTCATTTTTTTAGACCCAATAGTGATGTTTTGGTTCGTTTGGGTCAGTTTCGTTACTGCACCAAAAACCATGCCGGGGTTGCATTTAATGCACCGATTCGGGTCAGAAATCAAACGATGCACGGAATCGGCTAGAAACGAGATGAACGCACCCAATTCACTTTTTTGGACCCAATAGTGATGTTTTGGTTCGTTTGGGTCAGTTTCGTTACTGCACCGAAAACCATGTCGGGGTTGCATTTAATGCACCGATTCGGGTCAGAAACGAAACGATGCACGGAATCATCCAGAAACAAAACGAACGCAACCTATCCACTTTTTTGGACCGAATAGTGATGTTTTGGTTCGTTTGGGTCAGTTTGGTTACTGCATCGAAAACCATGCCGGGGTTGCATTTAATGCACCGATTCGGGTCAGAAATCAAACGATGCACGGAATCGGCTAGAAACGAGATGAACGCACCCAATTCACTTTTTTGGACCCAATAGTGATGTTTTGGTTCGTTTGGGTCAGTTTCGTTACTGCACCGAAAACCATGTCGGGGTTGCATTTAATGCACCGATTCGGGTCCGAAACGAAACGATGCACGGAATCATCCAGAAACAAAACGAACGCACCCTATCCACTTTTTTGGACCGAATAGTGATGTTTTGGTTCGTTTGGGTCAGTTTGGTTACTGCACCGAAAACCATGCTGGGGTTGCATTTAATGCACCGATTCGGGTCCGGAAACGAAACGATGCAAAGAATCGGCTAGAAACGAAACGAATGCACCCAATTCACTTTTTTGGACGCAATAGTGATGTTTTGGTTCGTTTGGGTCAGTTTCGTTACTGCACCAAAAACCATGCCGGGGTTGCATTTAATGCACCGATTCGGGTCGGAAACGAAACGATGCACGGAATCGTCCAGAAACGAAAGAAACGCACCCTATCCACTTTTTTCGACCCAATAGTGATGTTTTGGTTCGTTTGGGTCAGTTTCGTTACTGCACCGAAAACCATGCCGGGGTTGCATTTAATGCACCGATTCGGGTCGGAAACGAAACGATGCACGGGATCGGCTACAAACAAAACGAACGCACAGAATTCATTTTTTTAGACCCAATAGTGATGTTTTGGTTCGTTTGGGTCAGTTTCGTTACTGCACCAAAAACCATGCCGGGGTTGCATTTAATGCACCGATTCGGGTCAGAAATCAAACGATGCACGGAATCGGCTAGAAACGAGATGAACGCACCCAATTCACTTTTTTGGACCCAATAGTGATGTTTTGGTTCGTTTGGGTCAGTTTCGTTACTGCACCGAAAACCATGTCGGGGTTGCATTTAATGCACCGATTCGGGTCAGAAACGAAACGATGCACGGAATCATCCAGAAACAAAACGAACGCACCCTATCCACTTTTTTGGACCGAATAGTGATGTTTTGGTTCGTTTGGGTCAGTTTGGTTACTGCATCGAAAACCATGCCGGGGTTGCATTTAATGCACCGATTCGGGTCGGAAACGAAACGATGCAAAGAATCGGCTAGAAACGAAACTAATGCACCCAATTCACTTTTCTGGACGCAATAGTGATGTTTTGGTTCGTTTGGGTCAGTTTCGTTACTGCACCGAAAACCATGCCGGGGTTGCATTTAATGCACCGATTCGGGTCGGAAACGAAACGATGCACGGAATCGTCCAGAAACGAAAGAAACGCACCCTATCCACTTTTTTCGACCCAATAGTGATGTTTTGGTTCGTTTGGGTCAGTTTCGTTACTGCACCGAAAACCATGCCGGGGTTGCATTTAATGCACCGATTCGGGTCGGAAACGAAACGATGCACGGGATCGGCTACAAACAAAACGAACGCACAGAATTCATTTTTTTAGACCCAATAGTGATGTTTTGGTTCGTTTGGGTCAGTTTCCTTACTGCACCAAAAACCATGCCGGGGTTGCATTTAATGCACCGATTCGGGTCAGAAATCAAACGATGCACGGAATCGGCTAGAAACGAGATGAACGCACCCAATTCACTTTTTTGGACCCAATAGTTATGACTTGGTTCGTTTGGGTCAGTTTCGTTACTGCACCAAAAACCATGCCGGGGTTGCATTTAATGCACCGATGCGGGTCAGAAATCAAACGATGCACGGAATCGGCTAGAAACGAGATGAACGCACCCAATTCACTTTTTTGGACCCAATAGTGATGTTTTGGTTCGTTTGGGTCAGTTTCGTTACTGCACCGAAAACCATGCCGGGGTTGCATTTAATGCACCGATTCGGGTCGGAAACGAAACGATGCACGGAATCGTCCAGAAACGAAAGAAACGCACCCTATCCACTTTTTTGGACCCAATAGTGATGTTTTGGTTCGTTTGGGTCAGTTTCGTTACTGCACCGAAAACCATGTCGGGGTTGCATTTAATGCACCGATTCGGGTCAGAAACGAAACGATGCACGGAATCATCCAGAAACAAAACGAACGCACCCTATCCACTTTTTTGGACCGAATAGTGATGTTTTGGTTCGTTTGGGTCAGTTTGGTTACTGCATCGAAAACCATGCCGGGGTTGCATTTAATGCACCGATTCGGGTCGGAAACGAAACGATGCAAAGAATCGGCTAGAAACGAAACTAATGCACCCAATTCACTTTTCTGGACGCAATAGTGATGTTTTGGTTCGTTTGGGTCAGTTTCGTTACTGCACCGAAAACCATGCCGGGGTTGCATTTAATGCACCGATTCGGGTCGGAAACGAAACGATGCACGGAATCGTCCAGAAACGAAAGAAACGCACCCTATCCACTTTTTTCGACCCAATAGTGATGTTTTGGTTCGTTTGGGTCAGTTTCGTTACTGCACCGAAAACCATGCCGGGGTTGCATTTAATGCACCGATTCGGGTCGGAAACGAAACGATGCACGGGATCGGCTACAAACAAAACGAACGCACCCAATTCACTTTTTTGGACCCAATAGTGATGTTTTGGTTCGTTTGGGTCAGTTTCTTACTACACCGAAAACCATACCGGGGTTGCATTTAATGCACCGATTCGGGTTAGAAACGATACGATGCATGGAATCGGCTACAAACAAAACGAATGCACATAATTCAATTTTTTGGACCCAATAGTGATGTTTTGGTTCGTTTGGGTCAGTTTCGTTACTGCACCGAAAACCATGCCGGGGTTGCATTTAATGCACCGATTCGGGTCGGAAACGAAACGATGCACGGAATCATCTAGAAACGAAACGAACGCACCCAATTCACTTTTTTGGACCCAATAGTGATGTTTTGGTTCGTTTGGGTCAGTTTCGTAACTACACCAAAAACCATGCCGGGGTTGCATTTAATGCACCGATTCGGGTCAGAAATGAAACGATCCACAGAATCGGCTACAAACAAAACGAACGCACATAATTCAATTTTTTGGACCCAATAGTGATGTTTTGGTTCGTTTGGGTCAGTTTCGTTACTGCACCGAAAACCATGCCGGGGTTGCATTTAATGCACCGATTCGGGTCAGAAATGAAACGATCCACGGAATCGGCTACAAACAGAACGAACGCACATAATTCAATTTTTTGGACCCAATAGTGATGTTTTGGTTCGTTTGGGTCAGTTTGGTTACTGCACCGAAAACCATGCTGGGGTTGCATTTAATGCACCGATTCGGGTCCGGAAACGAAACGATGCAAAGAATCGGCTAGAAACGAAACGAATGCACCCAATTCACTTTTTTGGACGCAATAGTGATGTTTTGGTTCGTTTGGGTCAGTTTCGTTACTGCACCAAAAACCATGCCGGGGTTGCATTTAATGCACCGATTCGGGTCGGAAACGAAACGATGCACGGAATCGTCCAGAAACGAAAGAAACGCACCCTATCCACTTTTTTCGACCCAATAGTGATGTTTTGGTTCGTTTGGGTCAGTTTCGTTACTGCACCGAAAACCATGCCGGGGTTGCATTTAATGCACCGATTCGGGTCGGAAACGAAACGATGCACGGGATCGGCTACAAACAAAACGAACGCACAGAATTCATTTTTTTAGACCCAATAGTGATGTTTTGGTTCGTTTGGGTCAGTTTCGTTACTGCACCAAAAACCATGCCGGGGTTGCATTTAATGCACCGATTCGGGTCAGAAATCAAACGATGCACGGAATCGGCTAGAAACGAGATGAACGCACCCAATTCACTTTTTTGGACCCAATAGTGATGTTTTGGTTCGTTTGGGTCAGTTTCGTTACTGCACCGAAAACCATGTCGGGGTTGCATTTAATGCACCGATTCGGGTCAGAAACGAAACGATGCACGGAATCATCCAGAAACAAAACGAACGCAACCTATCCACTTTTTTGGACCGAATAGTGATGTTTTGGTTCGTTTGGGTCAGTTTGGTTACTGCATCGAAAACCATGCCGGGGTTGCATTTAATGCACCGATTCGGGTCAGAAATCAAACGATGCACGGAATCGGCTAGAAACGAGATGAACGCACCCAATTCACTTTTTTGGACCCAATAGTGATGTTTTGGTTCGTTTGGGTCAGTTTCGTTACTGCACCGAAAACCATGTCGGGGTTGCATTTAATGCACCGATTCGGGTCCGAAACGAAACGATGCACGGAATCATCCAGAAACAAAACGAACGCACCCTATCCACTTTTTTGGACCGAATAGTGATGTTTTGGTTCGTTTGGGTCAGTTTGGTTACTGCATCGAAAACCATGCCGGGGTTGCATTTAATGCACCGATTCGGGTCGGCAACGAAACGATGCAAAGAATCGGCTAGAAACGAAACTAATGCACCCAATTCACTTTTCTGGACGCAATAGTGATGTTTCGGTTCGTTTGGGTCAGTTTCGTTACTGCACCGAAAACCATGCCGGGGTTGCATTTAATGCACCGATTCGGGTCGGAAACGAAACGATGCACGGAATCGTCCAGAAACGAAAGAAACGCACCCTATCCACTTTTTTCGACCCAATAGTGATGTTTTGGTTCGTTTGGGTCAGTTTCGTTACTGCACCGAAAACCATGCCGGGGTTGCATTTAATGCACCGATTCGGGTCGGAAACGAAACGATGCACGGGATCGGCTACAAACAAAACGAACGCACCCAATTCACTTTTTTGGACCCAATAGTGATGTTTTGGTTCGTTTGGGTCAGTTTCTTACTACACCGAAAACCATACCGGGGTTGCATTTAATACACCGATTCGGGTTAGAAACGATATGATGCACGGAATCGGCTACAAACAAAACGAATGCACATAATTCAATTTTTTGGACCCAATAGTGATGTTTTGGTTCGTTTGGGTCAGTTTCGTTACTGCACCGAAAACCATGCCGGGGTTGCATTTAATGCACCGATTCGGGTCGGAAACGAAACGATGCACGGAATCATCTAGAAACGAAACGAACGCACCCAATTCACTTTTTTGGACCCAATAGTGATGTTTTGGTTCGTTTGGGTCAGTTTCGTTACTACACCAAAAACCATGCCGGGGTTGCATTTAATGCACCGATTCGGGTCAGAAATGAAACGATCCACGGAATCGGCTACAAACAAAACGAATGAACAGAATTCAATTTTTTGGACCCAGTAGTGATGTTTTGGTTCGTTTGGGTCACTTTCGTTACTGCACCAAAAACCATGCCGGGTTTGCATTTAATGCACCGATTCGGGTCAGAAATCAAACGATGCACGGAATCGGCTAGAAACGAGATGAACGCACCCAATTCACTTTTTTGGACCCAATAGTGATGTTTTGGTTCGTTTGGGTCAGTTTCGTTACTGCACCGAAAACCATGCCGGGGTTGCATTTAATGCACCGATTCGGGTCGGAAACGAAACGATGCATGGAATCATCCAGAAACAAAACGAACGCAACCTATCCACTTTTTTGGACCGAATAGTGATGTTTTGGTTTGTTTGGGTCAGTTTGGTTACTGCACCGAAAACCATGCCGGGGTTGCATTTAATGCACCGATTCGGGTCGGAAACGAAACGATGCAAAGAATCGGCTAGAAACGAAACGAATGCACCCAATTCACTTTTTTGGACGCAATAGTGATGTTTTGGTTCGTTTGGGTCAGTTTCGTTACTGCACCGAAAACCATGCCGGGGTTGCATTTAATGCACCGATTCGGGTCGGAAACAAAACGATGCACGGAATCGTCCAGAAACGAAAGAAACGCACCCTATCCACTTTTTTCGACCCAATAGTGATGTTTTGGTTCGTTTGGGTCAGTTTCGTTACTGCACCGAAAATCATGCCGGGGTTGCATTTAATGCACCGATTCGGGTCGGAAACGAAACGATGCACGGGATCGTCTAGAAACGAAAGAAACGTACCCTATCCACTTTTTTCGACCCAATAGTGATGTTTTGGTACGTTTGGGTCAGTTTGGTTACTGCACCGAAAACCATGCCGGGGTTGCATATAATGCACCGATTCGGGTCAGAAACGAAACGGTGCACGGGATCGGCTAGAAACGAAACGAACGCACCCAATTCACTTTTTTGGACCCAATAGTGATGTTTTGGTTCGTTTGGTTCAGTTTCGTTACTGCACCGAAAACCATGCCGGGGTTGCATTTAATGCACCGATTCGGGTCAGAAATGAAACGATCCACGGAATCGGCTACAAACAAAACGAACGCACATAATTCAATTTTTTGGACCCAATAGTGATGTTTTGGTTCGTTTGGGTCACTTTCGTTACTGCACCAAAAACCATGCCGGGGTTGCATTTAATGCACCGATTCGGGTCAAAAATCAAACGATGCACGGAATCGGCTAGAAACGAGATGAACGCACCCAATTCACGTTTTTGGACCCAATAGTGATGTTTTGGTTCGTTTGGGTCAGTTTCGTTACTGCACCGAAAACCATGCCGGGGTTACATTTAATGCACCGATTCGGGTCGGAAACGAAACGATGCATGGAATCATCCAGAAACAAAACGAACGCACCCTATCCACTTTTTTGGACCGAATAGTGATGTTTTGGTTCGTTTGGGTCAGTTTGGTTACTGCATCGAAAACCATGCCGGGGTTGCATTTAATGCACCGATTCGGGTCGGAAACGAAACGATGCAAAGAATCGGCTAGAAACGAAACGAATGCACCCAATTCACTTTTTTGGACGCAATAGTGATGTTTTGGTTCGTTTGGGTCAGTTTCGTTACTGCACCGAAAACCATGCCGGGGTTGCATTTAATGCACCGATTCGGGTCGGAAACGAAACGATGCACGGAATCGTCCAGAAACGAAAGAAACGCACCCTATCCACTTTTTTGGACCGAATAGTGATGTTTTGGTTCGTTTGGGTCAGTTTGGTTACTGCATCGAAAACCATGCCGGGGTTGCATTTAATGCACCGATTCGGGTCGGAAACGAAACGATGCAAAGAATCGGCTAGAAACGAAACGAATGCACCCAATTCACTTTTTTGGACGCAATAGTGATGTTTTGGTTCGTTTGGGTCAGTTTCGTCACTGCATCGAAAACCATGTCGGGGTTGCATTTAATGCACCGATTCGGGTCAGAAACGAAACGATGCACGGAATCATCCAGAAACAAAACGAACGCACCCTATCCACTTTTTTGGACCGAATAGTGATGTTTTGGTTCGTTTGGGTCAGTTTGGTTACTGCATCGAAAACCATGTCGGGGTTGCATTTAATGCACCGATTCGGGTCGGAAACGAAACGATGCAAAGAATCGGCTAGAAGCGAAACGAATGCACCCAATCCACTTTTTTGGACGCAATAGTGATGTTTTGGTTCGTTTGGGTCAGTTTCGTTACTGCACCGAAAACCATGCCGGGGTTGCATTTAATGCACCGATTCGGGTCGGAAACGAAACGATGCACGGGATCGTCTAGAAACGAAAGAAACGTACCCTATCCACTTTTTTCGACCCAATAGTGATGTTTTGGTTCATTTGGGTCAGTTTCGTTACTGCACCGAAAACCATGCCGGGGTTGCATATAATGCACCGATTCGGGTCGGAAACGAAACGGTGCACGGGATCGGCTAGAAACGAAACGAACGCACCCAATTCACTTTTTTGGACCCAATAGTGATGTTTTGGTTCATTTGGGTCAGATTCTTACTACACCGAAAACCATGCCGGGGTTGCATTTAATGCACCGATTCGGGTCAGAAATGAAACGATCCACGGAATCGGCTACAAACAAAACGAACGCACATAATTCAATTTTTTGGACCCAATAGTGATGTTTTGGTTCGTTTGGGTCACTTTCGTTACTGCACCAAAAACCATGCCGGGGTTGCATTTAATGCACCGATTCGGGTCAAAAATCAAACGATGCACGGAATCGGCTAGAAACGAGATGAACGCACCCAATTCACGTTTTTGGACCCAATAGTGATGTTTTGGTTCGTTTGGGTCAGTTTCGTTACTGCACCGAAAACCATGCCGGGGTTACATTTAATGCACCGATTCGGGTCGGAAACGAAACGATGCATGGAATCATCCAGAAACAAAACGAACGCACCCTATCCACTTTTTTGGACCGAATAGTGATGTTTTGGTTCGTTTGGGTCAGTTTGGTTACTGCATCGAAAACCATGCCGGGGTTGCATTTAATGCACCGATTCGGGTCGGAAACGAAACGATGCAAAGAATCGGCTAGAAACGAAACGAATGCACCCAATTCACTTTTTTGGACGCAATAGTGATGTTTTGGTTCGTTTGGGTCAGTTTCGTTACTGCACCGAAAACCATGCCGGGGTTGCATTTAATGCACCGATTCGGGTCGGAAACGAAACGATGCACGGAATCGTCCAGAAACGAAAGAAACGCACCCTATCCACTTTTTTGGACCGAATAGTGATGTTTTGGTTCGTTTGGGTCAGTTTGGTTACTGCATCGAAAACCATGCCGGGGTTGCATTTAATGCACCGATTCGGGTCGGAAACGAAACGATGCAAAGAATCGGCTAGAAACGAAACGAATGCACCCAATTCACTTTTTTGGACGCAATAGTGATGTTTTGGTTCGTTTGGGTCAGTTTCGTCACTGCATCGAAAACCATGTCGGGGTTGCATTTAATGCACCGATTCGGGTCAGAAACGAAACGATGCACGGAATCATCCAGAAACAAAACGAACGCACCCTATCCACTTTTTTGGACCGAATAGTGATGTTTTGGTTCGTTTGGGTCAGTTTGGTTACTGCATCGAAAACCATGTCGGGGTTGCATTTAATGCACCGATTCGGGTCGGAAACGAAACGATGCAAAGAATCGGCTAGAAGCGAAACGAATGCACCCAATTCACTTTTTTGGACGCAATAGTGATGTTTTGGTTCGTTTGGGTCAGTTTCGTTACTGCACCGAAAACCATGCCGGGGTTGCATTTAATGCACCGATTCGGGTCGGAAACGAAACGATGCACGGAATCGTCCAGAAACGAAAGAAACGCACCCTATCCACTTTTTTCGACCCAATAGTGATGTTTTGGTTCATTTGGGTCAGTTTCGTTACTGCACCGAAAACCATGCCGGGGTTGCATTTAGTGCACCGATTCGGGTCGGAAACGAAACGATGCACGGTATCGGCTACAAACAAAACGAACGCACCCAATTCACTTTTTTGGACCCAATAGTGATGTTTTGGTTCATTTGGGTCAGTTTCTTACTACACCGAAAACCATACCGGGGTTGCATTTAATGCACCGATTCGGGTTAGAAACGATACGATGCACGGAATCGGCTACAAACAAAACGAATGCACATAATTCAATTTTTTGGACCCAATAGTGATGTTTTGGTTCGTTTGGGTCACTTTCGTTACTGCACCAAAAACCATGCCGGGGTTGCATTTAATGCACCGATTCGGGTCAAAAATCAAACGATGCACGGAATCGGCTAGAAACGAGATGAACGCACCCAATTCACGTTTTTGGACCCAATAGTGATGTTTTGGTTCGTTTGGGTCAGTTTCGTTACTGCACCGAAAACCATGCCGGGGTTACATTTAATGCACCGATTCGGGTCGGAAACGAAACGATGCATGGAATCATCCAGAAACAAAACGAACGCACCCTATCCACTTTTTTGGACCGAATAGTGATGTTTTGGTTCGTTTGGGTCAGTTTGGTTACTGCATCGAAAACCATGCCGGGGTTGCATTTAATGCACCGATTCGGGTCGGAAACGAAACGATGCAAAGAATCGGCTAGAAACGAAACGAATGCACCCAATTCACTTTTTTGGACGCAATAGTGATGTTTTGGTTCGTTTGGGTCAGTTTCGTTACTGCACCGAAAACCATGCCGGGGTTGCATTTAATGCACCGATTCGGGTCGGAAACGAAACGATGCACGGAATCGTCCAGAAACGAAAGAAACGCACCCTATCCACTTTTTTGGACCGAATAGTGATGTTTTGGTTCGTTTGGGTCAGTTTGGTTACTGCATCGAAAACCATGCCGGGGTTGCATTTAATGCACCGATTCGGGTCGGAAACGAAACGATGCAAAGAATCGGCTAGAAACGAAACGAATGCACCCAATTCACTTTTTTGGACGCAATAGTGATGTTTTGGTTCGTTTGGGTCAGTTTCGTCACTGCACCGAAAACCATGTCGGGGTTGCATTTAATGCACCGATTCGGGTCAGAAACGAAACGATGCACGGAATCATCCAGAAACAAAACGAACGCACCCTATCCACTTTTTTGGACCGAATAGTGATGTTTTGGTTCGTTTGGGTCAGTTTGGTTACTGCATCGAAAACCATGTCGGGGTTGCATTTAATGCACCGATTCGGGTCGGAAACGAAACGATGCAAAGAATCGGCTAGAAGCGAAACGAATGCACCCAATTCACTTTTTTGGACGCAATAGTGATGTTTTGGTTCGTTTGGGTCAGTTTCGTTACTGCACCGAAAACCATGCCGGGGTTGCATTTAATGCACCGATTCGGGTCGGAAACGAAACGATGCACGGAATCGTCCAGAAACGAAAGAAACGCACCCTATCCACTTTTTTCGACCCAATAGTGATGTTTTGGTTCATTTGGGTCAGTTTCGTTACTGCACCGAAAACCATGCCGGGGTTGCATTTAGTGCACCGATTCGGGTCGGAAACGAAACGATGCACGGTATCGGCTACAAACAAAACGAACGCACCCAATTCACTTTTTTGGACCCAATAGTGATGTTTTGGTTCATTTGGGTCAGTTTCTTACTACACCGAAAACCATACCGGGGTTGCATTTAATGCACCGATTCGGGTTAGAAACGATACGATGCACGGAATCGGCTACAAACAAAACGAATGCACATAATTCAATTTTTTGGACCCAATAGTGATGTTTTGGTTCGTTTGGGTCACTTTCGTTACTGCACCAAAAACCATGCCGGGGTTGCATTTAATGCACCGATTCGGGTCAAAAATCAAACGATGCACGGAATCGGCTAGAAACGAGATGAACGCACCCAATTCACGTTTTTGGACCCAATAGTGATGTTTTGGTTCGTTTGGGTCAGTTTCGTTACTGCACCGAAAACCATGCCGGGGTTACATTTAATGCACCGATTCGGGTCGGAAACGAAACGATGCATGGAATCATCCAGAAACAAAACGAACGCACCCTATCCACTTTTTTGGACCGAATAGTGATGTTTTGGTTCGTTTGGGTCAGTTTGGTTACTGCATCGAAAACCATGCCGGGGTTGCATTTAATGCACCGATTCGGGTCGGAAACGAAACGATGCAAAGAATCGGCTAGAAACGAAACGAATGCACCCAATTCACTTTTTTGGACGCAATAGTGATGTTTTGGTTCGTTTGGGTCAGTTTCGTTACTGCACCGAAAACCATGCCGGGGTTGCATTTAATGCACCGATTCGGGTCGGAAACGAAACGATGCACGGAATCGTCCAGAAACGAAAGAAACGCACCCTATCCACTTTTTTGGACCGAATAGTGATGTTTTGGTTCGTTTGGGTCAGTTTGGTTACTGCATCGAAAACCATGCCGGGGTTGCATTTAATGCACCGATTCGGGTCGGAAACGAAACGATGCAAAGAATCGGCTAGAAACGAAACGAATGCACCCAATTCACTTTTTTGGACGCAATAGTGATGTTTTGGTTCGTTTGGGTCAGTTTCGTCACTGCACCGAAAACCATGTCGGGGTTGCATTTAATGCACCGATTCGGGTCAGAAACGAAACGATGCACGGAATCATCCAGAAACAAAACGAACGCACCCTATCCACTTTTTTGGACCGAATAGTGATGTTTTGGTTCGTTTGGGTCAGTTTGGTTACTGCATCGAAAACCATGTCGGGGTTGCATTTAATGCACCGATTCGGGTCGGAAACGAAACGATGCAAAGAATCGGCTAGAAGCGAAACGAATGCACCCAATTCACTTTTTTGGACGCAATAGTGATGTTTTGGTTCGTTTGGGTCAGTTTCGTTACTGCACCGAAAACCATGCCGGGGTTGCATTTAATGCACCGATTCGGGTCGGAAACGAAACGATGCACGGAATCGTCCAGAAACGAAAGAAACGCACCCTATCCACTTTTTTCGACCCAATAGTGATGTTTTGGTTCATTTGGGTCAGTTTCGTTACTGCACCGAAAACCATGCCGGGGTTGCATTTAGTGCACCGATTCGGGTCGGAAACGAAACGATGCACGGTATCGGCTACAAACAAAACGAACGCACCCAATTCACTTTTTTGGACCCAATAGTGATGTTTTGGTTCATTTGGGTCAGTTTCTTACTACACCGAAAACCATACCGGGGTTGCATTTAATGCACCGATTCGGGTTAGAAACGATACGATGCACGGAATCGGCTACAAACAAAACGAATGCACATAATTCAATTTTTTGGACCCAATAGTGATGTTTTGGTTCGTTTGGGTCAGTTTCGTTACTGCACCGAAAACCATGCCGGGGTTGCATTTAATGCACCGATTCGGGTCGGAAACGAAACGATGCACGGAATCATCTAAAACGAAACGAACGCACCCAATTCACTTTTTTGGACCCAATAGTGATGTTTTGGTTCGTTTGGGTCAGTTTCGTAACTACACCAAAAACCATGCCGGGGTTGCATTTAATGCACCGATTCGGGTCAGAAATGAAACGATCCACGGAATCGGCTACAAACAAAACGAACGCACATAATTCAATTTTTTGGACCCAATAGTGATGTTTTGGTTCGTTTGGGTCAGTTTCGTTACTGCACCGAAAACCATGCCGGGGTTGCATTTAATGCACCGATTCGGGTCGGAAACGAAACGATGCACGGAATCGTCCAGAAACGAAAGAAACGCACCCTATCCACTTTTTTCGACCCAATAGTGATGTTTTGGTTCGTTTGGGTCAGTTTCGTTACTGCACCGAAAACCATGCCGGGGTTGCATTTAATGCACCGATTCGGGTCGGAAACGAAACGATGCACGGGATCGGCTACAAACAAAACGAACGCACAGAATTCATTTTTTTAGACCCAATAGTGATGTTTTGGTTCGTTTGGGTCAGTTTCGTTACTGCACCAAAAACCATGCCGGGGTTGCATTTAATGCACCGATTCGGGTCAGAAATCAAACGATGCACGGAATCGGCTAGAAACGAGATGAACGCACCCAATTCACTTTTTTGGACCCAATAGTGATGTTTTGGTTCGTTTGGGTCAGTTTCGTTACTGCACCGAAAACCATGTCGGGGTTGCATTTAATGCACCGATTCGGGTCAGAAACGAAACGATGCACGGAATCATCCAGAAACAAAACGAATGCACCCTATCCACTTTTTTGGACCGAATAGTGATGTTTTGGTTCGTTTGGGTCAGTTTCGTTACTGCACCGAAAACCATGTCGGGGTTGCATTTAATGCACCGATTCGGGTCGGAAACGAAACGATGCACGGGATCGGCTACAAACAAAACGAACGCACAGAATTCATTTTTTTAGACCCGATAGTGATGTTTTGGTTCGTTTGGGTCAGTTTCGTTACTGCACCAAAAACCATGCCGGGGTTGCATTTAATGCACCGATTCGGGTCAGAAATCAAACGATGCACGGAATCGGCTAGAAACGAGATGAACGCACCCAATTCACTTTTTTGGACCCAATAGTGATGTTTTGGTTCGTTTGGGTCAGTTTCGTTACTGCACCGAAAACCATGTCGGGGTTGCATTTAATGCACCGATTCGGGTCGGAAACGAAACGATGCACGGAATCGTCCAGAAACGAAAGAAACGCACCCTATCCACTTTTTTGGACCCAATAGTGATGTTTTGGTTCGTTTGGGTCAGTTTCGTTACTGCACCGAAAACCATGTCGGGGTTGCATTTAATGCACCGATTCGGGTCAGAAACGAAACGATGCACGGAATCATCCAGAATCAAAACGAACGCACCCTATCCACTTTTTTGGACCGAATAGTGATGTTTTGGTTCGTTTGGGTCAGTTTGGTTACTGCATCGAAAACCATGCCGGGGTTGCATTTAATGCACCGATTCGGGTCGGAAACGAAACGATGCAAAGAATCGGCTAGAAACGAAACTAATGCACCCAATTCACTTTTCTGGACGCAATAGTGATGTTTTGGTTCGTTTGGGTCAGTTTCGTTACTGCACCGAAAACCATGCCGGGGTTGCATTTAATGCACCGATTCGGGTCGGAAACGAAACGATGCACGGAATCGTCCAGAAACGAAAGAAACGCACCCTATCCACTTTTTTCGACCCAATAGTGATGTTTTGGTTCGTTTGGGTCAGTTTCGTTACTGCACCGAAAACCATGCCGGGGTTGCATTTAATGCACCGATTCGGGTCGGAAACGAAACGATGCACGGGATCGGCTACAAACAAAACGAACGCACCCAATTCACTTTTTTGGACCCAATAGTGATGTTTTGGTTCGTTTGGGTCAGTTTCTTACTACACCGAAAACCATACCGGGGTTGCATTTAATGCACCGATTCGGGTTAGAAACGATACGATGCACGGAATCGGCTACAAACAAAACGAATGCACATAATTCAATTTTTTGGACCCAATAGTGATGTTTTGGTTCGTTTGGGTCAGTTTCGTTACTGCACCGAAAACCATGCCGGGGTTGCATTTAATGCACCGATTCGGGTCGGAAACGAAACGATGCACGGAATCATCTAGAAACGAAACGAACGCACCCAATTCACTTTTTTGGACCCAATAGTGATGTTTTGGTTCGTTTGGGTCAGTTTCGTAACTACACCAAAAACCATGCCGGGGTTGCATTTAATGCACCGATTCGGGTCAGAAATGAAACGATCCACAGAATCGGCTACAAACAAAACGAACGCACATAATTCAATTTTTTGGACCCAATAGTGATGTTTTGGTTCGTTTGGGTCAGTTTCGTTACTGCACCGAAAACCATGCCGGGGTTGCATTTAATGCACCGATTCGGGTCAGAAATGAAACGATCCACGGAATCGGCTACAAACAGAACGAACGCACATAATTCAATTTTTTGGACCCAATAGTGATGTTTTGGTTCGTTTGGGTCAGTTTGGTTACTGCACCGAAAACCATGCTGGGGTTGCATTTAATGCACCGATTCGGGTCCGGAAACGAAACGATGCAAAGAATCGGCTAGAAACGAAACGAATGCACCCAATTCACTTTTTTGGACGCAATAGTGATGTTTTGGTTCGTTTGGGTCAGTTTCGTTACTGCACCAAAAACCATGCCGGGGTTGCATTTAATGCACCGATTCGGGTCGGAAACGAAACGATGCACGGAATCGTCCAGAAACGAAAGAAACGCACCCTATCCACTTTTTTCGACCCAATAGTGATGTTTTGGTTCGTTTGGGTCAGTTTCGTTACTGCACCGAAAACCATGCCGGGGTTGCATTTAATGCACCGATTCGGGTCGGAAACGAAACGATGCACGGGATCGGCTACAAACAAAACGAACGCACAGAATTCATTTTTTTAGACCCAATAGTGATGTTTTGGTTCGTTTGGGTCAGTTTCGTTACTGCACCAAAAACCATGCCGGGGTTGCATTTAATGCACCGATTCGGGTCAGAAATCAAACGATGCACGGAATCGGCTAGAAACGAGATGAACGCACCCAATTCACTTTTTTGGACCCAATAGTGATGTTTTGGTTCGTTTGGGTCAGTTTCGTTACTGCACCGAAAACCATGTCGGGGTTGCATTTAATGCACCGATTCGGGTCAGAAACGAAACGATGCACGGAATCATCCAGAAACAAAACGAACGCAACCTATCCACTTTTTTGGACCGAATAGTGATGTTTTGGTTCGTTTGGGTCAGTTTGGTTACTGCATCGAAAACCATGCCGGGGTTGCATTTAATGCACCGATTCGGGTCAGAAATCAAACGATGCACGGAATCGGCTAGAAACGAGATGAACGCACCCAATTCACTTTTTTGGACCCAATAGTGATGTTTTGGTTCGTTTGGGTCAGTTTCGTTACTGCACCGAAAACCATGTCGGGGTTGCATTTAATGCACCGATTCGGGTCCGAAACGAAACGATGCACGGAATCATCCAGAAACAAAACGAACGCACCCTATCCACTTTTTTGGACTGAATAGTGATGTTTTGGTTCGTTTGGGTCAGTTTGGTTACTGCATCGAAAACCATGCCGGGGTTGCATTTAATGCACCGATTCGGGTCGGAAACGAAACGATGCAAAGAATCGGCTAGAAACGAAACTAATGCACCCAATTCACTTTTCTGGACGCAATAGTGATGTTTCGGTTCGTTTGGGTCAGTTTCGTTACTGCACCGAAAACCATGCCGGGGTTGCATTTAATGCACCGATTCGGGTCGGAAACGAAACGATGCACGGAATCGTCCAGAAACGAAAGAAACGCACCCTATCCACTTTTTTCGACCCAATAGTGTTGTTTTGGTTCGTTTGGGTCAGTTTCGTTACTGCACCGAAAACCATGCCGGGGTTGCATTTAATGCACCGATTCGGGTCGGAAACGAAACGATGCACGGGATCGGCTACAAACAAAACGAACGCACCCAATTCACTTTTTTGGACCCAATAGTGATGTTTTGGTTCGTTTGGGTCAGTTTCTTACTACACCGAAAACCATACCGGGGTTGCATTTAATACACCGATTCGGGTTAGAAACGATATGATGCACGGAATCGGCTACAAACAAAACGAATGCACATAATTCAATTTTTTGGACCCAATAGTGATGTTTTGGTTCGTTTGGGTCAGTTTCGTTACTGCACCGAAAACCATGCCGGGGTTGCATTTAATGCACCGATTCGGGTCGGAAACGAAACGATGCACGGAATCATCTAGAAACGAAACGAACGCACCCAATTCACTTTTTTGGACCCAATAGTGATGTTTTGGTTCGTTTGGGTCAGTTTCGTTACTACACCAAAAACCATGCCGGGGTTGCATTTAATGCACCGATTCGGGTCAGAATTGAAACGATCCACGGAATCGGCTACAAACAAAACGAATGAACAGAATTCAATTTTTTGGACCCAGTAGTGATGTTTTGGTTCGTTTGGGTCACTTTCGTTACTGCACCAAAAACCATGCCGGGTTTGCATTTAATGCACCGATTCGGGTCAGAAATCAAACGATGCACGGAATCGGCTAGAAACGAGATGAACGCACCCAATTCACTTTTTTGGACCCAATAGTGATGTTTTGGTTCGTTTGGGTCAGTTTCGTTACTGCACCGAAAACCATGCCGGGGTTGCATTTAATGCACCGATTCGGGTCGGAAACGAAACGATGCATGGAATCATCCAGAAACAAAACGAACGCAACCTATCCACTTTTTTGGACCGAATAGTGATGTTTTGGTTTGTTTGGGTCAGTTTGGTTACTGCACCGAAAACCATGCCGGGGTTGCATTTAATGCACCGATTCGGGTCGGAAACGAAACGATGCAAAGAATCGGCTAGAAACGAAACGAATGCACCCAATTCACTTTTTTGGACGCAATAGTGATGTTTTGGTTCGTTTGGGTCAGTTTCGTTACTGCACCGAAAACCATGCCGGGGTTGCATTTAATGCACCGATTCGGGTCGGAAACAAAACGATGCACGGAATCGTCCAGAAACGAAAGAAACGCACCCTATCCACTTTTTTCGACCCAATAGTGATGTTTTGGTTCGTTTGGGTCAGTTTCGTTACTGCACCGAAAATCATGCCGGGGTTGCATTTAATGCACCGATTCGGGTCGGAAACGAAACGATGCACGGGATCGTCTAGAAACGAAAGAAACGTACCCTATCCACTTTTTTCGACCCAATAGTGATGTTTTGGTACGTTTGGGTCAGTTTGGTTACTGCACCGAAAACCATGCCGGGGTTGCATATAATGCACCGATTCGGGTCAGAAACGAAACGGTGCACGGGATCGGCTAGAAACGAAACGAACGCACCCAATTCACTTTTTTGGACCCAATAGTGATGTTTTGGTTCGTTTGGTTCAGTTTCGTTACTGCACCGAAAACCATGCCGGGGTTGCATTTAATGCACCGATTCGGGTCAGAAATGAAACGATCCACGGAATCGGCTACAAACAAAACGAACGCACATAATTCAATTTTTTGGACCCAATAGTGATGTTTTGGTTCGTTTGGGTCACTTTCGTTACTGCACCAAAAACCATGCCGGGGTTGCATTTAATGCACCGATTCGGGTCAAAAATCAAACGATGCACGGAATCGGCTAGAAACGAGATGAACGCACCCAATTCACGTTTTTGGACCCAATAGTGATGTTTTGGTTCGTTTGGGTCAGTTTCGTTACTGCACCGAAAACCATGCCGGGGTTACATTTAATGCACCGATTCGGGTCGGAAACGAAACGATGCATGGAATCATCCAGAAACAAAACGAACGCACCCTATCCACTTTTTTGGACCGAATAGTGATGTTTTGGTTCGTTTGGGTCAGTTTGGTTACTGCATCGAAAACCATGCCGGGGTTGCATTTAATGCACCGATTCGGGTCGGAAACGAAACGATGCAAAGAATCGGCTAGAAACGAAACGAATGCACCCAATTCACTTTTTTGGACGCAATAGTGATGTTTTGGTTCGTTTGGGTCAGTTTCGTTACTGCACCGAAAACCATGCCGGGGTTGCATTTAATGCACCGATTCGGGTCGGAAACGAAACGATGCACGGAATCGTCCAGAAACGAAAGAAACGCACCCTATCCACTTTTTTGGACCGAATAGTGATGTTTTGGTTCGTTTGGGTCAGTTTGGTTACTGCATCGAAAACCATGCCGGGGTTGCATTTAATGCACCGATTCGGGTCGGAAACGAAACGATGCAAAGAATCGGCTAGAAACGAAACGAATGCACCCAATTCACTTTTTTGGACGCAATAGTGATGTTTTGGTTCGTTTGGGTCAGTTTCGTCACTGCATCGAAAACCATGTCGGGGTTGCATTTAATGCACCGATTCGGGTCAGAAACGAAACGATGCACGGAATCATCCAGAAACAAAACGAACGCACCCTATCCACTTTTTTGGACCGAATAGTGATGTTTTGGTTCGTTTGGGTCAGTTTGGTTACTGCATCGAAAACCATGTCGGGGTTGCATTTAATGCACCGATTCGGGTCGGAAACGAAACGATGCAAAGAATCGGCTAGAAGCGAAACGAATGCACCCAATTCACTTTTTTGGACGCAATAGTGATGTTTTGGTTCGTTTGGGTCAGTTTCGTTACTGCACCGAAAACCATGCCGGGGTTGCATTTAATGCACCGATTCGGGTCGGAAACGAAACGATGCACGGAATCGTCCAGAAACGAAAGAAACGCACCCTATCCACTTTTTTCGACCCAATAGTGATGTTTTGGTTCATTTGGGTCAGTTTCGTTACTGCACCGAAAACCATGCCGGGGTTGCATTTAGTGCACCGATTCGGGTCGGAAACGAAACGATGCACGGTATCGGCTACAAACAAAACGAACGCACCCAATTCACTTTTTTGGACCCAATAGTGATGTTTTGGTTCATTTGGGTCAGATTCTTACTACACCGAAAACCATACCGGGGTTGCATTTAATGCACCGATTCGGGTTAGAAACGATACGATGCACGGAATCGGCTACAAACAAAACGAATGCACATAATTCAATTTTTTGGACCCAATAGTGATGTTTTGGTTCGTTTGGGTCACTTTCGTTACTGCACCAAAAACCATGCCGGGGTTGCATTTAATGCACCGATTCGGGTCAAAAATCAAACGATGCACGGAATCGGCTAGAAACGAGATGAACGCACCCAATTCACGTTTTTGGACCCAATAGTGATGTTTTGGTTCGTTTGGGTCAGTTTCGTTACTGCACCGAAAACCATGCCGGGGTTACATTTAATGCACCGATTCGGGTCGGAAACGAAACGATGCATGGAATCATCCAGAAACAAAACGAACGCACCCTATCCACTTTTTTGGACCGAATAGTGATGTTTTGGTTCGTTTGGGTCAGTTTGGTTACTGCATCGAAAACCATGCCGGGGTTGCATTTAATGCACCGATTCGGGTCGGAAACGAAACGATGCAAAGAATCGGCTAGAAACGAAACGAATGCACCCAATTCACTTTTTTGGACGCAATAGTGATGTTTTGGTTCGTTTGGGTCAGTTTCGTTACTGCACCGAAAACCATGCCGGGGTTGCATTTAATGCACCGATTCGGGTCGGAAACGAAACGATGCACGGAATCGTCCAGAAACGAAAGAAACGCACCCTATCCACTTTTTTGGACCGAATAGTGATGTTTTGGTTCGTTTGGGTCAGTTTGGTTACTGCATCGAAAACCATGCCGGGGTTGCATTTAATGCACCGATTCGGGTCGGAAACGAAACGATGCAAAGAATCGGCTAGAAACGAAACGAATGCACCCAATTCACTTTTTTGGACGCAATAGTGATGTTTTGGTTCGTTTGGGTCAGTTTCGTCACTGCACCGAAAACCATGTCGGGGTTGCATTTAATGCACCGATTCGGGTCAGAAACGAAACGATGCACGGAATCATCCAGAAACAAAACGAACGCACCCTATCCACTTTTTTGGACCGAATAGTGATGTTTTGGTTCGTTTGGGTCAGTTTGGTTACTGCATCGAAAACCATGTCGGGGTTGCATTTAATGCACCGATTCGGGTCGGAAACGAAACGATGCAAAGAATCGGCTAGAAGCGAAACGAATGCACCCAATTCACTTTTTTGGACGCAATAGTGATGTTTTGGTTCGTTTGGGTCAGTTTCGTTACTGCACCGAAAACCATGCCGGGGTTGCATTTAATGCACCGATTCGGGTCGGAAACGAAACGATGCACGGAATCGTCCAGAAACGAAAGAAACGCACCCTATCCACTTTTTTCGACCCAATAGTGATGTTTTGGTTCATTTGGGTCAGTTTCGTTACTGCACCGAAAACCATGCCGGGGTTGCATTTAGTGCACCGATTCGGGTCGGAAACGAAACGATGCACGGTATCGGCTACAAACAAAACGAACGCACCCAATTCACTTTTTTGGACCCAATAGTGATGTTTTGGTTCATTTGGGTCAGTTTCTTACTACACCGAAAACCATACCGGGGTTGCATTTAATGCACCGATTCGGGTTAGAAACGATACGATGCACGGAATCGGCTACAAACAAAACGAATGCACATAATTCAATTTTTTGGACCCAATAGTGATGTTTTGGTTCGTTTGGGTCACTTTCGTTACTGCACCAAAAACCATGCCGGGGTTGCATTTAATGCACCGATTCGGGTCAAAAATCAAACGATGCACGGAATCGGCTAGAAACGAGATGAACGCACCCAATTCACGTTTTTGGACCCAATAGTGATGTTTTGGTTCGTTTGGGTCAGTTTCGTTACTGCACCGAAAACCATGCCGGGGTTACATTTAATGCACCGATTCGGGTCGGAAACGAAACGATGCATGGAATCATCCAGAAACAAAACGAACGCACCCTATCCACTTTTTTGGACCGAATAGTGATGTTTTGGTTCGTTTGGGTCAGTTTGGTTACTGCATCGAAAACCATGCCGGGGTTGCATTTAATGCACCGATTCGGGTCGGAAACGAAACGATGCAAAGAATCGGCTAGAAACGAAACGAATGCACCCAATTCACTTTTTTGGACGCAATAGTGATGTTTTGGTTCGTTTGGGTCAGTTTCGTTACTGCACCGAAAACCATGCCGGGGTTGCATTTAATGCACCGATTCGGGTCGGAAACGAAACGATGCACGGAATCGTCCAGAAACGAAAGAAACGCACCCTATCCACTTTTTTGGACCGAATAGTGATGTTTTGGTTCGTTTGGGTCAGTTTGGTTACTGCATCGAAAACCATGCCGGGGTTGCATTTAATGCACCGATTCGGGTCGGAAACGAAACGATGCAAAGAATCGGCTAGAAACGAAACGAATGCACCCAATTCACTTTTTTGGACGCAATAGTGATGTTTTGGTTCGTTTGGGTCAGTTTCGTCACTGCACCGAAAACCATGTCGGGGTTGCATTTAATGCACCGATTCGGGTCAGAAACGAAACGATGCACGGAATCATCCAGAAACAAAACGAACGCACCCTATCCACTTTTTTGGACCGAATAGTGATGTTTTGGTTCGTTTGGGTCAGTTTGGTTACTGCATCGAAAACCATGTCGGGGTTGCATTTAATGCACCGATTCGGGTCGGAAACGAAACGATGCAAAGAATCGGCTAGAAGCGAAACGAATGCACCCAATTCACTTTTTTGGACGCAATAGTGATGTTTTGGTTCGTTTGGGTCAGTTTCGTTACTGCACCGAAAACCATGCCGGGGTTGCATTTAATGCACCGATTCGGGTCGGAAACGAAACGATGCACGGAATCGTCCAGAAACGAAAGAAACGCACCCTATCCACTTTTTTCGACCCAATAGTGATGTTTTGGTTCATTTGGGTCAGTTTCGTTACTGCACCGAAAACCATGCCGGGGTTGCATTTAGTGCACCGATTCGGGTCGGAAACGAAACGATGCACGGTATCGGCTACAAACAAAACGAACGCACCCAATTCACTTTTTTGGACCCAATAGTGATGTTTTGGTTCATTTGGGTCAGTTTCTTACTACACCGAAAACCATACCGGGGTTGCATTTAATGCACCGATTCGGGTTAGAAACGATACGATGCACGGAATCGGCTACAAACAAAACGAATGCACATAATTCAATTTTTTGGACCCAATAGTGATGTTTTGGTTCGTTTGGGTCAGTTTCGTTACTGCACCGAAAACCATGCCGGGGTTGCATTTAATGCACCGATTCGGGTCGGAAACGAAACGATGCACGGAATCATCTAAAACGAAACGAACGCACCCAATTCACTTTTTTGGACCCAATAGTGATGTTTTGGTTCGTTTGGGTCAGTTTCGTAACTACACCAAAAACCATGCCGGGGTTGCATTTAATGCACCGATTCGGGTCAGAAATGAAACGATCCACGGAATCGGCTACAAACAAAACGAACGCACATAATTCAATTTTTTGGACCCAATAGTGATGTTTTGGTTCGTTTGGGTCAGTTTCGTTACTGCACCGAAAACCATGCCGGGGTTGCATTTAATGCACCGATTCGGGTCGGAAACGAAACGATGCACGGAATCGTCCAGAAACGAAAGAAACGCACCCTATCCACTTTTTTCGACCCAATAGTGATGTTTTGGTTCGTTTGGGTCAGTTTCGTTACTGCACCGAAAACCATGCCGGGGTTGCATTTAATGCACCGATTCGGGTCGGAAACGAAACGATGCACGGGATCGGCTACAAACAAAACGAACGCACAGAATTCATTTTTTTAGACCCAATAGTGATGTTTTGGTTCGTTTGGGTCAGTTTCGTTACTGCACCAAAAACCATGCCGGGGTTGCATTTAATGCACCGATTCGGGTCAGAAATCAAACGATGCACGGAATCGGCTAGAAACGAGATGAACGCACCCAATTCACTTTTTTGGACCCAATAGTGATGTTTTGGTTCGTTTGGGTCAGTTTCGTTACTGCACCGAAAACCATGTCGGGGTTGCATTTAATGCACCGATTCGGGTCAGAAACGAAACGATGCACGGAATCATCCAGAAACAAAACGAACGCACCCTATCCACTTTTTTGGACCGAATAGTGATGTTTTGGTTCGTTTGGGTCAGTTTGGTTACTGCATCGAAAACCATGCCGGGGTTGCATTTAATGCACCGATTCGGGTCAGAAATCAAACGATGCACGGAATCGGCTAGAAACGAGATGAACGCACCCAATTCACTTTTTTGGACCCAATAGTGATGTTTTGGTTCGTTTGGGTCAGTTTCGTCACTGCACCGAAAACCATGTCGGGGTTGCATTTAATGCACCGATTCGGGTCAGAAACGAAACGATGCACGGAATCATCCAGAAACAAAACGAACGCACCCTATCCACTTTTTTGGACCGAATAGTGATGTTTTGGTTCGTTTGGGTCAGTTTGGTTACTGCATCGAAAACCATGCCGGGGTTGCATTTAATGCACCGATTCGGGTCGGAAACGAAACGATGCAAAGAATCGGCTAGAAGCGAAACGAATGCACCCAATTCACTTTTTTGGACGCAATAGTGATGTTTTGGTTCGTTTGGGTCAGTTTCGTTACTGCACCGAAAACCATGCCGGGGTTGCATTTAATGCACCGATTCGGGTCGGAAACGAAACGATGCACGGAATCGTCCAGAAACGAAAGAAACGCACCCTATCCACTTTTTTCGACCCAGTAGTGATGTTTTGGTTCGTTTGGGTCAGTTTCGTTACTGCACCGAAAACCATGCCGGGGTTGCATTTAATGCACCGATTCGGGTCGGAAACGAAACGATGCACGGGATCGGCTACAAACAAAACGAACGCACCCAATTCACTTTTTTGGACCCAATAGTGATGTTTTGGTTCGTTTGGGTCAGTTTCTTACTACACCGAAAACCATACCGGGGTTGCATTTAATACACCGATTCGGGTTAGAAACGATAGGATGCACGGATTCGGCTACAAACAAAACGAATGCACATAATTCAATTTTTTGGACCCAATAGTGATGTTTTGGTTCGTTTGGGTCAGTTTCGTTACTGCACCGAAAACCATGCCGGGGTTGCATTTAATGCACCGATTCGGGTCGGAAACGAAACGATGCACGGAATCATCTAGAAACGAAACGAACGCACCCAATTCACTTTTTTGGACCCAATAGTGATGTTTTGGTTCGTTTGGGTCAGTTTCGTTACTACACCAAAAACCATGCCGGGGTTGCATTTAATGCACCGATTCGGGTCAGAAATGAAACGATCCACGGAATCGGCTACAAACAAAACGAATGCACAGAATTCAATTTTTTGGACCCAGTAGTGATGTTTTGGTTCGTTTGGGTCACTTTCGTTACTGCACCAAAAACCATGCCGGGGTTGCATTTAATGCACCGATTCGGGTCAGAAATCAAACGATGCACGGAATCGGCTAGAAACGAGATGAACGCACCCAATTCACTTTTTTGGACCCAATAGTGATGTTTTGGTTCGTTTGGGTCAGTTTCGTTACTGCACCGAAAACCATGCCGGGGTTGCATTTAATGCACCGATTCGGGTCGGAAACGAAACGATGCATGGAATCATCCAGAAACAAAACGAATGCACCCTATCCACTTTTTTGGACCGAATAGTGATGTTTTGGTTCGTTTGGGTCAGTTTGGTTACTGCACCGAAAACCATGCCGGGGATGCATTTAATGCACCGATTCGGGTCGGAAACGAAACGATGCAAAGAATCGGCTAGAAACGAAACGAATGCACCCAATTCACTTTTTTGGACGCAATAGTGATGTTTTGGTTCGTTTGGGTCAGTTTCGTTACTGCACCGAAAACCATGCCGGGGTTGCATTTAATGCACCGATTCGGGTCGGAAACAAAACGATGCACGGAATCGTCCAGAAACGAAAGAAACGCACCATATCCACTTTTTTCGACCCAATAGTGATGTTTTGGTTCGTTTGGGTCAGTTTCGTTACTGCACCGAAAACCATGCCGGGGTTGCATTTAATGCACCGATTCGGGTCGGAAACGAAACGATGCACGGGATCGTCCAGAAACGAAAGAAACGTACCCTATCCACTTTTTTCGACCCAATAGTGATGTTTTGGTACGTTTGGGTCAGTTTGGTTACTGCACCGAAAACCATGCCGGGGTTGCATATAATGCACCGATTCGGGTCAGAAACGAAACGGTGCACGGGATCGGCTAGAAACGAAACGAACGCACCCAATTCACTTTTTTGGACCCAATAGTGATGTTTTGGTTCGTTTGGGTCAGTTTCGTTACTGCACCGAAAACCATGCCGGGGTTGCATTTAATGCACCGATTCGGGTCAGAAATGAAACGATCCACGGAATCGGCTACAAACAAAACGAACGCACATAATTCAATTTTTTGGACCCAATAGTGATGTTTTGGTTCGTTTGGGTCACTTTCATTACTGCACCAAAAACCATGCCGGGGTTGCATTTAATGCACCGATTCGGGTCAAAAATCAAACGATGCACGGAATCGGCTAGAAACGAGATGAACGCACCCAATTCACGTTTTTGGACCCAATAGTGATGTTTTGGTTCGTTTGGGTCAGTTTCGTTACTGCACCGAAAACCATGCCGGGGTTACATTTAATGCACCGATTCGGGTCGGAAACGAAACGATGCATGGAATCATCCAGAAACAAAACGAACGCACCCTATCCACTTTTTTGGACCGAATAGTGATGTTTTGGTTCGTTTGGGTCAGTTTGGTTACTGCATCGAAAACCATGCCGGGGTTGCATTTAATGCACCGATTCGGGTCGGAAACGAAACGATGCACGGAATCATCTAGAAACGAAACGAACGCACCCAATTCACTTTTTTGGACCCAATAGTGATGTTTTGGTTCGTTTGGGTCAGTTTCGTTACTACACCAAAAACCATGCCGGGGTCGCATTTAATGCACCGATTCGGGTCAGAAATGAAACGATCCACGGAATCGGCTACAAACAAAACGAATGCACAGAATTCAATTTTTTGGACCCAGTAGTGATGTTTTGGTTCGTTTGGGTCACTTTGGTTACTGCACCAAAAACCATGCCGGGGTTGCATTTAATGCACCGATTCGGGTCAGAAATCAAACGATGCACGGAATCGGCTAGAAACGAGATGAACGCACCCAATTCACTTTTTTGGACCCAATAGTGATGTTTTGGTTCGTTTGGGTCAGTTTCGTTACTGCACCGAAAACCATGCCGGGGTTGCATTTAATGCACCGATTCGGGTCGGAAACGAAACGATGCATGGAATCATCCAGAAACAAAGCGAACGCACCCTATCCACTTTTTTGGACCGAATAGTGATGTTTTGGTTCGTTTGGGTCAGTTTGGTTACTGCACCGAAAACCATGCCGGGGATGCATTTAATGCACCGATTCGGGTCGGAAACGAAACGATGCAAAGAATCGGCTAGAAACGAAACGAATGCACCCAATTCACTTTTTTGGACGCAATAGTGATGTTTTGGTTCGTTTGGGTCAGTTTCGTTACTGCACCGAAAACCATGCCGGGGTTGCATTTAATGCACCGATTCGGGTCGGAAACAAAACGATGCACGAAATCGTCCAGAAACGAAAGAAACGCACCATATCCACTTTTTTCGACCCAATAGTGATGTTTTGGTTCGTTTGGGTCAGTTTCGTTACTGCACCGAAAACCATGCCGGGGTTGCATTTAATGCACCGATTCGGGTCGGAAACGAAACGATGCACGGGATCGTCCAGAAACGAAAGAAACGTACCCTATCCACTTTTTTCGACCCAATAGTGATGTTTTGGTACGTTTGGGTCAGTTTGGTTACTGCACCGAAAACCATGCCGGGGTTGCATATAATGCACCGATTCGGGTCAGAAACGAAACGGTGCACGGGATCGGCTGGAAACGAAACGAACGCACCCAATTCACTTTTTTGGACCCAATAGTGATGTTTTGGTTCGTTTGGGTCAGTTTCGTTACTGCACCGAAAACCATGCCGGGGTTGCATTTAATGCACCGATTCGGGTCAGAAATGAAACGATCCACGGAATCGGCTACAAACAAAACGAACGCACATAATTCAATTTTTTGGACCCAATAGTGATGTTTTGGTTCGTTTGGGTCACTTTCGTTACTGCACCAAAAACCATGCCGGGGTTGCATTTAATGCACCGATTCGGGTCAAAAATCAAACGATGCACGGAATCGGCTAGAAACGAGATGAACGCACCCAATTCACGTTTTTGGACCCAATAGTGATGTTTTGGTTCGTTTGGGTCAGTTTCGTTACTGCACCGAAAACCATGCCGGGGTTGCATTTAATGCACCGATTCGGGTCAGAAATGAAACGATCCACGGAATCGGCTACAAACAAAACGAACGCACATAATTCAATTTTTTGGACCCAATAGTGATGTTTTGGTTCGTTTGGGTCAGTTTGGTTACTGCACCGAAAACCATGCTGGGGTTGCATTTAATGCACCGATTCGGGTCGGAAACGAAACGATGCAAAGAATCGGCTAGAAACGAAACGAATGCACCCAATTCACTTTTTTGGACGCAATAGTGATGTTTTGGTTTGTTTGGGTCAGTTTCGTCACTGCACCGAAAACCATGTCGGGGTTGCATTTAATGCACCGATTCGGGTCAGAAACGAAACGATGCACGGAATCATCCAGAAACAAAACGAACGCACCCTATCCACTTTTTTGGACCGAATAGTGATGTTTTGGTTCGTTTGGGTCAGTTTGGTTACTGCATCGAAAACCATGTCGGGGTTGCATTTAATGCACCGATTCGGGTCGGAAACGAAACGATGCAAAGAATCGGCTAGAAGCGAAACGAATGCACCCAATTCACTTTTTTGGACGCAATAGTGATGTTTTGGTTCGTTTGGGTCAGTTTCGTTACTGCACCGAAAACCATGCCGGGGTTGCATTTAATGCACCGATTCGGGTCGGAAACGAAACGATGCACGGAATCGTCCAGAAACGAAAGAAACGCACCCTATCCACTTTTTTCGACCCAATAGTGATGTTTTGGTTCATTTGGGTCAGTTTCGTTACTGCACCGAAAACCATGCCGGGGTTGCATTTAGTGCACCGATTCGGGTCGGAAACGAAACGATGCACGGTATCGGCTACAAACAAAACGAACGCACCCAATTCACTTTTTTGGACCCAATAGTGATGTTTTGGTTCATTTGGGTCAGTTTCTTACTACACCGAAAACCATACCGGGGTTGCATTTAATGCACCGATTCGGGTTAGAAACGATACGATGCACGGAATCGGCTACAAACAAAACGAATGCACAGAATTCAATTTTTTGGACCCAATAGTGATGTTTTGGTTCGTTTGGGTCAGTTTCGTTACTGCACCGAAAACCATGCCGGGGTTGCATTTAATGCACCGATTCGGGTCGGAAACGAAACGATGCACGGAATCATCTAAAACGAAACGAACGCACCCAATTCACTTTTTTGGACCCAATAGTGATGTTTTGGTTCGTTTGGGTCAGTTTCGTAACTACACCAAAAACCATGCCGGGGTTGCATTTAATGCACCGATTCGGGTCAGAAATGAAACGATCCACGGAATCGGCTACAAACAAAACGAACGCACATAATTCAATTTTTTGGACCCAATAGTGATGTTTTGGTTCGTTTGGGTCAGTTTCGTTACTGCACCGAAAACCATGCCGGGGTTGCATTTAATGCACCGATTCGGGTCGGAAACGAAACGATGCACGGAATCGTCCAGAAACGAAAGAAACGCACCCTATCCACTTTTTTCGACCCAATAGTGATGTTTTGGTTCGTTTGGGTCAGTTTCGTTACTGCACCGAAAACCATGCCGGGGTTGCATTTAATGCACCGATTCGGGTCGGAAACGAAACGATGCACGGGATCGGCTACAAACAAAACGAACGCACAGAATTCATTTTTTTAGACCCAATAGTGATGTTTTGGTTCGTTTGGGTCAGTTTCGTTACTGCACCAAAAACCATGCCGGGGTTGCATTTAATGCACCGATTCGGGTCAGAAATCAAACGATGCACGGAATCGGCTAGAAACGAGATGAACGCACCCAATTCACTTTTTTGGACCCAATAGTGATGTTTTGGTTCGTTTGGGTCAGTTTCGTTACTGCACCGAAAACCATGTCGGGGTTGCATTTAATGCACCGATTCGGGTCAGAAACGAAACGATGCACGGAATCATCCAGAAACAAAACGAACGCACCCTATCCACTTTTTTGGACCGAATAGTGATGTTTTGGTTCGTTTGGGTCAGTTTGGTTACTGCATCGAAAACCATGCCGGGGTTGCATTTAATGCACCGATTCGGGTCAGAAATCAAACGATGCACGGAATCGGCTAGAAACGAGATGAACGCACCCAATTCACTTTTTTGGACCCAATAGTGATGTTTTGGTTCGTTTGGGTCAGTTTCGTCACTGCACCGAAAACCATGTCGGGGTTGCATTTAATGCACCGATTCGGGTCAGAAACGAAACGATGCACGGAATCATCCAGAAACAAAACGAACGCACCCTATCCACTTTTTTGGACCGAATAGTGATGTTTTGGTTCGTTTGGGTCAGTTTGGTTACTGCATCGAAAACCATGCCGGGGTTGCATTTAATGCACCGATTCGGGTCGGAAACGAAACGATGCAAAGAATCGGCTAGAAGCGAAACGAATGCACCCAATTCACTTTTTTGGACGCAATAGTGATGTTTTGGTTCGTTTGGGTCAGTTTCGTTACTGCACCGAAAACCATGCCGGGGTTGCATTTAATGCACCGATTCGGGTCGGAAACGAAACGATGCACGGAATCGTCCAGAAACGAAAGAAACGCACCCTATCCACTTTTTTCGACCCAGTAGTGATGTTTTGGTTCGTTTGGGTCAGTTTCGTTACTGCACCGAAAACCATGCCGGGGTTGCATTTAATGCACCGATTCGGGTCGGAAACGAAACGATGCACGGGATCGGCTACAAACAAAACGAACGCACCCAATTCACTTTTTTGGACCCAATAGTGATGTTTTGGTTCGTTTGGGTCAGTTTCTTACTACACCGAAAACCATACCGGGGTTGCATTTAATACACCGATTCGGGTTAGAAACGATAGGATGCACGGATTCGGCTACAAACAAAACGAATGCACATAATTCAATTTTTTGGACCCAATAGTGATGTTTTGGTTCGTTTGGGTCAGTTTCGTTACTGCACCGAAAACCATGCCGGGGTTGCATTTAATGCACCGATTCGGGTCGGAAACGAAACGATGCACGGAATCATCTAGAAACGAAACGAACGCACCCAATTCACTTTTTTGGACCCAATAGTGATGTTTTGGTTCGTTTGGGTCAGTTTCGTTACTACACCAAAAACCATGCCGGGGTTGCATTTAATGCACCGATTCGGGTCAGAAATGAAACGATCCACGGAATCGGCTACAAACAAAACGAATGCACAGAATTCAATTTTTTGGACCCAGTAGTGATGTTTTGGTTCGTTTGGGTCACTTTCGTTACTGCACCAAAAACCATGCCGGGGTTGCATTTAATGCACCGATTCGGGTCAGAAATCAAACGATGCACGGAATCGGCTAGAAACGAGATGAACGCACCCAATTCACTTTTTTGGACCCAATAGTGATGTTTTGGTTCGTTTGGGTCAGTTTCGTTACTGCACCGAAAACCATGCCGGGGTTGCATTTAATGCACCGATTCGGGTCGGAAACGAAACGATGCATGGAATCATCCAGAAACAAAACGAAGGCACCCTATCCACTTTTTTGGACCGAATAGTGATGTTTTGGTTCGTTTGGGTCAGTTTGGTTACTGCACCGAAAACCATGCCGGGGATGCATTTAATGCACCGATTCGGGTCGGAAACGAAACGATGCAAAGAATCGGCTAGAAACGAAACGAATGCACCCAATTCACTTTTTTGGACGCAATAGTGATGTTTTGGTTCGTTTGGGTCAGTTTCGTTACTGCACCGAAAACCATGCCGGGGTTGCATTTAATGCACCGATTCGGGTCGGAAACAAAACGATGCACGGAATCGTCCAGAAACGAAAGAAACGCACCATATCCACTTTTTTCGACCCAATAGTGATGTTTTGGTTCGTTTGGGTCAGTTTCGTTACTGCACCGAAAACCATGCCGGGGTTGCATTTAATGCACCGATTCGGGTCGGAAACGAAACGATGCACGGGATCGTCTAGAAACGAAAGAAACGTACCCTATCCACTTTTTTCGACCCAATAGTGATGTTTTGGTACGTTTGGGTCAGTTTGGTTACTGCACCGAAAACCATGCCGGGGTTGCATATAATGCACCGATTCGGGTCAGAAACGAAACGGTGCACGGGATCGGCTAGAAACGAAACGAACGCACCCAATTCACTTTTTTGGACCCAATAGTGATGTTTTGGTTCGTTTGGGTCAGTTTCGTTACTGCACCGAAAACCATGCCGGGGTTGCATTTAATGCACCGATTCGGGTCAGAAATGAAACGATCCACGGAATCGGCTACAAACAAAACGAACGCACATAATTCAATTTTTTGGACCCAATAGTGATGTTTTGGTTCGTTTGGGTCACTTTCATTACTGCACCAAAAACCATGCCGGGGTTGCATTTAATGCACCGATTCGGGTCAAAAATCAAACGATGCACGGAATCGGCTAGAAACGAGATGAACGCACCCAATTCACGTTTTTGGACCCAATAGTGATGTTTTGGTTCGTTTGGGTCAGTTTCGTTACTGCACCGAAAACCATGCCGGGGTTACATTTAATGCACCGATTCGGGTCGGAAACGAAACGATGCATGGAATCATCCAGAAACAAAACGAACGCACCCTATCCACTTTTTTGGACCGAATAGTGATGTTTTGGTTCGTTTGGGTCAGTTTGGTTACTGCATCGAAAACCATGCCGGGGTTGCATTTAATGCACCGATTCGGGTCGGAAACGAAACGATGCACGGAATCATCTAGAAACGAAACGAACGCACCCAATTCACTTTTTTGGACCCAATAGTGATGTTTTGGTTCGTTTGGGTCAGTTTCGTTACTACACCAAAAACCATGCCGGGGTTGCATTTAATGCACCGATTCGGGTCAGAAATGAAACGATCCACGGAATCGGCTACAAACAAAACGAATGCACAGAATTCAATTTTTTGGACCCAGTAGTGATGTTTTGGTTCGTTTGGGTCACTTTCGTTACTGCACCAAAAACCATGCCGGGGTTGCATTTAATGCACCGATTCGGGTCAGAAATCAAACGATGCACGGAATCGGCTAGAAACGAGATGAACGCACCCAATTCACTTTTTTGGACCCAATAGTGATGTTTTGGTTCGTTTGGGTCAGTTTCGTTACTGCACCGAAAACCATGCCGGGGTTGCATTTAATGCACCGATTCGGGTCGGAAACGAAACGATGCATGGAATCATCCAGAAACAAAGCGAACGCACCCTATCCACTTTTTTGGACCGAATAGTGATGTTTTGGTTCGTTTGGGTCAGTTTGGTTACTGCACCGAAAACCATGCCGGGGATGCATTTAATGCACCGATTCGGGTCGGAAACGAAACGATGCAAAGAATCGGCTAGAAACGAAACGAATGCACCCAATTCACTTTTTTGGACGCAATAGTGATGTTTTGGTTCGTTTGGGTCAGTTTCGTTACTGCACCGAAAACCATGCCGGGGTTGCATTTAATGCACCGATTCGGGTCGGAAACAAAACGATGCACGAAATCGTCCAGAAACGAAAGAAACGCACCATATCCACTTTTTTCGACCCAATAGTGATGTTTTGGTTCGTTTGGGTCAGTTTCGTTACTGCACCGAAAACCATGCCGGGGTTGCATTTAATGCACCGATTCGGGTCGGAAACGAAACGATGCACGGGATCGTCTAGAAACGAAAGAAACGTACCCTATCCACTTTTTTCGACCCAATAGTGATGTTTTGGTACGTTTGGGTCAGTTTGGTTACTGCACCGAAAACCATGCCGGGGTTGCATATAATGCACCGATTTGGGTCAGAAACGAAACGGTGCACGGGATCGGCTAGAAACGAAACGAACGCACCCAATTCACTTTTTTGGACCCAATAGTGATGTTTTGGTTCGTTTGGGTCAGTTTCGTTACTGCACCGAAAACCATGCCGGGGTTGCATTTAATGCACCGATTCGGGTCAGAAATGAAACGATCCACGGAATCGGCTACAAACAAAACGAACGCACATAATTCAATTTTTTGGACCCAATAGTGATGTTTTGGTTCGTTTGGGTCACTTTCATTACTGCACCAAAAACCATGCCGGGGTTGCATTTAATGCACCGATTCGGGTCAAAAATCAAACGATGCACGGAATCGGCTAGAAACGAGATGAACGCACCCAATTCACGTTTTTGGACCCAATAGTGATGTTTTGGTTCGTTTGGGTCAGTTTCGTTACTGCACCGAAAACCATGCCGGGGTTACATTTAATGCACTGATTCGGGTCGGAAACGAAACGATGCATGGAATCATCCAGAAACAAAACGAACGCACCCTATCCACTTTTTTGGACCGAATAGTGATGTTTTGGTTCGTTTGGGTCAGTTTGGTTACTGCATCGAAAACCATGCCGGGGTTGCATTTAATGCACCGATTCGGGTCGGAAACGAAACGATGCACGGAATCATCTAGAAACGAAACGAACGCACCCAATTCACTTTTTTGGACCCAATAGTGATGTTTTGGTTCGTTTGGGTCAGTTTCGTTACTACACCAAAAACCATGCCGGGGTTGCATTTAATGCACCGATTCGGGTCAGAAATGAAACGATCCACGGAATCGGCTACAAACAAAACGAATGCACAGAATTCAATTTTTTGGACCCAGTAGTGATGTTTTGGTTCGTTTGGGTCACTTTCGTTACTGCACCAAAAACCATGCCGGGGTTGCATTTAATGCACCGATTCGGGTCAGAAATCAAACGATGCACGGAATCGGCTAGAAACGAGATGAACGCACCCAATTCACTTTTTTGGACCCAATAGTGATGTTTTGGTTCGTTTGGGTCAGTTTCGTTACTGCACCGAAAACCATGCCGGGGTTGCATTTAATGCACCGATTCGGGTCGGAAACGAAACGATGCATGGAATCATCCAGAAACAAAGCGAACGCACCCTATCCACTTTTTTGGACCGAATAGTGATGTTTTGGTTCGTTTGGGTCAGTTTGGTTACTGCACCGAAAACCATGCCGGGGATGCATTTAATGCACCGATTCGGGTCGGAAACGAAACGATGCAAAGAATCGGCTAGAAACGAAACGAATGCACCCAATTCACTTTTTTGGACGCAATAGTGATGTTTTGGTTCGTTTGGGTCAGTTTCGTTACTGCACCGAAAACCATGCCGGGGTTGCATTTAATGCACCGATTCGGGTCGGAAACAAAACGATGCACGAAATCGTCCAGAAACGAAAGAAACGCACCATATCCACTTTTTTCGACCCAATAGTGATGTTTTGGTTCGTTTGGGTCAGTTTCGTTACTGCACCGAAAACCATGCCGGGGTTGCATTTAATGCACCGATTCGGGTCGGAAACGAAACGATGCACGGGATCGTCCAGAAACGAAAGAAACGTACCCTATCCACTTTTTTCGACCCAATAGTGATGTTTTGGTACGTTTGGGTCAGTTTGGTTACTGCACCGAAAACCATGCCGGGGTTGCATATAATGCACCGATTCGGGTCAGAAACGAAACGGTGCACGGGATCGGCTGGAAACGAAACGAACGCACCCAATTCACTTTTTTGGACCCAATAGTGATGTTTTGGTTCGTTTGGGTCAGTTTCGTTACTGCACCGAAAACCATGCCGGGGTTGCATTTAATGCACCGATTCGGGTCAGAAATGAAACGATCCACGGAATCGGCTACAAACAAAACGAACGCACATAATTCAATTTTTTGGACCCAATAGTGATGTTTTGGTTCGTTTGGGTCACTTTCGTTACTGCACCAAAAACCATGCCGGGGTTGCATTTAATGCACCGATTCGGGTCAAAAATCAAACGATGCACGGAATCGGCTAGAAACGAGATGAACGCACCCAATTCACGTTTTTGGACCCAATAGTGATGTTTTGGTTCGTTTGGGTCAGTTTCGTTACTGCACCGAAAACCATGCCGGGGTTGCATTTAATGCACCGATTCGGGTCAGAAATGAAACGATCCACGGAATCGGCTACAAACAAAACGAACGCACATAATTCAATTTTTTGGACCCAATAGTGATGTTTTGGTTCGTTTGGGTCAGTTTGGTTACTGCACCGAAAACCATGCTGGGGTTGCATTTAATGCACCGATTCGGGTCGGAAACGAAACGATGCAAAGAATCGGCTAGAAACGAAACGAATGCACCCAATTCACTTTTTTGGACGCAATAGTGATGTTTTGGTTCGTTTGGGTCAGTTTCGTTACTGCACCGAAAACCATGCCGGGGTTGCATTTAATGCACCGATTCGGGTCGGAAACGAAACGATGCACGGAATCGTCCAGAAACGAAAGAAACGCACCCTATCCACTTTTTTCGACCCAATAGTGATGTTTTGGTTCGTTTGGGTCAGTTTCGTTACTGCACCGAAAACCATGCCGGGGTTGCATTTAATGCACCGATTCGGGTCGGAAACGAAACGATGCACGGGATCGGCTACAAACAAAACGAACGCACAGAATTCATTTTTTTAGACCCAATAGTGATGTTTTGGTTCGTTTGGGTCAGTTTCGTTACTGCACCAAAAACCATGCCGGGGTTGCATTTAATGCACCGATTCGGGTCAGAAATCAAACGATGCACGGAATCGGCTAGAAACGAGATGAACGCACCCAATTCACTTTTTTGGACCCAATAGTGATGTTTTGGTTCGTTTGGGTCAGTTTCGTTACTGCACCGAAAACCATGTCGGGGTTGCATTTAATGCACCGATTCGGGTTAGAAACGAAACGATGCACGGAATCATCCAGAAACAAAACGAACGCACCCTATCCACTTTTTTGGACCGAATAGTGATGTTTTGGTTCGTTTGGGTCAGTTTGGTTACTGCATCGAAAACCATGCCGGGGTTGCATTTAATGCACCGATTCGGGTCAGAAATCAAACGATGCACGGAATCGGCTAGAAACGAGATGAACGCACCCAATTCACTTTTTTGGACCCAATAGTGATGTTTTGGTTCGTTTGGGTCAGTTTCGTTACTGCACCGAAAACCATGTCGGGGTTGCATTTAATGCACCGATTCGGGTCAGAAACGAAACGATGCACGGAATCATCCAGAAACAAAACGAACGCACCCTATCCACTTTTTTGGACCGAATAGTGATGTTTTGGTTCGTTTGGGTCAGTTTGGTTACTGCATCGAAAACCATGCCGGGGTTGCATTTAATGCACCGATTCGGGTCGGAAACGAAACGATGCACGGAATCATCTAGAAACGAAACGAACGCACCCAATTCACTTTTTTGGACCCAATAGTGATGTTTTGGTTCGTTTGGGTCAGTTTCGTTACTACACCAAAAACCATGCCGGGGTTGCATTTAATGCACCGATTCGGGTCAGAAATGAAACGATCCACGGAATCGGCTACAAACAAAACGAATGCACAGAATTCAATTTTTTGGACCCAGTAGTGATGTTTTGGTTCGTTTGGGTCACTTTCGTTACTGCACCAAAAACCATGCCGGGGTTGCATTTAATGCACCGATTCGGGTCAGAAATCAAACGATGCACGGAATCGGCTAGAAACGAGATGAACGCACCCAATTCACTTTTTTGGACCCAATAGTGATGTTTTGGTTCGTTTGGGTCAGTTTCGTTACTGCACCGAAAACCATGCCGGGGTTGCATTTAATGCACCGATTCGGGTCGGAAACGAAACGATGCATGGAATCATCCAGAAACAAAGCGAACGCACCCTATCCACTTTTTTGGACCGAATAGTGATGTTTTGGTTCGTTTGGGTCAGTTTGGTTACTGCACCGAAAACCATGCCGGGGATGCATTTAATGCACCGATTCGGGTCGGAAACGAAACGATGCAAAGAATCGGCTCGAAACGAAACGAATGCACCCAATTCACTTTTTTGGACGCAATAGTGATGTTTTGGTTCGTTTGGGTCAGTTTCGTTACTGCACCGAAAACCATGCCGGGGTTGCATTTAATGCACCGATTCGGGTCGGAAACAAAACGATGCACGAAATCGTCCAGAAACGAAAGAAACGCACCATATCCACTTTTTTCGACCCAATAGTGATGTTTTGGTTCGTTTGGGTCAGTTTCGTTACTGCACCGAAAACCATGCCGGGGTTGCATTTAATGCACCGATTCGGGTCGGAAACGAAACGATGCACGGGATCGTCCAGAAACGAAAGAAACGTACCCTATCCACTTTTTTCGACCCAATAGTGATGTTTTGGTACGTTTGGGTCAGTTTGGTTACTGCACCGAAAACCATGCCGGGGTTGCATATAATGCACCGATTCGGGTCAGAAACGAAACGGTGCACGGGATCGGCTGGAAACGAAACGAACGCACCCAATTCACTTTTTTGGACCCAATAGTGATGTTTTGGTTCGTTTGGGTCAGTTTCGTTACTGCACCGAAAACCATGTCGGGGTTGCATTTAATGCACCGATTCGGGTTAGAAACGAAACGATGCACGGAATCATCCAGAAACAAAACGAACGCACCCTATCCACTTTTTTGGACCGAATAGTGATGTTTTGGTTCGTTTGGGTCAGTTTGGTTACTGCATCGAAAACCATGCCGGGGTTGCATTTAATGCACCGATTCGGGTCAGAAATCAAACGATGCACGGAATCGGCTAGAAACGAGATGAACGCACCCAATTCACTTTTTTGGACCCAATAGTGATGTTTTGGTTCGTTTGGGTCAGTTTCGTTACTGCACCGAAAACCATGTCGGGGTTGCATTTAATGCACCGATTCGGGTCAGAAACGAAACGATGCACGGAATCATCCAGAAACAAAACGAACGCACCCTATCCACTTTTTTGGACCGAATAGTGATGTTTTGGTTCGTTTGGGTCAGTTTGGTTACTGCATCGAAAACCATGCCGGGGTTGCATTTAATGCACCGATTCGGGTCGGAAACGAAACGATGCACGGAATCATCTAGATACGAAACGAACGCACCCAATTCACTTTTTTGGACCCAATAGTGATGTTTTGGTTCGTTTGGGTCAGTTTCGTTACTACACCAAAAACCATGCCGGGGTTGCATTTAATGCACCGATTCGGGTCAGAAATGAAACGATCCACGGAATCGGCTACAAACAAAACGAATGCACAGAATTCAATTTTTTGGACCCAGTAGTGATGTTTTGGTTCGTTTGGGTCACTTTCGTTACTGCACCAAAAACCATGCCGGGGTTGCATTTAATGCACCGATTCGGGTCAGAAATCAAACGATGCACGGAATCGGCTAGAAACGAGATGAACGCACCCAATTCACTTTTTTGGACCCAATAGTGATGTTTTGGTTCGTTTGGGTCAGTTTCGTTACTGCACCGAAAACCATGCCGGGGTTGCATTTAATGCACCGATTCGGGTCGGAAACGAAACGATGCATGGAATCATCCAGAAACAAAGCGAACGCACCCTATCCACTTTTTTGGACCGAATAGTGATGTTTTGGTTCGTTTGGGTCAGTTTGGTTACTGCACCGAAAACCATGCCGGGGATGCATTTAATGCACCGATTCGGGTCGGAAACGAAACGATGCAAAGAATCGGCTAGAAACGAAACGAATGCACCCAATTCACTTTTTTGGACGCAATAGTGATGTTTTGGTTCGTTTGGGTCAGTTTCGTTACTGCACCGAAAACCATGCCGGGGTTGCATTTAATGCACCGATTCGGGTCGGAAACAAAACGATGCACGAAATCGTCCAGAAACGAAAGAAACGCACCATATCCACTTTTTTCGACCCAATAGTGATGTTTTGGTTCGTTTGGGTCAGTTTCGTTACTGCACCGAAAACCATGCCGGGGTTGCATTTAATGCACCGATTCGGGTCGGAAACGAAACGATGCACGGGATCGTCCAGAAACGAAAGAAACGTACCCTATCCACTTTTTTCGACCCAATAGTGATGTTTTGGTACGTTTGGGTCAGTTTGGTTACTGCACCGAAAACCATGCCGGGGTTGCATATAATGCACCGATTCGGGTCAGAAACGAAACGGTGCACGGGATCGGCTGGAAACGAAACGAACGCACCCAATTCACTTTTTTGGACCCAATAGTGATGTTTTGGTTCGTTTGGGTCAGTTTCGTTACTGCACCGAAAACCATGCCGGGGTTGCATTTAATGCACCGATTCGGGCCAGAAATGAAACGATCCACGGAATCGGCTACAAACAAAACGAACGCACATAATTCAATTTTTTGGACCCAATAGTGATGTTTTGGTTCGTTTGGGTCACTTTCGTTACTGCACCAAAAACCATGCCGGGGTTGCATTTAATGCACCGATTCGGGTCAAAAATCAAACGATGCACGGAATCGGCTAGAAACGAGATGAACGCACCCAATTCACGTTTTTGGACCCAATAGTGATGTTTTGGTTCGTTTGGGTCAGTTTCGTTACTGCACCGAAAACCATGCCGGGGTTGCATTTAATGCACCGATTCGGGTCAGAAATGAAACGATCCACGGAATCGGCTACAAACAAAACGAACGCACATAATTCAATTTTTTGGACCGAATAGTGATGTTTTGGTTCGTTTGGGTCAGTTTGGTTACTGCACCGAAAACCATGCTGGGGTTGCATTTAATGCACCGATTCGGGTCGGAAACGAAACGATGCAAAGAATCGGCTAGAAACGAAACGAATGCACCCAATTCACTTTTTTGGACGCAATAGTGATGTTTTGGTTCGTTTGGGTCAGTTTCGTTACTGCACCGAAAACCATGCCGGGGTTGCATTTAATGCACCGATTCGGGTCGGAAACGAAACGATGCACGGAATCGTCCAGAAACGAAAGAAACGCACCCTATCCACTTTTTTCGACCCAATAGTGATGTTTTGGTTCGTTTGGGTCAGTTTCGTTACTGCACCGAAAACCATGCCGGGGTTGCATTTAATGCACCGATTCGGGTCGGAAACGAAACGATGCACGGGATCGGCTACAAACAAAACGAACGCACATAATTCATTTTTTTAGACCCAATAGTGATGTTTTGGTTCGTTTGGGTCAGTTTCGTTACTGCACCAAAAACCATGCCGGGGTTGCATTTAATGCACCGATTCGGGTCAGAAATCAAACGATGCACGGAATCGGCTAGAAACGAGATGAACGCACCCAATTCACTTTTTTGGACCCAATAGTGATGTTTTGGTTCGTTTGGGTCACTTTCGTTACTGCACCAAAAACCATGCCGGGGTTGCATTTAATGCACCGATTCGGGTCAGAAATCAAACGATGCACGTAATCGGCTAGAAATGAGATGAACGCACCCAATTCACTTTTTTGGACCCAATAGTGATGTTTTGGTTCGTTTGGGTCAGTTTCGTTACTGCACCGAAAACCATGCCGGGGTTGCATTTAATGCACCGATTCGGGTCGGAAACGAAACGATGCACGGGATCGGCTACAAACAAAACGAACGCACAGAATTCATTTTTTTAGACCCAATAGTGATGTTTTGGTTCGTTTGGGTCAGTTTCGTTACTGCACCAAAAACCATGCCGGGGTTGCATTTAATGCACCGATTCGGGTCAGAAATCAAACGATGCACGGAATCGGCTAGAAACGAGATGAACGCACCCAATTCACTTTTTTGGACCCAATAGTGATGTTTTGGTTCGTTTGGGTCAGTTTCGTTACTGCACCGAAAACCATGTCGGGGTTGCATTTAATGCGCCGATTCGGGTTAGAAACGAAACGATGCACGGAATCATCCAGAAACAAAACGAACGCACCCTATCCACTTTTTTGGACCGAATAGTGATGTTTTGGTTCGTTTGGGTCAGTTTGGTTACTGCATCGAAAACCATGCCGGGGTTGCATTTAATGCACCGATTCGGGTCAGAAATCAAACGATGCACGGAATCGGCTAGAAACGAGATGAACGCACCCAATTCACTTTTTTGGACCCAATAGTGATGTTTTGGTTCGTTTGGGTCAGTTTCGTTACTGCACCGAAAACCATGTCGGGGTTGCATTTAATGCACCGATTCGGGTCAGAAACGAAACAATGCACGGAATCATCCAGAAACAAAACGAACGCACCCTATCCACTTTTTTGGACCGAATAGTGATGTTTTGGTTCGTTTGGGTCAGTTTGGTTACTGCATCGAAAACCATGCCGGGGTTGCATTTAATGCACCGATTCGGGTCAGAAATCAAACGATGCACGGAATCGGCTAGAAACGAGATGAACGCACCCAATTCACTTTTTTGGACCCAATAGTGATGTTTTGGTTCGTTTGGGTCAGTTTCGTCACTGCACCGAAAACCATGTCGGGGTTGCATTTAATGCACCGATTCGGGTCAGAAACGAAACGATGCACGGAATCATCCAGAAACAAAACGAACGCACCCTATCCACTTTTTTGGACCGAATAGTGATGTTTTGGTTCGTTTGGGTCAGTTTGGTTACTGCATCGAAAACCATGTCGGGGTTGCATTTAATGCACCGATTCGGGTCGGAAACGAAACGATGCAAAGAATCGGCTAGAAGCGAAACGAATGCACCCAATTCACTTTTTTGGACGCAATAGTGATGTTTTGGTTCGTTTGGGTCAGTTTCGTTACTGCACCGAAAACCATGCCGGGGTTGCATTTAATGCACCGATTCGGGTCGGAAACGAAACGATGCACGGAATCGTCCAGAAACGAAAGAAACGCACCCTATCCACTTTTTTCGACCCAATAGTGATGTTTTGGTTCGTTTGGGTCAGTTTCGTTACTGCACCGAAAACCATGCCGGGGTTGCATTTAATGCACCGATTCGGGTCGGAAACGAAACGATGCACGGGATCGGCTACAAACAAAACGAACGCACCCAATTCACTTTTTTGGACCCAATAGTGATGTTTTGGTTCGTTTGGGTCAGTTTCTTACTACACCGAAAACCATACCGGGGTTGCATTTAATACACCGATTCGGGTTAGAAACGATATGATGCACGGAATCGGCTACAAACAAAACGAATGCACATAATTCAATTTTTTGGACCCAATAGTGATGTTTTGGTTCGTTTGTGTCAGTTTCGTTACTGCACCGAAAACCATGCCGGGGTTGCATTTAATGCACCGATTCGGGTCGGAAACGAAACGATGCACGGAATCATCTAGAAACGAAACGAACGCACCCAATTCACTTTTTTGGACCCAATAGTGATGTTTTGGTTCGTTTGGGTCAGTTTCGTTACTACACCAAAAACCATGCCGGGGTTGCATTTAATGCAATGATTCGGGTCAGAAATGAAACGATCCACGGAATCGGCTACAAACAAAACGAATGCACAGAATTCAATTTTTTGGACCCAGTAGTGATGTTTTGGTTCGTTTGGGTCACTTTCGTTACTGCACCAAAAACCATGCCGGGGTTGCATTTAATGCACCGATTCGGGTCAGAAATCAAACGATGCACGGAATCGGCTAGAAACGAGATGAACGCACCCAATTCACTTTTTTGGACCCAATAGTGATGTTTTGGTTCGTTTGGGTCAGTTTCGTTACTGCACCGAAAACCATGCCGGGGTTGCATTTAATGCACCGATTCGGGTCGGAAACGAAACGATGCATGGAATCATCCAGAAACAAAACGAACGCGCCCTATCCACTTTTTTGGACCGAATAGTGATGTTTTGGTTCGTTTGGGTCAGTTTGGTTACTGCACCGAAAACCATGCCGGGGTTGCATTTAATGCACCGATTCGGGTCGGAAACGAAACGATGCAAAGAATCGGCTAGAAACGAAACGAATGCACCCAATTCACTTTTTTGGACGCAATAGTGATGTTTTGGTTCGTTTGGGTCAGTTTCGTTACTGCACCGAAAACCATGCCGGGGTTGCATTTAATGCACCGATTCGGGTCGGAAACAAAACGATGCACGGAATCGTCCAGAAACGAAAGAAACACACCATATCCACTTTTTTCGACCCAATAGTGATGTTTTGGTTCGTTTGGGTCAGTTTCGTTACTGCACCGAAAACCATGCCGGGGTTGCATTTAATGCACCGATTCGGGTCGGAAACGAAACGATGCACGGGATCGTCCAGAAACGAAAGAAACGTACCCTATCCACTTTTTTCGACCCAATAGTGATGTTTTGGTACGTTTGGGTCAGTTTGGTTACTGCACCGAAAACCATGCCGGGGTTGCATATAATGCATCGATTCGGGTCAGAAACGAAACGGTGCACGGGATCGGCTAGAAACGAAACGAACGCACCCAATTCACTTTTTTGGACCCAATAGTGATGTTTTGGTTCGTTTGGGTCAGTTTCGTTACTGCACCGAAAACCATGCCGGGGTTGCATTTAATGCACCGATTCGGGTCAGAAATGAAACGATCCACGGAATCGGCTACAAACAAAACGAACGCACATAATTCAATTTTTTGGACCCAATAGTGATGTTTTGGTTCGTTTGGGTCACTTTCGTTACTGCACCAAAAACCATGCCGGGGTTGCATATAATGCACCGATTCGGGTCAAAAATCAAACGATGCACGGAATCGGCTAGAAACGAGATGAACGCACCCAATTCACGTTTTTGGACCCAATAGTGATGTTTTGGTTCGTTTGGGTCAGTTTCGTTACTGCACCGAAAACCATGCCGGGGTTGCATTTAATGCACCGATTCGGGTCGGAAACGAAACGATGCATGGAATCATCCAGAAACAAAACGAACGCACCCTATCCACTTTTTTGGACCGAATAATGATGTTTTGGTTCGTTTGGGTCAGTTTGGTTACTGCATCGAAAACCATGCCGGGGTTGCATTTAATGCACCGATTCGGGTCAGAAATCAAACGATGCACGGAATCGGCTAGAAACGAGATGAACGCACCCAATTCACTTTTTTGGACCCAATAGTGATGTTTTGGTTCGTTTGGGTCAGTTTCGTCACTGCACCGAAAACCATGTCGGGGTTGCATTTAATGCACCGATTCGGGTCAGAAACGAAACGATGCACGGAATCATCCAGAAACAAAACGAACGCACCCTATCCACTTTTTTGGACCGAATAGTGATGTTTTGGTTCGTTTGGGTCAGTTTGGTTACTGCATCGAAAACCATGTCGGGGTTGCATTTAATGCACCGATTCGGGTCGGAAACGAAACGATGCAAAGAATCGGCTAGAAGCGAAACGAATGCACCCAATTCACTTTTTTGGACGCAATAGTGATGTTTTGGTTCGTTTGGGTCAGTTTCGTTACTGCACCGAAAACCATGCCGGGGTTGCATTTAATGCACCGATTCGGGTCGGAAACGAAACGATGCACGGAATCGTCCAGAAACGAAAGAAATGCACCCTATCCACTTTTTTCGACCCAATAGTGATGTTTTGGTTCGTTTGGGTCAGTTTCGTTACTGCACCGAAAACCATGCCGGGGTTGCATTTAATGCACCGATTCGGGTCGGAAACGAAACGATGCACGGGATCGGCTACAAACAAAACGAACGCACCCAATTCACTTTTTTGGACCCAATAGTGATGTTTTGGTTCGTTTGGGTCAGTTTCTTACTACACCGAAAACCATACCGGGGTTGCATTTAATACACCGATTCGGGTTAGAAACGATATGATGCACGGAATCGGCTACAAACAAAACGAATGCACATAATTCAATTTTTTGGACCCAATAGTGATGTTTTGGTTCGTTTGTGTCAGTTTCGTTACTGCACCGAAAACCATGCCGGGGTTGCATTTAATGCACCGATTCGGGTCGGAAACGAAACGATGCACGGAATCATTTAGAAACGAAACGAATGCACCCAATTCACTTTTTTGGACCCAATAGTGATGTTTTGGTTCGTTTGGGTCAGTTTCGTTACTACACCAAAAACCATGCCGGGGTTGCATTTAATGCAAAGATTCGGGTCAGAAATGAAACGATCCACGGAATCGGCTACAAACAAAACGAATGCACAGAATTCAATTTTTTGGACCCAGTAGTGATGTTTTGGTTCGTTTGGGTCACTTTCGTTACTGCACCAAAAACCATTCCGGGGTTGCATTTAATGCACCGATTCGGGTCAGAAATCAAACGATGCACGGAATCGGCTAGAAACGAGATGAACGCACCCAATTCACTTTTTTGGACCCAATAGTGATGTTTTGGTTCGTTTGGGTCAGTTTGGTTACTGCACCGAAAACCATGCCGGGGTTGCATTTAATGCACCGATTCGGGTCGGAAATGAAACGATGCATGGAATCATCCAGAAACAAAACGAACGCGCCCTATCCACTTTTTTGGACCGAATAGTGATGTTTTGGTTCGTTTGGGTCAGTTTGGTTACTGCACCGAAAACCATGCCGGGGTTGCATTTAATGCACCGATTCGGGTCGGAAACGAAACGATGCAAAGAATCGGCTAGAAACGAAACGAATGCACCCAATTCACTTTTTTGGACGCAATAGTGATGTTTTGGTTCGTTTGGGTCAGTTTCGTTACTGCACCGAAAACCATGCCGGGGTTGCATTTAATGCACCGATTCGGGTCGGAAACAAAACGATGCACGGAATCGTCCAGAAACGAAAGAAACACACCATATCCACTTTTTTCGACCCAATAGTGATGTTTTGGTTCGTTTGGGTCAGTTTCGTTACTGCACCGAAAACCATGCCGGGGTTGCATTTAATGCACCGATTCGGGTCGGAAACGAAACGATGCACGGGATCGTCCAGAAACGAAAGAAACGTACCCTATCCACTTTTTTCGACCCAATAGTGATGTTTTGGTACGTTTGGGTCAGTTTGGTTACTGCACCGAAAACCATGCCGGGGTTGCATATAATGCACCGATTCGGGTCAGAAACGAAACGGTGCACGGGATCGGCTAGAAACGAAACGAACGCACCCAATTCACTTTTTTGGACCCAATAGTGATGTTTTGGTTCGTTTGGGTCAGTTTCGTTACTGCACCGAAAACCATGCCGGGGTTGCATTTAATGCACCGATTCGGGTCAGAAACGAAACGATGCACGGAATCATCCAGAAACAAAACGAACGCACCCTATCCACTTTTTTGGACCGAATAGTGATGTTTTGGTTCGTTTGGGTCAGTTTCGTAACTACACCAAAAACCATGCCGGGGTTGCATTTAATGCACCGATTCGGGTCAGAAATGAAACGATCCACGGAATCGGCTACAAACAAAACGAACGCACATAATTTTTTGGACCCAATAGTGATGTTTTGGTTCGTTTGGGTCACTTTCGTTACTGCACCAAAAACCATGCCGGGGTTGCATTTAATGCACCGATTCGGGTCGGAAACGAAACGATGCACGGAATCGTCCAGAAACGAAAGAAACGCACCCTATCCACTTTTTTCGACCCAATAGTGATGTTTTGGTTCGTTTGGGTCAGTTTCGTTACTGCACCGAAAACCATGCCGGGGTTGCATTTAATGCACCGATTCGGGTCGGAAACGAAACGATGCACGGGATCGGCTACAAACAAAACGAACGCACAGAATTCATTTTTTTAGACCCAATAGTGATGTTTTGGTTCGTTTGGGTCAGTTTCGTTACTGCACCAAAAACCATGCCGGGGTTGCATTTAATGCACCGATTCGGGTCAGAAATCAAACGATGCACGGAATCGGCTAGAAACGAGATGAACGCACCCAATTCACTTTTTTGGACCCAATAGTGATGTTTTGGTTCGTTTGGGTCAGTTTCGTTACTGCACCGAAAACCATGTCGGGGTTGCATTTAATGCACCGATTCGGGTTAGAAACGAAACGATGCACGGAATCATCCAGAAACAAAACGAACGCACCCTATCCACTTTTTTGGACCGAATAGTGATGTTTTGGTTCGTTTTGGTCAGTTTGGTTACTGCATCGAAAACCATGCCGGGGTTGCATTTAATGCACCGATTCGGGTCAGAAATCAAACGATGCACGGAATCGGCTAGAAACGAGATGAACGCACCCAATTCACTTTTTTGGACCCAATAGTGATGTTTTGGTTCGTTTGGGTCAGTTTCGTCACTGCACCGAAAACCATGTCGGGGTTGCATTTAATGCACCGATTCGGGTCAGAAACGAAACGATGCACGGAATCATCCAGAAACAAAACGAACGCACCCTATCCACTTTTTTGGACCGAATAGTGATGTTTTGGTTCGTTTGGGTCAGTTTGGTTACTGCATCGAAAACCATGTCGGGGTTGCATTTAATGCACCGATTCGGGTCGGAAACGAAACGATGCAAAGAATCGGCTAGAAGCGAAACGAATGCACCCAATTCACTTTTTTGGACGCAATAGTGATGTTTTGGTTCGTTTGGGTCAGTTTCGTTACTGCACCGAAAACCATGCCGGGGTTGCATTTAATGCACCGATTCGGGTCGGAAACGAAACGATGCACGGAATCGTCCAGAAACGAAAGAAACGCACCCTATCCACTTTTTTCGACCCAATAGTGATGTTTTGGTTCGTTTGGGTCAGTTTCGTTACTGCACCGAAAACCATGCCGGGGTTGCATTTAATGCACCGATTCGGGTCGGAAACGAAACGATGCACGGGATCGGCTACAAACAAAACGAACGCACCCAATTCACTTTTTTGGACCCAATAGTGATGTTTTGGTTCGTTTGGGTCAGTTTCTTACTACACCGAAAACCATACCGGGGTTGCATTTAATACACCGATTCGGGTTAGAAACGATATGATGCACGGAATCGGCTACAAACAAAACGAATGCACATAATTCAATTTTTTGGACCCAATAGTGATGTTTTGGTTCGTTTGTGTCAGTTTCGTTACTGCACCGAAAACCTTGCCGGGGTTGCATTTAATGCACCGATTCGGGTCGGAAACGAAACGATGCACGGAATCATCTAGAAACGAAACGAACGCACCCAATTCACTTTTTTGGACCCAATAGTGATGTTTTGGTTCGTTTGGGTCAGTTTCGTTACTACACCAAAAACCATGCCGGGGTTGCATTTAATGCAATGATTCGGGTCAGAAATGAAACGATCCACGGAATCGGCTACAAACAAAACGAATGCACAGAATTCAATTTTTTGGACCCAGTAGTGATGTTTTGGTTCGTTTGGGTCACTTTCGTTACTGCACCAAAAACCATGCCGGGGTTGCATTTAATGCACCGATTCGGGTCAGAAATCAAACGATGCACGGAATCGGCTAGAAACGAGATGAACGCACCCAATTCACTTTTTTGGACCCAATAGTGATGTTTTGGTTCGTTTGGGTCAGTTTCGTTACTGCACCGAAAACCATGCCGGGGTTGCATTTAATGCACCGATTCGGGTCGGAAACGAAACGATGCATGGAATCACCCAGAAACAAAACGAACGCGCCCTATCCACTTTTTTGGACCGAATAGTGATGTTTTGGTTCGTTTGGGTCAGTTTGGTTACTGCACCGAAAACCATGCCGGGGTTGCATTTAATGCACCGATTCGGGTCGGAAACGAAACGATGCAAAGAATCGGCTAGAAACGAAACGAATGCACCCAATTCACTTTTTTGGACGCAATAGTGATGTTTTGGTTCGTTTGGGTCAGTTTCGTTACTGCACCGAAAACCATGCCGGGGTTGCATTTAATGCACCGATTCGGGTCGGAAACAAAACGATGCACGGAATCGTCCAGAAACGAAAGAAACACACCATATCCACTTTTTTCGACCCAATAGTGATGTTTTGGTTCGTTTGGGTCAGTTTCGTTACTGCACCGAAAACCATGCCGGGGTTGCATTTAATGCACCGATTCGGGTCGGAAACGAAACGATGCACGGGATCGTCCAGAAACGAAAGAAACGTACCCTATCCACTTTTTTCGACCCAATAGTGATGTTTTGGTACGTTTGGGTCAGTTTGGTTACTGCACCGAAAACCATGCCGGGGTTGCATATAATGCACCGATTCGGGTCAGAAACGAAACGGTGCACGGGATCGGCTAGAAACGAAACGAACGCACCCAATTCACTTTTTTGGACCCAATAGTGATGTTTTGGTTCGTTTGGGTCAGTTTCGTTACTGCACCGAAAACCATGCCGGGGTTGCATTTAATGCACCGATTCGGGTCATAAATGAAACGATCCACGGAATCGGCTACAAACAAAACGAACGCACATAATTCAATTTTTTGGACCCAATAGTGATGTTTTGGTTCGTTTGGGTCACTTTCGTTACTGCACCAAAAACCATGCCGGGGTTGCATATAATGCACCGATTCGGGTCAAAAATCAAACGATGCACGGAATCGGCTAGAAACGAGATGAACGCACCCAATTCACGTTTTTGGACCCAATAGTGATGTTTTGGTTCGTTTGGGTCAGTTTCGTTACTGCACCGAAAACCATGCCGGGGTTGCATTTAATGCACCGATTCGGGTCGGAAACGAAACGATGCATGGAATCATCCAGAAACAAAACGAACGCACCCTATCCACTTTTTTGGACCGAATAATGATGTTTTGGTTCGTTTGGGTCAGTTTGGTTACTGCATCGAAAACCATGCCGGGGTTGCATTTAATGCACCGATTCGGGTCAGAAATCAAACGATGCACGGAATCGGCTAGAAACGAGATGAACGCACCCAATTCACTTTTTTGGACCCAATAGTGATGTTTTGGTTCGTTTGGGTCAGTTTCGTCACTGCACCGAAAACCATGTCGGGGTTGCATTTAATGCACCGATTCGGGTCAGAAACGAAACGATGCACGGAATCATCCAGAAACAAAACGAACGCACCCTATCCACTTTTTTGGACCGAATAGTGATGTTTTGGTTCGTTTGGGTCAGTTTGGTTACTACATCGAAAACCATGTCGGGGTTGCATTTAATGCACCGATTCGGGTCGGAAACGAAACGATGCAAAGAATCGGCTAGAAGCGAAACGAATGCACCCAATTCACTTTTTTGGACGCAATAGTGATGTTTTGGTTCGTTTGGGTCAGTTTCGTTACTGCACCGAAAACCATGCCGGGGTTGCATTTAATGCACCGATTCGGGTCGGAAACGAAACGATGCACGGAATCGTCCAGAAACGAAAGAAATGCACCCTATCCACTTTTTTCGACCCAATAGTGATGTTTTGGTTCGTTTGGGTCAGTTTCGTTACTGCACCGAAAACCATGCCGGGGTTGCATTTAATGCACCGATTCGGGTCGGAAACGAAACGATGCACGGGATCGGCTACAAACAAAACGAACGCACCCAATTCACTTTTTTGGACCCAATAGTGATGTTTTGGTTCGTTTGGGTCAGTTTCTTACTACACCGAAAACCATACCGGGGTTGCATTTAATACACCGATTCGGGTTAGAAACGATATGATGCACGGAATCGGCTACAAACAAAACGAATGCACATAATTCAATTTTTTGGACCCAATAGTGATGTTTTGGTTCGTTTGTGTCAGTTTCGTTACTGCACCGAAAACCATGCCGGGGTTGCATTTAATGCACCGATTCGGGTCGGAAACGAAACGATGCACGGAATCATCTAGAAACGAAACGAATGCACCCAATTCACTTTTTTGGACCCAATAGTGATGTTTTGGTTCGTTTGGGTCAGTTTCGTTACTACACCAAAAACCATGCCGGGGTTGCATTTAATGCAATGATTCGGGTCAGAAATGAAACGATCCACGGAATCGGCTACAAACAAAACGAATGCACAGAATTCAATTTTTTGGACCCAGTAGTGATGTTTTGGTTCGTTTGGGTCACTTTCGTTACTGCACCAAAAACCATGCCGGGGTTGCATTTAATGCACCGATTCGGGTCAGAAATCAAACGATGCACGGAATCGGCTAGAAACGAGATGAACGCACCCAATTCACTTTTTTGGACCCAATAGTGATGTTTTGGTTCGTTTGGGTCAGTTTGGTTACTGCACCGAAAACCATGCCGGGGTTGCATTTAATGCACCGATTCGGGTCGGAAATGAAACGATGCATGGAATCATCCAGAAACAAAACGAACGCGCCCTATCCACTTTTTTGGACCGAATAGTGATGTTTTGGTTCGTTTGGGTCAGTTTGGTTACTGCACCGAAAACCATGCCGGGGTTGCATTTAATGCACCGATTCGGGTCGGAAACGAAACGATGCAAAGAATCGGCTAGAAACGAAACGAATGCACCCAATTCACTTTTTTGGACGCAATGGTGATGTTTTGGTTCGTTTGGGTCAGTTTCGTTACTGCACCGAAAACCATGCCGGGGTTGCATTTAATGCACCGATTCGGGTCGGAAACAAAACGATGCACGGAATCGTCCAGAAACGAAAGAAACACACCATATCCACTTTTTTCGACCCAATAGTGATGTTTTGGTTCGTTTGGGTCAGTTTCGTTACTGCACCGAAAACCATGCCGGGGTTGCATTTAATGCACCGATTCGGGTCGGAAACGAAACGATGCACGGGATCGTCCAGAAACGAAAGAAACGTACCCTATCCACTTTTTTCGACCCAATAGTGATGTTTTGGTACGTTTGGGTCAGTTTGGTTACTGCACCGAAAACCATGCCGGGGTTGCATATAATGCACCGATTCGGGTCAGAAACGAAACGGTGCACGGGATCGGCTAGAAACGAAACGAACGCACCCAATTCACTTTTTTGGACCCAATAGTGATGTTTTGGTTCGTTTGGGTCAGTTTCGTTACTGCACCGAAAACCATGCCGGGGTTGCATTTAATGCACCGATTCGGGTCAGAAACGAAACGATGCACGGAATCATCCAGAAACAAAACGAACGCACCCTATCCACTTTTTTGGACCGAATAGTGATGTTTTGGTTCGTTTGGGTCAGTTTCGTAACTACACCAAAAACCATGCCGGGGTTGCATTTAATGCACCGATTCGGGTCAGAACTGAAACGATCCACGGAATCGGCTACAAACAAAACGAACGCACATAATTCAATTTTTTGGACCCAATAGTGATGTTTTGGTTCGTTTGGGTCACTTTCGTTACTGCACCAAAAACCATGCCGGGGTTGCATATAATGCACCGATTCGGGTCAAAAATCAAACGATGCACGGAATCGGCTAGAAACGAGATGAACGCACCCAATTCACGTTTTTGGACCCAATAGTGATGTTTTGGTTCGTTTGGGTCAGTTTCGTTACTGCACCGAAAACCATGCCGGGGTTGCATTTAATGCACCGATTCGGGTCGGAAACGAAACGATGCATGGAATCATCCAGAAACAAAACGAACGCACCCTATCCACTTTTTTGGACCGAATAGTGATGTTTTGGTTCGTTTGGGTCAGTTTGGTTACTGCATCGAAAACCATGCCGGGGTTGCATTTAATGCACCGATTCGGGTCGGAAACGAAACGATGCAAAGAATCGGCTAGAAACGAAACGAATGCACCCAATTCACTTTTTTGGACACAATAGTGATGTTTTGGTTCGTTTGGGTCAGTTTCGTTACTGCACCGAAAACCATGCCGGGGTTGCATTTAATGCACCGATTCGGGTCGGAAACGAAACGATGCACGGAATCGTCCAGAAACGAAAGAAACGCACCCTATCCACTTTTTTCGACCCAATAGTGATGTTTTGGTTCATTTGGGTCAGTTTCGTTACTGCACCGAAAACCATGCCGGGGTTGCATTTAATGCACCGATTCGGGTCGGAAACGAAACGATGCACGGGATCGGCTACAAACAAAACGAACGCACCCAATTCACTTTTTTGGACCCAATAGTGATGTTTTGGTTCGTTTGGGTCAGTTTCTTACTACACCGAAAACCATACCGGGGTTGCATTTAATGCACCGATTCGGGTTAGAAACGATACGATGCACGGAATCGGCTACAAACAAAACGAATGCACATAATTCAATTTTTTGGACCCAATAGTGATGTTTTGGTTCGTTTGGGTCAGTTTCGTTACTGCACCGAAAACCATGCCGGGGTTGCATTTAATGCACCGATTCGGGTCAGAAACGAAACGATGCACGGAATCATCTAGAAACGAAACGAACGCACCCAATTCACTTTTTTGGACCCAATAGTGATGTTTTGGTTCGTTTGGGTCAGTTTCGTAACTACACCAAAAACCATGCCGGGGTTGCATTTAATGCACCGATTCGGGTCAGAAATGAAACGATCCACGGAATCGGCTACAAACAAAACGAACGCACATAATTCACTTTTTTGGACCCAATAGTGATGTTTTGGTTCGTTTGGGTCAGTTTCGTTACTGCACCGAAAACCATGCCGGGGTTGCATTTAATGCACCGATTCGGGTCGGAAACGAAACGATGCACGGAATCGTCCAGAAACGAAAGAAATGCACCCTATCCACTTTTTTCGACCCAATAGTGATGTTTTGGTTCGTTTGGGTCAGTTTCGTTACTGCACCGAAAACCATGCCGGGGTTGCATTTAATGCACCGATTCGGGTCGGAAACGAAACGATGCACGGGATCGGCTACAAACAAAACGAACGCACCCAATTCACTTTTTTGGACCAAATAGTGATGTTTTGGTTCGTTTGGGTCAGTTTCTTACTACACCGAAAACCATACCGGGGTTGCATTTAATACACCGATTCGGGTTAGAAACGATATGATGCACGGAATCGGCTACAAACAAAACGAATGCACATAATTCAATTTTTTGGACCCAATAGTGATGTTTTGGTTCGTTTGTGTCAGTTTCGTTACTGCACCGAAAACCATGCCGGGGTTGCATTTAATGCACCGATTCGGGTCGGAAACGAAACGATGCACGGAATCATCTAGAAACGAAACGAATGCACCCAATTCACTTTTTTGGACCCAATAGTGATGTTTTGGTTCGTTTGGGTCAGTTTCGTTACTACACCAAAAACCATGCCGGGGTTGCATTTAATGCAATGATTCGGGTCAGAAATGAAACGATCCACGGAATCGGCTACAAACAAAACGAATGCACAGAATTCAATTTTTTGGACCCAGTAGTGATGTTTTGGTTCGTTTGGGTCACTTTCGTTACTGCACCAAAAACCATGCCGGGGTTGCATTTAATGCACCGATTCGGGTCAGAAATCAAACGATGCACGGAATCGGCTAGAAACGAGATGAACGCACCCAATTCACTTTTTTGGACCCAATAGTGATGTTTTGGTTCGTTTGGGTCAGTTTGGTTACTGCACCGAAAACCATGCCGGGGTTGCATTTAATGCACCGATTCGGGTCGGAAATGAAACGATGCATGGAATCATCCAGAAACAAAACGAACGCGCCCTATCCACTTTTTTGGACCGAATAGTGATGTTTTGGTTCGTTTGGGTCAGTTTGGTTACTGCACCGAAAACCATGCCGGGGTTGCATTTAATGCACCGATTCGGGTCGGAAACGAAACGATGCAAAGAATCGGCTAGAAACGAAACGAATGCACCCAATTCACTTTTTTGGACGCAATAGTGATGTTTTGGTTCGTTTGGGTCAGTTTCGTTACTGCACCGAAAACCATGCCGGGGTTGCATTTAATGCACCGATTCGGGTCGGAAACAAAACGATGCACGGAATCGTCCAGAAACGAAAGAAACACACCATATCCACTTTTTTCGACCCAATAGTGATGTTTTGGTTCGTTTGGGTCAGTTTCGTTACTGCACCGAAAACCATGCCGGGGTTGCATTTAATGCACCGATTCGGGTCGGAAACGAAACGATGCACGGGATCGTCCAGAAACGAAAGAAACGTACCCTATCCACTTTTTTCGACCCAATAGTGATGTTTTGGTACGTTTGGGTCAGTTTGGTTACTGCACCGAAAACCATGCCGGGGTTGCATATAATGCACCGATTCGGGTCAGAAACGAAACGGTGCACGGGATCGGCTAGAAACGAAACGAACGCACCCAATTCACTTTTTTGGACCCAATAGTGATGTTTTGGTTCGTTTGGGTCAGTTTCGTTACTGCACCGAAAACCATGCCGGGGTTGCATTTAATGCACCGATTCGGGTCAGAAACGAAACGATGCACGGAATCATCCAGAAACAAAACGAACGCACCCTATCCACTTTTTTGGACCGAATAGTGATGTTTTGGTTCGTTTGGGTCAGTTTCGTAACTACACCAAAAACCATGCCGGGGTTGCATTTAATGCACCGATTCGGGTCAGAACTGAAACGATCCACGGAATCGGCTACAAACAAAACGAACGCACATAATTCAATTTTTTGGACCCAATAGTGATGTTTTGGTTCGTTTGGGTCACTTTCGTTACTGCACCAAAAACCATGCCGGGGTTGCATATAATGCACCGATTCGGGTCAAAAATCAAACGATGCACGGAATCGGCTAGAAACGAGATGAACGCACCCAATTCACGTTTTTGGACCCAATAGTGATGTTTTGGTTCGTTTGGGTCAGTTTCGTTACTGCACCGAAAACCATGCCGGGGTTGCATTTAATGCACCGATTCGGGTCGGAAACGAAACGATGCATGGAATCATCCAGAAACAAAACGAACGCACCCTATCCACTTTTTTGGACCGAATAGTGATGTTTTGGTTCGTTTGGGTCAGTTTGGTTACTGCATCGAAAACCATGCCGGGGTTGCATTTAATGCACCGATTCGGGTCGGAAACGAAACGATGCAAAGAATCGGCTAGAAACGAAACGAATGCACCCAATTCACTTTTTTGGACACAATAGTGATGTTTTGGTTCGTTTGGGTCAGTTTCGTTACTGCACCGAAAACCATGCCGGGGTTGCATTTAATGCACCGATTCGGGTCGGAAACGAAACGATGCACGGAATCGTCCAGAAACGAAAGAAACGCACCCTATCCACTTTTTTCGACCCAATAGTGATGTTTTGGTTCATTTGGGTCAGTTTCGTTACTGCACCGAAAACCATGCCGGGGTTGCATTTAATGCACCGATTCGGGTCGGAAACGAAACGATGCACGGGATCGGCTACAAACAAAACGAACGCACCCAATTCACTTTTTTGGACCCAATAGTGATGTTTTGGTTCGTTTGGGTCAGTTTCTTACTACACCGAAAACCATACCGGGGTTGCATTTAATGCACCGATTCGGGTTAGAAACGATACGATGCACGGAATCGGCTACAAACAAAACGAATGCACATAATTCAATTTTTTGGACCCAATAGTGATGTTTTGGTTCGTTTGGGTCAGTTTCGTTACTGCACCGAAAACCATGCCGGGGTTGCATTTAATGCACCGATTCGGGTCAGAAACGAAACGATGCACGGAATCATCTAGAAACGAAACGAACGCACCCAATTCACTTTTTTGGACCCAATAGTGATGTTTTGGTTCGTTTGGGTCAGTTTCGTAACTACACCAAAAACCATGCCGGGGTTGCATTTAATGCACCGATTCGGGTCAGAAATGAAACGATCCACGGAATCGGCTACAAACAAAACGAACGCACATAATTCAATTTTTTGGACCCAATAGTGATGTTTTGGTTCGTTTGGGTCAGTTTCGTTACTGCACCGAAAACCATGCCGGGGTTGCATTTAATGCACCGATTCGGGTCAGAAATGAAACGATCCACGGAATCGGCTACAAACAAAACGAATGCACATAATTCATATTTTTGGACCCAATAGTGATGTTTTGGTTCGTTTGGGTCAGTTTGGTTACTGCACCGAAAACCATGCTGGGGTTGCATTTAATGCACCGATTCGGGTCGGAAACGAAACGATGCAAAGAATCGGCTAGAAACGAAACGAATGCACCCAATTCACTTTTTTGGACGCAATAGTGATGTTTTGGTTCGTTTGGGTCAGTTTCGTTACTGCACCGAAAACCATGCCGGGGTTGCATTTAATGCACCGATTCGGGTCGGAAACGAAACGATGCACGGAATCGTCCAGAAACGAAAGAAACGCACCCTATCCACTTTTTTCGACCCAATAGTGATGTTTTGGTTCGTTTGGGTCAGTTTCGTTACTGCACCGAAAACCATGCCGGGGTTGCATTTAATGCACCGATTCGGGTCGGAAACGAAACGATGCACGGGATCGGCTACAAACAAAACGAACGCACCCAATTCACTTTTTTGGACCCAATAGTGATGTTTTGGTTCGTTTGGGTCAGTTTCGTTACTACACCGAAAACCATGCCGGGGTTGCATTTAATGCACCGATTCGGGTCAGAAATGAAACGATCCACGGAATCGGCTACAAACAAAACGAATGCACAGAATTCAATTTTTTGGACCCAGTAGTGATGTTTTGGTTCGTTTGGGTCACTTTCGTTACTGCACCGAAAACCATGTCGGGGTTGCATTTAATGCACCGATTCGGGTCAGAAATCAAACGATGCACGGAATCGGCTAGAAACGAGATGAACGCACCCAATTCACTTTTTTGGACCCAATAGTGATGTTTTGGTTCGTTTGGGTCAGTTTCGTTACTGCACCGAAAACCATGCCGGGGTTGCATTTAATGCACCGATTCGGGTCGGAAACGAAACGATGCATGGAATCATCCAGAAACAAAGCGAACGCACCCTATCCACTTTTTTGGACCGAATAGTGATGTTTTGGTTCGTTTGGGTCAGTTTGGTTACTGCACCGAAAACCATGCCGGGGATGCATTTAATGCACCGATTCGGGTCGGAAACAAAACGATGCAAAGAATCGGCTAGAAACGAAACGAATGCACCCAATTCACTTTTTTGGACGCAATAGTGATGTTTTGGTTCGTTTGGGTCAGTTTCGTTACTGCACCGAAAACCATGCCGGGGTTGCATTTAATGCACCGATTCGGGTCGGAAACAAAACGATGCACGGAATCGTCCAGAAACGAAAGAAACGCACCATATCCACTTTTTTCGACCCAATAGTGATGTTTTGGTTCGTTTGGGTCAGTTTCGTTACTGCACCGAAAACCATGCCGGGGTTGCATTTAATGCACCGATTCGGGTCGGAAACGAAACGATGCACGGGATCGTCCAGAAACGAAAGAAACGTACCCTATCCACTTTTTTCGACCCAATAGTGATGTTTTGGTACGTTTGGGTCAGTTTGGTTACTGCACCGAAAACCATGCCGGGGTTGCATATAATGCACCGATTCGGGTCAGAAACGAAACGGTGCACGGGATCGGCTAGAAACGAAACGAACGCACCCAATTCACTTTTTTGGACCCAATAGTGATGTTTTGGTTCGTTTGGGTCAGTTTCGTTACTGCACCGAAAACCATGCCGGGGTTGCATTTAATGCACCGATTCGGGTCAGAAATGAAACGATCCACGGAATCGGCTGCAAACAAAACGAACGCACATAATTCAATTTTTTGGACCCAATAGTGATGTTTTGGTTCGTTTGGGTCACTTTCGTTACTGCACCAAAAACCATGCCGGGGTTGCATTTAATGCACCGATTCGGGTCAAAAATCAAACGATGCACGGAATCGGCTAGAAACGAGATGAACGCACCCAATTCACGTTTTTGGACCCAATAGTGATGTTTTGGTTCGTTTGGGTCAGTTTCGTTACTGCACCGAAAACCATGCCGGGGTTGCATTTAATGCACCGATTCGGGTCAGAAATGAAACGATCCACGGAATCGGCTACAAACAAAACGAACGCACATAATTCAATTTTTTGGACCCAATAGTGATGTTTTGGTTCGTTTGGGTCAGTTTGGTTACTGCACCGAAAACCATGCTGGGGATGCATTTAATGCACCGATTCGGGTCGGAAACGAAACGATGCAAAGAATCGGCTAGAAACGAAACGAATGCACCCAATTCACTTTTTTGGACGCAATAGTGATGTTTTGGTTCGTTTGGGTCAGTTTCGTTACTGCACCGAAAACCATGCCGGGGTTGCATTTAATGCACCGATTCGGGTCGGAAACGAAACGATGCACGGAATCGTCCAGAAACGAAAGAAACGCACCCTATCCACTTTTTTCGACCCAATAGTGATGTTTTGGTTCGTTTGGGTCAGTTTCGTTACTGCACCGAAAACCATGCCGGGGTTGCATTTAATGCACCGATTCGGGTCGGAAACGAAACGATGCACGGGATCGGCTACAAACAAAACGAACGCACAGAATTCATTTTTTTAGACCCAATAGTGATGTTTTGGTTCGTTTGGGTCAGTTTCGTTACTGCACCAAAAACCATGCCGGGGTTGCATTTAATGCACCGATTCGGGTCAGAAATCAAACGATGCACGGAATCGGCTAGAAACGAGATGAACGCACCCAATTCACTTTTTTGGACGCAATAGTGATGTTTTGGTTCGTTTGGGTCAGTTTCGTTACTGCACCGAAAACCATGCCGGGGTTGCATTTAATGCACCGATTCGGGTCGGAAACGAAACGATGCACGGAATCGTCCAGAAACGAAAGAAACGCACCCTATCCACTTTTTTCGACCCAATAGTGATGTTTTGGTTCGTTTGGGTCAGTTTCGTTACTGCACCGAAAACCATGCCGGGGTTGCATTTAATGCACCGATTCGGGTCGGAAACGAAACGATGCACGGGATCGGCTACAAACAAAACGAACGCACAGAATTCATTTTTTTAGACCCAATAGTGATGTTTTGGTTCGTTTGGGTCAGTTTCGTTACTGCACCAAAAACCATGCCGGGGTTGCATTTAATGCACCGATTCGGGTCAGAAATCAAACGATGCACGGAATCGGCTAGAAACGAGATGAACGCACCCAATTCACTTTTTTGGACCCAATAGTGATGTTTTGGTTCGTTTGGGTCAGTTTCGTTACTGCACCGAAAACCATGTCGGGGTTGCATTTAATGCACCGATTCGGGTCAGAAACGAAACGATGCACGGAATCATCCAGAAACAAAACGAACGCACCCTATCCACTTTTTTGGACCGAATAGTGATGTTTTGGTTCGTTTGGGTCAGTTTGGTTACTGCATCGAAAACCATGCCGGGGTTGCATTTAATGCACCGATTCGGGTCAGAAATCAAACGATGCACGGAATCGGCTAGAAACGAGATGAACGCACCCAATTCACTTTTTTGGACCCAATAGTGATGTTTTGGTTCGTTTGGGTCAGTTTCGTCACTGCACCGAAAACCATGTCGGGGTTGCATTTAATGCACCGATTCGGGTCAGAAACGAAACGATGCACGGAATCATCCAGAAACAAAACGAACACACCCTATCCACTTTTTTGGACCGAATAGTGATGTTTTGGTTCGTTTGGGTCAGTTTGGCTACTGCATCGAAAACCATGTCGGGGTTGCATTTAATGCACCGATTCGGGTCGGAAACGAAACGATGCAAAGAATCGGCTAGAAGCGAAACGAATGCACCCAATTCACTTTTTTAGACGCAATAGTGATGTTTTGGTTCGTTTGGGTCAGTTTCGTTACTGCACCGAAAACCATGCCGGGGTTGCATTTAATGCACCGATTCGGGTCGGAAACGAAACGATGCACGGAATCGTCCAGAAACGAAAGAAACGCACCCTATCCACTTTTTTCGACCCAATAGTGATGTTTTGGTTCGTTTGGGTCAGTTTCGTTACTGCACCGAAAACCATGCCGGGGTTGCATTTAATGCACCGATTCGGGTCGGAAACGAAACGATGCACGGGATCGGCTACAAACAAAACGAACGCACCCAATTCACTTTTTTGGACCCAATAGTGATGTTTTGGTTCGTTTGGGTCAGTTTCTTACTACACCGAAAACCATACCGGGGTTGCATTTAATACACCGATTCGGGTTAGAAACGATATGATGCACGGAATCGGCTACAAACAAAACGAATGCACATAATTCAATTTTTTGGACCCAATAGTGATGTTTTGGTTCGTTTGTGTCAGTTTCGTTACTGCACCGAAAACCATGCCGGAGTTGCATTTAATGCACCGATTCGGGTCGGAAACGATATGATGCACGGAATCGGCTACAAACAAAACGAATGCACAGAATTCAATTTTTTGGACCCAATAGTGATGTTTTGGTTCGTTTGGGTCACTTTCGTTACTGCACCAAAAACCATGCCGGGGTTGCATTTAATGCACCGATTCGGGTCAGAAATCAAACGATGCACGGAATCGGCTAGAAACGAGATGAACGCACCCAATTCACTTTTTTGGACCCAATAGTGATGTTTTGGTTCGTTTGGGTCAGTTTCGTTACTGCACCGAAAACCATGCCGGGGTTGCATTTAATGCACCGATTCGGGTCGGAAACGAAACGATGCATGGAATCATCCAGAAACAAAACGAACGCGCCCTATCCACTTTTTTGGACCGAATAGTGATGTTTTGGTTCGTTTGGGTCAGTTTGGTTACTGCACCGAAAACCATGCCGGGGTTGCATTTAATGCACCGATTCGGGTCGGAAACGAAACGATGCAAAGAATCGGCTAGAAACGAAACGAATGCACCCAATTCACTTTTTTGGACGCAATAGTGATGTTTTGGTTCGTTTGGGTCAGTTTCGTTACTGCACCGAAAACCATGCCGGGGTTGCATTTAATGCACCGATTCGGGTCGGAAACAAAACGATGCACGGAATCGTCCAGAAACGAAAGAAACACACCATATCCACTTTTTTCGACCCAATAGTGATGTTTTGGTTCGTTTGGGTCAGTTTCGTTACTGCACCGAAAACCATGCCGGGGTTGCATTTAATGCACCGATTCGGGTCAGAAACGAAACGATGCACGGGATCGTCCAAAAACGAAAGAAACGTACCCTATCCACTTTTTTCGACCCAATAGTGATGTTTTGGTACGTTTGGGTCAGTTTGGTTACTGCACCGAAAACCATGCCGGGGTTGCATATAATGCACCGATTCGGGTCAGAAACGAAACGGTGCACGGGATCGGCTAGAAACGAAACGAACGCACCCAATTCACTTTTTTGGACCCAATAGTGATGTTTTGGTTCGTTTGGGTCAGTTTCGTTACTGCACCGAAAACCATGCCGGGGTTGCATTTAATGCACCGATTCGGGTCAGAAATGAAACGATCCACGGAATCGGCTACAAACAAAACGAACGCACATAATTCAATTTTTTGGACCCAATAGTGATGTTTTGGTTCGTTTGGGTCACTTTCGTTACTGCACCAAAAACCATGCCTGGGTTGCATATAATGCACCGATTCGGGTCAAAAATCAAACGATGCACGGAATCGGCTAGAAACGAGATGAACGCACCCAATTCACGTTTTTGGACCCAATAGTGATGTTTTGATTCGTTTGGGTCAGTTTCGTTACTGCACCGAAAACCATGCCGGGGTTGCATTTAATGCACCGATTCGGGTCGGAAACGAAACGATGCATGGAATCATCCAGAAACAAAACGAACGCTCCCTATCCACTTTTTTGGACCGAATAGTGATGTTTTGGTTCGTTTGGGTCAGTTTGGTTACTGCATCGAAAACCATGCCGGGGTTGCATTTAATGCACCGATTCGGGTCGGAAACGAAACGATGCAAAGAATCGGCTAGAAACGAAACGAATGCACCCAATTCACTTTTTTGGACGCAATAGTGATGTTTTGGTTCGTTTGGGTCAGTTTCGTTACTGCACCGAAAACCATGCCGGGGTTGCATTTAATGCACCGATTCGGGTCGGAAACGAAACGATGCACGGAATCGTCCAGAAACGAAAGAAACGCACCCTATCCACTTTTTTCGACCCAATAGTGATGTTTTGGTTCATTTGGGTCAGTTTGGTTACTGCACCGAAAACCATGCCGGGGTTGCATATAATGCACCGATTCGGGTCAGAAACGAAACGGTGCACGGGATCGGCTAGAAACGAAACGAACGCACCCAATTCACTTTTTTGGACCCAATAGTGATGTTTTGGTTCGTTTGGGTCAGTTTCGTTACTGCACCGAAAACCATGCCGGGGTTGCATTTAATGCACCGATTCGGGTCAGAAATGAAACGATCCACGGAATCGGCTACAAACAAAACGAACGCACATAATTCAATTTTTTGGACCCAATAGTGATGTTTTGGTTCGTTTGGGTCACTTTCGTTACTGCACCAAAAACCATGCCGGGGTTGCATATAATGCACCGATTCGGGTCAAAAATCAAACGATGCACGGAATCGGCTAGAAACGAGATGAACGCACCCAATTCACGTTTTTGGACCCAAGAGTGATGTTTTGGTTCGTTTGGGTCAGTTTCGTTACTGCACCGAAAACCATGCCGGGGTTGCATTTAATGCACCGATTCGGGTCGGAAACGAAACGATGCATGGAATCATCCAGAAACAAAACGAACGCACCCTATCCACTTTTTTGGACCGAATAGTGATGTTTTGGTTCGTTTGGGTCAGTTTGGTTACTGCATCGAAAACCATGCCGGGGTTGCATTTAATGCACCGATTCGGGTCGGAAACGAAACGATGCAAAGAATCGGCTAGAAACGAAACGAATGCACTTAATTCACTTTTTTGGACCCAATAGTGATGTTTTGGTTCGTTTGGGTCAGTTTCGTTACTGCACCGAAAACCATGCCGGGGTTGCATTTAATGCACCGATTCGGGTCGGAAACGAAACGATGCACGGAATCATCTAGAAACGAAACGAACGCACCCAATTCACTTTTTTGGACCCAATAGTGATGTTTTGGTTCGTTTGGGTCAGTTTCGTAACTACACCAAAAACCATGCCGGGGTTGCATTTAATGCACCGATTCGGGTCAGAAATGAAACGATCCACGGAATCGGCTACAAACAAAACGAACGCACATAATTCAATTTTTTGGACCCAATAGTGATGTTTTGGTTCGTTTGGGTCAGTTTCGTTACTGCACCGAAAACCATGCCGGGGTTGCATTTAATGCACCGATTCGGGTCAGAAATGAAACGATCCACGGAATCGGCTACAAACAAAACGAACGCACATAATTCAATTTTTTGGACCCAATAGTGATGTTTTGGTTCGTTTGGGTCAGTTTGGTTACTGCACCGAAAACCATGCTGGGGTTGCATTTAATGCACCGATTCGGGTCGGAAACGAAACGATGCAAAGAATCGGCTAGAAACGAAACGAATGCACCCAATTCACTTTTTTGGACGCAATAGTGATGTTTTGGTTCGTTTGGGTCAGTTTCGTTACTGCACCGAAAACCATGCCGGGGTTGCATTTAATGCACAGATTCGGGTCGGAAACGAAACGATGCACGGAATCGTCCAGAAACGAAAGAAACGCACCCTATCCACTTTTTTCGACCCAATAGTGATGTTTTGGTTCGTTTGGGTCAGTTTCGTTACTGCACCGAAAACCATGCCGGGGTTGCATTTAATGCACCGATTCGGGTCGGAAACGAAACGATGCACGGGATCGGCTACAAACAAAACGAACGCACAGAATTCATTTTTTTAGACCCAATAGTGATGTTTTGGTTCGTTTGGGTCAGTTTCGTTACTGCACCAAAAACCATGCCGGGGTTGCATTTAATGCACCGATTCGGGTCAGAAATCAAACGATGCACGGAATCGGCTAGAAACGAGATGAACGCACCCAATTCACTTTTTTGGACCCAATAGTCATGTTTTGGTTCGTTTGGGTCAGTTTCGTTACTGCACCGAAAACCATGTCGGGGTTGCATTTAATGCACCGATTCGGGTCAGAAACGAAACGATGCACGGAATCATCCAGAAACAAAACGAATGCACCCTATCCACTTTTTTGGACCGAATAGTGATGTTTTGGTTCGTTTGGGTCAGTTTGGTTACTGCATCGAAAACCATGCCGGGGTTGCATTTAATGCACCGATTCGGGTCAGAAATCAAACGATGCACGGAATCGGCTAGAAACGAGATGAACGCACCCAATTCACTTTTTTGGACCCAATAGTGATGTTTTGGTTCGTTTGGGTCAGTTTCGTTACTGCACCGAAAACCATGTCGGGGTTGCATTTAATGCACCGATTCGGGTCAGAAACGAAACGATGCACGGAATCATCCAGAAACAAAACGAACGCACCCTATCCACTTTTTTGGACCGAATAGTGATGTTTTGGTTCGTTTGGGTCAGTTTGGTTACTGCATCGAAAACCATGCCGGGGTTGCATTTAATGCACCGATTCGGGTCGGAAACGAAACGATGCAAAGAATCGGCTAGAAACGAAACTAATGCACCCAATTCACTTTTCTGGACGCAATAGTGATGTTTTGATTCGTTTGGGTCAGTTTCGTTACTGCACCGAAAACCATGCCGGGGTTGCATTTAATGCACCGATTCGGGTCGGAAACGAAACGATGCACGGAATCGTCCAGAAACGAAAGAAACGCACCCTATCCACTTTTTTCGACCCAATAGTGATGTTTTGGTTCGTTTGGGTCAGTTTCGTTACTGCACCGAAAACCATGCCGGGGTTGCATTTAATGCACCGATTCGGGTCGGAAACGAAACGATGCACGGGATCGGCTACAAACAAAACGAACGCACAGAATTCATTTTTTTAGACCCAATAGTGATGTTTTGGTTCGTTTGGGTCAGTTTCCTTACTGCACCAAAAACCATGCCGGGGTTGCATTTAATGCACCGATTCGGGTCAGAAATCAAACGATGCACGGAATCGGCTAGAAACGAGATGAACGCACCCAATTCACTTTTTTGGACCCAATAGTTATGACTTGGTTCGTTTGGGTCAGTTTCGTTACTGCACCAAAAACCATGCCGGGGTTGCATTTAATGCACCGATGCGGGTCAGAAATCAAACGATGCACGGAATCGGCTAGAAACGAGATGAACGCACCCAATTCACTTTTTTGGACCCAATAGTGATGTTTTGGTTCGTTTGGGTCAGTTTCGTTACTGCACCGAAAACCATGTCGGGGTTGCATTTAATGCACCGATTCGGGTCAGAAACGAAACGATGCACGGAATCATCCAGAAACAAAACGAACGCACCCTATCCACTTTTTTGGACCGAATAGTGATGTTTTGGTTCGTTTGGGTCAGTTTGGTTACTGCATCGAAAACCATGCCGGGGTTGCATTTAATGCACCAATTCGGGTCGGAAACGAAACGATGCAAAGAATCGGCTAGAAACGAAACAAATGCACCCAATTCAATTTTTTGGACGCAATAGTGATGTTTTGGTTCGTTTGGGTCAGTTTCGTTACTGCACCGAAAACCATGCCGGGGTTGCATTTAATGCACCGATTCGGGTCAGAAACGAAACGATGCACGGAATCATCCAGAAACAAAACGAACGCACCCTATCCACTTTTTTGGACCGAATAGTGATGTTTTGGTTCGTTTGGGTCAGTTTCGTAACTACACCAAAAACCATGCCGGGGTTGCATTTAATGCACCGATTCGGGTCAGAAATGAAACGATCCACGGAATCGGCTACAAACAAAACGAACGCACATAATTCAATTTTTTGGACCCAATAGTGATGTTTTGGTTCGTTTGGGTCAGTTTCGTTACTGCACCGAAAACCATGCCGGGGTTGCATTTAATGCACCGATTCGGGTCAGAAATGAAACGATCCACGGAATCGGCTACAAACAAAACGAACGCACATAATTCAATTTTTTGGACCCAATAGTGATGTTTTGGTTCGTTTGGGTCAGTTTGGTTACTGCACCGAAAACCATGCTGGGGTTGCATTTAATGCACCGATTCGGGTCGGAAACGAAACGATGCAAAGAATCGGCTAGAAACGAAACGAATGCACCCAATTCACTTTTTTGGACGCAATAGTGATGTTTTGGTTCGTTTGGGTCAGTTTCGTTACTGCACCGAAAACCATGCCGGGGTTGCATTTAATGCACAGATTCGGGTCGGAAACGAAACGATGCACGGAATCGTCCAGAAACGAAAGAAACGCACCCTATCCACTTTTTTCGACCCAATAGTGATGTTTTGGTTCGTTTGGGTCAGTTTCGTTACTGCACCGAAAACCATGCCGGGGTTGCATTTAATGCACCGATTCGGGTCGGAAACGAAACGATGCACGGGATCGGCTACAAACAAAACGAACGCACAGAATTCATTTTTTTAGACCCAATAGTGATGTTTTGGTTCGTTTGGGTCAGTTTCGTTACTGCACCAAAAACCATGCCGGGGTTGCATTTAATGCACCGATTCGGGTCAGAAACGAAACGATGCAAAGAATCGGCTAGAAATGAAACGAATGCACCCAATTCACTTTTTTGGACGCAATAGTGATGTTTTGGTTCGTTTGGGTCAGTTTCGTTACTGCACCGAAAACCATGCCGGGGTTGCATTTAATGCACCGATTCGGGTCGGAAACGAAACGATGCACGGAATCGTCCAGAAACGAAAGAAACGCACCATATCCACTTTTTTCGACCCAATAGTGATGTTTTGGTTCGTTTGGGTCAGTTTCGTTACTGCACCGAAAACCATGCCGGGGTTGCATTTAATGCACCGATTCGGGTCGGAAACGAAACGATGCACGGGATCGTCCAGAAACGAAAGAAACGCACCCTATCCACTTTTTTCGACCCAATAGTGATGTTTTGGTACGTTTGGGTTAGTTTGGTTACTGCACCGAAAACCATGCCGGGGTTGCATATAATGCACCGATTCGGGTCAGAAACGAAACGGTGCACGGGATCGGCTAGAAACGAAACGAACGCACCCAATTCACTTTTTTGGACCCAATAGTTATGACTTGGTTCGTTTGGGTCAGTTTCGTTACTGCACCAAAAACCATGCCGGGGTTGCATTTAATGCACCGATGCGGGTCAGAAATCAAACGATGCACGGAATCGGCTAGAAACGAGATGAACGCACCCAATTCACTTTTTTGGACCCAATAGTGATGTTTTGGTTCGTTTGGGTCAGTTTCGTTACTGCACCGAAAACCATGTCGGGGTTGCATTTAATGCACCGATTCGGGTCAGAAACGAAACGATGCACGGAATCATCCAGAAACAAAACGAACGCACCCTATCCACTTTTTTGGACCGAATAGTGATGTTTTGGTTCGTTTGGGTCAGTTTGGTTACTGCATCGAAAACCATGCCGGGGTTGCATTTAATGCACCAATTCGGGTCGGAAACGAAACGATGCAAAGAATCGGCTAGAAACGAAACAAATGCACCCAATTCAATTTTTTGGACGCAATAGTGATGTTTTGGTTCGTTTGGGTCAGTTTCGTTACTGCACCGAAAACCATGCCGGGGTTGCATTTAATGCACCGATTCGGGTCAGAAACGAAACGATGCACGGAATCATCCAGAAACAAAACGAACGCACCCTATCCACTTTTTTGGACCGAATAGTGATGTTTTGGTTCGTTTGGGTCAGTTTCGTAACTACACCAAAAACCATGCCGGGGTTGCATTTAATGCACCGATTCGGGTCAGAAATGAAACGATCCACGGAATCGGCTACAAACAAAACGAACGCACATAATTCAATTTTTTGGACCCAATAGTGATGTTTTGGTTCGTTTGGGTCAGTTTCGTTACTGCACCGAAAGCATGCCGGGGTTGCATTTAATGCACCGATTCGGGTCAGAAATGAAACGATCCACGGAATCGGCTACAAACAAAACGAACGCACATAATTCAATTTTTTGGACCCAATAGTGATGTTTTGGTTCGTTTGGGTCAGTTTGGTTACTGCACCGAAAACCATGCTGGGGTTGCATTTAATGCACCGATTCGGGTCGGAAACGAAACGATGCAAAGAATCGGCTAGAAACGAAACGAATGCACCCAATTCACTTTTTTGGACGCAATAGTGATGTTTTGGTTCGTTTGGGTCAGTTTCGTTACTGCACCGAAAACCATGCCGGGGTTGCATTTAATGCACAGATTCGGGTCGGAAACGAAACGATGCACGGAATCGTCCAGAAACGAAAGAAACGCACCCTATCCACTTTTTTCGACCCAATAGTGATGTTTTGGTTCGTTTGGGTCAGTTTCGTTACTGCACCGAAAACCATGCCGGGGTTGCATTTAATGCACCGATTCGGGTCGGAAACGAAACGATGCACGGGATCGGCTACAAACAAAACGAACGCACAGAATTCATTTTTTTAGACCCAATAGTGATGTTTTGGTTCGTTTGGGTCAGTTTCGTTACTGCACCAAAAACCATGCCGGGGTTGCATTTAATGCACCGATTCGGGTCAGAAACGAAACGATGCAAAGAATCGGCTAGAAATGAAACGAATGCACCCAATTCACTTTTTTGGACGCAATAGTGATGTTTTGGTTCGTTTGGGTCAGTTTCGTTACTGCACCGAAAACCATGCCGGGGTTGCATTTAATGCACCGATTCGGGTCGGAAACGAAACGATGCACGGAATCGTCCAGAAACGAAAGAAACGCACCATATCCACTTTTTTCGACCCAATAGTGATGTTTTGGTTCGTTTGGGTCAGTTTCGTTACTGCACCGAAAACCATGCCGGGGTTGCATTTAATGCACCGATTCGGGTCGGAAACGAAACGATGCACGGGATCGTCCAGAAACGAAAGAAACGCACCCTATCCACTTTTTTCGACCCAATAGTGATGTTTTGGTACGTTTGGGTTAGTTTGGTTACTGCACCGAAAACCATGCCGGGGTTGCATATAATGCACCGATTCGGGTCAGAAACGAAACGGTGCACGGGATCGGCTAGAAACGAAACGAACGCACCCAATTCACTTTTTTGGACCCAATAGTTATGACTTGGTTCGTTTGGGTCAGTTTCGTTACTGCACCAAAAACCATGCCGGGGTTGCATTTAATGCACCGATGCGGGTCAGAAATCAAACGATGCACGGAATCGGCTAGAAACGAGATGAACGCACCCAATTCACTTTTTTGGACCCAATAGTGATGTTTTGGTTCGTTTGGGTCAGTTTCGTTACTGCACCGAAAACCATGTCGGGGTTGCATTTAATGCACCGATTCGGGTCAGAAACGAAACGATGCACGGAATCATCCAGAAACAAAACGAACGCACCCTATCCACTTTTTTGGACCGAATAGTGATGTTTTGGTTCGTTTGGGTCAGTTTGGTTACTGCATCGAAAACCATGCCGGGGTTGCATTTAATGCACCAATTCGGGTCGGAAACGAAACGATGCAAAGAATCGGCTAGAAACGAAACAAATGCACCCAATTCAATTTTTTGGACGCAATAGTGATGTTTTGGTTCGTTTGGGTCAGTTTCGTTACTGCACCGAAAACCATGCCGGGGTTGCATTTAATGCACCGATTCGGGTCAGAAACGAAACGATGCACGGAATCATCCAGAAACAAAACGAACGCACCCTATCCACTTTTTTGGACCGAATAGTGATGTTTTGGTTCGTTTCGGTCAGTTTCGTAACTACACCAAAAACCATGCCGGGGTTGCATTTAATGCACCGATTCGGGTCAGAAATGAAACGATCCACGGAATCGGCTACAAACAAAACGAACGCACATAATTCAATTTTTTGGACCCAATAGTGATGTTTTGGTTCGTTTGGGTCAGTTTCGTTACTGCACCGAAAACCATGCCGGGGTTGCATTTAATGCACCGATTCGGGTCAGAAATGAAACGATCCACGGAATCGGCTACAAACAAAACGAACGCACATAATTCAATTTTTTGGACCCAATAGTGATGTTTTGGTTCGTTTGGGTCAGTTTGGTTACTGCACCGAAAACCATGCTGGGGTTGCATTTAATGCACCGATTCGGGTCGGAAACGAAACGATGCAAAGAATCGGCTAGAAACGAAACGAATGCACCCAATTCACTTTTTTGGACGCAATAGTGATGTTTTGGTTCGTTTGGGTCAGTTTCGTTACTGCACCGAAAACCATGCCGGGGTTGCATTTAATGCACAGATTCGGGTCGGAAACGAAACGATGCACGGAATCGTCCAGAAACGAAAGAAACGCACCCTATCCACTTTTTTCGACCCAATAGTGATGTTTTGGTTCGTTTGGGTCAGTTTCGTTACTGCACCGAAAACCATGCCGGGGTTGCATTTAATGCACCGATTCGGGTCGGAAACGAAACGATGCACGGGATCGGCTACAAACAAAACGAACGCACAGAATTCATTTTTTTAGACCCAATAGTGATGTTTTGGTTCGTTTGGGTCAGTTTCGTTACTGCACCAAAAACCATGCCGGGGTTGCATTTAATGCACCGATTCGGGTCAGAAACGAAACGATGCAAAGAATCGGCTAGAAATGAAACGAATGCACCCAATTCACTTTTTTGGACGCAATAGTGATGTTTTGGTTCGTTTGGGTCAGTTTCGTTACTGCACCGAAAACCATGCCGGGGTTGCATTTAATGCACCGATTCGGGTCGGAAACGAAACGATGCACGGAATCGTCCAGAAACGAAAGAAACGCACCATATCCACTTTTTTCGACCCAATAGTGATGTTTTGGTTCGTTTGGGTCAGTTTCGTTACTGCACCGAAAACCATGCCGGGGTTGCATTTAATGCACCGATTCGGGTCGGAAACGAAACGATGCACGGGATCGTCCAGAAACGAAAGAAACGCACCCTATCCACTTTTTTCGACCCAATAGTGATGTTTTGGTACGTTTGGGTTAGTTTGGTTACTGCACCGAAAACCATGCCGGGGTTGCATATAATGCACCGATTCGGGTCAGAAACGAAACGGTGCACGGGATCGGCTAGAAACGAAACGAACGCACCCAATTCACTTTTTTGGACCCAATAGTTATGACTTGGTTCGTTTGGGTCAGTTTCGTTACTGCACCAAAAACCATGCCGGGGTTGCATTTAATGCACCGATGCGGGTCAGAAATCAAACGATGCACGGAATCGGCTAGAAACGAGATGAACGCACCCAATTCACTTTTTTGGACCCAATAGTGATGTTTTGGTTCGTTTGGGTCAGTTTCGTTACTGCACCGAAAACCATGTCGGGGTTGCATTTAATGCACCGATTCGGGTCAGAAACGAAACGATGCACGGAATCATCCAGAAACAAAACGAACGCACCCTATCCACTTTTTTGGACCGAATAGTGATGTTTTGGTTCGTTTGGGTCAGTTTGGTTACTGCATCGAAAACCATGCCGGGGTTGCATTTAATGCACCAATTCGGGTCGGAAACGAAACGATGCAAAGAATCGGCTAGAAACGAAACAAATGCACCCAATTCACTTTTTTGGACGCAATAGTGATGTTTTGGTTCGTTTGGGTCAGTTTCGTTACTGCACCGAAAACCATGCCGGGGTTGCATTTAATGCACCGATTCGGGTCGGAAACGAAACGATGCACGGAATCGTCCAGAAACGAAAGAAACGCACCATATCCACTTTTTTCGACCCAATAGTGATGTTTTGGTTCGTTTGGGTCAGTTTCGTTACTGCACCGAAAACCATGCCGGGGTTGCATTTAATGCACCGATTCGGGTCGGAAACGAAACGATGCACGGGATCGTCCAGAAACGAAAGAAACGCACCCTATCCACTTTTTTCGACCCAATAGTGATGTTTTGGTACGTTTGGGTTAGTTTGGTTACTGCACCGAAAACCATGCCGGGGTTGCATATAATGCACCGATTCGGGTCAGAAACGAAACGGTGCACGGGATCGGCTAGAAACGAAACGAACGCACCCAATTCACTTTTTTGGACCCAATAGTTATGACTTGGTTCGTTTGGGTCAGTTTCGTTACTGCACCAAAAACCATGCCGGGGTTGCATTTAATGCACCGATGCGGGTCAGAAATCAAACGATGCACGGAATCGGCTAGAAACGAGATGAACGCACCCAATTCACTTTTTTGGACCCAATAGTGATGTTTTGGTTCGTTTGGGTCAGTTTCGTTACTGCACCGAAAACCATGTCGGGGTTGCATTTAATGCACCGATTCGGGTCAGAAACGAAACGATGCACGGAATCATCCAGAAACAAAACGAACGCACCCTATCCACTTTTTTGGACCGAATAGTGATGTTTTGGTTCGTTTGGGTCAGTTTGGTTACTGCATCGAAAACCATGCCGGGGTTGCATTTAATGCACCAATTCGGGTCGGAAACGAAACGATGCAAAGAATCGGCTAGAAACGAAACAAATGCACCCAATTCAATTTTTTGGACGCAATAGTGATGTTTTGGTTCGTTTGGGTCAGTTTCGTTACTGCACCGAAAACCATGCCGGGGTTGCATTTAATGCACCGATTCGGGTCAGAAACGAAACGATGCACGGAATCATCCAGAAACAAAACGAACGCACCCTATCCACTTTTTTGGACCGAATAGTGATGTTTTGGTTCGTTTCGGTCAGTTTCGTAACTACACCAAAAACCATGCCGGGGTTGCATTTAATGCACCGATTCGGGTCAGAAATGAAACGATCCACGGAATCGGCTACAAACAAAACGAACGCACATAATTCAATTTTTTGGACCCAATAGTGATGTTTTGGTTCGTTTGGGTCAGTTTGGTTACTGCATCGAAAACCATGCCGGGGTTGCATTTAATGCACCAATTCGGGTCGGAAACGAAACGATGCAAAGAATCGGCTAGAAACGAAACGAATGCACCCAATTCACTTTTTTGGACGCAATAGTGATGTTTTGGTTCGTTTGGGTCAGTTTCGTTACTGCACCGAAAACCATGCCGGGGTTGCATTTAATGCACAGATTCGGGTCGGAAACGAAACGATGCACGGAATCGTCCAGAAACGAAAGAAACGCACCCTATCCACTTTTTTCGACCCAATAGTGATGTTTTGGTTCGTTTGGGTCAGTTTCGTTACTGCACCGAAAACCATGCCGGGGTTGCATTTAATGCACCGATTCGGGTCGGCAACGAAACGATGCACGGGATCGGCTACAAACAAAACGAACGCACAGAATTCATTTTTTTAGACCCAATAGTGATGTTTTGGTTCGTTTGGGTCAGTTTCGTTACTGCACCAAAAACCATGCCGGGGTTGCATTTAATGCACCGATTCGGGTCAGAAATCAAACGATGCACGGAATCGGCTAGAAACGAGATGAACGCACCCAATTCACTTTTTTGGACCCAATAGTCATGTTTTGGTTCGTTTGGGTCAGTTTCGTTACTGCACAGAAAACCATGTCGGGGTTGCATTTAATGCACCGATTCGGGTCAGAAACGAAACGATGCACGGAATCATCCAGAAACAAAACGAATGCACCCTATCCACTTTTTTGGACCGAATAGTGATGTTTTGGTTCGTTTGGGTCAGTTTGGTTACTGCATCGAAAACCATGCCGGGGTTGCATTTAATGCACCGATTCGGGTCAGAAATCAAACGATGCACGGAATCGGCTAGAAACGAGATGAACGCACCCAATTCACTTTTTTGGACCCAATAGTGATGTTTTGGTTCGTTTGGGTCAGTTTCGTTACTGCACAGAAAACCATGTCGGGGTTGCATTTAATGCACCGATTCGGGTCAGAAACGAAACGATGCACGGAATCATCCAGAAACAAAACGAACGCACCCTATCCACTTTTTTGGACCGAATAGTGATGTTTTGGTTCGTTTGGGTCAGTTTGGTTACTGCATCGAAAACCATGCCGGGGTTGCATTTAATGCACCGATTCGGGTCGGAAACGAAACGATGCAAAGAATCGGCTAGAAATGAAACGAATGCACCCAATTCACTTTTTTGGACGCAATAGTGATGTTTTGGTTCGTTTGGGTCAGTTTCGTTACTGCACCGAAAACCATGCCGGGGTTGCATTTAATGCACCGATTCGGGTCGGAAACGAAACGATGCACGGAATCGTCCAGAAACGAAAGAAACGCACCATATCCACTTTTTTCGACCCAATAGTGATGTTTTGGTTCGTTTGGGTCAGTTTCGTTACTGCACCGAAAACCATGCCGGGGTTGCATTTAATGCACCGATTCGGGTCGGAAACGAAACGATGCACGGGATCGTCCAGAAACGAAAGAAACGCACCCTATCCACTTTTTTCGACCCAATAGTGATGTTTTGGTACGTTTGGGTTAGTTTGGTTACTGCACCGAAAACCATGCCGGGGTTGCATATAATGCACCGATTCGGGTCAGAAACGAAACGGTGCACGGGATCGGCTAGAAACGAAACGAACGCACCCAATTCACTTTTTTGGACCCAATAGTTATGACTTGGTTCGTTTGGGTCAGTTTCGTTACTGCACCAAAAACCATGCCGGGGTTGCATTTAATGCACCGATGCGGGTCAGAAATCAAACGATGCACGGAATCGGCTAGAAACGAGATGAACGCACCCAATTCACTTTTTTGGACCCAATAGTGATGTTTTGGTTCGTTTGGGTCAGTTTCGTTACTGCACCAAAAACCATGTCGGGGTTGCATTTAATGCACCGATTCGGGTCAGAAACGAAACGATGCACGGAATCATCCAGAAACAAAACGAACGCACCCTATCCACTTTTTTGGACCGAATAGTGATGTTTTGGTTCGTTTGGGTCAGTTTGGTTACTGCATCGAAAACCATGCCGGGGTTGCATTTAATGCACCAATTCGGGTCGGAAACGAAACGATGCTAAGAATCGGCTAGAAACGAAACAAATGCACCCAATTCAATTTTTTGGACGCAATAGTGATGTTTTGGTTCGTTTGGGTCAGTTTCGTTACTGCACCGAAAACCATGCCGGGGTTGCATTTAATGCACCGATTCGGGTCAGAAACGAAACGATGCACGGAATCATCCAGAAACAAAACGAACGCACCCTATCCACTTTTTTGGACCGAATAGTGATGTTTTGGTTCGTTTCGGTCAGTTTCGTAACTACACCAAAAACCATGCCGGGGTTGCATTTAATGCACCGATTCGGGTCAGAAATGAAACGATCCACGGAATCGGCTACAAACAAAACGAACGCACATAATTCAATTTTTTGGACCCAATAGTGATGTTTTGGTTCGTTTGGGTCAGTTTCGTTACTGCACCGAAAACCATGCCGGGGTTGCATTTAATGCACCGATTCGGGTCAGAAATGAAACGATCCACGGAATCGGCTACAAACAAAACGAACGCACATAATTCAATTTTTTGGACCCAATAGTGATGTTTTGGTTCGTTTGGGTCAGTTTGGTTACTGCACCGAAAACCATGCCGGGGTTGCATATAATGCACCGATTCGGGTCGGAAACGAAACGATGCAAAGAATCGGCTAGAAACGAAACGAATGCACCCAATTCACTTTTTTGGACGCAATAGTGATGTTTTGGTTCGTTTGGGTCAGTTTCGTTACTGCACCGAAAACCATGCCGGGGTTGCATTTAATGCACAGATTCGGGTCGGAAACGAAACGATGCACGGAATCGTCCAGAAACGAAAGAAACGCACCCTATCCACTTTTTTCGACCCAATAGTGATGTTTTGGTTCGTTTGGGTCAGTTTCGTTACTGCACCGAAAACCATGTCGGGGTTGCATTTAATGCACCGATTCGGGTCAGAAACGAAACGATGCACGGAATCATCCAGAAACAAAACGAACGCACCCTATCCACTTTTTTGGACCGAATAGTGATGTTTTGGTTCGTTTGGGTCAGTTTGGTTACTGCATCGAAAACCATGCCGGGGTTGCATTTAATGCACCAATTCGGGTCGGAAACGAAACGATGCAAAGAATCGGCTAGAAACGAAACAAATGCACCCAATTCAATTTTTTGGACGCAATAGTGATGTTTTGGTTCGTTTGGGTCAGTTTCGTTACTGCACCGAAAACCATGCCGGGGTTGCATTTAATGCACCGATTCGGGTCAGAAACGAAACGATGCACGGAATCATCCAGAAACAAAACGAACGCACCCTATCCACTTTTTTGGACCGAATAGTGATGTTTTGGTTCGTTTCGGTCAGTTTCGTAACTACACCAAAAACCATGCCGGGGTTGCATTTAATGCACCGATTCGGGTCAGAAATGAAACGATCCACGGAATCGGCTACAAACAAAACGAACGCACATAATTCAATTTTTTGGACCCAATAGTGATGTTTTGGTTCGTTTGGGTCAGTTTCGTTACTGCACCGAAAACCATGCCGGGGTTGCATTTAATGCACCGATTCGGGTCAGAAATGAAACGATCCACGGAATCGGCTACAAACAAAACGAACGCACATAATTCAATTTTTTGGACCCAATAGTGATGTTTTGGTTCGTTTGGGTCAGTTTGGTTACTGCACCGAAAACCATGCTGGGGTTGCATTTAATGCACCGATTCGGGTCGGAAACGAAACGATGCAAAGAATCGGCTAGAAACGAAACGAATGCACCCAATTCACTTTTTTGGACGCAATAGTGATGTTTTGGTTCGTTTGGGTCAGTTTCGTTACTGCACCGAAAACCATGCCGGGGTTGCATTTAATGCACAGATTCGGGTCGGAAACGAAACGATGCACGGAATCGTCCAGAAACGAAAGAAACGCACCCTATCCACTTTTTTCGACCCAATAGTGATGTTTTGGTTCGTTTGGGTCAGTTTCGTTACTGCACCGAAAACCATGCCGGGGTTGCATTTAATGCACCGATTCGGGTCGGAAACGAAACGATGCACGGGATCGTCCAGAAACGAAAGAAACGTACCCTATCCACTTTTTTCGACCCAATAGTGATGTTTTGGTACGTTTGGGTCAGTTTGGTTACTGCACCGAAAACCATGCCGGGGTTGCATATAATGCACCGATTCGGGTCAGAAACGAAACGGTGCACGGGATCGGCTAGAAACGAAACGAACGCACCCAATTCACTTTTTTGGACCCAATAGTGATGTTTTGGTTCGTTTGGGTCAGTTTCGTTTCTGCACCGAAAACCATGCCGGGGTTGCATTTAATGCACCGATTCGGGTCAGAAATGAAACGATCCACGGAATCGGCTACAAACAAAACGAACGCACATAATTCAATTTTTTGGACCCAATAGTGATGTTTTGGTTCGTTTGGGTCAGTTTGGTTACTTCACCGAAAACCATGCTGGGGTTGCATTTAATGCACCGATTCGGGTCGGAAACGAAACGATGCAAAGAATCGGCTAGAAACGAAACAAATGCACCCAATTCACTTTTTTGGACGCAATAGTGATGTTTTGGTTCGTTTGGGTCAGTTTCGTTACTGCACCGAAAACCATGCCGGGGTTGCATTTAATGCACAGATTCGGGTCGGAAACGAAACGATGCACGGAATCGTCCAGAAACGAAAGAAACGCACCCTATCCACTTTTTTCGACCCAATAGTGATGTTTTGGTTCGTTTGGGTCAGTTTCGTTACTGCACCGAAAACCATGCCGGGGTTGCATTTAATGCACCGATTCGAGTCGGAAACGAAACGATGCACGGGATCGGCTACAAACAAAACGAACGCACAGAATTCATTTTTTTAGACCCAATAGTGATGTTTTGGTTCGTTTGGGTCAGTTTCGTTACTGCACCAAAAACCATGCCGGGGTTGCATTTAATGCACCGATTCGGGTCAGAAATCAAACGATGCACGGAATCGGCTAGAAACGAGATGAACGCACCCAATTCACTTTTTTGGACCCAATAGTGATGTTTTGGTTCGTTTGGGTCAGTTTCGTTACTGCACCGAAAACCATGTCGGGGTTGCATTTAATGCACCGATTCGGGTTAGAAACGAAACGATGCACGGAATCATCCAGAAACAAAACGAACGCACCCTATCCACTTTTTTGGACCGAATAGTGATGTTTTGGTTCGTTTGGGTCAGTTTGGTTACTGCATCGAAAACCATGCCGGGGTTGCATTTAATGCACCGATTCGGGTCAGAAATCAAACGATGCACGGAATCGGCTAGAAACGAGATGAACGCACCCAATTCACTTTTTTGGACCCAATAGTGATGTTTTGGTTCGTTTGGGTCAGTTTCGTTACTGCACCGAAAACCATGCCGGGGTTGCATTTAATGCACCGATTCGGGTCGGAAACGAAACGATGCATGGAATCATCCAGAAACGAGATGAACGCACCCAATTCACTTTTTTGGACCCAATAGTGATGTTTTGGTTCGTTTGGGTCAGTTTGGTTACTGCACCGAAAACCATGCCGGGGTTGCATTTAATGCACCGATTCGGGTCGGAAACGAAACGATGCAAAGAATCGGCTAGAAACGAAACGAATGCACCCAATTCACTTTTTTGGACGCAATAGTGATGTTTTGGTTCGTTTGGGTCAGTTTCGTTACTGCACCGAAAACCATGCCGGGGTTGCATTTAATGCACCGATTCGGGTCGGAAACAAAACGATGCACGGAATCGTCCAGAAACGAAAGAAACACACCATATCCACTTTTTTCGACCCAATAGTGATGTTTTGGTTCGTTTGGGTCAGTTTCGTTACTGCACCGAAAACCATGCCGGGGTTGCATTTAATGCACCGATTCGGGTCGGAAACGAAACGATGCACGGGATCGTCCAGAAACGAAAGAAACGTACCCTATCCACTTTTTTCGACCCAATAGTGATGTTTTGGTACGTTTGGGTCAGTTTGGTTACTGCACCGAAAACCATGCCGGGGTTGCATATAATGCACCGATTCGGGTCAGAAACGAAACGGTGCACGGGATCGGCTAGAAACGAAACGAACGCACCCAATTCACTTTTTTGGACCCAATAGTGATGTTTTGGTTCGTTTGGGTCAGTTTCGTTACTGCACCGAAAACCATGCCGGGGTTGCATTTAATGCACCGATTCGGGTCAGAAATGAAACGATCCACGGAATCGGCTACAAACAAAACGAACGCACATAATTCAATTTTTTGGACCCAATAGTGATGTTTTGGTTCGTTTGGGTCAGTTTGGTTACTGCACCGAAAACCATGCTGGGGTTGCATTTAATGCACCGATTCGGGTCGGAAACGAAACGATGCAAAGAATCGGCTAGAAACGAAACGAATGCACCCAATTCACTTTTTTGGACGCAATAGTGATGTTTTGGTTCGTTTGGGTCAGTTTCGTTACTGCACCGAAAACCATGCCGGGGTTGCATTTAATGCACAGATTCGGGTCGGAAACGAAACGATGCACGGAATCGTCCAGAAACGAAAGAAACGCACCCTATCCACTTTTTTCGACCCAATAGTGATGTTTTGGTTCGTTTGGGTCAGTTTCGTTACTGCACCGAAAACCATGCCGGGGTTGCATTTAATGCACCGATTCGGGTCGGAAACGAAACGATGCACGGGATCGGCTACAAACAAAACGAACGCACAGAATTCATTTTTTTAGACCCAATAGTGATGTTTTGGTTCGTTTGGGTCAGTTTCGTTACTGCACCAAAAACCATGCCGGGGTTGCATTTAATGCACCGATTCGGGTCAGAAACGAAACGATGCAAAGAATCGGCTAGAAATGAAACGAATGCACCCAATTCACTTTTTTGGACGCAATAGTGATGTTTTGGTTCGTTTGGGTCAGTTTCGTTACTGCACCGAAAACCATGCCGGGGTTGCATTTAATGCACCGATTCGGGTCGGAAACGAAACGATGCACGGAATCGTCCAGAAACGAAAGAAACGCACCATATCCACTTTTTTCGACCCAATAGTGATGTTTTGGTACGTTTGGGTTAGTTTGGTTACTGCACCGAAAACCATGCCGGGGTTGCATATAATGCACCGATTCGGGTCAGAAACGAAACGGTGCACGGGATCGGCTAGAAACGAAACGAACGCACCCAATTCACTTTTTTGGACCCAATAGTTATGACTTGGTTCGTTTGGGTCAGTTTCGTTACTGCACCAAAAACCATGCCGGGGTTGCATTTAATGCACCGATGCGGGTCAGAAATCAAACGATGCACGGAATCGGCTAGAAACGAGATGAACGCACCCAATTCACTTTTTTGGACCCAATAGTGATGTTTTGGTTCGTTTGGGTCAGTTTCGTTACTGCACCGAAAACCATGTCGGGGTTGCATTTAATGCACCGATTCGGGTCAGAAACGAAACGATGCACGGAATCATCCAGAAACAAAACGAACGCACCCTATCCACTTTTTTGGACCGAATAGTGATGTTTTGGTTCGTTTGGGTCAGTTTGGTTACTGCATCGAAAACCATGCCGGGGTTGCATTTAATGCACCAATTCGGGTCGGAAACGAAACGATGCAAAGAATCGGCTAGAAACGAAACAAATGCACCCAATTCAATTTTTTGGACGCAATAGTGATGTTTTGGTTCGTTTGGGTCAGTTTCGTTACTGCACCGAAAACCATGCCGGGGTTGCATTTAATGCACCGATTCGGGTCAGAAACGAAACGATGCACGGAATCATCCAGAAACAAAACGAACGCACCCTATCCACTTTTTTGGACCGAATAGTGATGTTTTGGTTCGTTTGGGTCAGTTTCGTAACTACACCAAAAACCATGCCGGGGTTGCATTTAATGCACCGATTCGGGTCAGAAATGAAACGATCCACGGAATCGGCTACAAACAAAACGAACGCACATAATTCAATTTTTTGGACCCAATAGTGATGTTTTGGTTCGTTTGGGTCAGTTTCGTTACTGCACCGAAAACCATGCCGGGGTTGCATTTAATGCACCGATTCGGGTCAGAAATGAAACGATCCACGGAATCGGCTACAAACAAAACGAACGCACATAATTCAATTTTTTGGACCCAATAGTGATGTTTTGGTTCGTTTGGGTCAGTTTGGTTACTGCACCGAAAACCATGCTGGGGTTGCATTTAATGCACCGATTCGGGTCGGAAACGAAACGATGCAAAGAATCGGCTAGAAACGAAACGAATGCACCCAATTCACTTTTTTGGACGCAATAGTGATGTTTTGGTTCGTTTGGGTCAGTTTCGTTACTGCACCGAAAACCATGCCGGGGTTGCATTTAATGCACAGATTCGGGTCGGAAACGAAACGATGCACGGAATCGTCCAGAAACGAAAGAAACGCACCCTATCCACTTTTTTCGACCCAATAGTGATGTTTTGGTTCGTTTGGGTCAGTTTCGTTACTGCACCGAAAACCATGCCGGGGTTGCATTTAATGCACCGATTCGGGTCGGAAACGAAACGATGCACGGGATCGGCTACAAACAAAACGAACGCACAGAATTCATTTTTTTAGACCCAATAGTGATGTTTTGGTTCGTTTGGGTCAGTTTCGTTACTGCACCAAAAACCATGCCGGGGTTGCATTTAATGCACCGATTCGGGTCAGAAATCAAACGATGCACGGAATCGGCTAGAAACGAGATGAACGCACCCAATTCACTTTTTTGGACCCAATAGTGATGTTTTGGTTCGTTTGGGTCAGTTTCGTTACTGCACCGAAAACCATGTCGGGGTTGCATTTAATGCACCGATTTGGGTTAGAAACGAAACGATGCACGGAATCATCCAGAAACAAAACGAACGCACCCTATCCACTTTTTTGGACCGAATAGTGATGTTTTGGTTCGTTTGGGTCAGTTTGGTTACTGCATCGAAAACCATGCCGGGGTTGCATTTAATGCACCGATTCGGGTCAGAAATCAAACGATGCACGGAATCGGCTAGAAACGAGATGAACGCACCCAATTCACTTTTTTGGACCCAATAGTGATGTTTTGGTTCGTTTGGGTCAGTTTCGTTACTGCACCGAAAACCATGCCGGGGTTGCATTTAATGCACCGATTCAGGTCGGAAACGAAACGATGCATGGAATCATCCAGAAACAAAACGAACGCGCCCTATCCACTTTTTTGGACCGAATAGTGATGTTTTGGTTCGTTTGGGTCAGTTTGGTTACTGCACCGAAAACCATGCCGGGGTTGCATTTAATGCACCGATTCGGGTCGGAAACGAAACGATGCAAAGAATCGGCTAGAAACGAAACGAATGCACCCAATTCACTTTTTTGGACGCAATAGTGATGTTTTGGTTCGTTTGGGTCAGTTTCGTTACTGCACCGAAAACCATGCCGGGGTTGCATTTAATGCACCGATTCGGGTCGGAAACAAAACGATGCACGGAATCGTCCAGAAACGAAAGAAACACACCATATCCACTTTTTTCGACCCAATAGTGATGTTTTGGTTCGTTTGGGTCAGTTTCGTTACTGCACCGAAAACCATGCCGGGGTTGCATTTAATGCACCGATTCGGGTCGGAAACGAAACGATGCACGGGATCGTCCAGAAACGAAAGAAACGTACCCTATCCACTTTTTTCGACCCAATAGTGATGTTTTGGTACGTTTGGGTCAGTTTGGTTACTGCACCGAAAACCATGCCGGGGTTGCATATAATGCACCGATTCGGGTCAGAAACGAAACGGTGCACGGGATCGGCTAGAAACGAAACGAACGCACCCAATTCACTTTTTTGGACCCAATAGTGATGTTTTGGTTCGTTTGGGTCAGTTTCGTTACTGCACCGAAAACCATGCCGGGGTTGCATTTAATGCACCGATTCGGGTCAGAAACGAAACGATGCACGGAATCATCCAGAAACAAAACGAACGCACCCTATCCACTTTTTTGGACCGAATAGTGATGTTTTGGTTCGTTTGGGTCAGTTTCGTAACTACACCAAAAACCATGCCGGGGTTGCATTTAATGCACCGATTCGGGTCAGAAATGAAACGATCCACGGAATCGGCTACAAACAAAACGAACGCACATAATTCAATTTTTTGGACCCAATAGTGATGTTTTGGTTCGTTTGGGTCAGTTTCGTTACTGCACCGAAAACCATGCCGGGGTTGCATTTAATGCACCGATTCGGGTCAGAAATGAAACGATCCACGGAATCGGCTACAAACAAAACGAACGCACATAATTCAATTTTTTGGACCCAATAGTGATGTTTTGGTTCGTTTGGGTCAGTTTGGTTACTGCACCGAAAACCATGCTGGGGTTGCATTTAATGCACCGATTCGGGTCGGAAACGAAACGATGCAAAGAATCGGCTAGAAACGAAACAAATGCACCCAATTCACTTTTTTGGACGCAATAGTGATGTTTTGGTTCGTTTGGGTCAGTTTCGTTACTGCACCGAAAACCATGCCGGGGTTGCATTTAATGCACAGATTCGGGTCGGAAACGAAACGATGCACGGAATCGTCCAGAAACGAAAGAAACGCACCCTATCCACTTTTTTCGACCCAATAGTGATGTTTTGGTTCGTTTGGGTCAGTTTCGTTACTGCACCGAAAACCATGCCGGGGTTGCATTTAATGCACCGATTCGAGTCGGAAACGAAACGATGCACGGGATCGGCTACAAACAAAACGAACGCACAGAATTCATTTTTTTAGACCCAATAGTGATGTTTTGGTTCGTTTGGGTCAGTTTCGTTACTGCACCAAAAACCATGCCGGGGTTGCATTTAATGCACCGATTCGGGTCAGAAATCAAACGATGCACGGAATCGGCTAGAAACGAGATGAACGCACCCAATTCACTTTTTTGGACCCAATAGTGATGTTTTGGTTCGTTTGGGTCAGTTTCGTTACTGCACCGAAAACCATGTCGGGGTTGCATTTAATGCACCGATTCGGGTTAGAAACGAAACGATGCACGGAATCATCCAGAAACAAAACGAACGCACCCTATCCACTTTTTTGGACCGAATAGTGATGTTTTGGTTCGTTTGGGTCAGTTTGGTTACTGCATCGAAAACCATGCCGGGGTTGCATTTAATGCACCGATTCGGGTCAGAAATCAAACGATGCACGGAATCGGCTAGAAACGAGATGAACGCACCCAATTCACTTTTTTGGACCCAATAGTGATGTTTTGGTTCGTTTGGGTCAGTTTCGTTACTGCACCGAAAACCATGCCGGGGTTGCATTTAATGCACCGATTCGGGTCGGAAACGAAACGATGCATGGAATCATCCAGAAACAAAACGAACGCGCCCTATCCACTTTTTTGGACCGAATAGTGATGTTTTGGTTCGTTTGGGTCAGTTTGGTTACTGCACCGAAAACCATGCCGGGGTTGCATTTAATGCACCGATTCGGGTCGGAAACGAAACGATGCAAAGAATCGGCTAGAAACGAAACGAATGCACCCAATTCACTTTTTTGGACGCAATAGTGATGTTTTGGTTCGTTTGGGTCAGTTTCGTTACTGCACCGAAAACCATGCCGGGGTTGCATTTAATGCACCGATTCGGGTCGGAAACAAAACGATGCACGGAATCGTCCAGAAACGAAAGAAACACACCATATCCACTTTTTTCGACCCAATAGTGATGTTTTGGTTCGTTTGGGTCAGTTTCGTTACTGCACCGAAAACCATGCCGGGGTTGCATTTAATGCACCGATTCGGGTCGGAAACGAAACGATGCACGGGATCGTCCAGAAACGAAAGAAACGTACCCTATCCACTTTTTTCGACCCAATAGTGATGTTTTGGTACGTTTGGGTCAGTTTGGTTACTGCACCGAAAACCATGCCGGGGTTGCATATAATGCACCGATTCGGGTCAGAAACGAAACGGTGCACGGGATCGGCTAGAAACGAAACGAACGCACCCAATTCACTTTTTTGGACCCAATAGTGATGTTTTGGTTCGTTTGGGTCAGTTTCGTTTCTGCACCGAAAACCATGCCGGGGTTGCATTTAATGCACCGATTCGGGTCAGAAATGAAACGATCCACGGAATCGGCTACAAACAAAACGAACGCACATAATTCAATTTTTTGGACCCAATAGTGATGTTTTGGTTCGTTTGGGTCACTTTCGTTACTGCACCAAAAACCATGCCGGGGTTGCATATAATGCACCGATTCGGGTCAAAAATCAAACGATGCACGGAATCGGCTAGAAACGAGATGAACGCACCCAATTCACGTTTTTGGACCCAATAGTGATGTTTTGGTTCGTTTGGGTCAGTTTCGTTACTGCACCGAAAACCATGCCGGGGTTGCATTTAATGCACCGATTCGGGTCGGAAACGAAACGATGCATGAAATCATCCAGAAACAAAACGAACGCACCCTATCCACTTTTTTGGACCGAATAGTGATGTTTTGGTTCGTTTGGGTCAGTTTGGTTACTGCATCGAAAACCATGCCGGGGTTGCATTTAATGCACCGATTCGGGTCGGAAACGAAACGATGCAAAGAATCGGCTAGAAACGAAACGAATGCACCCAATTCACTTTTTTGGACGCAATAGTGATGTTTTGGTTCGTTTGGGTCAGTTTCGTTACTGCACCGAAAACCATGCCGGGGTTGCATTTAATGCACCGATTCGGGTCGGAAACGAAACGATGCACGGAATCGTCCAGAAACGAAAGAAACGCACCCTATCCACTTTTTTCGACCCAATAGTGATGTTTTGGTTCATTTGGGTCAGTTTCGTTACTGCACCGAAAACCATGCCGGGGTTGCATTTAATGCACCGATTCGGGTCGGAAACGAAACGATGCACGGGATCGGCTACAAACAAAACGAACGCACCCAATTCACTTTTTTGGACCCAATAGTGATGTTTTGGTTCGTTTGGGTCAGTTTCTTACTACACCGAAAACCATACCGGGGTTGCATTTATTGCACCGATTCGGGTTAGAAACGATACGATGCACGGAATCGGCTACAAACAAAACGAATGCACATAATTCAATTTTTTGGACCCAATAGTGATGTTTTGGTTCGTTTGGGTCAGTTTCGTTACTGCACCGAAAACCATGCCGGGGTTGCATTTAATGCACCGATTCGGGTCGGAAACGAAACGATGCACGGAATCATCTAGAAACGAAACGAACGCACCCAATTCACTTTTTTGGACCCAATAGTGATGTTTTGGTTCGTTTGGGTCAGTTTCGTAACTACACCAAAAACCATGCCGGGGTTGCATTTAATGCACCGATTCGGGTCAGAAATGAAACGATCCACGGAATCGGCTACAAACAAAACGAACGCACATAATTCAATTTTTTGGACCCAATAGTGATGTTTTTGTTCGTTTGGGTCAGTTTCGTTACTGCACCGAAAACCATGCCGGGGTAGCATTTAATGCACCGATTCGGGTCAGAAATGAAACGATCCACGGAATCGGCTACAAACAAAACGAATGCACATAATTCATATTTTTGGACCCAATAGTGATGTTTTGGTTCGTTTGGGTCAGTTTGGTTACTGCACCGAAAACCATGCTGGGGTTGCATTTAATGCACCGATTCGGGTCGGAAACGAAACGATGCAAAGAATCGGCTAGAAACGAAACGAATGCACCCAATTCACTTTTTTGGACGCAATAGTGATGTTTTGGTTCGTTTGGGTCAGTTTCGTTACTGCACCGAAAACCATGCCGGGGTTGCATTTAATGCACCGATTCGGGTCGAAAACGAAACGATGCACGGAATCATCCAGAAACGAAAGAAACGCACCCTATCCACTTTTTTCGACCCAATAGTGATGTTTTGGTTCGTTTGGGTCAGTTTCGTTACTGCACCGAAAACCATGCCGGGGTTGCATTTAATGCACCGATTCGGGTCGGAAACGAAACGATGCACGGGATCGGCTACAAACAAAACGAACGCACCCAATTCACTTTTTTGGACCCAATAGTGATGTTTTGGTTCGTTTGGGTCAGTTTCGTTACTACACCGAAAACCATGCCGGGGTTGCATTTAATGCACCGATTCGGGTCAGAAATGAAACGATCCACGGAATCGGCTACAAACAAAACGAATGCACAGAATTCAATTTTTTGGACCCAGTAGTGATGTTTTGGTTCGTTTGGGTCACTTTCGTTACTGCACCAAAAACCATGCCGGGGTTGCATTTAATGCACCGATTCGGGTCAGAAATCAAACGATGCACGGAATCGGCTAGAAACGAGATGAACGCACCCAATTCACTTTTTTGGACCCAATAGTGATGTTTTGGTTCGTTTGGGTCAGTTTCGTTACTGCACCGAAAACCATGCCGGGGTTGCATTTAATGCACCGATTCGGGTCGGAAACGAAACGATGCATGGAATCATCCAGAAACAAAACGAACGCACCCTATCCACTTTTTTGGACCGAATAGTGATGTTTTGGTTCGTTTGGGTCAGTTTGGTTACTGCACCGAAAACCATGCCGGGGTTGCATTTAATGCACCGATTCGGGTCGGAAACGAAACGATGCAAAGAATCGGCTAGAAACGAAACGAATGCACCCAATTCACTTTTTTGGACGCAATAGTGATGTTTTGGTTCGTTTGGGTCAGTTTCGTTACTGCACCGAAAACCATGCCGGGGTTGCATTTAATGCACCGATTCGAGTCGGAAACAAAACGATGCACGGAATCGTCCAGAAACGAAAGAAACGCACCATATCCACTTTTTTCGACCCAATAGTGATGTTTTGGTTCGTTTGGGTCAGTTTCGTTACTGCACCGAAAACCATACCGGGGTTGCATTTAATGCACCGATTCGGGTCGGAAACGAAACGATGCACGGGATCTTCCAGAAACGAAAGAAACGTACCCTATCCACTTTTTTCGACCCAATAGTGATGTTTTGGTACGTTTGGGTCAGTTTGGTTACTGCACCGAAAACCATGCCGGGGTTGCATATAATGCACCGATTCGGGTCAGAAACGAAACGGTGCACGGGATCGGCTAGAAACGAAACGAACGCACCCAATTCACTTGTTTGGACCCAATAGTGATGTTTTGGTTCGTTTGGGTCAGTTTCGTTACTGCACCGAAAACCATGCCGGGGTTGCATTTAATGCACCGATTCGGGTCAGAAATGAAACGATCCACGGAATCAGCTACAAACAAAACGAACGCACATAATTCAATTTTTTGGACCCAATAGTGATGTTTTGGTTCGTTTGGGTCACTTTCGTTACTGCACCAAAAACCATGCCGGGGTTGCATATAATGCACCGATTCGGGTCAAAAATCAAACGATGCACGGAATCGGCTAGAAACGAGATGAACGCACCCAATTCACGTTTTTGGACCCAATAGTGATGTTTTGGTTCGTTTGGGTCAGTTTCGTTACTGCACCGAAAACCATGCCGGGGTTGCATTTAATGCACCGATTCGGGTCGGAAACGAAACGATGCATGGAATCATCCAGAAACAAAATGAACGCTCCCTATCCACTTTTTTGGACCGAATAGTGATGTTTTGGTTCGTTTGGGTCAGTTTGGTTACTGCATCGAAAACCATGCCGGGGTTGCATTTAATGCACCGATTCGGGTCGGAAACGAAACGATGCAAAGAATCGGCTAGAAACGAAACGAATGCACCCAATTCACTTTTTTGGACGCAATAGTGATGTTTTGGTTCGTTTGGGTCAGTTTCGTTACTACACCGAAAACCATGCCGGGGTTGCATTTAATGCACCGATTCGGGTCGGAAACGAAACGATGCACGGAATCGTCCAGAAACGAAAGAAACGCACCCTATCCACTTTTTTCGACCCAATAGTGATGTTTTGGTTCATTTGGGTCAGTTTGGTTACTGCACCGAAAACCATGCCGGGGTTGCATATAATGCACCGATTCGGGTCAGAAACGAAACGGTGCACGGGATCGGCTAGAAACGAAACGAACGCACCCAATTCACTTTTTTGGACCCAATAGTGATGTTTTGGTTCGTTTGGGTCAGTTTCGTTACTGCACCGAAAACCATGCCGGGGTTGCATTTAATGCACCGATTCGGGTCAGAAATGAAACGATCCACGGAATCGGCTACAAACAAAACGAACGCACATAATTCAATTTTTTGGACCCAATAGTGATGTTTTGGTTCGTTTGGGTCACTTTCGTTACTGCACCAAAAACCATGCCGGGGTTGCATATAATGCACCGATTCGGGTCAAAAATCAAACGATGCACGGAATCGGCTAGAAACGAGATGAACGCACCCAATTCACGTTTTTGGACCCAATAGTGATGTTTTGGTTCGTTTGGGTCAGTTTCGTTACTGCACCGAAAACCATGCCGGGGTTGCATTTAATGCACCGATTCGGGTCGGAAACGAAACGATGCATGGAATCATCCAGAAACAAAATGAACGCTCCCTATCCACTTTTTTGGACCGAATAGTGATGTTTTGGTTCGTTTGGGTCAGTTTGGTTACTGCATCGAAAACCATGCCGGGGTTGCATTTAATGCACCGATTCGGGTCGGAAACGAAACGATGCAAAGAATCGGCTAGAAACGAAACGAATGCACCCAATTCACTTTTTTGGACGCAATAGTGATGTTTTGGTTCGTTTGGGTCAGTTTCGTTACTACACCGAAAACCATGCCGGGGTTGCATTTAATGCACCGATTCGGGTCGGAAACGAAACGATGCACGGAATCGTCCAGAAACGAAAGAAACGCACCCTATCCACTTTTTTCGACCCAATAGTGATGTTTTGGTTCATTTGGGTCAGTTTGGTTACTGCACCGAAAACCATGCCGGGGTTGCATATAATGCACCGATTCGGGTCAGAAACGAAACGGTGCACGGGATCGGCTAGAAACGAAACGAACGCACCCAATTCACTTTTTTGGACCCAATAGTGATGTTTTGGTTCGTTTGGGTCAGTTTCGTTACTGCACCGAAAACCATGCCGGGGTTGCATTTAATGCACCGATTCGGGTCAGAAATGAAACGATCCACGGAATCGGCTACAAACAAAACGAACGCACATAATTCAATTTTTTGGACCCAATAGTGATGTTTTGGTTCGTTTGGGTCACTTTCGTTACTGCACCAAAAACCATGCCGGGGTTGCATATAATGCACCGATTCGGGTCAAAAATCAAACGATGCACGGAATCGGCTAGAAACGAGATGAACGCACCCAATTCACGTTTTTGGACCCAATAGTGATGTTTTGGTTCGTTTGGGTCAGTTTCGTTACTGCACCGAAAACCATGCCGGGGTTGCATTTAATGCACCGATTCGGGTCGGAAACGAAACGATGCATGGAATCATCCAGAAACAAAACGAACGCACCCTATCCACTTTTTTGGACCGAATAGTGATGTTTTGGTTCGTTTGGGTCAGTTTGGTTACTGCATCGAAAACCATGCCGGGGTTGCATTTAATGCACCGATTCGGGTCGGAAACGAAACGATGCAAAGAATCGGCTAGAAACGAAACGAATGCACCCAATTCACTTTTTTGGACCCAATAGTGATGTTTTGGTTCGTTTGGGTCAGTTTCGTTACTGCACCGAAAACCATGCCGGGGTTGCATTTAATGCACCGATTCGGGTCGGAAACGAAACGATGCACGGAATCATCTAGAAACGAAACGAACGCACCCAATTCACTTTTTTGGACCCAATAGTGATGTTTTGGTTCGTTTGGGTCAGTTTCGTAACTACACCAAAAACCATGCCGGGGTTGCATTTAATGCACCGATTCGGGTCAGAAATGAAACGATCCACGGAATCGGCTACAAACAAAACGAACGCACATAATTCAATTTTTTGGACCCAATAGTGATGTTTTGGTTCGTTTGGGTCAGTTTCGTTACTGCACCGAAAACCATGCCGGGGTTGCATTTAATGCACCGATTCGGGTCAGAAATGAAACGATCCACGGAATCGGCTACAAACAAAACGAACGCACATAATTCAATTTTTTGGACCCAATAGTGATGTTTTGGTTCGTTTGGGTCAGTTTGGTTACTGCACCGAAAACCATGCTGGGGTTGCATTTAATGCACCGATTCGGGTCGGAAATGAAACGATGCAAAGAATCGGCTAGAAACGAAACGAATGCACCCAATTCACTTTTTTGGACGCAATAGTGATGTTTTGGTTCGTTTGGGTCAGTTTCGTTACTGCACCGAAAACCATGCCGGGGTTGCATTTAATGCACAGATTCGGGTCAGAAACGAAACGATGCACGGAATCGTCCAGAAACGAAAGAAACGCACCCTATCCACTTTTTTCGACCCAATAGTGATGTTTTGGTTCGTTTGGGTCAGTTTCGTTACTGCACCGAAAACCATGCCGGGGTTGCATTTAATGCACCGATTCGGGTCGGAAACGAAACGATGCACGGGATCGGCTACAAACAAAACTAACGCACAGAATTCATTTTTTTAGACCCAATAGTGATGTTTTGGTTCGTTTGGGTCAGTTTCGTTACTGCACCAAAAACCATGCCGGGGTTGCATTTAATGCACCGATTCGGGTCAGAAATCAAACGATGCACGGAATCGGCTAGAAACGAGATGAACGCACCCAATTCACTTTTTTGGACCCAATAGTCATGTTTTGGTTCGTTTGGGTCAGTTTCGTTACTGCACCGAAAACCATGTCGGGGTTGCATTTAATGCACCGATTCGGGTCAGAAACGAAACGATGCACAGAATCATCCAGAAACAAAACGAATGCACCCTATCCACTTTTTTGGACCGAATAGTGATGTTTTGGTTCGTTTGGGTCAGTTTGGTTACTGCATCGAAAACCATGCCGGGGTTGCATTTAATGCACCGATTCGGGTCAGAAATCAAACGATGCACGGAATCGGCTAGAAACGAGATGAACGCACCCAATTCACTTTTTTGGACCCAATAGTGATGTTTTGGTTCGTTTGGGTCAGTTTCGTTACTGCACCGAAAACCATGTCGGGGTTGCATTTAATGCACCGATTCGGGTCAGAAACGAAACGATGCACGGAATCATCCAGAAACAAAACGAACGCACCCTATCCACTTTTTTGGACCGAATAGTGATGTTTTGGTTCGTTTGGGTCAGTTTGGTTACTGCATCGAAAACCATGCCGGGGTTGCATTTAATGCACCGATTCGGGTCGGAAACGAAACGATGCAAAGAATCGGCTAGAAACGAAACTAATGCACCCAATTCACTTTTCTGGACGCAATAGTGATGTTTTGGTTCGTTTGGGTCAGTTTCGTTACTACACCGAAAACCATGCCGGGGTTGCATTTAATGCACCGATTCGGGTCGGAAACGAAACGATGCACGGAATCGTCCAGAAACGAAAGAAACGCACCCTATCCACTTTTTTTTGACCCAATAGTGATGTTTTGGTTCATTTGGGTCAGTTTCGTTACTGCACCGAAAACCATGCCGGGGTTGCATTTAATGCACCGACTCGGGTCGGAAACGAAACGATGCACGGGATCGGCTACAAACAAAACGAACGCACAGAATTCATTTTTTTAGACCCAATAGTGATGTTTTGGTTCGTTTGGGTCAGTTTCCTTACTGCACCAAAAACCATGCCGGGGTTGCATTTAATGCACCGATTCGGGTCAGAAATCAAACGATGCACGGAATCGGCTAGAAATGAGATGGACGCACCCAATTCACTTTTTTGGACGCAATAGTGATGTTTTGGTTCATTTGGGTTAGTTTCGTTAATACACCGAAAACCATGCCGGGGTTGCATTTAATGCACCGATTCGGGTCGGAAACGAAACGATGCAAAGAATCGGCTAGAAATGAAACGAATGCACCCAATTCACTTTTTTGGACGCAATAGTGATGTTTTGGTTCGTTTGGGTCAGTTTCGTTACTGCACCGAAAACCATGCCGGGGTTGCATTTAATGCACCGATTCGGGTCGGAAACGAAACGATGCACGGAATCGTCCAGAAACGAAAGAAACGCACCATATCCACTTTTTTCGACCCAATAGTGATGTTTTGGTTCGTTTGGGTCAGTTTCGTTACTGCACCGAAAACCATGCCGGGGTTGCATTTAATGCACCGATTCGGGTCGGAAACGAAACGATGCACGGGATCGTCCAGAAACGAAAGAAACGCACCCTATCCACTTTTTTCGACCCAATAGTGATGTTTTGGTACGTTTGGGTTAGTTTGGTTACTGCACCGAAAACCATGCCGGGGTTGCATATAATGCACCGATTCGGGTCAGAAACGAAACGGTGCACGGGATCGGCTAGAAACGAAACGAACGCACCCAATTCACTTTTTTGGACCCAATAGTTATGACTTGGTTCGTTTGGGTCAGTTTCGTTACTGCACCAAAAACCATGCCGGGGATGCATTTAATGCACCGATGCGGGTCAGAAATCAAACGATGCACGGAATCGGCTAGAAACGAGATGAACGCACCCAATTCACTTTTTTGGACCCAATAGTGATGTTTTGGTTCGTTTGGGTCAGTTTCGTTACTGCACCGAAAACCATGTCGGGGTTGCATTTAATGCACCGATTCGGGTCAGAAACGAAACGATGCACGGAATCATCCAGAAACAAAACGAACGCACCCTATCCACTTTTTTGGACCGAATAGTGATGTTTTGGTTCGTTTGGGTCAGTTTGGTTACTGCATCGAAAACCATGCCGGGGTTGCATTTAATGCACCAATTCGGGTCGGAAACGAAACGATGCAAAGAATCGGCTAGAAACGAAACAAATGCACCCAATTCAATTTTTTGGACGCAATAGTGATGTTTTGGTTCGTTTGGGTCAGTTTCGTTACTGCACCGAAAACCATGCCGGGGTTGCATTTAATGCACCGATTCGGGTCAGAAACGAAACGATGCACGGAATCATCCAGAAACAAAACGAACGCACCCTATCCACTTTTTTGGACCGAATAGTGATGTTTTGGTTCGTTTGGGTCAGTTTCGTAACTACACCAAAAACCATGCCGGGGTTGCATTTAATGCACCGATTCGGGTCAGAAATGAAACGATCCACGGAATCGGCTACAAACAAAACGAACGCACATAATTCAATTTTTTGGACCCAATAGTGATGTTTTGGTTCGTTTGGGTCAGTTTCGTTACTGCACCGAAAACCATGCCGGGGTTGCATTTAATGCACCGATTCGGGTCAGAAATGAAACGATCCACGGAATCGGCTACAAACAAAACGAACGCACATAATTCAATTTTTTGGACCCAATAGTGATGTTTTGGTTCGTTTGGGTCAGTTTGGTTACTGCACCGAAAACCATGCTGGGGTTGCATTTAATGCACCGATTCGGGTCGGAAACGAAACGATGCAAAGAATCGGCTAGAAACGAAACGAATGCACCCAATTCACTTTTTTGGACGCAATAGTGATGTTTTGGTTCGTTTGGGTCAGTTTCGTTACTGCACCGAAAACCATGCCGGGGTTGCATTTAATGCACAGATTCGGGTCGGAAACGAAACGATGCACGGAATCGTCCAGAAACGAAAGAAACGCACCCTATCCACTTTTTTCGACCCAATAGTGATGTTTTGGTTCGTTTGGGTCAGTTTCGTTACTGCACCGAAAACCATGCCGGGGTTGCATTTAATGCACCGATTCGGGTCGGAAACGAAACGATGCACGGGATCGGCTACAAACAAAACGAACGCACAGAATTCATTTTTTTAGACCCAATAGTGATGTTTTGGTTCGTTTGGGTCAGTTTCGTTACTGCACCAAAAACCATGCCGGGGTTGCATTTAATGCACCGATTCGGGTCAGAAATCAAACGATGCACGGAATCGGCTAGAAACGAGATGAACGCACCCAATTCACTTTTTTGGACCCAATAGTCATGTTTTGGTTCGTTTGGGTCAGTTTCGTTACTGCACAGAAAACCATGTCGGGGTTGCATTTAATGCACCGATTCGGGTCAGAAACGAAACGATGCACGGAATCATCCAGAAACAAAACGAATGCACCCTATCCACTTTTTTGGACCGAATAGTGATGTTTTGGTTCGTTTGGGTCAGTTTGGTTACTGCATCGAAAACCATGCCGGGGTTGCATTTAATGCACCGATTCGGGTCAGAAATCAAACGATGCACGGAATCGGCTAGAAACGAGATGAACGCACCCAATTCACTTTTTTGGACCCAATAGTGATGTTTTGGTTCGTTTGGGTCAGTTTCGTTACTGCACAGAAAACCATGTCGGGGTTGCATTTAATGCACCGATTCGGGTCAGAAACGAAACGATGCACGGAATCATCCAGAAACAAAACGAACGCACCCTATCCACTTTTTTGGACCGAATAGTGATGTTTTGGTTCGTTTGGGTCAGTTTGGTTACTGCATCGAAAACCATGCCGGGGTTGCATTTAATGCACCGATTCGGGTCGGAAACGAAACGATGCAAAGAATCGGCTAGAAACGAAACTAATGCACCCAATTCACTTTTCTGGACGCAATAGTGATGTTTTGGTTCGTTTGGGTCAGTTTCGTTACTGCACCAAAAACCATGCCGGGGTTGCATTTAATGCACCGATTCGGGTCAGAAATCAAATGATGCACGGAATCGGCTAGAAACGAGATGAACGCACCCAATTCACTTTTTTGGACCCAATAGTGATGTTTTGGTTCGTTTGGGTCAGTTTCGTTACTGCACCGAAAACCATGTCGGGGTTGCATTTAATGCACCGATTCGGGTCAGAAACGAAACGATGCACGGAATCATCCAGAAACAAAACGAACGCACCCTATCCACTTTTTTGGACCGAATAGTGATGTTTTGGTTCGTTTGGGTCAGTTTGGTTACTGCATCGAAAACCATGCCGGGGTTGCATTTAATGCACCGATTCGGGTCGGAAACGAAACGATGCAAAGAATCGGCTAGAAACGAAACTAATGCACCCAATTCACTTTTCTGGACGCAATAGTGATGTTTTGGTTCGTTTGGGTCAGTTTCGTTACTGCACCGAAAACCATGCCGGGGTTGCATTTAATGCACCGATTCGGGTCGGAAACGAAACGATGCACGGAATCGTCCAGAAACGAAAGAAACGCACCCTATCCACTTTTTTCGACCCAATAGTGATGTTTTGGTTCATTTGGGTCAGTTTCGTTACTGCACCGAAAACCATGCCGGGGTTGCATTTAATGCATCGATTCGGGTCGGAAACGAAACGATGCACGGGATCGGCTACAAACAAAACGAACGCACAGAATTCATTTTTTTAGACCCAATAGTGATGTTTTGGTTCGTTTGGTTCAGTTTCCTTACTGCACCAAAAACCATGCCGGGGTTGCATTTAATGCACCGATTCGGGTCAGAAATCAAACGATGCACGGAATCGGCTAGAAATGAGATGAACGCACCCAATTCACTTTTTTGGACGCAATAGTGATGTTTTGGTTCATTTGGGTCAGTTTCGTTAATACACCGAAAACCATGCCGGGGTTGCATTTAATGCACCGATTCGGGTCGGAAACGAAACGATGCAAAGAATCGGCTAGAAATGAAACGAATGCACCCAATTCACTTTTTTGGACGCAATAGTGATGTTTTGGTTCGTTTGGGTCAGTTTCGTTACTGCACCGAAAACCATGCCGGGGTTGCATTTAATGCACCGATTCGGGTCGGAAACGAAACGATGCACGGAATCGTCCAGAAACGAAAGAAATGCACCATATCCACTTTTTTCGACCCAATAGTGATGTTTTGGTTCGTTTGGGTCAGTTTCGTTACTGCACCGAAAACCATGCCGGGGTTGCATTTAATGCACCGATTCGGGTCGGAAACGAAACGATGCACGGGATCGTCCAGAAACGAAAGAAACGCACCCTATCCACTTTTTTCGACCCAATAGTGATGTTTTGGTACGTTTGGGTTAGTTTGGTTACTGCACCGAAAACCATGCCGGGGTTTCATATAATGCACCGATTCGGGTCAGAAACGAAACGGTGCACGGGATCGGCTAGAAACGAAACGAACGCACCCAATTCACTTTTTTGGACCCAATAGTTATGACTTGGTTCGTTTGGGTCAGTTTCGTTACTGCACCAAAAACCATGCCGGGGTTGCATTTAATGCACCGATGCGGGTCAGAAATCAAACGATGCACGGAATCGGCTAGAAACGAGATGAACGCACCCAATTCACTTTTTTGGACCCAATAGTGATGTTTTGGTTCGTTTGGGTCAGTTTCGTTACTGCACCGAAAACCATGTCGGGGTTGCATTTAATGCACCGATTCGGGTCAGAAACGAAACGATGCACGGAATCATCCAGAAACAAAACGAACGCACCCTATCCACTTTTTTGGACCGAATAGTGATGTTTTGGTTCGTTTGGGTCAGTTTGGTTACTGCATCGAAAACCATGCCGGGGTTGCATTTAATGCACCGATTCGGGTCGGAAACGAAACGATGCAAAGAATCGGCTAGAAACGAAACTAATGCACCCAATTCACTTTTCTGGACGCAATAGTGATGTTTTGGTTCGTTTGGGTCAGTTTCGTTACTACACCGAAAACCATGCCGGGGTTGCATTTAATGCACCGATTCGGGTCGGAAACGAAACGATGCACGGAATCGTCCAGAAACGAAAGAAACGCACCCTATCCACTTTTTTTCGACCCAATAGTGATGTTTTGGTTCATTTGGGTCAGTTTCGTTACTGCACCGAAAACCATGCCGGGGTTGCATTTAATGCACCGACTCGGGTCGGAAACGAAACGATGCACGGGATCGGCTACAAACAAAACGAACGCACAGAATTCATTTTTTTAGACCCAATAGTGATGTTTTGGTTCGTTTGGGTCAGTTTCCTTACTGCACCAAAAACCATGCCGGGGTTGCATTTAATGCACCGATTCGGGTCAGAAATCAAACGATGCACGGAATCGGCTAGAAATGAGATGGACGCACCCAATTCACTTTTTTGGACGCAATAGTGATGTTTTGGTTCATTTGGGTTAGTTTCGTTAATACACCGAAAACCATGCCGGGGTTGCATTTAATGCACCGATTCGGGTCGGAAACGAAACGATGCAAAGAATCGGCTAGAAATGAAACGAATGCACCCAATTCACTTTTTTGGACGCAATAGTGATGTTTTGGTTCGTTTGGGTCAGTTTCGTTACTGCACCGAAAACCATGCCGGGGTTGCATTTAATGCACCGATTCGGGTCGGAAACGAAACGATGCACGGAATCGTCCAGAAACGAAAGAAACGCACCATATCCACTTTTTTCGACCCAATAGTGATGTTTTGGTTCGTTTGGGTCAGTTTCGTTACTGCACCGAAAACCATGCCGGGGTTGCATTTAATGCACCGATTCGGGTCGGAAACGAAACGATGCACGGGATCGTCCAGAAACGAAAGAAACGCACCCTATCCACTTTTTTCGACCCAATAGTGATGTTTTGGTACGTTTGGGTTAGTTTGGTTACTGCACCGAAAACCATGCCGGGGTTGCATATAATGCACCGATTCGGGTCAGAAACGAAACGGTGCACGGGATCGGCTAGAAACGAAACGAACGCACCCAATTCACTTTTTTGGACCCAATAGTTATGACTTGGTTCGTTTGGGTCAGTTTCGTTACTGCACCAAAAACCATGCCGGGGATGCATTTAATGCACCGATGCGGGTCAGAAATCAAACGATGCACGGAATCGGCTAGAAACGAGATGAACGCACCCAATTCACTTTTTTGGACCCAATAGTGATGTTTTGGTTCGTTTGGGTCAGTTTCGTTACTGCACCGAAAACCATGTCGGGGTTGCATTTAATGCACCGATTCGGGTCAGAAACGAAACGATGCACGGAATCATCCAGAAACAAAACGAACGCACCCTATCCACTTTTTTGGACCGAATAGTGATGTTTTGGTTCGTTTGGGTCAGTTTGGTTACTGCATCGAAAACCATGCCGGGGTTGCATTTAATGCACCAATTCGGGTCGGAAACGAAACGATGCAAAGAATCGGCTAGAAACGAAACAAATGCACCCAATTCAATTTTTTGGACGCAATAGTGATGTTTTGGTTCGTTTGGGTCAGTTTCGTTACTGCACCGAAAACCATGCCGGGGTTGCATTTAATGCACCGATTCGGGTCAGAAACGAAACGATGCACGGAATCATCCAGAAACAAAACGAACGCACCCTATCCACTTTTTTGGACCGAATAGTGATGTTTTGGTTCGTTTGGGTCAGTTTCGTAACTACACCAAAAACCATGCCGGGGTTGCATTTAATGCACCGATTCGGGTCAGAAATGAAACGATCCACGGAATCGGCTACAAACAAAACGAACGCACATAATTCAATTTTTTGGACCCAATAGTGATGTTTTGGTTCGTTTGGGTCAGTTTCGTTACTGCACCGAAAACCATGCCGGGGTTGCATTTAATGCACCGATTCGGGTCAGAAATGAAACGATCCACGGAATCGGCTACAAACAAAACGAACGCACATAATTCAATTTTTTGGACCCAATAGTGATGTTTTGGTTCGTTTGGGTCAGTTTGGTTACTGCACCGAAAACCATGCTGGGGTTGCATTTAATGCACCGATTCGGGTCGGAAACGAAACGATGCAAAGAATCGGCTAGAAACGAAACGAATGCACCCAATTCACTTTTTTGGACGCAATAGTGATGTTTTGGTTCGTTTGGGTCAGTTTCGTTACTGCACCGAAAACCATGCCGGGGTTGCATTTAATGCACAGATTCGGGTCGGAAACGAAACGATGCACGGAATCGTCCAGAAACGAAAGAAACGCACCCTATCCACTTTTTTCGACCCAATAGTGATGTTTTGGTTCGTTTGGGTCAGTTTCGTTACTGCACCGAAAACCATGCCGGGGTTGCATTTAATGCACCGATTCGGGTCGGAAACGAAACGATGCACGGGATCGGCTACAAACAAAACGAACGCACAGAATTCATTTTTTTAGACCCAATAGTGATGTTTTGGTTCGTTTGGGTCAGTTTCGTTACTGCACCAAAAACCATGCCGGGGTTGCATTTAATGCACCGATTCGGGTCAGAAATCAAACGATGCACGGAATCGGCTAGAAACGAGATGAACGCACCCAATTCACTTTTTTGGACCCAATAGTCATGTTTTGGTTCGTTTGGGTCAGTTTCGTTACTGCACAGAAAACCATGTCGGGGTTGCATTTAATGCACCGATTCGGGTCAGAAACGAAACGATGCACGGAATCATCCAGAAACAAAACGAATGCACCCTATCCACTTTTTTGGACCGAATAGTGATGTTTTGGTTCGTTTGGGTCAGTTTGGTTACTGCATCGAAAACCATGCCGGGGTTGCATTTAATGCACCGATTCGGGTCAGAAATCAAACGATGCACGGAATCGGCTAGAAACGAGATGAACGCACCCAATTCACTTTTTTGGACCCAATAGTGATGTTTTGGTTCGTTTGGGTCAGTTTCGTTACTGCACAGAAAACCATGTCGGGGTTGCATTTAATGCACCGATTCGGGTCAGAAACGAAACGATGCACGGAATCATCCAGAAACAAAACGAACGCACCCTATCCACTTTTTTGGACCGAATAGTGATGTTTTGGTTCGTTTGGGTCAGTTTGGTTACTGCATCGAAAACCATGCCGGGGTTGCATTTAATGCACCGATTCGGGTCGGAAACGAAACGATGCAAAGAATCGGCTAGAAACGAAACTAATGCACCCAATTCACTTTTCTGGACGCAATAGTGATGTTTTGGTTCGTTTGGGTCAGTTTCGTTACTGCACCAAAAACCATGCCGGGGTTGCATTTAATGCACCGATTCGGGTCAGAAATCAAATGATGCACGGAATCGGCTAGAAACGAGATGAACGCACCCAATTCACTTTTTTGGACCCAATAGTGATGTTTTGGTTCGTTTGGGTCAGTTTCGTTACTGCACCGAAAACCATGTCGGGGTTGCATTTAATGCACCGATTCGGGTCAGAAACGAAACGATGCACGGAATCATCCAGAAACAAAACGAACGCACCCTATCCACTTTTTTGGACCGAATAGTGATGTTTTGGTTCGTTTGGGTCAGTTTGGTTACTGCATCGAAAACCATGCCGGGGTTGCATTTAATGCACCGATTCGGGTCGGAAACAAAACGATGCAAAGAATCGGCTAGAAACGAAACTAATGCACCCAATTCACTTTTCTGGACGCAATAGTGATGTTTTGGTTCGTTTGGGTCAGTTTCGTTACTGCACCGAAAACCATGCCGGGGTTGCATTTAATGCACCGATTCGGGTCGGAAACGAAACGATGCACGGAATCGTCCAGAAACGAAAGAAACGCACCCTATCCACTTTTTTCGACCCAATAGTGATGTTTTGGTTCATTTGGGTCAGTTTCGTTACTGCACCGAAAACCATGCCGGGGTTGCATTTAATGCATCGATTCGGGTCGGAAACGAAACGATGCACGGGATCGGCTACAAACAAAACGAACGCACAGAATTCATTTTTTTAGACCCAATAGTGATGTTTTGGTTCGTTTGGTTCAGTTTCCTTACTGCACCAAAAACCATGCCGGGGTTGCATTTAATGCACCGATTCGGGTCAGAAATCAAACGATGCACGGAATCGGCTAGAAATGAGATGAACGCACCCAATTCACTTTTTTGGACGCAATAGTGATGTTTTGGTTCATTTGGGTCAGTTTCGTTAATACACCGAAAACCATGCCGGGGTTGCATTTAATGCACCGATTCGGGTCGGAAACGAAACGATGCAAAGAATCGGCTAGAAATGAAACGAATGCACCCAATTCACTTTTTTGGACGCAATAGTGATGTTTTGGTTCGTTTGGGTCAGTTTCGTTACTGCACCGAAAACCATGCCGGGGTTGCATTTAATGCACCGATTCGGGTCGGAAACGAAACGATGCACGGAATCGTCCAGAAACGAAAGAAATGCACCATATCCACTTTTTTCGACCCAATAGTGATGTTTTGGTTCGTTTGGGTCAGTTTCGTTACTGCACCGAAAACCATGCCGGGGTTGCATTTAATGCACCGATTCGGGTCGGAAACGAAACGATGCACGGGATCGTCCAGAAACGAAAGAAACGCACCCTATCCACTTTTTTCGACCCAATAGTGATGTTTTGGTACGTTTGGGTTAGTTTGGTTACTGCACCGAAAACCATGCCGGGGTTGCATATAATGCACCGATTCGGGTCAGAAACGAAACGGTGCACGGGATCGGCTAGAAACGAAACGAACGCACCCAATTCACTTTTTTGGACCCAATAGTTATGACTTGGTTCGTTTGGGTCAGTTTCGTTACTGCACCAAAAACCATGCCGGGGTTGCATTTAATGCACCGATGCGGGTCAGAAATCAAACGATGCACGGAATCGGCTAGAAACGAGATGAACGCACCCAATTCACTTTTTTGGACCCAATAGTGATGTTTTGGTTCGTTTGGGTCAGTTTCGTTACTGCACCGAAAACCATGTCGGGGTTGCATTTAATGCACCGATTCGGGTCAGAAACGAAACGATGCACGGAATCATCCAGAAACAAAACGAACGCACCCTATCCACTTTTTTGGACCGAATAGTGATGTTTTGGTTCGTTTGGGTCAGTTTGGTTACTGCATCGAAAACCATGCCGGGGTTGCATTTAATGCACCAATTCGGGTCGGAAACGAAACGATGCAAAGAATCGGCTAGAAACGAAACAAATGCACCCAATTCAATTTTTTGGACGCAATAGTGATGTTTTGGTTCGTTTGGGTCAGTTTCGTTACTGCACCGAAAACCATGCCGGGGTTGCATTTAATGCACCGATTCGGGTCAGAAACGAAACGATGCACGGAATCATCCAGAAACAAAACGAACGCACCCTATCCACTTTTTTAGACCGAATAGTGATGTTTTGGTTCGTTTGGGTCAGTTTGGTTACTGCATCGAAAACCATGCCGGGGTTGCATTTAATGCACCGATTCGGGTCGGAAACGAAACGATGCAAAGAATCGACTAGAAACGAAACGAATGCACCCAATTCACTTTTTTGGACGCAATAGTGATGTTTTGGTTCGTTTGGGTCAGTTTCGTTACTGCACTGAAAACCATGCCGGGGTTGCATTTAATGCACCGATTCGGGTCGGAAACGAAACGATGCACGGAATCGTCCAGAAACGAAAGAAACGCACCCTATCCACTTTTTTCGACCCAATAGTGATGTTTTGGTTCGTTTGGGTCAGTTTCGTTACTGCACCGAAAACCATGCCGGGGTTGCGTTTAATGCACCGATTCGGGTCGGAAACGAAACGATGCACGGGATCGGCTACAAACAAAACGAACGCACAGAATTCATTTTTTTAGACCCAATAGTGATGTTTTGGTTCGTTTGGGTCAGTTTCGTGACTGCACCAAAAACCATGCCGGGGTTGCATTTAATGCACCGATTCGGGTCAGAAATCAAACGATGCACGGAATCGGCTAGAAACGAGATGAACGCACCCAATTCACTTTTTTGGACCCAATAGTGATGTTTTGGTTTGTTTGGGTCAGTTTCGTTACTACACCGAAAACCATGTCGGGGTTGTATTTAATGCACCGATTCGGGTCAGAAACGAAACGATGCACGGAATCATCCAGAAACAAAACGAACGCACCCTATCCACTTTTTTGGACCGAATAGTGATGTTTTGGTTCGTTTGGGTCAGTTTGGTTACTGCACCGAAAACCATGCCGGGGTTGCATTTAATGCACCGATTCGGGTCGGAAACGAAACGATGCAAAGAATCGGCTAGAAACGAAACGAATGCACCCAATTCACTTTTTTGGACGCAATAGTGATGTTTTGGTTCGTTTGGGTCAGTTTCGTTACTGCACCGAAAACCATGCCGGGGTTGCATTTAATGCACCGATTCGGGTCGGAAACGAAACGATGCACGGAATCGTCCAGAAACGAAAGAAACGCACCCTATCCACTTTTTTCGACCCAATAGTGATGTTTTGGTTCGTTTGGGTCAGTTTCGTTACTGCACCGAAAACCATGCCGGGGTTGCATTTAATGCACCGATTCGGGTCGGAAACGAAACGATGCACGGGATCGGCTACAAACAAAACGAACGCACAGAATTCATTTTTTTAGACCCAATAGTGATGTTTTGGTTCGTTTGGGTCAGTTTCGTTACTGCACCAAAAACCATGCCGGGGTTGCATTTAATGCACCGATTCGGGTCAGAAATCAAACGATGCACGGAATCGGCTAGAAACGAGATGAACGCACCCAATTCACTTTTTTGGACCCAATAGTGATTTTTTGGTTCGTTTGGGTCAGTTTCGTTACTGCACCGAAAACCATGCGGGGGTTGCATTTACTGCACCGATTCGGGTCAGAAACGAAACGATGCACGGAATCATCCAGAAACAAAACGAACGCACCCTATCCACTTTTTTGGACCGAATAGTGATGTTTTGGTTCGTTTCGGTCAGTTTCGTTACTGCACCGAAAACCATGCCGGGGTTGCATTTATTGCACCGATTCGGGTTGGAAACGAAACGATGCACGGAATCATCCAGAAACGAAACGAACGCACCCAATTCACTTTTTTGGACGCAATAGTGATGTTTTGGTTCGTTTGGGTCAGTTTCGTTACTGCACCGGAAACCATGTTGGGATTGCATTTAATGCACCGATTCGGGTCAGAAACGAAACGATGCTCGGGATCGGCTACAAACAAAATGAACGCACCCAATTCACTTTTTTTTACCCAATAGTGATGTTTTGGTTCGTTTGGGTCAGTTTCTTACTACACCGAAAACCATACCGGGGTCGCATTTAATGGACCGATTCGGGTTAGAAACGAAACGATGCACGGAATCGGCTACAAACAAAACGAATGCACATAATTCAATTTTTTGGACCCAATAGTGATGTTTTGGTTCGTTTGGGTCAGTTTCGTTACTGCACCGAAAACCATGTCGGGGTTGCATTTAATGCACCGATTCGGGTCAGAAACGAAACGATGCACGGAATCATCCAGAAACAAAACGAACGCACCCTATCCACTTTTTTGGACCGAATAGTGATGTTTTGGTTCGTTTGGGTCAGTTTGGTTACTGCACCGAAAACCATGCCGGGGTTGCATTTAATGCACCGATTCGGGTCGGAAACGAAACGATGCAAAGAATCGGCTAGAAACGAAACAAATGCACCCAATTCACTTTTTTGGACGCAATAGTGATGTTTTGGTTCGTTTGGGTCAGTTTCGTTACTGCACCGAAAACCATGCCGGGGTTGCATTTAATGCACCGATTCGGGTCGGAAACGAAACGATGCACGGAATCGTCCAGAAACGAAAGAAACGCACCCTATCCACTTTTTTCGACCCAATAGTGATGTTTTGGTTCGTTTGGGTCAGTTTCGTTACTGCACCGAAAACCATGCCGGGGTTGCATTTAATGCACCGATTCGGGTCGGAAACGAAACGATGCACGGGATCGGCTACAAACAAAACGAACGCACAGAATTCATTTTTTTAGACCCAATAGTGATGTTTTGGTTCGTTTGGGTCAGTTTCGTTACTGCACCAAAAACCATGCCGGGGTTGCATTTAATGCACCGATTCGGGTCAGAAATCAAACGATGCACGGAATCGGCTAGAAACGAGATGAACGCACCCAATTCACTTTTTTGGACCCAATAGTGATTTTTTGGTTCGTTTGGGTCAGTTTCGTTACTGCACCGAAAACCATGCTGGGGTTGCATTTAATGCACCGATTCGGGTCAGAAATCAAACGATGCACGGAATCGGCTAGAAACGAGATGAACGCACCCAATTCACTTTTTTGGACCCAATAGTGATTTTTTGGTTCGTTTGGGTCAGTTTCGTTACTGCACCGAAAACCATGCTGGGGTTGCATTTAATGCACCGATTCGGGTCGGAAACGAAACGATGCAAAGAATCGGCTAGAAACGAAACGAACGCACCCAATTCACTTTTTTGGACGCAATAGTGATGTTTTGGTTCGTTTGGGTCAGTTTCGTTACTGCACCGAAAACCATGCCGGGGTTGCATTTAATGCACCGATTCGGGTCGGAAACGAAACGATGCAAAGAATCGGCTAGAAACGAAACGAACGCACCCAATTCACTTTTTTGGACGCAATAGTGATGTTTTGGTTCGTTTGGGTCAGTTTCGTTACTGCACCGAAAACCATGCCGGGGTTGCATTTAATGCACCGATTCGGGTCGGAAACGAAACGATGCAAAGAATCGGCTAGAAACGAAACGAATGCACCCAATTCACTTTTTTGGACGCAATAGTGATGTTTTGGTTCGTTTGGGTCAGTTTCGTTACTGCACCGAAAACCATGCCGGGGTTGCATTTAATGCACCGATTCGGGTCGGAAACGAAACGATGCACGGGATCGTCCAGAAACGAAAGAAACGCACCCTATCCACTTTTTTCGACCCAATAGTGATGTTTTGGTACGTTTGGGTTAGTTTGGTTACTGCACCGAAAACCATGCCGGGGTTGCATATAATGCACCGATTCGGGTCAGAAACGAAACGGTGCACGGGATCGGCTAGAAACGAAACGAACGCACCCAATTCACTTTTTTGGACCCAATAGTTATGTTTTGGTTCGTTTGGGTCAGTTTCGTTACTGCACCAAAAACCATGCCGGGGTTGCATTTAATGCACCGATGCGGGTCAGAAATCAAACGATGCACGGAATCGGCTAGAAACGAGATGAACGCACCCAATTCACTTTTTTGGACCCAATAGTGATGTTTTGGTTCGTTTGGGTCAGTTTCGTTACTGCACCGAAAACCATGTCGGGGTTGCATTTAATGCACCGATTCGGGTCAGAAACGAAACGATGCACGGAATCATCCAGAAACAAAACGAACGCACCCTATCCACTTTTTTGGACCGAATAGTGATGTTTTGGTTCGTTTGGGTCAGTTTGGTTACTGCATCGAAAACCATGCCGGGGTTGCATTTAATGCACCAATTCGGGTCGGAAACGAAACGATGCAAAGAATCGGCTAGAAACGAAACGAATGCACCCAATTCACTTTTTTGGACGCAATAGTGATGTTTTGGTTCGTTTGGGTCAGTTTCGTTACTGCACCGAAAACCATGCCGGGGTTGCATTTAATGCACCGATTCGGGTCAGAAACGAAACGATGCATGGAATCATCCAGAAACAAAACGAACGCACCCTATCCACTTTTTTAGACCGAATAGTGATGTTTTGGTTCGTTTGGGTCAGTTTGGTTACTGCATCGAAAACCATGCCGGGGTTGCATTTAATGCACCGATTCGGGTCGGAAACGAAACGATGCAAAGAATCGACTAGAAACGAAACGAATGCACCCAATTCACTTTTTTGGACGCAATAGTGATGTTTTGGTTCGTTTGGGTCAGTTTCGTTACTGCACTGAAAACCATGCCGGGGTTGCATTTAATGCACCGATTCGGGTCGGAAACGAAACGATGCACGGAATCGTCCAGAAACGAAAGAAACGCACCCTATCCACTTTTTTCGACCCAATGGTGATGTTTTGGTTCGTTTGGGTCAGTTTCGTTACTGCACCGAAAACCATGCCGGGGTTGCGTTTAATGCACCGATTCGGGTCGGAAACGAAACGATGCACGGGATCGGCTACAAACAAAACGAACGCACAGAATTCATTTTTTTAGACCCAATAGTGATGTTTTGGTTCGTTTGGGTCAGTTTCGTGACTGCACCAAAAACCATGCCGGGGTTGCATTTAATGCACCGATTCGGGTCAGAAATCAAACGATGCACGGAATCGGCTAGAAACGAGATGAACGCACCCAATTCACTTTTTTGGACCCAATAGTGATGTTTTGGTTTGTTTGGGTCAGTTTCGTTACTGCACCGAAAACCATGTCGGGGTTGCATTTAATGCACCGATTCGGGTCAGAAACGAAACGATGCACGGAATCATCCAGAAACAAAACGAACGCACCCTATCCACTTTTTTGGACCGAATAGTGATGTTTTGGTTCGTTTGGGTCAGTTTGGTTACTGCACCGAAAACCATGCCGGGGTTGCATTTAATGCACCGATTCGGGTCGGAAACGAAACGATGCAAAGAATCGGCTAGAAACGAAACAAATGCACCCAATTCACTTTTTTGGACGCAATAGTGATGTTTTGGTTCGTTTGGGTCAGTTTCGTTACTGCACCGAAAACCATGCCGGGGTTGCATTTAATGCACCGATTCGGGTCGGAAACGAAACGATGCACGGAATCGTCCAGAAACGAAAGAAACGCACCCTATCCACTTTTTTCGACCCAATAGTGATGTTTTGGTTCGTTTGGGTCAGTTTCGTTACTGCACCGAAAACCATGCCGGGGTTGCATTTAATGCACCGATTCGGGTCGGAAACGAAACGATGCACGGGATCGGCTACAAACAAAACGAACGCACAGAATTCATTTTTTTAGACCCAATAGTGATGTTTTGGTTCGTTTGGGTCAGTTTCGTTACTGCACCAAAAACCATGCCGGGGTTGCATTTAATGCACCGATTCGGGTCAGAAATCAAACGATGCACGGAATCGGCTAGAAACGAGATGAACGCACCCAATTCACTTTTTTGGACCCAATAGTGATTTTTTGGTTCGTTTGGGTCAGTTTCGTTACTGCACCGAAAACCATGCTGGGGTTGCATTTAATGCACCGATTCGGGTCAGAAATCAAACGATGCACGGAATCGGCTAGAAACGAGATGAACGCACCCAATTCACTTTTTTGGACCCAATAGTGATTTTTTGGTTCGTTTGGGTCAGTTTCGTTACTGCACCGAAAACCATGCTGGGGTTGCATTTAATGCACCGATTCGGGTCGGAAACGAAACGATGCAAAGAATCGGCTAGAAACGAAACGAACGCACCCAATTCACTTTTTTGGACGCAATAGTGATGTTTTGGTTCGTTTGGGTCAGTTTCGTTACTGCACCGAAAACCATGCCGGGGTTGCATTTAATGCACCGATTCAGGTCGGAAACGAAACGATGCAAAGAATCGGCTAGAAACGAAACGAATGCACCCAATTCACTTTTTTGGACGCAATAGTGATGTTTTGGTTCGTTTGGGTCAGTTTCGTTACTGCACCGAAAACCATGCCGGGGTTGCATTTAATGCACCGATTCAGGTCGGAAATGAAACGATGCACGGGATCGTCCAGAAACGAAAGAAACGCACCCTATCCACTTCTTTCGACCCAATAGTGATGTTTTGGTTCGTTTGGGTCAGTTTCTTACTACACCGAAAACCATGCCGGGGTTGCATTTAATGCACCGATTCGGGTCGGAAATGAAACGATGCACGGAATCGGCTACAAACAAAAGGAACACACATAATTCAATTTTTTGGACCCAATAGTGATGTTTTGGTTCGTTTGGGTCAGTTCGTTACTGCACCGAAAACCATGCCGGGGTTGCATTTTATGCACCGATTCGGGTCGGAAACGAAACGATGCACGGAATCATCCAGAAACGAAACGAATGCATCCTATCCACTTTTTTGGACCCAATAGTGATGTTTTGGTTCGTTTGGGTCAGTTTGGTTACTGCACCGAAAACCATGCCGGGGTTGCATATAATGCACCGATTCGGGTCGGAAACGAAACGTTTCACGGGATCGGCTAGAAACGAAACGAACGCACCCAATTCACTTTTTTGGACCCAATAGTGATGTTTTGGTTCGTTTGGGTCAGTTTCGTTACTACATCGAAAACCATGCCGGGGTTGCATTTAATGCACCGATTCGGGTCAGAAATGAAACGATCCACGTAATCGGCTACAAACAAAACGAACGCACAGAATTCAATTTTTTGGACCCAATAGTGATGTTTTGTTTCGTTTGGGTCAGTTTCGTTACTGCACCAAAAACCATGCCGGGGTTGCATTTAATGCACCGATTCGGGTCAGAAATCAAACGATGCACGGAATCGGATAGAAACGAGATGAACGCACCCAATTCACTTTTCTGGACCCAATAATGATGTTTTGGTTCATTTGGGTCAGTTTCGTTACTTCACCGAAAACCATGCGGGGGTTGCATTTACTGCACCGATTCGGGTCAGAAACGAAACGATGCACGGAATCATCCAGAAACAAAACGAACGCACCCTATCCACTTTTTTGGACCGAATAGTGATGTTTTGGTTCGTTTCGGTCAGTTTCGTTACTGCACCGAAAACCATGCCGGGGTTGCATTTATTGCACCGATTCGGGTTGGAAACGAAACGATGCACGGAATCATCCAGAAACGAAACGAACGCACCCAATTCACTTTTTTGGACGCAATAGTGATGTTTTGGTTCGTTTGGGTCAGTTTCGTTACTGCACCGGAAACCATGTTGGGATTGCATTTAATGCACCGATTCGGGTCAGAAACGAAACGATGCTCGGGATCGGCTACAAACAAAATGAACGCACCCAATTCACTTTTTTTTACCCAATAGTGATGTTTTGGTTCGTTTGGGTCAGTTTCTTACTACACCGAAAACCATACCGGGGTCGCATTTAATGGACCGATTCGGGTTAGAAACGAAACGATGCACGGAATCGGCTACAAACAAAACGAATGCACATAATTCAATTTTTTGGACCCAATAGTGATGTTTTGGTTCGTTTGGGTCAGTTTCGTTACTGCACCGAAAACCATGTCGGGGTTGCATTTAATGCACCGATTCGGGTCAGAAACGAAACGATGCACGGAATCATCCAGAAACAAAACGAACGCACCCTATCCACTTTTTTGGACCGAATAGTGATGTTTTGGTTCGTTTGGGTCAGTTTGGTTACTGCACCGAAAACCATGCCGGGGTTGCATTTAATGCACCGATTCGGGTCGGAAACGAAACGATGCAAAGAATCGGCTAGAAACGAAACAAATGCACCCAATTCACTTTTTTGGACGCAATAGTGATGTTTTGGTTCGTTTGGGTCAGTTTCGTTACTGCACCGAAAACCATGCCGGGGTTGCATTTAATGCACCGATTCGGGTCGGAAACGAAACGATGCACGGAATCGTCCAGAAACGAAAGAAACGCACCCTATCCACTTTTTTCGACCCAATAGTGATGTTTTGGTTCGTTTGGGTCAGTTTCGTTACTGCACCGAAAACCATGCCGGGGTTGCATTTAATGCACCGATTCGGGTCGGAAACGAAACGATGCACGGGATCGGCTACAAACAAAACGAACGCACAGAATTCATTTTTTTAGACCCAATAGTGATGTTTTGGTTCGTTTGGGTCAGTTTCGTTACTGCACCAAAAACCATGCCGGGGTTGCATTTAATGCACCGATTCGGGTCAGAAATCAAACGATGCACGGAATCGGCTAGAAACGAGATGAACGCACCCAATTCACTTTTTTGGACCCAATAGTGATTTTTTGGTTCGTTTGGGTCAGTTTCGTTACTGCACCGAAAACCATGCTGGGGTTGCATTTAATGCACCGATTCGGGTCAGAAATCAAACGATGCACGGAATCGGCTAGAAACGAGATGAACGCACCCAATTCACTTTTTTGGACCCAATAGTGATTTTTTGGTTCGTTTGGGTCAGTTTCGTTACTGCACCGAAAACCATGCTGGGGTTGCATTTAATGCACCGATTCGGGTCGGAAACGAAACGATGCAAAGAATCGGCTAGAAACGAAACGAACGCACCCAATTCACTTTTTTGGACGCAATAGTGATGTTTTGGTTCGTTTGGGTCAGTTTCGTTACTGCACCGAAAACCATGCCGGGGTTGCATTTAATGCACCGATTCGGGTCGGAAACGAAACGATGCAAAGAATCGGCTAGAAACGAAACGAATGCACCCAATTCACTTTTTTGGACGCAATAGTGATGTTTTGGTTCGTTTGGGTCAGTTTCGTTACTGCACCGAAAACCATGCCGGGGTTGCATTTAATGCACCGATTCGGGTCGGAAATGAAACGATGCACGGGATCGTCCAGAAACGAAAGAAACGCACCCTATCCACTTCTTTCGACCCAATAGTGATGTTTTGGTTCGTTTGGGTCAGTTTCTTACTACACCGAAAACCATGCCGGGGTTGCATTTAATGCACCGATTCGGGTCGGAAATGAAACGATGCACGGAATCGGCTACAAACAAAAGGAACACACATAATTCAATTTTTTGGACCCAATAGTGATGTTTTGGTTCGTTTGGGTCAGTTCGTTACTGCACCGAAAACCATGCCGGGGTTGCATTTTATGCACCGATTCGGGTCGGAAACGAAACGATGCACGGAATCATCCAGAAACGAAACGAATGCATCCTATCCACTTTTTTGGACCCAATAGTGATGTTTTGGTTCGTTTGGGTCAGTTTGGTTACTGCACCGAAAACCATGCCGGGGTTGCATATAATGCACCGATTCGGGTCGGAAACGAAACGTTTCACGGGATCGGCTAGAAACGAAACGAACGCACCCAATTCACTTTTTTGGACCCAATAGTGATGTTTTGGTTCGTTTGGGTCAGTTTCGTTACTACATCGAAAACCATGCCGGGGTTGCATTTAATGCACCGATTCGGGTCAGAAATGAAACGATCCACGTAATCGGCTACAAACAAAACGAACGCACAGAATTCAATTTTTTGGACCCAATAGTGATGTTTTGTTTCGTTTGGGTCAGTTTCGTTACTGCACCAAAAACCATGCCGGGGTTGCATTTAATGCACCGATTCGGGTCAGAAATCAAACGATGCACGGAATCGGATAGAAACGAGATGAACGCACCCAATTCACTTTTCTGGACCCAATAATGATGTTTTGGTTCATTTGGGTCAGTTTCGTTACTTCACCGAAAACCATGCGGGGGTTGCATTTACTGCACCGATTCGGGTCAGAAACGAAACGATGCACGGAATCATCCAGAAACAAAACGAACGCACCCTATCCACTTTTTTGGACCGAATAGTGATGTTTTGGTTCGTTTCGGTCAGTTTCGTTACTGCACCGAAAACCATGCCGGGGTTGCATTTATTGCACCGATTCGGGTTGGAAACGAAACGATGCACGGAATCATCCAGAAACGAAACGAACGCACCCAATTCACTTTTTTGGACGCAATAGTGATGTTTTGGTTCGTTTGGGTCAGTTTCGTTACTGCACCGGAAACCATGCCGGGATTGCATTTAATGCACCGATTCGGGTCAGAAACGAAACGATGCTCGGGATCGGCTACAAACAAAATGAACGCACCCAATTCACTTTTTTTTACCCAATAGTGATGTTTTGGTTCGTTTGGGTCAGTTTCTTACTACACCGAAAACCATACCGGGGTCGCATTTAATGGACCGATTCGGGTTAGAAACGAAACGATGCACGGAATCGGCTACAAACAAAACGAATGCACATAATTCAATTTTTTGGACCCAATAGTGATGTTTTGGTTCGTTTGGGTCAGTTTCGTTACTGCACCGAAAACCATGCCGGGGTTGCATTTAATGCACCGATTCGGGTCGGAAACGAAACGATGCACGGAATCATCTAGAAACAAAACGAACGCACCCTATCCACTTTTTTGGACCGAATAGTGATGTTTTGGTTCGTTTGGGTCAGTTTCGTTACTGCACCGAAAACCATGTCGGGGTTGCATTTAATGCACCGATTCGGGTCAGAAACGAAACGATGCACGGAATCATCCAGAAACAAAACGAACGCACCCTATCCACTTTTTTGGACCGAATAGTGATGTTTTGGTTCGTTTGGGTAAGTTTGGTTACTGCATCGAAAACCATGCCGGGGTTGCATTTAATGCACCGATTCGGGTCGGAAACGAAACGATGCAAAGAATCGGCTAGAAACGAAACTAATGCACCCAATTCACTTTTCTGGACGCAATAGTGATGTTTTGGTTCGTTTGGGTCAGTTTCGTTACTGCACCGAAAACCATGCCGGGGTTGCATTTAATGCACCGATTCGGGTCGGAAACGAAACGATGCACGGAATCGTCCAGAAACGAAAGAAACGCACCCTATCCACTTTTTTCGACCCAATAGTGATGTTTTGGTTCATTTGGGTCAGTTTCGTTACTGCACCGAAAACCATGCCGGGGTTGCATTTAATGCACCGATTCGGGTCGGAAACGAAACGATGCACGGGATCGGCTACAAACAAAACGAACGCACAGAATTCATTTTTTTAGACCCAATAGTGATGTTTTGGTTCGTTTGGGTCAGTTTCCTTACTGCACCAAAAACCATGCCGGGGTTGCATTTAATGCACCGATTCGGGTCAGAAATCAAACGATGCACGGAATCGGCTAGAAATGAGATGAACGCACCCAATTCACTTTTTTGGACGCAATAGTGATGTTTTGGTTCATTTGGGTCAGTTTCGTTAATACACCGAAAACCATGCCGGGGTTGCATTTAATGCACCGATTCGGGTCGGAAACGAAACGATGCAAAGAATCGGCTAGAAATGAAACGAATGCACCCAATTCACTTTTTTGGACGCAATAGTGATGTTTTGGTTCGTTTGGGTCAGTTTCGTTACTGCACCGAAAACCATGCCGGGGTTGCATTTAATGCACCGATTCGGGTCGGAAACGAAACGATGCACGGAATCGTCCAGAAACGAAAGAAACGCACCATATCCACTTTTTTCGACCCAATAGTGATGTTTTGGTTCGTTTGGGTCAGTTTCGTTACTGCACCGAAAACCATGCCGGGGTTGCATTTAATGCACCGATTCGGGTCGGAAACGAAACGATGCACGGGATCGTCCAGAAACGAAAGAAACGCACCCTATCCACTTTTTTCGACCCAATAGTGATGTTTTGGTACGTTTGGGTTAGTTTGGTTACTGCACCGAAAACCATGCCGGGGTTGCATATAATGCACCGATTCACGTCAGAAACGAAACGGTGCACGGGATCGGCTAGAAACGAAACGAACGCACCCAATTCACTTTTTTGGACCCAATAGTTATGTTTTGGTTCGTTTGGGTCAGTTTCGTTACTGCACCAAAAACCATGCCGGGGTTGCATTTAATGCACCGATGCGGGTCAGAAATCAAACGATGCACGGAATCGGCTAGAAACGAGATGAACGCACCCAATTCACTTTTTTGGACCCAATAGTGATGTTTTGGTTCGTTTGGGTCAGTTTCGTTACTGCACCGAAAACCATGTCGGGGTTGCATTTAATGCACCGATTCGGGTCAGAAACGAAACGATGCACGGAATCATCCAGAAACAAAACGAACGCACCCTATCCACTTTTTTGGACCGAATAGTGATGTTTTGGTTCGTTTGGGTCAGTTTGGTTACTGCATCGAAAACCATGCCGGGGTTGCATTTAATGCACCAATTCGGGTCGGAAACAAAACGATGCAAAGAATCGGCTAGAAACGAAACGAATGCACCCAATTCACTTTTTTGGACGCAATAGTGATGTTTTGGTTCGTTTGGGTCAGTTTCGTTACTGCACCGAAAACCATGCCGGGGTTGCATTTAATGCACCGATTCGGGTCAGAAACGAAACGATGCACGGAATCATCCAGAAACAAAACGAACGCACCCTATCCACTTTTTTAGACCGAATAGTGATGTTTTTGTTCGTTTGGGTCAGTTTGGTTACTGCATCGAAAACCATGCCGGGGTTGCATTTAATGCACCGATTCGGGTCGGAAACGAAACGATGCAAAGAATCGACTAGAAACGAAACGAATGCACCCAATTCACTTTTTTGGACGCAATAGTGATGTTTTAGTTCGTTTGGGTCAGTTTCGTTACTGCACTGAAAACCATGCCGGGGTTGCATTTAATGCACCGATTCGGGTCGGAAACGAAACGATGCACGGAATCGTCCAGAAACGAAAGAAACGCACCCTATCCACTTTTTTCGACCCAATAGTGATGTTTTGGTTCGTTTGGGTCAGTTTCGTTACTGCACCGAAAACCATGCCGGGGTTGCGTTTAATGCACCGATTCGGGTCGGAAACGAAACGATGCACGGGATCGGCTACAAACAAAACGAACGCACAGAATTCATTTTTTTTAGACCCAATAGTGATGTTTTGGTTCGTTTGGGTCAGTTTCGTGACTGCACCAAAAACCATGCCGGGGTTGCATTTAATGCACCGATTCGGGTCAGAAATCAAACGATGCACGGAATCGGCTAGAAACGAGATGAACGCACCCAATTCACTTTTTTGGACCCAATAGTGATGTTTTGGTTTGTTTGGGTCAGTTTCGTTACTGCACCGAAAACCATGTCGGGGTTGCATTTAATGCACCGATTCGGGTCAGAAACGAAACGATGCACGGAATCATCCAGAAACAAAACGAACGCACCCTATCCACTTTTTTGGACCGAATAGTGATGTTTTGGTTCGTTTGGGTCAGTTTGGTTACTGCACCGAAAACCATGCCGGGGTTGCATTTAATGCACCGATTCGGGTCGGAAACGAAACGATGCAAAGAATCGGCTAGAAACGAAACGAATGCACCCAATTCACTTTTTTGGACGCAATAGTGATGTTTTGGTTCGTTTGGGTCAGTTTCGTTACTGCACCGAAAACCATGCCGGGGTTGCATTTAATGCACCGATTCGGGTCGGAAACGAAACGATGCACGGAATCGTCCAGAAACGAAAGAAACGCACCTTATCCACTTTTTTCGACCCAATAGTGATGTTTTGGTTCGTTTGGGTCAGTTTCGTTACTGCACCGAAAACCATGCCGGGGTTGCATTTAATGCGTCGATTCGAGTCGGAAACGAAACGATGCACGGGATCGGCTACAAACAAAACGAACGCACAGAATTCATTTTTTTAGACCCAATAGTGATGTTTTGGTTCGTTTGGGTCAGTTTCGTTACTGCACCAAAAACCATGCCGGGGTTGCATTTAATGCACCGATTCGGGTCAGAAATCAAACGATGCACGGAATCGGCTAGAAACGAGATGAACGCACCCAATTCACTTTTTTGGACCCAATAGTGATTTTTTGGATCGTTTGGGTCAGTTTCGTTACTGCACCGAAAACCATGCCGGGGTTGCATTTAATGCACCGATTCGGGTCGGAAACGAAACGATGCAAAGAATCGGCTAGAAACGAAACGAACGCACCCAATTCACTTTTTTGGACGCAATAGTGATGTTTTGGTTCGTTTGGGTCAGTTTCGTTACTGCACCGAAAACCATGCCGGGGTTGCATTTAATGCACCGATTCGGGTCGGAAACGAAACGATGCAAAGAATCGGCTAGAAACGAAACGAATGCACCCAATTCACTTTTTTGGACGCAATAGTGATGTTTTGGTTCGTTTGGGTCAGTTTCGTTACTGCACCGAAAACCATGCCGGGGTTGCATTTAATGCACCGATTCGGGTCGGAAACGAAACGATGCACGGGATCGTCCAGAAACGAAAGAAACGCACCCTATCCACTTCTTTCGACCCAATAGTGATGTTTTGGTTCGTTTGGGTCAGTTTCTTACTACACCGAAAACCATGCCGGGGTTGCATTTAATGCACCGATTCGGGTCGGAAATGAAACGATGCACGGAATCGGCTACAAACAAAAGGAACACACATAATTCAATTTTTTGGACCCAATAGTGATGTTCTCGTTCGTTTGGGTCAGTTCGTTACTGCACCGAAAACCATGCCGGGGTTGCATTTTATGCACCGATTCGGGTCGGAAACGAAACGATGCACGGGATCGGCTACAAACAAAACGAACGCACATAATTCATTTTTTTAGACCCAATAGTGATGTTTTGGTTCGTTTGGGTCAGTTTCGTGACTGCACCAAAAACCATGCCGGGGTTGCATTTAATGCACCGATTCGGGTCAGAAATCAAACGATGCACGGAATCGGCTAGAAACGAGATGAACGCACCCAATTCACTTTTTTGGACCCAATAGTGATGTTTTGGTTTGTTTGGGTCAGTTTCGTTACTGCACCGAAAACCATGCCGGGGTTGCATTTAATGCACCGATTCGGGTCGGAAACGAAACGATGCACGGAATCGTCCAGAAACGAAAGAAACGCACCCTATCCACTTTTTTCGACCCAATAGTGATGTTTTGGTTCGTTTGGGTCAGTTTCGTTACTGCACCGAAAACCATGCCGGGGTTGCATTTAATGCACCGATTCGGGTCGGAAACGAAACGATGCACGGGATCGGCTACAAACAAAACGAACGCACAGAATTCATTTTTTTAGACCCAATAGTGATGTTTTGGTTCGTTTGGGTCAGTTTCGTTACTGCACCAAAAACCATGCCGGGGTTGCATTTAATGCACCGATTCGGGTCAGAAATCAAACGATGCACGGAATAGGCTAGAAACGAGATGAACGCACCCAATTCACTTTTTTGGACCCAATAGTGATGTTTTGGTTCGTTTGGGTCAGTTTCGTTACTGCACCGAAAACCATGCCGGGGTTGCATTTAATGCACCGATTCGGGTCGGAAACGAAACGATGCACGGGATCGGCTAGAAACAAAACGAACGCACAGAATTCATTTTTTTAGACCCAATAGTGATGTTTTGGTTCGTTTGGGTCAGTTTCGTGACTGCATCGAAAACCATGCCGGGGTTGCATTTAATGCACCGATTCGGGTCAGAAATCAAACGATGCACGGAATCGGCTAGAAACGAGATGAACGCACCCAATTCACTTTTTTGGACCCAATAGTGATGTTTTGGTTCGTTTGGGTCAGTTTCGTTACTGCACCGAAAACCATGTCGGGGTTGCATTTAATGCACCGATTCGGGTCAGAAACGAAACGATGCACGGAATCATCCAGAAACAAAACGAACGCACCCTATCCACTTTTTTGGACCGAATAGTGATGTTTTGGTTCGTTTGGGTCAGTTTGGTTACTGCATCGAAAACCATGCCGGGGTTGCATTTAATGCACCGATTCGGGTCGGAAACGAAACGATGCAAAGAATCGGCTAGAAACGAAACTAATGCACCCAATTCACTTTTCTGGACGCAATAGTGATGTTTTGGTTCGTTTGGGTCAGTTTCGTTACTGCACCAAAAACCATGCCGGGGTTGCATTTAATGCACCGATTCGGGTCAGAAATCAAACGATGCACGGAATCGGCTAGAAACGAGATGAACGCACCCAATTCACTTTTTTGGACCCAATAGTGATGTTTTGGTTCGTTTGGGTCAGTTTCGTTACTGCACCGAAAACCATGTCGGGGTTGCATTTAATGCACCGATTCGGGTCAGAAACGAAACGATGCACGGAATCATCCAGAAACAAAACGAACGCACCCTATCCACTTTTTTGGACCGAATAGTGATGTTTTGGTTCGTTTGGGTAAGTTTGGTTACTGCATCGAAAACCATGCCGGGGTTGCATTTAATGCACCGATTCGGGTCGGAAACGAAACGATGCAAAGAATCGGCTAGAAACGAAACTAATGCACCCAATTCACTTTTCTGGACGCAATAGTGATGTTTTGGTTCGTTTGGGTCAGTTTCGTTACTGCACCGAAAACCATGCCGGGGTTGCATTTAATGCACCGATTCGGGTCGGAAACGAAACGATGCACGGAATCGTCCAGAAACGAAAGAAACGCACCCTATCCACTTTTTTCGACCCAATAGTGATGTTTTGGTTCATTTGGGTCAGTTTCGTTACTGCCCCGAAAACCATGCCGGGGTTGCATTTAATGCACCGATTCGGGTCGGAAACGAAACGATGCACGGGATCGGCTACAAACAAAACGAACGCACAGAATTCATTTTTTTAGACCCAATAGTGATGTTTTGGTTCGTTTGGGTCAGTTTCCTTACTGCACCAAAAACCATGCCGGGGTTGCATTTAATGCACCGATTCGGGTCAGAAATCAAACGATGCACGGAATCGGCTAGAAATGAGATGAACGCACCCAATTCACTTTTTTGGACGCAATAGTGATGTTTTGGTTCATTTGGGTCAGTTTCGTTAATACACCGAAAACCATGCCGGGGTTGCATTTAATGCACCGATTCGGGTCGGAAACGAAACGATGCAAAGAATCGGCTAGAAATGAAACGAATGCACCCAATTCACTTTTTTGGACGCAATAGTGATGTTTTGGTTCGTTTGGGTCAGTTTCGTTACTGCACCGAAAACCATGCCGGGGTTGCATTTAATGCACCGATTCGGGTCGGAAACGAAACGATGCACGGAATCGTCCAGAAACGAAAGAAACGCACCATATCCACTTTTTTCGACCCAATAGTGATGTTTTGGTTCGTTTGGGTCAGTTTCGTTACTGCACCGAAAACCATGCCGGGGTTGCATTTAATGCACCGATTCGGGTCGGAAACGAAACGATGCACGGGATCGTCCAGAAACGAAAGAAACGCACCCTATCCACTTTTTTCGACCCAATAGTGATGTTTTGGTACGTTTGGGTTAGTTTGGTTACTGCACCGAAAACCATGCCGGGGTTGCATATAATGCACCGATTCGGGTCAGAAACGAAACGGTGCACGGGATCGGCTAGAAACGAAACGAACGCACCCAATTCACTTTTTTGGACCCAATAGTTATGTTTTGGTTCGTTTGGGTCAGTTTCGTTACTGCACCAAAAACCATGCCGGGGTTGCATTTAATGCACCGATGCGGGTCAGAAATCAAACGATGCACGGAATCGGCTAGAAACGAGATGAACGCACCCAATTCACTTTTTTGGACCCAATAGTGATGTTTTGGTTCGTTTGGGTCAGTTTCGTTACTGCACCGAAAACCATGTCGGGGTTGCATTTAATGCACCGATTCGGGTCAGAAACGAAACGATGCACGGAATCATCCAGAAACAAAACGAACGCACCCTATCCACTTTTTTGGACCGAATAGTGATGTTTTGGTTCGTTTGGGTCAGTTTGGTTACTGCATCGAAAACCATGCCGGGGTTGCATTTAATGCACCAATTCGGGTCGGAAACGAAACGATGCAAAGAATCGGCTAGAAACGAAACGAATGCACCCAATTCACTTTTTTGGACGTAATAGTGATGTTTTGGTTCGTTTGGGTCAGTTTCGTTACTGCACCGAAAACCATGCCGGGGTTGCATTTAATGCACCGATTCGGGTCAGAAACGAAACGATGCACGGAATCATCCAGAAACAAAACGAACGCACCCTATCCACTTTTTTAGACCGAATAGTGATGTTTTGGTTCGTTTGGGTCAGTTTGGTTACTGCATCGAAAACCATGCCGGGGTTGCATTTAATGCACCGATTCGGGTCGGAAACGAAACGATGCAAAGAATCGACTAGAAACGAAACGAATGCACCCAATTCACTTTTTTGGACGCAATAGTGATGTTTTGGTTCGTTTGGGTCAGTTTCGTTACTGCACTGAAAACCATGCCGGGGTTGCATTTAATGCACCGATTCGGGTCGGAAACGAAACGATGCACGGAATCGTCCAGAAACGAAAGAAACGCACCCTATCCACTTTTTTCGACCCAATGGTGATGTTTTGGTTCGTTTGGGTCAGTTTCGTTACTGCACCGAAAACCATGCCGGGGTTGCGTTTAATGCACCGATTCGGGTCGGAAACGAAACGATGCACGGGATCGGCTACAAACAAAACGAACGCACAGAATTCATTTTTTTAGACCCAATAGTGATGTTTTGGTTCGTTTGGGTCAGTTTCCTTACTGCACCAAAAACCATGCCGGGGTTGCATTTAATGCACCGATTCGGGTCAGAAATCAAACGATGCACGGAATCGGCTAGAAATGAGATGAACGCACCCAATTCACTTTTTTGGACGCAATAGTGATGTTTTGGTTCATTTGGGTCAGTTTCGTTAATACACCGAAAACCATGCCGGGGTTGCATTTAATGCACCGATTCGGGTCGGAAACGAAACGATGCAAAGAATCGGCTAGAAATGAAACGAATGCACCCAATTCACTTTTTTGGACGCAATAGTGATGTTTTGGTTCGTTTGGGTCAGTTTCGTTACTGCACCGAAAACCATGCCGGGGTTGCATTTAATGCACCGATTCGGGTCGGAAACGAAACGATGCACGGAATCGTCCAGAAACGAAAGAAACGCACCATATCCACTTTTTTCGACCCAATAGTGATGTTTTGGTTCGTTTGGGTCAGTTTCGTTACTGCACCGAAAACCATGCCGGGGTTGCATTTAATGCACCGATTCGGGTCGGAAACGAAACGATGCACGGGATCGTCCAGAAACGAAAGAAACGCACCCTATCCACTTTTTTTGACCCAATAGTGATGTTTTGGTACGTTTGGGTTAGTTTGGTTACTGCACCGAAAACCATGCCGGGGTTGCATATAATGCACCGATTCGGGTCAGAAACGAAACGGTGCACGGGATCGGCTAGAAACGAAACGAACGCACCCAATTCACTTTTTTGGACCCAATAGTTATGTTTTGGTTCGTTTGGGTCAGTTTCGTTACTGCACCAAAAACCATGCCGGGGTTGCATTTAATGCACCGATGCGGGTCAGAAATCAAACGATGCACGGAATCGGCTAGAAACGAGATGAACGCACCCAATTCACTTTTTTGGACCCAATAGTGATGTTTTGGTTCGTTTGGGTCAGTTTCGTTACTGCACCGAAAACCATGTCGGGGTTGCATTTAATGCACCGATTCGGGTCAGAAACGAAACGATGCACGGAATCATCCAGAAACAAAACGAACGCACCCTATCCACTTTTTTGGACCGAATAGTGATGTTTTGGTTCGTTTGGGTCAGTTTGGTTACTGCATCGAAAACCATGCCGGGGTTGCATTTAATGCACCAATTCGGGTCGGAAACGAAACGATGCAAAGAATCGGCTAGAAACGAAACGAATGCACCCAATTCACTTTTTTGGACGCAATAGTGATGTTTTGGTTCGTTTGGGTCAGTTTCGTTACTGCACCGAAAACCATGCCGGGGTTGCATTTAATGCACCGATTCGGGTCAGAAACGAAACGATGCACGGAATCATCCAGAAACAAAACGAACGCACCCTATCCACTTTTTTAGACCGAATAGTGATGTTTTGGTTCGTTTGGGTCAGTTTGGTTACTGCATCGAAAACCATGCCGGGGTTGCATTTAATGCACCGATTCGGGTCGGAAACGAAACGATGCAAAGAATCGACTAGAAACGAAACGAATGCACCCAATTCACTTTTTTGGACGCAATAGTGATGTTTTGGTTCGTTTGGGTCAGTTTCGTTACTGCACTGAAAACCATGCCGGGGTTGCATTTAATGCACCGATTCGGGTCGGAAACGAAACGATGCACGGAATCGTCCAGAAACGAAAGAAACGCACCCTATCCACTTTTTTCGACCCAATGGTGATGTTTTGGTTCGTTTGGGTCAGTTTCGTTACTGCACCGAAAACCATGCCGGGGTTGCGTTTAATGCACCGATTCGGGTCGGAAACGAAACGATGCACGGGATCGGCTACAAACAAAACGAACGCACAGAATTCATTTTTTTAGACCCAATAGTGATGTTTTGGTTCGTTTGGGTCAGTTTCCTTACTGCACCAAAAACCATGCCGGGGTTGCATTTAATGCACCGATTCGGGTCAGAAATCAAACGATGCACGGAATCGGCTAGAAACGAGATGAACGCACCCAATTCACTTTTTTGGACCCAATAGTGATGTTTTGGTTTGTTTGGGTCAGTTTCGTTACTGCACCGAAAACCATGTCGGGGTTGCATTTAATGCACCGATTCGGGTCGGAAACGAAACGATGCACGGAATCATCCAGAAACAAAATGAACGCACCCTATCCACTTTTTTGGACCGAATAGTGATGTTTTGGTTCGTTTGGGTCAGTTTGGTTACTGCATCGAAAACCATGCCGGGGTTGCATTTAATGCACCGATTCGGGTCGGAAACGAAACGATGCAAAGAATCGGCTAGAAACGAAACTAATGCACCCAATTCACTTTTCTGGACGCAATAGTGATGTTTTGGTTCGTTTGGGTCAGTTTCGTTACTGCACTGAAAACCATGCCGGGGTTGCATTTAATGCACCGATTCGGGTCGGAAACGAAACGATGCACGGAATCGTCCAGAAACGAAAGAAACGCACCCTATCCACTTTTTTCGACCCAATAGTGATGTTTTGGTTCGTTTGGGTCAGTTTCGTTACTGCACTGAAAACCATGCCGGGGTTGCATTTAATGCACCGATTCGGGTCGGAAACGAAACGATGCACGGAATCGTCCAGAAACGAAAGAAACGCACCCTATCCACTTTTTTCGACCCAATGGTGATGTTTTGGTTCGTTTGGGTCAGTTTCGTTACTGCACCGAAAACCATGCCGGGGTTGCGTTTAATGCACCGATTCGGGTCGGAAACGAAACGATGCACGGGATCGGCTACAAACAAAACGAACGCACAGAATTCATTTTTTTAGACCCAATAGTGATGTTTTGGTTCGTTTGGGTCAGTTTCCTTACTGCACCAAAAACCATGCCGGGGTTGCATTTAATGCACCGATTCGGGTCAGAAATCAAACGATGCACGGAATCGGCTAGAAACGAGATGAACGCACCCAATTCACTTTTTTGGACCCAATAGTGATGTTTTGGTTTGTTTGGGTCAGTTTCGTTACTGCACCGAAAACCATGTCGGGGTTGCATTTAATGCACCGATTCGGGTCAGAAACGAAACGATGCACGGAATCATCCAGAAACAAAACGAACGCACCCTATCCACTTTTTTGGACCGAATAGTGATGTTTTGGTTCGTTTGGGTCAGTTTGGTTACTGCACCGAAAACCATGCCGGGGTTGCATTTAATGCACCGATTCGGGTCGGAAACGAAACGATGCAAAGAATCGGCTAGAAACGAAACGAATGCACCCAATTCACTTTTTTGGACGCAATAGTGATGTTTTGGTTCGTTTGGGTCAGTTTCGTTACTGCACCGAAAACCATGCCGGGGTTGCATTTAATGCACCGATTCGGGTCGGAAACGAAACGATGCACGGAATCGTCCAGAAACGAAAGAAACGCACCCTATCCACTTTTTTCGACCCAATAGTGATGTTTTGGTTCGTTTGGGTCAGTTTCGTTACTGCACCGAAAACCATGCCGGGGTTGCATTTAATGCACCGATTCGGGTCGGAAACGAAACGATGCACGGGATCGGCTACAAACAAAACGAACGCACAGAATTCATTTTTTTAGACCCAATAGTGATGTTTTGGTTCGTTTGGGTCAGTTTCGTTACTGCACCAAAAACCATGCCGGGGTTGCATTTAATGCACCGATTCGGGTCAGAAATCAAACGATGCACGGAATCGGCTAGAAACGAGATGAACGCACCCAATTCACTTTTTTGGACCCAATAGTGATTTTTTGGTTCGTTTGGGTCAGTTTCGTTACTGCACCGAAAACCATGCCGGGGTTGCATTTAATGCACCGATTCGGGTCGGAAACGAAACGATGCAAAGAATCGGCTAGAAACGAAACGAACGCACCCAATTCACTTTTTTGGACGCAATAGTGATGTTTTGGTTCATTTGGGTCAGTTTCGTTACTGCACCGAAAACCATGCCGGGGTTGCATTTAATGCACCGATTCGGGTCGGAAACGAAACGATGCAAAGAATCGGCTAGAAACGAAACGAATGCACCCAATTCACTTTTTTGGACGCAATAGTGATGTTTTGGTTCGTTTGGGTCAGTTTCGTTACTGCACCGAAAACCATGCCGGGGTTGCATTTAATGCACCGATTCGGGTCGGAAACGAAACGATGCACGGGATCGTCCAGAAACGAAAGAAACGCACCCTATCCACTTCTTTGGACCCAATAGTGATGTTTTGGTTCGTTTGGGTCAGTTTCTTACTACATCGAAAACCATGCCGGGGTTGCATTTAATGCACCGATTCGGGTCAGAAATCAAACGATGCACGGAATCGGATAGAAACGAGATGAACGCACCCAATTCACTTTTCTGGACCCAATAATGATGTTTTGGTTCATTTGGGTCAGTTTCGTTACTTCACCGAAAACCATGCCGGGGTTGCATTTACTGCACCGATTCGGGTCAGAAACGAAACGATGCACGGAATCATCCAGAAACAAAACGAACGCACCCTATCCACTTTTTTGGACCGAATAGTGATGTTTTGGTTCGTTTCGGTCAGTTTCGTTACTGCACCGAAAACCATGCCGGGGTTGCATTTAATGCACCGATTCGGGTTGGAAACGAAACGATGCACGGAATCATCCAGAAACGAAACGAACGCACCCAATTCACTTTTTTGGACGCAATAGTGATGTTTTGGTTCGTTTGGGTCAGTTTCGTTACTGCACCGGAAACCATGCCGGGATTGCATTTAATGCACCGATTCGGGTCAGAAACGAAACGATGCTCGGGATCGGCTACAAACAAAATGAACGCACCCAATTCACTTTTTTTTACCCAATAGTGATGTTTTGGTTCGTTTGGGTCAGTTTCTTACTACACCGAAAACCATACCGGGGTTGCATTTAATGGACCGATTCGGGTTAGAAACGAAACGATGCACGGAATCGGCTACAAACAAAACGAATGCACATAATTCAATTTTTTGGACCCAATAGTGATGTTTTGGTTCGTTTGGGTCAGTTTCGTTACTGCACCGAAAACCATGCCGGGGTTGCATTTAATGCACCGATTCGGGTCGGAAACGAAACGATGCACGGAATCATCTAGAAACAAAACGAACGCACCCTATCCACTTTTTTGGACCGAATAGTGATGTTTTGGTTCGTTTGGGTCAGTTTCGTTACTGCACCGAAAACCATGTCGGGGTTGCATTTAATGCACCGATTCGGGTCAGAAACGAAACGATGCACGAAATCATCCAGAAACAAAACGAACGCACCCTATCCACTTTTTTGGACCGAATAGTGATGTTTTGGTTCGTTTGGGTCAGTTTGGTTACTGCATCGAAAACCATGCCGGGGTTGCATTTAATGCACCGATTCGGGTCGGAAACGAAACGATGCAAAGAATCGGCTAGAAACGAAACTAATGCACCCAATTCACTTTTCTGGACGCAATAGTGATGTTTTGGTTCGTTTCGGTCAGTTTCGTTACTGCACCGAAAACCATGCCGGGGTTGCATTTAATGCACCGATTCGGGTCGGAAACGAAACGATGCACGGAATCGTCCAGAAACGAAAGAAACGCACCCTATCCACTTTTTTCGACCCAATAGTGATGTTTTGGTTCATTTGGGTCAGTTTCGTTACTGCACCGAAAACCATGCCGGGGTTGCATTTAATGCACCGATTCGGGTCGGAAACGAAACGATGCACGGGATCGGCTACAAACAAAACGAACGCACAGAATTCATTTTTTTAGACCCAATAGTGATGTTTTGGTTCGTTTGGGTCAGTTTCCTTACTGCACCAAAAACCATGCCGGGGTTGCATTTAATGCACCGATTCGGGTCAGAAATCAAACGATGCACGGAATCGGCTAGAAATGAGATGAACGCACCCAATTCACTTTTTTGGACGCAATAGTGATGTTTTGGTTCATTTGGGTCAGTTTCGTTAATACACCGAAAACCATGCCGGGGTTGCATTTAATGCACCGATTCGGGTCGGAAACGAAACGATGCAAAGAATCGGCTAGAAATGAAACGAATGCACCCAATTCACTTTTTTGGACGCAATAGTGATGTTTTGGTTCGTTTGGGTCAGTTTCGTTACTGCACCGAAAACCATGCCGGGGTTGCATTTAATGCACCGATTCGGGTCGGAAACGAAACGATGCACGGAATCGTCCAGAAACGAAAGAAACGCACCATATCCACTTTTTTCGACCCAATAGTGATGTTTTGGTTCGTTTGGGTCAGTTTCGTTACTGCACCGAAAACCATGCCGGGGTTGCATTTAATGCACCGATTCGGGTCGGAAACGAAACGATGCACGGGATCGTCCAGAAACGAAAGAAACGCACCCTATCCACTTTTTTCGACCCAATAGTGATGTTTTGGTACGTTTGGGTTAGTTTGGTTACTGCACCGAAAACCATGCCGGGGTTGCATATAATGCACCGATTCGCGTCAGAAACGAAACGGTGCACGGGATCGGCTAGAAACGAAACGAACGCACCCAATTCACTTTTTTGGACCCAATAGTTATGTTTTGGTTCGTTTGGGTCAGTTTCGTTACTGCACCAAAAACCATGCCGGGGTTGCATTTAATGCACCGATGCGGGTCAGAAATCAAACGATGCACGGAATCGGCTAGAAACGAGATGAACGCACCCAATTCACTTTTTTGGACCCAATAGTGATGTTTTGGTTCGTTTGGGTCAGTTTGGTTACTGCACCGAAAACCATGCCGGGGTTGCATATAATGCACCGATTCGGGTCGGAAACGAAACGTTTCACGGGATCGGCTAGAAACGAAACGAACGCACCCAATTCACTTTTTTGGACCCAATAGTGATGTTTTGGTTCGTTTGGGTCAGTTTCGTTACTACATCGAAAACCATGCCGGGGTTGCATTTAATGCACCGATTCGGGTCAGAAATGAAACGATCCACGTAATCGGCTACAAACAAAACGAACGCACAGAATTCAATTTTTTGGACCCAATAGTGATGTTTTGTTTCGTTTGGGTCAGTTTCGTTACTGCACCAAAAACCATGCCGGGGTTGCATTTAATGCACCGATTCGGGTCAGAAATCAAACGATGCACGGAATCGGATAGAAACGAGATGAACGCACCCAATTCACTTTTCTGGACCCAATAATGATGTTTTGGTTCATTTGGGTCAGTTTCGTTACTTCACCGAAAACCATGCCGGGGTTGCATTTACTGCACCGATTCGGGTCAGAAACGAAACGATGCACGGAATCATCCAGAAACAAAACGAACGCACCCTATCCACTTTTTTGGACCGAATAGTGATGTTTTGGTTCGTTTCGGTCAGTTTCGTTACTGCACCGAAAACCATGCCGGGGTTGCATTTAATGCACCGATTCGGGTTGGAAACGAAACGATGCACGGAATCATCCAGAAACGAAACGAACGCACCCAATTCACTTTTTTGGACGCAATAGTGATGTTTTGGTTCGTTTGGGTCAGTTTCGTTACTGCACCGGAAACCATGCCGGGATTGCATTTAATGCACCGATTCGGGTCAGAAACGAAACGATGCTCGGGATCGGCTACAAACAAAATGAACGCACCCAATTCACTTTTTTTTACCCAATAGTGATGTTTTGGTTCGTTTGGGTCAGTTTCTTACTACACCGAAAACCATACCGGGGTTGCATTTAATGGACCGATTCGGGTTAGAAACGAAACGATGCACGGAATCGGCTACAAACAAAACGAATGCACATAATTCAATTTTTTGGACCCAATAGTGATGTTTTGGTTCGTTTGGGTCAGTTTCGTTACTGCACCGAAAACCATGCCGGGGTTGCATTTAATGCACCGATTCGGGTCGGAAACGAAACGATGCACGGAATCATCTAGAAACAAAACGAACGCACCCTATCCACTTTTTTGGACCGAATAGTGATGTTTTGGTTCGTTTGGGTCAGTTTCGTTACTGCACCGAAAACCATGTCGGGGTTGCATTTAATGCACCGATTCGGGTCAGAAACGAAACGATGCACGAAATCATCCAGAAACAAAACGAACGCACCCTATCCACTTTTTTGGACCGAATAGTGATGTTTTGGTTCGTTTGGGTCAGTTTGGTTACTGCATCGAAAACCATGCCGGGGTTGCATTTAATGCACCGATTCGGGTCGGAAACGAAACGATGCAAAGAATCGGCTAGAAACGAAACTAATGCACCCAATTCACTTTTCTGGACGCAATAGTGATGTTTTGGTTCGTTTCGGTCAGTTTCGTTACTGCACCGAAAACCATGCCGGGGTTGCATTTAATGCACCGATTCGGGTCGGAAACGAAACGATGCACGGAATCGTCCAGAAACGAAAGAAACGCACCCTATCCACTTTTTTCGACCCAATAGTGATGTTTTGGTTCGTTTGGGTCAGTTTCGTTACTGCACTGAAAACCATGCCGGGGTTGCATTTAATGCACCGATTCGGGTCGGAAACGAAACGATGCACGGAATCATCTAGAAACAAAACGAACGCACCCTATCCACTTTTTTCGACCCAATGGTGATGTTTTGGTTCGTTTGGGTCAGTTTCGTTACTGCACCGAAAACCATGCCGGGGTTGCGTTTAATGCACCGATTCGGGTCGGAAACGAAACGATGCACGGGATCGGCTACAAACAAAACGAACGCACAGAATTCATTTTTTTAGACCCAATAGTGATGTTTTGGTTCGTTTGGGTCAGTTTCCTTACTGCACCAAAAACCATGCCGGGGTTGCATTTAATGCACCGATTCGGGTCAGAAATCAAACGATGCACGGAATCGGCTAGAAATGAGATGAACGCACCCAATTCACTTTTTTGGACGCAATAGTGATGTTTTGGTTCATTTGGGTCAGTTTCGTTAATACACCGAAAACCATGCCGGGGTTGCATTTAATGCACCGATTCGGGTCGGAAACGAAACGATGCACGGGATCGTCCAGAAACGAAAGAAACGCACCCTATCCACTTTTTTCGACCCAATAGTGATGTTTTGGTACGTTTGGGTTAGTTTGGTTACTGCACCGAAAACCATGCCGGGGTTGCATATAATGCACCGATTCGCGTCAGAAACGAAACGGTGCACGGGATCGGCTAGAAACGAAACGAACGCACCCAATTCACTTTTTTGGACCCAATAGTTATGTTTTGGTTCGTTTGGGTCAGTTTCGTTACTGCACCAAAAACCATGCCGGGGTTGCATTTAATGCACCGATGCGGGTCAGAAATCAAACGATGCACGGAATCGGCTAGAAACGAGATGAACGCACCCAATTCACTTTTTTGGACCCAATAGTGATGTTTTGGTTCGTTTGGGTCAGTTTCGTTACTGCACCGAAAACCATGTCGGGGTTGCATTTAATGCACCGATTCGGGTCACCGACGAAACGATGCACGGAATCATCCAGAAACAAAACGAACGCACCCTATCCACTTTTTTGGACCGAATAGTGATGTTTTGGTTCGTTTGGGTCAGTTTGGTTACTGCATCGAAAACCATGCCGGGGTTGCATTTAATGCACCAATTCGGGTCGGAAACGAAACGATGCAAAGAATCGGCTAGAAACGAAACGAATGCACCCAATTCACTTTTTTGGACGCAATAGTGATGTTTTGGTTCGTTTGGGTCAGTTTCGTTACTGCACCGAAAACCATGCCGGGGTTGCATTTAATGCACCGATTCGGGTCAGAAACGAAACGATGCACGGAATCATCCAGAAACAAAACGAACGCACCCTATCCACTTTTTTAGACCGAATAGTGATGTTTTGGTTCGTTTGGGTCAGTTTGGTTACTGCATCGAAAACCTTGCCGGGGTTGCATTTAATGCACCGATTCGGGTCGGAAACGAAACGATGCAAAGAATCGACTAGAAACGAAACGAATGCACCCAATTCACTTTTTTGGACGCAATAGTGATGTTTTGGTTCGTTTGGGTCAGTTTCGTTACTGCACTGAAAACCATGCCGGGGTTGCATTTAATGCACCGATTCGGGTCGGAAACGAAACGATGCACGGAATCGTCCAGAAACGAAAGAAACGCACCCTATCCACTTTTTTCGACCCAATAGTGATGTTTTGGTTCGTTTGGGTCAGTTTCGTTACTGCACCGAAAACCATGCCGGGGTTGCGTTTAATGCACCGATTCGGGTCGGAAACGAAACGATGCACGGGATCGGCTACAAACAAAACGAACGCACAGAATTCATTTTTTTAGACCCAATAGTGATGTTTTGGTTCGTTTGGGTCAGTTTCGTGACTGCACCAAAAACCATGCCGGGGTTGCATTTAATGCACCGATTCGGGTCAGAAATCAAACGATGCACGGAATCGGCTAGAAACGAGATGAACGCACCCAATTCACTTTTTTGGACCCAATAGTGATGTTTTGGTTTGTTTGGGTCAGTTTCGTTACTGCACCGAAAACCATGTCGGGGTTGCATTTAATGCACCGATTCGGGTCAGAAACGAAACGATGCACGGAATCATCCAGAAACAAAACGAACGCACCCTATCCACTTTTTTGGACCGAATAGTGATGTTTTGGTTCGTTTGGGTCAGTTTGGTTACTGCACCGAAAAGCATGCCGGGGTTGCATTTAATGCACCGATTCGGGTCGGAAACGAAACGATGCAAAGAATCGGCTAGAAACGAAACGAATGCACCCAATTCACTTTTTTGGACGCAATAGTGATGTTTTGGTTCGTTTGGGTCAGTTTCGTTACTGCACCGAAAACCATGCCGGGGTTGCATTTAATGCACCGATTCGGGTCGGAAACGAAACGATGCACGGAATCGTCCAGAAACGAAAGAAACGCACCCTATCCACTTTTTTCGACCCAATAGTGATGTTTTGGTTCGTTTGGGTCAGTTTCGTTACTGCACCGAAAACCATGCCGGGGTTGCATTTAATGCACCGATTCGGGTCGGAAACGAAACGATGCACGGGATCGGCTACAAACAAAACGAACGCACAGAATTCATTTTTTTAGACCCAATAGTGATGTTTTGGTTCGTTTGGGTCAGTTTCGTTACTGCACCAAAAACCATGCCGGGGTTGCATTTAATGCACCGATTCGGGTCAGAAATCAAACGATGCACGGAATCGGCTAGAAACGAGATGAACGCACCCAATTCACTTTTTTGGACCCAATAGTGATTTTTTGGTTCGTTTGGGTCAGTTTCGTTACTGCACCGAAAACCATGCCGGGGTTGCATTTAATGCACCGATTCGGGTCGGAAACGAAACGATGCAAAGAATCGGCTAGAAACGAAACGAACGCACCCAATTCACTTTTTTGGACGCAATAGTGATGTTTTGGTTCGTTTGGGTCAGTTTCGTTACTGCACCGAAAACCATGCCGGGGTTGCATTTAATGCACCGATTCGGGTCGGAAACGAAACGATGCAAAGAATCGGCTAGAAACGAAACGAATGCACCCAATTCACTTTTTTGGACGCAATAGTGATGTTTTGGTTCGTTTGGGTCAGTTTCGTTACTGCACCGAAAACCATGCCGGGGTTGCATTTAATGCACCGATTCGGGTCGGAAACGAAACGATGCACGGGATCGTCCAGAAACGAAAGAAACGCACCCTATCCACTTCTTTCGACCCAATAGTGATGTTTTGGTTCGTTTGGGTCAGTTTCTTACTACACCGAAAACCATGCCGGGGTTGCATTTAATGCACCGATTCGGGTCGGAAATGAAACGATGCACGGAATCGGCTACAAACAAAAGGAACACACATAATGCAATTTTTTGGACCCAATAGTGATGTTCTGGTTCGTTTGGGTCAGTTCGTTACTGCACCGAAAACCATGCCGGGGTTGCATTTTATGCACCGATTCGGGTCGGAAACGAAACGATGCACGGAATCATCCAGAAACGAAACGAATGCATCCTATCCACTTTTTTGGACCCAATAGTGATGTTTTGGTTCGTTTGGGTCAGTTTGGTTACTGCACCGAAAACCATGCCGGGGTTGCATATAATGCACCGATTCGGGTCGGAAACGAAACGGTTCACGGGATCGGCTAGAAACGAAACGAACGCACCCAATTCACTTTTTTGGACCCAATAGTGATGTTTTGGTTCGTTTGGGTCAGTTTCGTTACTACATCGAAAACCATGCCGGGGTTGCATTTAATGCACCGAGTCGAGTCAGAAATGAAACGATCCACGTAATCGGCAACAAACAAAACGAACGCACAGAATTCAATTTTTTGGACCCAATAGTGATGTTTTGTTTCGTTTGGGTCAGTTTCGTTACTGCACCAAAAACCATGCCGGGGTTGCATTTAATGCACCGATTCGGGTCAGAAATCAAACGATGCACGGAATCGGCTAGAAACGAGATGAACGCACCCAATTCACTTTTCTGGACCCAATAATGATGTTTTGGTTCATTTGGGTCAGTTTCGTTACTTCACCGAAAACCATGCCGGGGTTGCATTTACTGCACCGATTCGGGTCAGAAACGAAACGATGCACGGAATCATCCAGAAACCAAACGAACGCACCCTATCCACTTTTTTGGACCGAATAGTGATGTTTTGGTTCGTTTCGGTCAGTTTCGTTACTGCACCGAAAACCATGCCGGGGTTGCATTTAATGCACCGATTCGGGTTGGAAACGAAACGATGAACGAAATCATCCAGAAACGAAACGAACGCACCCAATTCACTTTTTTGGACGCAATAGTGATGTTTTGGTTCGTTTGGGTCAGTTTCGTTACTGCACCGGAAACCATGCCGGGATTGCATTTAATGCACCGATTCGGGTCAGAAACGAAACGATGCTCGGGATCGGCTACAAACAAAACGAACGCACCCAATTCACTTTTTTTTACCCAATAGTGATGTTTTGGTTCGTTTGGGTCAGTTTCTTACTACACCGAAAACCATACCGGGGTTGCATTTAATGGACCGATTCGGGTTAGAAACGAAACGATGCACGGAATCGGCTACACACAAAACGAATGCACATAATTCAATTTTTTGGACCCAATAGTGATGTTTTGGTTCGTTTGGGTCAGTTTCGTTACTGCACCGAAAACCATGCCGGGGTTGCATTTAATGCACCGATTCGGGTCGGAAACGAAACGATGCACGGAATCATCCAGAAACAAAACGAAAGCACCTTATCCACTTTTTTGGACCGAATAGTGATGTTTTGGTTCATTTGGGTCAGTTTGGTTTCTGCACCGAAAACCATGCCGGGGTTGCATTTAATGCACCGATTCGGGTCGGAAACGAAACGATGCAAAGAATCGGCTAGACACGAAACGAACGCACAGAATTCAATTTTTTGGACCCAATAGTGATGTTTTGGTTCGTTTGGGTCACTTTCGTTATTGCACCAAAAACAATGCCGGGGTTGCATTTAATGCACCGATTCGGGTCAGAAATCAAACGATACACGGAATCGGCTAGAAACGAGATGAACGCACCCAATTCACTTTTTTGGACCCAATAGTGATGTTTTGGTTCGTTTGGGTCAGTTTCGTTACTGCACCGAAAACCATGCCGGGGTTGCATTTAATGCACCGATTCGGGTCGGAAACGAAACGATGCACGGAATCATCTAGAAACAAAACGAACGCACCCTATCCACTTTTTTGGACCGAATAGTGATGTTTTGGTTCGTTTGGGTCAGTTTGGTTACTGCACCGAAAACCATGCCGGGGTTGCATTTAATGCACCGATTCGGGTCGGAAACGAAACGATGCAAAGAATCGGCTAGAAACGAAACGAACGCACAGAATTCAATTTTTTGGACCCAATATTGATGTTTTGGTTCGTTTGGGTCACTTTCGTTACTGCACCAAAAACCATGCCGGGGTTGCATTTAATGCACCGATTCGGGTCAGAAATCAAACGATGCACGGAATCGGCTAGAAACGAGATGAACGCACCCAATTCACTTTTCTGGACCCAATAATGATGTTTTGGTTCTTTTGGGTCAGTTTCGTTACTTCACCAAAAACCATGCCGGGGTTGCATTTACTGCACCGATTCGGGTCAGAAACGAAACGATGCACGGAATCATCCAGAAACCAAACGAACGCACCCTATCCACTTTTTTGGACCGAATAGTGATGTTTTGGTTCGTTTCGGTCAGTTTCGTTACTGCACCGAAAACCATGCCGGGGTTGCATTTAATGCACCGATTCGGGTTGGAAACGAAACGATGCACGGAATCATCCAGAAACGAAACGAACGCACCCAATTCACTTTTTTGGACGCAATAGTGATGTTTTGGTTCGTTTGGGTCAGTTTCGTTACTGCACCGGAAACCATGCCGGGATTGCATTTAATGCACCGATTCGGGTCAGAAACGAAACGATGCTCGGGATCGGCTACAAACAAAACGAACGCACCCAATTCACTTTTTTTTACCCAATAGTGATGTTTTGGTTCGTTTGGGTCAGTTTCTTACTACACCGAAAACCATACCGGGGTTGCATTTAATGGACCGATTCGGGTTAGAAACGAAACGATGCACGGAATCGGCTACAAACAAAACGAATGCACATAATTCAATTTTTTGGACCCAATAGTGATGTTTTGGTTCGTTTGGGTCAGTTTCGTTACTGCACCGAAAACCATGCCGGGGTTGCATTTAATGCACCGATTCGGGTCGGAAACGAAACGATGCACGGAATCATCCAGAAACAAAACGAAAGCACCTTATCCACTTTTTTGGACCGAATAGTGATGTTTTGGTTCATTTGGGTCAGTTTGGTTTCTGCACCGAAAACCATGCCGGGGTTGCATTTAATGCACCGATTCGTGTCGGAAACGAAACGATGCAAAGAATCGGCTAGAAACGAAACGAACGCACAGAATTCAATTTTTTGGACCCAATAGTGATGTTTTGGTTCGTTTGGGTCACTTTCGTTATTGCACCAAAAACAATGCCGGGGTTGCATTTAATGCACCGATTCGGGTCAGAAATCAAACGATGCACGGAATCGGCTAGAAACGAGATGAACGCACCCAATTCACTTTTTTGGACCCAATAGTGATGTTTTGGTTCGTTTGGGTCAGTTTCGTTACTGCACCGAAAACCATGCCGGGGTTGCATTTAATGCACCGATTCGGGTCGGAAACGAAACGATGCACGGAATCATCTAGAAACAAAACGAACGCACCCTATCCACTTTTTTGGACCGAATAGTGATGTTTTGGTTCGTTTGGGTCAGTTTGGTTACTGCACCGAAAACCATGCCGGGGTTGCATTTAATGCACCGATTCGGGTCGGAAACGAAACGATGCAAAGAATCGGCTAGAAACGAAACGAACGCACAGAATTCAATTTTTTGGACCCAATATTGATGTTTTGGTTCGTTTGGGTCACTTTTGTTACTGCACCAAAAACCATGCCGGGGTTGCATTTAATGCACCGATTCGGGTCAGAAATCAAACGATGCACGGAATCATCCAGAAACAAAACGAACGCACCCTATCCACTTTTTTGGACCGAATAGTGATGTTTTGGTTCGTTTGGGTTAGTTTGGTTACTGCACCGAAAACCATGCCGGGGTTGCATTTAATGCACCGATTCGGGTCGGAAACGAAACGATGCACGGGATCGTCCAGAAACGAAAGAAACGCACCCTATCCACTTCTTTCGACCCAATAGTGATGTTTTGGTTCGTTTGGGTCAGTCTCTTACTACACCGAAAACCATGCCGGGGTTGCATTTAATGCACCGATTCGGGTCGGAAATGAAACGATGCACGGAATCGGCTACAAACAAAAGGAACACACATAATTCAATTTTTTGGACCCAATAGTGATGTTTTGGTTCGTTTGGGTCTGTTCGTTACTGCACCGAAAACCATGCCGGGGTTGCATTTTATGCACCGATTCGGGTCGGAAACGAAACGATGCACGGAATCATCCAGAAACGAAACGAATGCATCCTATCCACTTTTTTGGACCCAATAGTGATGTTTTGGTTCGTTTGGGTCAGTTTCGTTACTGCACCGAAAACCATGCCGGGGTTGCATTTAATGCACCGATTCGGGTCGGAAACGAAACGATGCAAAGAATCGGCTAGAAACGAAACGAACGCACCCAATTCACTTTTTTGGACGCAATAGTGATGTTTTGGTTCGTTTGGGTCAGTTTCGTTACTGCACCGAAAACCATGCCGGGGTTGCATTTAATGCACCGATTCGGGTCGGAAACGAAACGATGCAAAGAATCGGCTAGAAACGAAACGAACGCACAGAATTCAATTTTTTGGACCCAATATTGATGTTTTGGTTCGTTTGGGTCACTTTCGTTACTGCACCAAAATCCATGCCGGGGTTGCATTTAATGCACCGATTCGGGTCAGAAATCAAACGATGCACGGAATCGGCTAGAAACGAGATGAACGCACCCAATTCACTTTTCTGGACCCAATAATGATGTTTTGGTTCTTTTGGGTCAGTTTCGTTACTTCACCAAAAACCATGCCGGGGTTGCATTTACTGCACCGATTCGGGTCAGAAACGAAACGATGCACGGAATCATCCAGAAACCAAACGAACGCACCCTATCCACTTTTTTGGACCGAATAGTGATGTTTTGGTTCGTTTCGGTCAGTTTCGTTACTGCACCGAAAACCATGCCGGGGTTGCATTTAATGCACCGATTCGGGTTGGAAACGAAACGATGCACGGAATCATCCAGAAACGAAACGAACGCACCCAATTCACTTTTTTGGACGCAATAGTGATGTTTTGGTTCGTTTGGGTCAGTTTCGTTACTGCACCGGAAACCATGCCGGGATTGCATTTAATGCACCGATTCGGGTCAGAAACGAAACGATGCTCGGGATCGGCTACAAACAAAAGGAACGCACCCAATTCACTTTTTTTTACCCAATAGTGATGTTTTGGTTCGTTTGGGTCAGTTTCTTACTACACCGAAAACCATACCGGGGTTGCATTTAATGGACCGATTCGGGTTAGAAACGAAACGATGCACGGAATCGGCTACAAACAAAACGAATGCACATAATTCAATTTTTTGGACCCAATAGTGATGTTTTGGTTCGTTTGGGTCAGTTTCGTTACTGCACCGAAAACCATGCCGGGGTTGCATTTAATGCACCGATTCGGGTCGGAAACGAAACGATGCACGGAATCATCCAGAAACAAAACGAAAGCACCTTATCCACTTTTTTGGACCGAATAGTGATGTTTTGGTTCATTTGGGTCAGTTTGGTTTCTGCACCGAAAACCATGCCGGGGTTGCATTTAATGCACCGATTCGTGTCGGAAACGAAACGATGCAAAGAATCGGCTAGAAACGAAACGAACGCACAGAATTCAATTTTTTGGACCCAATAGTGATGTTTTGGTTCGTTTGGGTCACTTTCGTTATTGCACCAAAAACAATGCCGGGGTTGCATTTAATGCACCGATTCGGGTCAGAAATCAAACGATGCACGGAATCGGCTAGAAACGAGATGAACGCACCCAATTCACTTTTTTGGACCCAATAGTGATGTTTTGGTTCGTTTGGGTCAGTTTCGTTACTGCACCGAAAACCATGCCGGGGTTGCATTTAATGCACCGATTCGGGTCGGAAACGAAACGATGCACGGAATCATCTAGAAACAAAACGAACGCACCCTATCCACTTTTTTGGACCGAATAGTGATGTTTTGGTTCGTTTGGGTCAGTTTGGTTACTGCACCGAAAACCATGCCGGGGTTGCATTTAATGCACCGATTCGGGTCGGAAACGAAACGATGCAAAGAATCGGCTAGAAACGAAACGAACGCACAGAATTCAATTTTTTGGACCCAATATTGATGTTTTGGTTCGTTTGGGTCACTTTTGTTACTGCACCAAAAACCATGCCGGGGTTGCATTTAATGCACCGATTCGGGTCAGAAATCAAACGATGCACGGAATCATCCAGAAACAAAACGAACGCACCCTATCCACTTTTTTGGACCGAATAGTGATGTTTTGGTTCGTTTGGGTCAGTTTGGTTACTGCACCGAAAACCATGCCGGGGTTGCATTTAATGCACCGATTCGGGTCGGAAACGAAACGATGCACGGGATCGTCCAGAAACGAAAGAAACGCACCCTATCCACTTCTTTCGACCCAATAGTGATGTTTTGGTTCGTTTGGGTCAGTCTCTTACTACACCGAAAACCATGTCGGGGTTGCATTTAATGCACCGATTCGGGTCGGAAATGAAACGATGCACGGAATCGGCTACAAACAAAAGGAACACACATAATTCAATTTTTTGGACCCAATAGTGATGTTTTGGTTCGTTTGGGTCTGTTCGTTACTGCACCGAAAACCATGCCGGGGTTGCATTTTATGCACCGATTCGGGTCGGAAACGAAACGATGCACGGAATCATCCAGAAACGAAACGAATGCATCCTATCCACTTTTTTGGACCCAATAGTGATGTTTTGGTTCGTTTGGGTCAGTTTCGTTACTGCACCGAAAACCATGCCGGGGTTGCATTTAATGCACCGATTCGGGTCGGAAACGAAACGGTTCACGGGATCGGCTAGAAACGAAACGAACGCACCCAATTCACTTTTTTGGACCCAATAGTGATGTTTTGGTTCGTTTGGGTCAGTTTCGTTACTACATCGAAAACCATGCCGGGGTTGCATTTAATGCACCGAGTCGAGTCAGAAATGAAACGATCCACGTAATCGGCAACAAACAAAACGAACGCACAGAATTCAATTTTTTGGACCCAATAGTGATGTTTTGTTTCGTTTGGGTCAGTTTCGTTACTGCACCAAAAACCATGCCGGGGTTGCATTTAATGCACCGATTCGGGTCAGAAATCAAACGATGCACGGAATCGGCTAGAAACGAGATGAACGCACCCAATTCACTTTTCTGGACCCAATAATGATGTTTTGGTTCATTTGGGTCAGTTTCGTTACTTCACCGAAAACCATGCCGGGGTTGCATTTACTGCACCGATTCGGGTCAGAAACGAAACGATGCACGGAATCATCCAGAAACCAAACGAACGCACCCTATCCACTTTTTTGGACCGAATAGTGATGTTTTGGTTCGTTTCGGTCAGTTTCGTTACTGCACCGAAAACCATGCCGGGGTTGCATTTAATGCACCGATTCGGGTTGGAAACGAAACGATGAACGAAATCATCCAGAAACGAAACGAACGCACCCAATTCACTTTTTTGGACGCAATAGTGATGTTTTGGTTCGTTTGGGTCAGTTTCGTTACTGCACCGGAAACCATGCCGGGATTGCATTTAATGCACCGATTCGGGTCAGAAACGAAACGATGCTCGGGATCGGCTACAAACAAAACGAACGCACCCAATTCACTTTTTTTTACCCAATAGTGATGTTTTGGTTCGTTTGGGTCAGTTTCTTACTACACCGAAAACCATACCGGGGTTGCATTTAATGGACCGATTCGGGTTAGAAACGAAACGATGCACGGAATCGGCTACACACAAAACGAATGCACATAATTCAATTTTTTGGACCCAATAGTGATGTTTTGGTTCGTTTGGGTCAGTTTCGTTACTGCACCGAAAACCATGCCGGGGTTGCATTTAATGCACCGATTCGGGTCGGAAACGAAACGATGCACGGAATCATCCAGAAACAAAACGAAAGCACCTTATCCACTTTTTTGGACCGAATAGTGATGTTTTGGTTCATTTGGGTCAGTTTGGTTTCTGCACCGAAAACCATGCCGGGGTTGCATTTAATGCACCGATTCGGGTCGGAAACGAAACGATGCAAACAATCGGCTAGACACGAAACGAACGCACAGAATTCAATTTTTTGGACCCAATAGTGATGTTTTGGTTCGTTTGGGTCACTTTCGTTATTGCACCAAAAACAATGCCGGGGTTGCATTTAATGCACCGATTCGGGTCAGAAATCAAACGATACACGGAATCGGCTAGAAACGAGATGAACGCACCCAATTCACTTTTTTGGACCCAATAGTGATGTTTTGGTTCGTTTGGGTCAGTTTCGTTACTGCACCGAAAACCATGCCGGGGTTGCATTTAATGCACCGATTCGGGTCGGAAACGAAACGATGCACGGAATCATCTAGAAACAAAACGAACGCACCCTATCCACTTTTTTGGACCGAATAGTGATGTTTTGGTTCGTTTGGGTCAGTTTGGTTACTGCACCGAAAACCATGCCGGGGTTGCATTTAATGCACCGATTCGGGTCGGAAACGAAACGATGCAAAGAATCGGCTAGAAACGAAACGAACGCACAGAATTCAATTTTTTGGACCCAATATTGATGTTTTGGTTCGTTTGGGTCACTTTCGTTACTGCACCAAAAACCATGCCGGGGTTGCATTTAATGCACCGATTCGGGTCAGAAATCAAACGATGCACGGAATCGGCTAGAAACGAGATGAACGCACCCAATTCACTTTTCTGGACCCAATAATGATGTTTTGGTTCTTTTGGGTCAGTTTCGTTACTTCACCAAAAACCATGCCGGGGTTGCATTTACTGCACCGATTCGGGTCAGAAACGAAACGATGCACGGAATCATCCAGAAACCAAACGAACGCACCCTATCCACTTTTTTGGACCGAATAGTGATGTTTTGGTTCGTTTCGGTCAGTTTCGTTACTGCACCGAAAACCATGCCGGGGTTGCATTTAATGCACCGATTCGGGTTGGAAACGAAACGATGCACGGAATCATCCAGAAACGAAACGAACGCACCCAATTCACTTTTTTGGACGCAATAGTGATGTTTTGGTTCGTTTGGGTCAGTTTCGTTACTGCACCGGAAACCATGCCGGGATTGCATTTAATGCACCGATTCGGGTCAGAAACGAAACGATGCTCGGGATCGGCTACAAACAAAACGAACGCACCCAATTCACTTTTTTTTACCCAATAGTGATGTTTTGGTTCGTTTGGGTCAGTTTCTTACTACACCGAAAACCATACCGGGGTTGCATTTAATGGACCGATTCGGGTTAGAAACGAAACGATGCACGGAATCGGCTACAAACAAAACGAATGCACATAATTCAATTTTTTGGACCCAATAGTGATGTTTTGGTTCATTTGGGTCAGTTTCGTTACTGCACCGAAAACCATGCCGGGGTTGCATTTAATGCACCGATTCGGGTCGGAAACGAAACGATGCACGGAATCATCCAGAAACAAAACGAAAGCACCTTATCCACTTTTTTGGACCGAATAGTGATGTTTTGGTTCATTTGGGTCAGTTTGGTTTCTGCACCGAAAACCATGCCGGGGTTGCATTTAATGCACCGATTCGTGTCGGAAACGAAACGATGCAAAGAATCGGCTAGAAACGAAACGAACGCACAGAATTCAATTTTTTGGACCCAATAGTGATGTTTTGGTTCGTTTGGGTCACTTTCGTTATTGCACCAAAAACAATGCCGGGGTTGCATTTAATGCACCGATTCGGGTCAGAAATCAAACGATGCACGGAATCGGCTAGAAACGAGATGAACGCACCCAATTCACTTTTTTGGACCCAATAGTGATGTTTTGGTTCGTTTGGGTCAGTTTCGTTACTGCACCGAAAACCATGCCGGGGTTGCATTTAATGCACCGATTCGGGTCGGAAACGAAACGATGCACGGAATCATCTAGAAACAAAACGAACGCACCCTATCCACTTTTTTGGACCGAATAGTGATGTTTTGGTTCGTTTGGGTCAGTTTGGTTACTGCACCGAAAACCATGCCGGGGTTGCATTTAATGCACCGATTCGGGTCGGAAACGAAACGATGCAAAGAATCGGCTAGAAACGAAACGAACGCACAGAATTCAATTTTTTGGACCCAATATTGATGTTTTGGTTCGTTTGGGTCACTTTTGTTACTGCACCAAAAACCATGCCGGGGTTGCATTTAATGCACCGATTCGGGTCAGAAATCAAACGATGCACGGAATCATCCAGAAACAAAACGAACGCACCCTATCCACTTTTTTGGACCGAATAGTGATGTTTTGGTTCGTTTGGGTCAGTTTGGTTACTGCACCGAAAACCATGCCGGGGTTGCATTTAATGCACCGATTCGGGTCGGAAACGAAACGATGCACGGGATCGTCCAGAAACGAAAGAAACGCACCCTATCCACTTCTTTCGACCCAATAGTGATGTTTTGGTTCGTTTGGGTCAGTCTCTTACTACACCGAAAACCATGCCGGGGTTGCATTTAATGCACCGATTCGGGTCGGAAATGAAACGATGCACGGAATCGGCTACAAACAAAAGGAACACACATAATTCAATTTTTTGGACCCAATAGTGATGTTTTGGTTCGTTTGGGTCTGTTCGTTACTGCACCGAAAACCATGCCGGGGTTGCATTTTATGCACCGATTCGGGTCGGAAACGAAACGATGCACGGAATCATCCAGAAACGAAACGAATGCATCCTATCCACTTTTTTGGACCCAATAGTGATGTTTTGGTTCGTTTGGGTCAGTTTCGTTACTGCACCGAAAACCATGCCGGGGTTGCATTTAATGCACCGATTCGGGTCGGAAACGAAACGATGCAAAGAATCGGCTAGAAACGAAACGAACGCACCCAATTCACTTTTTTGGACGCAATAGTGATGTTTTGGTTCGTTTGGGTCAGTTTCGTTACTGCACCGAAAACCATGCCGGGGTTGCATTTAATGCACCGATTCGGGTCGGAAACGAAACGATGCAAAGAATCGGCTAGAAACGAAACGAATGCACCCAATTCACTTTTTTGGACGCAATAGTGATGTTTTGGTTCGTTTGGGTCAGTTTCGTTACTGCACCGAAAACCATGCCGGGGTTGCATTTAATGCACCGATTCGGGTCGGAAACGAAACGATGCACGGGATCGTCCAGAAACGAAAGAAACGCACCCTATCCACTTCTTTCGACCCAATAGTGATGTTTTGGTTCGTTTGGGTCAGTTTCTTACTACACCGAAAACCATGCCGGGGTTGCATTTAATGCACCGATTCGGGTCGGAAATGAAACGATGCACGGAATCGGCTACAAACAAAAGGAACACACATAATTCAATTTTTTGGACCCAATAGTGATGTTTTGGTTCGTTTGGGTCAGTTCGTTACTGCACCGAAAACCATGCCGGGGTTGCATTTTATGCACCGATTCGGGTCGGAAACGAAACGATGCACGGAATCATCCAGAAACGAAACGAATGCATCCTATCCACTTTTTTGGACCCAATAGTGATGTTTTCGTTCGTTTGGGTCAGTTTCGTTACTGCACCGAAAACCATGCCGGGGTTGCATTTAATGCACCGATTCGGGTCGGAAACGAAACGATGCAAAGAATCGGCTAGAAACGAAACGAACGCACCCAATTCACTTTTTTGGACGCAATAGTGATGTTTTGGTTCGTTTGGGTCAGTTTCGTTACTGCACCGAAAACCATGCCGGGGTTGCATTTAATGCACCGATTCGGGTCGGAAACGAAACGATGCAAAGAATCGGCTAGAAACGAAACGAATGCACCCAATTCACTTTTTTGGACGCAATAGTGATGTTTTGGTTCGTTTGGGTCAGTTTCGTTACTGCACCGAAAACCATGCCGGGGTTGCATTTAATGCACCGATTCGGGTCGGAAACGAAACGATGCAAAGAATCGGCTAGAAACGAAACGAACGCACCCAATTCACTTTTTTGGACGCAATAGTGATGTTTTGGTTCGTTTGGGTCAGTTTCGTTACTGCACCGAAAACCATGCCGGGGTTGCATTTAATGCACCGATTCGGGTCGGAAACGAAACGATGCAAAGAATCGGCTAGAAACGAAACGAATGCACCCAATTCACTTTTTTGGACGCAATAGTGATGTTTTGGTTCGTTTGGGTCAGTTTCGTTACTGCACCGAAAACCATGCCGGGGTTGCATTTAATGCACCGATTCGGGTCGGAAACGAAACGATGCACGGGATCGTCCAGAAACGAAAGAAACGCACCCTATCCACTTCTTTCGACCCAATAGTGATGTTTTGGTTCGTTTGGGTCAGTTTCTTACTACACCGAAAACCATGCCGGGGTTGCATTTAATGCACCGATTCGGGTCGGAAATGAAACGATGCACGGAATCGGCTACAAACAAAAGGAACACACATAATTCAATTTTTTGGACCCAATAGTGATGTTTTGGTTCGTTTGGGTCAGTTCGTTACTGCACCGAAAACCATGCCGGGGTTGCATTTTATGCACCGATTCGGGTCGGAAACGAAACGATGCACGGAATCATCCAGAAACGAAACGAATGCATCCTATCCACTTTTTTGGACCCAATAGTGATGTTTTCGTTCGTTTGGGTCAGTTTCGTTACTGCACCGAAAACCATGCCGGGGTTGCATTTAATGCACCGATTCGGGTCGGAAACGAAACGATGCAAAGAATCGGCTAGAAACGAAACGAACGCACCCAATTCACTTTTTTGGACGCAATAGTGATGTTTTGGTTCGTTTGGGTCAGTTTCGTTACTGCACCGAAAACCATGCCGGGGTTGCATTTAATGCACCGATTCGGGTCGGAAACGAAACGATGCAAAGAATCGGCTAGAAACGAAACGAATGCACCCAATTCACTTTTTTGGACGCAATAGTGATGTTTTGGTTCGTTTGGGTCAGTTTCGTTACTGCACCGAAAACCATGCCGGGGTTGCATTTAATGCACCGATTCGGGTCGGAAACGAAACGATGCACGGGATCGTCCAGAAACGAAAGAAACGCACCCTATCCACTTCTTTCGACCCAATAGTGATGTTTTGGTTCGTTTGGGTCAGTTTCTTACTACACCGAAAACCATGCCGGGGTTGCATTTAATGCACCGATTCGGGTCGGAAATGAAACGATGCACGGAATCGGCTACAAAAAAAAGGAACACACATAATTCAATTTTTTGGACCCAATAGTGATGTTTTGGTTCGTTTGGGTCAGTTCGTTATTGCACCGAAAACCATGCCGGGGTTGCATTTTATGCACCGATTCGGGTCGGAAACGAAACGATGCACGGAATCATCCAGAAACGAAACGAATGCATCCTATCCACTTTTTTGGACCCAATAGTGATGTTTTGGTTCGTTTGGGTCAGTTTGGTTACTGCACCGAAAACCATGCCGGGGTTGCATATATTGCACCGATTCGGGTCGGAAACGATACGGTTCACGGGATCGGCTAGAAACGAAACGAACGCACCCAATTCACTTTTTTGGACCCAATAGTGATGTTTTGGTTCGTTTGGGTCAGTTTTGTTACTACATCGAAAACCATGCCGGGGTTGCATTTAATGCACCGATTCGGGTCAGAAATGAAACGATCCACGTAATCGGCTACAAACAAAACGAACGCACAGAATTCAATTTTTTGGACCCAATAGTGATGTTTTGTTTCGTTTGGGTCAGTTTCGTTACTGCACCAAAAACCATGCCGGGGTTGCATTTAATGCACCGATTCGGGTCAGAAATCAAACGATGCACGGAATCGGCTAGAAACGAGATGAACGCACCCAATTCACTTTTCTGGACCCAATAATGATGTTTTGGTTCATTTGGGTCAGTTTCGTTACTTCACCGAAAACCATGCCGGGGTTGCATTTAATGCACCGATTCGGGTTGGAAACGAAACGATGCACGGAATCATCCAGAAACGAAACGAACGCACCCAATTCACTTTTTTGGACGCAATAGTGATGTTTTGGTTCGTTTGGGTCAGTTTCGTTACTGCACCGGAAACCATGCCGGGATTGCATTTAATGCACCGATTCGGGTCAGAAACGAAACGATGCTCGGGATCGGCTACAAACAAAATGAACGCACCCAATTCACTTTTTTTTACCCAATAGTGATGTTTTGGTTCGTTTGGGTCAGTTTCTTACTACACCGAAAACCATACCGGGGTTGCATTTAATGGACCGATTCGGGTTAGAAACGAAACGATGCACGGAATCGGCTACAAACAAAACGAATGCACATAATTCAATTTTTTGGACCCAATAGTGATGTTTTGGTTCGTTTGGGTCAGTTTCGTTACTGCACCGAAAACCATGCCGGGGTTGCATTTAATGCACCGATTCGGGTCGGAAACGAAACGATGCACGGAATCATCTAGAAACAAAACGAACACACCCTATCCACTTTTTTGGACCGAATAGTGATGTTTTGGTTCGTTTGGGTCAGTTTGGTTTCTGCACCGAAAACCATGCCCGGTTGCATTTAATGCACCGATTCGGGTCGGAAACGAAACGATGCAAAGAATCGGCTAGAAACGAAACGAACGCACAGAATTCAATTTTTTGGACCCAATAGTGATGTTTTGGTTCGTTTGGGTCACTTTCGTTATTGCACCAAAAACAATGTCGGGGTTGCATTTAATGCACCGATTCGGGTCAGAAATCAAACGATGCACGGAATCGGCTAGAAACGAGATGAACGCACCCAATTCACTTTTTTGGACCCAATAGTGATGTTTTGGTTCGTTTGGGTCAGTTTCGTTACTGCACCGAAAACCATGCCGGGGTTGCATTTAATGCACCGATTCGGGTCGGAAACGAAACGATGCACGGAATCATCTAGAAACAAAACGAACGCACCCTATCCACTTTTTTGGACCGAATAGTGATGTTTTGGTTCGTTTGGGTCAGTTTCGTTACTGCACCGAAAACCATGCCGGGGTTGCATTTAATGCACCGATTCGGGTCGGAAACGAAACGATGCACGGGATCGTCCAGAAACGAAAGAAACGCACCCTATCCACTTCTTTCGACCCAATAGTGATGTTTTGGTTCGTTTGGGTCAGTTTCTTACTACACCGAAAACCATGCGGGGGTTGCATTTAATGCACCGATTCGGGTCGGAAATGAAACGATGCACGGAATCGGCTACAAACAAAAGGAACACACATAATTCAATTTTTTGGACCCAATAGTGATGTTTTGGTTCGTTTGGGTCAGTTCGTTACTGCACCGAAAACCATGCCGGGGTTGCATTTTATGCACCGATTCGGGTCGGAAACGAAACGATGCACGGAATCATCCAGAAACGAAACGAATGCATCCTATCCACTTTTTTGGACCCAATAGTGATGTTTTGGTTCGTTTGGGTCAGTTTGGTTACTGCACCGAAAACCATGCCGGGGTTGCATATATTGCACCGATTCGGGTCGGAAACGAAACGGTTCACGGGATCGGCTAGAAACGAAACGAACGCACCCAATTCACTTTTTTGGACCCAATAGTGATGTTTTGGTTCGTTTGGGTCAGTTTCATTACTACATCGAAAACCATGCCGGGGTTGCATTTAATGCACCGATTCGGGTCAGAAATGAAACGATCCACGTAATCGGCTACAAACAAAACGAACGCACAGAATTCAATTTTTTGGACCCAATAGTGATGTTTTGTTTCGTTTGGGTCAGTTTCGTTACTGCACCAAAAACCATGCCGGGGTTGCATTTAATGCACCGATTCGGGTCAGAAATCAAACGATGCACGGAATCGGCTAGAAACGAGATGAACGCACCCAATTCACTTTTCTGGACCCAATAATGATGTTTTGGTTCATTTGGGTCAGTTTCGTTACTTCACCGAAAACCATGCCGGGGTTGCATTTACTGCACCGATTCGGGTCAGAAACGAAACGATGCACGGAATCATCCAGAAACAAAACGAACGCACCCTATCCACTTTTTTGGACCGAATAGTGATGTTTTGGTTCGTTTCGGTCAGTTTCGTTACTGCACCGAAAACCATGCCGGGGTTGCATTTAATGCACCGATTCGGGTTGGAAACGAAACGATGCACGGAATCATCCAGAAACGAAACGAACGCACCCAATTCACTTTTTTGGACGCAATAGTGATGTTTTGGTTCGTTTGGGTCAGTTTCGTTACTGCACCGGAAACCATGCCGGGATTGCATTTAATGCACCGATTCGGGTCAGAAACGAAACGATGCTCGGGATCGGCTACAAACAAAATGAACGCACCCAATTCACTTTTTTTTACCCAATAGTGATGTTTTGGTTCGTTTGGGTCAGTTTCTTACTACACCGAAAACCATACCGGGGTTGCATTTAATGGACCGATTCGGGTTAGAAACGAAACGATGCACGGAATCGGCTACAAACAAAACGAATGCACATAATTCAATTTTTTGGACCCAATAGTGATGTTTTGGTTCGTTTGGGTCAGTTTCGTTACTGCACCGAAAACCATGCCGGGGTTGCATTTAATGCACCGATTCGGGTCGGAAACGAAACGATGCACGGAATCATCTAGAAACAAAACGAACACACCCTATCCACTTTTTTGGACCGAATAGTGATGTTTTGGTTCGTTTGGGTCAGTTTGGTTTCTGCACCGAAAACCATGCCCGGTTGCATTTAATGCACCGATTCGGGTCGGAAACGAAACGATGCAAAGAATCGGCTAGAAACGAAACGAACGCACAGAATTCAATTTTTTGGACCCAATAGTGATGTTTTGGTTCGTTTGGGTCACTTTCGTTATTGCACCAAAAACAATGTCGGGGTTGCATTTAATGCACCGATTCGGGTCAGAAATCAAACGATGCACGGAATCGGCTAGAAACGAGATGAACGCACCCAATTCACTTTTTTGGACCCAATAGTGATGTTTTGGTTCGTTTGGGTCAGTTTCGTTACTGCACCGAAAACCATGCCGGGGTTGCATTTAATGCACCGATTCGGGTCGGAAACGAAACGATGCACGGAATCATCTAGAAACAAAACGAACGCACCCTATCCACTTTTTTGGACCGAATAGTGATGTTTTGGTTCGTTTGGGTCAGTTTGGTTACTGCACCGAAAACAATGCCGGGGTTGCATTTAATGCACCGATTCGGGTCGGAAACGAAACGATGCAAAGAATCGGCTAGAAACGAAACGAACACACAGAATTCAATTTTTTGGACCCAATATTGATGTTTTGGTTCGTTTGGGTCACTTTCGTAACTGCACCAAAAACCATGCCGGGGTTGCATTTAATGCACCGATTCGGGTCAGAAATCAAACGATGCACGGAATCATCCAGAAACAAAACGAACGCACCCTATCCACTTTTTTGGACCGAATAGTGATGTTTTGGTTCGTTTGGGTTAGTTTCGTTACTACACCGAAAACCATGCCGGGGTTGCATTTAATGCACCGATTCGGGTTGGAAACGAAACGATGCACGGAATCATCCAGAAACGAAACGAACGCACCCAATTCACTTTTTTGGACGCAATAGTGATGTTTTGGTTCGTTTGGGTCAGTTTCGTTACTGCACCGGAAACCATGCCGGGATTGCATTTAATGCACCGATTCGGGTCAGAAACGAAACGATGCTCGGGATCGGCTACAAACAAAATGAACGCACCCAATTCACTTTTTTTTACCCAATAGTGATGTTTTGGTTCGTTTGGGTCAGTTTCTTACTACACCGAAAACCATACCGGGGTTGCATTTAATGGACCGATTCGGGTTAGAAACGAAACGATGCACGGAATCGGCTACAAACAAAACGAATGCACATAATTCAATTTTTTGGACCCAATAGTGATGTTTTGGTTCGTTTGAGTCAGTTTCGTTACTGCACCGAAAACCATGCCGGGGTTGCATTTAATGCACCGATTCGGGTCGGAAACGAAACGATGCACGGAATCATCTAGAAACAAAACGAACACACCCTATCCATTTTTTTGGACCGAATAGTGATGTTTTGGTTCGTTTGGGTCAGTTTGGTTTCTGCACCGAAAACCATGCCCGGTTGCATTTAATGCACCGATTCGGGTCGGAAACGAAACGATGCAAAGAATCGGCTAGAAACGAAACGAACGCACAGAATTCAATTTTTTGGACCCAATAGTGATGTTTTGGTTCGTTTGGGTCACTTTCGTTATTGCACCAAAAACAATGTCGGGGTTGCATTTAACGCACCGATTCGGGTCAGAAATCAAACGATGCACGGAATCGGCTAGAAACGAGATGAACGCACCCAATTCACTTTTTTGGACCCAATAGTGATGTTTTGGTTCGTTTGGGTCAGTTTCGTTACTGCACCGAAAACCATGCCGGGGTTGCATTTAATGCACCGATTCGGGTCGGAAACGAAACGATGCACGGAATCATCTAGAAACAAAACGAACGCACCCTATCCACTTTTTTGGACCGAATAGTGATGTTTTGGTTCGTTTGGGTCAGTTTGGTTACTGCACCGAAAACAATGCCGGGGTTGCATTTAATGCACCGATTCGGGTCGGAAACGAAACGATGCAAAGAATCGGCTAGAAACGAAACGAACACACAGAATTCAATTTTTTGGACCCAATATTGATGTTTTGGTTCGTTTGGGTCACTTTCGTAACTGCACCAAAAACCATGCCGGGGTTGCATTTAATGCACCGATTCGGGTCAGAAATCAAACGATGCACGGAATCATCCAGAAACAAAACGAACGCACCCTATCCACTTTTTTGGACCGAATAGTGATGTTTTGGTTCGTTTGGGTCAGTTTCGTTACTACACCGAAAACCATGCCGGGGTTGCATTTAATGCACCGATTCGGGTTGGAAACGAAACGATGCACGGAATCATCCAGAAACGAAACGAACGCACCCAATTCACTTTTTTGGACGCAATAGTGATGTTTTGGTTCGTTTGGGTCAGTTTCGTTACTGCACCGGAAACCATGCCGGGATTGCATTTAATGCACCGATTCGGGTCAGAAACGAAACGATGCTCGGGATCGGCTACAAACAAAATGAACGCACCCAATTCACTTTTTTTTACCCAATAGTGATGTTTTGGTTCGTTTGGGTCAGTTTCTTACTACACCGAAAACCATACCGGGGTTGCATTTAATGGACCGATTCGGGTTAGAAACGAAACGATGCACGGAATCGGCTACAAACAAAACGAATGCACATAATTCAATTTTTTGGACCCAATAGTGATGTTTTGGTTCGTTTGGGTCAGTTTCGTTACTGCACCGAAAACCATGCCGGGGTTGCATTTAATGCACCGATTCGGGTCGGAAACGAAACGATGCACGGAATCATCTAGAAACAAAACGAACACACCCTATCCACTTTTTTGGACCGAATAGTGATGTTTTGGTTCGTTTGGGTCAGTTTGGTTTCTGCACCGAAAACCATGCCCGGTTGCATTTAATGCACCGATTCGGGTCGGAAACGAAACGATGCAAAGAATCGGCTAGAAACGAAACGAACGCACAGAATTCAATTTTTTGGACCCAATAGTGATGTTTTGGTTCGTTTGGGTCACTTTCGTTATTGCACCAAAAACAATGTCGGGGTTGCATTTAATGCACCGATTCGGGTCAGAAATCAAACGATGCACGGAATCGGCTAGAAACGAGATGAACGCACCCAATTCACTTTTTTGGACCCAATAGTGATGTTTTGGTTCGTTTGGGTCAGTTTCGTTACTGCACCGAAAACCATGCCGGGGTTGCATTTAATGCACCGATTCGGGTCGGAAACGAAACGATGCACGGAATCATCTAGAAACAAAACGAACGCACCCTATCCACTTTTTTGGACCGAATAGTGATGTTTTGGTTCGTTTGGGTCAGTTTGGTTACTGCACCGAAAACAATGCCGGGGTTGCATTTAATGCACCGATTCGGGTCGGAAACGAAACGATGCAAAGAATCGGCTAGAAACGAAACGAACACACAGAATTCAATTTTTTGGACCCAATATTGATGTTTTGGTTCGTTTGGGTCACTTTCGTTACTGCACCAAAAACCATGCCGGGGTTGCATTTAATGCACCGATTCGGGTCAGAAATCAAACGATGCACGGAATCATCCAGAAACAAAACGAACGCACCCTATCCACTTTTTTGGACCGAATAGTGATGTTTTGGTTCGTTTGGGTCAGTTTCGTTACTGCACCGAAAACCATGCCGGGGTTGCATTTAATGCACCGATTCGGGTCGGAAACGAAACGATGCACGGGATCGTCCAGAAACGAAAGAAACGCACCCTATCCACTTCTTTCGACCCAATAGTGATGTTTTGGTTCGTTTGGGTCAGTTTCTTACTACACCGAAAACCATGCCGGGGTTGCATTTAATGCACCGATTCGGGTCGGAAATGAAACGATGCACGGAATCGACTACAAACAAAAGGAACACACATAATTCAATTTTTTGGACCCAATAGTGATGTTTTGGTTCGTTTGGGTCAGTTCGTTACTGCACCGAAAACCATGCCGGGGTTGCATTTTATGCACCGATTCGGGTCGGAAACGAAACGATGCACGGAATCATCCAGAAACGAAACGAATGCATCCTATCCACTTTTTTGGACCCAACAGTGATGTTTTGGTTCGTTTGGGTCAGTTTGGTTACTGCACCGAAAACCATGCCGGGGTTGCATATAATGCACCGATTCGGGTCGGAAACGAAACGGTTCACGGGATCGGCTAGAAACGAAACGAACGCACCCAATTCACTTTTTTGGACCCAATAGTGATGTTTTGGTTCGTTTGGGTCAGTTTCGTTACTACATCGAAAACCATGCCGGGGTTGCATTTAATGCACCGATTCGGGTCAGAAATGAAACGATCCACGTAATCGGCTACAAACAAAACGAACGCACAAAATTCAATTTTTTGGACCCAATAGTGATGTTTTGTTTCGTTTGGGTCAGTTTCGTTACTGCACCAAAAACCATGCCGGGGTTGCATTTAATGCACCGATTCGGGTCAGAAATCAAACGATGCACGGAATCGGCTAGAAACGAGATGAACGCACCCAATTCACTTTTCTGGACCCAATAATGATGTTTTGGTTCATTTGGGTCAGTTTCGTTACTTCACCGAAAACCATGCCGGGGTTGCATTTACTGCACCGATTCGGGTCAGAAACGAAACGATGCACGGAATCATCCAGAAACAAAACGAACGCACCCTATCCACTTTTTTGGACCGAATAGTGATGTTTTGGTTCGTTTCGGTCAGTTTCGTTACTGCACCGAAAACCATGCCGGGGTTGCATTTAATGCACCGATTCGGGTTGGAAACGAAACGATGCACGGAATCATCCAGAAACGAAACGAACGCACCCAATTCACTTTTTTGGACGCAATAGTGATGTTTTGGTTCGTTTGGGTCAGTTTCGTTACTGCACCGGAAACCATGCCGGGATTGCATTTAATGCACCGATTTGGGTCAGAAACGAAACGATGCTCGGGATCGGCTACAAACAAAATGAACGCACCCAATTCACTTTTTTTTACCCAATAGTGATGTTTTGGTTCGTTTGGGTCAGTTTCTTACTACACCGAAAACCATACCGGGGTTGCATTTAATGGACCGATTCGGGTTAGAAACGAAACGATGCACGGAATCGGCTACAAACAAAACGAATGCACATAATTCAATTTTTTGGACCCAATAGTGATGTTTTGGTTCGTTTGGGTCAGTTTCGTTACTGCACCGAAAACCATGCCGGGGTTGCATTTAATGCACCGATTCGGGTCGGAAACGAAACGATGCACGGAATCATCTAGAAACAAAACGAACACACCCTATCCACTTTTTTGGACCGAATAGTGATGTTTTGGTTCGTTTGGGTCAGTTTGGTTTCTGCACCGAAAACCATGCCCGGTTGCATTTAATGCACCGATTCGGGTCGGAAACGAAACGATGCAAAGAATCGGCTAGAAACGAAACGAACGCACAGAATTCAATTTTTTGGACCCAATAGTGATGTTTTGGTTCGTTTGGGTCACTTTCGTTATTGCACCAAAAACAATGTCGGGGTTGCATTTAATGCACCGATTCGGGTCAGAAATCAAACGATGCACGGAATCGGCTAGAAACGAGATGAACGCACCCAATTCACTTTTTTGAACCCAATAGTGATGTTTTGGTTCGTTTGGGTCAGTTTCGTTACTGCACCGAAAACCATGCCGGGGTTGCATTTAATGCACCGATTCGGGTCGGAAACGAAACGATGCACGGAATCATCTAGAAACAAAACGAACGCACCCTATCCACTTTTTTGGACCGAATAGTGATGTTTTGGTTCGTTTGGGTCAGTTTGGTTACTGCACCGAAAACAATGCCGGGGTTGCATTTAATGCACCGATTCGGGTCGGAAACGAAACGATGCAAAGAATCGGCTAGAAACGAAACGAACACACAGAATTCAATTTTTTGGACCCAATATTGATGTTTTGGTTCGTTTGGGTCACTTTCGTTACTGCACCAAAAACCATGCCGGGGTTGCATTTAATGCACCGATTCGGGTCAGAAATCAAACGATGCACGGAATCATCCAGAAACAAAACGAACGCACCCTATCCACTTTTTTGGACCGAATAGTGATGTTTTGGTTCGTTTGGGTCAGTTTCGTTACTGCACCGAAAACCATGCCGGGGTTGCATTTAATGCACCGATTCGGGTCGGAAACGAAACGATGCACGGGATCGTCCAGAAACGAAAGAAACGCACCCTATCCACTTCTTTCGACCCAATAGTGATGTTTTGGTTCGTTTGGGTCAGTTTCTTACTACACCGAAAACCATGCCGGGGTTGCATTTAATGCACCGATTCGGGTCGGAAATGAAACGATGCACGGAATCGACTACAAACAAAAGGAACACACATAATTCAATTTTTTGGACCCAATAGTGATGTTTTGGTTCGTTTGGGTCAGTTCGTTACTGCACCGAAAACCATGCCGGGGTTGCATTTTATGCACCGATTCGGGTCGGAAACGAAACGATGCACGGAATCATCCAGAAACGAAACGAATGCATCCTATCCACTTTTTTGGACCCAACAGTGATGTTTTGGTTCGTTTGGGTCAGTTTGGTTACTGCACCGAAAACCATGCCGGGGTTGCATATAATGCACCGATTCGGGTCGGAAACGAAACGGTTCACGGGATCGGCTAGAAACGAAACGAACGCACCCAATTCACTTTTTTGGACCCAATAGTGATGTTTTGGTTCGTTTGGGTCAGTTTCGTTACTACATCGAAAACCATGCCGGGGTTGCATTTAATGCACCGATTCGGGTCAGAAATGAAACGATCCACGTAATCGGCTACAAACAAAACGAACGCACAAAATTCAATTTTTTGGACCCAATAGTGATGTTTTGTTTCGTTTGGGTCAGTTTCGTTACTGCACCAAAAACCATGCCGGGGTTGCATTTAATGCACCGATTCGGGTCAGAAATCAAACGATGCACGGAATCGGCTAGAAACGAGATGAACGCACCCAATTCACTTTTCTGGACCCAATAATGATGTTTTGGTTCATTTGGGTCAGTTTCGTTACTTCACCGAAAACCATGCCGGGGTTGCATTTACTGCACCGATTCGGGTCAGAAACGAAACGATGCACGGAATCATCCAGAAACAAAACGAACGCACCCTATCCACTTTTTTGGACCGAATAGTGATGTTTTGGTTCGTTTCGGTCAGTTTCGTTACTGCACCGAAAACCATGCCGGGGTTGCATTTAATGCACCGATTCGGGTTGGAAACGAAACGATGCACGGAATCATCCAGAAACGAAACGAACGCACCCAATTCACTTTTTTGGACGCAATAGTGATGTTTTGGTTCGTTTGGGTCAGTTTCGTTACTGCACCGGAAACCATGCCGGGATTGCATTTAATGCACCGATTTGGGTCAGAAACGAAACGATGCTCGGGATCGGCTACAAACAAAACGAACGCACCCAATTCACTTTTTTTTACCCAATAGTGATGTTTTGGTTCGTTTGGGTCAGTTTCTTACTACACCGAAAACCATACCGGGGTTGCATTTAATGGACCGATTCGGGTTAGAAACGAAACGATGCACGGAATCGGCTACAAACAAAACGAATGCACATAATTCAATTTTTTAGACCCAATAGTGATGTTTTGGTTCGTTTGGGTCAGTTTCGTTACTGCACCGAAAACCATGCCGGGGTTGCATTTAATGCACCGATTCGGGTCGGAAACGAAACGATGCACGGAATCATCCAGAAACAAAACGAAAGCACCCTATCCACTTTTTTGGACCGAATAGTGATGTTTTGGTTCATTTGGGTCAGTTCGGTTTCTGCACCGAAAACCATGCCGGGGTTGCATTTAATGCACCGATTCGGGTCGGAAACGAAACGATGCAAAGAATCGGCTAGAAACGAAACGAACGCACAGAATTCAATTTTTTGGACCCAATAGTGATGTTTTGGTTCGTTTGGGTCACTTTCGTTATTGCACCAAAAACAATGCCGGGGTTGCATTTAATGCACCGATTCGGGTCAGAAATCAAACGATGCACGGAATCGGCTAGAAACGAGATGAACGCACCCAATTCACTTTTTTGGACCCAATAGTGATGTTTTGGTTCGTTTGGGTCAGTTTCGTTACTGCACCGAAAACCATGCCGGGGTTGCATTTAATGCACCGATTCGGGTCGGAAACGAAACGATGCACGGAATCATCCAGAAACAAAACGAAAGCACCCTATCCACTTTTTGGACCGAATAGTGATGTTTTGGTTCATTTGGGTCAGTTCGGTTTCTGCACCGAAAACCATGCCGGGGTTGCATTTAATGCACCGATTCGGGTCGGAAACGAAACGATGCAAAGAATCGGCTAGAAACGAAACGAACGCACAGAATTCAATTTTTTGGACCCAATAGTGATGTTTTGGTTCGTTTGGGTCACTTTCGTTATTGCTCCAAAAACAATGCCGGGGTTGCATTTAATGCACCGATTCGGGTCAGAAATCAAACGATGCACGGAATCGGCTAGAAACGAGATGAACGCACCCAATTCACTTTTTTGGACCCAATAGTGATGTTTTGGTTCGTTTGGGTCAGTTTCGTTACTGCACCGAAAACCATGCCGGGGTTGCATTTAATGCACCGATTCGGGTCGGAAACGAAACGATGCACGGAATCATCTAGAAACAAAACGAACGCACCCTATCCACTTTTTTGGACCGAATAGTGATGTTTTGGTTCGTTTGGGTCAGTTTGGTTACTGCACCGAAAACCATGCCGGGGTTGCATTTAATGCACCGATTCGGGTCGGAAACGAAACGATGCAAAGAATCGGCTAGAAACGAAACGAACGCACAGAATTCAATTTTTTGGACCCAATAGTGATGTTTTGGTTCGTTTGGGTCACTTTCGTTACTGCACCAAAAACCATGCCGGGGTTGCATTTAATGCACCGATTCGGGTCAGAAATCAAACGATGCACGGAATCGGCTAGAATCGAGATGAACGCACCCAATTCAATTTTTTGGACCCAATAGTGATGTTTTGGTTCGTTTGGGTCAGTTTCGTTACTGCACCGAAAACCATGCCGGGGTTGCATTTAATGCACTGATTCGGGTCGGAAACGAAACGATGCACGGAATCATCCAGAAACAAAACGAACGTACCCTATCCACTTTTTTGGACCGAATAGTGATGTTTTGGTTCGTTTCGGTCAGTTTGGTTTCTGCACCGAAAACCATGCCGGGGTTGCATTTAATGCACCGATTCGGGTCGGAAACGAAACGATGCAACGAATCGGCTAGAAACGAAACGAATGCACCCAATTCACTTTTTTGGACGCAATAGTGATGTTTTGGTTCGTTTGGGTCAGTTTCGTTACTGCACCGAAAACCATGCCGGGGTTGCATTTAATGCACCGATTCGGGTCGGAAACGAAACGATGCACGGAATCGTCCAGAAACGAAAGAAACGCACCCTATCCACTTTTTTCGACCCAATAGTGATGTTTTGGTTCGTTTGGGTCAGTTTCGTTACTGCACCGAAAACCATGCCGGGGTTGCATTTAATGCACCGATTCGGGTCGGAAACGAAACGATGCACGGGATCGGCTACAAACAAAACGAACGCACAGAATTCATTTTTTTAGACCCAATAGTGATGTTTTGGTCTGTTTGGGTCAGTTTCTTACTACACCGAAAACCATACCGGGGTTGCATTTAATGGACCGATTCGGGTTAGAAACGAAACGATGCACGGAATCGGCTACAAACAAAACGAATGCACATAATTCAATTTTTTGGACCCAATAGTGATGTTTTGGTTCGTTTGGGTCAGTTTCGTTACTGCACCGAAAACCATGCCGGGGTTGCATTTAATGCACCGATTCGGGTCGGAAACGAAACGATGCACGGAATCATCCAGAAACAAAACGAAAGCACCCTATCCACTTTTTTGGACCGAATAGTGATGTTTTGGTTCATTTGGGTCAGTTTGGTTTCTGCACCGAAAACCATGCCGGGGTTGCATTTAATGCACCGATTCTGGTCGGAAACGAAACGATGCAAAGAATCGGCTAGAAACGAAACGAACGCACAGAATTCAATTTTTTGGACCCAATAGTGATGTTTTGGTTCGTTTGGGTCACTTTCGTTATTGCACCAAAAACAATGCCGGGGTTGCATTTAATGCACCGATTCGGGTCAGAAATCAAACGATGCACAGAATCGGCTAGAAACGAGATGAACGCACCCAATTCACTTTTTTGGACCCAATAGTGATGTTTTGGTTCGTTTGGGTCAGTTTCGTTACTGCACCGAAAACCATGCCGGGGTTGCATTTAATGCACCGATTCGGGTCGGAAACGAAACGATGCACGGAATCATCCAGAAACAAAAGGAACGCACCCTATCCACTTTTTTCGACCCAATAGTGATGTTTTGGTTCGTTTGGGTCAGTTTCGTTACTGCACCTAAAACGATGCCGGGGTTGCATTTAATGCACCGATTCGGGTCGGAAACAAAACGATGCACGGAATCATCCAGAAACAAAACGAACGCACCCTATCCACTTTTTTGGACCGAATAGTGATGTTTTGGTTCGTTTGGGTCAGTTTGGTTACTGCACCGAAAACCATGCCGGGGTTGCATTTAATGCACCGATTCGGGTCGGAAACGAAACGATGCAAAGAATCGGCTAGAAACGAAACGAACGCACAGAATTCACTTTTTTGGACCCAATAGTGATGTTTTGGTTCGTTTGGGTCACTTTCGTTACTGCACCAAAAACCATGCCGGGGTTGCATTTAATGCACCGATGCGGGTCAGAAATCAAACGATGCACGGAATCGGCTAGAAACGAGATGAACGCACCCAATTCACTTTTTTGGACCCAATAGTGATGTTTTGGTTCGTTTGGGTCAGTTTCGTTACTGCACCGAAAACCATGCCGGGGTTGCATTTAATGCACCGATTCGGGTCGGAAACGAAACGATGCAAAGAATCGGCTAGAAACGAAACGAACGCACCCAATTCACTTTTTTGGACGCAATAGTGATGTTTTGGTTCGTTTGGGTCAGTTTCGTTACTGCACCGAAAACCATGCCGGGGTTGCATTTAATGCACCGATTCGGGTCGGAAACGAAACGATGCACGGAATCATCCAGAAACAAAACGAACGCACCCTATCCACTTTTTTGGACCGAATAGTGATGTTTTGGTTCGTTTGGGTCAGTTTGGTTACTGCACCGAAAACCATGCCGGGGTTGCATTTAATGCACCGATTCGGGTCGGAAACGAAACGATGCAAAGAATCGGCTAGAAACGAAACGTACGCACCCAATTCACTTTTTTGGACGCAATAGTGATGTTTTGGTTCGTTTGGGTCAGTTTCGTTACTGCACCGAAAACCATGCCGGGGTTGCATTTAATGCACCGATTCGGGTCGGAAACGAAACGATGCACGGAATCATCCAGAAACAAAACGACCGCACCCTATCCACTTTTTTGGACCGAATAGTGATGTTTTGGTTCGTTTGGGTCAGTTTCGTTACTGCACCGAAAACCATGTCGGGGTTGCATTTAATGCACCGATTCGGGTCGGAAACGAAACGATGCAAAGAATCGGCTAGAAACGAAACGAACGCACCCAATTCACTTTTTTGGACGCAATAGTGATGTTTTGGTTCGTTTGGGTCAGTTTCGTTACTGCACCGAAAACCATGCCGGGGTTGCATTTAATGCACCGATTCGGGTCGGAAACGAAACGATGCACGGAATCATCCAGAAACAAAACGAACGCACCCTATCCACTTTTTTGGACCCAATAGTGATGTTTTGGTTCGTTTGGGTCAGTTTCGTTACTGCACCGAAAACCATGCCGGGGTTGCATTTAATGCACCGATTCGGGTCGGAAACGAAACGATGCAAAGAATCGGCTAGAAACGAAACGAACGCACCCAATTCACTTTTTTGGACGCAATAGTGATGTTTTGGTTCGTTTGGGTCAGTTTCGTTACTGCACCGAAAACCATGCCGGGGTTGCATTTAATGCACCGATTCGGGTCGGAAACGAAACGATGCACGGAATCATCCAGAAACAAAACGAACGCACCCTATCCACTTTTTTGGACCGAATAGTGATGTTTTGGTTCGTTTGGGTCAGTTTGGTTACTGCACCGAAAACCATGCCGGGGTTGCATTTAATGCACCGATTCGGGTCGGAAACGAAATGATGCAAAGAATCGGCTAGAAACGAAACGAACGCACCCAATTCACTTTTTTGGACGCAATAGTGATGTTTTGGTTCGTTTGGGTCAGTTTCGTTACTGCACCGAAAACCATGCCGGGGTTGCATTTAATGCACCGATTCGGGTCGGAAACGAAACGATGCAAAGAATCGGCTAGAAACGAAACGAATGCACCCAATTCACTTTTTTGGACGCAATAGTGATGTTTTGGTTCGTTTGGGTCAGTTTCGTTACTGCACCGAAAACCATGCCGGGGTTGCATTTAATGCACCGATTCGGGTCGGAAACGAAACGATGCACGGGATCGTCCAGAAACGAAAGAAACGCACCCTATCCACTTCTTTCGACCCAATAGTGATGTTTTGGTTCGTTTGGGTCAGTTTCTTACTACACCGAAAACCATGCCGGGGTTGCATTTAATGCACCGATTCGGGTCGGAAATGAAACGATGCACGGAATCGGCTACAAACAAAAGGAACACACATAATTCAATTTTTTGGACCCAATAGTGATGTTTTGGTTCGTTTGGGTCAGTTCGTTACTGCACCGAAAACCATGCCGGGGTTGCATTTTATGCACCGATTCGGGTCGGAAACGAAACGATGCACGGAATCATCCAGAAACGAAACGAATGCATCCTATCCACTTTTTTGGACCCAATAGTGATGTTTTGGTTCGTTTGGGTCAGTTTGGTTACTGCACCGAAAACCATGCCGGGGTTGCATATAATGCACCGATTCGGGTCGGAAACGAAACGGTTCACGGGATCGGCTAGAAACGAAACGAACGCACCCAATTCACTTTTTTGGACCCAATAGTGATGTTTTGGTTCGTTTGGGTCAGTTTCGTTACTACATCGAAAACCATGCCGGGGTTGCATTTAATGCACCGATTCGGGTCAGAAATGAAACGATCCACGTAATCGGCTACAAACAAAACGAACGCACAGAATTCAATTTTTTGGACCCAATAGTGATGTTTTGTTTCGTTTGGGTCAGTTTCGTTACTGCACCAAAAACCATGCCGGGGTTGCATTTAATGCACCGATTCGGGTCAGAAATCAAACGATGCACGGAATCGGCTAGAAACGAGATGAACGCACCCAATTCACTTTTCTGGACCCAATAATGATGTTTTGGTTCATTTGGGTCAGTTTCGTTACTTCACCGAAAACCATGCCGGGGTTGCATTTACTGCACCGATTCGGGTCAGAAACGAAACGATGCACGGAATCATCCAGAAACCAAACGAACGCACCCTATCCACTTTTTTGGACCGAATAGTGATGTTTTGGTTCGTTTCGGTCAGTTTCGTTACTGCACCGAAAACCATGCCGGGGTTGCATTTAATGCACCGATTCGGGTTGGAAACGAAACGATGCACGGAATCATCCAGAAACGAAACGAACGCACCCAATTCACTTTTTTGGACGCAATAGTGATGTTTTGGTTCGTTTGGGTCAGTTTCGTTACTGCACCGGAAACCATGCCCGGATTGCATTTAATGCACCGATTCGGGTCAGAAACGAAACGATGCTCGGGATCGGCTACAAACAAAACGAACGCACCCAATTCACTTTTTTTTACCCAATAGTGATGTTTTGGTCTGTTTGGGTCAGTTTCTTACTACACCGAAAACCATACCGGGGTTGCATTTAATGGACCGATTCGGGTTAGAAACGAAACGATGCACGGAATCGGCTACAAACAAAACGAATGCACATAATTCAATTTTTTGGACCCAATAGTGATGTTTTGGTTCGTTTGGGTCAGTTTCGTTACTGCACCGAAAACCATGCCGGGGTTGCATTTAATGCACCGATTCGGGTCGGAAACGAAACGATGCACGGAATCATCCAGAAACAAAACGAAAGCACCCTATCCACTTTTTTGGACCGAATAGTGATGTTTTGGTTCATTTGGGTCAGTTTGGTTTCTGCACCGAAAACCATGCCGGGGTTGCATTTAATGCACCGATTCTGGTCGGAAACGAAACGATGCAAAGAATCGGCTAGAAACGAAACGAACGCACAGAATTCAATTTTTTGGACCCAATAGTGATGTTTTGGTTCGTTTGGGTCACTTTCGTTATTGCACCAAAAACAATGCCGGGGTTGCATTTAATGCACCGATTCGGGTCAGAAATCAAACGATGCACAGAATCGGCTAGAAACGAGATGAACGCACCCAATTCACTTTTTTGGACCCAATAGTGATGTTTTGGTTCGTTTGGGTCAGTTTCGTTACTGCACCGAAAACCATGCCGGGGTTGCATTTAATGCACCGATTCGGGTCGGAAACGAAACGATGCACGGAATCATCCAGAAACAAAAGGAACGCACCCTATCCACTTTTTTCGACCCAATAGTGATGTTTTGGTTCGTTTGGGTCAGTTTCGTTACTGCACCTAAAACGATGCCGGGGTTGCATTTAATGCACCGATTCGGGTCGGAAACGAAACGATGCAAAGAATCGGCTAGAAACGAAACGAACGCACAAAATTCAATTTTTTGGACCCAATAGTGATGTTTTGGTTCGTTTGGGTCACTTTCGTTACTGCACCAAAAACCATGCCGGGGTTGCATTTAATGCACCGATTCGGGTCAGAAATCAAACGATGCACGGAATCGGCTAGAATCGAGATGAACGCACCCAATTCAATTTTTTGGACCCAATAGTGATGTTTTGGTTCGTTTGGGTCAGTTTCGTTACTGCACCGAAAACCATGCCGGGGTTGCATTTAATGCACCGATTCGGGTCGGAAACGAAACGATGCACGGAATCATCCAGAAACAAAACGAACGCACCCTATACACTTTTTTGGACCGAATAGTGATGTTTTGGTTCGTTTCGGTCAGTTTGGTTTCTGCACCGAAAACCATGCCGGGGTTGCATTTAATGCACCGATTCGGGTCGGAAACGAAACGATGCAACGAATCGGCTAGAAACGAAACGAACGCACAGAATTTAATTTTTTGGACCCAATAGTGATGTTTTGGTTCGTTTGGGTCACTTTCGTTACTGCACCAAAAACCATGCCGGGGTTGCATTTAATGCACCGATTCGGGTCAGAAATCAAACGATGCACGGAATCGGCTAGAAACGAGATGAACGCACCCAATTCACTTTTTTGGACCCAATAGTGATGTTTTGGTTCGTTTGGGTCAGTTTCGTTACTGCACCGAAAACCATGCCGGGGTTGCATTTAATGCACCGATTCGGGTCGGAAACGAAACGATGCAAAGAATCGGCTAGAAACGAAACGAACGCACCCAATTCACTTTTTTGGACGCAATAGTGATGTTTTGGTTCGTTTGGGTCAGTTTCGTTACTGCACCGAAAACCATGCCGGGGTTGCATTTAATGCACCGATTCGGGTCGGAAACGAAACGATGCACGGAATCATCCAGAAACAAAACGAACGCACCCTATCCACTTTTTTGGACCGAATAGTGATGTTTTGGTTCGTTTGGGTCAGTTTGGTTACTGCACCGAAAACCATGCCGGGGTTGCATTTAATGCACCGATTCGGGTCGGAAACGAAACGATGCAAAGAATCGGCTAGAAACGAAACGTACGCACCCAATTCACTTTTTTGGACGCAATAGTGATGTTTTGGTTCGTTTGGGTCAGTTTCGTTACTGCACCGAAAACCATGCCGGGGTTGCATTTAATGCACCGATTCGGGTCGGAAACGAAACGATGCACGGAATCATCCAGAAACAAAACGACCGCACCCTATCCACTTTTTTGGACCGAATAGTGATGTTTTGGTTCGTTTGGGTCAGTTTCGTTACTGCACCGAAAACCATGCCGGGGTTGCATTTAATGCACCGATTCGGGTCGGAAACGAAACGATGCAAAGAATCGGCTAGAAACGAAACGAACGCACCCAATTCACTTTTTTGGACGCAATAGTGATGTTTTGGTTCGTTTGGGTCAGTTTCGTTACTGCACCGAAAACCATGCCGGGGTTGCATTTAATGCACCGATTCGGGTCGGAAACGAAACGATGCACGGAATCATCCAGAAACAAAACGAACGCACCCTATCCACTTTTTTGGACCGAATAGTGATGTTTTGGTTCGTTTGGGTCAGTTTCGTTACTGCACCGAAAACCATGTCGGGGTTGCATTTAATGCACCGATTCGGGTCGGAAACGAAACGATGCACGGGATCGTCCAGAAACGAAAGAAACGTACCCTATCCACTTTTTTTGACCCAATAGTGATGTTTTGGTACGTTTGGGTCAGTTTGGTTACTGCACCGAAAACCATGTCGGGGTTGCATATAATGCACCGATTCGGGTCAGAAACGAAACGGTGCACGGGATCGGCTAGAAATGAAACGAACGCACCCAATTCACTTTTTTGGACCCAATAGTGATGTTTTGGTTCGTTTGGGTCAGTTTCATTACTACACCGAAAACCATGCCGGGGTTGCATTTAATGCACCGATTCGGGTCAGAAATGAAACGATCCACGGAATCGGCTACAAACAAAACGAATGCACATAATTCAATTTTTTGGACCCAATAGTGATGTTTTGGTTCGTTTGGGTCACTTTCATTATTGCACCAAAAACAATGCCGGGGTTGCATTTAATGCACCGATTCGGGTCAGAAATCAAACGATGCACGGAATCGGCTAGAAACGAGATGAACGCACCCAATTCAGTTTTTTGGACCCAATAGTGATGTTTTGGTTCGTTTGGGTTAGTTTCGTTACTGCACCGAAAACCATGCCGGGGTTGCATTTAATGCACCGATTCGGGTCGGAAACGAAACGATGCACGGAATCATCCAGAAACAAAACGAACGCACCCTATCCACTTTTTTGGACCGAATAGTGATGTTTTGGTTCGTTTGGGTCAGTTTGGTTACTGCACCGAAAACCATGCCGGGGTTGCATTTAATGCACCGATTCGGGTCGGAAACGAAACGATGCAAAGAATCGGCTAGAAACGAAACGAACGCACAGAATTCAATTTTTTGGACCCAATAGTGATGTTTTGGTTCGTTTGGGTCACTTTCGTTACTGCACCAAAAACCATGCCGGGGTTGCATTTAATGCACCGATTCGGGTCAGAAATCAAACGATGCACGGAATCGGCTAGAAACGAGATGAACGCACCCAATTCAATTTTTTGGACCCAATAGTGATGTTTTGGTTCGTTTGGGTCAGTTTCGTTACTGCACCGAAAACCATGCCGGGGTTGCATTTAATGCACCGATTCGGGTCGGAAACGAAACGAGGCACGGAATCATCCAGAAACAAAACGAACGCACCCTATCCACTTTTTTGGACCGAATAGTGATGTTTTGGTTCGTTTCGGTCAGTTTGGTTTCTGCACCGAAAACCATGCCGGGGTTGCATTTAATGCACCGATTCGGGTCGGAAACGAAACGATGCAACGAATCGGCTAGAAACGAAACGAACGCACAGAATTCAAATTTTTGGACCCAATAGTGATGTTTTGGTTCGTTTGGGTCACTTTCGTTACTGCACCAAAAACCATGCCGGGGTTGCATTTAATGCACCGATTCGGGTCAGAAATCAAACGATGCACGGAATCGGCTAGAAACGAGATGAACGCACCCAATTCACTTTTTTGGACCCAATAGTGATGTTTTGGTTCGTTTGGGTCAGTTTCGTTACTGCACCGAAAACCATGCTGGGGTTGCATTTAATGCACCGATTCGGGTCGGAAACGAAACGATGCACGGAATCATCCAGAAACAAAACGAACGCACCATATCCACTTTTTTGGACCGAATAGTGATGTTTTGGTTCGTTTGGGTCAGTTTGGTTACTGCACCGAAAACCATGTCGGGGTTGCATTTAATGCACCGATTCGGGTCGGAAACGAAACGATGTAAAGAATCGGCTAGAAACGAAACGAATGCACCCAATTCACTTTTTTGGACCCAATAGTGATGTTTTGGTTCGTTTGGGTCAGTTTCGTTACTGCACCGAAAACCATGCCGGCGTTGCATTTAATGCACCGATTCGGGTCGGAAACGAAACGATGCACGGAATCGTCCAGAAACAAAAGAAACGCACCATATCCACTTTTTTCGACCCAATAGTGATGTTTTGGTTCGTTTGGGTCAGTTTCGTTACTGCACCGAAAACCATGCCGGGGTTGCATTTAATGCACCGATTCGGGTCGGAAACGAAACGATGCACGGGATCGTCCAGAAACGAAAGAAACGTACCCTATCCACTTTTTTCGACCCAATAGTGATGTTTTGGTACGTTTGGGTCAGTTTGGTTACTGCACCGAAAACCATGTCGGGGTTGCATATAATGCACCGATTCGGGTCAGAAACGAAACGGTGCACGGGATCGGCTAGAAATGAAACGAACGCACCCAATTCACTTTTTTGGACCCAATAGTGATGTTTTGGTTCGTTTGGGTCAGTTTCGTTACTACACCGAAAACCATGCCGGGGTTGCATTTAATGCACCGATTCGGGTCAGAAATGAAACGATCCACGGAATCGGCTACAAACAAAACGAACGCACATAATTCAATTTTTTGGACCCAATAGTGATGTTTTGGTTCGTTTGGGTCAGTTTCGTTACTGCACCAAAAACCATGCCGGGGTTGCATTTAATGCACCGATTCGGGTCGGAAATCAAACGATGCACGGAATCGGCTAGAAACGAGATGAACGCACCCAATTCACTTTTTTGGACCCAATAGTGATGTTTTGGTTCGTTTGGGTCAGTTTCGTTACTGCACCGAAAACCATGTCGGGGTTGCATTTAATGCACCGATTCGGGTCAGAAACGAAACGATGCACGGAATCATCCAGAAACAAAACGAACGCACCCTATCCACTTTTTTGGACCGAATAGTGATGTTTTGGTTCGTTTGGGTCAGTTTGGTTACTGCATCGAAAACCATGCCGGGGTTGCATTTAATGCACCGATTCGGGTCGGAAACGAAACGATGCAAAGAATCGGCTAGAAATGAAACGAATGCACCCAATTCACTTTTTTGGACGCAATAGTGATGTTTTGGTTCGTTTGGGTCAGTTTCGTTACTGCACCGAAAACCATGCCAGGGTTGCATTTAATGCACCGATTCGGGTCGGAAACGAAACGATGCACGGAATCGTCCAGAAACGAAAGAAACGCACCATATCCACTTTTTTCGACCCAATAGTGATGTTTTGGTTCGTTTGGGTCAGTTTCGTTACTGCACCGAAAACCATGCCGGGGTTGCATTTAATGCACCGATTCGGGTCGGAAACGAAACGATGCACGGGATCGTCCAGAAACGAAAAAAACGCACCCTATCCACTTTTTTCGACCCAATAGTGATGTTTTGGTACGTTTGGGTTAGTTTGGTTACTGCACCGAAAACAATGCCGGGGTTGCATATAATGCACCGATTCGGGTCAGAAACGAAACGGTGCACGGGATCGGCTAGAAACGAAACGAACGCACCCAATTCACTTTTTTGGACCCAATAGTTATGTTTTGGTTCGTTTGGGTCAGTTTCGTTACTGCACCAAAAACCATGCCGGGGTTGCATTTAATGCACCGATGCGGGTCAGAAATCAAACGATGCACGGAATCGGCTAGAAACGAGATGAACGCACCCAATTCACTTTTTTGGACCCAATAGTGATGTTTTGGTTCGTTTGGGTCAGTTTCGTTACTGCACCGAAAACCATGTCGGGGTTGCATTTAATGCACCGATTCGGGTCAGAAACGAAACGATGCACAGAATCATCCAGAAACAAAACGAACGCACCCTATCCACTTTTTTGGACCGAATAGTGATGTTTTGGTTCGTTTGGGTCAGTTTGGTTACTGCATCGAAAACCATGCCGGGGTTGCATTTAATGCACCGATTCGGGTCGGAAACGAAACGATGCTAAGAATCGGCTAGAAATGAAATGAATGCACCCAATTCACTTTTTTCGACGCAATAGTGATGTTTTGGTTCGTTTGGGTCAGTTTCGTTACTGCACCGAAAACCATGCCGGGGTTGCATTTAATGCACCGATTCGGGTCGGAAACGAAACGATGCACGGGATCTTCCAGAAACGAAAAAAACGCACCCTATCCACTTTTTTCGACCCAATAGTGATGTTTTGGTACGTTTGGGTTAGTTTGGTTACTGCACCGAAAACCATGCCGGGGTTGCATATAATGCACCGATTCGGGTCAGAAACGAAACGGTGCACGGGATCGGCTAGAAACGAAACGAACGCACCCAATTCACTTTTTTGGACCCAATAGTTATGTTTTGGTTCGTTTGGGTCAGTTTCGTTACTGCACCAAAAACCATGCCGGGGTTGCATTTAATGCACCGATGCGGGTCAGAAATCAAACGATGCACGGAATCGGCTAGAAACGAGATGAACGCACCCAATTCACTTTTTTGGACCCAATAGTGATGTTTTGGTTCGTTTGGGTCAGTTTCGTTACTGCACCGAAAACCATGTCGGGGTTGCATTTAATGCACCGATTCGGGTCAGAAACGAAACGATGCACGGAATCATCCAGAAACAAAACGAACGCACCCTATCCACTTTTTTGGACCGAATAGTGATGTTTTGGTTCGTTTGGGTCAGTTTGGTTACTGCATCGAAAACCATGCCGGGGTTGCATTTAATGCACCGATTCGGGTCGGAAACGAAACGATGCAAAGAATCGGCTAGAAATGAAACGAATGCACCCAATTCACTTTTTTCGACGCAATAGTGATGTTTTGGTTCGTTTGGGTCAGTTTCGTTACTGCACCGAAAACCATGCCGGGGTTGCATTTAATGCACCGATTCGGGTCGGAAACGAAACGATGCACGGGATCGTCCAGAAACGAAAGAAACGTACCCTATCCACTTTTTTCGACCCAATAGTGATGTTTTGGTACGTTTGGGTCAGTTTGGTTACTGCACCGAAAACCATGTCGGGGTTGCATATAATGCACCGATTCGGGTCAGAAACGAAACGGTGCACGGGATCGGCTAGAAATGAAACGAACGCACCCAATTCACTTTTTTGGACCCAATAGTGATGTTTTGGTTCGTTTGGGTCAGTTTCGTTACTACACCGAAAACCATGCCGGGGTTGCATTTAATGCACCGATTCGGGTCAGAAATGAAACGATCCACGGAATCGGCTACAAACAAAACGAACGCACATAATTCAATTTTTTGGACCCAATAGTGATGTTTTGGTTCGTTTGGGTCAGTTTCGTTACTGCACCAAAAACCATGCCGGGGTTGCATTTAATGCACCGATTCGGGTCGGAAATCAAACGATGCACGGAATCGGCTAGAAACGAGATGAACGCACCCAATTCACTTTTTTGGACCCAATAGTGATGTTTTGGTTCGTTTGGGTCAGTTTCGTTACTGCACCGAAAACCATGTCGGGGTTGCATTTAATGCACCGATTCGGGTCAGAAACGAAACGATGCACGGAATCATCCAGAAACAAAACGAACGCACCCTATCCACTTTTTTGGACCGAATAGTGATGTTTTGGTTCGTTTGGGTCAGTTTGGTTACTGCATCGAAAACCATGCCGGGGTTGCATTTAATGCACCGATTCGGGTCGGAAACGAAACGATGCAAAGAATCGGCTAGAAATGAAACGAATGCACCCAATTCACTTTTTTGGACGCAATAGTGATGTTTTGGTTCGTTTGGGTCAGTTTCGTTACTGCACCGAAAACCATGCCGGGGTTGCATTTAATGCACCGATTCGGGTCGGAAACGAAACGATGCACGGAATCGTCAAGAAACGAAAGAAACGCACCATATCCACTTTTTTCGACCCAATAGTGATGTTTTGGTTCGTTTGGGTCAGTTTCGTTACTGCACCGAAAACCATGCCGGGGTTGCATTTAATGCACCGATTCGGGTCGGAAACGAAACGATGCACGGGATCGTCCAGAAACGAAAAAAACGCACCCTATCCACTTTTTTCGACCCAATAGTGATGTTTTGGTACGTTTGGGTTAGTTTGGTTACTGCACCGAAAACCATGCCGGGGTTGCATATAATGCACCGATTCGGGTCAGAAACGAAACGGTGCAAAGAATCGGCTAGAAACGAGATGAACGCACCCAATTCACTTTTTTGGACCCAATAGTTATGTTTTGGTTCGTTTGGGTCAGTTTCGTTACTGCACCAAAAACCATGCCGGGGTTGCATTTAATGCACCGATGCGGGTCAGAAATCAAACGATGCACGGAATCGGCTAGAAACGAGATGAACGCACCCAATTCACTTTTTTGGACCCAATAGTGATGTTTTGGTTCGTTTGGGTCAGTTTCGTTACTGCACCGAAAACCATGTCGGGGTTGCATTTAATGCACCGATTCGGGTCAGAAACGAAACGATGCACGGAATCATCCAGAAACAAAACGAACGCACCCTATCCACTTTTTTGGACCGAATAGTGATGTTTTGGTTCGTTTGGGTCAGTTTGGTTACTGCATCGAAAACCATGCCGGGGTTGCATTTAATGCACCGATTCGGGTCGGAAACGAAACGATGCAAAGAATCGGCTAGAAATGAAACGAATGCACCCAATTCACTTTTTTCGACGCAATAGTGATGTTTTGGTTCGTTTGGGTCAGTTTCGTTACTGCACCGAAAACCATGCCGGGGTTGCATTTAATGCACCGATTCGGGTCGGAAACGAAACGATGCACGGAATCGTCCAGAAACGAAAGAAACGCACCCTATCCACTTTTTTCGACCCAATAGTGATGTTTTGGTTCGTTTGGGTCAGTTTCGTTACTGCACCGAAAACCATGCCGGGGTTGCATTTAATGCACCGATTCGGGTCGGAAACGAAACGATGCACGGGATCGGCTACAAACAAAACGAACGCACAGAATTCATTTTTTTAGACCCAATAGTGATGTTTTGGTTTGTTTGGGTCAGTTTCGTTACTGCACCGAAAACCATGCCGGGGTTGCATTTAATGCACCGATTCTGGTCAGAAATCAAACGATGCACGGAATCGGCTAGAAACGAGATGAACGCACCCAATTCACTTTTTTGGACCCAATAGTGATGTTTTGGTTCGTTTGGGTCAGTTTCGTTACTGCACCGAAAACCATGCCGGGGTTGCATTTAATGCACCGATTCTAGTCAGAAATCAAACGATGCACGGAATCGGCTAGAAACGAGATGAACGCACCCAATTCAATTTTTTGGACCCAATAGTGATGTTTTGGTTCGTTTGGGTTACTTTCGTTACTGCACCAAAAACCATGCCGGGGTTGCATTTAATGCACCGATTCTGGTCAGAAATCAAACGATGCACGGAATCGGCTAGAAACGAGATGAACGCACCCAATTCACTTTTTTGGACCCAATAGTGATGTTTTGGTTCGTTTGGGTCAGTTTCGTTACTGCACCAAAAACCATGCCGGGGTTGCATTTAATGCACCGATTCGGGTCGGAAATCAAACGATGCACGGAATCGGCTAGAAACGAGATGAACGCACCCAATTCACTTTTTTGGACCCAATAGTGATGTTTTGGTTCGTTTGGGTCAGTTTCGTTACTGCACCGAAAACCATGTCGGGGTTGCATTTAATGCACCGATTCGGGTCAGAAACGAAACGATGCACGGAATCATCCAGAAACAAAACGAACGCACCCTATCCACTTTTTTGGACCGAATAGTGATGTTTTGGTTCGTTTGGGTCAGTTTGGTTACTGCATCGAAAACCATGCCGGGGTTGCATTTAATGCACCGATTCGGGTCGGAAACGAAACGATGCAAAGAATCGGCTAGAAATGAAACGAATGCACCCAATTCACTTTTTTGGACGCAATAGTGATGTTTTGGTTCGTTTGGGTCAGTTTCGTTACTGCACCGAAAACCATGCCGGGGTTGCATTTAATGCACCGATTCGGGTCGGAAACGAAACGATGCACGGAATCGTCAAGAAACGAAAGAAACGCACCATATCCACTTTTTTCGACCCAATAGTGATGTTTTGGTTCGTTTGGGTCAGTTTCGTTACTGCACCGAAAACCATGCCGGGGTTGCATTTAATGCACCGATTCGGGTCGGAAACGAAACGATGCACGGGATCGTCCAGAAACGAAAAAAACGCACCCTATCCACTTTTTTCGACCCAATAGTGATGTTTTGGTACGTTTGGGTTAGTTTGGTTACTGCACCGAAAACCATGCCGGGGTTGCATATAATGCACCGATTCGGGTCAGAAACGAAACGGTGCAAAGAATCGGCTAGAAACGAGATGAACGCACCCAATTCACTTTTTTGGACCCAATAGTTATGTTTTGGTTCGTTTGGGTCAGTTTCGTTACTGCACCAAAAACCATGCCGGGGTTGCATTTAATGCACCGATGCGGGTCAGAAATCAAACGATGCACGGAATCGGCTAGAAACGAGATGAACGCACCCAATTCACTTTTTTGGACCCAATAGTGATGTTTTGGTTCGTTTGGGTCAGTTTCGTTACTGCACCGAAAACCATGTCGGGGTTGCATTTAATGCACCGATTCGGGTCAGAAACGAAACGATGCACGGAATCATCCAGAAACAAAACGAACGCACCCTATCCACTTTTTTGGACCGAATAGTGATGTTTTGGTTCGTTTGGGTCAGTTTGGTTACTGCATCGAAAACCATGCCGGGGTTGCATTTAATGCACCGATTCGGGTCGGAAACGAAACGATGCAAAGAATCGGCTAGAAATGAAACGAATGCACCCAATTCACTTTTTTCGACGCAATAGTGATGTTTTGGTTCGTTTGGGTCAGTTTCGTTACTGCACCGAAAACCATGCCGGGGTTGCATTTAATGCACCGATTCGGGTCGGAAACGAAACGATGCACGGAATCGTCCAGAAACGAAAGAAACGCACCCTATCCACTTTTTTCGACCCAATAGTGATGTTTTGGTTCGTTTGGGTCAGTTTCGTTACTGCACCGAAAACCATGCCGGGGTTGCATTTAATGCACCGATTCGGGTCGGAAACGAAACGATGCACGGGATCGGCTACAAACAAAACGAACGCACAGAATTCATTTTTTTAGACCCAATAGTGATGTTTTGGTTCGTTTGGGTCAGTTTCGTTACTGCACCGAAAACCATGCCGGGGTTGCATTTAATGCACCGATTCTGGTCAGAAATCAAACGATGCACGGAATCGGCTAGAAACGAGATGAACGCACCCAATTCACTTTTTTGGACCCAATAGTGATGTTTTGGTTCGTTTGGGTCAGTTTCGTTACTGCACCGAAAACCATGCCGGGGTTGCATTTAATGCACCGATTCGGGTCGGAAACGAAACGATGCAAAGAATCGGCTAGAAATGAAACGAATGCACCCAATTCACTTTTTTCGACGCAATAGTGATGTTTTGGTTCGTTTGGGTCAGTTTCGTTACTGCACCGAAAACCATGCCGGGGTTGCATTTAATGCACCGATTCGGGTCGGAAACGAAACGATGCACGGAATCGTCCAGAAACGAAAGAAACGCACCCTATCCACTTTTTTCGACCCAATAGTGATGTTTTGGTTCGTTTGGGTCAGTTTCGTTACTGCACCGAAAACCATGCCGGGGTTGCATTTAATGCACCGATTCGGGTCGGAAACGAAACGATGCACGGGATCGGCTACAAACAAAACGAACGCACAGAATTCATTTTTTTAGACCCAATAGTGATGTTTTGGTTCGTTTGGGTCAGTTTCGTTACTGCACCGAAAACCATGCCGGGGTTGCATTTAATGCACCGATTCTGGTCAGAAATCAAACGATGCACGGAATCGGCTAGAAACGAGATGAACGCACCCAATTCACTTTTTTGGACCCAATAGTGATGTTTTGGTTCGTTTGGGTCAGTTTCGTTACTGCACCGAAAACCATGCCGGGGTTGCATTTAATGCACCGATTCTGGTCAGAAATCAAACGATGCACGGAATCGGCTAGAAACGAGATGAACGCACCCAATTCAATTTTTTGGACCCAATAGTGATGTTTTGGTTCGTTTGGGTTACTTTCGTTACTGCACCAAAAACCATGCCGGGGTTGCATTTAATGCACCGATTCTGGTCAGAAATCAAACGATGCACGGAATCGGCTAGAAACGAGATGAACGCACCCAATTCACTTTTTTGGACCCAATAGTGATGTTTTGGTTCGTTTGGGTCAGTTTCGTTACTGCACCAAAAACCATGCCGGGGTTGCATTTAATGCACCGATTCGGGTCGGAAATCAAACGATGCACGGAATCGGCTAGAAACGAGATGAACGCACCCAATTCACTTTTTTGGACCCAATAGTGATGTTTTGGTTCGTTTGGGTCAGTTTCGTTACTGCACCGAAAACCATGTCGGGGTTGCATTTAATGCACCGATTCGGGTCAGAAACGAAACGATGCACGGAATCATCCAGAAACAAAACGAACGCACCCTATCCACTTTTTTGGACCGAATAGTGATGTTTTGGTTCGTTTGGGTCAGTTTGGTTACTGCATCGAAAACCATGCCGGGGTTGCATTTAATGCACCGATTCGGGTCGGAAACGAAACGATGCAAAGAATCGGCTAGAAATGAAACGAATGCACCCAATTCACTTTTTTGGACGCAATAGTGATGTTTTGGTTCGTTTGGGTCAGTTTCGTTACTGCACCGAAAACCATGCCGGGGTTGCATTTAATGCACCGATTCGGGTCGGAAACGAAACGATGCACGGAATCGTCAAGAAACGAAAGAAACGCACCATATCCACTTTTTTCGACCCAATAGTGATGTTTTGGTTCGTTTGGGTCAGTTTCGTTACTGCACCGAAAACCATGCCGGGGTTGCATTTAATGCACCGATTCGGGTCGGAAACGAAACGATGCACGGGATCGTCCAGAAACGAAAAAAACGCACCCTATCCACTTTTTTCGACCCAATAGTGATGTTTTGGTACGTTTGGGTTAGTTTGGTTACTGCACCGAAAACCATGCCGGGGTTGCATATAATGCACCGATTCGGGTCAGAAACGAAACGGTGCAAAGAATCGGCTAGAAACGAGATGAACGCACCCAATTCACTTTTTTGGACCCAATAGTTATGTTTTGGTTCGTTTGGGTCAGTTTCGTTACTGCACCAAAAACCATGCCGGGGTTGCATTTAATGCACCGATGCGGGTCAGAAATCAAACGATGCACGGAATCGGCTAGAAACGAGATGAACGCACCCAATTCACTTTTTTGGACCCAATAGTGATGTTTTGGTTCGTTTGGGTCAGTTTCGTTACTGCACCGAAAACCATGTCGGGGTTGCATTTAATGCACCGATTCGGGTCAGAAACGAAACGATGCACGGAATCATCCAGAAACAAAACGAACGCACCCTATCCACTTTTTTGGACCGAATAGTGATGTTTTGGTTCGTTTGGGTCAGTTTGGTTACTGCATCGAAAACCATGCCGGGGTTGCATTTAATGCACCGATTCGGGTCGGAAACGAAACGATGCAAAGAATCGGCTAGAAATGAAACGAATGCACCCAATTCACTTTTTTCGACGCAATAGTGATGTTTTGGTTCGTTTGGGTCAGTTTCGTTACTGCACCGAAAACCATGCCGGGGTTGCATTTAATGCACCGATTCGGGTCGGAAACGAAACGATGCACGGAATCGTCCAGAAACGAAAGAAACGCACCCTATCCACTTTTTTCGACCCAATAGTGATGTTTTGGTTCGTTTGGGTCAGTTTCGTTACTGCACCGAAAACCATGCCGGGGTTGCATTTAATGCACCGATTCGGGTCGGAAACGAAACGATGCACGGGATCGGCTACAAACAAAACGAACGCACAGAATTCATTTTTTTAGACCCAATAGTGATGTTTTGGTTCGTTTGGGTCAGTTTCGTTACTGCACCGAAAACCATGCCGGGGTTGCATTTAATGCACCGATTCTGGTCAGAAATCAAACGATGCACGGAATCGGCTAGAAACGAGATGAACGCACCCAATTCACTTTTTTGGACCCAATAGTGATGTTTTGGTTCGTTTGGGTCAGTTTCGTTACTGCACCGAAAACCATGCCGGGGTTGCATTTAATGCACCGATTCTGGTCAGAAATCAAACGATGCACGGAATCGGCTAGAAACGAGATGAACGCACCCAATTCAATTTTTTGGACCCAATAGTGATGTTTTGGTTCGTTTGGGTTACTTTCGTTACTGCACCAAAAACCATGCCGGGGTTGCATTTAATGCACCGATTCTGGTCAGAAATCAAACGATGCACGGAATCGGCTAGAAACGAGATGAACGCACCCAATTCACTTTTTTGGACCCAATAGTGATGTTTTGGTTCGTTTGGGTCAGTTTCGTTACTGCACCGAAAACCATGCCGGGGTTGCATTTAATGCACCGATTCGGGTCGGAAACGAAACGATGCACGGAATCATCCAGAAACAAAACGAACGCACCCTATCCACTTTTTTGGACCGAATAGTGATGTTTTGGTTCGTTTCGGTCAGTTTGGTTTCTGCACCGAAAACCATGCCGGGGTTGCATTTAATGCACCGATTCGGGTCGGAAACGAAACGATGCAACGAATCGGCTAGAAACGAAACGAACGCACAGAATTCAATTTTTTGGACCCAATAGTGATGTTTTGGTTCGTTTGGGTCACTTTCGTTACTGCACCAAAAACCATGGCCGGGTTGCATTTAATGCACCGATTCGGGTCAGAAATCAAACGATGCACGGAATCGGCTAGAAACGAGATGAACGCACCCAATTCACTTTTTTGGACCCAATAGTGATGCTTTGGTTCGTTTGGGTCAGTTTCGTTACTGCACCGAAAACCATGCCGGGGTTGCATTTAATGCACCGATTCGGGTCGGAAACGAAACGATGCACGGAATCATCCAGAAACAAAACGAACGCACCCTATCCACTTTTTTGGACCGAATAGTGATGTTTTGGTTCGTTTGGGTCAGTTTGGTTACTGCACCGAAAACCATGCCGGGGTTGCATTTAATGCACCGATTTGGGTCGGAAACGAAACGATGTAAAGAATCGGCTAGAAACAAAACGAATGCACCCAATTCACTTTTTTGGACCCAATAGTGATGTTTTGGTTCGTTTGGGTCAGTTTCGTTACTGCACCGAAAACCATGCCGGGGTTGCATTTAATGCACCGATTCGGGTCGGAAACGAAACGATTGAAAGAATCGGCTAGAAACGAAACGAACGCACAGAATTCAATTTTTTGGACCCAATAGTGATGTTTTGGTTCGTTTGGGTCACTTTCGTTACTGCACCAAAAACCATGCCGGGGTTGCATTTAATGCACCGATTCGGGTCAGAAATCAAACGATGCACGGAATCGGCTAGAAACGAGATGAACGCACCCAATTCACTTTTTTGGACCCAATAGTGATGTTTTGGTTCGTTTGGGTCAGTTTCGTTACTGCACCGAAAACCATGTTGGGGTTGCATTTAATGCACCGATTCGGGTCGGAAACGAAACGATGCACGGAATCATCCAGAAACAAAACGAACGCACCCTATCCACTTTTTTGGACCGAATAGTGATGTTTTGGTTCGTTTGGGTCAGTTTGGTTACTGCACCGAAAACCATGCCGGGGTTGAATTTAATGCACCGATTCGGGTCGGAAACGAAACGATGCAAAGAATCGGCTAGAAACGAAACGAATGCACCCAATTCACTTTTTTTGACGCAATAGTGATGTTTTGGTTCGTTTGGGTCAGTTTCGTTACTGCACCGAAAACCATGCCGGGGTTGCATTTAATGCACCGATTCGGGTCGGAAACGAAACGATGCACGGAATCGTCCAGAAACGAAAGAAACGCACCCTATCCACTTTATTCGACCCAATAGTGATGTTTTGGTTCGTTTCGGTCAGTTTCGTTACTGCACCGAAAACCATGCCGGGGTTGTATTTAATGCACCGATTCGGGTCGGAAACGAAACGATGCACGGGATCGGCTACAAACAAAACGAACGCACCCAATTCACTCTTTTGGACCCAATAGTGATGTTTTGGTTCGTTTGGGTCAGTTTCTTACTACACCGAAAACCATACCGGGGTTGCATTTAATGCACCGATTCGGGTTAGAAACGATACGATGCACGGAATCGGCTACAAACAAAACGAATGCACATAATTCAATTTTTTGGACCCAATAGTGATGTTTTGGTTCGTTTGGGTCAGTTTCGTTACTGCACCGAAAACCATGCCGGGGTTGCATTTAATGCACCGATTCGGGTCGGAAACGAAACGATGCACGGAATCATCCAGAAACGAAACGAACGCACCCAATTCACTTTTTTGGACCCAATAGTGATGTTTTGGTTCGTTTGGGTCAGTTTCGTTACTACACCGAAAACCATGCCGGGGTTGCATTTAATGCACCGATTCGGGTCGGAAACGAAACGATGCACGGAGTCGTCCAGAAACGAAAGAAACGCACCCTATCCACTTTATTCGACCCAATAGTGATGTTTTGGTTCGTTTGGGTCAGTTTCGTTACTGCACCGAAAACCATGCCGGGGTTGAATTTAATGCACCGATTCGGGTCGGAAACGAAACGATGCACGGGATCGGCTACAAACAAAACGAACGCACCCAATTCACTCTTTTGGACCCAATAGTGATGTTTTGGTTCGTTTGGGTCAGTTTCTTACTACACCGAAAACCATACCGGGGTTGCATTTAATGCACCGATTCGGGTTAGAAACGATACGAAGCACGGAATCGGCTACAAACAAAACGAATGCACATAATTCAATTTTTTGGACCCAATAGTGATGTTTTGGTTCGTTTGGGTCAGTTTCGTTACTGCACCGAAAACCATGCCGGGGTTGCATTTAATGCACCGATTCGGGTCGGAAACGAAACGATTGAAAGAATCGGCTAGAAACGAAACGAACGCACAGAATTCAATTTTTTGGACCCAATAGTGATGTTTTGGTTCGTTTGGGTCACTTTCGTTACTGCACCAAAAACCATGCCGGGGTTGCATTTAATGCACCGATTCGGGTCAGAAATCAAACGATGCACGAAATCGGCTAGAAACGAGATGAACGCACCCAATTCACTTTTTTGGACCCAATAGTGATGTTTTGGTTCGTTTGGGTCAGTTTCGTTACTGCACCGAAAACCATGTCGGGGTTGCATTTAATGCACCGATTCGGGTCAGAAACGAAACGATGCACGGAATCATCCAGAAACAAAACGAACGCACCCAATTCACTTTTTTGGACCCAATAGTTATGTTTTGGTTCGTTTGGGTCAGTTTCGTTACTGCACCAAAAACCATGCCGGGGTTGCATTTAATGCACCGATGCGGGTCAGAAATCAAACGATGCACGGAATCGGCTAGAAACGAGATGAACGCACCCAATTCACTTTTTTGGACCCAATAGTGATGTTTTGGTTCGTTTGGGTCAGTTTCGTTACTGCACCGAAAACCATGTCGGGGTTGCATTTAATGCACCGATTCGGGTCAGAAACGAAACGATGCACGGAATCATCCAGAAACAAAACGAACGCACCCTATCCACTTTTTTGGACCGAATAGTGATGTTTTGGTTCGTTTGGGTCAGTTTGGTTACTGCATCGAAAACCATGCCGGGGTTGCATTTAATGCACCGATTCGGGTCGGAAACGAAACGATGCAAAGAATCGGCTAGAAATGAAACGAATGCACCCAATTCACTTTTTTCGACGCAATAGTGATGTTTTGGTTCGTTTGGGTCAGTTTCGTTACTGCACCGAAAACCATGCCGGGGTTGCATTTAATGCACCGATTCGGGTCGGAAACGAAACGATGCACGGAATCGTCCAGAAACGAAAGAAACGCACCCTATCCACTTTTTTCGACCCAATAGTGATGTTTTGGTTCGTTTGGGTCAGTTTCGTTACTGCACCGAAAACCATGCCGGGGTTGCATTTAATGCACCGATTCGGGTCGGAAACGAAACGATGCACGGGATCGGCTACAAACAAAACGAACGCACAGAATTCATTTTTTTAGACCCAATAGTGATGTTTTGGTTCGTTTGGGTCAGTTTCGTTACTGCACCGAAAACCATGCCGGGGTTGCATTTAATGCACCGATTCTGGTCAGAAATCAAACGATGCACGGAATCGGCTAGAAACGAGATGAACACACCCAATTCACTTTTTTGGACCCAATAGTGACGTTTTGGTTCGTTTGGGTCAGTTTCGTTACTGCACCGAAAACCATGCCGGGGTTGCATTTAATGCACCGATTCTGGTCAGAAATCAAACGATGCACGGAATCGGCTAGAAACGAGATGAACGCACCCAATTCAATTTTTTGGACCCAATAGTGATGTTTTGGTTCGTTTGGGTTACTTTCGTTACTGCACCAAAAACCATGCCGGGGTTGCATTTAATGCACCGATTCTGGTCAGAAATCAAACGATGCACGGAATCGGCTAGAAACGAGATGAACGCACCCAATTCACTTTTTTGGACCCAATAGTGATGTTTTGGTTCGTTTGGGTCAGTTTCGTTACTGCACCGAAAACCATGCCGGGGTTGCATTTAATGCACCGATTCGGGTCGGAAACGAAACGATGCACGGAATCATCCAGAAACAAAACGAACGCACCCTATCCACTTTTTTGGACCGAATAGTGATGTTTTGGTTCGTTTCGGTCAGTTTGGTTTCTGCACCGAAAACCATGCCGGGGTTGCATTTAATGCACCGATTCGGGTCGGAAACGAAACGATGCAACGAATCGGCTAGAAACGAAACGAACGCACAGAATTCAATTTTTTGGACCCAATAGTGATGTTTTGGTTCGTTTGGGTCACTTTCGTTACTGCACCAAAAACCATGGCCGGGTTGCATTTAATGCACCGATTCGGGTCAGAAATCAAACGATGCACGGAATCGGCTAGAAACGAGATGAACGCACCCAATTCACTTTTTTGGACCCAATAGTGATGTTTTGGTTCGTTTGGGTCAGTTTCGTTACTGCACCGAAAACCATGCCGGGGTTGCATTTAATGCACCGATTCGGGTCGGAAACGAAACGATGCACGGAATCATCCAGAAACAAAACGAACGCACCCTATCCACTTTTTTGGACCGAATAGTGATGTTTTGGTTCGTTTGGGTCAGTTTGGTTACTGCATCGAAAACCATGCCGGGGTTGCATTTAATGCACCGATTCGGGTCGGAAACGAAACGATGCAAAGAATCGGCTAGAAATGAAACGAATGCACCCAATTCACTTTTTTCGACGCAATAGTGATGTTTTGGTTCGTTTGGGTCAGTTTCGTTACTGCACCGAAAACCATGCCGGGGTTGCATTTAATGCACCGATTCGGGTCGGAAACGAAACGATGCACGGAATCGTCCAGAAACGAAAGAAACGCACCCTATCCACTTTTTTCGACCCAATAGTGATGTTTTGGTTCGTTTGGGTCAGTTTCGTTACTGCACCGAAAACCATGCCGGGGTTGCATTTAATGCACCGATTCGGGTCGGAAACGAAACGATGCACGGGATCGGCTACAAACAAAACGAACGCACAGAATTCATTTTTTTAGACCCAATAGTGATGTTTTGGTTCGTTTGGGTCAGTTTCGTTACTGCACCGAAAACCATGCCGGGGTTGCATTTAATGCACCGATTCTGGTCAGAAATCAAACGATGCACGGAATCGGCTAGAAACGAGATGAACACACCCAATTCACTTTTTTGGACCCAATAGTGACGTTTTGGTTCGTTTGGGTCAGTTTCGTTACTGCACCGAAAACCATGCCGGGGTTGCATTTAATGCACCGATTCTGGTCAGAAATCAAACGATGCACGGAATCGGCTAGAAACGAGATGAACGCACCCAATTCAATTTTTTGGACCCAATAGTGATGTTTTGGTTCGTTTGGGTTACTTTCGTTACTGCACCAAAAACCATGCCGGGGTTGCATTTAATGCACCGATTCTGGTCAGAAATCAAACGATGCACGGAATCGGCTAGAAACGAGATGAACGCACCCAATTCACTTTTTTGGACCCAATAGTGATGTTTTGGTTCGTTTGGGTCAGTTTCGTTACTGCACCGAAAACCATGCCGGGGTTGCATTTAATGCACCGATTCGGGTCGGAAACGAAACGATGCACGGAATCATCCAGAAACAAAACGAACGCACCCTATCCACTTTTTTGGACCGAATAGTGATGTTTTGGTTCGTTTCGGTCAGTTTGGTTTCTGCACCGAAAACCATGCCGGGGTTGCATTTAATGCACCGATTCGGGTCGGAAACGAAACGATGCAACGAATCGGCTAGAAACGAAACGAACGCACAGAATTCAATTTTTTGGACCCAATAGTGATGTTTTGGTTCGTTTGGGTCACTTTCGTTACTGCACCAAAAACCATGGCCGGGTTGCATTTAATGCACCGATTCGGGTCAGAAATCAAACGATGCACGGAATCGGCTAGAAACGAGATGAACGCACCCAATTCACTTTTTTGGACCCAATAGTGATGTTTTGGTTCGTTTGGGTCAGTTTCGTTACTGCACCGAAAACCATGCCGGGGTTGCATTTAATGCACCGATTCGGGTCGGAAACGAAACGATGCACGGAATCATCCAGAAACAAAACGAACGCACCCTATCCACTTTTTTGGACCGAATAGTGATGTTTTGGTTCGTTTGGGTCAGTTTGGTTACTGCACCGAAAACCATGTCGGGGTTGCATTTAATGCACCGATTCGGGTCAGAAACGAAACGATGCACGGAATCATCCAGAAACAAAACGAACGCACCCTATCCACTTTTTTGGACCGAATAGTGATGTTTTGGTTCGTTTGGGTCAGTTTGGTTACTGCACCGAAAACCATGCCGGGGTTGCATTTAATGCACCGATTCGGGTCGGAAACGAAACGATGCAAAGAATCGGCTAGAAACGAAACGAATGCACCCAATTCACTTTTTTGGACGCAATAGTGATGTTTTGGTTCGTTTGGGTCAGTTTCGTTACTGCACCGAAAACCATGCCGGGGTTGCATTTAATGCACCGATTCGGGTCGGAAACGAAACGATGCACGGAATCGTCCAGAAACGAAAGAAACGCACCCTATCCACTTTTTTCGACCCAATAGTGATGTTTTGGTTCGTTTGGGTCAGTTTCGTTACTGCACCGAAAACCATGCCGGGGTTGCATTTAATGCACCGATTCGGGTCGGAAACGAAACGATGCAACGAATCGGCTAGAAACGAAACGAACGCACAGAATTCAATTTTTTGGACCCAATAGTGATGTTTTGGTTCGTTTGGGTCACTTTCGTTACTGCACCAAAAACCATGGCCGGGTTGCATTTAATGCACCGATTCGGGTCAGAAATCAAACGATGCACGGAATCGGCTAGAAACGAGATGAACGCACCCAATTCACTTTTTTGGACCCAATAGTGATGTTTTGGTTCGTTTGGGTCAGTTTCGTTACTGCACCGAAAACCATGCCGGGGTTGCATTTAATGCACCGATTCGGGTCGGAAACGAAACGATGCACGGAATCATCCAGAAACAAAACGAACGCACCCTATCCACTTTTTTGGACCGAATAGTGATGTTTTGGTTCGTTTGGGTCAGTTTGGTTACTGCACCGAAAACCATGCCGGGGTTGCATTTAATGCACCGATTCGGGTCGGAAACGAAACGATGTAAAGAATCGGCTAGAAACAAAACGAATGCACCCAATTCACTTTTTTGGACCCAATAGTGATGTTTTTGTTCGTTTGGGTCAGTTTCGTTACTGCACCGAAAACCATGCCGGGGTTGCATTTAATGCACCGATTCGGGTCGGAAACGAAACGATTGAAAGAATCGGCTAGAAACGAAACGAACGCACAGAATTCAATTTTTTGGACCCAATAGTGATGTTTTGGTTCGTTTGGGTCACTTTCGTTACTGCACCAAAAACCATGCCGGGGTTGCATTTAATGCACCGATTCGGGTCAGAAATCAAACGATGCACGGAATCGGCTAGAAACGAGATGAACGCACCCAATTCACTTTTTTGGACCCAATAGTGATGTTTTGGTTCGTTTGGGTCAGTTTCGTTACTGCACCGAAAACCATGTCGGGGTTGCATTTAATGCACCGATTCGGGTCGGAAACGAAACGATGCACGGAATCATCCAGAAACAAAACGAACGCACCCTATCCACTTTTTTGGACCGAATAGTGATGTTTTGGTTCGTTTGGGTCAGTTTGGTTACTGCACCGAAAACCATGCCGGGGTTGCATTTAATGCACCGATTCGGGTCGGAAACGAAACGATGCAAAGAATCGGCTAGAAACGAAACGAATGCACCCAATTCACTTTTTTTGACGCAATAGTGATGTTTTGGTTCGTTTGGGTCAGTTTCGTTACTGCACCGAAAACCATGCCGGGGTTGCATTTAATGCACCGATTCGGGTCGGAAACGAAACGATGCACGGAATCGTCCAGAAACGAAAGAAACGCACCCTATCCACTTTATTCGACCCAATAGTGATGTTTTGGTTCGTTTGGGTCAGTTTCGTTACTGCACCGAAAACCATGCCGGGGTTGTATTTAATGCACCGATTCGGGTCGGAAACGAAACGATGCACGGGATCGGCTACAAACAAAACGAACGCACCCAATTCACTCTTTTGGACCCAATAGTGATGTTTTGGTTCGTTTGGGTCAGTTTCTTACTACACCGAAAACCATACCGGGGTTGCATTTAATGCACCGATTCGGGTTAGAAACGATACGATGCACGGAATCGGCTACAAACAAAACGAATGCACATAATTCAATTTTTTGGACCCAATAGTGATGTTTTGGTTCGTTTGGGTCAGTTTCGTTACTGCACCGAAAACCATGCCGGGGTTGCATTTAATGCACCGATTCGGGTCGGAAACGAAACGATGCACGGAATCATCCAGAAACGAAACGAACGCACCCAATTCACTTTTTTGGACCCAATAGTGATGTTTTGGTTCGTTTGGGTCAGTTTCGTTACTACACCGAAAACCATGCCGGGGTTGCATTTAATGCACCGATTCGGGTCGGAAACGAAACGATGCACGGAGTCGTCCAGAAACGAAAGAAACGCACCCTATCCACTTTATTCGACCCAATAGTGATGTTTTGGTTCGTTTGGGTCAGTTTCGTTACTGCACCGAAAACCATGCCGGGGTTGAATTTAATGCACCGATTCGGGTCGGAAACGAAACGATGCACGGGATCGGCTACAAACAAAACGAACGCACCCAATTCACTCTTTTGGACCCAATAGTGATGTTTTGGTTCGTTTGGGTCAGTTTCTTACTACACCGAAAACCATACCGGGGTTGCATTTAATGCACCGATTCGGGTTAGAAACGATACGTTGCACGGAATCGGCTACAAACAAAACGAATGCACATAATTCAATTTTTTGGACCCAATAGTGATGTTTTGGTTCGTTTGGGTCAGTTTCGTTACTGCACCGAAAACCATGTCGGGGTTGCATTTAATGCACCGATTCGGGTCGGAAACGAAACGATGCACGGAATCATCCAGAAACGAAATGAACGCACCCAATTCACTTTTTTGGACCCAATAGTGATGTTTTGGTTCGTTTGGGTCAGTTTCGTTACTACACCGAAAACCATGCCGGGGTTGCATTTAATGCACCGATTCGGGTCAGAAATGAAACGTTCCACGGAATCGGCTACAAACAAAACGAATGCACAGAATTCAATTTTTTGGACCCAATAGTGATGTTTTGGTTCGTTTGGGTCACTTTCGTTACTGCACCAAAAACCATGCCGGGGTTGCAGTTAATGCACCGATTCGGGTCAGAAATCAAACGATGCACGGAATCGGCTAGAAACGAGATGAACGCACCCAATTCACTTTTTTGGACCCAATAGTGATGTTTTGGTTCGTTTGGGTCAGTTTCGTTACTGCACCGAAAACCATGTCGAGGTTGCATTTAATGCACCGATTCGGGTCGGAAACGAAACGATACATGGAATCATCCAGAAACAAAACGAACGCACCCTATCCACTTTTTTGGACCGAATAGTGATGTTTTGGTTCGTTTGGGTCAGTTTGGTTACTGCACCGAAAACCATGCCGGGGTTGCATTTAATGAACCGATTCGGGTCGGAAACGAAACGATGAAAAGAATCGGCTAGAAACGAAACGAATGCACCCAATTCACTTTTTTGGACCCAATAGTGATGTTTTGGTTCGTTTGGGTCAGTTTCGTTACTGCACCGAAAACCATGCCGGGGTTGCATTTAATGCATCGATTCGGGTCGGAAACAAAACGATGCACGGGATCGGCTAGAAACGAAACGAACGCACCCAATTCACTTTTTTGGACCCAATAGTGATGTTTTGGTTCGTTTGGGTCAGTTTCTTACTACACCGAAAACCATACCGGGGTTGCATTTAATGCACCGATTCGGGTTAGAAACGATACGTTGCACGGAATCGGCTACAAACAAAACGAATGCACATAATTCAATTTTTTGGACCCAATAGTGATGTTTTGGTTCGTTTGGGTCAGTTTCGTTACTGCACCGAAAACCATGTCGGGGTTGCATTTAATGCACCGATTCGGGTCGGAAACGAAACGATGCACGGAATCATCCAGAAACGAAACGAACGCACCCAATTCACTTTTTTGGACCCAATAGTGATGTTTTGGTTCGTTTGGGTCAGTTTCGTTACTACACCGAAAACCATGCCGGGGTTGCATTTAATGCACCGATTCGGGTCAGAAATGAAACGTTCCACGGAATCGGCTACAAACAAAACGAATGCACAGAATTCAATTTTTTGGACCCAATAGTGATGTTTTGGTTCGTTTGGGTCACTTTCGTTACTGCACCAAAAACCATGCCGGGGTTGCAGTTAATGCACCGATTCGGGTCAGAAATCAAACGATGCACGGAATCGGCTAGAAACGAGATGAACGCACCCAATTCACTTTTTTGGACCCAATAGTGATGTTTTGGTTCGTTTGGGTCAGTTTCGTTACTGCACCGAAAACCATGTCGAGGTTGCATTTAATGCACCGATTCGGGTCGGAAACGAAACGATGCATGGAATCATCCAGAAACCAAACGAACGCACCCTATCCACTTTTTTGGACCGAATAGTGATGTTTTGGTTCGTTTGGGTCAGTTTGGTTACTGCACCGAAAACCATGCCGGGGTTGCATTTAATGAACCGATTCGGGTCGGAAACGAAACGATGCAAAGAATCGGCTAGAAACGAAACGAATGCACCCAATTCACTTTTTTGGACCCAATAGTGATGTTTTGGTTCGTTTGGGTCAGTTTCGTTACTGCACCGAAAACCATGCCGGGGTTGCATTTAATGCATCGATTCGGGTCGGAAACAAAACGATGCACGGGATCGGCTAGAAACGAAACGAACGCACCCAATTCACTTTTTTGGACCCAATAGTGATGTTTTGGTTCGTTTGGGTCAGTTTCTTACTACACCGAAAACCATACCGGGGTTGCATTTAATGCACCGATTCGGGTTAGAAATGAAACGATGCACGGAATCGGCTAGAAACAAAAGGAACACACATAATTCAATTTTTTGGACCCAATAGTGATGTTTTGGTTCGTTTGGGTCAGTTCGTTACTGCACCGAAAACCATGCCGGGGTTGCATTTTATGCACCGATTCGGGTCGGAAACGAAACGATGCACGGAATCATCCAGAAACGAAACGAATGCACCCTATCCACTTTTTTGGACCGAATAGTGATGTTTCGGTTCGTTTGGGTCAGTTTGGTTACTGCACCGAAAACCATGCCGTGGTTGCATATAATGCACCGATTCGGGTCGGAAACGAAACGGTTCACGGGATCGGCTAGAAACGAAACGAACGCACCCAATTCACTTTTTTGGACCCAATAGTGATGTTTTGGTTCGTTTGGGTCAGTTTCGTTACTACATCGAAAACCATGCCGGGGTTGCATTTAATGCACCGATTCGGGTCAGAAATGAAACGATCCACGTAATCGGCTACAAACAAAACGAACGCACAGAATTCAATTTTTTTGGACCCAATAGTGATGTTTTGGTTCGTTTGGGTCAGTTTCGTTACTGCACCGAAAACCATGCCGGGGTTGCATTTAATGCACCGATTCGGGTCGGAAACGAAACGATGCAAAGAATCGGCTAGAAACGAAACGAATGCACCCAATTCACTTTTTTGGACCCAATAGTGATGTTTTGGTTCGTTTGGGTCAGTTTCGTTACTGCACCGAAAACCATGCCGGGGTTGCATTTAATGCACCGATTCGGGTCGGAAACGAAACGATGCAAAGATTCGGCTAGAAACGAAACGAAAGCACAGAATTCAATTTTTTGGACCCAATAGTGATGTTTTGGTTCGTTTGGGTCACTTTCGTTACTGCACCAAAAACCATGCCGGGGTTGCATTTAATGCACCGATTCGGGTCAGAAATCAAACGATGCACGGAATCGACTAGAAACGAGATGAACGCACCCAATTCACTTTTTTGGAACCAATAGTGATGTTTTGGTTCGTTTGGGTCAGTTTCGTTACTGCACCGAAAACCATGCTGGGGTTGCATTTAATGCACCGATTCGGGTCAGAAACGAAACGATGCACGGAATCATCCAGAAACAAAACGAACGCACCCTATCCACTTTTTTGGACCGAATAGTGATGTTTTGGTTCGTTTGGGTCAGTTTGGTTACTGCACCGAAAACCATGCCGGGGTTGCATTTAATGCACCGATTCGGGTCGGAAATGAAACGATGCAAAGAATCGGCTAGAAACGAAACGAACGCACAGAATTCAATTTTTTGGACCCAATAGTGATGTTTTGGTTCGTTTGGGTCAGTTTCGTTACTGCACCGAAAACCATGGCGGGGTTGCATTTAATGCACTAATTCGGGTCGGAAACGAAACGATGCACGAAATCGTCCAGAAACGAAAGAAACCATGCCACTTTATTCGACCCAATAGTGATGTTTTGGTTCGTTTGGGTCAGTTTCGTTACTGCACCGAAAACCATGCCGGGGTTGCATTTAATGCACCGATTCGGGTCGGAAACGAAACGATGCACGGGATCGGCTAGAAACAAAACGAACGCACCCAATTCACTTTTTTGGACCCAATAGTGATGTTTTGGTTCGTTTGGGTCAGTTTCTTACTACACCGAAAACCATACCGGGGTTGCATTTAATGCACCGATTCGGGTTAGAAACGAAACGATGCACGGGATCGGCTAGAAACAAAACGAACGCACCCAATTCACTTTTTTGGACCCAATAGTGATGTTTTGGTTCGTTTGGGTCAGTTTCTTACTACACCGAAAACCATACCGGGGTTGCATTTAATGCACCGATTCGGGTTAGAAACGATACGATGCACGGAATCGGCTACAAACAAAACGAATGCACATAATTCAATTTTTTGGACCCAATAGTGATGTTTTGGTCCGTTTGGGTCAGTTTCGTTACTGCACCGAAAACCATGCCGGGGTTGCATTTAATGCACCGATTCGGGTCGGAAACGAAACGATGCACGGAATCATCCAGAAACGAAACGAACGCACCCAATTCACTTTTTTGGACCCAATAGTGATGTTTTGGTTCGTTTGGGTCAGTTTCGTTACTACACCGAAAACCATGCCGGGGTTGCATTTAATGCACCGATTCGGGTCAGAAATGAAACGATCCACGGAATCGGCTACAAACAAAACGAACGCACAGAATTCAATTTTTTGGACCCAATAGTGATGTTTTGGTTCGTTTGGGTCACTTTCGTTACTGCACCAAAAACCATGCCGGGGTTGCATTTAATGCACCGATTCGGGTCAGAAATCAAACGATGCACGTAATCGGCTAGAAATGAGATGAACGCACCCAATTCACTTTTTTGGACCCAATAGTGATGTTTTGGTTCGTTTGGGTCAGTTTCGTTACTGCACCGAAAACCATGCCGGGGTTGCATTTAATGCACCGATTCGGGTCGGAAACGAAACGATGCATGGAATCATCCAGAAACAAAACGAACGCACCCTATTCACTTTTTTGGACCGAATAGTGATGTTTTGGTTCGTTTGGGTCAGTTTGGTTACTGCACCGAAAACCATGCCGGGGTTGCATTTAATGCACCGATTCGGGTCGGAAACGAAACGATGCAAAGAATCGGCTAGAAACGAAACGAATGCACCCAATTCACTTTTTTGGACCCAATAGTGATGTTTTGGTTCGTTTGGGTCAGTTTCGTTACTGCACCGAAAACCATGCCGGGGTTGCATTTAATGCATCGATTCGGGTCGGAAACGAAACGATGCACGGGATCGGCTAGAAACAAAACGAACGCACCCAATTCACTTTTTTGGACCCAATAGTGATGTTTTGGTTCGTTTGGGTCAGTTTCTTACTACACCGAAAACCATACCGGGGTTGCATTTAATGCACCGATTCGGGTTAGAAACGAAACGATGCACGGGATCGGCTAGAAACAAAACGAACGCACCCAATTCACTTTTTTGCACCCAATAGTGATGTTTTGGTTCGTTTGGGTCAGTTTCTTACTACACCGAAAACCATACCGGGGTTGCATTTAATGCACCGATTCGGGTTAGAAACGATACGATGCACGGAATCGGCTACAAACAAAACGAATGCACATAATTCAATTTTTTGGACCCAATAGTGATGTTTTGGTTCGTTTGGGTCAGTTTCGTTACTGCACCGAAAACCATGCCGGGGTTGCATTTAATGCACCGATTCGGGTCGGAAACGAAACGATGCACGGAATCATCCAGAAACGAAACGAACGCACCCAATTCACTTTTTTGGACCCAATACTGATGTTTTGGTTCGTTTGGGTCAGTTTCGTTACTACACCGAAAACCATGCCGGGGTTGCATTTAATGCACCGATCCGGGTCAGAAATGAAACGATCCACGGAATCGGCTACAAACAAAACGAACGCACAGAATTCAATTTTTTGGACCCAATAGTGATGTTTTGGTTCGTTTGGGTCACTTTCGTTACTGCACCAAAAACCATGCCGGGGTTGCATTTAATGCACCGATTCGGGTCAGAAATCAAACGATGCACGTAATCGGCTAGAAATGAGATGAACGCACCCAATTCACTTTTTTGGACCCAATAGTGATGTTTTGGTTCGTTTGGGTCAGTTTCGTTACTGCACCGAAAACCATGCCGGGGTTGCATTTAATGCACCGATTCGGGTCGGAAACGAAACGATGCATGGAATCATCCAGAAACAAAACGAACGCACCCTATTCACTTTTTTGGACCGAATAGTGATGTTTTGGTTCGTTTGGGTCAGTTTGGTTACTGCACCGAAAACCATGCCGGGGTTGCATTTAATGCACCGATTCGGGTCGGAAACGAAACGATGCAAAGAATCGGCTAGAAACGAAACGAATGCACCCAATTCACTTTTTTGGACCCAATAGTGATGTTTTGGTTCGTTTGGGTCAGTTTCGTTACTGCACCGAAAACCATGCCGGGGTTGCATTTAATGCATCGATTCGGGTCGGAAACAAAACGATGCACGGGATCGGCTAGAAACGAAACGAACGCACCCAATTCACTTTTTTGGACCCAATAGTGATGTTTTGGTTCGTTTGGGTCAGTTTCGTTACTGCACCGAAAACCATGTCGGGGTTGCATTTAATGCACCGATTCGGGTCGGAAACGAAACGATGCACGGGATCGGCTAGAAACGAAACAAACACACCCAATTCACTTTTTTGGACCCAATAGTGATGTTTTGGTTCATTTGGGTCAGTTTCGTTACTGCGCCGAAAACCATGCCGGGGTTGCATTTAATGCACCGATTCGGGTCAGAAACAAAACGATGCACGGGATCGGCTAGAAACGAAACGAACGCACCCAATTCACTTTTTTGGACCCAATAGTGATGTTTTGGTTCGTTTGGGTCAGTTTCTTACTACACCGAAAACCATACCGGGGTTGCATTTAATGCACCGATTCGGGTTAGAAATGAAACGATGCACGGAATCGGCTAGAAACAAAAGGAACACACATAATTCAATTTTTTGGACCCAATAGTGATGTTTTGGTTCGTTTGGTTCAGTTCGTTACTGCACCAAAAACCATGCCGGGGTTGCATTTTATGCACCGATTCGGGTCGGAAACGAAACGATGCACGGAATCATCCAGAAACGAAACGAATGCACCCTATCCACTTTTTTGGACCGAATAGTGATGTTTTGGTTCGTTTGGGTCAGTTTGGTTACTGCACCGAAAACCATGCCGTGGTTGCATATAATGCACCGATTCGGTTCGGAAACGAAACGGTTCACGGGATCGGCTAGAAACGAAACGAACGCACCCAATTCACTTTTTTGGACCCAATAGTGATGTTTTGGTTCGTTTGGGTCAGTTTCGTTACTACATCGAAAACCATGCCGGGGTTGCATTTAATGCACCGATTCGGGTCAGAAATGAAACGATCCACGTAATCGGCTACAAACAAAACGAACGCACAGAATTCAATTTTTTGGACCCAATAGTGATGTTTTGGTTCGTTTGGGTCAGTTTCGTTACTGCACCGAAAACCATGCCGGGGTTGCATTTAATGCACCGATTCGGGTCGGAAACGAAACGATGCAAAGAATCGGCTAGAAACGAAACGAATGCACCCAATTCACTTTTTTGGACCCAATAGTGATGTTTTGGTTCGTTTGGGTCAGTTTCGTTACTGGACCGAAAACCATGCCGGGGTTGCATTTAATGCACCGATTCGGGTCGGAAACGAAACGATGCAAAGAATCGGCTAGAAACGAAACGAACGCACAGAATTCAATTTTTTGGACCCAATAGTGATGTTTTGGTTCGTTTGGGTCACTTTCGTTACTGCACCAAAAACCATGCCGGGGTTGCATTTAATGCACCGATTCGGGTCAGAAATCAAACGATGCACGGAGTCGGCTAGAAACGAGATGAACGCACCCAATTCACTTTTTTGGAACCAATAGTGATGTTTTGGTTCGTTTGGGTCAGTTTCGTTACTGCAACGAAAACCATGCCGGGGTTGCATTTAATGCACCGATTCGGGTCGGAAACGAAACGATGCAAAGAATCGGCTAGAAACGAAACGAACGCACAGAATTCAATTTTTCGGACCCAATAGTGATGTTTTGGTTCGTTTGGGTCAGTTTCGTTACTGCACCGAAAACCATGCCGGGGTTGCATTTAATGCACTGATTCGGGTCGGAAACGAAACGATGCACGGAATCGTCCAGAAACGAAAGAAACGCACCCTATCCACTTTATTCGACCCAATAGTGATGTTTTGGTTCGTTTGGGTCAGTTTCGTTACTGCACCGAAAACCATGCCGGGGTTGCATTTAATGCACCGATTCGGGTCGGAAACGAAACGATGCACGGGATCGGCTACAAACAAAACGAACGCACCCAATTCACTTTTTTGGACCCAATAGTGATGTTTTGGTTCGTTTGGGTCAGTTTCTTACTACACCGAAAACCATACCAGGGTTGCATTTAATGCACCGATTCGGGTTAGAAACGATACGATGCACGGAATCGGCTACAAACAAAACGAATGCACATAATTCTATTTTTTGGACCCAATAGTGATGTTTTGGTTCGTTTGGGTCAGTTTCGTTACTGCACCGAAAACCATGCCGGGGTTGCATTTAATGCACCGATTCGGGTCGAAAACGAAACGATGCACGGAATCGTCCAGAAACGAAACGAACGCACCCAATTCACTTTTTTGGACCCAATAGTGATGTTTTGGTTCGTTTGGGTCAGTTTCGTTACTACACCGAAAACCATGTCGGGGTTGCATTTAATGCACCGATTCGGGTCAGAAATGAAACGATCCACGTAATCGGCTACAAACGAAACGAACGCACAAAATTCAATTTTTTGGACCCAATAGTGATGTTTTGGTTCGTTTGGGTCACTTTCGTTACTGCACCAAAAACCATGCCGGGGTTGCATTTAATGCACCGATTCGGGTCAGAAATCAAACGATGCACGTAATCGGCTAGAAATGAGATGAACGCACCCAATTCACTTTTTTGGACCCAATAGTGATGTTTTGGTTCGTTTGGGTCAGTTTCGTTACTGCACCGAAAACCATGCCGGGGTTGCATTTAATGCACCGATTCGGGTCGGAAACGAAACGATGCATGGAATCATCCAGAAACAAAACGAACGCACCCTATCCACTTTTTTGGACCGAATAGTGATGTTTTGGTTCGTTTGGGTCAGTTTGGTTACTGCACCGAAAACCATGCCGGGGTTGCATTTAATGCACCGATTCGGGTCGGAAACGAAACGATGCAAAGAATCGGCTAGAAACGAAACGAATGCACCCAATTCACTTTTTTGGACCCAATAGTGATGTTTTGGTTCGTTTGGGTCAGTTTCGTTACTGCACCGAAAACCATGCCGGGGTTGCATTTAATGCATCGATTCGGGTCGGAAACAAAACGATGCACGGGATCGGCTAGAAACGAAACGAACGCACCCAATTCACTTTTTTGGACCCAATAGTGATGTTTTGGTTCGTTTGGGTCAGTTTCTTACTACACCGAAAACCATACCGGGGTTGCATTTAATGCACCGATTCGGGTTAGAAATGAAACGATGCACGGAATCGGCTACAAACAAAAGGAACACACATAATTCAATTTTTTGGACCCAATAGTGATGTTTTGGTTCGTTTGGGTCAGTTTGTTACTGCACCGAAAACCATGCCGGGGTTGCATTTTATGCACCGATTCGGGTCGGAAACGAAACGATGCACGGAATCATCCAGAAACGAAACGAATGCACCCTATCCACTTTTTTGGACCGAATAGTGATGTTTTGGTTCGTTTGGGTCGGTTTGGTTACTGCACCGAAAACCATGCCGGTGTTGCATATAATGCACCGATTCGGGTCGGAAACGAAACGGTTCACGGGATCGGCTAGAAACGAAACGAACGCACCCAATTCACTTTTTTGGACCCAATAGTGATGTTTTGGTTCGTTTGGGTCAGTTTCGTTACTACATCGAAAACCATGCCGGGGTTGCATTTAATGCACCGATTCGGGTCAGAAATGAAACGATCCACGTAATCGGCTACAAACAAAACGAACGCACAGAATTCAATTTTTTGGACCCAATAGTGATGTTTTGGTTCGTTTGGGTCAGTTTCGTTACTGCACCGAAAACCATGCCGGGGTTGCATTTAATGCACCGATTCGGGTCGGAAACGAAACGATGCAAAGAATCGGCTAGAAACGAAACGAATGCACCCAATTCACTTTTTTGGACCCAATAGTGATGTTTTGGTTCGTTTGGGTCAGTTTCGTTACTGGACCGAAAACCATGCCGGGGTTGCATTTAATGCACCGATTCGGGTCGGAAACGAAACGATGCAAAGAATCGGCTAGAAACGAAACGAACGCACAGAATTCAATTTTTTGGACCCAATAGTGATGTTTTGGTTCGTTTGGGTCACTTTCGTTACTGCACCAAAATCCATGCCGGGGTTGCATTTAATGCACCGATTCGGGTCAGAAATCAAACGATGCACGGAATCGGCTAGAAACGAGATGAACGCACCCAATTCACTTTTTTGGAACCAATAGTGATGTTTTGGTTCGTTTGGGTCAGTTTCGTTACTGCACCGAAAACCATGTCGGGGTTGCATTTAATGCACCGATTCGGGTCGGAAACGAAACGATGCACGGAATCATCCAGAAACAAAACGAACGCACCCTATCCACTTTTTTGGACCGAATAGTGATGTTTTGGTTCGTTTGGGTCAGTTTGGTTACTGCACCGAAAACCATGCCGGGGTTGCATTTAATGCACCGATTCGGGTCGGAAACGAAACGAAGCAAAGAATCGGCTAGAAACGAAACGAACGCACAGAATTCAATTTTTTGGACCCAATAGTGATGTTTTGGTTCGTTTGGGTCAGTTTCGTTACTGCACCGAAAACCATGCCGGGGTTGCATTTAATGCACTGATTCGGGTCGGAAACGAAACGATGCACGGAATCGTCCAGAAACGAAAGAAACGCACCCTATCCACTTTATTCGACCCAATAGTGATGTTTTGGTTCGTTTGGGTCAGTTTCGTTACTGCACCGAAAACCATGCCGGGGTTGCATTTAATGCACCGATTCGGGTCGGAAACGAAACGATGCACGGGATCGGCTACAAACAAAACGAACGCACCCAATTCACTTTTTTGGACCCAATAGTGATGTTTTGGTTCGTTTGGGTCAGTTTCTTACTACACCGAAAACCATACCGGGGTTGCATTTAATGCACCGATTCGGGTTAGAAACGATACGATGCACGGAATCGGCTACAAACAAAACGAATGCACATAATTCAATTTTTTGGACCCAATAGTGATGTTTTGGTTCGTTTGGGTCAGTTTCGTTACTGCACCGAAAACCATGCCGGGGTTGCATTTAATGCACCGATTCGGGTCGGAAACGAAACGATGCACGGAATCGTCCAGAAACGAAACGAACGCACCCAATTCACTTTTTTAGACCCAATAGTGATGTTTTGGTTCGTTTGGGTCAGTTTCGTTACTACACCGAAAACCATGCCGGGGTTGCATTTAATGCACCGATTCGGGTCAGAAATGAAACGATCCACGGAATCGGCTAGAAACGAAACGAACGCACAGAATTCAATTTTTTGGACCCAATAGTGATGTTTTGGTTCGTTTGGGTCACTTTCGTTACTGCACCAAAAACCATGCCGGGGTTGCATTTAATGCACCGATTCGGGTCAGAAATCAAACGATGCACGTAATCGGCTAGAAATGAGATGAACGCACCCAATTCACTTTTTTGGACCCAATAGTGATGTTTTGGTTCGTTTGGGTCAGTTTCGTTACTGCACCGAAAACCATGCCGGGGTTGCATTTAATGCACCGATTCGGGTCGGAAACGAAACGATGCATGGAATCATCCAGAAACAAAACAAACGCACCCTATCCACTTTTTTGGACCGAATAGTGATGTTTTGGTTCGTTTGGGTCAGTTTGGTTACTGCACCGAAAACCATGCCGGGGTTGCATTTAATGCACCGATTCGGGTCGGAAACGAAACGATGCAAAGAATCGGCTAGAAACGAAACGAATGCACCCAATTCACTTTTTTGGACCCAATAGTGATGTTTTGGTTCGTTTGGGTCAGTTTTGTTACTGCACCGAAAACCATGCCGGGGTTGCATTTAATGCATCTATTCGGGTCGGAAACAAAACGATGCACGGGATCGGCTAGAAACGAAACGAACGCACCCAATTCACTTTTTTGGACCCAATAGTGATGTTTTGGTTCGTTTGGGTCAGTTTCTTACTACACCGAAAACCATACCGGGGTTGCATTTAATGCACCGATTCGGGTTAGAAATGAAACGATGCACGGAATCGGCTACAAACAAAAGGAACACACATAATTCAATTTTTTGGACCCAATAGTGATGTTTTGGTTCGTTTGGGTCAGTTCGTTACTGCACCGAAAACCATGCCGGGGTTGCATTTTATGCACCGATTCGGGTCGGAAACGAAACGATGCACGGAATCATCCAGAAACGAAACGAATGCACCCTATCCACTTTTTTGGACCGAATAGTGATGTTTTGGTTCGTTTGGGTCAGTTTGGTTACTGCACCGAAAACCATGCCGGGGTTGCATATAATGCACCGATTCGGGTCGGAAACGAAACGGTTCACGGGATCGGCTAGAAACGAAACGAACGCACCCAATTCACTTTTTTGGACCCAATAGTGATGTTTTGGTTCGTTTGGGTCAGTTTCGTTACTACATCGAAAACCATGCCGGGGTTGCATTTAATGCACCGATTCGGGTCAGAAATGAAACGATCCACGTAATCGGCTACAAACAAAACGAACGCACAGAATTCAATTTTTTGGACCCAATAGTGATGTTTTGGTTCGTTTGGGTCAGTTTCGTTACTGCACCAAAAACCATGCCGGGGTTGCATTTAATGCACCGATTCGGGTCAGAAATCAAACGATGCACGGAATCGGCTAGAAACGAGATGAACGCACCCAATTCACTTTTTTGGACCCAATAGTGATGTTTTGGTTCATTTGGGTCAGTTTCGTTACTGCACCGAAAACCATGCCGGGGTTGCATTTAATGCACCGATTCGGGTCAGAAACGAAACGATGCACGGAATCATCCAGAAACAAAACGAACGCACCCTATCCACTTTTTTGGACCGAATAGTGATGTTTTGGTTCGTTTCGGTCAGTTTCATTACTGCACCGAAAACCATGCCGGGGTTGCATTTAATGCACCGATTCGGGTCAGAAATCAAACGATGCACGGAATCATCCAGAAACGAAACGAACGCACCCAATTCACTTTTTTGGACGCAATAGTGATGTTTTGGTTCGTTTGGGTCAGTTTCGTTACTGCACCGGAAACCATGCCGGGGTTGCATTTAATGCACCGATTCGGGTCGGAAACGAAACGATGCAAAGAATCGGCTAGAAACGAAACGAACGCACAGAATTCAATTTTTTGGACCCAATAGTGATGTTTTGGTTCGTTTGGGTCAGTTTCGTTACTGCACCGAAAACCATGCCGGGGTTGCATTTAATGCACTGATTCGGGTCGGAAACGAAACGATGCACGGAATCGTCCAGAAACGAAAGAAACGCACCCTATCCACTTTATTCGACCCAATAGTGATGTTTTGGTTCGTTTGGGTCAGTTTCGTTACTGCACCGAAAACCATGCCGGGGTTGCATTTAATGCACCGATTCGGGTCGGAAACGAAACGATGCAAAGAATCGGCTAGAAACGAAACGAATGCACCCAATTCTCTTTTTTGGACCCAATAGTGATGTTTTGGTTCGTTTGGGTCAGTTTCGTTACTGGACCGAAAACCATGCCGGGGTTGCATTTAATGCACCGATTCGGGTCGGAAACGAAACGATGCAAAGAATCGGCTAGAAACGAAACGAACGCACAGAATTCAATTTTTTGGACCCAATAGTGATGTTTTGGTTCGTTTGGGTCACTTTCGTTACTGCACCAAAAACCATGCCGGGGTTGCATTTAATGCACCGATTCGGGTCAGAAATCAAACGATGCACGGAATCGGCTAGAAACGAGATGAACGCACCCAATTCACTTTTTTGGACCCAATAGTGATGTTTTGGTTCGTTTGGGTCAGTTTCGTTACTGCACCGAAAACCATGCCGGGGTTGCATTTAATGCACCGATTCGGGTCGGAAACGAAACGATGCACGGAATCGTCTATAAACGAAAGGAGCGCACCCTATCCACTTTTTTGGACCGAATAGTGATGCTTTGGTTCGTTTGGGTCAGTTTGGTTACTGCACCGAAAACCATGCCGGGGTTGCATTTAATGCACCGATTCGGGTCGGAAACGAAACGATGCAAAGAATCGGCTAGAAACGAAACGAATGCACCCAATTCACTTTTTTGGACCCAATAGTGATGTTTTGGTTCGTTTGGGTCAGTTTCGTTACTGCACCGAAAACCATGCCGGTGTTGCATTTAATGCACCGATTCGGGTCGGAAACGAAACGATGCACGAAATCATCTAGAAACGAAACGAACGCACCCTATCCACTTTTTTGGACCCAATAGTGATGTTTTGGTTCGTTTGGGTCAGTTTGGTTACTGCACCGAAAACCATGCCGGGGCTGCATATAATGCACCGATTCGGGTCGGAAACGAAACGATGCACGGGATCTTCTAGAAACGAAACAAACGCACCCAATTCACTTTTTTGGACCCAATAGTGATGTTTTGGTTCGTTTGGGTCAGTTTCGTTACTACATCGAAAACCATGCCGGGGTTGCATTTAATGCACCGATTCGGGTCAGAAATGAAACGATCCACGGAATCGGCTACAAACAAAACGAACGCACAGAATTCAATTTTTTGGACCCAATAGTGATGTTTTGGTTCGTTTGGGTCAGTTTCGTTACTGCACCAAAAACCATGCCGGGGTTGCATTTAATGCACCGATTCGGGTCAGAAATCAAACGATGCACGGAATCGGCTAGAAACGAGATGAACGCACCCAATTCACTTTTTTGGACCCAATAGTGATGTTTTGGTTCATTTGGGTCAGTTTCGTTACTGCACCGAAAACCATGCCGGGGTTGCATTTAATGCACCGATTCGGGTCAGAAACGAAACGATGCACGGAATCATCCAGAAACAAAACGAACGCACCCTATCCACTTTTTTGGACCGAATAGTGATGTTTTGGTTCGTTTCGGTCAGTTTCATTACTGCACCGAAAACCATGCCGGGGTTGCATTTAATGCACCGATTCGGGTCAGAAATCAAACGATGCACGGAATCATCCAGAAACGAAACGAACGCACCCAATTCACTTTTTTGGACGCAATAGTGATGTTTTGGTTCGTTTGGGTCAGTTTCGTTACTGCACCAGAAACCATGCCGGGGTTGCATTTAATGCACCGATTCGGGTCGGAAACGAAACGATGCTCGGGATCGGCTACAAACAAAACGAACGCACCCAATTCACTTTTTTGGACCCAATAGTGATGTTTTGGTTCGTTTGGGTCAGTTTCTTACTACACCGAAAACCATACCGGGGTTGCATTTAATGGACCGATTCGGGTTAGAAACGAAACGATGCACGGAATCGGCTACAAACAAAACGAATGCACATAATTCAATTTTTTGGACCCAATAGTGATGTTTTGGTTTGTTTGGGTCAGTTTCGTTACTGCACCGAAAACCATGCCGGGGTTGCATTTAATGCACTGATTCGGGTCGGAAACGAAACGATGCACGGAATCATCCAGAAACAAAACGAACGCACCCTATCCACTTTTTTGCACCGAATAGTGATGTTTTGGTTCATTTGGGTCAGTTTGGTTTCTGCACCGAAAACCATGCCGGGGTTGCATTTAATGCACCGATTCGGGTCGGAAATGAAACGATGCAAAGAATCGGCTAGAAACGAAACGAACGCACAGAATTCAATTTTTTGGACCCAATAGTGATGTTTTGGTTCGTTTGGGTCACTTTCGTTACTGCACCAAAAACCATGCCGGGGTTGCATTTAATGCACCGATTCGGGTCAGAAATCAAACGATGCACGGAATCGGCTAGAAACGAGATGAACGCACCCAATTCACTTTTTTGGACCCAATAGTGATGTTTTGGTTCGTTTGGGTCAGTTTCGTTACTGCACCGAAAACCATGCCGGGGTTGCATTTAATGCACCGATTCGGGTCGGAAACGAAACGATGCACGGAATCATCCAGAAACAAAACGAACGCACCATATCCACTTTTTTGGACCGAATAGTGATGTTTTGGTTCGTTTGGGTCAGTTTGGTTACTGCACCGAAAACCATGCCGGGGTTGCATTTAATGCACCGATTCGGGTCGGAAACGAAACGATGTAAAGAATCGGCTAGAAACGAAACGAATGCACCCAATTCACTTTTTTGGACCCAATAGTGATGTTTTGGTTTGTTTGGGTCAGTTTCGTTACTGCAACGAAAACCATGCCGGGGTTGCATTTAATGCACCGATTCGGGTCGGAAACGAAACGATGCAAAGAATCGGCTAGAAACGAAACGAATGCACCCAATTCACTTTTTTGGACCCAATAGTGATGTTTTGGTTCGTTTGGGTCAGTTTCGTTACTGCACTGAAAACCATGCTGGGGTTGCATTTAATGCACCGATTCGTGTCGGAAACGAAACGATGCAAAGAATCGGCTAGAAACGAAATGAACGCACAAAATTCAATTTTTTGGACCCAATAGTGATGTTTTGGTTCGTTTGGGTCACTTTCGTTACTGCACCAAAAACCATGCCGGGGTTGCATTTAATGCACCGATTCGGGTCAGAAATCAAACGATGCACGGAATCGGCTAGAAACGAGATGAACGCACCCAATTCACTTTTTTGGACCCAATAGTGATGTTTTGGTTCGTTTGGGTCAGTTTCGTTACTGCACCGAAAACCATGCCGGGGTTGCATTTAATGCACCGATTCGGGTCGGAAACGAAACGATGCACGGAATCATCCAGAAACAAAACGAACGCACCCTATCCACTTTTTTGGACCGAATAGTGATGTTTTGGTTCATTTGGGTCAGTTTGGTTACTGCACCGAAAACCATCCCGGGGTTGCATTTAATGCACCGATTCGGGTCGGAAACGAAACGATGTAAAGAATCGGCTAGAAACGAAACGAATGCACCCAATTCACTTTTTTGGACCCAATAGTGATGTTTTGGTTCGTTTGGGTCAGTTTCGTTACTACACCGAAAACCATGTCGGGGTTGCATTTAATGCACCGATTCGGGTCAGAAATGAAACGATCCACGGAATCGGCTAGAAACAAAACGAACGCACAGAATTAAATTTTTTGGACCCAATAGTGATGTTTTGGTTCATTTGGGTCAGTTTCGTTACTGCACCGAAAACCATGCCGGGGTTGCATTTAATACACCGATTCGGGTCGGAAACGAAACGATGCACGGGATCGGCTACAAACAAAACGAACGCACCCAATTCACTTTTTTGGACCAAATAGTGATGTTTTGGTTCGTTTGGGTCAGTTTTTACTACACCGAAAACCATACCGGGGTTGCATTTAATGCACCGATTCGGGTTAGAAACGATACGATGCACGGAATCGGCTACAAACAAAACGAATGCACATAATTCAATTTTTTGGACCCAATAGTGATGTTTTGGTTCGTTTGGGTCAGTTTCGTTACTGCACCGAAAACCATGCCGGGGTTGCATTTAATGCACCGATTCGGGTCGGAAACGAAACGATGCACGGAATCATCCAGAAACGAAACAAGCGCACCCAATTCACTTTTTTGGACCCAATAGTGATGTTTTGGTTCGTTTGGGTCAGTTTCGTTACTACAACGAAAACCATGCCGGGGTTGCATTTAATGCACCGATTCGGGTCAGAAATGAAACGATCCACGGAATCGGCTACAAACAAAACGAATGCACAGAATTCAAGTTTTTGGACCCAATAGTGATGTTTTGGTTCGTTTGGGTCACTTTCGTTACTGCACCAAAAACCATGCCGGGGTTGCATTTAATGCACCGATTCGGGTCAGAAACAAAACGAACGCACCCTATCCACTTTTTTGGACAGAATAGTGATGTTTTGGTTCGTTTGGGTCAGTTTGGTTACTGCACCGAAAACCATGCCGGGGTTGCATTTAATGCACCGATTCGGGTCGGAAACGAAACGATGCAAAGAATCGGCTAGAAACGAAACGAATGCACCCAATTCACTTTTTTGGACCCAATAGTGATGTTTTGGTTCGTTTGGGTCAGTTTCGTTACTGCACCGAAAACCATGCCGGGGTTGCATTTAATGCATCGATTCGGGTCGGAAACAAAACGATGCACGGGATCGGCTAGAAACGAAACGAACGCACCCAATTCACTTTTTTGGACCCAATAGTGATGTTTTGGTTCGTTTGGGTCAGTTTCTTACTACACCGAAAACCATACCGGGGTTGCATTTAATGCACCGATTCGGGTTAGAAATGAAACGATGCACGGAATCGGCTACAAACAAAAGGAACACACATAATTCAATTTTTTGGACCCAATAGTGATGTTTTGGTTCGTTTGGGTTAGTTCGTTACTGCACCGAAAACCATGCCGGGGTTGCATTTTATGCACCGATTCGGGTCGGAAACGAAACGATGCACGGAATCATCCAGAAACGAAACGAATGCACCCTATCCACTTTTTTGGACCGAATAGTGATGTTTTGGTTCGTTTGGGTCAGTTTGGTTACTGCACCGAAAACCATGACGGGTTGCATTTAATGCACCGATTCGGGTCGGAAACGAAACGGTTCACGGGATCGGCTAGAAACGAAACGAACGCACCCAATTCACTTTTTTGGACCCAATAGTGATGTTTTGGTTCGTTTGGGTCAGTTTCGTTACTACATCGAAAACCATGTCGGGGTTGCATTTAATGCACCGATTCGGGTCAGAAATGAAACGATCCACGTAATCGGCTACAAACAAAACGAACGCACAGAATTCAATTTTTTGGACCCAATAGTGATGTTTTTGTTCGTTTGGGTCAGTTTCGTTACTGCACCAAAAACCATGCCGGGGTTGCATTTTATGCACCGATTCGGGTCAGAAATCAAACGATGCACGGAATCGGCTAGAAACGAGATGAACGCACCCAATTCACTTTTTTGGACCCAATAGTGATGTTTTGGTTCATTTGGGTCAGTTTCGTTACTGCACCGAAAACCATGCCGGGGTTGCATTTAATGCACCGATTCGGGTCAGAAACGAAACGATGCACGGAATCATCCAGAAACAAAACGAACGCACCCTATCCACTTTTTTGGACCGAATAGTGATGTTTTGGTTCGTTTCGGTCAGTTTCGTTACTGCACCGAAAACCATGCCGGGGTTGCATTTAATGCACCGATTCGGGTCAGAAATCAAACGATGCACGGAATCATCCAGAAACGAAACGAACGCACCCAATTCACTTTTTTGGACGCAATAGTGATGTTTTGGTTCGTTTGGGTCAGTTTCGTTACTGCACCGGAAACCATGCCGGGGTTGCATTTAATGCACCGATTCGGGTCGGAAACGAAACGATGCACGGAATCGGCTACAAACAAAACGAACGCACCCAATTCACTTTTTTGGACCCAATAGTGATGTTTTGGTTCGTTTGGGTCAGTTTCTTACTACACCGAAAACCATACCGGGGTTGCATTTAATGGACCGATTCGGGTTAGAAACGAAACGATGCACGGAATCGGCTACAAACAAAACGAATGCACATAATTCAATTTTTTGGACCCAATAGTGATGTTTTGGTTTGTTTGGGTCAGTTTCGTTACTGCACCGAAAACCATGCCGGGGTTGCATTTAATGCACCGATTCGGGTCGGAAACGAAACGATGCACGGAATCATCCAGAAACAAAACGAACGCACCCTATCCACTTTTTTGCACCGAATAGTGATGTTTTGGTTCATTTGGGTCAGTTTGGTTTCTGCACCGAAAACCATGCCGGGGTTGCATTTAATGCACCGATTCGGGTCGGAAATGAAACGATGAAAAGAATCGGCTAGAAACGAAACGAACGCACAGAATTCAATTTTTTGGACCCAATAGTGATGTTTTGGTTCGTTTGGGTCACTTTCGTTACTGCACCAAAAACCATGCCTGGGTTGCATTTAATGCACCGATTCGGGTCAGAAATCAAACGATGCACGGAATCGGCTAGAAACGAGATGAACGCACCCAATTCACTTTTTTGGACCCAATAGTGATGTTTTGGTTCGTTTGGGTCAGTTTCGTTACTGCACCGAAAACCATGCCGGGGTTGCATTTAATGCACCGATTCGGGTCGGAAACGAAACGATGCACGGAATCATCCAGAAACAAAACGAACGCACCATATCCACTTTTTTGGACCGAATAGTGATGTTTTGGTTCGTTTGGGTCAGTTTGGTTACTGCACCGAAAACCATGACGGGGTTGCATTTAATGCACCGATTCGGGTCGGAAACGAAACGGTTCACGGGATCGGCTAGAAACGAAACGAACGCACCCAATTCACTTTTTTGGACCCAATAGTGATGTTTTGGTTCGTTTGGGTCAGTTTCGTTACTACATCGAAAACCATGCCGGGGTTGCATTTAATGCACCGATTCGGGTCAGAAATGAAACGATCCACGTAATCGGCTACAAACAAAACGAACGCACAGAATTCAATTTTTTGGACCCAATAGTGATGTTTTGGTTCGTTTGGGTCACTTTCGTTACTGCACCAAAAACCATGCCGGGGTTGCATTTAATGCACCGATTCGGGTCAGAAATCAAACGATGCACGGAATCGGCTAGAAACGAGATGAACGCACCCAATTCACTTTTTTGGACCCAATAGTGATGTTTTGGTTCGTTTGGGTCAGTTTCGTTACTGCACCGAAAACCATGCCGGGGTTGCATTTAATGCACCGATTCGGGTCGGAAACGAAACGATGCACGGAATCATCCAGAAACAAAACGAACGCACCATATCCACTTTTTTGGACCGAATAGTGATGTTTTGGTTCGTTTGGGTCAGTTTGGTTACTGCACCGAAAACCATGACGGGGTTGCATTTAATGCACCGATTCGGGTCGGAAACGAAACGGTTCACGGGATCGGCTAGAAACGAAACGAACGCACCCAATTCACTTTTTTGGACCCAATAGTGATGTTTTGGTTCGTTTGGGTCAGTTTCGTTACTACATCGAAAACCATGCCGGGGTTGCATTTAATGCACCGATTCGGGTCAGAAATGAAACGATCCACGTAATCGGCTACAAACAAAACGAATGCACAGAATTCAATTTTTTGGACCCAATAGTGATGTTTTTGTTCGTTTGGGTCAGTTTCGTTACTGCACCAAAAACCATGCCGGGGTTGCATTTAATGCACCGATTCGGGTCAGAAATCAAACGATGCACGGAATCGGCTAGAAACGAGATGAACGCACCCAATTCACTTTTTTGGACCCAATAGTGATGTTTTGGTTCATTTGGGTCAGTTTCGTTACTGCACCGAAAACGATGCCGGGGTTGCATTTAATGCACCGATTCGGGTCAGAAACGAAACGATGCACGGAATCATCCAGAAACAAAACGAACGCACCCTATCCACTTTTTTGGACCGAATAGTGATGTTTTGGTTCGTTTCGGTCAGTTTCGTTACTGCACCGAAAACCATGCCGGGGTTGCATTTAATGCACCGATTCGGGTCAGAAATCAAACGATGCACGGAATCATCCAGAAACGAAACGAACGCACCCAATTCACTTTTTTGGACGCAATAGTGATGTTTTGGTTCGTTTGGGTCAGTTTCGTTACTGCACCGGAAACCATGCCGGGGTTGCATTTAATGCATCGATTCTGGTCGGAAACGAAACGATGCACGGAATCGGCTACAAACAAAACGAACGCACCCAATTCACTTTTTTCGACCCAATAGTGATGTTTTGGTTCGTTTGGGTCAGTTTCTTACTACACCGAAAACCATACCGGGGTTGCATTTAATGCACCGATTCGGGTTAGAAACGAAACGGTGCACGGAATCGGCTACAAACAAAACGAATGCACATAATTCAATTTTTTGGACCCAATAGTGATGTTTTGGTTTGTTTGGGTCAGTTTCGTTACTGCACCGAAAACCATGCCGGGGTTGCATTTAATGCACCGATTCGGGTCGGAAACGAAACGATGCACGGAATCATCCAGAAACAAAACGAACGCACCCTATCCACTTTTTTGCACCGAATAGTGATGTTTTGGTTCATTTGGGTCAGTTTGGTTTCTGCACCGAAAACCATGCCGGGGTTGCATTTAATGCACCGATTCGGGTCGGAAACGAAACGATGCAAAGAATCGGCTAGAAACGAAACGAACGCACAGAATTCAATTTTTTGGACCCAATAGTGATGTTTTGGTTCGTTTGGGTCACTTTCGTTACTGCACCAAAAACCATGCCGGGGTTGCATTTAATGCACCGATTCGGGTCAGAAATCAAACGATGCACGGAATCGGCTAGAAACGAGATGAACGCACCCAATTCACTTTTTTGGACCCAATAGTGATGTTTTGGTTCGTTTGGGTCAGTTTCGTTACTGCACCGAAAACCATGCCGGGGTTGCATTTAATGCACCGATTCGGGTCGGAAACGAAACGATGCACGGAATCGTCTATAAACGAAAGGAGCGCACCCTATCCACTTTTTTGGACCGAATAGTGATGCTTTGGTTCGTTTGGGTCAGTTTGGTTACTGCACCGAAAACCATGCCGGGGTTGCATTTAATGCACCGATTCGGGTCGGAAACGAAACGATGCAAAGAATCGGCTAGAAACGAAACGAATGCACCCAATTCACTTTTTTGGACCCAATAGTGATGTTTTGGTTCGTTTGGGTCAGTTTCGTTACTGCACCGAAAACCATGCCGGTGTTGCATTTAATGCACCGATTCGGGTCGGAAACGAAACGATGCACGAAATCATCTAGAAACGAAACGAACGCACCCTATCCACTTTTTTGGACCCAATAGTGATGTTTTGGTTCGTTTGGGTCAGTTTGGTTACTGCACCGAAAACCATGCCGGGGCTGCATATAATGCACCGATTCGGGTCGGAAACGAAACGATGCACGGGATCTTCTAGAAACGAAACAAACGCACCCAATTCACTTTTTTGGACCCAATAGTGATGTTTTGGTTCGTTTGGGTCAGTTTCGTTACTACATCGAAAACCATGCCGGGGTTGCATTTAATGCACCGATTCGGGTCAGAAATGAAACGATCCACGGAATCGGCTACAAACAAAACGAATGCACAGAATTCAATTTTTTAGACCCAATTGTGATGTTTTGGTTCGTTTGGGTCAGTTTCGTTACTGCACCAAAAACCATGCCGGGGTTGCATTTAATGCACCGATTCGGGTCAGAAATCAAACGATGCACGGAATCGGCTAGAAACGAGATGAACGCACCCAATTCACTTTTTTGGACCCAATAGTGATGTTTTGGTTCGTTTGGGTCAGTTTCGTTACTGCACCGAAAACCATGCCGGGGTTGCATTTAATGCACCGATTCGGGTCAGAAATCAAACGATGCACGGAATCGGCTAGAAACGAGATGAACGCACCCAATTCACTTTTTTGGACCCAATAGTGATGTTTTGGTTCGTTTGGGTCAGTTTCGTTACTGCACCGAAAACCATGCCGGGGTTGCATTTAATGCACCGATTCGGGTCGGAAACAAAACGATGCACGGGATCGGCTAGAAACGAAACGAACGCACCTAATTCACTTTTTTGGACCCAATAGTGACGTTTTGGTTCGTTTGGGTCAGTTTCTTACTACACCGAAAACCATACCGGGGTTGCATTTAATGCACCGATTCGGGTTAGAAATGAAACGATGCACGGAATCGGCTACAAACAAAACGAACGAACATAATTCAATTTTTTGGACCCAATAGTGATGTTTTGGTTCGTTTGGGTCAGTTTCGTTACTGCACCGAAAACCATGCCGGGGTTGCATTTTATGCGCCGATTCGGGTCGGAAACGAAACGATGCACGGAATCATCCAGAAACAAAACGAACGCACCCTATCCACATTTTTGGACCGAATAGTGATGTTTTGGTTCGTTTGGGTCAGTTTGGTTACTGCACCGAAAACCATGCCGGGGTTGCATTTAATGCACCGATTCGGGTCGGAAACGAAACGATGCACGGAATCATCCAGAAACAAAACCAACGCACCCTATCCACTTTTTTGGACCGAATAGTGATGTTTTGGTTCGTTTGGGTCAGTTTGGTTACTGCACCAAAAACCATGCCGGGGTTGCATTTAATGCACCGATTCGGGTCGGAAACGAAACGATGCAAAGAATCGGCTAGAAACGAAACTAACGCACAGAATTCAATTTTTTGGACCCAATAGTGATGTTTTGGTTCGTTTGGATCACTTTCGTTACTGCACCAAAAACCATGCCGGGGTTGCATTTAATGCACCGATTCGGGTCAGAAATCAAATGATGCACGGAATCGGCTAGAAACGAGATGAACGCACCCAATTCACTTTTTTGGACCCAATAGTGATGTTTTGGTTCGTTTGGGTCAGTTTCGTTACTGCACCGAAAACCATGCCGGGGTTGCATTTAATGCACCGATTCGGGTCTGAAACGAAACGATGCACGGAATCATCCAGAATCAAAACGAACGCACCCTATCCACTTTTTTGGACCGAATAGTGATGTTTTGGTTCGTTTGGGTCAGTTTGGTTACTGCACCGAAAACCATGCCGGGGGTTGCATTTAATGCACCGATTCGGGTCGGTAACGAAACGATGCACGGAATCATCCAGAAACAAAACGAACGCACCCTATCCACTTTTTTGGACCGAATAGTGATGTTTTGGTTTGTTTGGGTCAGTTTGGTTACTGCACCAAAAACCATGCCGGGGTTGCATTTAATGCACCGATTCGGGTCGGAAACGAAACGATGCAAAGAATCGGCTAGAAACGAAACGAACGCACAGAATTCAATTTTTTGGACCCAATAGTGATGTTTTGGTTCGTTTGGGTCACTTTCGTTACTGCACCAAAAACCATGCCGGGGTTGCATTTAATGCACCGATTCGGGTCAGAAATCAAATGATGCACGGAATCGGCTAGAAACGAGATGAACGCACCCAATTCACTTTTTTGGACCCAATAGTGATGTTTTGGTTCGTTTGGGTCAGTTTCGTTACTGCACCGAAAACCATGCCGGGGTTGCATTTAATGCACCGATTCGGGTCGGAAACGAAACGATGCACGGAATCGTCCAGAAACGAAACGAACGCACCCAATTCACTTTTTTGGACCCAATAGTGATGTTTTGGTTCGTTTGGGTCAGTTTCGTTACTACACCGAAAACCATGCCGGGGTTGCATTTAATGCACCGATTCGGGTTACAAACGAAACGATGCACGGAATCGGCTACAAACAAAACGAATGCACATAATTCAATTTTTTGGACCCAATAGTGATGTTTTGGTTCGTTTGGGTCAGTTTCGTTACTGCACCGAAAACCATGCCGGGGTTGCATTTAATGCACCGATTCGGGTCGGAAACGAAACGATGCACGGAATCATCCAAAAACAAAACGAACGCACCCTATCCACTTTTTGGACCGAATAGTGATGTTTTGGTTCGTTTGGGTCAGTTTGTCTACTGCACCGAAAACCATGCCGGGGTTGCATTTAATGCACCGATTCGGGTCGGAAACGAAACGATGCAAAGAATCGGCTAGAAACGAAACGAATGCACCCAATTCACTTTTTTGGACCCAATAGTGATGTTTTGGTTCGTTTGGGTCAGTTTCGTTACTGCACCGAAAACCATGCCGGGGTTGCATTTAATGCACCGATTCGGGTCGGAAACAAAACGATGCACGGGATCGGCTAGAAACGAAACGAGCGCACCTAATTCACTTTTTTGGACCCAATAGTGATGTTTTGGTTCGTTTGGGTCAGTTTCTTACTACACCGAAAACCATACCGGGGTTGCATTTAATGCACCGATTCGGGTTAGAAATGAAACGATGCACGGAATCGGCTACAAACAAAACGAACGAACATAATTCAATTTTTTGGACCCAATAGTGATGTTTTGGTTCGTTTGGGTCAGTTTCGTTACTGCACCGAAAACCATGCCGGGGTTGCATTTTATGCACCGATTCGGGTCGGAAACGAAACGATGCACGGAATCATCCAGAAACGAAACGAACGCACCCTATCCACTTTTTTGGACCCAATAGTGATGTTTTGGTTCGTTAGGGTCAGTTTGGTTACTGCACCGAAAACCATGCCGGGGTTGCATATAATGCACCGATTCGGGTCGGAAACGAAACGGTGCACGGGATCGGCTAGAAACGAAACGAACGCACCCAATTAACTTTTTTGGACCCAATAGTGATGTTTTGGTTCGTTTGGGTCAGTTTCGTTACTACATCGAAAACCATGCCGGGGTTGCATTTAATGCACCGATTCGGGTCAGAAATGAAACGATCCACGGGATCGGCTACAATCAAAACGAACCCACCCTATCCACTTTTTTTGACCCAATAGTGATGTTTTGGTTCGTTTGGGTCAGTTTCGTTACTGCACCAAAAACCATGCCGGGGTTGCATTTAATGCACCGATTCGGGTCGGAAACGAAACGATGCACGGAATCATCCAGAAACAAAACGAACGCACCCTATCCACTTTTTTGGACCGAATAGTGATGTTTTGGTTCGTTTGGGTCAGTTTGGTTACTGCACCGAAAACCATGCCGGGGTTGCATTTAATGCACCGATTCGGGTCAGAAACGAAACGATGCACGGAATCATCCAGAAACAAAACGAACGCACCCAATCCACTTTTTTGGACCGAATAGTGATGTTTTGGTTCGTTTGGGTCAGTTTGGTTACTGCACCAAAAACCATGCCGGGGTTGCATTTAATGCACCGATTCGGGTCGGAAACGAAACGATGCAAAGAATCGGCTAGAAACGAAACGAACGCGCAGAATTCAATTTTTTGGACCCAATAGTGATGTTTTGGTTCGTTTGGGTCACTTTCGTTACTGCACCAAAAACCATGCCGGGGTTGCATTTAATGCACCGATTCGGGTCAGAAATCAAATGATGCACGGAATCGGCTAGAAACGAGATGAACGCACCGAATTCACTTTTTTGGACCCAATAGTGATGTTTTGGTTCGTTTGGGTCAGTTTCGTTACTGCACCGAAAACCATGCCGGGGTTGCATTTAATGCACCGATTCGGGTCGGAAACGAAACGATGCACGGAATCATCCAGAAACAAAACGAACGCACCCTATCCACTTTTTTGGACCGAATAGTGATGTTTTGGTTCGTTTGGGTCAGTTTGGTTACTGCACCGAAAACCATGCCGGGGTTGCATTTAATGCACCGATTCGGGTCGGAAACGAAACGATGCAAAGAATCGGCTAGAAACGAAACGAATGCACCCAATTCATTTTTTTGGACCCAATAGTGATGTTTTGGTTCGTTTGGGTCAGTTTCGTTACTGCACCGAAAACCATGCCGGGGTTGCATTTAATGCACCGATTCGGGTCGGAAACGAAACGATGCACGGAATCATCCAGAAATGAAACGAACGCACCCTATCCACTTTTTTGGACCCAATAGTGATGTTTTGGTTCGTTTGGGTCAGTTTGGTTACTGCACCGAAAACCATGCCGGGGTTGCATATAATGCACCGATTCGGGTCGGAAACGAAACGATGCACGGGATCGGCTAGAAACGAAACAAACGCACCCAATTCACTTTTTTGGACCCAATAGTGATGTTTTGGTTCGTTTGGGTCAGTTTCGTTACTACATCGAAAACCATGCCGGGGTTGCATTTAATGCACCGATTCGGGTCAGAAATGAAACGATCCACGGAATCGGCTACAAACAAAACGAACGCACAGAATTCAATTTTTTGGACCCAATAGTGATGTTTTGGTTCGTTTGGGTCAGTTTCGTTACTGCACCAAAAACCATGCCGTGGTTGCATTTAATGCACCGATTCAGGTCAGAAATCAAACGATGCACGGAATCGGCTAGAAACGAGATGAACGCACCCAATTCACTTTTTTGGACCCAATAGTGATGTTTTGGTTCGTTTGGGTCAGTTTCGTTACTGCACCGAAAACCATGCCGGGGTTGCATTTAATGCACCGATTCGGGTCGGAAACGAAACGATGCACGGAATCATCCAGAAACGAAACGAACGCACCCAATTCACTTTTTTGGACCCAATAGTGATGTTTTGGTTCGTTTGGGTCAGTTTCGTTACTACAACGAAAACCATGCCGGGGTTGCATTTAATGCACCGATTCGGGTCAGAAATGAAACGATCCGCGGAATCGGCTACAAACAAAACGAACGCACAGAATACAATTTTTTGGACCCAATAGTGATGTTTTGGTTCGTTTGGGTCACTTTCGTTACTGCACCAAAAACCATGCCGGGGTTGCATTTAATGCGCCGATTCGGGTCAGAAATCAAACGATGCACGGAATCGGCTAGAAACGAGATGAACGCACCCAATTCACTTTTTTGGACCCAATAGTGATGTTTTGGTTCGTTTGGGTCAGTTTCTTACTACACCGAAAACCATACCGGGGTTGCATTTAATGCACCTATTCGGGTTACAAACGAAACGATGCATGGAATCGGCTACAAACAAAACGAATGCACATAATTCAATTTTTTGGACCCAATAGTGATGTTTTGGTTCGTTTGGGTCAGTTTCGTTACTGCACCGAAAACCATGCCGGGGTTGCATTTCATGCACCGATTCGGGTCGGAAACGAAACGATGCACGGAATCATCCAAAAACAAAACGAACGCACCCTATCCACTTTTTGGACCGAATAGTGATGTTTTGGTTCGTTTGGGTCAGTTTGTCTACTGCACCGAAAACCATGCCGGGGTTGCATTTAATGCACCGATTCGGGTCGGAAACGAAACGATGCAAAGAATCGGCTAGAAACGAAACGAATGCACCCAATTCACTTTTTTGGACCCAATAGTGATGTTTTGGTTCGTTTGGGTCAGTTTCGTTACTGCACCGAAAACCATGCCGGGGTTGCATTTAATGCACCGATTCGGGTCGGAAACAAAACGATGCACGGGATCGGATAGAAACGAAACGAACGCACCTAATTCACTTTTTTGGACCCAATAGTGATGTTTTGGTTCGTTTGGGTCAGTTTCTTACTACACCGAAAACCATACCGGGGTTGCATTTAATGCACCGATTCGGGTTAGAAATGAAACGATGCACGGAATCGGCTACAAACAAAACGAACGAACATAATTCAATTTTTTGGACCCAATAGTGATGTTTTGGTTCGTTTGGGTCAGTTTCGTTACTGCACCGAAAACCATGCCGGGGTTGCATTTTATGCACCGATTCGGGTCGGAAACGAAACGATGCACGGAATCATCCAGAAACGAAACGAACGCACCCTATCCACTTTTTTGGACTCAATAGTGATGTTTTGGTTCGTTTGGGTCAGTTTGGTTACTGCACCGAAAACCATGCCGGGGTTGCATATAATGCACCGATTCGGGTCGGAAACGAAACGGTGCACGGGATCGGCTAGAAACGAAACGAACGCACCCAATTCACTTTTTTGGACCCAATAGTGATGTTTTGGTTCGTTTGGGTCAGTTTCGTTACTACATCGAAAACCATGCCGGGGTTGCATTTAATGCACCGATTCGGGTCAGAAATGAAACGATCCACGGGATCAGCTACAATCAAAACGAACGCACAGAATTAAATTTTATGGACCCAATAGTGATGTTTTGGTTCGTTTGGGTCAGTTTCGTTACTGCACCAAAAACCATGCCGGGGTTGCATTTAATGCACCGATACGGGTCGGAAACGAAACGATGCACGGAATCATACAGAAACAAAACGAACGCACCCTATCCACTTTTTTGGACCGAATAGTGATGTTTTGGTTCGTTTGGGTCAGTTTGGTTACTGCACCGAAAACCATGCCGGGGTTGCATTTAATGCACCGATTCGGGTCAGAAACGAAACGATGCACGGAATCATCCAGAAACAAAACGAACGCACCCTATCCACTTTTTTGGACCGAATAGTGATGTTTTGGTTCGTTTGGGTCAGTTTGGTTACTGCACCAAAAACCATGCCGGGGTTGCATTTAATGCACCGATTCGGGTCGGAAACGAAACGATGCAAAGAATCGGCTAGAAACGAAACGAACGCGCAGAATTCAATTTTTTGGACCCAATAGTGATGTTTTGGTTCGTTTGGGTCACTTTCGTTACTGCACCAAAAACCATGCCGGGGTTGCATTTAATGCACCGATTCGGGTCAGAAATCAAATGATGCACGGAATCGGCTAGAAACGAGATGAACGCACCCAATTCACTTTTTTGGACCCAATAGTGATGTTTTGGTTCGTTTGGGTCAGTTTCGTTACTGCACCGAAAACCATGCCGGGGTTGCATTTAATGCACCGATTCGGGTCGGAAACGAAACGATGCACGGAATCATCCAGAAACAAAACGAACGCACCCTATCCACTTTTTTGGACCGAATAGTGATGTTTTGGTTCGTTTGGGTCAGTTTGGTTACTGCACCGAAAACCATGCCGGGGTTGCATTTAATGCACCGATTCGGGTCGGAAACGAAACGATGCAAAGAATCGGCTAGAAACGAAACGAATGCACCCAATTCATTTTTTTGGACCCAATAGTGATGTTTTGGTTCGTTTGGGTCAGTTTCGTTACTGCACCGAAAACCATGCCGGGGTTGCATTTAATGCACCGATTCGGGTCGGAAACAAAACGATGCACGGGATCGGCTAGAAACGAAACGAACGCACCTAATTCACTTTTTTGGACCCAATAGTGATGTTTTGGTTCGTTTGGGTCAGTTTCTTACTACACCGAAAACCATACCGGGGTTGCATTTAATGCACCGATTCGGGTCAGAAACGAAACGATGCACGGAATCATCGAGAAACAAAACGAACGCACCCTATCCACTTTTTTGGACCGAATAGTGATGTTTTGGTTCGTTTGGGTCAGTTTGGTTACTGCACCAAAAACCATGCCGGGGTTGCATTTAATGCACCGATTCGGGTCGGAAACGAAACGATGCAAAGAATCGGCTAGAAACGAAACGAACGCGCAGAATTCAATTTTTTGGACCCAATAGTGATGTTTTGGTTCGTTTGGGTCACTTTCGTTACTGCACCAAAAACCATGCCGGGGTTGCATTTAATGCACCGATTCGGGTCAGAAATCAAATGATGCACGGAATCGGCTAGAAACGAGATGAACGCACCCAATTCACTTTTTTGGACCCAATAGTGATGTTTTGGTTCGTTTGGGTCAGTTTCGTTACTGCACCGAAAACCATGCCGGGGTTGCATTTAATGCACCGATTTGGGTCGGAAACGAAACGATGCACGGAATCATCCAGAAACAAAACGAACGCACCCTATCCACTTTTTTGGACCGAATAGTGATGTTTTGGTTCGTTTGGGTCAGTTTGGTTACTGCACCGAAAACCATGCCGGGGTTGCATTTAATGCACCGATTCGGGTCGGAAACGAAACGATGCAAAGAATCGGCTAGAAACGAAACGAATGCACCCAATTCATTTTTTTGGACCCAATAGTGATGTTTTGGTTCGTTTGGGTCAGTTTCGTTACTGCACCGAAAACCATGCCGGGGTTGCATTTAATGCACTGATTCGGGTCGGAAACGAAACGATGCACGAAATCGTCCAGAAACGAAAGAAACGCACCCTATCCACTTTATTCGACCCAATAGTGATGTTTTGGTTCGTTTGGGTCAGTTTCGTTACTGCACCGAAAACCATGCCGGGGTTGCATTTAATGCACCGATTCGGGTCGGAAACGAAACGATGCACGGAATCATCCAGAAACAAAACGAACGCACCCTATCCACTTTTTTGGACCGAATAGTGATGTTTTGGTACGTTTGGGTCAGTTTGGTTACTGCACCGAAAACCATGCCGGGGTTGCATTTAATGCACCGATTCGGGTCGGAAACGAAACGATGCAAAGAATCGGCTAGAAACGAAACGAATGCACCCAATTCATTTTTTTGGACCCAATAGTGATGTTTTGGTTCGTTTGGGTCAGTTTCGTTACTGCACCGAAAACCATGCCGGGGTTGCATTTAATGCACCGATTCAGGTCGGAAACGAAACGATGCACGGAATCATCCAGAAATGAAACGAACGCACCCTATCCACTTTTTTGGACCCAATAGTGATGTTTTGGTTCGTTTGGGTCAGTTTGGTTACTGCACCGAAAACCATGCCGGGGTTGCATATAATGCACCGATTCGGGTCGGAAACGAAACGATGCACGGGATCGGCTAGAAACGAAACAAACGCACCCAATTCACTTTTTTGGACCCAATAGTGATGTTTTGGTTCGTTTGGGTCAGTTTCGTTACTACATCGAAAACCATGCCGGGGTTGCATTTAATGCACCGATTCGGGTCAGAAATGAAACGATCCACGGAATCGGCTACAAACAAAACGAACGCACAGAATTCAATTTTTTGGACCCAATAGTGATGTTTTGGTTCGTTTGGGTCAGTTTCGTTACTGCACCAAAAACCATGCCGTGGTTGCATTTAATGCACCGATTCAGGTCAGAAATCAAACGATGCACGGAATCGGCTAGAAACGAGATGAACGCACCCAATTCACTTTTTTGGACCCAATAGTGATGTTTTGGTTCGTTTGGGTCAGTTTCGTTACTGCACCGAAAACCATGCCGGGGTTGCATTTAATGCACCGATTCGGGTCGGAAACGAAACGATGCACGGAATCATCCAAAAACAAAACGAACGCACCCTATCCACTTTTTGGACCGAATAGTGATGTTTTGGTTCGTTTGGGTCAGTTTGTCTACTGCACCGAAAACCATGCCGGGGTTGCATTTAATGCACCGATTCGGGTCGGAAACGAAACGATGCAAAGAATCGGCTAGAAACGAAACGAATGCACCCAATTCACTTTTTTGGACCCAATAGTGATGTTTTGGTTCGTTTGGGTCAGTTTCGTTACTGCACCGAAAACCATGCCGGGGTTGCATTTAATGCACCGATTCGGGTCGGAAACAAAACGATGCACGGGATCGGCTAGAAACGAAACGAACGCACCTAATTCACTTTTTTGGACCCAATAGTGATGTTTTGGTTCGTTTGGGTCAGTTTCTTACTACACCGAAAACCATACCGGGGTTGCATTTAATGCACCGATTCGGGTTAGAAATGAAACGATGCACGGAATCGGCTACAAACAAAACGAACGAACATAATTCAATTTTTTGGACCCAATAGTGATGTTTTGGTTCGTTTGGGTCAGTTTCGTTACTGCACCGAAAACCATGCCGGGGTTGCATTTAATGCACCGATTCGGGTCGGAAACGAAACGATGCACGGAATCATCCAAAAACAAAACGAACGCACCCTATCCACTTTTTGGACCGAATAGTGATGTTTTGGTTCGTTTGGGTCAGTTTGTCTACTGCACCGAAAACCATGCCGGGGTTGCATTTAATGCACCGATTCGGGTCGGAAACGAAACGATGCAAAGAATCGGCTAGAAACGAAACGAATGCACCCAATTCACTTTTTTGGACCCAATAGTGATGTTTTGGTTCGTTTGGGTCAGTTTCGTTACTGCACCGAAAACCATGCCGGGGTTGCATTTAATGCACCGATTCGGGTCGGAAACAAAACGATGCACGGGATCGGCTAGAAACGAAACGAACGCACCTAATTCACTTTTTTGGACCCAATAGTGATGTTTTGGTTCGTTTGGGTCAGTTTCTTACTACACCGAAAACCATACCGGGGTTGCATTTAATGCACCGATTCGGGTTAGAAATGAAACGATGCACGGAATCGGCTACAAACAAAACGAACGAACATAATTCAATTTTTTGGACCCAATAGTGATGTTTTGGTTCGTTTGGGTCAGTTTCGTTACTGCACCGAAAACCATGCCGGGGTTGCATTTTATGCACCGATTCGGGTCGGAAACGAAACGATGCACGGAATCATCCAGAAACGAAACGAACGCACCCTATCCACTTTTTTGGACCCAATAGTGATGTTTTGGTTCGTTTGGGTCAGTTTGGTTACTGCACCGAAAACCATGCCGGGGTTGCATATAATGCACCGATTCGGGTCGGAAACGAAACGGTGCACGGGATCGGCTAGAAACGAAACGAACGCACCCAATTCACTTTTTTGGACCTAATAGTGATGTTTTGGTTCGTTTGGGTCAGTTTCGTTACTACATCGAAAACCATGCCGGGGTTGCATTTAATGCACCGATTCGGGTCAGAAATGAAACGATCCACGGGATCGGCTACAATCAAAACGAACGCACAGAATTAAATTTTATGGACCCAATAGTGATGTTTTGGTTCGTTTGGGTCAGTTTCGTTACTGCACCAAAAACCATGTCGGGGTTGCATTTAATGCACCGATTCGGGTCGGAAACGAAACGATGCACGGAATCATCCAGAAACAAAACGAACGCACCCTATCCACTTTTTTGGACCGAATAGTGATGTTTTGGTTCGTTTGGGTCAGTTTGGTTACTGCACCGAAAACCATGCCGGGGTAGCATTTAATGCACCGATTCGGGTCAGAAACGAAACGATGCACGGAATCATCCAGAAACAAAACGAACGCACCCTATCCACTTTTTTGGACCGAATAGTGATGTTTTGGTTCGTTTGGGTCAGTTTGGTTACTGCACCAAAAACCATGCCGGGGTTGCATTTAATGCACCGATTCGGGTCGCAAACGAAACGATGCAAAGAATCGGCTAGAAACGAAACGAACGCGCAGAATTCAATTTTTTGGACCCAATAGTGATGTTTTGGTTCGTTTGGGTCACTTTCGTTACTGCACCAAAAACCATGCCGGGGTTGCATTTAATGCACCGATTCGGGTCAGAAATCAAATGATGCACGGAATCGGCTAGAAACGAGATGAACGCACCCAATTCACTTTTTTGGACCCAATAGTGATGTTTTGGTTCGTTTGGGTCAGTTTCGTTACTGCACCGAAAACCATGCCGGGGTTGCATTTAATGCACCGATTCGGGTCGGAAACGAAACGATGCACGGAATCACCAGAAACAAAACGAACGCACCCTATCCACTTTTTTGGACCGAATAGTGATGTTTTGGTTCGTTTGGGTCAGTTTGGTTACTGCACCGAAAACCATGCCGGGGTTGCATTTAATGCACCGATTCGGGTCGGAAACGAAACGATGCAAAGAATCGGCTAGAAACGAAACGAATGCACCCAATTCATTTTTTTGGACCCAATAGTGATGTTTTGGTTCGTTTGGGTCAGTTTCGTTACTGCACCGAAAACCATGCCGGGGTTGCATTTAATGCACCGATTCGGGTCGGAAACAAAACGATGCACGGGATCGGCTAGAAACGAAACGAACGCACCTAATTCACTTTTTTGGACCCAATAGTGATGTTTTGGTTCGTTTGGGTCAGTTTCTTACTACACCGAAAACCATACCGGGGTTGCATTTAATGCACCGATTCGGGTTAGAAATGAAACGATGCACGGAATCGGCTACAAACAAAACGAACGAACATAATTCAATTTTTTGGACCCAATAGTGATGTTTTGGTTCGTTTGGGTCAGTTTCGTTACTGCACCGAAAACCATGCAGGGGTTGCATTTTATGCACCGATTCGGGTCGGAAACGAAACGATGCACGGAATCATCCAGAAACGAAACGAACGCACCCTATCCACTTTTTTGGACCCAATAGTGATGTTTTGGTTCGTTTGGGTCAGTTTGGTTACTGCACCGAAAACCATGCCGGGGTTGCATATAATGCACCGATTCGGGTCGGAAACGAAACGGTGCACGGGATCGGCTAGAAACGAAACGAACGCACCCAATTCACTTTTTTGGACCCAATAGTGATGTTTTGGTTCGTTTGGGTCAGTTTCGTTACTACATCGAAAACCATGCCGGGGTTGCATTTAATGCACCGATTCGGGTCAGAAATGAAACGATCCACGGGATCGGCTACAATCAAAACGAACGCACAGAATTAAATTTTATGGACCGAATAGTGATGTTTTGGTTCGTTTGGGTCAGTTTCGTTACTGCACCAAAAACCATGCCGGGGTTGCATTTAATGCACCGATTCGGGTCGGAAACGAAACGATGCACGGAATCATCCAGAAACAAAACGAACGCACCCTATCCACTTTTTTGGACCGAATAGTGATGTTTTGGTTCGTTTGGGTCAGTTTGGTTACTGCACCGAAAACCATGCCGGGGTAGCATTTAATGCACCGATTCGGGTCAGAAACGAAACGATGCACGGAATCATCCAGAAACAAAACGAACGCACCCTATCCACTTTTTTGGACCGAATAGTGATGTTTTGGTTCGTTTGGGTCAGTTTGGTTACTGCACCAAAAACCATGCCGGGGTTGCATTTAATGCACCGATTCGGGTCGCAAACGAAACGATGCAAAGAATCGGCTAGAAACGAAACGAACGCGCAGAATTCAATTTTTTGGACCCAATAGTGATGTTTTGGTTCGTTTGGGTCACTTTCGTTACTGCACCAAAAACCATGCCGGGGTTGCATTTAATGCACCGATTCGGGTCAGAAATCAAATGATGCACGGAATCGGCTAGAAACGAGATGAACGCACCCAATTCACTTTTTTGGACCCAATAGTGATGTTTTGGTTCGTTTGGGTCAGTTTCGTTACTGCACCGAAAACCATGCCGGGGTTGCATTTAATGCACCGATTCGGGTCGGAAACGAAACGATGCACGGAATCACCAGAAACAAAACGAACGCACCCTATCCACTTTTTTGGACCGAATAGTGATGTTTTGGTTCGTTTGGGTCAGTTTGGTTACTGCACCGAAAACCATGCCGGGGTTGCATTTAATGCACCGATTCGGGTCGGAAACGAAACGATGCAAAGAATCGGCTAGAAACGAAACGAATGCACCCAATTCATTTTTTTGGACCCAATAGTGATGTTTTGGTTCGTTTGGGTCAGTTTCGTTACTGCACCGAAAACCATGCCGGGGTTGCATTTAATGCACCGATTCGGGTCGGAAACAAAACGATGCACGGGATCGGCTAGAAACGAAACGAACGCACCTAATTCACTTTTTTGGACCCAATAGTGATGTTTTGGTTCGTTTGGGTCAGTTTCTTACTACACCGAAAACCATACCGGGGTTGCATTTAATGCACCGATTCGGGTTAGAAATGAAACGATGCACGGAATCGGCTACAAACAAAACGAACGAACATAATTCAATTTTTTGGACCCAATAGTGATGTTTTGGTTCGTTTGGGTCAGTTTCGTTACTGCACCGAAAACCATGCAGGGGTTGCATTTTATGCACCGATTCGGGTCGGAAACGAAACGATGCACGGAATCATCCAGAAACGAAACGAACGCACCCCATCCACTTTTTTGGACCCAATAGTGATGTTTTGGTTCGTTTGGGTCAGTTTGGTTACTGCACCGAAAACCATGCCGGGGTTGCATATAATGCACCGATTCGGGTCGGAAACGAAACGGTGCACGGGATCGGCTAGAAACGAAACGAACGCACCCAATTCACTTTTTTGGACCCAATAGTGATGTTTTGGTTCGTTTGGGTCAGTTTCGTTACTACATCGAAAACCATGCCGGGGTTGCATTTAATGCACCGATTCGGGTCAGAAATGAAACGATCCACGGGATCGGCTACAATCAAAACGAACGCACAGAATTAAATTTTATGGACCCAATAGTGATGTTTTGGTTCGTTTGGGTCAGTTTCGTTACTGCACCAAAAACCATGCCGGGGTTGCATTTAATGCACCGATTCGGGTCGGAAACGAAACGATGCACGGAATCATCCAGAAACAAAACGAACGCACCCTATCCACTTTTTTGGACCGAATAGTGATGTTTTGGTTCGTTTGGGTCAGTTTGGTTACTGCACCGAAAACCATGCCGGGGTTGCATTTAATGCACCGATTCGGGTCAGAAACGAAACGATGCACGGAATCATCCAGAAACAAAACGAACGCACCCTATCCACTTTTTTGGACCGAATAGTGATGTTTTGGTTCGTTTGGGTCAGTTTGGTTACTGCACCAAAAACCATGCCGGGGTTGCATTTAATGCACCGATTCGGGTCGGAAACGAAACGATGCAAAGAATCGGCTAGAAACGAAACGAACGCGCCGAATTCAATTTTTTGGACCCAATAGTGATGTTTTGGTTCGTTTGGGTCACTTTCGTTACTGCACCAAAAACCATGCCGGGGTTGCATTTAATGCACCGATTCGGGTCAGAAATCAAATGATGCACGGAATCGGCTAGAAACGAGATGAACGCACCCAATTCACTTTTTTGGACCCAATAGTGATGTTTTGGTTCGTTTGGGTCAGTTTCGTTACTGCACCGAAAACCATGCCGGGGTTGCATTTAATGCACCGATTCGGGTCGGAAACGAAACGATGCACGGAATCATCCAGAAACAAAACGAACGCACCCTATCCACTTTTTTGGACCGAATAGTGATGTTTTGGTTCGTTTGGGTCAGTTTGGTTACTGCACCGAAAACCATGCCGGGGTTGCATTTAATGCACCGATTCGGGTCGGAAACGAAACGATGCAAAGAATCGGCTAGAAACGAAACGAATGCACCCAATTCATTTTTTTGGACCCAATAGTGATGTTTTGGTTCGTTTGGGTCAGTTTCGTTACTGCACCGAAAACCATGCCGGGGTTGCTTTTAATGCACCGATTCGGGTCGGAAACGAAACGATGCACGGAATCATCCAGAAATGAAACGAACGCACCCTATCCACTTTTTTGGACCCAATAGTGATGTTTTGGTTCGTTTGGGTCAGTTTGGTTACTGCACCGAAAACCATGTCGGGGTTGCATATAATGCACCGATTCGGGTCGGAAACGAAACGATGCACGGGATCGGCTAGAAACGAAACAAACGCACCCAATTCACTTTTTTGGACCCAATAGTGATGTTTTGGTTCGTTTGGGTCAGTTTCGTTACTACATCGAAAACAATGCCGGGGTTGCATTTAATGCACCGATTCGGGTCAGAAATGAAACGATCCACGGAATCGGCTACAAACCAAACGAACGCACAGAATTCAATTTTTTGGACCCAATAGTGATGTTTTGGTTCGTTTGGGTCAGTTTCGTTACTGCACCAAAAACCATGCCGTGGTTGCATTTAATGCACCGATTCAGGTCAGAAATCAAACGATGCACGGAATCGGCTAGAAACGAAACGAACGCACCTAATTCACTTTTTTGGACCCAATAGTGATGTTTTGGTTCGTTTGGGTCAGTTTCTTACTACACCGAAAACCATACCGGGGTTGCATTTAATGCACCGATTCGGGTCAGAAACGAAACGATGCACGGAATCATCGAGAAACAAAACGAACGCACCCTATCCACTTTTTTGGACCGAATAGTGATGTTTTGGTTCGTTTGGGTCAGTTTGGTTACTGCACCAAAAACCATGCCGGGGTTGCATTTAATGCACCGATTCGGGTCGGAAACGAAACGATGCAAAGAATCGGCTAGAAACGAAACGAACGCGCAGAATTCAATTTTTTGGACCCAATAGTGATGTTTTGGTTCGTTTGGGTCACTTTCGTTACTGCACCAAAAACCATGCCGGGGTTGCATTTAATGCACCGATTCGGGTCACAAATCAAATGATGCACGGAATCGGCTAGAAACGAGATGAACGCACCCAATTCACTTTTTTGGACCCAATAGTGATGTTTTGGTTCGTTTGGGTCAGTTTCGTTACTACATCGAAAACCATGCCGGGGTTGCATTTAATGCACCGATTCGGGTCAGAAATGAAACGATCCACGGGATCGGCTACAATCAAAACGAACGCACAGAATTAAATTTTATGGACCCAATAGTGATGTTTTGGTTCGTTTGGGTCAGTTTCGTTACTGCACCGAAAACCATGCCGGGGTTGCATTTAATGCACCGATTCGGGTCGGAAACGAAACGATGCACGGAATCATCCAGAAACAAAACGAACGCACCCTATCCACTTTTTTGGACCGAATAGTGATGTTTTGGTTCGTTTGGGTCAGTTTGGTTACTGCACCGAAAACCATGCCGGGGTTGCATTTAATGCACCGATTCGGGTCGGAAACGAAACGATGCAAAGAATCGGCTAGAAACGAAACGAATGCACCCAATTCATTTTTTTGGACCCAATAGTGATGTTTTGGTTCGTTTGGGTCAGTTTCGTTACTGCACCGAAAACCATGCCGGGGTTGCATTTAATGCACTGATTCGGGTCGGAAACGAAACGATGCACGAAATCGTCCAGAAACGAAAGAAACGCACCCTATCCACTTTATTCGACCCAATAGTGATGTTTTGGTTCGTTTGGGTCAGTTTCGTTACTGCACCGAAAACCATGCCGGGGTTGCATTTAATGCACCGATTCGGGTCGGAAACGAAACGATGCACGGAATCATCCAGAAACAAAACGAACGCACCCTATCCACTTTTTTGGACCGAATAGTGATGTTTTGGTACGTTTGGGTCAGTTTGGTTACTGCACCGAAAACCATGCCGGGGTTGCATTTAATGCACCGATTCGGGTCGGAAACGAAACGATGCAAAGAATCGGCTAGAAACGAAACGAATGCACCCAATTCATTTTTTTGGACCCAATAGTGATGTTTTGGTTCGTTTGGGTCAGTTTCGTTACTGCACCGAAAACCATGCCGGGGTTGCATTTAATGCACCGATTCAGGTCGGAAACGAAACGATGCACGGAATCATCCAGAAATGAAACGAACGCACCCTATCCACTTTTTTGGACCGAATAGTGATGTTTTGGTTCGTTTGGGTCAGTTTGGTTACTGCACCGAAAACCATGCCGGGGTTGCATTTAATGCACCGATTCGGGTCGGAAACGAAACGATGCAAAGAATCGGCTAGAAACGAAACGAATGCACCCAATTCATTTTTTTGGACCCAATAGTGATGTTTTGGTTCGTTTGGGTCAGTTTCGTTACTGCACCGAAAACCATGCCGGGGTTGCATTTAATGCACCGATTCGGGTCGGAAACGAAACGATGCACGGAATCATCCAGAAATGAAACGAACGCACCCTATCCACTTTTTTAGACCCAATAGTGATGTTTTGGTTCGTTTGGGTCAGTTTGGTTACTGCACCGAAAACCATGCCGGGGTTGCATATAATGCACCGATTCGGGTCGGAAACGAAACGATGCACGGGATCGGCTAGAAACGAAACAAACGCACCCAATTCACTTTTTTGGACCCAATAGTGATGTTTTGGTTCGTTTGGGTCAGTTTCGTTACTACATCGAAAACCATGCCGGGGTTGCATTTAATGCACCGATTCGGGTCAGAAATGAAACGATCCACGGAATCGGCTACAAACAAAACGAACGCACAGAATTCAATTTTTTGGACCCAATAGTGATGTTTTGGTTCGTTTGGGTCAGTTTCGTTACTGCACCAAAAACCATGCCGTGGTTGCATTTAATGCACCGATTCAGGTCAGAAATCAAACGATGCACGGAATCGGCTAGAAACGAAACGAACGCACCTAATTCACTTTTTTGGACCCAATAGTGATGTTTTGGTTCGTTTGGGTCAGTTTCTTACTACACCGAAAACCATACCGGGGTTGCATTTAATGCACCGATTCGGGTCAGAAACGAAACGATGCACGGAATCATCGAGAAACAAAACGAACGCACCCTATCCACTTTTTTGGACCGAATAGTGATGTTTTGGTTCGTTTGGGTCAGTTTGGTTACTGCACCAAAAACCATGCCGGGGTTGCATTTAATGCACCGATTCGGGTCGGAAACGAAACGATGCAAAGAATCGGCTAGAAACGAAACGAACGCGCAAAATTCAATTTTTTGGACCCAATAGTGATGTTTTGGTTCGTTTGGGTCACTTTCGTTACTGCACCAAAAACCATGCCGGGGTTGCATTTAATGCACCGATTCGGGTCAGAAATCAAATGATGCACGGAATCGGCTAGAAACGAGATGAACGCACCCAATTCACTTTTTTGGACCCAATAGTGATGTTTTGGTTCGTTTGGGTCAGTTTCGTTACTGCACCGAAAACCATGCCGGGGTTGCATTTAATGCACCGATTCGGGTCGGAAACGAAACGATGCACGGAATCATCCAGAAACAAAACGAACGCACCCTATCCACTTTTTTGGACCGAATAGTGATGTTTTGGTTCGTTTGGGTCAGTTTGGTTACTGCACCGAAAACCATGCCGGGGTTGCATTTAATGCACCGATTCGGGTCGGAAACGAAACGATGCAAAGAATCGGCTAGAAACGAAACGAATGCACCCAATTCATTTTTTTGGACCCAATAGTGATGTTTTGGTTCGTTTGGGTCAGTTTCGTTACTGCACCGAAAACCATGCCGGGGTTGCATTTAATGCACTGATTCGGGTCGGAAACGAAACGATGCACGAAATCGTCCAGAAACGAAAGAAACGCACCCTATCCACTTTATTCGACCCAATAGTGATGTTTTGGTTCGTTTGGGTCAGTTTCGTTACTGCACCGAAAACCATGCCGGGGTTGCATTTAATGCACCGATTCGGGTCGGAAACGAAACGATGCACGGAATCATCCAGAAACAAAACGAACGCACCCTATCCACTTTTTTGGACCGAATAGTGATGTTTTGGTACGTTTGGGTCAGTTTGGTTACTGCACCGAAAACCATGCCGGGGTTGCATTTAATGCACCGATTCGGGTCGGAAACGAAACGATGCAAAGAATCGGCTAGAAACGAAACGAATGCACCCAATTCATTTTTTTGGACCCAATAGTGATGTTTTGGTTCGTTTGGGTCAGTTTCGTTACTGCACCGAAAACCATGCCGGGGTTGCATTTAATGCACCGATTCAGGTCGGAAACGAAACGATGCACGGAATCATCCAGAAATGAAACGAACGCACCCTATCCACTTTTTTGGACCCAATAGTGATGTTTTGGTTCGTTTGGGTCAGTTTGGTTACTGCACCGAAAACCATGCCGGGGTTGCATATAATGCACCGATTCGGGTCGGAAACGAAACGATGCACGGGATCGGCTAGAAACGAAACAAACGCACCCAATTCACTTTTTTGGACCCAATAGTGATGTTTTGGTTCGTTTGGGTCAGTTTCGTTACTACATCGAAAACCATGCCGGGGTTGCATTTAATGCACCGATTCGGGTCAGAAATGAAACGATCCACGGAATCGGCTACAAACAAAACGAACGCACAGAATTCAATTTTTTGGACCCAATAGTGATGTTTTGGTTCGTTTGGGTCAGTTTCGTTACTGCACCAAAAACCATGCCGTGGTTGCATTTAATGCACCGATTCAGGTCAGAAATCAAACGATGCACGGAATCGGCTAGAAACGAGATGAACGCACCCAATTCACTTTTTTGGACCCAATAGTGATGTTTTGGTTCGTTTGGGTCAGTTTCGTTACTGCACCGAAAACCATGCCGGGGTTGCATTTAATGCACCGATTCGGGTCGGAAACGAAACGATGCACGGAATCATCCAGAAACGAAACGAACGCACCCAATTCACTTTTTTGGACCCAATAGTGATGTTTTGGTTCGTTTGGGTCAGTTTCTTACTACACCGAAAACCATACCGGGGTTGCATTTAATGCACCGATTCGGGTTAGAAATGAAACGATGCACGGAATCGGCTACAAACAAAACGAACGAACATAATTCAATTTTTTGGACCCAATAGTGATGTTTTGGTTCGTTTGGGTCAGTTTCGTTACTGCACCGAAAACCATGCCGGGGTTGCATTTTATGCACCGATTCGGGTCGGAAACGAAACGATGCATGGAATCATCCAGAAACGAAACGAACGCACCCTATCCACTTTTTTGGACCCAATAGTGATGTTTTGGTTCGTTTGGGTCAGTTTGGTTACTGCACCGAAAACCATGCCGGGGTTGCATATAATGCACCGATTCGGGTCGGAAACGAAACGGTGCACGGGATCGGCTAGAAACGAAACGAACGCACCCAATTCACTTTTTTGGACCCAATAGTGATGTTTTGGTTCGTTTGGGTCAGTTTCGTTACTACATCGAAAACCATGCCGGGGTTGCATTTAATGCACCGATTCGGGTCAGAAATGAAACGATCCACGGGATCGGCTACAATCAAAACGAACGCACAGAATTAAATTTTATGGACCCAATAGTGATGTTTTGGTTCGTTTGGGTCAGTTTCGTTACTGCACCAAAAACCATGTCGGGGTTGCATTTAATGCACCGATTCGGGTCGGAAACGAAACGATGCACGGAATCATCCAGAAACAAAACGAACGCACCCTATCCACTTTTTTGGACCGAATAGTGATGTTTTGGTTCGTTTGGGTCAGTTTGGTTACTGCACCGAAAACCATGCCGGGGTTGCATTTAATGCACCGATTCGGGTCAGAAACGAAACGATGCACGGAATCATCCAGAAACAAAACGAACGCACCCTATCCACTTTTTTGGACCGAATAGTGATGTTTTGGTTCGTTTGGGTCAGTTTGGTTACTGCACCAAAAACCATGCCGGGGTTGCATTTAATGCACCGATTCGGGTCGGAAACGAAACGATGCAAAGAATCGGCTAGAAACGAAACGAACGCGCAGAATTCAATTTTTTGGACCCAATAGTGATGTTTTGGTTCGTTTGGGTCACTTTCGTTACTGCACCAAAAACCATGCCGGGGTTGCATTTAATGCACCGATTCGGGTCAGAAATCAAATGATGCACGGAATCGGCTAGAAACGAGATGAACGCACCCAATTCACTTTTTTGGACCCAATAGTGATGTTTTGGTTCGTTTGGGTCAGTTTCGTTACTGCACCGAAAACCATGCCGGGGTTGCATTTAATGCACCGATTCGGGTCGGAAACGAAACGATGCACGGAATCATCCAAAAACAAAACGAACGCACCCTATCCACTTTTTGGACCGAATAGTGATGTTTTGGTTCGTTTGGGTCAGTTTGTCTACTGCACCGAAAACCATGCCGGGGTTGCATTTAATGCACCGATTCGGGTCGGAAACGAAACGATGCAAAGAATCGGCTAGAAACGAAACGAATGCACCCAATTCATTTTTTTGGACCCAATAGTGATGTTTTGGTTCGTTTGGGTCAGTTTCGTTACTGCACCGAAAACCATGCCAGGGTTGCATTTAATGCACCGATTCGGGTCGGAAACGAAACGATGCACGGAATCATCCAGAAATGAAACGAACGCACCCTATCCACTTTTTTGGACCCAATAGTGATGTTTTGGTTCGTTTGGGTCAGTTTGGTTACTGCACCGAAAACCATGCCGGGGTTGCATATAATGCACCGATTCGGGTCGGAAACGAAACGATGCACGGGATCGGCTAGAAACGAAACAAACGCACCCAATTCACTTTTTTGGACCCAATAGTGATGTTTTGGTTCGTTTGGGTCAGTTTCGTTACTACATCGAAAACCATGCCGGGGTTGCATTTAATGCACCGATTCGGGTAAGAAATGAAACGATCCACGGAATCGGCTACAAACAAAACGAACGCACAGAATTCAATTTTTTGGACCCAATAGTGATGTTTTGGTTCGTTTGGGTCAGTTTCGTTACTGCACCAAAAACCATGCCGTGGTTGCATTTAATGCACCGATTCAGGTCAGAAATCAAACGATGCACGGAATCGGCTAGAAACGAGATGAACGCACCCAATTCACTTTTTTGGACCCAATAGTGATGTTTTGGTTCGTTTGGGTCAGTTTCGTTACTACACCGAAAACCATGCCGGGGTTGCATTTAATGCACCGATTCGGGTCAGAAATGAAACGATCCGCGGAATCGGCTACAAACAAAACGAACGCACAGAATTCAATTTTTTGGACCCAATAGTGATGTTTTGGTTCGTTTGGGTCACTTTCGTTACTGCACCAAAAACCATGCCGGGGTTGCATTTAATGCACTGATTCGGGTCGGAAACGAAACGATGCACGAAATCGTCCAGAAACGAAAGAAACGCACCCTATCCACTTTATTCGACCCAATAGTGATGTTTTGGTTCGTTTGGGTCAGTTTCGTTACTGCACCGAAAACCATGCCGGGGTTGCATTTAATGCACCGATTCGGGTCGGAAACGAAACGATGCACGGAATCATCCAGAAACAAAACGAACGCACCCTATCCACTTTTTTGGACCGAATAGTGATGTTTTGGTACGTTTGGGTCAGTTTGGTTACTGCACCGAAAACCATGCCGGGGTTGCATTTAATGCACCGATTCGGGTCGGAAACGAAACGATGCAAAGAATCGGCTAGAAACGAAACGAATGCACCCAATTCATTTTTTTGGACCCAATAGTGATGTTTTGGTTCGTTTGGGTCAGTTTCGTTACTGCACCGAAAACCATGCCGGGGTTGCATTTAATGCACCGATTCAGGTCGGAAACGAAACGATGCACGGAATCATCCAGAAATGAAACGAACGCACCCTATCCACTTTTTTGGACCCAATAGTGATGTTTTGGTTCGTTTGGGTCAGTTTGGTTACTGCACCGAAAACCATGCCGGGGTTGCATATAATGCACCGATTCGGGTCGGAAACGAAACGATGCACGGGATCGGCTAGAAACGAAACAAACGCACCCAATTCACTTTTTTGGACCCAATAGTGATGTTTTGGTTCGTTTGGGTCAGTTTCGTTACTACATCGAAAACCATGCCGGGGTTGCATTTAATGCACCGATTCGGGTCAGAAATGAAACGATCCACGGAATCGGCTACAAACAAAACGAACGCACAGAATTCAATTTTTTGGACCCAATAGTGATGTTTTGGTTCGTTTGGGTCAGTTTCGTTACTGCACCAAAAACCATGCCGTGGTTGCATTTAATGCACCGATTCAGGTCAGAAATCAAACGATGCACGGAATCGGCTAGAAACGAGATGAACGCACCCAATTCACTTTTTTGGACCCAATAGTGATGTTTTGGTTCGTTTGGGTCAGTTTCGTTACTGCACCGAAAACCATGCCGGGGTTGCATTTAATGCACCGATTCGGGTCGGAAACGAAACGATGCACGGAATCATCCAGAAACGAAACGAACGCACCCAATTCACTTTTTTGGACCCAATAGTGATGTTTTGGTTCGTTTGGGTCAGTTTCTTACTACACCGAAAACCATACCGGGGTTGCATTTAATGCACCGATTCGGGTTAGAAATGAAACGATGCACGGAATCGGCTACAAACAAAACGAACGAACATAATTCAATTTTTTGGACCCAATAGTGATGTTTTGGTTCGTTTGGGTCAGTTTCGTTACTGCACCGAAAACCATGCCGGGGTTGCATTTTATGCACCGATTCGGGTCGGAAACGAAACGATGCACGGAATCATCCAGAAACGAAACGAACGCACCCTATCCACTTTTTTGGACCCAATAGTGATGTTTTGGTTCGTTTGGGTCAGTTTGGTTACTGCACCGAAAACCATGCCGGGGTTGCATATAATGCACCGATTCGGGTCGGAAACGAAACGGTGCACGGGATCGGCTAGAAACGAAACGAACGCACCCAATTCACTTTTTTGGACCCAATAGTGATGTTTTGGTTCGTTTGGGTCAGTTTCGTTACTACATCGAAAACCATGCCGGGGTTGCATTTAATGCACCGATTCGGGTCAGAAATGAAACGATCCACGGGATCGGCTACAATCAAAACGAACGCACAGAATTAAATTTTATGGACCCAATAGTGATGTTTTGGTTCGTTTGGGTCAGTTTCGTTACTGCACCAAAAACCATGCCGGGGTTGCATTTAATGCACCGATTCGGGTCGGAAACGAAACGATGCACGGAATCATCCAGAAACAAAACGAACGCACCCTATCCACTTTTTTGGACCGAATAGTGATGTTTTGGTTCGTTTGGGTCAGTTTGGTTACTGCACCGAAAACCATGCCGGGGTTGCATTTAATGCACCGATTCGGGTCAGAAACGAAACGATGCACGGAATCATCCAGAAACAAAACGAACGCACCCTATCCACTTTTTTGGACCGAATAGTGATGTTTTGGTTCGTTTGGGTCAGTTTGGTTACTGCACCAAAAACCATGCCGGGGTTGCATTTAATGCACCGATTCGGGTCGGAAACGAAACGATGCAAAGAATCGGCTAGAAACGAAACGAACGCGCAGAATTCAATTTTTTGGACCCAATAGTGATGTTTTGGTTCGTTTGGGTCACTTTCGTTACTGCACCAAAAACCATGCCGGGGTTGCATTTAATGCACCGATTCGGGTCAGAAATCAAATGATGCACGGAATCGGCTAGAAACGAGATGAACGCACCCAATTCACTTTTTTGGACCCAATAGTGATGTTTTGGTTCGTTTGGGTCAGTTTCGTTACTGCACCGAAAACCATGCCGGGGTTGCATTTAATGCACCGATTCGGGTCGGAAACGAAACGATGCACGGAATCATCCAAAAACAAAACGAACGCACCCTATCCACTTTTTGGACCGAATAGTGATGTTTTGGTTCGTTTGGGTCAGTTTGTCTACTGCACCGAAAACCATGCCGGGGTTGCATTTAATGCACCGATTCGGGTCGGAAACGAAACGATGCAAAGAATCGGCTAGAAACGAAACGAATGCACCCAATTCATTTTTTTGGACCCAATAGTGATGTTTTGGTTCGTTTGGGTCAGTTTCGTTACTGCACCGAAAACCATGCCAGGGTTGCATTTAATGCACCGATTCGGGTCGGAAACGAAACGATGCACGGAATCATCCAGAAATGAAACGAACGCACCCTATCCACTTTTTTGGACCCAATAGTGATGTTTTGGTTCGTTTGGGTCAGTTTGGTTACTGCACCGAAAACCATGCCGGGGTTGCATATAATGCACCGATTCGGGTCGGAAACGAAACGATGCACGGGATCGGCTAGAAACGAAACAAACGCACCCAATTCACTTTTTTGGACCCAATAGTGATGTTTTGGTTCGTTTGGGTCAGTTTCGTTACTACATCGAAAACCATGCCGGGGTTGCATTTAATGCACCGATTCGGGTAAGAAATGAAACGATCCACGGAATCGGCTACAAACAAAACGAACGCACAGAATTCAATTTTTTGGACCCAATAGTGATGTTTTGGTTCGTTTGGGTCAGTTTCGTTACTGCACCAAAAACCATGCCGTGGTTGCATTTAATGCACCGATTCAGGTCAGAAATCAAACGATGCACGGAATCGGCTAGAAACGAGATGAACGCACCCAATTCACTTTTTTGGACCCAATAGTGATGTTTTGGTTCGTTTGGGTCAGTTTCGTTACTACACCGAAAACCATGCCGGGGTTGCATTTAATGCACCGATTCGGGTCAGAAATGAAACGATCCGCGGAATCGGCTACAAACAAAACGAACGCACAGAATTCAATTTTTTGGACCCAATAGTGATGTTTTGGTTCGTTTGGGTCACTTTCGTTACTGCACCAAAAACCATGCCGGGGTTGCATTTAATGCACCGATTCGGGTCGGAAACGAAACGATGCACGGAATCATCCAGAAATGAAACGAACGCACCCTATCCACTTTTTTGGACCCAATAGTGATGTTTTGGTTCGTTTGGGTCAGTTTGGTTACTGCACCGAAAACCATGCCGGGGTTGCATATAATGAACCGATTCGGGTCGGAAACGAAACGATGCACGGGATCGGCTAGAAACGAAACAAACGCACCCAATTCACTTTTTTGGACCCAATAGTGATGTTTTGGTTCGTTTGGGTCAGTTTCGTTACTACATCGAAAACCATGCCGGGGTTGCATTTAATGCACCGATTCGGGTCAGAAATGAAACGATCCGCGGAATCGGCTACAAACAAAACGAACGCACAGAATTCAATTTTTTGGACCCAATAGTGATGTTTTGGTTCGTTTGGGTCACTTTCGTTACTGCACCAAAAACCATGCCGGGGTTGCATTTAATGCACCGATTCGGGTCGGAAACGAAACGATGCACGGAATCGGCTAGAAACGAGACGAACGCACCCTATCCACTTTTTTGGACCCAATAGTGATGTTTTGGTTCGTTTGGGTCAGTTTGGTTACTGCACCGAAAACCATGCCGGGGTTGCATTTAATGCACCGATTCGGGTCGGAAACGAAACGATGCACGGAATCATCCAGAAACGAAACGAACGCACCCAATTCACTTTTTTGGACCCAATAGTGATGTTTTGGTTCGTTTGGGTCAGTTTGGTTACTGCACCGAAAACCATGCCGGGGTTGCATTTAATGCACCGATTCGGGTCAGAAACGAAACGATGCACGGAATCATCCAGAAACAAAACGAACGCACCTATCCACTTTTTTGGACCGAATAGTGATGTTTTGGTTCGTTTGGGTCAGTTTGGTTACTGCACCAAAAACCATGCCGGGGTTGCATTTAATGCACCGATTCGGGTCGGAAACGAAACGATGCAAAGAATCGGCTAGAAACGAAACGAACGCGCAAAATTCAATTGTTTGGACCCAATAGTGATGTTTTGGTTCGTTTGGGTCACTTTCGTTACTGCACCAAAAACCATGCCGGGGTTGCATTTAATGCACCGATTCGGGTCAGAAATCAAATGATGCACGGAATCGGCTAGAAACGAGATGAACGCACCCAATTCACTTTTTTGGACCCAATAGTGATGTTTTGGTTCGTTTGGGTCAGTTTCGTTACTGCACCGAAAACCATGCCGGGGTTGCATTTAATGCACCGATTCGGGTCGGAAACGAAACGATGCACGGAATCATCCAGAAACAAAACGAACGCACCCTATCCACTTTTTTGGACCGAATAGTGATGTTTTGGTTCGTTTGGGTCAGTTTGGTTACTGCACCGAAAACCATGCCGGGGTTGCATTTAATGCACCGATTCGGGTCGGAAACAAAACGATGCAAAGAATCGGCTAGAAACGAAACGAATGCACCCAATTCATTTTTTTGGACCCAATAGTGATGTTTTGGTTCGTTTAGGTCAGTTTCGTTACTGCACCGAAAACCATGCCGGGGTTGCATTTAATGCACCGATTCGGGTCGGAAACGAAACGATGCACGGAATCATCCAGAAATGAAACGAACGCACCCTATCCACTTTTTTGGACCCAATAGTGATGTTTTGGTTCGTTTGGGTCAGTTTGGTTACTGCACCGAAAACCATGCCGGGGTTGCATATAATGCACCGATTCGGGTCGGAAACGAAACGATGCACGGGATCGGCTAGAAACGAAACAAACGCACCCAATTCACTTTTTTGGACCCAATAGTGATGTTTTGGTTCGTTTGGGTCAGTTTCGTTACTACATCGAAAACCATGCCGGGGTTGCATTTAATGCACCGATTCGGGTCAGAAATGAAACGATCCACGGAATCGGCTACAAACAAAACGAACGCACAGAATTCAATTTTTTGGACCCAATAGTGATGTTTTGGTTCGTTTGGGTCAGTTTCGTTACTGCACCAAAAACCATGCCGTGGTTGCATTTAATGCACCGATTCAGGTCAGAAATCAAACGATGCACGGAATCGGCTAGAAACGAGATGAACGCACCCAATTCACTTTTTTGGACCCAATAGTGATGTTTTGGTTCGTTTGGGTCAGTTTCGTTACTACACCGAAAACCATGCCGGGGTTGCATTTAATGCATCGATTCGGGTCAGAAATGAAACGATCCGCGGAATCGGCTACAAACAAAACGAACGCACAGAATTCAATTTTTTGGACCCAATAGTGATGTTTTGGTTCGTTTGGGTCACTTTCGTTACTGCACCAAAAACCATGCCGGGGTTGCATTTAATGCACCGATTCGGGTCGGAAACGAAACGATGCACGGAATCATCCAGAAATGAAACGAACGCACCCTATCCACTTTTTTGGACCCAATAGTGATGTTTTGGTTCGTTTGGGTCAGTTTGGTTACTGCACCGAAAACCATGCCGGGGTTGCATATAATGCACCGATTCGGGTCGGAAACGAAACGATGCACGGGATCGGCTAGAAACGAAACAAACGCACCCAATTCACTTTTTTGGACCCAATAGTGATGTTTTGGTTCGTTTGGGTCAGTTTCGTTACTACATCGAAAACCATGCCGGGGTTGCATTTAATGCACCATTTCGGGTCAGAAATGAAACGATCCACGGAATCGGCTACAAACAAAACGAACGCACAGAATTCAATTTTTTGGACCCAATAGGGATGTTTTGGTTCGTTTGGGTCAGTTTCGTTACTGCACCAAAAACCATGCCGTGGTTGCATTTAATGCACCGATTCAGGTCAGAAATCAAACGATGCACGGAATCGGCTAGAAACGAGATGAACGCACCCAATTCACTTTTTTGGACCCAATAGTGATGTTTTGGTTCGTTTGGGTCAGTTTCGTTACTGCACCGAAAACCATGCCGGGGTTGCATTTAATGCACCGATTCGGGTCGGAAACGAAACGATGCACGGAATCATCCAGAAACGAAACGAACGCGCAGAATTCAATTTTTTGGACCCAATAGTGATGTTTTGGTTCGTTTGGGTCACTTTCGTTACTGCACCAAAAAACATGCCGGGGTTGCATTTAATGCACCGATTCGGGTCAGAAATCAAATGATGCACGGAATCGGCTAGAAACGAGATGAACGCACCCAATTCACTTTTTTGGACCCAATAGTGATGTTTTGGTTCGTTTGGGTCAGTTTCGTTACTGCACCGAAAACCATGCCGGGGTTGCATTTAATGCACCGATTCGGGTCGGAAACGAAACGATGCACGGAATCATCCAGAAACAAAACGAACGCACCCTATCCACTTTTTTGGACCGAATAGTGATGTTTTAGTTCGTTTGGGTCAGTTTGGTTACTGCACCGAAAACCATGCCGGGGTTGCATTTAATGCACCGATTCGGGTCGGAAACGAAACGATGCAAAGAATCGGCTAGAAACGAAACGAATGCACCCAATTCATTTTTTTGGACCCAATAGTGATGTTTTGGTTCGTTTGGGTCAGTTTCGTTACTGCACCGAAAACCATGCCGGGGTTGCATTTAATGCACCGATTCGGGTCGGAAACGAAACGATGCACGGAATCATCCAGAAATGAAACGAACGCACCCTATCCACTTTTTTGGACCCAATAGTGATGTTTTGGTTCGTTTGGGTCAGTTTGGTTACTGCACCGAAAACCATGCCGGGGTTGCATATAATGCACCGATTCGGGTCGGAAACGAAACGATGCACGGGATCGGCTAGAAACGAAACAAACGCACCCAATTCACTTTTTTGGACCCAATAGTGATGTTTTGGTTCGTTTGGGTCAGTTTTGTTACTACATCGAAAACCATGCCGGGGTTGCATTTAATGCACCGATTCGGGTCAGAAATGAAACGATCCACGGAATCGGCTACAAACAAAACGAACGCACAGAATTCAATTTTTTGGACCCAATAGTGATGTTTTGGTTCGTTTGGGTCAGTTTCGTTACTGCACCAAAAACCATGCCGTGGTTGCATTTAATGCACCGATTCAGGTCAGAAATCAAACGATGCACGGAATCGGCTAGAAACGAGATGAACGCACCCAATTCACTTTTTTGGACCCAATAGTGATGTTTTGGTTCGTTTGGGTCAGTTTCGTTACTACACCGAAAACCATGCCGGGGTTGCATTTAATGCACCGATTCGGGTCAGAAATGAAACGATCCGCGGAATCGGCTACAAACAAAACGAACGCACCCAATTCACTTTTTTGGACCCAATAGTGATGTTTTGGTTCGTTTGGGTCAGTTTCGTTACTACATCGAAAACCATGCCGGGGTTGCATTTAATGCACCATTTCGGGTCAGAAATGAAACGATCCACGGAATCGGCTACAAACAAAACGAACGCACAGAATTCAATTTTTTGGACCCAATAGTGATGTTTTGGTTCGTTTGGGTCAGTTTCGTTACTGCACCAAAAACCATGCCGTGGTTGCATTTAATGCACCGATTCAGGTCAGAAATCAAACGATGCACGGAATCGGCTAGAAACGAGATGAACGCACCCAATTCACTTTTTTGGACCCAATAGTGATGTTTTGGTTCGTTTGGGTCAGTTTCGTTACTGCACCGAAAACCATGCCGGGGTTGCATTTAATGCACCGATTCGGGTCGGAAACGAAACGATGCACGGAATCATCCAGAAACGAAACGAACGCGCAGAATTCAATTTTTTGGACCCAATAGTGATGTTTTGGTTCGTTTGGGTCACTTTCGTTACTGCACCAAAAAACATGCCGGGGTTGCATTTAATGCACCGATTCGGGTCAGAAATCAAATGATGCACGGAATCGGCTAGAAACGAGATGAACGCACCCAATTCACTTTTTTGGACCCAATAGTGATGTTTTGGTTCGTTTGGGTCAGTTTCGTTACTGCACCGAAAACCATGCCGGGGTTGCATTTAATGCACCGATTCGGGTCGGAAACGAAACGATGCACGGAATCATCCAGAAACAAAACGAACGCACCCTATCCACTTTTTTGGACCGAATAGTGATGTTTTAGTTCGTTTGGGTCAGTTTGGTTACTGCACCGAAAACCATGCCGGGGTTGCATTTAATGCACCGATTCGGGTCGGAAACGAAACGATGCAAAGAATCGGCTAGAAACGAAACGAATGCACCCAATTCATTTTTTTGGACCCAATAGTGATGTTTTGGTTCGTTTGGGTCAGTTTCGTTACTGCACCGAAAACCATGCCGGGGTTGCATTTAATGCACCGATTCGGGTCGGAAACGAAACGATGCACGGAATCATCCAGAAATGAAACGAACGCACCCTATCCACTTTTTTGGACCCAATAGTGATGTTTTGGTTCGTTTGGGTCAGTTTGGTTACTGCACCGAAAACCATGCCGGGGTTGCATATAATGCACCGATTCGGGTCGGAAACGAAACGATGCACGGGATCGGCTAGAAACGAAACAAACGCACCCAATTCACTTTTTTGGACCCAATAGTGATGTTTTGGTTCGTTTGGGTCAGTTTCGTTACTACATCGAAAACCATGCCGGGGTTGCATTTAATGCACCGATTCGGGTCAGAAATGAAACGATCCACGGAATCGGCTACAAACAAAACGAACGCACAGAATTCAATTTTTTGGACCCAATAGTGATGTTTTGGTTCGTTTGGGTCAGTTTCGTTACTGCACCAAAAACCATGCCGTGGTTGCATTTAATGCACCGATTCAGGTCAGAAATCAAACGATGCACGGAATCGGCTAGAAACGAGATGAACGCACCCAATTCACTTTTTTGGACCCAATAGTGATGTTTTGGTTCGTTTGGGTCAGTTTCTTACTACACCGAAAACCATACCGGGGTTGCATTTAATGCACCGATTCGGGTTACAAACGAAACGATGCACGGAATCGGCTACAAACAAAACGAATGCACATAATTCAATTTTTTGGACCCAATGGTGATGTTTTGGTTCGTTTGGGTCAGTTTCGTTACTGCACCGAAAACCATGCCGGGGTTGCATTTAATGCACCGATTCGGGTCGGAAACGAAACGATGCACGGAATCATCCAAAAACAAAACGAACGCACCCTATCCACTTTTTGGACCGAATAGTGATGTTTTGGTTCGTTTGGGTCAGTTTGTCTACTGCACCGAAAACCATGCCGGGGTTGCATTTAATGCACCGATTCGGGTCGGAAACGAAACGATGCAAAGAATCGGCTAGAAACGAAACGAATGCACCCAATTCACTTTTTTGGACCCAATAGTGATGTTTTGGTTCGTTTGGGTCAGTTTCGTTACTGCACCGAAAACCATGCCGGGGTTGCATTTAATGCACCGATTCGGGTCGGAAACAAAACGAGGCACGGGATCGGATAGAAACGAAACGAACGCACCTAATTCACTTTTTTGGACCCAATAGTGATGTTTTGGTTCGTTTGGGTCAGTTTCTTACTACACCGAAAACCATACCGGGGTTGCATTTAATGCACCGATTCGGGTTAGAAATGAAACGATGCACGGAATCGGCTACAAACAAAACGAACGAACATAATTCAATTTTTTGGACCCAATAGTGATGTTTTGGTTCGTTTGGGTCAGTTTCGTTACTGCACCGAAAACCATGCCGGGGTTGCATTTTATGCACCGATTCGGGTCGGAAACGAAACGATGCACGGAATCATCCAGAAACGAAACGAACGCACCCTATCCACTTTTTTGGACCGAATAGTGATGTTTTGGTTCGTTTGGGTCAGTTTGGTTACTGCACCGAAAACCATGCCGGGGTTGCATTTAATGCACCGATTCGGGTCGGAAACGAAACGATGCACGGAATCATCCAGAAACAAAACGAACGCACCCTATCCACTTTTTTGGACCGAATAGTGATGTTTTGGTTCGTTTGGGTCAGTTTGGTTACTGCACCGAAAACCATGCCGGGGTTGCATTTAATGCACCGATTCGGGTCGGAAACGAAACGATGCACGGAATCATCCAGAAACAAAACGAACGCACCCTATCCACTTTTTTGGACCGAATAGTGATGTTTTGGTTCGTTTGGGTCAGTTTGGTTACTGCACCAAAAACCATGCCGGGGTTGCATTTAATGCACCGATTCGGGTCGGAAACGAAACGATGCACGGAATCATCCAGAAACAAAACGAACGCACCCTATCCACTTTTTTGGACCGAATAGTGATGTTTTGGTTCGTTTGGGTCAGTTTGGTTACTGCACCGAAAACCATGCCGGGGTTGCATTTAATGCACCGATTCGGGTCGGAAACGAAACGATGCACGGAATCATCCAGAAACAAAACGAACGCACCCTATCCACTTTTTTGGACCGAATAGTGATGTTTTGGTTCGTTTGGGTCAGTTTGGTTACTGCACCAAAAACCATGCCGGGGTTGCATTTAATGCACCGATTCGGGTCGGAAACGAAACGATGCAAAGAATCGGCTAGAAACGAAACGAACGCACAGAATTCAATTTTTTGGACCCAATAGTGATGTTTTGGTTCGTTTGGGTCACTTTCGTTACTGCACCAAAAACCATGCCGGGGTTGCATTTAATGCACCGATTCGGGTCAGAAATCAAATGATGCACGGAATCGGCTAGAAACGAGATGAACGCACCCAATTCACTTTTTTGGACCCAATAGTGATGTTTTGGTTCGTTTGGGTCAGTTTCGTTACTGCACCGAAAACCATGCCGGGGTTGCATTTAATGCACCGATTCAGGTCGGAAACGAAACGATGCACGGAATCATCCAGAAACAAAACGAACGCACCCTATCCACTTTTTGGACCGAATAGTGATGTTTTGGTTCGTTTGGGTCAGTTTGGTTACTGCACCGAAAACCATGCCGGGGTTGCATTTAATGCACCGATTCGGGTCGGAAACGAAACGATGCAAAGAATCGGCTAGAAACGAAACGAATGCACCCAATTCATTTTTTTGGACCCAATAGTGATGTTTTGGTTCGTTTGGGTCACTTTCGTTACTGCACCAAAAAACATGCCGGGGTTGCATTTAATGCACCGATTCGGGTCAGAAATCAAATGATGCACGGAATCGGCTAGAAACGAGATGAACGCACCCAATTCACTTTTTTGGACCCAATAGTGATGTTTTGGTTCGTTTGGGTCAGTTTCGTTACTGCACCGAAAACCATGCCGGGGTTGCATTTAATGCACCGATTCGGGTCGGAAACGAAACGATGCACGGAATCATCCAGAAACAAAACGAACGCACCCTATCCACTTTTTTGGACCGAATAGTGATGTTTTAGTTCGTTTGGGTCAGTTTGGTTACTGCACCGAAAACCATGCCGGGGTTGCATTTAATGCACCGATTCGGGTCGGAAACGAAACGATGCAAAGAATCGGCTAGAAACGAAACGAATGCACCCAATTCATTTTTTTGGACCCAATAGTGATGTTTTGGTTCGTTTGGGTCAGTTTCGTTACTGCACCGAAAACCATGCCGGGGTTGCATTTAATGCACCGATTCGGGTCGGAAACGAAACGATGCACGGAATCATCCAGAAATGAAACGAACGCACCCTATCCACTTTTTTGGACCCAATAGTGATGTTTTGGTTCGTTTGGGTCAGTTTGGTTACTGCACCGAAAACCATGCCGGGGTTGCATATAATGCACCGATTCGGGTCGGAAACGAAACGATGCACGGGATCGGCTAGAAACGAAACAAACGCACCCAATTCACTTTTTTGGACCCAATAGTGATGTTTTGGTTCGTTTGGGTCAGTTTCGTTACTACATCGAAAACCATGCCGGGGTTGCATTTAATGCACCGATTCGGGTCAGAAATGAAACGATCCACGGAATCGGCTACAAACAAAACGAACGCACAGAATTCAATTTTTTGGACCCAATAGTGATGTTTTGGTTCGTTTGGGTCAGTTTCGTTACTGCACCAAAAACCATGCCGTGGTTGCATTTAATGCACCGATTCAGGTCAGAAATCAAACGATGCACGGAATCGGCTAGAAACGAGATGAACGCACCCAATTCACTTTTTTGGACCCAATAGTGATGTTTTGGTTCGTTTGGGTCAGTTTCTTACTACACCGAAAACCATACCGGGGTTGCATTTAATGCACCGATTCGGGTTACAAACGAAACGATGCACGGAATCGGCTACAAACAAAACGAATGCACATAATTCAATTTTTTGGACCCAATGGTGATGTTTTGGTTCGTTTGGGTCAGTTTCGTTACTGCACCGAAAACCATGCCGGGGTTGCATTTAATGCACCGATTCGGGTCGGAAACGAAACGATGCACGGAATCATCCAAAAACAAAACGAACGCACCCTATCCACTTTTTGGACCGAATAGTGATGTTTTGGTTCGTTTGGGTCAGTTTGTCTACTGCACCGAAAACCATGCCGGGGTTGCATTTAATGCACCGATTCGGGTCGGAAACGAAACGATGCAAAGAATCGGCTAGAAACGAAACGAATGCACCCAATTCACTTTTTTGGACCCAATAGTGATGTTTTGGTTCGTTTGGGTCAGTTTCGTTACTGCACCGAAAACCATGCCGGGGTTGCATTTAATGCACCGATTCGGGTCGGAAACAAAACGAGGCACGGGATCGGATAGAAACGAAACGAACGCACCTAATTCACTTTTTTGGACCCAATAGTGATGTTTTGGTTCGTTTGGGTCAGTTTCTTACTACACCGAAAACCATACCGGGGTTGCATTTAATGCACCGATTCGGGTTAGAAATGAAACGATGCACGGAATCGGCTACAAACAAAACGAACGAACATAATTCAATTTTTTGGACCCAATAGTGATGTTTTGGTTCGTTTGGGTCAGTTTCGTTACTGCACCGAAAACCATGCCGGGGTTGCATTTTATGCACCGATTCGGGTCGGAAACGAAACGATGCACGGAATCATCCAGAAACGAAACGAACGCACCCTATCCACTTTTTTGGACCCAATAGTGATGTTTTGGTTCGTTTGGGTCAGTTTGGTTACTGCACCGAAAACCATGCCGGGGTTGCATATAATGCACCGATTCGGGTCGGAAACGAAACGGTGCACGGGATCGGCTAGAAACGAAACGAACGCACCCAATTCACTTTTTTGGACCCAATAGTGATGTTTTGGTTCGTTTGGGTCAGTTTCGTTACTACATCGAAAACCATGCCGGGGTTGCATTTAGTGCACCGATTCGGGTCAGAAATGAAACGATCCACGGGATCGGCTACAATCAAAAGGAACGCACAGAATTCAATTTTATGGACCCAATAGTGATGTTTTGGTTCGTTTGGGTCAGTTTCGTTACTGCACCAAAAACCATGCCGGGGTTGCATTTAATGCACCGATTCGGGTCGGAAACGAAACGATGCACGGAATCATCCAGAAACAAAACGAACGCACCCTATCCACTTTTTTGGACCGAATAGTGATGTTTTGGTTCGTTTGGGTCAGTTTGGTTACTGCACCGAAAACCATGCCGGGGTTGCATTTAATGCACCGATTCGGGTCGGAAACGAAACGATGCACGGAATCATCCAGAAACAAAACGAACGCACCCTATCCACTTTTTTGGACCGAATAGTGATGTTTTGGTTCGTTTGGGTCAGTTTGGTTACTGCACCAAAAACCATGCCGGGGTTGCATTTAATGCACCGATTCGGGTCGGAAACGAAACGATGCAAAGAATCGGCTAGAAACGAAACGAACGCACAGAATTCAATTTTTTGGACCCAATAGTGATGTTTTGGTTCGTTTGGGTCACTTTCGTTACTGCACCAAAAACCATGCCGGGGTTGCATTTAATGCACCGATTCGGGTCAGAAATCAAATGATGCACGGAATCGGCTAGAAACGAGATGAACGCACCCAATTCACTTTTTTGGACCCAATAGTGATGTTTTGGTTCGTTTGGGTCAGTTTCGTTACTGCACCGAAAACCATGCCGGGGTTGCATTTAATGCACCGATTCAGGTCGGAAACGAAACGATGCACGGAATCATCCAGAAACAAAACGAACGCACCCTATCCACTTTTTGGACCGAATAGTGATGTTTTGGTTCGTTTGGGTCAGTTTGGTTACTGCACCGAAAACCATGCCGGGGTTGCATTTAATGCACCGATTCGGGTCGGAAACGAAACGATGCAAAGAATCGGCTAGAAACGAAACGAATGCACCCAATTCATTTTTTTGGACCCAATAGTGATGTTTTGGTTCGTTTGGGTCAGTTTCGTTACTGCACCGAAAACCATGCCGGGGTTGCATTTAATGCACCGATTCAGGTCGGAAACGAAACGATGCACGGAATCATCCAGAAACAAAACGAACGCACCCTATCCACTTTTTGGACCGAATAGTGATGTTTTGGTTCGTTTGGGTCAGTTTGGTTACTGCACCGAAAACCATGCCGGGGTTGCATTTAATGCACCGATTCGGGTCGGAAACGAAACGATGCAAAGAATCGGCTAGAAACGAAACGAATGCACCCAATTCATTTTTTTGGACCCAATAGTGATGTTTTGGTTCGTTTGGGTCAGTTTCGTTACTGCACCAAAAACCATGCCGTGGTTGCATTTAATGCACCGATTCAGGTCAGAAATCAAACGATGCACGGAATCGGCTAGAAACGAGATGAACGCACCCAATTCACTTTTTTGGACCCAATAGTGATGTTTTGGTTCGTTTGGGTCAGTTTTGTTACTGCACCGAAAACCATGCCGGGGTTGCATTTAATGCACCGATTCGGGTCGGAAACGAAACGATGCACGGAATCATCCAGAAACGAAACGAACGCGCAGAATTCAATTTTTTGGACCCAATAGTGATGTTTTGGTTCGTTTGGGTCACTTTCGTTACTGCACCAAAAAACATGCCGGGGTTGCATTTAATGCACCGATTCGGGTCAGAAATCAAATGATGCACGGAATCGGCTAGAAACGAGATGAACGCACCCAATTCACTTTTTTGGACCCAATAGTGATGTTTTGGTTCGTTTGGGTCAGTTTCGTTACTGCACCGAAAACCATGCCGGGGTTGCATTTAATGCACCGATTCGGGTCGGAAACGAAACGATGCACGGAATCATCCAGAAACAAAACGAACGCACCCTATCCACTTTTTTGGACCGAATAGTGATGTTTTAGTTCGTTTGGGTCAGTTTGGTTACTGCACCGAAAACCATGCCGGGGTTGCATTTAATGCACCGATTCGGGTCGGAAACGAAACGATGCAAAGAATCGGCTAGAAACGAAACGAATGCACCCAATTCATTTTTTTGGACCCAATAGTGATGTTTTGGTTCGTTTGGGTCAGTTTCGTTACTGCACCGAAAACCATGCCGGGGTTGCATTTAATGCACCGATTCGGGTCGGAAACGAAACGATGCACGGAATCATCCAGAAATGAAACGAACGCACCCTATCCACTTTTTTGGACCCAATAGTGATGTTTTGGTTCGTTTGGGTCAGTTTGGTTACTGCACCGAAAACCATGCCGGGGTTGCATATAATGCACCGATTCGGGTCGGAAACGAAACGATGCACGGGATCGGCTAGAAACGAAACAAACGCACCCAATTCACTTTTTTGGACCCAATAGTGATGTTTTGGTTCGTTTGGGTCAGTTTCGTTACTACATCGAAAACCATGCCGGGGTTGCATTTAATGCACCGATTCGGGTCAGAAATGAAACGATCCACGGAATCGGCTACAAACAAAACGAACGCACAGAATTCAATTTTTTGGACCCAATAGTGATGTTTTGGTTCGTTTGGGTCAGTTTCGTTACTGCACCAAAAACCATGCCGTGGTTGCATTTAATGCACCGATTCAGGTCAGAAATCAAACGATGCACGGAATCGGCTAGAAACGAGATGAACGCACCCAATTCACTTTTTTGGACCCAATAGTGATGTTTTGGTTCGTTTGGGTCAGTTTCTTACTACACCGAAAACCATACCGGGGTTGCATTTAATGCACCGATTCGGGTTACAAACGAAACGATGCACGGAATCGGCTACAAACAAAACGAATGCACATAATTCAATTTTTTGGACCCAATGGTGATGTTTTGGTTCGTTTGGGTCAGTTTCGTTACTGCACCGAAAACCATGCCGGGGTTGCATTTAATGCACCGATTCGGGTCGGAAACGAAACGATGCACGGAATCATCCAAAAACAAAACGAACGCACCCTATCCACTTTTTGGACCGAATAGTGATGTTTTGGTTCGTTTGGGTCAGTTTGTCTACTGCACCGAAAACCATGCCGGGGTTGCATTTAATGCACCGATTCGGGTCGGAAACGAAACGATGCAAAGAATCGGCTAGAAACGAAACGAATGCACCCAATTCACTTTTTTGGACCCAATAGTGATGTTTTGGTTCGTTTGGGTCAGTTTCGTTACTGCACCGAAAACCATGCCGGGGTTGCATTTAATGCACCGATTCGGGTCGGAAACAAAACGAGGCACGGGATCGGATAGAAACGAAACGAACGCACCTAATTCACTTTTTTGGACCCAATAGTGATGTTTTGGTTCGTTTGGGTCAGTTTCTTACTACACCGAAAACCATACCGGGGTTGCATTTAATGCACCGATTCGGGTTAGAAATGAAACGATGCACGGAATCGGCTACAAACAAAACGAACGAACATAATTCAATTTTTTGGACCCAATAGTGATGTTTTGGTTCGTTTGGGTCAGTTTCGTTACTGCACCGAAAACCATGCCGGGGTTGCATTTTATGCACCGATTCGGGTCGGAAACGAAACGATGCACGGAATCATCCAGAAACGAAACGAACGCACCCTATCCACTTTTTTGGACCCAATAGTGATGTTTTGGTTCGTTTGGGTCAGTTTGGTTACTGCACCGAAAACCATGCCGGGGTTGCATATAATGCACCGATTCGGGTCGGAAACGAAACGGTGCACGGGATCGGCTAGAAACGAAACGAACGCACCCAATTCACTTTTTTGGACCCAATAGTGATGTTTTGGTTCGTTTGGGTCAGTTTCGTTACTACATCGAAAACCATGCCGGGGTTGCATTTAGTGCACCGATTCGGGTCAGAAATGAAACGATCCACGGGATCGGCTACAATCAAAAGGAACGCACAGAATTCAATTTTATGGACCCAATAGTGATGTTTTGGTTCGTTTGGGTCAGTTTCGTTACTGCACCAAAAACCATGCCGGGGTTGCATTTAATGCACCGATTCGGGTCGGAAACGAAACGATGCACGGAATCATCCAGAAACAAAACGAACGCACCCTATCCACTTTTTTGGACCGAATAGTGATGTTTTGGTTCGTTTGGGTCAGTTTGGTTACTGCACCGAAAACCATGCCGGGGTTGCATTTAATGCACCGATTCGGGTCGGAAACGAAACGATGCACGGAATCATCCAGAAACAAAACGAACGCACCCTATCCACTTTTTTGGACCGAATAGTGATGTTTTGGTTCGTTTGGGTCAGTTTGGTTACTGCACCAAAAACCATGCCGGGGTTGCATTTAATGCACCGATTCGGGTCGGAAACGAAACGATGCAAAGAATCGGCTAGAAACGAAACGAACGCACAGAATTCAATTTTTTGGACCCAATAGTGATGTTTTGGTTCGTTTGGGTCACTTTCGTTACTGCACCAAAAACCATGCCGGGGTTGCATTTAATGCACCGATTCGGGTCAGAAATCAAATGATGCACGGAATCGGCTAGAAACGAGATGAACGCACCCAATTCACTTTTTTGGACCCAATAGTGATGTTTTGGTTCGTTTGGGTCAGTTTCGTTACTGCACCGAAAACCATGCCGGGGTTGCATTTAATGCACCGATTCAGGTCGGAAACGAAACGATGCACGGAATCATCCAGAAACAAAACGAACGCACCCTATCCACTTTTTGGACCGAATAGTGATGTTTTGGTTCGTTTGGGTCAGTTTGGTTACTGCACCGAAAACCATGCCGGGGTTGCATTTAATGCACCGATTCGGGTCGGAAACGAAACGATGCAAAGAATCGGCTAGAAACGAAACGAATGCACCCAATTCATTTTTTTGGACCCAATAGTGATGTTTTGGTTCGTTTGGGTCAGTTTCGTTACTGCACCGAAAACCATGCCGGGGTTGCATTTAATGCACCGATTCAGGTCGGAAACGAAACGATGCACGGAATCATCCAGAAACAAAACGAACGCACCCTATCCACTTTTTGGACCGAATAGTGATGTTTTGGTTCGTTTGGGTCAGTTTGGTTACTGCACCGAAAACCATGCCGGGGTTGCATTTAATGCACCGATTCGGGTCGGAAACGAAACGATGCAAAGAATCGGCTAGAAACGAAACGAATGCACCCAATTCATTTTTTTGGACCCAATAGTGATGTTTTGGTTCGTTTGGGTCAGTTTCGTTACTGCACCAAAAACCATGCCGTGGTTGCATTTAATGCACCGATTCAGGTCAGAAATCAAACGATGCACGGAATCGGCTAGAAACGAGATGAACGCACCCAATTCACTTTTTTGGACCCAATAGTGATGTTTTGGTTCGTTTGGGTCAGTTTCGTTACTGCACCGAAAACCATGCCGGGGTTGCATTTAATGCACCGATTCGGGTCGGAAACGAAACGATGCACGGAATCATCCAGAAACGAAACGAACGCGCAGAATTCAATTTTTTGGACCCAATAGTGATGTTTTGGTTCGTTTGGGTCACTTTCGTTACTGCACCAAAAAACATGCCGGGGTTGCATTTAATGCACCGATTCGGGTCAGAAATCAAATGATGCACGGAATCGGCTAGAAACGAGATGAACGCACCCAATTCACTTTTTTGGACCCAATAGTGATGTTTTGGTTCGTTTGGGTCAGTTTCGTTACTGCACCGAAAACCATGCCGGGGTTGCATTTAATGCACCGATTCGGGTCGGAAACGAAACGATGCACGGAATCATCCAGAAACAAAACGAACGCACCCTATCCACTTTTTTGGACCGAATAGTGATGTTTTAGTTCGTTTGGGTCAGTTTGGTTACTGCACCGAAAACCATGCCGGGGTTGCATTTAATGCACCGATTCGGGTCGGAAACGAAACGATGCAAAGAATCGGCTAGAAACGAAACGAATGCACCCAATTCATTTTTTTGGACCCAATAGTGATGTTTTGGTTCGTTTGGGTCAGTTTCGTTACTGCACCGAAAACCATGCCGGGGTTGCATTTAATGCACCGATTCGGGTCGGAAACGAAACGATGCACGGAATCATCCAGAAATGAAACGAACGCACCCTATCCACTTTTTTGGACCCAATAGTGATGTTTTGGTTCGTTTGGGTCAGTTTGGTTACTGCACCGAAAACCATGCCGGGGTTGCATATAATGCACCGATTCGGGTCGGAAACGAAACGATGCACGGGATCGGCTAGAAACGAAACAAACGCACCCAATTCACTTTTTTGGACCCAATAGTGATGTTTTGGTTCGTTTGGGTCAGTTTCGTTACTACATCGAAAACCATGCCGGGGTTGCATTTAATGCACCGATTCGGGTCAGAAATGAAACGATCCACGGAATCGGCTACAAACAAAACGAACGCACAGAATTCAATTTTTTGGACCCAATAGTGATGTTTTGGTTCGTTTGGGTCAGTTTCGTTACTGCACCAAAAACCATGCCGTGGTTGCATTTAATGCACCGATTCAGGTCAGAAATCAAACGATGCACGGAATCGGCTAGAAACGAGATGAACGCACCCAATTCACTTTTTTGGACCCAATAGTGATGTTTTGGTTCGTTTGGGTCAGTTTCTTACTACACCGAAAACCATACCGGGGTTGCATTTAATGCACCGATTCGGGTTACAAACGAAACGATGCACGGAATCGGCTACAAACAAAACGAATGCACATAATTCAATTTTTTGGACCCAATGGTGATGTTTTGGTTCGTTTGGGTCAGTTTCGTTACTGCACCGAAAACCATGCCGGGGTTGCATTTAATGCACCGATTCGGGTCGGAAACGAAACGATGCACGGAATCATCCAAAAACAAAACGAACGCACCCTATCCACTTTTTGGACCGAATAGTGATGTTTTGGTTCGTTCGGGTCAGTTTGTCTACTGCACCGAAAACCATGCCGGGGTTGCATTTAATGCACCGATTCGGGTCGGAAACGAAACGATGCAAAGAATCGGCTAGAAACGAAACGAATGCACCCAATTCACTTTTTTGGACCCAATAGTGATGTTTTGGTTCGTTTGGGTCAGTTTCGTTACTGCACCGAAAACCATGCCGGGGTTGCATTTAATGCACCGATTCGGGTCGGAAACAAAACGAGGCACGGGATCGGATAGAAACGAAACGAACGCACCTAATTCACTTTTTTGGACCCAATAGTGATGTTTTGGTTCGTTTGGGTCAGTTTCTTACTACACCGAAAACCATACCGGGGTTGCATTTAATGCACCGATTCGGGTTAGAAATGAAACGATGCACGGAATCGGCTACAAACAAAACGAACGAACATAATTCAATTTTTTGGACCCAATAGTGATGTTTTGGTTCGTTTGGGTCAGTTTCGTTACTGCACCGAAAACCATGCCGGGGTTGCATTTTATGCACCGATTCGGGTCGGAAACGAAACGATGCACGGAATCATCCAGAAACGAAACGAACGCACCCTATCCACTTTTTTGGACCCAATAGTGATGTTTTGGTTCGTTTGGGTCAGTTTGGTTACTGCACCGAAAACCATGCCGGGGTTGCATATAATGCACCGATTCGGGTCGGAAACGAAACGGTGCACGGGATCGGCTAGAAACGAAACGAACGCACCCAATTCACTTTTTTGGACCCAATAGTGATGTTTTGGTTCGTTTGGGTCAGTTTCGTTACTACATCGAAAACCATGCCGGGGTTGCATTTAGTGCACCGATTCGGGTCAGAAATGAAACGATCCACGGGATCGGCTACAATCAAAAGGAACGCACAGAATTCAATTTTATGGACCCAATAGTGATGTTTTGGTTCGTTTGGGTCAGTTTCGTTACTGCACCAAAAACCATGCCGGGGTTGCATTTAATGCACCGATTCGGGTCGGAAACGAAACGATGCACGGAATCATCCAGAAACAAAACGAACGCACCCTATCCACTTTTTTGGACCGAATAGTGATGTTTTGGTTCGTTTGGGTCAGTTTGGTTACTGCACCGAAAACCATGCCGGGGTTGCATTTAATGCACCGATTCGGGTCGGAAACGAAACGATGCACGGAATCATCCAGAAACAAAACGAACGCACCCTATCCACTTTTTTGGACCGAATAGTGATGTTTTGGTTCGTTTGGGTCAGTTTGGTTACTGCACCAAAAACCATGCCGGGGTTGCATTTAATGCACCGATTCGGGTCGGAAACGAAACGATGCAAAGAATCGGCTAGAAACGAAACGAACGCACAGAATTCAATTTTTTGGACCCAATAGTGATGTTTTGGTTCGTTTGGGTCACTTTCGTTACTGCACCAAAAACCATGCCGGGGTTGCATTTAATGCACCGATTCGGGTCAGAAATCAAATGATGCACGGAATCGGCTAGAAACGAGATGAACGCACCCAATTCACTTTTTTGGACCCAATAGTGATGTTTTGGTTCGTTTGGGTCAGTTTCGTTACTGCACCGAAAACCATGCCGGGGTTGCATTTAATGCACCGATTCAGGTCGGAAACGAAACGATGCACGGAATCATCCAGAAACAAAACGAACGCACCCTATCCACTTTTTGGACCGAATAGTGATGTTTTGGTTCGTTTGGGTCAGTTTGGTTACTGCACCGAAAACCATGCCGGGGTTGCATTTAATGCACCGATTCGGGTCGGAAACGAAACGATGCAAAGAATCGGCTAGAAACGAAACGAATGCACCCAATTCATTTTTTTGGACCCAATAGTGATGTTTTGGTTCGTTTGGGTCAGTTTCGTTACTGCACCGAAAACCATGCCGGGGTTGCATTTAATGCACCGATTCGGGTCGGAAACGAAACGATGCACGGAATCATCCAGAAATGAAACGAACGCACCCTATCCACTTTTTTGGACCCAATAGTGATGTTTTGGTTCGTTTGGGTCAGTTTGGTTACTGCACCGAAAACCATGCCGGGGTTGCATATAATGCACTGATTCGGGTCGGAAACGAAACGATGCACGGGATCGGCTAGAAACGAAACAAACGCACCCAATTCACTTTTTTGGACCCAATAGTGATGTTTTGGTTCGTTTGGGTCAGTTTCGTTACTACATCGAAAACCATGCCGGGGTTGCATTTAATGCACCGATTCGGGTCAGAAATGAAACGATCCACGGAATCGGCTACAAACAAAACGAACGCACAGAATTCAATTTTTTGGACCCAATAGTGATGTTTTGGTTCGTTTGGGTCAGTTTCGTTACTGCACCAAAAACCATGCCGTGGTTGCATTTAATGCACCGATTCAGGTCAGAAATCAAACGATGCACGGAATCGGCTAGAAACGAGATGAACGCACCCAATTCACTTTTTTGGACCCAATAGTGATGTTCTGGTTCGTTTGGGTCAGTTTCGTTACTACACCGAAAACCATGCCGGGGTTGCATTTAATGCACCGATTCGGGTCAGAAATGAAACGATCCGCGGAATCGGCTACAAACAAAACGAACGCACAGAATTCAATTTTTTGGACCCAATAGTGATGTTTTGGTTCGTTTGGGTCACTTTCGTTACTGCACCAAAAACCATGCCGGGGTTGCATTTAAAGCGCCGATTCGGGTCAGAAATCAAACGATGCACGGAATCGGCTAGAAACGAGATGAACGCACCCAATTCACTTTTTTGGACCCAATAGTGATGTTTTGGTTCGTTTGGGTCAGTTTCTTACTACACCGAAAACCATACCGGGGTTGCATTTAATGCACCGATTCGGGTTACAAACGAAACGATGCACGGAATCGGCTACAAACAAAACGAATGCACATAATTCAATTTTTTGGACCCAATAGTGATGTTTTGGTTCGTTTGGGTCAGTTTCGTTACTGCACCGAAAACCATGCCGGGGTTGCATTTAATGCACCGATTCGGGTCGGAAACGAAACGATGCACGGAATCATCCAAAAACAAAACGAACGCACCCTATCCACTTTTTGGACCGAATAGTGATGTTTTGGTTCGTTTGGGTCAGTTTGTCTACTGCACCGAAAACCATGCCGGGGTTGCATTTAATGCGCCGATTCGGGTCAGAAATCAAACGATGCACGAAATCGGCTAGAAACGAGATGAACGCACCCAATTCACTTTTTTGGACCCAATAGTGATGTTTTGGTTCGTTTGGGTCAGTTTCTTACTACACCGAAAACCATACCGGGGTTGCATTTAATGCACCGATTCGGGTTACAAACGAAACGATGCACGGAATCGGCTACAAACAAAACGAATGCACATAATTCAATTTTTTGGACCCAATAGTGATGTTTTGGTTCGTTTGGGTCAGTTTCGTTACTGCACCGAAAACCATGCCGGGGTTGCATTTAATGCACCGATTCGGGTCGGAAACGAAACGATGCACGGAATCATCCAAAAACAAAACGAACGCACCCTATCCACTTTTTGGACCGAATAGTGATGTTTTGGTTCGTTTGGGTCAGTTTGTCTACTGCACCGAAAACCATGCCGGGGTTGCATTTAATGCACCGATTCGGGTCGGAAACGAAACGATGCAAAGAATCGGCTAGAAACGAAACGAATGCACCCAATTCACTTTTTTGGACCCAATAGTGATGTTTTGGTTCGTTTGGGTCAGTTTCGTTACTGCACCGAAAACCATGCCGGGGTTGCATTTAATGCACCGATTCGGGTCGGAAACAAAACGAGGCACGGGATCGGATAGAAACGAAACGAACGCACCTAATTCACTTTTTTGGACCCAATAGTGATGTTTTGGTTCGTTTGGGTCAGTTTCTTACTACACCGAAAACCATACCGGGGTTGCATTTAATGCACCGATTCGGGTTAGAAATGAAACGATGCACGGAATCGGCTACAAACAAAACGAACGAACATAATTCAATTTTTTGGACCCAATAGTGATGTTTTGGTTCGTTTGGGTCAGTTTCGTTACTGCACCGAAAACCATGCCGGGGTTGCATTTTATGCACCGATTCGGGTCGGAAACGAAACGATGCACGGAATCATCCAGAAACGAAACGAACGCACCCTATCCACTTTTTTGGACCCAATAGTGATGTTTTGGTTCGTTTGGGTCAGTTTGGTTACTGCACCGAAAACCATGCCGGGGTTGCATATAATGCACCGATTCGGGTCGGAAACGAAACGGTGCACGGGATCGGCTAGAAACGAAACGAACGCACCCAATTCACTTTTTTGGACCCAATAGTGATGTTTTGGTTCGTTTGGGTCAGTTTCGTTACTACATCGAAAACCATGCCGGGGTTGCATTTAATGCACCGATTCGGGTCAGAAATGAAACGATCCACGGGATCGGCTACAATCAAAAGGAACGCACAGAATTCAATTTTATGGACCCAATAGTGATGTTTTGGTTCGTTTGGGTCAGTTTCGTTACTGCACCAAAAACCATGCCGGGGTTGCATTTAATGCACCGATTCGGGTCGGAAACGAAACGATGCACGGAATCATCCAGAAACAAAACGAACGCACCCTATCCACTTTTTTGGACCGAATAGTGATGTTTTGGTTCGTTTGGGTCAGTTTGGTTACTGCACCGAAAACCATGCCGGGGTTGCATTTAATGCACCGATTCGGGTCGGAAACGAAACGATGCACGGAATCATCCAGAAACAAAACGAACGCACCCTATCCACTTTTTTGGACCGAATAGTGATGTTTTGGTTCGTTTGGGTCAGTTTGGTTACTGCACCAAAAACCATGCCGGGGTTGCATTTAATGCACCGATTCGGGTCGGAAACGAAACGATGCAAAGAATCGGCTAGAAACGAAACGAACGCACAGAATTCAATTTTTTGGACCCAATAGTGATGTTTTGGTTCGTTTGGGTCACTTTCGTTACTGCACCAAAAACCATGCCGGGGTTGCATTTAATGCACCGATTCGGGTCAGAAATCAAATGATGCACGGAATCGGCTAGAAACGAGATGAACGCACCCAATTCACTTTTTTGGACCCAATAGTGATGTTTTGGTTCGTTTGGGTCAGTTTCGTTACTGCACCGAAAACCATGCCGGGGTTGCATTTAATGCACCGATTCGGGTCGGAAACGAAACGATGCACGGAATCATCCAGAAACAAAACGAACGCACCCTATCCACTTTTTGGACCGAATAGTGATGTTTTGGTTCGTTTGGGTCAGTTTGGTTACTGCACCGAAAACCATGCCGGGGTTGCATTTAATGCACCGATTCGGGTCGGACACGAAACGATGCAAAGAATCGGCTAGAAACGAAACGAATGCACCCAATTCATTTTTTTGGACCCAATAGTGATGTTTTGGTTCGTTTGGGTCAGTTTCGTTACTGCACCGAAAACCATGCCGGGGTTGCATTTAATGCACCGATTCGGGTCGGAAACGAAACGATGCACGGAATCATCCAGAAATGAAACGAACGCACCCTATCCACTTTTTTGGACCCAATAGTGATGTTTTGGTTCGTTTGGGTCAGTTTGGTTACTGCACCGAAAACCATGCCGGGGTTGCATATAATGCACCGATTCGGGTCGGAAACGAAACGATGCACGGGATCGGCTAGAAACGAAACAAACGCACCCAATTCACTTTTTTGGACCCAATAGTGATGTTTTGGTTCGTTTGGGTCAGTTTCGTTACTACATCGAAAACCATGCCGGGGTTGCATTTAATGCACCGATTCGGGTCAGAAATGAAACGATCCACGGAATCGGCTACAAACAAAACGAACGCACAGAATTCAATTTTTTGGACCCAATAGTGATGTTTTGGTTCGTTTGGGTCAGTTTCGTTACTGCACCGAAAACCATGCCGGGGTTGCATTTTATGCACCGATTCGGGTCGGAAACGAAACGATGCACGGAATCATCCAGAAACGAAACGAACGCACCCTATCCACTTTTTTGGACCCAATAGTGATGTTTTGGTTCGTTTGGGTCAGTTTGGTTACTGCACCGAAAACCATGCCGGGGTTGCATATAATGCACCGATTCGGGTCGGAAACGAAACGGTGCACGGGATCGGCTAGAAACGAAACGAACGCACCCAATTCACTTTTTTGGACCCAATAGTGATGTTTTGGTTCGTTTGGGTCAGTTTCGTTACTACATCGAAAACCATGCCGGGGTTGCATTTAATGCACCGATTCGGGTCAGAAATGAAACGATCCACGGGATCGGCTACAATCAAAAGGAACGCACAGAATTCAATTTTATGGACCCAATAGTGATGTTTTGGTTCGTTTGGGTCAGTTTCGTTACTGCACCAAAAACCATGCCGGGGTTGCATTTAATGCACCGATTCGGGTCGGAAACGAAACGATGCACGGAATCATCCAGAAACAAAACGAACGCACCCTATCCACTTTTTTGGACCGAATAGTGATGTTTTGGTTCGTTTGGGTCAGTTTGGTTACTGCACCGAAAACCATGCCGGGGTTGCATTTAATGCACCGATTCGGGTCGGAAACGAAACGATGCACGGAATCATCCAGAAACAAAACGAACGCACCCTATCCACTTTTTTGGACCGAATAGTGATGTTTTGGTTCGTTTGGGTCAGTTTGGTTACTGCACCAAAAACCATGCCGGGGTTGCATTTAATGCACCGATTCGGGTCGGAAACGAAACGATGCAAAGAATCGGCTAGAAACGAAACGAACGCACAGAATTCAATTTTTTGGACCCAATAGTGATGTTTTGGTTCGTTTGGGTCACTTTCGTTACTGCACCAAAAACCATGCCGGGGTTGCATTTAATGCACCGATTCGGGTCAGAAATCAAATGATGCACGGAATCGGCTAGAAACGAGATGAACGCACCCAATTCACTTTTTTGGACCCAATAGTGATGTTTTGGTTCGTTTGGGTCAGTTTCGTTACTGCACCGAAAACCATGCCGGGGTTGCATTTAATGCACCGATTCGGGTCGGAAACGAAACGATGCACGGAATCATCCAGAAACAAAACGAACGCACCCTATCCACTTTTTGGACCGAATAGTGATGTTTTGGTTCGTTTGGGTCAGTTTGGTTACTGCACCGAAAACCATGCCGGGGTTGCATTTAATGCACCGATTCGGGTCGGACACGAAACGATGCAAAGAATCGGCTAGAAACGAAACGAATGCACCCAATTCATTTTTTTGGACCCAATAGTGATGTTTTGGTTCGTTTGGGTCAGTTTCGTTACTGCACCGAAAACCATGCCGGGGTTGCATTTAATGCACCGATTCGGGTCGGAAACGAAACGATGCACGGAATCATCCAGAAATGAAACGAACGCACCCTATCCACTTTTTTGGACCCAATAGTGATGTTTTGGTTCGTTTGGGTCAGTTTGGTTACTGCACCGAAAACCATGCCGGGGTTGCATATAATGCACCGATTCGGGTCGGAAACGAAACGATGCACGGGATCGGCTAGAAACGAAACAAACGCACCCAATTCACTTTTTTGGACCCAATAGTGATGTTTTGGTTCGTTTGGGTCAGTTTCGTTACTACATCGAAAACCATGCCGGGGTTGCATTTAATGCACCGATTCGGGTCAGAAATGAAACGATCCACGGAATCGGCTACAAACAAAACGAACGCACAGAATTCAATTTTTTGGACCCAATAGTGATGTTTTGGTTCGTTTGGGTCAGTTTCGTTACTGCACCGAAAACCATGCCGGGGTTGCATTTTATGCACCGATTCGGGTCGGAAACGAAACGATGCACGGAATCATCCAGAAACGAAACGAACGCACCCTATCCACTTTTTTGGACCCAATAGTGATGTTTTGGTTCGTTTGGGTCAGTTTGGTTACTGCACCGAAAACCATGCCGGGGTTGCATATAATGCACCGATTCGGGTCGGAAACGAAACGGTGCACGGGATCGGCTAGAAACGAAACGAACGCACCCAATTCACTTTTTTGGACCCAATAGTGATGTTTTGGTTCGTTTGGGTCAGTTTCGTTACTACATCGAAAACCATGCCGGGGTTGCATTTAATGCACCGATTCGGGTCAGAAATGAAACGATCCACGGGATCGGCTACAATCAAAAGGAACGCACAGAATTCAATTTTATGGACCCAATAGTGATGTTTTGGTTCGTTTGGGTCAGTTTCGTTACTGCACCAAAAACCATGCCGGGGTTGCATTTAATGCACCGATTCGGGTCGGAAACGAAACGATGCACGGAATCATCCAGAAACAAAACGAACGCACCCTATCCACTTTTTTGGACCGAATAGTGATGTTTTGGTTCGTTTGGGTCAGTTTGGTTACTGCACCGAAAACCATGCCGGGGTTGCATTTAATGCACCGATTCGGGTCGGAAACGAAACGATGCACGGAATCATCCAGAAACAAAACGAACGCACCCTATCCACTTTTTTGGACCGAATAGTGATGTTTTGGTTCGTTTGGGTCAGTTTGGTTACTGCACCAAAAACCATGCCGGGGTTGCATTTAATGCACCGATTCGGGTCGGAAACGAAACGATGCAAAGAATCGGCTAGAAACGAAACGAACGCACAGAATTCAATTTTTTGGACCCAATAGTGATGTTTTGGTTCGTTTGGGTCACTTTCGTTACTGCACCAAAAACCATGCCGGGGTTGCATTTAATGCACCGATTCGGGTCAGAAATCAAATGATGCACGGAATCGGCTAGAAACGAGATGAACGCACCCAATTCACTTTTTTGGACCCAATAGTGATGTTTTGGTTCGTTTGGGTCAGTTTCGTTACTGCACCGAAAACCATGCCGGGGTTGCATTTAATGCACCGATTCGGGTCGGAAACGAAACGATGCACGGAATCATCCAGAAACAAAACGAACGCACCCTATCCACTTTTTGGACCGAATAGTGATGTTTTGGTTCGTTTGGGTCAGTTTGGTTACTGCACCGAAAACCATGCCGGGGTTGCATTTAATGCACCGATTCGGGTCGGACACGAAACGATGCAAAGAATCGGCTAGAAACGAAACGAATGCACCCAATTCATTTTTTTGGACCCAATAGTGATGTTTTGGTTCGTTTGGGTCAGTTTCGTTACTGCACCGAAAACCATGCCGGGGTTGCATTTAATGCACCGATTCGGGTCGGAAACGAAACGATGCACGGAATCATCCAGAAATGAAACGAACGCACCCTATCCACTTTTTTGGACCCAATAGTGATGTTTTGGTTCGTTTGGGTCAGTTTGGTTACTGCACCGAAAACCATGCCGGGGTTGCATATAATGCACCGATTCGGGTCGGAAACGAAACGATGCACGGGATCGGCTAGAAACGAAACAAACGCACCCAATTCACTTTTTTGGACCCAATAGTGATGTTTTGGTTCGTTTGGGTCAGTTTCGTTACTGCACCAAAAACCATGCCGTGGTTGCATTTAATGCACCGATTCAGGTCAGAAATCAAACGATGCACGGAATCGGCTAGAAACGAGATGAACGCACCCAATTCACTTTTTTGGACCCAATAGTGATGTTCTGGTTCGTTTGGGTCAGTTTCGTTACTACACCGAAAACCATGCCGGGGTTGCATTTAATGCACCGATTCGGGTCAGAAATGAAACGATCCGCGGAATCGGCTACAAACAAAACGAACGCACAGAATTCAATTTTTTGGACCCAATAGTGATGTTTTGGTTCGTTTGGGTCACTTTCGTTACTGCACCAAAAACCATGCCGGGGTTGCATTTAATGCGCCGATTCGGGTCAGAAATCAAACGATGCACGGAATCGGCTAGAAACGAGATGAACGCACCCAATTCACTTTTTTGGACCCAATAGTGATGTTTTGGTTCGTTTGGGTCAGTTTCTTACTACACCGAAAACCATACCGGGGTTGCATTTAATGCACCGATTCGGGTTACAAACGAAACGATGCACGGAATCGGCTACAAACAAAACGAATGCACATAATTCAATTTTTTGGACCCAATAGTGATGTTTTGGTTCGTTTGGGTCAGTTTCGTTACTGCACCGAAAACCATGCCGGGGTTGCATTTAATGCACCGATTCGGGTCGGAAACGAAACGATGCACGGAATCATCCAAAAACAAAACGAACGCACCCTATCCACTTTTTGGACCGAATAGTGATGTTTTGGTTCGTTTGGGTCAGTTTGTCTACTGCACCGAAAACCATGCCGGGGTTGCATTTAATGCGCCGATTCGGGTCAGAAATCAAACGATGCACGAAATCGGCTAGAAACGAGATGAACGCACCCAATTCACTTTTTTGGACCCAATAGTGATGTTTTGGTTCGTTTGGGTCAGTTTCTTACTACACCGAAAACCATACCGGGGTTGCATTTAATGCACCGATTCGGGTTACAAACGAAACGATGCACGGAATCGGCTACAAACAAAACGAATGCACATAATTCAATTTTTTGGACCCAATAGTGATGTTTTGGTTCGTTTGGGTCAGTTTCGTTACTGCACCGAAAACCATGCCGGGGTTGCATTTAATGCACCGATTCGGGTCGGAAACGAAACGATGCACGGAATCATCCAAAAACAAAACGAACGCACCCTATCCACTTTTTGGACCGAATAGTGATGTTTTGGTTCGTTTGGGTCAGTTTGTCTACTGCACCGAAAACCATGCCGGGGTTGCATTTAATGCACCGATTCGGGTCAGAAACGAAACGATGCAAAGAATCGGCTAGAAACGAAACGAATGCACCCAATTCACTTTTTTGGACCCAATAGTGATGTTTTGGTTCGTTTGGGTCAGTTTCGTTACTGCACCGAAAACCATGCCGGGGTTGCATTTAAGGCACCGATTCGGGTCGGAAACAAAACGATGCACGGGATCGGCTAGAAACGAAACGAACGCACCTAATTCACTTTTTTGGACCCAATAGTGATGTTTTGGTTCGTTTGGGTCAGTTTCTTACTACACCGAAAACCATACCGGGGTTGCATTTAATGCACCGATTCGGGTTAGAAATGAAACGATGCACGGAATCGGCTACAAACAAAACGAACGAACATAATCCACTTTTTTGGACCCAATAGTGATGTTTTGGTTCGTTTGGGTCAGTTTCGTTACTGCACCGAAAACCATGCCGGGGTTGCATTTTATGCACCGATTCGGGTCGGAAACGAAACGATGCACGGAATCATCCAGAAACGAAACGAACGCACCCTATCCACTTTTTTGGACCCAATAGTGATGTTTTGGTTCGTTTGGGTCAGTTTGGTTACTGCACCGAAAACCATGCCGGGGTTGCATATAATGCACCGATTCGGGTCGGAAACGAAACGGTGCACGGGATCGGCTAGAAACGAAACGAACGCACCCAATTCACTTTTTTGGACCCAATAGTGATGTTTTGGTTCGTTTGGGTCAGTTTCGTTACTACATCGAAAACCATGCCGGGGTTGCATTTAATGCACCGATTCGGGTCAGAAATGAAACGATCCACGGGATCGGCTACAATCAAAACGAACGCACAGAATTCAATTTTTTGGACCCAATAGTGATGTTTTGGTTCGTTTGGGTCAGTTTCGTTACTGCACCAAAAACCATGCCGGGGTTGCATTTAATGCACCGATTCGGGTCGGAAACGAAACGATGCACGGAATCATCCAGAAACAAAACGAACGCACCCTATCCACTTTTTTGGACCGAATAGTGATGTTTTGGTTCGTTTGGGTCAGTTTGGTTACTGCACCGAAAACCATGCCGGGGTTGCATTTAATGCACCGATTCGGGTCGGAAACGAAACGATGCACGAAATCATCCAGAAACAAAACGAACGCACCCTATCCACTTTTTTGGACCGAATAGTGATGTTTTGGTTCGTTTGGGTCAGTTTGGTTACTGCACCAAAAACCATGCCGGGGTTGCATTTAATGCACCGATTCGGGTCGGAAACGAAACGATGCAAACAATCGGCTAGAAACGAAACGAACGCACAGAATTCAATTTTTTGGACCCAATAGTGATGTTTTGGTTCGTTTGGATCACTTTCGTTACTGCACCAAAAACCATGCCGGGGTTGCATTTAATGCACCGATTCGGGTCAGAAATCAAATGATGCACGGAATCGGCTAGAAACGAGATGAACGCACCCAATTCACTTTTTTGGACCCAATAGTGATGTTTTGGTTCGTTTGGGTCAGTTTCGTTACTGCACCGAAAACCATGCCGGGGTTGCATTTAATGCACCGATTCGGGTTAGAAATGAAACGATGCACGGAATCGGCTACAAACAAAACGAACGAACATAATTCACTTTTTTGGACCCAATAGTAATGTTTTGGTTCGTTTGGGTCAGTTTGGTTACTGCACCGAAAACCATGCCGGGGTTGCATTTAATGCACCGATTCGGGTCGGAAACGAAACGATGCACGGGATCGGCTAGAAACGAAACGAACGCACCTAATTCACTTTTTTGGACCCAATAGTGATGTTTTGGTTCGTTTGGGTCAGTTTCTTACTACACCGAAAACCATACCGGGGTTGCATTTAATGCACCGATTCGGGTTAGAAATGAAACGATGCACGGAATCGGCTACAAACAAAACGAACGAACATAATTCAATTTTTTGGACCCAATAGTGATGTTTTGGTTCGTTTGGGTCAGTTTCTTTGCTGCACCGAAAACCATGCCGGGGTTGCATTTTATGCACCGATTCGGGTCGGAAACGAAACGATGCACGGAATCATCCAGAAACGAAACGAACGCACCCTATCCACTTTTTTGGACCCAATAGTGATGTTTTGGTTCGTTTGGGTCAGTTTGGTTACTGCACCGAAAACCATGCCGGGGTTGCATATAATGCACCGATTCGGGTCGGAAACGAAACGGTGCACGGGATCGGCTAGAAACGAAACGAACGCACCCAATTCACTTTTTTGGACCCAATAGTGATGTTTTGGTTCGTTTGGGTCAGTTTCGTTACTACATCGAAAACCATGCCGGGGTTGCATTTAATGCACCAATTCGGGTCAGAAATGAAACGATCCACGGGATCGGCTACAATCAAAACGAACGCACAGAATTCAATTTTATGGACCCAATAGTGATGTTTTGGTTCGTTTGGGTCAGTTTCGTTACTGCACCAAAAACCATGCCGGGGTTGCATTTAATGCACCGATTCGGGTCGGAAACGAAACGATGCACGGAATCATCCAGAAACAAAACGAACGCACCCTATCCACTTTTTTGGACCGAATAGTGATGTTTTGGTTCGTTTGGGTCAGTTTGGTTACTGCACCGAAAACCATGCCGGGGTTGCATTTAATGCACCGATTCGGGTCGGAAACGAAACGATGCACGAAATCATCCAGAAACAAAACGAACGCACCCTATCCACTTTTTTGGACCGAATAGTGATGTTTTGGTTCGTTTGGGTCAGTTTGGTTACTGCACCAAAAACCATGCCGGGGTTGCATTTAATGCACCGATTCGGGTCGGAAACGAAACGATGCAAACAATCGGCTAGAAACGAAACGAACGCACAGAATTCAATTTTTTGGACCCAATAGTGATGTTTTGGTTCGTTTGGATCACTTTCGTTACTGCACCAAAAACCATGCCGGGGTTGCATTTAATGCACCGATTCGGGTCAGAAATCAAATGATGCACGGAATCGGCTAGAAACGAGATGAACGCACCCAATTCACTTTTTTGGACCCAATAGTGATGTTTTGGTTCGTTTGGGTCAGTTTCGTTACTGCACCGAAAACCATGCCGGGGTTGCATTTAATGCACCGATTCGGGTCGGAAACGAAACGATGCACGGAATCATCCAGAATCAAAACGAACGCACCCTATCCAATTTTTTGGACCGAATAGTGATGTTTTGGTTCGTTTGGGTCAGTTTGGTTACTGCACCGAAAACCATGCCGGGGTTGCATTTAATGCACCGATTCGGGTCGGAAACGAAACGATGCACGGGATCGGCTAGAAACGAAACGAACGCACCTAATTCACTTTTTTGGACCCAATAGTGATGTTTTGGTTCGTTTGGGTCAGTTTCTTACTACACCGAAAACCATACCGGGGTTGCATTTAATGCACCGATTCGGGTTAGAAATGAAACGATGCACGGAATCGGCTACAAACAAAACGAACGAACATAATTCAATTTTTTGGACCCAATAGTGATGTTTTGGTTCGTTTGGGTCAGTTTCTTTGCTGCACCGAAAACCATGCCGGGGTTGCATTTTATGCACCGATTCGGGTCGGAAACGAAACGATGCACGGAATCATCCAGAAACGAAACGAACGTACCCTATCCACTTTTTTGGACCCAATAGTGATGTTTTGGTTCGTTTGGGTCAGTTTGGTTACTGCACCGAAAACCATGCCGGGGTTGCATATAATGCACCGATTCGGGTCGGAAACGAAACGGTGCACGGGATCGGCTAGAAACGAAACGAACGCACCCAATTCACTTTTTTGGACCCAATAGTGATATTTTGGTTCGTTTGGGTCAGTTTCGTTACTACATCGAAAACCATGCCGGGGTTGCATTTAATGCACCAATACGGGTCAGAAATGAAACGATCCACGGGATCGGCTACAATCAAAACGAACGCACAGAATTCAATTTTATGGACCCAATAGTGATGTTTTAGTTCGTTTGGGTCAGTTTCGTTACTGCACCAAAAACCATGCCGGGGTTGCATTTAATGCACCGATTCGGGTCGGAAACGAAACGATGCACGGAATCATCCAGAAACAAAACGAACGCACCCTATCCACTTTTTTGGACCGAATAGTGATGTTTTGGTTCGTTTGGGTCAGTTTGGTTACTGCACCGAAAACCATGCCGGGGTTGCATTTAATGCACCGATTCGGGTCGGAAACGAAACGATGCACGGAATCATCCAGAAACAAAAGGAACGCACCCTATCCACTTTTTTGGACCGAATAGTGATGTTTTGGTTCGTTTGGGTCAGTTTGGATACTGCACCAAAAACCATGCCGGGGTTGCATTTAATGCACCGATTCGGGTCGGAAACGAAACGATGCAAAGAATCGGCTAGAAACGAAACGAACGCACAGAATTCAATTTTTTGGACCCAATAGTGATGTTTTGGTTCGTTTGGGTCACTTTCGTTACTGCACCAAAAACCATGCCGGGGTTGCATTTAATGCACCGATTCGGGTCAGAAATCAAATGATGCACGGAATCGGCTAGAAACGAGATGAACGCACCCAATTCACTTTTTTGGACCCAATAGTGATGTTTTGGTTCGTTTGGGTCAGTTTCGTTACTGCACCGAAAACCATGCCGGGGTTGCATTTAATGCACCGATTCGGGTCGGAAACGAAACGATGCACGGAATCATCCAGAAACAAAACGAACGCACCCTATCCACTTTTTTGGACCGAATAGTGATGTTTTGGTTCGTTTGGGTCAGTTTGGTTACTGCACCAAAAACCATGCCGGGGTTGCATTTAATGCACCGATTCGGGTCGGAAACGAAACGATGCAAAGAATCGGCTAGAAACGAAACGAATGCACCCAATTCATTTTTTTGGACCCAATAGTGATGTTTTGGTTCGTTTGGGTCAGTTTCGTTACTGCACCGAAAACCATGCCGGGGTTGCATTTAATGCACCGATTCGGGTCGGAAACGAAACGATGCACGGAATCATCCAGAAATGAAACGAACGCACCCTATCCACTTTTTTGGACCCAATAGTGATGTTTTGGTTCGTTTGGGTCAGTTTGGTTACTGCACCGAAAACCATGCCGGGGTTGCATATAATGCACCGATTCGGGTCGGAAACGAAACGATGCACGGGATCGGCTAGAAACGAAACAAACGCACCCAATTCACTTTTTTGGACCCAATAGTGATGTTTTGGTTCGTTTGGGTCAGTTTCGTTACTACATCGAAAACCATGCCGGGGTTGCATTTAATGCACCGATTCGGGTCAGAAATGAAACGATCCACGGAATCGGCTACAAACAAAACGAACGCACAGAATTCAATTTTTTGGACCCAATAGTGATGTTTTGGTTCGTTTGGGTCAGTTTCGTTACTGCACCAAAAACCATGCCGTGGTTGCATTTAATGCACCGATTCAGGTCAGAAATCAAACGATGCACGGAATCGGCTAGAAACGAGATGAACGCACCCAATTCACTTTTTTGGACCCAATAGTGATGTTTTGGTTCGTTTGGGTCAGTTTCGTTACTACACCGAAAACCATGCCGGGGTTGCATTTAATGCACCGATTCGGGTCAGAAATGAAACGATCCGCGGAATCGGCTACAAACAAAACGAACGCACAGAATTCAATTTTTTGGACCCAATAGTGATGTTTTGGTTCGTTTGGGTCACTTTCGTTACTGCACCAAAAACCATGCCGGGGTTGCATTTAATGCGCCGATTCGGGTCAGAAATCAAACGATGCACGAAATCGGCTAGAAACGAGATGAACGCACCCAATTCACTTTTTTGGACCCAATAGTGATGTTTTGGTTCGTTTGGGTCAGTTTCTTACTACACCGAAAACCATACCGGGGTTGCATTTAATGCACCGATTCGGGTTACAAACGAAACGATGCACGGAATCGGCTACAAACAAAACGAATGCACATAATTCAATTTTTTGGACCCAATAGTGATGTTTTGGTTCGTTTGGGTCAGTTTCGTTACTGCACCGAAAACCATGCCGGGGTTGCATTTAATGCACCGATTCGGGTCGGAAACGAAACGATGCACGGAATCATCCAAAAACAAAACGAACGCACCCTATCCACTTTTTGGACCGAATAGTGATGTTTTGGTTCGTTTGGGTCAGTTTGTCTACTGCACCGAAAACCATGCCGGGGTTGCATTTAATGCACCGATTCGGGTCGGAAACGAAACGATGCAAAGAATCGGCTAGAAACGAAACGAATGCACCCAATTCACTTTTTTGGACCCAATAGTGATGTTTTGGTTCGTTTGGGTCAGTTTCGTTACTGCACCGAAAACCATGCCGGGGTTGCATTTAATGCACCGATTCGGGTCGGAAACAAAACGATGCACGGGATCGGCTAGAAACGAAACGAACGCACCTAATTCAATTTTTTGGACCCAATAGTGATGTTTTGGTTCGTTTGGATCACTTTCGTTACTGCACCAAAAACCATGCCGGGGTTGCATTTAATGCACCGATTCGGGTCAGAAATCAAATGATGCACGGAATCGGCTAGAAACGAGATGAACGCACCCAATTCACTTTTTTGGACCCAATAGTGATGTTTTGGTTCGTTTGGGTCAGTTTCGTTACTGCACCGAAAACCATGCCGGGGTTGCATTTAATGCACCGATTCGGGTCGGAAACGAAACGATGCACGGAATCATCCAGAATCAAAACGAACGCACCCTATCCAATTTTTTGGACCGAATAGTGATGTTTTGGTTCGTTTGGGTCAGTTTGGTTACTGCACCGAAAACCATGCCGGGGTTGCATTTAATGCACCGATTCGGGTCGGAAACGAAACGATGCAAAGAATCGGCTAGAAACGAAACGAATGCACCCAATTCACTTTTTTGGACCCAATAGTGATGTTTTGGTTCGTTTGGGTCAGTTTCGTTACTGCACCGAAAACCATGCCGGGGTTGCATTTAATGCACCGATTCGGGTCGGAAACAAAACGATGCACGGGATCGGCTAGAAACGAAACGAACGCACCTAATTCACTTTTTTGGACCCAATAGTGATGTTTTGGTTCGTTTGGGTCAGTTTCTTACTACACCGAAAACCATACCGGGGTTGCATTTAATGCACCGATTCGGGTTAGAAATGAAACGATGCATGGAATCGGCTACAAACAAAACGAACGAACATAATTCAATTTTTTGGACCCAATAGTGATGTTTTGGTTCGTTTGGGTCAGTTTCGTTACTGCACCGAAAACCATGCCGGGGTTGCATTTTATGCACCGATTCGGGTCGGAAACGAAACGATGCACGGAATCATCCAGAAACGAAACGAACGCACCCTATCCACTTTTTTGGACCCAATAGTGATGTTTTGGTTCGTTTGGGTCAGTTTGGTTACTGCACCGAAAACCATGCCGGGGTTGCATATAATGCACCGATTCGGGTCGGAAACGAAACGGTGCACGGGATCGGCTAGAAACGAAACGAACGCACCCAATTCACTTTTTTGGACCCAATAGTGATGTTTTGGTTCGTTTGGGTCAGTTTCGTTACTACATCGAAAACCATGCCGGGGTTGCATTTAATGCACCGATTCGGGTCAGAAATGAAACGATCCACGGGATCGGCTACAATCAAAACGAACGCACAGAATTCAATTTTTTGGACCCAATAGTGATGTTTTGGTTCGTTTGGGTCAGTTTCGTTACTGCACCAAAAACCATGCCGGGGTTGCATTTAATGCACCGATTCGGGTCGGAAACGAAACGATGCACGGAATCATCCAGAAACAAAACGAACGCACCCTATCCACTTTTTTGGACCGAATAGTGATGTTTTGGTTCGTTTGGGTCAGTTTGGTTACTGCACCGAAAACCATGCCAGGGTTGCATTTAATGCACCGATTCGGGTCGGAAACGAAACGATGCACGGAATCATCCAGAAACAAAACGAACGCACCCTATCCACTTTTTTGGACCGAATAGTGATGTTTTGGTTCGTTTGGGTCAGTTTGGTTACTGCACCAAAAACCATGCCGGGGTTGCATTTAATGCACCGATTCGGGTCGGAAACGAAACGATGCAAAGAATCGGCTAGAAACGAAACGAACGCACAGAATTCAATTTTTTGGACCCAATAGTGATGTTTTGGTTCGTTTGGATCACTTTCGTTACTGCACCAAAAACCATGCCGGGGTTGCATTTAATGCACCGATTCGGGTCAGAAATCAAATGATGCACGGAATCGGCTAGAAAAGAGATGAACGCACCCAATTCACTTTTTTGGACCCAATAGTGATGTTTTGGTTCGTTTGGGTCAGTTTCGTTACTACATCGAAAACCATGCCGGGGTTGCATTTAATGCACCGATTCGGTTCAGAAATGAAACGATCCACGGGATCGGCTACAATGAAAACGAACGCACAGAATTCAATTTTTTGGACCCAATAGTGATGTTTTGGTTCGTTTGGGTCAGTTTCGTTACTGCACCAAAAACCATGCCGGGGTTGCATTTAATGCACCGATTCGGGTCGGAAACGAAACGATGCACGAAATCGTCCAGAAACGAAACGAACGCACCCAATTCACTTTTTTGGACCCAATAGTGATGTTTTGGTTCGTTTGGGTCAGTTTCGTTACTGCACCGAAAACCATGCCGGGGTTGCATTTAATGCACCGATTCGGGTCAGAAATCAAACGATGCACGGAATCGGCTAGAAACGAGATGAACGCACCCAATTCACTTTTTTGGACCCAATAGTGATGTTTTGGTTCGTTTGGGTCAGTTTCGTTACTACACCGAAAACCATGCCGGGGTTGCATTTAATGCACCGATTCGGGTCAGAAATGAAACGATCCGCGGAATCGGCTACAAACAAAACGAACGCACAGAATTCAATTTTTTGGACTCAATAGTGATGTTTTGGTTCGTTTGGGTCACTTTCGTTACTGCACCAAAAACCATGCCGGGGTTGCATTTAATGCGCCGGTTCGGGTCAGAAATCAAACGATGCACGAAATCGGCTAGAAACGAGATGAACGCACCCAATTCACTTTTTTGGACCCAATAGTGATGTTTTGGTTCGTTTGGGTCAGTTTCTTACTACACCGAAAACCATACCGGGGTTGCATTTAATGCACCGATTAGGGTTACAAACGAAACGATGCACGGAATCGGCTAGAAACAAAACGAATGCACATAATTCAATTTTTTGGACCCAATAGTGATGTTTTGGTTCGTTTGGGTCAGTTTCGTTACTGCACCGAAAACCATGCCGGGGTTGCATTTAATGCACCGATTCGGGTCGGAAACGAAACGATGCACGGAATCATCCAAAAACAAAACGAACGCACCCTATCCACTTTTTGGACCGAATAGTGATGTTTTGGTTCGTTTGGGTCAGTTTGTCTACTGCACCGAAAACCATGCCGGGGTTGCATTTAATGCACCGATTCGGGTCGGAAACGAAACGATGCAAAGAATCGGCTAGAAACGAAACGAATGCACCCAATTCACTTTTTTGGACCCAATAGTGATGTTTTGGTTCGTTTGGGTCAGTTTCGTTACTGCACCGAAAACCATGCCGGGGTTGCATTTAATGCACCGATTCGGGTCGGAAACAAAACGATGCACGGGATCGGCTAGAAACGAAACGAACGCACCTAATTCACTTTTTTGGACCCAATAGTGATGTTTTGGTTCGTTTGGGTCAGTTTCTTACTACACCGAAAACCATACCGGGGTTGCATTTAATGCACCGATTCGGGTTAGAAATGAAACGATGCATGGAATCGGCTACAAACAAAACGAACGAACATAATTCAATTTTTTGGACCCAATAGTGATGTTTTGGTTCGTTTGGGTCAGTTTCGTTACTGCACCGAAAACCATGCCGGGGTTGCATTTTATGCACCGATTCGGGTCGGAAACGAAACGATGCACGGAATCATCCAGAAACGAAACGAACGCACCCTATCCACTTTTTTGGACCCAATAGTGATGTTTTGGTTCGTTTGGGTCAGTTTGGTTACTGCACCGAAAACCATGCCGGGGTTGCATATAATGCACCGATTCGGGTCGGAAACGAAACGGTGCACGGGATCGGCTAGAAACGAAACGAACGCACCCAATTCACTTTTTTGGACCCAATAGTGATGTTTTGGTTCGTTTGGGTCAGTTTCGTTACTACATCGAAAACCATGCCGGGGTTGCATTTAATGCACCGATTCGGGTCAGAAATGAAACGATACACGGGATCGACTACAATCAAAACGAACGCACAGAATTCAATTTTTTGGACCCAATAGTGATGTTTTGGTTCGTTTGGGTCAGTTTCGTTACTGCACCAAAAACCATGCCGGGGTTGCATTTAATGCGCCGGTTCGGGTCAGAAATCAAACGATGCACGAAATCGGCTAGAAACGAGATGAACGCACCCAATTCACTTTTTTGGACCCAATAGTGATGTTTTGGTTCGTTTGGGTCAGTTTCTTACTACACCGAAAACCATACCGGGGTTGCATTTAATGCACCGATTAGGGTTACAAACGAAACGATGCACGGAATCGGCTAGAAACAAAACGAATGCACATAATTCAATTTTTTGGACCCAATAGTGATGTTTTGGTTCGTTTGGGTCAGTTTCGTTACTGCACCAAAAACCATGCCGGGGTTGCATTTAATGCACCGATTCGGGTCGGAAACGAAACGATGCACGGAATCATCCAGAAACAAAACGAACGCACCCTATCCACTTTTTTGGACCGAATAGTGATGTTTTGGTTCGTTTGGGTCAGTTTGGTTACTGCACCGAAAACCATGCCAGGGTTGCATTTAATGCACCGATTCGGGTCGGAAACGAAACGATGCACGGAATCATCCAGAAACAAAACGAACGCACCCTATCCACTTTTTTGGACCGAATAGTGATGTTTTGGTTCGTTTGGGTCAGTTTGGTTACTGCACCAAAAACCATGCCGGGGTTGCATTTAATGCACCGATTCGGGTCGGAAACGAAACGATGCAAAGAATCGGCTAGAAACGAAACGAACGCACAAAATTCAATTTTTTGGACCCAATAGTGATGTTTTGGTTCGTTTGGATCACTTTCGTTACTGCACCAAAAACCATGCCGGGGTTGCATTTAATGCACCGATTCGGGTCAGAAATCAAATGATGCACGGAATCGGCTAGAAAAGAGATGAACGCACCCAATTCACTTTTTTGGACCCAATAGTGATGTTTTGGTTCGTTTGGGTCAGTTTCGTTACTACATCGAAAACCATGCCGGGGTTGCATTTAATGCACCGATTCGGTTCAGAAATGAAACGATCCACGGGATCGGCTACAATGAAAACGAACGCACAGAATTCAATTTTTTGGACCCAATAGTGATGTTTTGGTTCGTTTGGGTCAGTTTCGTTACTGCACCAAAAACCATGCCGGGGTTGCATTTAATGCACCGATTCGGGTCGGAAACGAAACGATGCACGAAATCGTCCAGAAACGAAACGAACGCACCCAATTCACTTTTTTGGACCCAATAGTGATGTTTTGGTTCGTTTGGGTCAGTTTCGTTACTGCACCGAAAACCATGCCGGGGTTGCATTTAATGCACCGATTCGGGTCAGAAATCAAACGATGCACGGAATCGGCTAGAAACGAGATGAACGCACCCAATTCACTTTTTTGGACCCAATAGTGATGTTTTGGTTCGTTTGGGTCAGTTTCGTTACTACACCGAAAACCATGCCGGGGTTGCATTTAATGCACCGATTCGGGTCAGAAATGAAACGATCCGCGGAATCGGCTACAAACAAAACGAACGCACAGAATTCAATTTTTTGGACCCAATAGTGATGTTTTGGTTCGTTTGGGTCACTTTCGTTACTGCACCAAAAACCATGCCGGGGTTGCATTTAATGCGCCGGTTCGGGTCAGAAATCAAACGATGCACGAAATCGGCTAGAAACGAGATGAACGCACCCAATTCACTTTTTTGGACCCAATAGTGATGTTTTGGTTCGTTTGGGTCAGTTTCTTACTACACCGAAAACCATACCGGGGTTGCATTTAATGCACCGATTAGGGTTACAAACGAAACGATGCACGGAATCGGCTAGAAACAAAACGAATGCACATAATTCAATTTTTTGGACCCAATAGTGATGTTTTGGTTCGTTTGGGTCAGTTTCGTTACTGCACCGAAAACCATGCCGGGGTTGCATTTAATGCACCGATTCGGGTCGGAAACGAAACGATGCACGGAATCATCCAAAAACAAAACGAACGCACCCTATCCACTTTTTGGACCGAATAGTGATGTTTTGGTTCGTTTGGGTCAGTTTGTCTACTGCACCGAAAACCATGCCGGGGTTGCATTTAATGCACCGATTCGGGTCGGAAACGAAACGATGCAAAGAATCGGCTAGAAACGAAACGAATGCACCCAATTCACTTTTTTGGACCCAATAGTGATGTTTTGGTTCGTTTGGGTCAGTTTCGTTACTGCACCGAAAACCATGCCGGGGTTGCATTTAATGCACCGATTCGGGTCGGAAACAAAACGATGCACGGGATCGGCTAGAAACGAAACGAACGCACCTAATTGACTTTTTTGGACCCAATAGTGATGTTTTGGTTCGTTTGGGTCAGTTTCTTACTACACCGAAAACCATACCGGGGTTGCATTTAATGCACCGATTCGGGTTAGAAATGAAACGATGCACGGAATCGGCTACAAACAAAACGAACGAACATAATCCACTTTTTTGGACCCAATAGTGATGTTTTGGTTCGTTTGGGTCAGTTTCGTTACTGCACCGAAAACCATGCCGGGGTTGCATTTTATGCACCGATTCGGGTCGGAAACGAAACGGTGCACGGGATCGGCTAGAAACGAAACGAACGCACCCAATTCACTTTTTTGGACCCAATAGTGATGTTTTGGTTCGTTTGGGTCAGTTTCGTTACTACATCGAAAACCATGCCGGGGTTGCATTTAATGCACCGATTCGGGTCAGAAATGAAACGATCCACGGGATCGGCTACAATCAAAACGAACGCACAGAATTCAATTTTTTGGACCCAATAGTGATGTTTTGGTTCGTTTGGGTCAGTTTCGTTACTGCACCAAAAACCATGCCGGGGTTGCATTTAATGCACCGATTCGGGTCGGAAACGAAACGATGCACGGAATCATCCAGAAACAAAACGAACGCACCCTATCCACTTTTTTGGACCGAATAGTGATGTTTTGGTTCGTTTGGGTCAGTTTGGTTACTGCACCGAAAACCATGCCGGGGTTGCATTTAATGCACCGATTCGGGTCGGAAACGAAACGATGCACGAAATCATCCAGAAACAAAACGAACGCACCCTATCCACTTTTTTGGACCGAATAGTGATGTTTTGGTTCGTTTGGGTCAGTTTGGTTACTGCACCAAAAACCATGCCGGGGTTGCATTTAATGCACCGATTCGGGTCGGAAACGAAACGATGCAAACAATCGGCTAGAAACGAAACGAACGCACAGAATTCAATTTTTGGGACCCAATAGTGATGTTTTGGTTCGTTTGGATCACTTTCGTTACTGCACCAAAAACCATGCCGGGGTTGCATTTAATGCACCGATTCGGGTCAGAAATCAAATGATGCACGGAATCGGCTAGAAAAGAGATGAACGCACCCAATTCACTTTTTTGGACCCAATAGTGATGTTTTGGTTCGTTTGGGTCAGTTTCGTTACTACATCGAAAACCATGCCGGGGTTGCATTTAATGCACCGATTCGGGTCAGAAATGAAACGATCCACGGGATCGGCTACAATCAAAACGAACGCACAGAATTCAATTTTTTGGACCCAATAGTGATGTTTTGGTTCGTTTGGGTCAGTTTCGTTACTGCACCAAAACCCATGCCGGGGTTGCATTTAATGCACCGATTCGGGTCGGAAACGAAACGATGCACGGAATCATCCAGAAACAAAACGAACGCACCCTATCCACTTTTTTGGACCGAATAGTGATGTTTTGGTTCGTTTGGGTCAGTTTGGTTACTGCACCGAAAACCATGCCGGGGTTGCATTTAATGCACCGATTCGGGTCGGAAATGAAACGATGCACGGAATCATCCAGAAACAAAACGAACGCACCCTATCCACTTTTTTGGACCGAATAGTGACGTTTTGGTTCGTTTGGGTCAGTTTGGTTACTGCACCAAAAACCATGCCGGGGTTGCATTTAATGCACCGATTCGGGTCGGAAACGAAACGATGCAAAGAATCGGCTAGAAACGAAACGAACGCACAGAATTCAATTTTTTGGACCCAATAGTGATGTTTTGGTTCGTTTGGATCACTTTCGTTACTGCACCAAAAACCATGCCGGGGTTGCATTTAATGCACCGATTCGGGTCAGAAATCAAATGATGCACGGAATCGGCTAGAAACGAGATGAACGCACCCAATTCACTTTTTTGGACCCAATAGTGATGTTTTGGTTCGTTTGGGTCAGTTTCGTTACTGCACCGAAAACCATGCCGGGGTTGCATTTAATGCACCGATTCGGGTCGGAAACGAAACGATGCACGGAATCATCCAGAAACAAAACGAACGCACCCTATCCACTTTTTTGGACCGAATAGTGATGTTTTGGTTCGTTTGGGTCAGTTTGGTTACTGCACCGAAAACCATGCCGGGGTTGCATTTAATGCACCGATTCGGGTCGGAAACGAAACGATGCAAAGAATCGGCTAGAAACGAAACGAATGCACCCAATTCATTTTTTTGGACCCAATAGTGATGTTTTGGTTCGTTTGGGTCAGTTTCGTTACTGCACCGAAAACCATGCCGGGGTTGCATTTTATGCACCGATTCGGGTCGGAAACGAAACGATGCACGGAATCATCCAGAAACGAAACGAACGCACCCTATCCACTTTTTTGGACCCAATAGTGATGTTTTGGTTCGTTTGGGTCAGTTTGGTTACTGCACCGAAAACCATGCCGGGGTTGCATATAATGCACCGATTCGGGTCGGAAACGAAACGGTGCACGGGATCGGCTAGAAACGAAACGAACGCACCCAATTCACTTTTTTGGACCCAATAGTGATGTTTTGTTTCGTTTGGGTCAGTTTCGTTACTGCACCGAAAACCATGCCGGGGTTGCATTTAATGCACCGATTCGGGTCGGAAACGAAACGATGCACGGAATCATCCAGAAATGAAACGAACGCACCCTATCCACTTTTTTGGACCCAATAGTGATGTTTTGGTTCGTTTGGGTCAGTTTGGTTACTGCACCGAAAACCATGCCGGGGTTGCATATAATGCACCGATTCGGGTCGGAAACGAAACGCTGCACGGGATCGGCTAGAAACGAAACAAACGCACCCAATTCACTTTTTTGGACCCAATAGTGATGTTTTGGTTCGTTTGGGTCAGTTTCGTTACTACATCGAAAACCATGCCGGGGTTGCATTTAATGCACCGATTCGGGTCAGAAACGAAACGATGCACGGAATCATCCAGAAATGAAACGAACGCACCCTATCCACTTTTTTGGACCCAATAGTGATGTTTTGGTTCGTTTGGGTCAGTTTGGTTACTGCACCAAAAACCATGCCGGGGTTGCATTTAATGCACCGATTCGGGTCGGAAACGAAACGATGCAAACAATCGGCTAGAAACGAAACGAATGCACAGAATTCAATTTTTTGGACCCAATAGTGATGTTTTGGTTCGTTTGGATCACTTTCGTTACTGCACCAAAAACCATGCCGGGGTTGCATTTAATGCACCGATTCGGGTCAGAAATCAAATGATGCACGGAATCGGCTAGAAAAGAGATGAACGCACCCAATTCACTTTTTTGGACCCAATAGTGATGTTTTGGTTCGTTTGGGTCAGTTTCGTTACTACATCGAAAACCATGCCGGGGTTGCATTTAATGCACCGATTCGGGTCAGAAATGAAACGATCCACGGGATCGGCTACAATCAAAACGAACGCACAGAATTCAATTTTTTGGACCCAATAGTGATGTTTTGGTTCGTTTGGTTCAGTTTCGTTACTGCACCAAAAACCATGCCGGGGTTGCATTTAATGCACCGATTCGGGTCGGAAACGAAACGATGCACGGAATCATCCAGAAACAAAACGAACGCACCCTATCCACTTTTTTGGACCGAATAGTGATGTTTTGGTTCGTTTGGGTCAGTTTGGTTACTGCACCGAAAACCATGCCGGGGTTGCATTTAATGCACCGATTCGGGTCGGAAACGAAACGATGCACGGAATCATCCAGAAACAAAACGAACGCACCCTATCCACTTTTTTGGACCGAATAGTGATGTTTTGGTTCGTTTGGGTCAGTTTGGTTACTGCACCAAAAACCATGCCGGGGTTGCATTTAATGCACCGATTCGGGTCGGAAACGAAACGATGCAAAGAATCGGCTAGAAACGAAACGAACGCACAGAATTCAATTTTTTGGACCCAATAGTGATGTTTTGGTTCGTTTGGATCAGTTTCGTTACTGCACCAAAAACCATGCCGGGGTTGCATTTAATGCACCGATTCGGGTCAGAAATCAAATGATGCACGGAATCGGCTAGAAACGAGATGAACGCACCCAATTCACTTTTTTGGACCCAATAGTGATGTTTTGGTTCGTTTGGGTCTGTTTCGTTACTGCACCGAAAACCATGCCGGGGTTGCATTTAATGCACCGATTCGGGTCGGAAACGAAACGATGCACGGAATCATCCAGAAACAAAACGAACGCACCCTATCCACTTTTTTGGACCGAATAGTGATGTTTTGGTTCGTTTGGGTCAGTTTGGTTACTGCACCGAAAACCATGCCGGGGTTGCATTTAATGCACCGATTCGGGTCGGAAACGAAACGATGCAAAGAATCGGCTAGAAACAAAACGAATGCACATAATTCAATTTTTTGGACCCAATAGTGATGTTTTGGTTCGTTTGGGTCAGTTTCGTTACTGCACCGAAAACCATGCCGGGGTTGCATTTAATGCACCGATTCGGGTCGGAAACGAAACGATGCACGGAATCATCCAAAAACAAAACGAACGCACCCTATCCACTTTTTGGACCGAATAGTGATGTTTTGGTTCGTTTGGGTCAGTTTGTCTACTGCACCGAAAACCATGCCGGGGTTGCATTTAATGCACCGATTCGGGTCGGAAACGAAACGATGCAAAGAATCGGCTAGAAACGAAACGAATGCACCCAATTCACTTTTTTGGACCCAATAGTGATGTTTTGGTTCATTTGGGTCAGTTTCGTTACTGCACCGAAAACCATGCCGGGGTTGCATTTAATGCACCGATTCGGGTCGGAAACAAAACGATGCACGGGATCGGCTAGAAACGAAACGAACGCACCTAATTCACTTTTTTGGGCCCAATAGTGATGTTTTGGTTCGTTTGGGTCAGTTTCTTACTACACCGAAAACCATACCGGGGTTGCATTTAATGCACCGATTCGGGTTAGAAATGAAACGATGCACGGAATCGGCTACAAACAAAACGAACGAACATAATCCACTTTTTTGGACCCAATAGTGATGTTTTGGTTCGTTTGGGTCAGTTTCGTTACTGCACCGAAAACCATGCCGGGGTTGCATTTAATGCACCGATTCGGGTCGGAAACGAAACGATGCACGGAATCATCCAGAAATGAAACGAACGCACCCTATCCACTTTTTTGGACCCAATAGTGATGTTTTGGTTCGTTTGGGTCAGTTTGGTTACTGCACCGAAAACCATGCCGGGGTTGCATATAATGCACCGATTCGGGTCGGAAACGAAACGCTGCACGGGATCGGCTAGAAACGAAACAAACGCACCCAATTCACTTTTTTGGACCCAATAGTGATGTTTTGGTTCGTTTGGGTCAGTTTCGTTACTACATCGAAAACCATGCCGGGGTTGCATTTAATGCACCGATTCGGGTCAGAAATGAAACGATCCACGGAATCGGCTACAAACAAAACGAACGCACAGAATTCAATTTGTTGGACCCAATAGTGATGTTTTGGTTCGTTTGGGTCAGTTTCGTTACTGCACCAAAAACCATGCCGTGGTTGCATTTAATGCACCGATTCAGGTCAGAAATCAAACGATGCACCGAATCGGCTAGAAACGAGATGAACGCACCCAATTCACTTTTTTCGACCCAATAGTGATGTTTTGGTACGTTTGGGTCAGTTTCGTTACTGCACCGAAAACCATGCCGGGGTTGCATTTAATGCACCGATTCGGGTCGGAAACGAAATGATGCACGGAATCATCCAGAAACGAAACGAACGCACCCAATTCACTTTTTTGGACCCAATAGTGATGTTTTGGTTCGTTTGGGTCAGTTTCGTTACTACACCGAAAACCATGCCAGGGTTGCATTTAATGCACCGATTCGGGTCAGAAATGAAACGATCCACGGAATCGGCTACAAACAAAACGAACGCACAGAATTCAATTTTTTGGACCCAATAGTGATATTTTGGTTCGTTTGGGTCACTTTCGTTACTACACCAAAAACCATGCCGGGGTTGCATTTAATGCACCGATTCGGGTCAGAAATCAAACGATGCACGGAATCGGCTAGAAACGAGATAAACGCGCCCAATTCACTTTTTTGTACCCAATAGTGATGTTTTGGTTCGTTTGGGTCAGTTTCGTTACTACACCGAAAACCATGCCGGGGTTGCATTTAATGCACCGATTCGGGTCAGAAATGAAACGATCCACGGAATAGGCTAGAAACAAAACGAACGCACAGAATTCAATTTTTTGGACCCAATAGTGATGTTTTGGTTCGTTTGGGTCACTTTCGTTACTGCACCAAAAACCATGCCGGGGTTGCATTTAATGCACCGATTCGGGTCAGAAATCAAACGATCCACGGAACTGGCTAGAAACGAGATGAACGCACCCAATTCACTTTTTTGGACCCAATAGTGATGTTTTGGTTCGTTTGGGTCAGTTTCGTTACTGCACCGAAAACCATGCCGGGGTTGCATTTAATGCACCGATTCGGGTCGGAAACGAAACGATGCACGAAATCATCCAGAAACAAAACGAACGCACCCTATCCACTTTTTTGGACCGAATAGTGATGTTTTGGTTCGTTTGGGTCAGTTTGGTTACTGCACCGAAAACTATGCCGGGGTTGCATTTAATGCACCGATTCGGGTCGGAAACGAAACGATGCACGGAATCGGCTAGAAACGAAACAAACGCACCCAATTCACTTTTTTGGACCCAATAGTGATGTTTTGGTTCGTTTGGGTCAGTTTCGTTACTGCACCGAAAACCATGCCGGGGTTGCATTTAATGCACCGATTCGGGTCGGAAACGAAACGATGCACGAAATCATCCAGAAACAAAACGAACGCACCCTATCCACTTTTTTGGACCGAATAGTGATGTTTTGGTTCGTTTGGGTCAGTTTGGTTACTGCACCGAAAACCATGCCGGGGTTGCATTTAATGCACCGATTCGGGTCGGAAACGAAACGATGCACGGAATCGGCTAGAAACGAAACAAACGCACCCAATTCACTTTTTTGGACCCAATAGTGATGTTTTGGTTCGTTTGGGTCAGTTTCGTTACTACATCGAAAACCATGCCGGGGTTGCATTTAATGCACCGATTCGGGTCAGAAATGAAACGATCCACGGAATCGGCTACAAACAAAACGAACGCACAGAATTCAATTTTTGGACCCAATAGTGATGTTTTGGTTCGTTTGGGTCAGTTTCGTTACTGCACCAAAAACCATGCCGGGGTTGCATTTAATGCACCGATTCGGGTCAGAAATCAAACGATGCACGGAATCGGCTAGAAACGAGATGAACGCACCCAATTCACTTTTTTGGACCCAATAGTGATGTTTTGGTTCGTTTTGGTCAGTTTCGTTACTGCACCGAAAACCATGCCGGGGTTGCATTTAATGCACCAATTCGGGTCGGAAACGAAATGATGCACGGAATCATCCAGAAATGAAACGAACGCACCCAATTCACTTTTTTGGACCCAATAGTGATGTTTTGGTTCGTTTGGGTCAGTTTCGTTACTACACCGAAAACCATGCCGGGGTTGCATTTAATGCACCGATTCGGGTCAGAAATGAAACGATCCACGGAATCGGCTACAAACAAAACGAACGCACAGAATTCAATTTTTTGGACCCAATAGTGATGTTTTGGTTCGTTTGGGTCACTTTCGTTACTGCACCAAAAACCATGCCGGGGTTGCATTTAATGCACCGATTCGGGTCAGAAATCAAACGATGCACGGAATCATCCAGAAACGAAATGATCGCACCCAATTCACTTTTTTGGACCCAATAGTGATGTTTTGGTTCGTTTGGGTCAGTTTCGTTACTACACCGAAAACCATGCCGGGGTTGCATTTAATGCTCCGATTCGGGTCAGAAATGAAACGATCCACGGAATCGGCTACAAACAAAACGAACGCACAGAATTCAATTTTTTGGACCCAATAGTGATGTTTTGGTTCGTTTGGGTCAGTTTCGTTACTGCACCGAAAACCATGCCGGGGTTGCATTTAATGCACCGATTCGGGTCAGAAATCAAACGATGCACGGAATCGGCTAGAAACGAGATGAACGCACCCAATTCACTTTTTTGGACCCAATAGTGATGTTTTGGTTCGTTTGGGTCAGTTTCGTTACTGCACCGAAAACCATGCCGGGGTTACATTTAATGCACCGATTCGGGTCGGAAACGAAACGATGCAAAGAATCGGCTAGAAACGAAACGAATGCACCCAATTCACTTTTTTGGACCCAATAGTGATGTTTTGGTTCGTTTGGGTCAGTTTGGTTAATACACCGAAAACTATGCCGGGGTTGCATTTAATGCACCGATTCGGGTCGGAAACGAAACGATGCAAAGAATCGGCTAGAAACGAAACGAATGCACCCAATTCACTTTTTTGGACCCAATAGTGATGTTTTGGTTCGTTTGGGTCAGTTTCGTTACTGCACTGAAAACCATGCCGGGGTTGCATTTAATGCACCGATTCGGGTCGGAACCAAAACGATGCACGGAATCATCCAGAAATGAAACGAACGCACCCTATCCACTTTTTTGGACCCAATAGTGATGTTTTGGTTCGTTTGGGTCAGTTTGGTTACTGCACCGAAAACCATGCCGGGGTTGCATATAATGCACCGATTCGGGTCGGAAACGAAACGGTTCACGGGGTCGGCTAGAAACGAAACGAACTCACCCAATTCTCTTTTTTGGACCCAATAGTGATGTTTTGGTTCGTTTGGGTCAGTTTCGTTACTACATCGAAAACCATGCCGGGGTTGCATTTAATGCACCGATTCGGGTCAGAAATGAAACGATCCACGGAATCGGTTACAAACAAAAGAACGCACAGAATTCAATTTTTTTGGACCCAATAGTGATGTTTTGGTTCGTTTGGGTCAGTTTCGTTACTGCACCAAAAACCATGCCGGGGTTGCATTTAATGCACCGATTCGAGTCAGAAATCAAACGATGCACGGAATCGGCTAGAAACGAGACGAACGCACCCAATTCACTTTTTTGGACCCAATAGTGATGTTTTGGTTCGTTTGGGTCAGTTTCGTTACTGCACCGAAAACCATGCCGGGGTTGCATTTAATGCACCGATTCGGGTCAGAAACGAAATGATGCACGGAATCATCCAGAAACGAAACGAACGCACCCAATTCACTTTTTTGGACCCAATAGTGATGTTTTGGTTCGTTTGGGTCAGTTTCGTTACTACACCGAAAACCATGCCGGGGTTGCATTTAATGCACCGATTCGGGTCAGAAATGAAACGATCCACGGAATCGGCTACAAACAAAACGAACGCACAGAATTCAATTTTTTGGACCCAATAGTGATGTTTTGGTTCGTTTGGGTCACTTTCGTTACTGCACCAAAAACCACGCCGGGGTTGCATTTAATGCACCGATTCGGGTCAGAAATCAAACGATGCACGGAATCGGCTAGAAACGAGATGAACGCACCCAATTCACTTTTTTGGACCCAATAGTGATGTTTGGGTTCGTTTGGGTCAGTTTCGTTACTACACCGAAAACCATGTCGGGGTTGCATTTAATGCACCGATTCGGGTCAGAAATGAAACGATCCACGGAATCGGCTACAAACAAAACGAACGCACAGAATTCAATTTTTTGGACCCAATAGTGTTGTTTTGGTTCGTTTGGGTCACTTTCGTTACTGCACCAAAAACCATGCCGGGGTTGCATTTAATGCACCGATTCGGGTCAGAAATCAAACGATGCACGGAATCGGCTAGAAACAAGATGAACGCACCCAATTCACTTTTTTGGACCCAATAGTGATGTTTTGGTTCGTTTGGGTCAGTTTCGTTACTACATCGAAAACCATGCCGGGGTTGCATTTAATGCACCGATTCGGGTCAGAAATGAAACGATCCACGTAATCGGCTACAAACAAAACGAACGCACAGAATTCAATTTTTTGGACCCAATAGTGATGTTTTGGTTCGTTTTGGTCAGTTTCGTTACTGCACCAAAAACCATGCCGGGGTTGCATTTAATGCACCGATTCGGGTCAGAAATCAAACGATGCACGGAATTGGCTAGAAACGAGATGAACGCACCCAATTTACTTTTTTGGACCCAATAGTGATGTTTTGGTTCGTTTGGGTCAGTTTCGTTGCTGCACCGAAAACCATGCCGGGGTTGCATTTAATGCACAGATTCGGGTCGGAAACGAAACGATGCACGGAATCGTCCAGAAACGAAACGAACGCACCCAATTCACTTTTTTGGACCCAATAGTGATGTTTTGATTTGTTTGGGTCAGTTTCGTTACTACACCGAAAACCATGCCGGGGTTGCATTTAATGCACCGATTCGGGTCAGAAATGAAACGATCCACGGAATCGGCTACAAACAAAACGAACGCACAGAATTCAATTTTTTGGACCCAATAGTGATGTTTTGGTTCGTTTGGGTCAGTTTCGTTACTGCACCGAAAACCATGCCGGGGTTACATTTAATGCACCGATTCGGGTCAGAAATCAAACGATGCACGAAATCGGCTAGAAACGAGATGAACGCACCCAATTCACTTTTTTGGACCCAATAGTGATGTTTTGGTTCGTTTGGGTCAGTTTCGTTACTGCACCGAAAACCATGCCGTGGTTGCATTTAATGCACTGATTCGGGTCGGAAACGAAACGATGCACGGAATCATCCAGAAACGAAACGAACGCACCCAATTCACTTTTTTGGACCCAATAGTGATGTTTTGGTTCGTTTGGGTCAGTTTCGTTACAACACCGAAAACCATGCCGGGGTTGCATTTATTGCACGGATTCGGGTCGGAAACGAAACGATGGAAAGAATCGGCTAGAAACGAAACGAATGCACCCAATTCACTTTTTTGGACTCAATAGTGATGTTTTGGTTCGTTTGGGTCAGTTTCATTACTGCACCGAAAACCATGACGGGGTTGCATTTAATGCACCGATTAGGGTCGGAAACGAAATGATGCACGGAATCGTCTATAAACGAAAGGAGCGCACCCTATCCTCTTTTTTGGACCGAATAGTGATGTTTTGGTTCGTTTGGGTCAGTTTGGTTACCGCACCGAAAACCATGCCGGCGTTGCATTTAATGCACAGATTCGGGTCAGAAACGAAACGATGCACCGATTCGTTCAGAAACGAAATGAACAAACCCAATCCTCTTTTTTGGACCTAATAGTGATGTTTTGGGTCAGTTTCTTTACTGCACCAAAAACCATGCCGGGGTTGCATTTAATGCACAGATTCGGGTCGGAAACGAAACGATGCACGAAATCGTCCAGAAACGAAACGAACGCACCCAATTCACTTTTTTGGACCCAATAGTGATGTTTTGGTTCGTTTGGGTCAGTTTCGTTACTGCACCGAAAACCATGCCGGGGTTGCATTTAATGCACCGATTCGGGTCAGAAATCAAACGATGCACGGAATCGGCTAGAAACGAGATGAACGCACCCAATTCACTTTTTTGGACCCAATAGTGATGTTTTGGTTCGTTTGGGTCAGTTTCGTTACTGCACCGAAAACCATGTCGGGGTTGCATTTAATGCACCGATTCGGGTCAGAAACGAAACGATGCACGGAATCATCCAGAAACAAAACGAACGCACCCTATCCACTTTTTTGGACCGAATAGTGATGTTTTGGTTCGTTTGGGTCAGTTTGGTTACTGCACCGAAAACCATGCCGGGGTTGCATTTAATGCACCGATTCGGGTCGGAAACGAAACGAGGTAAAGAATCGGCTAGAAACGAAACGAATGCACCCAATTCACTTTTTTGGACCCAATAGTGATGTTTTGGTTCATTTGGGTCAGTTTCGTTACTGCACCGAAAACCATGCCGGGGTTGCATTTAATGCACCGATTCGGGTCGGAAACGAAACGATGCACGGAATCGTCCAGAAACGAAAGGAACGCACCCTATCCACTTTTTTCGACCCAATAGTGATGTTTTGGTTCGTTTGGGTCAGTTTCGTTACTGCACCGAAAACCATGCCGGGGTTGCATTTATTGCACCGATTCGGGTCGGAAACGAAACGATGGAAAGAATCGGCTAGAAACGAAACGAATGCACCCAATTCACTTTTTTGGACTCAATAGTGATGTTTTGGTTCGTTTGGGTCAGTTTCATTACTGCACCGAAAACCATGCCGGGGTGGCATTTAATGCACCGATTCGGGTCGGAAACGAAATGATGCACGGAATCGTCTATAAACGAAAGGAGCGCACCCTATCCACTTTTTTGGACCGAATAGTGCTGTTTTGGTTCGTTTGGGTCAGTTTGGTTACTGCACCGAAAACCATGCCGGGGTTGCATTTAATGCACCGATTCGGGTCGGAAACGAAACGATCCATGGAATCGGCTACAAACGAAACGAATGCACAAAATTCAATTTTTTGGACCCAATAGTGATGTTTTGGTTCGTTTGGGTTAGTTTCGTTACTGCACCAAAAACCATGCCGGTGTTGCATTTAATGCACCGATTCGGGTCGGAAACGAAACGATGCACGGAATCGGCTAGAAACGAGATGAACGCACCCAATTCACTTTTTTGGACCCAATAGTGATGTTTTGGTTCGTTTGGGTCAGTTTCGTTACTGCACCGAAAACCATGCCGCGGTTGCATTTTATGCACCGATTCGGGTCGGAAACGAAACGATGCACGGAATCATCCAGAAACGAAACGAATGCACCCTATCCACTTTTTTGGACCCAATAGTGATGTTTTGGTTCGTTTGGGTCAGTTTGGTTACTGCACCGAAAACCATGCCGGGGTTGCATATAATGCACCGATTCGGGTCGGAAACGAAACGGTGCACGGGATCGGCTAGAAACGAAACGAACGCACCCAATTCACTTTTTTGGACCCAAGAGTGATGTTTTGGTTCGTTTGGGTCAGTTTCGTTACTACATCGAAAACCATGCCGGGGTTGCATTTAATGCACCGATTCGGGTCAGAAATGAAACGATCCACGTAATCGGCTACAAACAAAACGAACGCACAGAATTCAATTTTTTGGACCCAATAGTGATGTTTTGGTTCGTTTGGGTCAGTTTCGTTACTGCACCAAAAACCATGCCGGGGTTGCATTTAATGCACCGATTCGGGTCAGAAATCAAACGATGCACGGAATTGGCTAGAAACGAGATGAACGCACCCAATTTACTTTTTTGGACCCAAGAGTGATGTTTTGGTTCGTTTGGGTCAGTTTCGTTACTGCACCGAAAACCATGCCGGGGTTGCATTTAATGCACCGATTTGGGTCGGAAACGAAATGATGCACGGAATCATCCAGAAACGAAACGAACGCACCCAATTCACTTTTTTGGACCCAATAGTGATGTTTTGGTTCGTTTGGGTCAGTTTCGTTACTACACCGAAAACCATGCCGGGGTTGCATTTAATGCACCGATTCGGGTCAGAAATGAAACGATCCACGGAATCGGCTACAAACAAAACGAACGCACAGAATTCAATTTTTTGGACCCAATAGTGATGTTTTGGTTCGTTTGGGTCAGTTTCGTTACTGCACCGAAAACCATGCCGGGGTTGCATTTAATGCACCGATTCGGGTCAGAAATCAAACGATGCACGAAATCGGCTAGAAACGAGATGAACGCACCCAATTCACTTTTTTGGACGCAATAGTGATGTTTTGGTTCGTTTGGGTCAGTTTCGTTACTGCACCGAAAACCATGCCGGGGTTGCATTTAATGCACCGATTCGGGTCGGAAACGAAACGATGCACGGAATCATCCAGAAACGAAACGAACGCACCCAACTCACTTTTTTGGACCCAATAGTGATGTTTTGGTTCGTTTGGGTCAGTTTCGTTACTACACCGAAAACCATGTCGGGGTTGCATTGATTGCACCGATTCGGGTCAGAAATGAAACGATCCACGGAATTGGCTACAAACAAAACGAATGCACAGAATTCAATTTTTTGGACCCAATAGTGATGTTTTGGTTCGTTTGGGTCAGTTTCGTTACTGCACTGAAAACCATGTCGGGGTTGCATTTAATGCACCGATTCGGGTCAGAAATCAAACGATGCACGGAATCGGCTAGAAACGAGATGAACGCACCCAATTCACTTTTTTGGACCTAATAGTGATGTTTTGGTTCGTTTTGGTCAGTTTCGTTACTGCACCGAAAACCATGCCGGGGTTGCATTTAATGCACCGATTCGGGTCAGAAATCAAACGATGCACGGAATCGGCTAGAAACGAGATGAACGCACCCAATTCACTTTTTTTGACCCAATAGTGATGTTTTGGTTCGTTTGGGTCAGTTTCGTTACTACACCGAAAACCATGTCGGGGTTGCATTGAATGCACTGATTCGGGTCAGAAATGAAACGATCCACGGAATTGGCTACAAACAAAACGAACGCACAGAATTCAATTTTTTGGACCCAATAGTGATGTTTTGGTTCGTTTGGGTCAGTTTCGTTACTGCACTGAAAACCATGCCGGGGTTGCATTTAATGCACCGATTCGGGTCAGAAATCAAACGATGCACGGAATCGGCTAGAAACGAGATGAACGCACTGTAACAACCCAAAATTTCCTATAGGTTTTGTTGAGTGCAAAAAATTCGAATTTAAAAATTTTTGGTGGAATTGAGTGCATGCAAACAAACATATAAGAGTGTCTTCTATTTGCTCCCTAAATTCTTAGGCAATTTAAATTCAAATTTAAAATCAATTTGAAGTGCTAAGGATGAAATAGTGTGATTTGGAGTTATTTGGATTTATTTGGATTTTTGGTTGGTTTGAATTCAAATTCTAGATTTGAATTCAAACTCTAATTGACTAAACTAATTTCCAAATCTCATTCCTGTTCGTGGGCCGAATTCCCGCAGCCAAGTCCATCTTTCGCCCTTCAACTCTTCTGCCCGAGCCAGCGAACCCAGCCAGCCCAGCCGGCCTTTCGGCCCAGCTCGGCCCAGCCCCTTCACCGCGTCCCCGCCGCGTTTCCTATTCTCACTGACAGGCGGGCCCCGCCTGTCAGCCTTCTTCTCCCCGCGTCGTCGTCCACCTCCCGCGCGCCGCTCTCTCTCTCTCCCGCGACGCGCCGCCCGTGACCCAACCACCCGAGCTCCGTGCGGCCCGTCCGATGCGCGCCGCGTGTCCGCAGCTGCTCGAGCTCTCCATCTCGCCGTCCGTGCCCGCCGAACCCTAGCCCTAGCGCCTATAAAACCCGCCACCGGCCATCTTCTTCCCCAAGCCGCGCCGCCCTTCGGGGTTCCATCCAGATCCAGTTCGTGGGAGGGGAGGAGTAGGAGAGGGGTGGGGAAGGTCCTGGAGCAGTCGGAGCAAGAGGAGGAGAGCCGGAGCGCCTTCCCCGCGTCGCCGCCGCCGAAGCCATCACCGCCGTCCGTGGACTCGCCGACGAGGAGCCAGACCAGGGACGAGAGGAAGCGCACGAGCATCGCCGAGCCTCGACGAGTCTTCCCCGAGCTGCAGCGTACGACGATGAGACCCTGGGTGAGCTGCCCGCGTTCGCCCCCCTTCTTCTCTGTTTCCGGCGGAGCGCCGCCGCTCGTGCTCGCCGTGCCAAGCCAAGCCTTCTGTGTGCCAGCCTTCGTGCTGTGCATCTTCTTGTGCAGGTTCCCGTCACCGCTAAACCCTTCGCAACCCGCCGTCGCTTGTTTCCCGCAGCTGAGGCCGCCGCGGCCGAGCTCTGCTCGCCCCGAGCGCGAACGCCGAGGCCACGCGCGGCCGTGGGCGACCACGAGCCCGCGCGTGCGCACCTAGCCGTGCCCCAGCAGTCGCTGGAGGCCACGAGCGTGCTAGCCGAACCCGAATCGAGCGCAGTTGAGCCAAAACCCGAGCCGCCGTCGTGCTCGCCGGCGCACATGGCCGTGTCGCCGCCGTCGCACGTTGGGAAGCCCCAATCCGAACCCAGCCATGGCCTTTTTCCCCTCGAGCGTGTTCGCCTAACCCTGGTGAAGCTTTTCCGACCGATCTTGAGCCCAGCCGAGCCTTTTCCGGCGAGGTCCACCGCCGACCGTCACCGCCGGCGCGTTCCAGTGCGCGCCGCGCGCGCGTCGCGTCGCGCCGTGGCCGTGCCACACCGTGGACCACACCAAGTCCCTCTCAGCCGCGCACAGAAGATCCCTGCCAGCCACAAATTGATCCCGTGCACCCGGCTCTCGTGAACCACTCTCACGGTGCACCGTGGACCCAGTCCACCAAGCCAGATCCAGCAGCCGCCCCTTCGTGGGCCGAATCTCGCGTTTAAGTCCGTTTAACCACCTTGAACTCTTCCGGCCCATTCGCTTTCGGCCCAATTCCAGCCCAGCCATCGTTTATTCTTTTTCCTTTTTCTTTTAACAGCGCTGACGTATGGGACCCACCTGTCATACTCTGCGAGTCGCTGACACATGGGACCCACTGACCAGAGTTGACCCGCTGACCGTTGACCGTTGACCCCGTTGACCGTTGACCGGTCAATGCTGACGTCAGCAGGGCCCACTGCTGACGTCATCCTAGGCGGACCCCACTGCTGACGTCAGCATGACGTCATGCTGACGTCAGCATGACGTCATGCTGACGTCAGCAGGCTAATTATTTGTCTGTTTTCTTTTTCGGTAATTATTTAATATTTTCAGAAAATGATTTAAACTTCAAAAATTAATAATAAATCAACCGTAGCTCAGAAAAATATGAAACCAGTTTCTATATTTTTCTAAAATCATGATCTACGCGTTAGTGTAGAGTTTGGTGTTATTTGAGTCTTCTTTCGTCGCTGTTTTAGTGTTTCTTTGCTAGTAGTCGCGTCTTATTTTATTTTACCGCTCGACCCTAGGAGCTCCGGAGAGTCAGGAGGAGCCGGACTACTACAACAACTGCTTTGACGAGGACGAAGACCTTTGCCCAGGTTCACGCCCGACCATCTCTGAAATACCTATTAGACATGCAAACTAGTATGCTAGCGCTTTATCTTACTCGCATGATAAACCTGCACTGCCTTTGTTATTATCCTGTTACCTTGCTACCTACTACTCACTTTATAATATGCTATGCTATGCATGTGTTGGGATGGTTGTGATTGATCTTCTTGGCGTGAGTTGTGGGTGGTTTGGGAGGAGTAGTGCAGCTAGGCGGTGTAAGCGAGTAAATAACAACTCGATCGTTGATCGAGGTGCTGAGGGACTGCACTCGGGCAGTCCCTATGGGGTACCTGTTGCGGGTACATGGTTACTGGTTACTTGGGGTTGGTACTCGGTGAGTACCTGAGGAGTTTGGGCGGCAATACCTGTTATGGGTGCCGATTGCGGACCGTTGCGGCGGATCGCTTGTGTTGCAGATACTCGCTTTACCGAACAATTAAGGACCGAGTCGTGCCCCCACTTCGGACTTGGGAATTACCGTGCTCACCATCTACCCAGTATGGGGAGGGTTCCAGCAAGCCTACTCTAGTGCGGCGCCGAGACTGTAGGAGAATCGAGTTTGATATGTGTAGGGGGGATTCGTTGCGGCGTAATCTCCCTGATTTACCACGGCCCCCGACTGGCCCCGGTGGGAAGGTTTCACGACCCTGGGGCAGATGTTAGATCGGATGTTTCCCGAGCCCAGGGAGACAGGATTGGCGCCGTTACTGTTTAGGGTCTTTGCTGTGGGCTGTGTCTCAGGTTGGTTGCGGACTAGCCTTGCAGCCCGGATGGATTCCTGGAGTGCCACCTCTGCAGAGTGTAAACTATACGTATAGCCGTGTCCACGGTTACGGACGACCCATTTCTGAGAAGCCCCGGCTAGCATGGGAATCTGCTTTCTTACCTCATCCTTGATTCGGGTTATGAGAGATTGGTCCAGCTGAGGCTGTTGAGACGAGGTGGGGAGGGAGCTCACCGAGTCGACTAGTGAGTGAAAGGCGTGGGTGGATAATGTTTTGCGGGAACCTGCCGTGGCAGGACGAGCCCGATGGGAAAATGTGAGGCTGATGGTTGGTTTTGGGGAGTGGAGGTGTATGTGTGTGAGCAGGAGTTGGTGTCGAGATGAATTTGGGTTATTGCTGCTGCTTGCATAAGAAAACCCTGGCTTAAACCTTGATTACTTCTATATCCTTAGAATAGGCCACCTTTAAAGCTTGCATCATATTATGGTTGGTGACGTGGACCTGTCCCATTTCCTTGGGGACAGACTTTGGGTTCTCAGGTGAAGACCCCGACCACGAGTTCAACCAGGACGGGTGGTACGACTGAAGGGTGTGCGCTACGCTCAAGGATGCCTGTGGAGGAGTGGACCCAGTTGTTCTAGCTACCGCTGCGCAGATGTTTCTTATTGTCGTTTTTAGCCCAGAGGGCTTGTATCCTGTCGCTTTGTCTTTATATGAGTCATGTAATGAATCTTTTATCGTTGTATGGATGTGATATTCGACTGAGATGAGTTCTGTACGAGATAGCTGCTATTCCTGGGACTATCTCAAGGGTACAGGGAGTCGGGTTCTCGTCGGTGAGAATCCGGTTCGTCATAGTTGGTATCAGAGCCATACTTGACCGTAGCGCGTAACCCATAGAACGGAAACCTAGGACAGAAGCTCTAACTGAGTCCTCTATTCTATATGAAACCCCTTGGACTACTTGAAAACTATATAAGTACATCTCATCTATTTGCAAAACTTTTACCCTTACCTTACCTTACTAACTTGCTAACTTACCAACAACCCACTAACTGTCTGGCAGATGGAAGGAAGATCAGCAGATGAACGACGAGAGATCAGGACCACAGGAGCAGACTGTGGAGGTTTGGCAGTGCTACTGAGGGAGGTGCTGCGTACAGTGGGAATAGATGTGGACAACGTCTTCTACGAGGGATGGACCTACGGACCTGGAGAGGGAGTACACACCCGGTTGCAGATGGTTGTACCCAACATCCCTGGACGACCAAGGTCACTGATGCTACGAGCAGCTACCAGTGAGAGCACTTTCAGTCGGGCAGTGCAGACTATAGCTATGAGGATACTCCGACTTGCCACACTTGTGTACCAGAGTCAGCTCAGCCACACTCGTTTCCGGTACCTACCGCGAGCTCTTGAAGATCCGACGGACAGAGACGCAGTCAGCTTGCAGGCTCACGCAGCAGACCGAGAGCGGAACGTGACTCTGCGGACCTCAGTTCAGTGCATGATTGAGCAGGAATACTTGAACATTGGCTTAGAAGAGAAAGTTGCCAAGCTGAAAGAGAGGGTATGGAAGCAAGACCTCCAACTGATGGAGAAGGACAACAGGATCGCCTTACTTGAGGAGCAACTCAGAGCTAAAACAAGGGAAGTCAGAATCTTGAACTACGAAGCACGAAACAACAGGCAGTTGGCACGACTGATCCGAGCAACTCACCATGCTCGAGATGTCCGCCTGGAAGATCAACTCACAGAAAAAGACAAGGAACTGGCAGCCAAGGAAGAAGAGATAGAAGGTCTGAAGGAAGAAGTATACTGGTTGGACAGTCTCAACTCAGAACTCCAAGAAGAGGTGGATAGCTACAAAGAGAAGAGTGGACGAAACTACCAGCTGATGAAGTACCTGAGTCTTCAACAAATTATGGCAAAGGATGAAGCTCGAAGGACCCTTAGTAGTTGGGTAAGATCAGACAGGAAGAGAGTAGCAGAACTGATCACAGTGAACCAAGGACTACCAGAAGAACGCAGAGTTGAACCTAGGACAGAGAACTACAGAGTTTCACCAAGCCGAGTTGAGCCGATACCACCACCTGAGGCTCGAACTCTTACTCCTGAGATGACAAGACTGAGACAAGAACTGGCACACTTAGAGAAGCAGTTGACAGAACCTGAGATAGACATAGTGAGGTTGGCAGCGCGCCTCACGGACACCCACCAAGACAACAGGCAGTGATCAAGCAGCAGACAGGGACTGAGGCTGTGAGGTTGGCAGCGTGCCTCGCAGACACTTGCAGCAGTATGAGACAGATGCAGTAGGCAGTATCAGCAGATGTCAGCAGATGATGAGAGTTGTATCTATCTTTTGAGCAGATGTTTAGACTTAGTAGATCATGACCACCTTTTGGCTCAGCCACGATGTAGCATTCGCTTAGATGTACTAATCCTCAAGGTTTCAGGAGCTGGCCTCGGGATAGTACACATGTCTAGGGTGTAATGCTGTAATGATTGTTCGATCTTTTTGGCTGTTCTTGCAGTTTTATTGTTGTTCATCTTGAGTGTACTTTAGTGTTGAGTCTATTTCTTGTGTGCAGCTCCTACTCTAGATGCGCTAACCTAACCCTTACCGACCGCCACTAAATCTGCTTATGAAAAATACAGCAAGATGTCGATCCGAAGATCCAACCGACTGCTTGCACGTTTTGAGGAAGCTGAGCAAGAAGAGGCAGTTATGGCAGTAAGAGGCAGAGGACGTGTCAGAGGTCGTGATCGTGGAAGAGCAGCAGTTGCAATTAGAGGCAGAGGTCGTGGACGCGCAGCAGGCGTGCTCCAGCCCGAGAACAACGCACCAGGAGAAGAACAAGAAGTGGAAATGGAAGAACCAGCAGTGGAACCTCAGCAGAACCAGCAGAACGTACAGCAACCACCGCCACCGCCTAACTTGGCAGAGGTGATGACTACTCAGACACAGCTGATGCAACAGATGGCACAGGCCAACACACAGATGATGCAAGCTATGCAACAGATGCAGGGAAATCAGAACCAGAACCGTCAGGGACACCGTGAGGAAGACCTACAAAGGAAGATTGAACGGTTCATCAGGCTGAAAGCACCCACCTTCGACTACTCGGACGAACCACTTGATGCACACGACTGGTTGCGTACCATCGAGACGAAGCTGGACCTGACAGACTACACTGAAGAGGAATGTGTGGCCCTTGCGGCACACCAACTTGAAGGAGCAGCGAAAGCATGGTGGGAGAGCTACTGCGACTCTCACGCAAACCCAGCTCAGATCACCTGGCAAGAGTTTTGTGAAGCTTTCAAGGAGTACCACATACCAGAACAAGTCATGGTGCATAAGGCAATGGAATTCAGGACAATGACCCAAGGAAGTTTGTCTGTAGCTGAGTACGCTCGACACTTTGCTAAGATGTCAAGATACGCTCCTGAAGACGTCAACACTGAGAAGAAGAAGCAGTTTTGGTTCCAGCGTGGTTTACACAGAGGTCTGAGGACAGCACTCGCAGCGAGTTCACACAGGTCACTCAGAGAGCTGATTGACAGGGCTATCGCAGTTGAGAAGGAAAGAGTGGGACTTGAAGATACCTGGCGAGAGAAGAAAAGAAAGGCTGAACAGTTGCACAACCACAGACTAAGTCAGAGGCCGAGGAGTGGCCAGAGCAACATGCTCAGGAGAAGCTTTCAGCAGAGCAACAGCCAAGGAAACTCAGGGTTTAACAGAAACAGCTACCAGGGTAACCGAGGTAGTAACAGCAACAGTTTTGGCAGCAGAGGTAACAACTACAACAGCTTTGGTAACAGAAACAACAGCTACTCAAGTCAGGGAAACCCCAACTGGAAGCCGAACAACACACCCAGAATTGGTGGAGGGACCACAGTGGTCTGTTTTGCTTGTGGGAAGCCCGGTCACAAGTCCTTTGACTATCCGGAGAAGAAGAACAAACAAACCCCAGCCAAGGCACCGGCACCAGGAGGACAGGACAGGCAGCTAGCAACAGCGCAGAGAGGACGCCTCAACCACTTGACAGAGGAAGAAGCCGAGGACGCTCCCGACGTTGTGCTCGGAGAGTTTTTAGTAAATGGCATTCCAGCTTTGATATTGTTTGACTCTGGAGCAACTGGATCTTATATCTCGACAAAGTTTGTGAGAGAGCAGTCACCCCCGACAATACCTAAAGCTAGACCTATAGTCACTACTTCTCCCTTAGGAGAGCTTAGGTGCACCTTAGAGTGCCCCGCAGTTAGACTGATGATAGGAGGCCAGGAGTTCGAAGGAAACTTGACAGTCCTGAAATCAGATGGAATTGACGTGATACTAGGAATGGATTGGCTTACAGAGCACAAAGGAATAATCAGCTGCTCACCCAGAACAGTTAAGTTGACACATCCTAGCGGAGTCAAAGTAACAGCAGAGCCACAAAGAAGAACAGAGAAGAGATCCAGAACATGTATTCTGAGACAGTTGGTATACTTCATTGAGAAACAGACGATCGAAGAAGTACCTGTAGTATGTGAGTACCCGGACGTGTTTCCCGAGGAACTACCAGGATTACCACCAGACCGAGACGTAGAGTTCATAATCGAACTACAACCAGGCACAGGGCCTATTGCTAAGAGACCGTACAGAATGTCAGTGGAGGAACTGGAGGAACTCAAGAAGCAGCTGAAAGAGATGCTAGAAAGCGGTGTGATTCGACCAAGTGCATCCCCATGGGGATCGCCAGTGTTGTTTGTGAAAAAGAAAGATGGATCAATGCGCATGTGCGTAGACTATCGATCCCTGAACGCAGTGACGATCAAGAACAAGTACCCATTACCTCGAATTGATGATTTGCTAGATCAGTTGAAGAAAGCCAAATACTTTAGTAAGATTGATCTGAGATCGGGATACCACCAAATGAAGATTAGAGAAGGTGACATCCCCAAGACAGCTTTTGTGACTCGGTACGGGCAGTACGAGTTCACCGTTGTGTCTTTTGGATTGACCAACGCACCTGCTTACTTCATGAACATGATGAACAAGGTATTCATGGAGGAACTAGACAAGTTCGTAGTGGTGTTCATTGACGACATACTAGTTTACTCGGAAACAGCCGAAGAACATGAGAAGCATCTGAGGATTGTACTAGAGAGGCTGAGACAGCATCAACTCTACGGAAAGTTCAGCAAGTGTGAATTTTGGTTAGAGAAAGTAGCCTTTTTGGGTCACGTGTTGACAGCTGAGGGCGTAGCAGTTGACCCAGAAAAGATTGAGGCAGTGGCAGAATGGAAGCAGCCGAAGAGTGTCACGGAAATCCGAAGCTTTCTGGGATTGGCAGGATACTATAGAAGGTTCATTGAAAACTTCTCCAAGATTGCCAAGCCAATGACCGAACTACTCAAGAACAATGTTCCATTCGAGTGGACGGACAAATGTGAAAGAAGTTTCCAAGAACTCAAGCACAAACTCACTACAACTCCAGTATTGACCCTGCCAGATATTCGCAAAGATTTCGTAGTCTACTGCGATGCTTCAAGACAAGGTTTGGGATGTGTCCTGATGCAAGAGGGCAAGGTTGTTGCCTATGCATCAAGGCAGCTGAGGAAACATGAGGAAAACTACCCCACACATGATTTAGAACTGGCAGCAGTGGTACATGCCTTGAAGATCTGGAGGCACTATTTGATTGGCAACAAGTGCGATATCTACACAGATCACAAAAGTTTGAAGTATTTCTTCACCCAATCTGAACTGAACATGAGGCAAAGAAGATGGTTAGAACTGATCAAAGATTATGATTTGGAGATACACTACCATCCTGGCAAAGCTAATGTCGTGGCAGATGCCTTGAGCCGAAAGAATTATTGCAACAACTTGATGATAGAAGAAAGTCAGCCAGAACTAGCGAAAGAGTTGTACATGATGAAACTCGAGCTAGTAGAAGAAGGTAAACCCCAAGAAATGAAAGTGAAGTACAACCTGGAAGACCGTATCAAGGAAGCACAAGGAAAGTGCCCAGAAATCCAAGAAGTAAAAGGGGATATCCAACGAGGAGTAGCACCTGACTTCAGGATCGATGAAGCAGGGACAGTATGGCTGAAAGACCGTATCTGTGTACCACAGGACGAGGAAATCAGGAGAACGATTCTCTCAGAAGCTCACGAGTCCAAGTACTCAATCCATCCAGGATGCACTAAGATGTATCAGGATCTGAAGGATAAATTCTGGTGGAAGAAAATGAGGGAGGACATAGCAGAGTATGTAGCCAAGTGCGACTCTTGTCGAAGAATCAAAGCAGAGCATCAAAGACCAGCAGGACTGCTGAAACCACTGGAAATTCCAATGTGGAAATGGGAAGATATCAGCATGGACTTCATAGTTGGCCTACCCCGCACTCAGAAAGGAAATGATGCCATATGGGTCATAGTTGATCGATTGACGAAGGTAGCCCACTTTATACCCGTCAAAAGCACACACTCAGTAAGCAAACTAGCAGAGCTATACATAGACAACATTCTTAAGCTGCATGGGGCACCAAGAAGTATTGTGTCAGACAGAGGACCCCAATTCACAGCTCAATTCTGGCAAAGCCTACATCAAGCCATCGGGACAACCTTGGAGTATAGCACAGCCTACCACCCTCAGACAGATGGGCAGACTGAAAGAGTGAACCAGGTTCTTGAAGATTTGTTGAGAGCATGTGTTCTAGCTTACAGCACAGACTGGGAGAAGAGTCTATCTTATGCAGAATTCTCCTATAACAACAGTTACCAGGCCAGCCTACAGATGTCACCCTTTGAGGCATTATATGGTAGAAAATGCAGAACACCTCTAATGTGGTCAGAGGTGGGAGAACGAACATTCTTTGGACCTGACATGATTGTAGAGGCAGAAGAAAATGTGGCCAAGATCCGAGAGCACCTGAAGGCAGCTCAGAGCAGACAAAAGAGCTATGCAGATAAAAGGAGACAAGATCTGGAGTTCGAAGTAGGAGACTTCGTCTACCTGAAAGTGTCACCCCTCAGAGGGCACAAGAGATTCCAAGTGAAAGGAAAACTAGCACCCCGTTTTGTTGGACCATACCAGATACTGGAGAGAGTAGGAAAGCTAGCATACAAGCTAGACCTACCAGAGGAACTAGCGGGAGTACACCCAGTGTTCCATGTATCTCAGCTGAGAAAGTGTCTGAGAGTACCAGAACATGAGATTAAGACAGAGGCATTAGACCTACAGGACACCTTGGAGTACCTGGAGTACCCAGAGAGGATACTAGACAGAGCAGTCAAAGAGACCAGAAGCACAGCTATCCCGTTTTGCAAAGTACAGTGGAGCAATCACCCAGAAAGGGAAGCCACTTGGGAGAAAGAGTCAGTGCTGAAGGAGAAATACCCCCACTTGTTTAAACCATAGGTATCACAAATCTCGAGGACGAGATTCTTGTGAGGGGGGGAGACTGTAACAACCCAAAATTTCCTATAGGTTTTGTTGAGTGCAAAAAATTCGAATTTAAAAATTTTTGGTGGAATTGAGTGCATGCAAACAAACATATAAGAGTGTCTTCTATTTGCTCCCTAAATTCTTAGGCAATTTAAATTCAAATTTAAAATCAATTTGAAGTGCTAAGGATGAAATAGTGTGATTTGGAGTTATTTGGATTTATTTGGATTTTTGGTTGGTTTGAATTCAAATTCTAGATTTGAATTCAAACTCTAATTGACTAAACTAATTTCCAAATCTCATTCCTGTTCGTGGGCCGAATTCCCGCAGCCAAGTCCATCTTTCGCCCTTCAACTCTTCTGCCCGAGCCAGCGAACCCAGCCAGCCCAGCCGGCCTTTCGGCCCAGCTCGGCCCAGCCCCTTCACCGTGTCCCCGCCGCGTTTCCTATTCTCACTGACAGGCGGGCCCCGCCTGTCAGCCTTCTTCTCCCCGCGTCGTCGTCCACCTCCCGCGCGCCGCTCTCTCTCTCTCCCGCGACGCGCCGCCCGTGACCCAACCACCCGAGCTCCGTGCGGCCCGTCCGATGCGCGCCGCGTGTCTGCAGCTGCTCGAGCTCTCCATCTCGCCGTCCGTGCCCGCCGAACCCTAGCCCTAGCGCCTATAAAACCCGCCACCGGCCATCTTCTTCCCCAAGCCGCGCCGCCCTTCGGGGTTCCATCCAGATCCAGTTCGTGGGAGGGGAGGAGTAGGAGAGGGGTGGGGAAGGTCCTGGAGCAGTCGGAGCAAGAGGAGGAGAGCCGGAGCGCCTTCCCCGCGTCGCCGCCGCCGAAGCCATCACCGCCGTCCGTGGACTCGCCGACGAGGAGCCGGACCAGGGACGAGAGGAAGCGCACGAGCATCGCCGAGCCTCGACGAGTCTTCCCCGAGCTGCAGCGTACGACGACGAGACCCTGGGTGAGCTGCCCGCGTTCGCCCCCCTTCTTCTCTGTTTCCGGCGGAGCGCCGCCGCTCGTGCTCGCCGTGCCAAGCCAAGCCTTCTGTGTGCCAGCCTTCGTGCTGTGCATCTTCTTGTGCAGGTTCCCGTCACCGCTAAACCCTTCGCAACCCGCCGTCGCTTGTTTCCCGCAGCTGAGGCCGCCGCGGCCGAGCTCTGCTCGCCCCGCGCGCGAACGCCGAGGCCACGCGCGGCCGTGGGCGACCACGAGCCCGCGCGTGCGCACCTAGCCGTGCCCCAGCAGTCGCTGGAGGCCACGAGCGTGCTAGCCGAACCCGAATCGAGCGCAGTTGAGCCAAAACCCGAGCCGCCGTCGTGCTCGCCGGCGCACATGGCCGTGTCGCCGCCGTCGCACGTCGGGAAGCCCCAATCCGAACCCAGCCATGGCCTTTTTCCCCTCGAGCGTGTTCGCCTAACCCTGGTGAAGCTTTTCCGACCGATCTTGAGCCCAGCCGAGCCTTTTCCGGCGAGGTCCACCGCCGACCGTCGCCGCCGGCGCGTTCCAGTGCGCGCCGCGCGCGCGTCGCGTCGCGCCGTGGCCGTGCCACACCGTGGACCACACCAAGTCCCTCTCAGCCGCGCACAGAAGATCCCTGCCAGCCACAAATTGATCCCGTGCACCCGGCTCTCGTGAACCACTCTCACGGTGCACCGTGGACCCAGTCCACCAAGCCAGATCCAGCAGCCGCCCCTTCGTGGGCCGAATCTCGCGTTTAAGTCCATTTAACCACCTTGAACTCTTCCGGCCCATTCGCTTTCGGCCCAATTCCAGCCCAGCCATCGTTTATTCTTTTTCCTTTTTCTTTTAACAGCGCTGACGTATGGGACCCACCTGTCATACTCTGCGAGTCGCTGACACATGGGACCCACTGACCAGAGTTGACCCGCTGACCGTTGACCGTTGACCCCGTTGACCGTTGACCGGTCAACGCTGACGTCAGCAGGGCCCACTGCTGACGTCATCCTAGGCGGACCCCACTGCTGACGTCAGCATGACGTCATGCTGACGTCAGCAGGCTAATTATTTGTCTGTTTTCTTTTTCGGTAATTATTTAATATTTTCAGAAAATGATTTAAACTTCAAAAATTAATAATAAATCAACCGTAGCTCAGAAAAATATGAAACCAGTTTCTATATTTTTCTAAAATCATGATCTACGCGTTAGTGTAGAGTTTGGTGTTATTTGAGTCTTCTTTCGTCGCTGTTTTAGTGTTTCTTTGCTAGTAGTCGCGTCTTATTTTATTTTACCGCTCGACCCTAGGAGCTCCGGAGAGTCAGGAGGAGCCGGACTACTACAACAACTGCTTTGACGAGGACGAAGACCTTTGCCCAGGTTCACGCCCGACCATCTCTGAAATACCTATTAGACATGCAAACTAGTATGCTAGCGCTTTATCTTACTCGCATGATAAACCTGCACTGCCTTTGTTATTATCCTGTTACCTTGCTACCTACTACTCACTTTATAATATGCTATGCTATGCATGTGTTGGGATGGTTGTGATTGATCTTCTTGGCGTGAGTTGTTGGTGGTTTGGGAGGAGTAGTGCAGCTAGGCGGTGTAAGCGAGTAAATAACAACTCGATCGTTGATCGAGGTGCTGAGGGACTGCACTCGGGCAGTCCCTATGGGGTACCTGTTGCGGGTACATGGTTACTGGTTACTTGGGGTTGGTACTCGGTGAGTACCTGAGGAGTTTGGGCGGCAATACCTGTTATGGGTGCCGATTGCGGACCGTTGCGGCGGATCGCTTGTGTTGCAGATACTCGCTTTACCGAACAATTAAGGACCGAGTCGTGCCCCCACTTCGGACTTGGGAATTACCGTGCTCACCATCTACCCAGTATGGGGAGGGTTCCAGCAAGCCTACTCTAGTGCGGCGCCGAGACTGTAGGAGAATCGAGTTTGATATGTGTAGGGGGGATTCGTTGCGGCGTAATCTCCCTGATTTACCACGGCCCCCGACTGGCCCCGGTGGGAAGGTTTCACGACCCTGGGGCAGATGTTAGATCGGATGTTTCCCGAGCCCAGGGAGACAGGATTGGCGCCGTTACTGTTTAGGGTCTTTGCTGTGGGCTGTGTCTCAGGTTGGTTGCGGACTAGCCTTGCAGCCCGGATGGATTCCTGGAGTGCCACCTCTGCAGAGTGTAAACTATACGTATAGCCGTGTCCACGGTTACGGACGACCCATTTCTGAGAAGCCCCGGCTAGCATGGGAATCTGCTTTCTTACCTCATCCTTGATTCGGGTTATGAGAGATTGGTCCAGCTGAGGCTGTTGAGACGAGGTGGGGAGGGAGCTCACCGAGTCGACTAGTGAGTGAAAGGCGTGGGTGGATAATGTTTTGCGGGAACCTGCCGTGGCAGGACGAGCCCGATGGGAAAATGTGAGGCTGATGGTTGGTTTTGGGGAGTGGAGGTGTATGTGTGTGAGCAGGAGTTGGTGTCGAGATGAATTTGGGTTATTGCTGCTGCTTGCATAAGAAAACCCTGGCTTAAACCTTGATTACTTCTATATCCTTAGAATAGGCCACCTTTAAAGCTTGCATCATATTATGGTTGGTGACGTGGACCTGTCCCATTTCCTTGGGGACAGACTTTGGGTTCTCAGGTGAAGACCCCGACCACGAGTTCAACCAGGACGGGTGGTACGACTGAAGGGTGTGCGCTACGCTCAAGGATGCCTGTGGAGGAGTGGACCCAGTTGTTCTAGCTACCGCTGCGCAGATGTTTCTTATTGTCGTTTTTAGCCCAGAGGGCTTGTATCCTGTCGCTTTGTCTTTATATGAGTCATGTAATGAATCTTTTATCGTTGTATGGATGTGATATTCGACTGAGATGAGTTCTGTACGAGATAGCTGCTATTCCTGGGACTATCACAAGGGTACAGGGAGTCGGGTTCTCATCGGTGAGAATCCGGTTCGTCACACGCACCCAATTCACTTTTTTGGACCTAATAGTGATGTTTTGGTTCGTTTGGGTCAGTTTCGTTACTGCACCGAAAACCATGCCGGGGTTGCATTTAATGCACCGATTCGGGTCGGAAACGAAACGATGCACGGAATCATCTAGAAACGAAACGAACGCACCCAATTCACTTTTTTGGACCCAATAGTGATGTTTTGGTTCGTTTGGGTCAGTTTCGTTACTACACCGAAAACCATGCCGGGGTTGCATTTAATGCACCGATTCGGGTCAGAAATGAAACGATCCACGGAATCGGCTACAAACAAAACGAACGCACAAAATTCAATTTTTTGGACCCAATAGTGATGTTTTGGTTCGTTTGGGTCACTTTCGTTACTGCACCAAAAACCATGAAGGGGTTGCATTTAATGCACCGATTCGGGTCGGAAACGAAACGATGCACGGAATCGTCCAGAAACGAAAGGAACGCACCCTATCCACTTTTTTCGACCCAATAGTGATGTTTTGGTTCGTTTGGGTCAGTTTCGTTACTGCACCGAAAACCATGCCGGGGTTGCATTTAATGCACCGATTCGGGTCGGAAACGAAATGATGCACGGAATCGTCTATAAACGAAAGGAGCGCACCCTATCCACTTTTTTGGACCGAATAGTGATGTTTTGGTTCATTTGGGTCAGTTTGGTTACTGCACCGAAAACCATGCCGGGGTTGCATTTAATGCGCCGATTCGGGTCGGAAACGAAACGATGCACGGGATCGGCTAGAAACGAAACGAACGCACCCAATTCACTTTTTTGGACCCAATAGTGATGTTTTGGTTCGTTTGGGTCAGTTTCGTTACTACACCGAAAACCATGCCGGGGTTGCATTTAATGCACCGATTCGGGTCAGAAATGAAACGATCCACGGAATCGGCTACAAATGAAACGAATGCACAGAATTCAATTTTTTGGACCCAATAGTGATGTTTTGGTTCGTTTGGGTCAGTTTCGTTACTGCACCAAAAACCATGCCGGTGTTGCATTTAATGCACCGATTCGGGTCCGAAACGAAACGATGCACGGAATCGGCTAGAAACGAGATGAACGCACCCAATTCACTTTTTTGGACCCAATAGTGATGTTTTGGTTCGTTTGGGTCAGTTTCGTTACTGCACCGAAATCCATGCCGGGGTTGCATTTTATGCACCGATTCGGGTCGGAAACGAAACGATGCACGGAATCATCCAGAAACGAAACGAATGCACCCTATCCACTTTTTTGGACCCAATAGTGATGTTTTGGTTCGTTTGGGTCAGTTTGGTTACTGCACCGAAAACCATGCCGGTGTTGCATATAATGCACCGATTCGGGTCGGAAATGAAACGGTGCACGGGATCGGCTAGAAACGAAACGAACGCACCCAATTCACTTTTTTGGACCCAAGAGTGATGTTTTGGTTCGTTTGGGTCAGTTTCGTTACTACATCGAAAACCATGCCGGGGTTGCATTTAATGCACCGATTCGGGTCAGAAATGAAACGATCCACGTAATCGGCTACAAACAAAACGAACGCACAGAATTCAATTTTTTGGACCCAATAGTGATGTTTTGGTTCGTTTGGGTCAGTTTCGTTACTGCACCGAAAACCATGCCGGGGTTGCATTTAATGCACCGATTCGGGTCAGAAATCAAACGATGCACGGAATCGGCTAGAAACGAGATGAACGCACCCAATTCACTTTTTTGGACCCAATAGTGATGTTTTGGTTCGTTTGGGTCAGTTTCGTTACTGCACCGAAAACAATGCCGGGGTTGCATTTAATGCACCGATTCGGGTCGGAAACGAAACGATGCACGGAATCATCCAGAAACGAAACGAACGCACCCAACTCACTTTTTTGGACCCAATAGTGATGTTTTGGTTCGTTTGGGTCAGTTTCGTTACTACACCGAAAACCATGTCGGGGTTGCATTGAATGCACCGATTCGGGTCAGAAATGAAACGATCCACGGAATTGGCTACAAACAAAATGAACGCACAGAATTCAATTTTTTGGACCCAATAGTGATGTTTTGGTTCGTTTGGGTCAGTTTCGTTACTGCACTGAAAACCATGCCGGGGTTGCATTTAATGCACCGATTCGGGTCAGAAATCAAACGATGCACGGAATCGGCTAGAAACGAGATGAACGCACCCAATTCACTTTTTTGGACCTAATAGTGATGTTTTGGTTCGTTTGGGTCAGTTTCGTTACTGCACCGAAAACCATGCCGGGGTTGCATTTAATGCACCGATTCGGGTCGGAAACGAAACGATGCACGGAATCATCTAGAAATGAAACGAACGCACCCAATTCACTTTTTTGGACCCAATAGTGATGTTTTGGTTCGTTTGGGTCAGTTTCGTTACTACACCGAAAACCATGCCGGGGTTGCATTTAATGCACCGATTCGGGTCAGAAATGAAACGATCCACGGAATCGGCTACAAACAAAACGAACGCACAGAATTCAATTTTTTGGACCCAATAGTGATGTTTTGTTCGTTTGGGTCAGTTTCGTTACTGCACCAAAAACCATGCCGGGGTTGCATTTAATGCACCGATTCGGGTCGGAAACGAAACGATGCACGGAATCGGCTAGAAACGAGATGAACGCACCCAATTCACTTTTTTGGACCCAATAGTGATGTTTTGGTTCGTTTGGGTCAGTTTCGTTACTGCACCGAAAACCATGTTGGGGTTGCATTTAATGCACCGATTCGGGTCGGAAACGAAACGATGCACGGAATCATCCAGAAACGAAACGAACGCACCCAATTCACTTTTTTGGACCCAATAGTGATGTTTTGGTTCGTTTGGGTCAGTTTCGTTACTGCACCGAAAACCATGCCGGGGTTGCATTTAGTGCACCGATTCGGGTCGGAAACGAAACGATGCACGGAATCATCCAGAAACAAAACGAACGCACCCTATCCACTTTTTTGGACCCAATAGTGATGTTTTGTTCGTTTGGGTCAGTTTCGTTACTGCACCGAAAACCATGCCGGTGTTGCATTTAATGCACCGATTCGGGTCGGAAACGAAACGATGCACGGAATCGGCTAGAAACGAGATGAACGCACCCAATTCACTTTTTTGGACCCAATAGTGATGTTTTGGTTCGTTTGGGTCAGTTTCGTTACTGCACCGAAAACCATGTTGGGGTTGCATTTTATGCACCGATTCGGGTCGGAAACGAAACGATGCACGGAATCATCCAGAAACGAAACGAATGCACCCTATCCACTTTTTTGGACCCAATAGTGATGTTTTGGTTCGTTTGTGTCAGTTTGGTTACTGCACCGAAAACCATGCCGGGGTTGCATATAATGCACCGATTCGGGTCGGAAACGAAACGGTGCACGGGATCGGCTAGAAACGAAACGAACGCACCCAATTCACTTTTTTGGACCCAATAGTGATGTTTTGGTTCGTTTGGGTCAGTTTCGTTACAGCACCAAAAACCATGCCGGGGTTGCATTTAATACACCGATTCGGGTCGGAAACGAAACGATGCACGGAATCGGCTAGAAACGAGATGAACGCACCCAATTCACTTTTTTGGACCCAATAGTGATGTTTTGGTTCGTTTGGGTCAGTTTCGTTACTGCACCGAAAACCATGCCGGGGTTGCATTTTATGCACCGATTCGGGTCGGAAACGAAACGATGCACGGAATCATCCAGAAACGAAACGAATGCACCCTATCCACTTTTTTGGAACCAATAGTGATGTTTTGGTTCGTTTGGGTCAGTTTGGTTACTGCACCGAAAACCATGCCGGGGTTGCATATAATGCACCGATTCAGGTCGGAAACGAAACGGTGCACGGGATCGGCTAGAAACGAAACGAACGCACCCAATTCACTTTTTTGGACCCAAGAGTGATGTTTTGGTTCGTTTGGGTCAGTTTCGTTACTACATCGAAAACCATGCCGGGGTTGCATTTAATGCACCGATTCGGGTCAGAAATGAAACGATCCACGTAATCGGCTACAAACAAAACGAACGCACAGAATTCAATTTTTTGGACCCAATAGTGATGTTTTGGTTCGTTTGGGTCAGTTTCGTTACTGCACCAAAAACCATGCCGGGGTTGCATTTAATGCACCGATTCGGGTCAGAAATCAAACGATGCACGGAATTGGCTAGAAACGAAATGAACGCACCCAATTTACTTTTTTGGACCCAATAGTGATGTTTTGGTTCGTTTGGGTCAGTTTCGTTACTGCACCGAAAACCATGCCGGGGTTGCATTTAATGCACCGATTTGGGTCGGAAACGAAATGATGCACGGAATCATCCAGAAACGAAAGGAACGCACCCAATTCACTTTTTTGGACCCAATAGTGATGTTTTGGTTCGTTTGGGTCAGTTTCGTTACTACACCGAAAACCATGCCGGGGTTGCATTTAATGCACCGATTCGGGTCAGAAATGAAACGATCCACGGAATCGGCTACAAACAAAACGAACGCACAGAGTTCAATTTTTTGGACCCAATAGTGATGTTTTGGTTCGTTTGGGTCAGTTTCGTTACTGCACCGAAAACCATGCCGGGGTTGCATTTAATGCACCGATTCGGGTCAGAAATGAAACGATGCACGGAATCGGCTACAAACAAAACGAATGCACATAGTTCAATTTTTTGGACCCAATAGTGATGTTTTGGTTCGTTTGGGTCAGTTTCGTTACTGCACCGAAAACCATGCCGGGGTTGCATTTAATGCACCGATTCGGGTCAGAAATGAAACGATGCACGGAATCGGCTACAAACAAAACGAATGCACATAGTTCAATTTTTTGGACCCAATAGTGATGTTTTGGTTCGTTTGGGTCAGTTTCGTTACTGCACCGAAAACCATGCCGGGGTTGCATTTAATGCTCCGATTCGGGTCGGAAACGAAAGGATGCACGGAATCATCCAGAAACGAAACGAACGCACCTAATTCACATTTTTGGACCCAATAGTGATGTTTTGGTTCGTTTGGGTCAGTTTCGTTACTACACCGAAAACCATGTCGGGGTTGCATTGAATGCACCGATTCGGGTCAGAAATGAAACGATCCACGGAATTGGCTACAAACAAAACGAACGCACAGAATTCAATTTTTTGGACCCAATAGTGATGTTTTGGTTCGTTTGGGTCAGTTTCATTACTGCACTGAAAACCATGCCGGGGTTGCATTTAATGCACCGATTCGGGTCAGAAATCAAACGATGCATGCAATCGGCTAGAAACGAGATGAACGCACCCAATTCACTTTTTTGGACCTAATAGTGATGTTTTGGTTCGTTTGGGTCAGTTTCGTTACTGCACCGAAAACCATGCCGGGGTTGCATTTAATGCACCGATTCGGGTCGGAAACGAAACGATGCACGGAATCATCTAGAAACGAAACGAACGCACCCAATTCACTTTTTTGGACCCAATAGTGATGTTTTGGTTCGTTTGGGTCAGTTTCGTTACTACACCGAAAACCATGCCGGGGTTGCATTTAATGCACCGATTCGGGTCAGAATTGAAACGATCCACGGAATCGGCTACAAACAAAACGAACGCACAGAATTCAATTTTTTGGACCCAATAGTGATGTTTTGGTTCGTTTGGGTCACTTTCGTTACTGCACCAAAAACCATGCCGGGGTTGCATTTAATGCACCGATTCGGGTCGGAAACGAAACGATGCACGGAATCGTCCAGAAACGAAAGGAACGCACCCTATCCACTTTTTTCGACCCAATAGTGATGTTTTGGTTCGTTTGGGTCAGTTTCGTTACTGCACCGAAAACCATGCCGGGGTTGCATTTAATGCACCGATTCGGGTCGGAAACGAAATGATGCACGGAATCGTCTATAAACGAAAGGAGCGCACCCTATCCACTTTTTTGGACCGAATAGTGATGTTTTGGTTCATTTGGGTCAGTTTGGTTACTGCACCGAAAACCATGCCGGGGTTGCATTTAATGCACCGATTCGGGTCGGAAACGAAACGATCCACGGAATCGGCTACAAACGAAACGAATGCACAGAATTCAATTTTTTGGACCCAATAGTGATGTTTTGGTTCGTTTGGGTCAGTTTCGTTACTGCACCAAAAACCATGCCGGTGTTGCATTTAATGCACCGATTCGGGTCGGAAACGAAACGATGCACAGAATCGGCTAGAAACGAGATGAACGCACCCAATTCACTTTTTTGGACCCAATAGTGATGTTTTGGTTCGTTTGGGTCAGTTTCGTTACTGCACCGAAAACCATGCCGGGGTTGCATTTAATGCACCGATTCGGGTCGGAAACGAAATGATGCACGGAATCATCCAGAAACGAAACGACGCACCCAATTCACTTTTTTGGACCCAATAGTGATGTTTTGGTTCATTTGGGTCAGTTTCGTTACTACACCGAAAACCATGCCGGGGTTGCATTTAATGCACCGATTCGGGTCAGAAATGAAACGATCCACGGAATCGGCTACAAACAAAACGAACGCATAGAATTCAATTTTTTGGACCCAATAGTGATGTTTTGGTTCGTTTGGGTCAGTTTCGTTACTGCACCGAAAACCATGCCAGGGTTGCATTTAATGCACCGATTCGGGTCAGAAATCAAACGATGCACGGAATCGGCTAGAAACAAGATGAACGCACCCAATTCACTTTTTTGGACCCAATAGTGATGTTTTGGTTCGTTTGGGTCAGTTTCGTTACTGCACCGAAAATCATGCCGGGGTTGCATTTAATGCACCGATTCGGGTCGGAAACGAAACGATGCACGGAATCGTCCAGAAACGAAAGGAACGCACCCTATCCACTTTTTTCGACCCAATAGTGATGTTTTGGTTCGTTTGGGTCAGTTTCGTTACTGCACCGAAAACCATGCCGGGGTTGCATTTAATGCACCGATTCGGGTCAGAAATGAAACGATCCACGGAATCGGCTACAAACAAAACGAACGCACAGAATTCAATTTTTTGGACCCAATAGTGATGTTTTGGTTCGTTTGGGTCACTTTCGTTACTGCACCAAAAACCATGCCGGGATTGCATTTAATGCACCGATTCGGGTCGGAAACGAAACGATGCACAGAATCGTCCAGAAACGAAAGGAACGCACCCTATCCACTTATTTCGACCCAATAGTGATGTTTTGGTTCGTTTGGGTCAGTTTCGTTACTGCACCGAAAACCATGTCGGGGTTGCATTTAATGCACCGATTCGGGTCGGAAACGAAATGATGCACGGAATCGTCTATAAACGAAAGGAGCGCACCCTATCCACTTTTTTGGACCGAATAGTGATGTTTTGGTTCATTTGGGTCAGTTTGGTTACTGCACCGAAAACCATGCCGGGGTTGCATTTAATGCACCGATTCGGGTCGGAAACGAAACGATCCACGGAATCGGCTACAAACGAAACGAATGCACGGAATTCAATTTTTTGGACCCAATAGTAATGTTTTGGTTCGTTTGGGTCAGTTTCGTTACTGCACCAAAAACCATGCCGGTGTTGCATTTAATGCACCGATTCGGGTCGGAAACGAAACGATGCACGAAATCGGCTAGAAACGAGATGAACGCACCCAATTCACTTTTTTGGACCCAATAGTGATGTTTTGGTTCGTTTGGGTCAGTTTCGTTACTGCACCGAAAACCATGTTGGGGTTGCATTTTATGCACCGATTCGGGTCGGAAACGAAACGATGCACGGAATCATCCAGAAACGAAACGAATGCACCCTATCCACTTTTTTGGACCCAATAGTGATGTTTTGGTTCGTTTGTGTCAGTTTGGTTACTGCACCGAAAACCATGCCGGGGTTGCATATAATGCACCGATTCGGGTCGGAAACGAAACGGTGCACGGGATCGGCTAGAAACGAAACGAACGCACAGAATTCAATTTTTTGGACCCAATAGTGATGTTTTGGTTCGTTTGGGTCAGTTTCGTTACTGCACTGAAAACCATGCCGGGGTTGCATTTAATGCACCGATTCGGGTCAGAAATCAAACGATGCACGGAATCGGCTAGAAACGAGATGAACGCACCCAATTCACTTTTTTGGACCTAATAGTGATGTTTTGGTTCGTTTGGGTCAGTTTCGTTACTGCACCGAAAACCATGCCGGGGTTGCATTTAATGCACCGATTCGGGTCGGAAACGAAACGATGCACGGAATCATCTAGAAACGAAACGAACGCACCCAATTCACTTTTTTGGACCCAATAGTGATGTTTTGGTTCGTTTGGGTCAGTTTCGTTACTACACCGAAAACCATGCCAGGGTTGCATTTAATGCACCGATTCGGGTCAGAAATGAAACGATCCACGGAATCGGCTACAAACAAAACGAACGCACAGAATTCAATTTTTTGGACCCAATAGTGATGTTTTGGTTCGTTTGGGTCACTTTCGTTACTGCACCAAAAACCATGCCGGGGTTGCATTTAATGCACCGATTCGGGTCGGAAACGAAACGATGCACGGAATCGTCCAGAAACGAAAGGAACGCACCCTATCCACTTTTTTCGACCCAATAGTGATGTTTTGGTTCGTTTGGGTCAGTTTCGTTACTGCACCGAAAACCATGCCGGGGTTGCATTTAATGCACCGATTCGGGTCGGAAACGAAATGATGCACGGAATCGTCTATAAACGAAAGGAGCGCACCCTATCCACTTTTTTGGACCGAATAGTGATGTTTTGGTTCATTTGGGTCAGTTTGGTTACTGCACCGAAAACCATGCCGGGGTTGCATTTAATGCACCGATTCGGGTCGGAAACGAAACGATCCACGGAATCGGCTACAAACGAAACGAATGCACAGAATTCAATTTTTTGGACCCAATAGTGATGTTTTGTTCGTTTGGGTCAGTTTCGTTACTGCACCAAAAACCATGCCGGTGTTGCATTTAATGCACCGATTCGGGTCGGAAACGAAACGATGCACGGAATCGGCTAGAAACGAGATGAACGCACCCAATTCACTTTTTTGGACCCAATAGTGATGTTTTGGTTCGTTTGGGTCAGTTTCGTTACTGCACCGAAAACCATGTTGGGGTTGCATTTTATGCACCGATTCGGGTCGGAAACGAAACGATGCACGGAATCATCCAGAAACGAAACGAATGCACCCTATCCACTTTTTTGGACCCAATAGTGATGTTTTGGTTCGTTTGTGTCAGTTTGGTTACTGCACCGAAAACCATGCCGGGGTTGCATATAATGCACCGATTCGGGTCGGAAACGAAACGGTGCACGGGATCGGCTAGAAACGAAACGAACGCACCCAATTTACTTTTTTGGACCCAATAGTGATGTTTTGGTTCGTTTGGGTCAGTTTCGTTACTGCACCGAAAACCATGCCGGGGTTGCATTTAATGCACCGATTCGGGTCGGAAACGAAATGATGCACGGAATCATCCAGAAACGAAACGACGCACCCAATTCACTTTTTTGGACCCAATAGTGATGTTTTGGTTCATTTGGGTCAGTTTCGTTACTACACCGAAAACCATGCCGGGGTTGCATTTAATGCACCGATTCGGGTCAGAAATGAAACGATCCACGGAATCGGCTACAAACAAAACGAACGCACAGAATTCAATTTTTTGGACCCAATAGTGATGTTTTGGTTCGTTTGGGTCAGTTTCGTTACTGCACCGAAAACCATGCCAGGGTTGCATTTAATGCACCGATTCGGGTCAGAAATCAAACGATGCACGGAATCGGCTAGAAACAAGATGAACGCACCCAATTCACTTTTTTGGACCCAATAGTGATGTTTTGGTTCGTTTGGGTCAGTTTCGTTACTGCACCGAAAATCATGCCGGGGTTGCATTTAATGCACCGATTCGGGTCGGAAACGAAACGATGCACGGAATCGTCCAGAAACGAAAGGAACGCACCCTATCCACTTTTTTCGACCCAATAGTGATGTTTTGGTTCGTTTGGGTCAGTTTCGTTACTGCACCGAAAACCATGCCGGGGTTGCATTTAATGCACCGATTCGGGTCAGAAATGAAACGATCCACGGAATCGGCTACAAACAAAACGAACGCACAGAATTCAATTTTTTGGACCCAATAGTGATGTTTTGGTTCGTTTGGGTCACTTTCGTTACTGCACCAAAAACCATGCCGGGATTGCATTTAATGCACCGATTCGGGTCGGAAACGAAACGATGCACAGAATCGTCCAGAAACGAAAGGAACGCACCCTATCCACTTATTTCGACCCAATAGTGATGTTTTGGTTCGTTTGGGTCAGTTTCGTTACTGCACCGAAAACCATGTCGGGGTTGCATTTAATGCACCGATTCGGGTCGGAAACGAAATGATGCACGGAATCGTCTATAAACGAAAGGAGCGCACCCTATCCACTTTTTTGGACCGAATAGTGATGTTTTGGTTCATTTGGGTCAGTTTGGTTACTGCACCGAAAACCATGCCGGGGTTGCATTTAATGCACCGATTCGGGTCGGAAACGAAACGATCCACGGAATCGGCTACAAACGAAACGAATGCACGGAATTCAATTTTTTGGACCCAATAGTAATGTTTTGGTTCGTTTGGGTCAGTTTCGTTACTGCACCAAAAACCATGCCGGTGTTGCATTTAATGCACCGATTCGGGTCGGAAACGAAACGATGCACGAAATCGGCTAGAAACGAGATGAACGCACCCAATTCACTTTTTTGGACCCAATAGTGATGTTTTGGTTCGTTTGGGTCAGTTTCGTTACTGCACCGAAAACCATGTTGGGGTTGCATTTTATGCACCGATTCGGGTCGGAAACGAAACGATGCACGGAATCATCCAGAAACGAAACGAATGCACCCTATCCACTTTTTTGGACCCAATAGTGATGTTTTGGTTCGTTTGTGTCAGTTTGGTTACTGCACCGAAAACCATGCCGGGGTTGCATATAATGCACCGATTCGGGTCGGAAACGAAACGGTGCACGGGATCGGCTAGAAACGAAACGAACGCACAGAATTCAATTTTTTGGACCCAATAGTGATGTTTTGGTTCGTTTGGGTCAGTTTCGTTACTGCACTGAAAACCATGCCGGGGTTGCATTTAATGCACCGATTCGGGTCAGAAATCAAACGATGCACGGAATCGGCTAGAAACGAGATGAACGCACCCAATTCACTTTTTTGGACCTAATAGTGATGTTTTGGTTCGTTTGGGTTAGTTTCGTTACTGCACCGAAAACCATGCCGGGGTTGCATTTAATGCACCGATTCGGGTCGGAAACGAAACGATGCACGGAATCATCTAGAAACGAAACGAACGCACCCAATTCACTTTTTTGGACCCAATAGTGATGTTTTGGTTCGTTTGGGTCAGTTTCGTTACTACACCGAAAACCATGCCGGGGTTGCATTTAATGCACCGATTCGGGTCAGAAATGAAACGATCCACGGAATCGGCTACAAACAAAACGAACGCACAGAATTCAATTTTTTGGACCCAATAGTGATGTTTTGGTTCGTTTGGGTCACTTTCGTTACTGCACCAAAAACCATGCCGGGGTTGCATTTAATGCACCGATTCGGGTCGGAAACGAAACGATGCACGGAATCGTCCAGAAACGAAAGGAACGCACCCTATCCACTTTTTTCGACCCAATAGTGATGTTTTGGTTCGTTTGGGTCAGTTTCGTTACTGCACCGAAAACCATGCCGGGGTTGCATTTAATGCACCGATTCGGGTCGGAAACGAAATGATGCACGGAATCGTCTATAAACGAAAGGAGCGCACCCTATCCACTTTTTTGGACCGAATAGTGATGTTTTGGTTCATTTGGGTCAGTTTGGTTACTGCACCGAAAACCATGCCGGGGTTGCATTTAATGCACCGATTCGGGTCGGAAACGAAACGATCCACGGAATCGGCTACAAACGAAACGAATGCACAGAATTCAATTTTTTGGACCCAATAGTGATGTTTTGTTCGTTTGGGTCAGTTTCGTTACTGCACCAAAAACCATGCCGGTGTTGCATTTAATGCACCGATTCGGGTCGGAAACGAAACGATGCACGGAATCGGCTAGAAACGAGATGAACGCACCCAATTCACTTTTTTGGACCCAATAGTGATGTTTTGGTTCGTTTGGGTCAGTTTCGTTACTGCACCGAAAACCATGTTGGGGTTGCATTTTATGCACCGATTCGGGTCGGAAACGAAACGATGCACGGAATCATCCAGAAACGAAACGAATGCACCCTATCCACTTTTTTGGACCCAATAGTGATGTTTTGGTTCGTTTGTGTCAGTTTGGTTACTGCACCGAAAACCATGCCGGGGTTGCATATAATGCACCGATTCGGGTCGGAAACGAAACGGTGCACGGGATCGGCTAGAAACGAAACGAACGCACCCAATTCACTTTTTTGGACCCAATAGTGATGTTTTGGTTCGTTTGGGTCAGTTTCGTTACAGCACCAAAAACCATGCCGGGGTTGCATTTAATACACCGATTCGGGTCGGAAACGAAACGATGCACGGAATCGGCTAGAAACGAGATGAACGCACCCAATTCACTTTTTTGGACCCAATAGTGATGTTTTGGTTCGTTTGGGTCAGTTTCGTTACTGCACCGAAAACCATGCCGGGGTTGCATTTTATGCACCGATTCGGGTCGGAAACGAAACGATGCACGGAATCATCCAGAAACGAAACGAATGCACCCTATCCACTTTTTTGGAACCAATAGTGATGTTTTGGTTCGTTTGGGTCAGTTTGGTTACTGCACCGAAAACCATGCCGGGGTTGCATATAATGCACCGATTCAGGTCGGAAACGAAACGGTGCACGGGATCGGCTAGAAACGAAACGAACGCACCCAATTCACTTTTTTGGACCCAAGAGTGATGTTTTGGTTCGTTTGGGTCAGTTTCGTTACTACATCGAAAACCATGCCGGGGTTGCATTTAATGCACCGATTCGGGTCAGAAATGAAACGATCCACGTAATCGGCTACAAACAAAACGAACGCACAGAATTCAATTTTTTGGACCCAATAGTGATGTTTTGGTTCGTTTGGGTCAGTTTCGTTACTGCACCAAAAACCATGCCGGGGTTGCATTTAATGCACCGATTCGGGTCAGAAATCAAACGATGCACGGAATTGGCTAGAAACGAAATGAACGCACCCAATTTACTTTTTTGGACCCAATAGTGATGTTTTGGTTCGTTTGGGTCAGTTTCGTTACTGCACCGAAAACCATGCCGGGGTTGCATTTAATGCACCGATTTGGGTCGGAAACGAAATGATGCACGGAATCATCCAGAAACGAAAGGAACGCACCCAATTCACTTTTTTGGACCCAATAGTGATGTTTTGGTTCGTTTGGGTCAGTTTCGTTACTACACCGAAAACCATGCCGGGGTTGCATTTAATGCACCGATTCGGGTCAGAAATGAAACGATCCACGGAATCGGCTACAAACAAAACGAACGCACAGAGTTCAATTTTTTGGACCCAATAGTGATGTTTTGGTTCGTTTGGGTCAGTTTCGTTACTGCACCGAAAACCATGCCGGGGTTGCATTTAATGCACCGATTCGGGTCAGAAATGAAACGATGCACGGAATCGGCTACAAACAAAACGAATGCACATAGTTCAATTTTTTGGACCCAATAGTGATGTTTTGGTTCGTTTGGGTCAGTTTCGTTACTGCACCGAAAACCATGCCGGGGTTGCATTTAATGCACCGATTCGGGTCAGAAATGAAACGATGCACGGAATCGGCTACAAACAAAACGAATGCACATAGTTCAATTTTTTGGACCCAATAGTGATGTTTTGGTTCGTTTGGGTCAGTTTCGTTACTGCACCGAAAACCATGCCGGGGTTGCATTTAATGCTCCGATTCGGGTCGGAAACGAAAGGATGCACGGAATCATCCAGAAACGAAACGAACGCACCTAATTCACATTTTTGGACCCAATAGTGATGTTTTGGTTCGTTTGGGTCAGTTTCGTTACTACACCGAAAACCATGTCGGGGTTGCATTGAATGCACCGATTCGGGTCAGAAATGAAACGATCCACGGAATTGGCTACAAACAAAACGAACGCACAGAATTCAATTTTTTGGACCCAATAGTGATGTTTTGGTTCGTTTGGGTCAGTTTCATTACTGCACTGAAAACCATGCCGGGGTTGCATTTAATGCACCGATTCGGGTCAGAAATCAAACGATGCATGCAATCGGCTAGAAACGAGATGAACGCACCCAATTCACTTTTTTGGACCTAATAGTGATGTTTTGGTTCGTTTGGGTCAGTTTCGTTACTGCACCGAAAACCATGCCGGGGTTGCATTTAATGCACCGATTCGGGTCGGAAACGAAACGATGCACGGAATCATCTAGAAACGAAACGAACGCACCCAATTCACTTTTTTGGACCCAATAGTGATGTTTTGGTTCGTTTGGGTCAGTTTCGTTACTACACCGAAAACCATGCCGGGGTTGCATTTAATGCACCGATTCGGGTCAGAATTGAAACGATCCACGGAATCGGCTACAAACAAAACGAACGCACAGAATTCAATTTTTTGGACCCAATAGTGATGTTTTGGTTCGTTTGGGTCACTTTCGTTACTGCACCAAAAACCATGCCGGGGTTGCATTTAATGCACCGATTCGGGTCGGAAACGAAACGATGCACGGAATCGTCCAGAAACGGCTAGAAACGAGATGAACGCACCCAATTCACTTTTTTGGACCCAATAGTGATGTTTTGGTTCGTTTGGGTCAGTTTCGTTACTGCACCGAAAACCATGTTGGGGTTGCATTTTATGCACCGATTCGGGTCGGAAACGAAACGATGCACGGAATCATCCAGAAACGAAACGAATGCACCCTATCCACTTTTTTGGACCCAATAGTGATGTTTTGGTTCGTTTGTGTAAGTTTGGTTACTGCACCGAAAACCATGCCGGGGTTGCATATAATGCACCGATTCGGGTCGGAAACGAAACGGTGCACGGGATCGGCTAGAAACGAAACGAATGCACCCAATTCACTTTTTTGGACCCAATAGTGATGTTTTGGTTCGTTTGGGTCAGTTTCGTTACTGCACCAAAAACCATGCCGGTGTTGCATTTAATGCACCGATTCGGGTCGGAAACGAAACGATGCACAGAATCGGCTAGAAACGAGATGAACGCACCCAATTCACTTTTTTGGACCCAATAGTGATGTTTTGGTTCGTTTGGGTCAGTTTCGTTACTGCACCGAAAACCATGTTGGGGTTGCATTTTATGCACCGATTCGGGTCGGAAACGAAACGATGCACGGAATCATCCAGAAACGAAACGAATGCACCCTATCCACTTTTTTGGACCCAATAGTGATGTTTTGGTTCGTTTGTGTCAGTTTGGTTACTGCACCGAAAACCATGCCGGGGTTGCATATAATGCACCGATTCGGGTCGGAAACGAAACGGTGCACGGGATCGGCTAGAAACGAAACGAATGCACCCAATTCACTTTTTTGGACCCAATAGTGATGTTTTGGTTCGTTTGGGTCAGTTTCGTTACTGCACCAAAAACCATGCCGGGGTTGCATTTAATGCACCGATTCGGGTCAGAAATCAAACGATGCACGGAATTGGCTAGAAACGAGATGAACGCACCCAATTTACTTTTTTGGACCCAATAGTGATGTTTTGGTTCGTTTGGGTCAGTTTCGTTACTGCACCGAAAACCATGCCGGGGTTGCATTTAATGCACCGATTCGGGTCGGAAACGAAATGATGCACGGAATCATCCAGAAACGAAACGACGCACCCAATTCACTTTTTTGGACCCAATAGTGATGTTTTGGTTCATTTGGGTCAGTTTCGTTACTACACCGAAAACCATGCCGGGGTTGCATTTAATGCACCGATTCGGGTCAGAAATGAAACGATCCACGGAATCGGCTACAAACAAAACGAACGCACAGAATTCAATTTTTTGGACCCAATAGTGATGTTTTGGTTCGTTTGGGTCAGTTTCGTTACTGCACCGAAAACCATGCCAGGGTTGCATTTAATGCACCGATTCGGGTCAGAAATCAAACGATGCACGGAATCGGCTAGAAACAAGATGGACGCACCCAATTCACTTTTTTGGACCCAATAGTGATGTTTTGGTTCGTTTGGGTCAGTTTCGTTACTGCACCGAAAATCATGCCGGGGTTGCATTTAATGCACCGATTCGGGTCGGAAACGAAACGATGCACGGAATCGTCCAGAAACGAAAGGAACGCACCCTATCCACTTTTTTCGACCCAATAGTGATGTTTTGGTTCGTTTGGGTCAGTTTCGTTACTGCACCGAAAACCATGCCGGGGTTGCATTTAATGCACCGATTCGGGTCAGAAATGAAACGATCCACGGAATCGGCTACAAACAAAACGAACGCACAGAATTCAATTTTTTGGACCCAATAGTGATGTTTTGGTTCGTTTGGGTCACTTTCGTTACTGCACCAAAAACCATGCCGGGGTTGCATTTAATGCACCGATTCGGGTCGGAAACGAAACGATGCACGGAATCGTCCAGAAACGAAAGGAACGCACCCTATCCACTTTTTTCGACCCAATAGTGATGTTTTGGTTCGTTTGGGTCAGTTTCGTTACTGCACCGAAAACCATGCCGGGGTTGCATTTAATGCACCGATTCGGGTCGGAAACGAAATGATGCACGGAATCATCCAGAAACGAAACGACGCACCCAATTCACTTTTTTGGACCCAATAGTGATGTTTTGGTTCATTTGGGTCAGTTTCGTTACTACACCGAAAACCATGCCGGGGTTGCATTTAATGCACCGATTCGGGTCAGAAATGAAACGATCCACGGAATCGGCTACAAACAAAACGAACGCACAGAATTCAATTTTTTGGACCCAATAGTGATGTTTTGGTTCGTTTGGGTCAGTTTCGTTACTGCACCGAAAACCATGCCAGGGTTGCATTTAATGCACCGATTCGGGTCAGAAATCAAACGATGCACGGAATCGGCTAGAAACAAGATGAACGCACCCAATTCACTTTTTTGGACCCAATAGTGATGTTTTGGTTCGTTTGGGTCAGTTTCGTTACTGCACCGAAAATCATGCCGGGGTTGCATTTAATGCACCGATTCGGGTCGGAAACGAAACGATGCACGGAATCGTCCAGAAACGAAAGGAACGCACCCTATCCACTTTTTTCGACCCAATAGTGATGTTTTGGTTCGTTTGGGTCAGTTTCGTTACTGCACCGAAAACCATGCCGGGGTTGCATTTAATGCACCGATTCGGGTCAGAAATGAAACGATCCACGGAATCGGCTACAAACAAAACGAACGCACAGAATTCAATTTTTTGGACCCAATAGTGATGTTTTGGTTCGTTTGGGTCACTTTCGTTACTGCACCAAAAACCATGCCGGGGTTGCATTTAATGCACCGATTCGGGTCGGAAACGAAACGATGCACGGAATCGTCCAGAAACGAAAGGAACGCACCCTATCCACTTTTTTCGACCCAATAGTGATGTTTTGGTTCGTTTGGGTCAGTTTCGTTACTGCACCGAAAACCATGCCGGGGTTGCATTTAATGCACCGATTCGGGTCGGAAACGAAATGATGCACGGAATCGTCTATAAACGAAAGGAGCGCACCCTATCCACTTTTTTGGACCGAATAGTGATGTTTTGGTTCATTTGGGTCAGTTTGGTTACTGCACCGAAAACCATGCCGGGGTTGCATTTAATGCACCGATTCGGGTCGGAAACGAAACGATCCACGGAATCGGCTACAAACGAAACGAATGCACAGAATTCAATTTTTTGGACCCAATAGTGATGTTTTGGTTCGTTTGGGTCAGTTTCGTTACTGCACCAAAAACCATGCCGGTGTTGCATTTAATGCACCGATTCGGGTCGGAAACGAAACGATGCACAGAATCGGCTAGAAACGAGATGAACGCACCCAATTCACTTTTTTGGACCCAATAGTGATGTTTTGGTTCGTTTGGGTCAGTTTCGTTACTGCACCGAAAACCATGTTGGGGTTGCATTTTATGCACCGATTCGGGTCGGAAACGAAACGATGCACGGAATCATCCGGAAACGAAACGAATGCACCCTATCCACTTTTTTGGACCCAATAGTGATGTTTTGGTTCGTTTGTGTCAGTTTGGTTACTGCACCGAAAACCATGCCGGGGTTGCATATAATGCACCGATTCGGGTCGGAAACGAAACGGTGCACGGGATCGGCTAGAAACGAAACGAATGCACCCAATTCACTTTTTTGGACCCAATAGTGATGTTTTGGTTCGTTTGGGTCAGTTTCGTTACTGCACCAAAAACCATGCCGGGGTTGCATTTAATGCACCGATTCGGGTCAGAAATCAAACGATGCACGGAATTGGCTAGAAACGAGATGAACGCACCCAATTTACTTTTTTGGACCCAATAGTGATGTTTTGGTTCGTTTGGGTCAGTTTCGTTACTGCACCGAAAACCATGCCGGGGTTGCATTTAATGCACCGATTCGGGTCGGAAACGAAATGATGCACGGAATCATCCAGAAACGAAACGACGCACCCAATTCACTTTTTTGGACCCAATAGTGATGTTTTGGTTCATTTGGGTCAGTTTCGTTACTACACCGAAAACCATGCCGGGGTTGCATTTAATGCACCGATTCGGGTCAGAAATGAAACGATCCACGGAATCGGCTACAAACAAAACGAACGCACAGAATTCAATTTTTTGGACCCAATAGTGATGTTTTGGTTCGTTTGGGTCAGTTTCGTTACTGCACCGAAAACCATGCCAGGGTTGCATTTAATGCACCGATTCGGGTCAGAAATCAAACGATGCACGGAATTGGCTAGAAACAAGATGAACGCACCCAATTCACTTTTTTGGACCCAATAGTGATGTTTTGGTTCGTTTGGGTCAGTTTCGTTACTGCACCGAAAATCATGCCGGGGTTGCATTTAATGCACCGATTCGGGTCGGAAACGAAACGATGCACGGAATCGTCCAGAAACGAAAGGAACGCACCCTATCCACTTTTTTCGACCCAATAGTGATGTTTTGGTTCGTTTGGGTCAGTTTCGTTACTGCACCGAAAACCATGCCGGGGTTGCATTTAATGCACCGATTCGGGTCAGAAATGAAACGATCCACGGAATCGGCTACAAACAAAACGAACGCACAGAATTCAATTTTTTGGACCCAATAGTGATGTTTTGGTTCGTTTGGGTCACTTTCGTTACTGCACCAAAAACCATGCCGGGGTTGCATTTAATGCACCGATTCGGGTCGGAAACGAAACGATGCACGGAATCGTCCAGAAACGAAAGGAACGCACCCTATCCACTTTTTTCGACCCAATAGTGATGTTTTGGTTCGTTTGGGTCAGTTTCGTTACTGCACCGAAAACCATGCCGGGGTTGCATTTAATGCACCGATTCGGGTCGGAAACGAAATGATGCACGGAATCGTCTATAAACGAAAGGAGCGCACCCTATCCACTTTTTTGGACCGAATAGTGATGTTTTGGTTCATTTGGGTCAGTTTGGTTACTGCACCGAAAACCATGCCGGGGTTGCATTTAATGCACCGATTCGGGTCGGAAACGAAACGATCCACGGAATCGGCTACAAACGAAACGAATGCACAGAATTCAATTTTTTGGACCCAATAGTGATGTTTTGGTTCGTTTGGGTCAGTTTCGTTACTGCACCAAAAACCATGCCGGTGTTGCATTTAATGCACCGATTCGGGTCGGAAACGAAACGATGCACAGAATCGGCTAGAAACGAGATGAACGCACCCAATTCACTTTTTTGGACCCAATAGTGATGTTTTGGTTCGTTTGGGTCAGTTTCGTTACTGCACCGAAAACCATGTTGGGGTTGCATTTTATGCACCGATTCGGGTCGGAAACGAAACGATGCACGGAATCATCCGGAAACGAAACGAATGCACCCTATCCACTTTTTTGGACCCAATAGTGATGTTTTGGTTCGTTTGTGTCAGTTTGGTTACTGCACCGAAAACCATGCCGGGGTTGCATATAATGCACCGATTCGGGTCGGAAACGAAACGGTGCACGGGATCGGCTAGAAACGAAACGAATGCACCCAATTCACTTTTTTGGACCCAATAGTGATGTTTTGGTTCGTTTGGGTCAGTTTCGTTACTGCACCAAAAACCATGCCGGGGTTGCATTTAATGCACTGATTCGGGTCAGAAATCAAACGATGCACGGAATTGGCTAGAAACGAGATGAACGCACCCAATTTACTTTTTTGGACCCAATAGTGATGTTTTGGTTCGTTTGGGTCAGTTTCGTTACTGCACCGAAAACCATGCCGGGGTTGCATTTAATGCACCGATTCGGGTCGGAAACGAAATGATGCACGGAATCATCCAGAAACGAAACGACGCACCCAATTCACTTTTTTGGACCCAATAGTGATGTTTTGGTTCATTTGGGTCAGTTTCGTTACTACACCGAAAACCATGCCGGGGTTGCATTTAATGCACCGATTCGGGTCAGAAATGAAACGATCCACGGAATCGGCTACAAACAAAACGAACGCACAGAATTCAATTTTTTGGACCCAATAGTGATGTTTTGGTTCGTTTGGGTCAGTTTCGTTACTGCACCGAAAACCATGCCAGGGTTGCATTTAATGCACCGATTCGGGTCAGAAATCAAACGATGCACGGAATTGGCTAGAAACAAGATGAACGCACCCAATTCACTTTTTTGGACCCAATAGTGATGTTTTGGTTCGTTTGGGTCAGTTTCGTTACTGCACCGAAAATCATGCCGGGGTTGCATTTAATGCACCGATTCGGGTCGGAAACGAAACGATGCACGGAATCGTCCAGAAACGAAAGGAACGCACCCTATCCACTTTTTTCGACCCAATAGTGATGTTTTGGTTCGTTTGGGTCAGTTTCGTTACTGCACCGAAAACCATGCCGGGGTTGCATTTAATGCACCGATTCGGGTCAGAAATGAAACGATCCACGGAATCGGCTACAAACAAAACGAACGCACAGAATTCAATTTTTTGGACCCAATAGTGATGTTTTGGTTCGTTTGGGTCACTTTCGTTACTGCACCAAAAACCATGCCGGGGTTGCATTTAATGCACCGATTCGGGTCGGAAACGAAACAATGCACGGAATCGTCCAGAAACGAAAGGAACGCACCCTATCCACTTTTTTCGACCCAATAGTGATGTTTTGGTTCGTTTGGGTCAGTTTCGTTACTGCACCGAAAACCATGCCGGGGTTGCATTTAATGCACCGATTCGGGTCGGAAACGAAATGATGCACGGAATCGTCTATAAACGAAAGGAGCGCACCCTATCCACTTTTTTGGACCGAATAGTGATGTTTTGGTTCATTTGGGTCAGTTTGGTTACTGCACCGAAAACCATGCCGGGGTTGCATTTAATGCACCGATTCGGGTCGGAAACGAAACGATCCACGGAATCGGCTACAAACGAAACGAATGCACAGAATTCAATTTTTTGGACCCAATAGTGATGTTTTGGTTCGTTTGGGTCAGTTTCGTTACTACACCAAAAACCATGCCGGTGTTGCATTTAATGCACCGATTCGGGTCGGAAACGAAACGATGCACAGAATCGGCTAGAAACGAGATGAACGCACCCAATTCACTTTTTTGGACCCAATAGTGATGTTTTGGTTCGTTTGGGTCAGTTTCGTTACTGCACCGAAAACCATGTTGGGGTTGCATTTTATGCACCGATTCGGGTCGGAAACGAAACGATGCGCGGAATCATCCAGAAACAAAACGAATGCACCCTATCCACTTTTTTGGACCCAATAGTGATGTTTTGGTTCGTTTGTGTAAGTTTGGTTACTGCACCGAAAACCATGCCGGGGTTGCATATAATGCACCGATTCGGGTCGGAAACGAAACGGTGCACGGGATCGGCTAGAAACGAAACGAATGCACCCAATTCACTTTTTTGGACCCAATAGTGATGTTTTGGTTCGTTTGGGTCAGTTTCGTTACTGCACCAAAAACCATGCCGGGGTTGCATTTAATGCACCGATTCGGGTCAGAAATCAAACGATGCACGGAATTGGCTAGAAACGAGATGAACGCACCCAATTTACTTTTTTGGACCCAATAGTGATGTTTTGGTTCGTTTGGGTCAGTTTCGTTACTGCACCGAAAACCATGCCGGGGTTGCATTTAATGCACCGATTCGGGTCGGAAACGAAATGATGCACGGAATCATCCAGAAACGAAACGACGCACCCAATTCACTTTTTTGGACCCAATAGTGATGTTTTGGTTCATTTGGGTCAGTTTCGTTACTACACCGAAAACCATGCCGGGGTTGCATTTAATGCACCGATTCGGGTCAGAAATGAAACGATCCACGGAATCGGCTACAAACAAAACGAACGCACAGAATTCAATTTTTTGGACCCAATAGTGATGTTTTGGTTCGTTTGGGTCAGTTTCGTTACTGCACCGAAAACCATGCCAGGGTTGCATTTAATGCACCGATTCGGGTCAGAAATCAAACGATGCACGGAATCGGCTAGAAACAAGATGAACGCACCCAATTCACTTTTTTGGACCCAATAGTGATGTTTTGGTTCGTTTGGGTCAGTTTCGTTACTGCACCGAAAATCATGCCGGGGTTGCATTTAATGCACCGATTCGGGTCGGAAACGAAACGATGCACGGAATCGTCCAGAAACGAAAGGAACGCACCCTATCCACTTTTTTCGACCCAATAGTGATGTTTTGGTTCGTTTGGGTCAGTTTCGTTACTGCACCGAAAACCATGCCGGGGTTGCATTTAATGCACCGATTCGGGTCGGAAACGAAATGATGCACGGAATCATCCAGAAACGAAACGACGCACCCAATTCACTTTTTTGGACCCAATAGTGATGTTTTGGTTCATTTGGGTCAGTTTCGTTACTACACCGAAAACCATGCCGGGGTTGCATTTAATGCACCGATTCGGGTCAGAAATGAAACGATCCACGGAATCGGCTACAAACAAAACGAACGCACAGAATTCAATTTTTTGGACCCAATAGTGATGTTTTGGTTCGTTTGGGTCAGTTTCGTTACTGCACCGAAAACCATGCCAGGGTTGCATTTAATGCACCGATTCGGGTCAGAAATCAAACGATGCACGGAATCGGCTAGAAACAAGATGAACGCACCCAATTCACTTTTTTGGACCCAATAGTGATGTTTTGGTTCGTTTGGGTCAGTTTCGTTACTGCACCGAAAATCATGCCGGGGTTGCATTTAATGCACCGATTCGGGTCGGAAACGAAACGATGCACGGAATCGTCCAGAAACGAAAGGAACGCACCCTATCCACTCTTTTCGACCCAATAGTGATGTTTTGGTTCGTTTGGGTCAGTTTCGTTACTGCACCGAAAACCATGCCGGGGTTGCATTTAATGCACCGATTCGGGTCGGAAACGAAATGATGCACGGAATCGTCTATAAACGAAAGGAGCGCACCCTATCCACTTTTTTGGACCGAATAGTGATGTTTTGGTTCATTTGGGTCAGTTTGGTTACTGCACCGAAAACCATGCCGGGGTTGCATTTAATGCACCGATTCGGGTCGGAAACGAAACGATCCACGGAATCGGCTACAAACGAAACGAATGCACAGAATTCAATTTTTTGGACCCAATAGTGATGTTTTGGTTCGTTTGGGTCAGTTTCGTTACTGCACCAAAAACCATGCCGGGGTTGCATTTAATGCACCGATTCGGGTCGGAAACGAAACGATGCACAGAATCGGCTAGAAACGAGATGAACGCACCCAATTCACTTTTTTGGACCCAATAGTGATGTTTTGGTTCGTTTGGGTCAGTTTCGTTACTGCACCGAAAACCATGTTGGGGTTGCATTTTATGCACCGATTCGGGTCGGAAACGAAACGATGCACGGAATCATCCAGAAACGAAACGAATGCACCCTATCCACTTTTTTGGACCCAATAGTGATGTTTTGGTTCGTTTGTGTCAGTTTGGTTACTGCACCGAAAACCATGCCGGGGTTGCATATAATGCACCGATTCGGGTCGGAAACGAAACGGTGCACGGGATCGGCTAGAAACGAAACGAATGCACCCAATTCACTTTTTTGGACCCAATAGTGATGTTTTGGTTCGTTTGGGTCAGTTTCGTTACTGCACCAAAAACCATGCCGGGGTTGCATTTAATGCACCGATTCGGGTCAGAAATCAAACGATGCACGGAATTGGCTAGAAACGAGATGAACGCACCCAATTTACTTTTTTGGACCCAATAGTGATGTTTTGGTTCGTTTGGGTCAGTTTCGTTACTGCACCGAAAACCATGCCGGGGTTGCATTTAATGCACCGATTCGGGTCGGAAACGAAATGATGCACGGAATCATCCAGAAACGAAACGACGCACCCAATTCACTTTTTTGGACCCAATAGTGATGTTTTGGTTCATTTGGGTCAGTTTCGTTACTACACCGAAAACCATGCCGGGGTTGCATTTAATGCACCGATTCGGGTCAGAAATGAAACGATCCACGGAATCGGCTACAAACAAAACGAACGCACAGAATTCAATTTTTTGGACCCAATAGTGATGTTTTGGTTCGTTTGGGTCAGTTTCGTTACTGCACCGAAAACCATGCCAGGGTTGCATTTAATGCACCGATTCGGGTCAGAAATCAAACGATGCACGGAATTGGCTAGAAACAAGATGAACGCACCCAATTCACTTTTTTGGACCCAATAGTGATGTTTTGGTTCGTTTGGGTCAGTTTCGTTACTGCACCGAAAATCATGCCGGGGTTGCATTTAATGCACCGATTCGGGTCGGAAACGAAACGATGCACGGAATCGTCCAGAAACGAAAGGAACGCACCCTATCCACTCTTTTCGACCCAATAGTGATGTTTTGGTTCGTTTGGGTCAGTTTCGTTACTGCACCGAAAACCATGCCGGGGTTGCATTTAATGCACCGATTCGGGTCGGAAACGAAACGATGCACGGAATCGTCTATAAACGAAAGGAGCGCACCCTATCCACTTTTTTGTACCGAATAGTGATGTTTTGGTTCATTTGGGTCAGTTTGGTTACTGCACCGAAAACCATGCCGGGGTTGCATTTAATGCACCGATTCGGGTCGGAAACGAAACGATCCACGGAATCGGCTACAAACGAAACGAATGCACAGAATTCAATTTTTTGGACCCAATAGTAATGTTTTGGTTCGTTTGGGTCAGTTTCGTTACTGCACCAAAAACCATGCCGGTGTTGCATTTAATGCACCGATTCGGGTCGGAAACGAAACGATGCACGAAATCCGCTAGAAACGAGATGAACGCACCCAATTCACTTTTTTGGACCCAATAGTGATGTTTTGGTTCGTTTGGGTCAGTTTCGTTACTGCACCGAAAACCATGTTGGGGTTGCATTTTATGCACCGATTCGGGTCGGAAACGAAACGATGCACGGAATCATCCAGAAACGAAACGAATGCACCCTATCCACTTTTTTGGACCCAATAGTGATGTTTTGGTTCGTTTGTGTCAGTTTGGTTACTGCACCGAAAACCATGCCGGGGTTGCATATAATGCACCGATTCGGGTCGGAAACGAAACGGTGCACGGGATCGGCTAGAAACGAAACGAATGCACCCAATTCACTTTTTTGGACCCAATAGTGATGTTTTGGTTCGTTTGGGTCAGTTTCGTTACTGCACCAAAAACCATGCCGGGGTTGCATTTAATGCACCGATTCGGGTCAGAAATCAAACGATGCACGGAATTGGCTAGAAACGAGATGAACGCACCCAATTTACTTTTTTGGACCCAATAGTGATGTTTTGGTTCGTTTGGGTCAGTTTCGTTACTGCACCGAAAACCATGCCGGGGTTGCATTTAATGCACCGATTCGGGTCGGAAACGAAATGATGCACGGAATCATCCAGAAACGAAACGACGCACCCAATTCACTTTTTTGGACCCAATAGTGATGTTTTGGTTCATTTGGGTCAGTTTCGTTACTACACCGAAAACCATGCCGGGGTTGCATTTAATGCACCGATTCGGGTCAGAAATGAAACGATCCACGGAATCGGCTACAAACAAAACGAACGCACAGAATTCAATTTTTTGGACCCAATAGTGATGTTTTGGTTCGTTTGGGTCAGTTTCGTTACTGCACCGAAAACCATGCCAGGGTTGCATTTAATGCACCGATTCGGGTCAGAAATCAAACGATGCACGGAATCGGCTAGAAACAAGATGAACGCACCCAATTCACTTTTTTGGACCCAATAGTGATGTTTTGGTTCGTTTGGGTCAGTTTCGTTACTGCACCGAAAATCATGCCGGGGTTGCATTTAATGCACCGATTCGGGTCGGAAACGAAACGATGCACGGAATCGTCCAGAAACGAAAGGAACGCACCCTATCCACTCTTTTCGACCCAATAGTGATGTTTTGGTTCGTTTGGGTCAGTTTCGTTACTGCACCGAAAACCATGCCGGGGTTGCATTTAATGCACCGATTCGGGTCGGAAACGAAACGATGCACGGAATCGTCTATAAACGAAAGGAGCGCACCCTATCCACTTTTTTGGACCGAATAGTGATGTTTTGGTTCGTTTGGGTCAGTTTCGTTACTGCACCGAAAACCATGCCGGGGTTGCATTTAATGCACCGATTCGGGTCAGAAATGAAACGATGCACGGAATCGGCTACAAACAAAACGAATGCACATAGTTCAATTTTTTGGACCCAATAGTGATGTTTTGGTTCGTTTGGGTCAGTTTCGTTACTGCACCAAAAACCATGCCGGTGTTGCATTTAATGCACCGATTCGGGTCGGAAACGAAACGATGCACAGAATCGGCTAGAAACGAGATGAACGCACCCAATTCACTTTTTTGGACCCAATAGTGATGTTTTGGTTCGTTTGGGTCAGTTTCGTTACTGCACCGAAAACCATGTTGGGGTTGCATTTTATGCACCGATTCGGGTCGGAAACGAAACGATGCACGGAATCATCCAGAAACGAAACGAATGCACCCTATCCACTTTTTTGGACCCAATAGTGATGTTTTGGTTCGTTTGTGTCAGTTTGGTTACTGCACCGAAAACCATGCCGGGGTTGCATATAATGCACCGATTCGGGTCGGAAACGAAACGGTGCACGGGATCGGCTAGAAACGAAACGAATGCACCCAATTCACTTTTTTGGACCCAATAGTGATGTTTTGGTTCGTTTGGGTCAGTTTCGTTACTGCACCAAAAACCATGCCGGGGTTGCATTTAATGCACCGATTCGGGTCAGAAATCAAACGATGCACGGAATTGGCTAGAAACGAGATGAACGCACCCAATTTACTTTTTTGGACCCAATAGTGATGTTTTGGTTCGTTTGGGTCAGTTTCGTTACTGCACCGAAAACCATGCCGGGGTTGCATTTAATGCACCGATTCGGGTCGGAAACGAAATGATGCACGGAATCATCCAGAAACGAAACGACGCACCCAATTCACTTTTTTGGACCCAATAGTGATGTTTTGGTTCATTTGGGTCAGTTTCGTTACTACACCGAAAACCATGCCGGGGTTGCATTTAATGCACCGATTCGGGTCAGAAATGAAACGATCCACGGAATCGGCTACAAACAAAACGAACGCACAGAATTCAATTTTTTGGACCCAATAGTGATGTTTTGGTTCGTTTGGGTCAGTTTCGTTACTGCACCGAAAACCATGCCAGGGTTGCATTTAATGCACCGATTCGGGTCAGAAATCAAACGATGCACGGAATCGGCTAGAAACAAGATGAACGCACCCAATTCACTTTTTTGGACCCAATAGTGATGTTTTGGTTCGTTTGGGTCAGTTTCGTTACTGCACCGAAAATCATGCCGGGGTTGCATTTAATGCACCGATTCGGGTCGGAAACGAAACGATGCACGGAATAGTCCAGAAACGAAAGGAACGCACCCGATCCACTTTTTTCGACCCAATAGTGATGTTTTGGTTCGTTTGGGTCAGTTTCGTTACTGCACCGAAAACCATGCCGGGGTTGCATTTAATGCACCGATTCGGGTCGGAAACGAAATGATGCATGGAATCGTCTATAAACGAAAGGAGCGCACCCTATCCACTTTTTTGGACCGAATAGTGATGTTTTGGTTCATTTGGGTCAGTTTGGTTACTGCACCGAAAACCATGCCGGGGTTGCATGTAATGCACCGATTCGGGTCGGAAACGAAACGATCCACGGAATCGGCTACAAACGAAACGAATGCACAAAATTCAATTTTTTGGACCCAATAGTGATGTTTTGGTTCGTTTGGGTCAGTTTCGTTACTGCACCAAAAACCATGCCGGTGTTGCATTTAATGCACCGATTCGGGTCGGAAACGAAACGATGCACAGAATCGGCTAGAAACGAGATGAACGCACCCAATTCACTTTTTTGGACCCAATAGTGATGTTTTGGTTCGTTTGGGTCAGTTTCGTTACTGCACCGAAAACCATGTTGGGGTTGCATTTTATGCACCGATTCGGGTCGGAAACGAAACGATGCACGGAATCATCCAGAAACGAAACGAATGCACCCTATCCACTTTTTTGGACCCAATAGTGATGTTTTGGTTCGTTTGTGTCAGTTTGGTTACTGCACCGAAAACCATGCCGGGGTTGCATATAATGCACCGATTCGGGTCGGAAACGAAACGGTGCACGGGATCGGCTAGAAACGAAACGAATGCACCCAATCACTTTTTTGGACCCAATAGTGATGTTTTGGTTCGTTTGGGTCAGTTTCGTTACTGCACCAAAAACCATGCCGGGGTTGCATTTAATGCACCGATTCGGGTCAGAAATCAAACGATGCACGGAATTGGCTAGAAACGAGATGAACGCACCCAATTTACTTTTTTGGACCCAATAGTGATGTTTTGGTTCGTTTGGGTCAGTTTCGTTACTGCACCGAAAACCATGCCGGGGTTGCATTTAATGCACCGATTCGGGTCGGAAACGAAATGATGCACGGAATTGGCTAGAAACGAGATGAACGCACCCAATTTACTTTTTTGGACCCAATAGTGATGTTTTGGTTCGTTTGGGTCAGTTTCGTTACTGCACCGAAAACCATGCCGGGGTTGCATTTAATGCACCGATTCGGGTCGGAAACGAAATGATGCACGGAATCATCCAGAAACGAAACGACGCACCCAATTCACTTTTTTGGACCCAATAGTGATGTTTTGGTTCATTTGGGTCAGTTTCGTTACTACACCGAAAACCATGCCGGGGTTGCATTTAATGCACCGATTCGGGTCAGAAATGAAACGATCCACGGAATCGGCTACAAACAAAACGAACGCACAGAATTCAATTTTTTGGACCCAATAGTGATGTTTTGGTTCGTTTGGGTCAGTTTCGTTACTGCATCGAAAACCATGCCAGGGTTGCATTTAATGCACCGATTCGGGTCAGAAATCAAACGATGCACGGAATCGGCTAGAAACAAGATGAACGCACCCAATTCACTTTTTTGGACCCAATAGTGATGTTTTGGTTCGTTTGGGTCAGTTTCGTTACTGCACCGAAAATCATGCAGGGGTTGCATTTAATGCACCGATTCGGGTCGGAAACGAAACGATGCACGGAATCGTCCAGAAACGAAAGGAACGCACCCTATCCACTTTTTTCGACCCAATAGTGATGTTTTGGTTCGTTTGGGTCAGTTTCGTTACTGCACCGAAAACCATGCCGGGGTTGCATTTAATGCACCGATTCGGGTCGGAAACGAAATGATGCACGGAATCGTCTATAAACGAAAGGAGCGCACCCTATCCACTTTTTTGGACCGAATAGTGATGTTTTGGTTCATTTGGGTCAGTTTGGTTACTGCACCGAAAACCATGCCGGGGTTGCATTTAATGCACCGATTCGGGTCGGAAACGAAACGATCCACGGAATCGGCTACAAACGAAACGAATGCACAGAATTCAATTTTTTGGACCCAATAGTGATGTTTTGGTTCGTTTGGGTCAGTTTCGTTACTGCACCAAAAACCATGCCGGTGTTGCATTTAATGCACCGATTCGGGTCGGAAACGAAACGATGCACGGAATCGGCTAGAAACGAGATGAACGCACCCAATTCACTTTTTTGGACCCAATAGTGATGTTTTGGTTCGTTTGGGTCAGTTTCGTTACTGCACCGAAAACCATGTTGGGGTTGCATTTTATGCACCGATTCGGGTCGGAAACGAAACGATGCACGGAATCATCCAGAAACGAAACGAATGCACCCTATCCACTTTTTTGGACCCAATAGTGATGTTTTGGTTCGTTTGTGTCAGTTTGGTTACTGCACCGAAAACCATGCCGGGGTTGCATATAATGCACCGATTCGGGTCGGAAACGAAACGGTGCACGGGATCGGCTAGAAACGAAACGAACGCACCCAATTCACTTTTTTGGACCCAATAGTGATGTTTTGGTTCGTTTGGGTCAGTTTCGTTACTGCACCAAAAACCATGCCGGGGTTGCATTTAATGCACCGATTCGGGTCGGAAACGAAACGGTGCACGGGATCGGCTAGAAACGAAACGAATGCACCCAATTCACTTTTTTGGACCCAATAGTGATGTTTTGGTTCGTTTGGGTCAGTTTCGTTACTGCACCAAAAACCATGCCGGGGTTGCATTTAATGCACCGATTCGGGTCAGAAATCAAACGATGCACGGAATTGGCTAGAAACGAGATGAACGCACCCAATTTACTTTTTTGGACCCAATAGTGATGTTTTGGTTCGTTTGGGTCAGTTTCGTTACTGCACCGAAAACCATGCCGGGGTTGCATTTAATGCACCGATTCGGGTCGGAAACGAAATGATGCACGGAATCATCCAGAAACGAAACGACGCACCCAATTCACTTTTTTGGACCCAATAGTGATGTTTTGGTTCATTTGGGTCAGTTTCGTTACTACACCGAAAACCATGCCGGGGTTGCATTTAATGCACCGATTCGGGTCAGAAATGAAACGATCCACGGAATCGGCTACAAACGAAACGAATGCACAGAATTCAATTTTTTGGACCCAATAGTGATGTTTTGGTTCGTTTGGGTCAGTTTCGTTACTGCACCAAAAACCATGCCGGTGTTGCATTTAATGCACCGATTCGGGTCGGAAACGAAACGATGCACAGAATCGGCTAGAAACGAGATGAACGCACCCAATTCACTTTTTTGGACCCAATAGTGATGTTTTGGTTCGTTTGGGTCAGTTTCGTTACTGCACCGAAAACCATGTTGGGGTTGCATTTTATGCACCGATTCGGGTCGGAAACGAAACGATGCACGGAATCATCCAGAAACGAAACGAATGCACCCTATCCACTTTTTTGGACCCAATAGTGATGTTTTGGTTCGTTTGTGTCAGTTTGGTTACTGCACCGAAAACCATGCCGGGGTTGCATATAATGCACCGATTCGGGTCGGAAACGAAACGGTGCACGGGATCGGCTAGAAACGAAACGAATGCACCCAATTCACTTTTTTGGACCCAATAGTGATGTTTTGGTTCGTTTGGGTCAGTTTCGTTACTGCACCAAAAACCATGCCGGGGTTGCATTTAATGCACCGATTCGGGTCAGAAATCAAACGATGCACGGAATTGGCTAGAAACGAGATGAACGCACCCAATTTACTTTTTTGGACCCAATAGTGATGTTTTGGTTCGTTTGGGTCAGTTTCGTTACTGCACCGAAAACCATGCCGGGGTTGCATTTAATGCACCGATTCGGGTCGGAAACGAAATGATGCACGGAATCATCCAGAAACGAAACGACGCACCCAATTCACTTTTTTGGACCCAATAGTGATGTTTTGGTTCATTTGGGTCAGTTTCGTTACTACACCGAAAACCATGCCGGGGTTGCATTTAATGCACCGATTCGGGTCAGAAATGAAACGATCCATGGAATCGGCTACAAACAAAACGAACGCACAGAATTCAATTTTTTGGACCCAATAGTGATGTTTTGGTTCGTTTGGGTCAGTTTCGTTACTGCACCGAAAACCATGCCAGGGTTGCATTTAATGCACCGATTCGGGTCAGAAATCAAACGATGCACGGAATCGGCTAGAAACAAGATGAACGCACCCAATTCACTTTTTTGGACCCAATAGTGATGTTTTGGTTCGTTTGGGTCAGTTTCGTTACTGCACCGAAAATCATGCCGGGGTTGCATTTAATGCACCGATTCGGGTCGGAAACGAAACGATGCACGGAATCGTCCAGAAACGAAAGGAACGCACCCTATCCACTTTTTTCGACCCAATAGTGATGTTTTGGTTCGTTTGGGTCAGTTTCGGTACTGCACCGAAAACCATGCCGGGGTTGCATTTAATGCACCGATTCGGGTCGGAAACGAAATGATGCACGGAATCGTCTATAAACGAAAGGAGCGCACCCTATCCACTTTTTTGGACCGAATAGTGATGTTTTGGTTCATTTGGGTCAGTTTGGTTACTGCACCGAAAACCATGCCGGGGTTGCATTTAATGCACCGATTCGGGTCGGAAACAAAACTATCCACGGAATCGGCTACAAACGAAACGAATGCACAGAATTCAATTTTTTGGACCCAATAGTGATGTTTTGGTTCGTTTGGGTCAGTTTCGTTACTGCACCAAAAACCATGCCGGTGTTGCATTTAATGCACCGATTCGGGTCGGAAACGAAACGATGCACGGAATCGGCTAGAAACGAGATGAACGCACCCAATTCACTTTTTTGGACCCAATAGTGATGTTTTGGTTCGTTTGGGTCAGTTTCGTTACTGCACCGAAAACCATGTTGGGGTTGCATTTTATGCACCGATTCGGGTCGGAAACGAAACGATGCACGGAATCATCCAGAAACGAAACGAATGCACCCTATCCACTTTTTTGGACCCAATAGTGATGTTTTGGTTCGTTTGTGTCAGTTTGGTTACTGCACCGAAAACCATGCCGGGGTTGCATATAATGCACCGATTCGGGTCGGAAACGAAACGGTGCACGGGATCGGCTAGAAACGAAACGAACGCACCCAATTCACTTTTTTGGACCCAATAGTGATGTTTTGGTTCGTTTGGGTCAGTTTCGTTACTGCACCAAAAACCATGCCGGGGTTGCATTTAATGCACCGATTCGGGTCGGAAACGAAACGGTGCACGGGATCGGCTAGAAACGAAACGAATGCACCCAATTCACTTTTTTGGACCCAATAGTGATGTTTTGGTTCGTTTGGGTCAGTTTCGTTACTGCACCAAAAACCATGCCGGGGTTGCATTTAATGCACCGATTCGGGTCAGAAATCAAACGATGCACGGAATTGGCTAGAAACGAGATGAACGCACCCAATTTACTTTTTTGGACCCAATAGTGATGTTTTGGTTCGTTTGGGTCAGTTTCGTTACTGCACCGAAAACCATGCCGGGGTTGCATTTAATGCACCGATTCGGGTCGGAAACGAAATGATGCACGGAATCATCCAGAAACGAAACGACGCACCCAATTCACTTTTTTGGACCCAATAGTGATGTTTTGGTTCATTTGGGTCAGTTTCGTTACTACACCGAAAACCATGCCGGGGTTGCATTTAATGCACCGATTCGGGTCAGAAATGAAACGATCCACGGAATCGGCTACAAACAAAACGAACGCACAGAATTCAATTTTTTGGACCCAATAGTGATGTTTTGGTTCGTTTGGGTCAGTTTCGTTACTGCACCGAAAACCATGCCAGGGTTGCATTTAATGCACCGATTCGGGTCAGAAATCAAACGATGCACGGAATCGGCTAGAAACAAGATGAACGCACCCAATTCACTTTTTTGGACCCAATAGTGATGTTTTGGTTCGTTTGGGTCAGTTTCGTTACTGCACCGAAAATCATGCCGGGGTTGCATTTAATGCACCGATTCGGGTCGGAAACGAAACGATGCACGGAATCATCCAGAAACGAAACGAACGCACCCAATTCACTTTTTTGGACCCAATAGTGATGTTTTGGTTCGTTTGGGTCAGTTTCGTTACTGCACCGAAAACCATGCCGGGGTTGCATTTAATGCACCGATTCGGGTCGGAAACGAAATGATGCACGGAATCGTCTATAAACGAAAGGAGCGCACCCTATCCACTATTTTGGACCGAATAGTGATGTTTTGGTTCATTTGGGTCAGTTTGGTTACTGCACCGAAAACAATGCCGGGGTTGCATTTAATGCACCGATTCGGGTCGGAAACGAAACGATCCACGGAATCGGCTACAAACGAAATGAATGCACAGAATTCAATTTTTTGGACCCAATAGTGATGTTTTGGTTCGTTTAGGTCAGTTTCGTTACTGCACCAAAAACCATGCCGGTGTTGCATTTAATGCACCGATTCGGGTCGGAAACGAAACGATGCACGGAATCGGCTAGAAACGAGATGAACGCACCCAATTCACTTTTTTGGACCCAATAGTGATGTTTTGGTTCGTTTGGGTCAGTTTCGTTACTGCACCGAAAACCATGTTGGGGTTGCATTTTATGCACCGATTCGGGTCGGAAACGAAACGATGCACGGAATCATCCAGAAACGAAACGAATGCACCCTATCCACTTTTTTGGACCCAATAGTGATGTTTTGGTTCGTTTGTGTCAGTTTGGTTACTGCACCGAAAACCATGCCGGGGTTGCATATAATGCACCGATTCGGGTCGGAAACGAAACGGTGCACGGGATCGGCTAGAAACGAAACGAACGCACCCAATTCACTTTTTTGGACCCAATAGTGATGTTTTGGTTCGTTTGGGTCAGTTTCGTTACTGCACCGAAAACCATGCCGGGGTTGCATTTAATGCACCGATTCGGGTCAGAAATCAAACGATGCACGGAATCGGCTAGAAACAAGATGAACGCACCCAATTCACTTTTTTGGACCCAATAGTGATGTTTTGGTTCGTTTGGGTCAGTTTCGTTACTGCACCGAAAACCATGCCGGGGTTGCATTTAATGCACCGATTCGGGTCGGAAACGAAACGATGCACGGAATCATCCAGAAACGAAACGAACGCACCCAATTCACTTTTTTGGACCCAATAGTGATGTTTTGGTTCGTTTGGGTCAGTTTCGTTACTACACCGAAAACCATGCCGGGGTTGCATTTAATGCACCGATTCGGGTCAGAAATGAAACGATCCACGGAATCGGCTACAAACAAAACGAACGCACAGAATTCAATTTTTTGGACCCAATAGTGATGTTTTGGTTCGTTTGGGTCACTTTCGTTACTGCACCAAAAACCATGCCGGGGTTGCATTTAATGCACCGATTCGGGTCAGAAATCAAACGATGCACGGAATCGGCTAGAAACGAGATGAACGCACCCAATTCACTTTTTTGGAACCAATAGTGATGTTTTGGTTCGTTTGGGTCAGTTTAGTTACTGCACGGAATCATCCAGAAACAAAACGAACGCACCCTATCCACTTTTTTGGACCGAATAGTGATGTTTTGGTTTGTTTGGGTCAGTTTGGTTACCGCACCGAAAACCATGCCGGGGTTGCATTTAATGCACCAATTCGGGTCGGAAACGAAATGATGTAAAGAATCGGCTAGAAACGAAACGAAGGCACCCAATTCACTTTTTTGGACCCAATAGTGATGTTTTGGTTCGTTTGGGTCAGTTTCGTTACTGCACGGAAAACCATGCCGGGGTTGCATTTAATGCACCGATTCGGGTCGGAAACGAAACGATGCACGGAATCGTCCAGAAACGAAAGGAATGCACAGAATTCAATTTTTTGGACCCAATAGTGATGTTTTGGTTCGTTTGGGTCAGTTTCGTTACTGCACCAAAAACCATGCCGGGGTTGCATTTAATGCACCGATTCGGGTCGGAAACGAAACGATGCACGGAATCGGCTAGAAACGAGATGAACGCACCCAATTCACATTTTTGGACCCAATAATGATGTTTTGGTTCGTTTGGGTCAGTTTCGTTACTGCACCGAAAACCATGCTGGGGTTGCATTTTATGCACCGATTCGGGTCGGAAACGAAACGATGCACGGAATCATCCAGAAACGAAACGAATGCACCCTATCCACCTTTTTGGACCCAATAGTGATGTTTTGGTTCGTTTGGGTCAGTTTGGTTACTGCACCGAAAACCATGCCGGGGTTGCATATAATGCACCGATTCGGGTCGGAAACGAAACGGTGCACGGGATCGGCTAGAAACGAAACGAACGCACCCAATTCACTTTTTTGGACCCAATAGTGCAGTTTTGGTTCGTTTGGGTCAGTTTCGTTACTGCACCAAAAACCATGCCGGGGTTGCATTTAATGCACCGATTCGGGTCAGAAATCAAACGATGCACGTAATTGGCTAGAAACGAGATGAACGCACCCAATTTACTTTTTTGGACCGAATAGTGATGTTTTGGTTCGTTTGGGTCAGTTTGGTTACTGCACCGATAACCATGCCGGGGTTGCATTTAATGCACCGATTCGGGTCGGAAACGAAACGATGCACGGAATCGTCCAGAAACGAAACGAACGCACCCAATTCATTTTTTTGGACCCAATAGTGATGTTTTGGTTCGTTTGGGTCAGTTTCGTTACTGCACCGAAAACCATGCCGGGGTTGCATTTAATGCACTGATTCGGGTCAGAAACGAAACGATGCACCGATTCGTTCAGAAACGAAATGAACGCACCCAATCCTCTTTTTTGGACCTAATAGTGATGTTTTGGTTCATTTGGGTCAGTTTCTTTACTGCACCAAAAACCATGCCGGGGTTGCATTTAATGCACAGATTCGGGTCGGAAACGAAACGATGCACGAAATCGTCCAGAAACGAAACGAACGCACCCAATTCACTTTTTTGGACCCAATAGTGATGTTTTGGTTCGTTTGGGTCAGTTTCGTTACTGCACCGAAAACCATGCCGGGGTTGCATTTAATGCACCGATTCGGGTCAGAAATCAAACGATGCATGGAATCGGCTAGAAACGAGATGAACGCACCCAATTCACTTTTTTGGACCCAATAGTGATGTTTTGGTTCGTTTGGGTCAGTTTCGTTACTGCACCGAAAACCATGTCGAGGTTGCATTTAATGCACCGATTCGGGTCGGAAACGAAACGATGCGCGGAATCATCCAGAAACAAAACGAACGCACCCTATCCACTTTTTTGGACCGAATAGTGATGTTTTGGTTCGTTTGGGTCAGTTTGGTTACTGCACCGAAAACGATGCCGGGGTTGCATTTAATGCACCGATTCGGGTCGGAAACGAAACGAGGTAAAGAATCGGCTAGAAACGAAACGAATGCACCCAATTCACTTTTTTGGACCCAATAGTGATGTTTTGGTTCATTTGGGTCAGTTTCGTTACTGCACCGAAAACCATGCCGGGGTTGCATTTAATGCACCGATTCGGGTCGGAAACGAAACGATGCACGGAATCGTCCAGAAACGAAAGGAACGCACCCTATCCACTTTTTTCGACCCAATAGTGATGTTTTGGTTCGTTTCGGTCAGTTTCGTTACTGCACCGAAAACCATGTCGGGGTTGCATTTATTGCACCGATTCGGGTCGGAAACGAAACGATGGAAAGAATCGGCTAGAAACGAAACGAATGCACCCAATTCACTTTTTTGGACTCAATAGTGATGTTTTGGTTCGTTTGGGTCAGTTTCATTACTGCACCGAAAACCATGCCGGGGTGGCATTTAATGCACCGATTCGGGTCGGAAACGAAATGATGCACGGAATCGTCTATAAATGAAAGGAGCGCACCCTATCCACTTTTTTGGACCGAATAGTGATGTTTTGGTTCGTTTGGGTCAGTTTGGTTACTGCACCGAAAACCATGCCGGGGTTGCATTTAATGCACCGATTCGGGTCGGAAACGAAACGATCCACGAAATCGGCTACAAACGAAACGAATGCACAGAATTCAATTTTTTGGACCCAATAGTGATGTTTTGGTTCGTTTGGGTCAGTTTCGTTACTGCACCAAAAACCATGCCGGTGTTGCATTTAATGCACCTATTCGGGTCGGAAACGAAACGATGCACGGAATCGGCTAGAAACGAGATGAACGCACCCAATTTACTTTTTTGGACCGAATAGTGATGTTTTGGTTCGTTTGGGTCAGTTTGGTTACTGCACCGATAACCATGCCGGGGTTGCATTTAATGCACCGATTCGGGTCGGAAACGAAACGATGCACGGAATCGTCCAGAAACGAAACGAATGCACCCAATTCACTTTTTTGGACCCAATAGTGATGTTTTGGTTCGTTTGGGTCAGTTTCGTTACTGCACCAAAAACCATGCCGGGGTTGCATTTAATGCACCGATTCGGGTCAGAAATCAAACGATGCACGGAATTGGCTAGAAACGAGATGAACGCACCCAATTTACTTTTTTGGACCCAATAGTGATGTTTTGGTTCGTTTGGGTCAGTTTCGTTACTGCACCGAAAACCATGCCGGGGTTGCATTTAATGCACCGATTCGGGTCGGAAACGAAATGATGCACGGAATCATCCAGAAACGAAACGACGCACCCAATTCACTTTTTTGGACCCAATAGTGATGTTTTGGTTCATTTGGGTCAGTTTCGTTACTACACCGAAAACCATGCCGGGGTTGCATTTAATGCACCGATTCGGGTCAGAAATGAAACGATCCACGGAATCGTCCAGAAACGAAACGAATGCACCCAATTCACTTTTTTGGACCCAATAGTGATGTTTTGGTTCGTTTGGGTCAGTTTCGTTACTGCACCAAAAACCATGCCGGGGTTGCATTTAATGCACCGATTCGGGTCAGAAATCAAACGATGCACGGAATCGGCTAGAAGCAAGATGAACGCACCCAATTCACTTTTTTGGACCGAATAGTGATGTTTTGGTTCGTTTGGGTCAGTTTGGTTACTGCACCGATAACCATGCCGGGGTTGCATTTAATGCACCGATTCGGGTCGGAAACGAAACGATGCACGGAATCGTCCAGAAACGAAACGAATGCACCCAATTCACTTTTTTGGACCCAATAGTGATGTTTTGGTTCGTTTGGGTCAGTTTCGTTACTGCACCAAAAACCATGCCGGGGTTGCATTTAATGCACCGATTCGGGTCAGAAATCAAACGATGCACGGAATTGGCTAGAAACGAGATGAACGCACCCAATTTACTTTTTTGGACCCAATAGTGATGTTTTGGTTCGTTTGGGTCAGTTTCGTTACTGCACCGAAAACCATGCCGGGGTTGCATTTAATGCACCGATTCGGGTCGGAAACGAAATGATGCACGGAATCATCCAGAAACGAAACGACGCACCCAATTCACTTTTTTGGACCCAATAGTGATGTTTTGGTTCATTTGGGTCAGTTTCGTTACTACACCGAAAACCATGCCGGGGTTGCATTTAATGCACCGATTCGGGTCAGAAATGAAACGATCCACGGAATCGGCTACAAACAAAACGAACGCACAGAATTCAATTTTTTGGACCCAATAGTGATGTTTTGGTTCGTTTGGGTCAGTTTCGTTACTGCACCGAAAACCATGCCAGGGTTGCATTTAATGCACCGATTCGGGTCAGAAATCAAACGATGCACGGAATCGGCTAGAAGCAAGATGAACGCACCCAATTCACTTTTTTGGACCCAATAGTGATGTTTTGGTTCGTTTGGGTCAGTTTCGTTACTGCACCGAAAATCATGCCGGGGTTGCATTTAATGCACCGATTCGGGTCGGAAACGAAACGATGCACGAAATCGTCCAGAAACGAAACGAATGCACCCAATTCACTTTTTTGGACCCAATAGTGATGTTTTGGTTCGTTTGGGTCAGTTTCGTTACTGCACCGAAAACCATGCCGGGGTTGCATTTAATGCACCGATTCGGGTCAGAAATCAAACGATGCATGGAATCGGCTAGAAACGAGATGAACGCACCCAATTCACTTTTTTGGACCCAATAGTGATGTTTTGGTTCGTTTGGGTCAGTTTCGTTACTGCATCGAAAACCATGTCGAGGTTGCATTTAATGCACCGATTCGGGTCGGAAACGAAACGATGCGCGGAATCATCCAGAAACAAAACGAACGCACCCTATCCACTTTTTTGGACCGAATAGTGATGTTTTGGTTCGTTTGGGTCAGTTTGGTTACTGCACCGAAAACCATGCCGGGGTTGCATTTAATGCACCGATTCGGGTCGGAAACGAAACGAGGTAAAGAATCGGCTAGAAACGAAACGAATGCACCCAATTCACTTTTTTGGACCCAATAGTGATGTTTTGGTTCATTTGGGTCAGTTTCGTTACTGCACCGAAAACCATGCCGGGGTTGCATTTAATGCACCGATTCGGGTCGGAAACGAAACGATGCACGGAATCGTCCAGAAACGAAAGGAACGCACCCTATCCACTTTTTTCGACCCAATAGTGATGTTTTGGTTCGTTTCGGTCAGTTTCGTTACTGCACCGAAAACCATGTCGGGGTTGCATTTATTGCACCGATTCGGGTCGGAAACGAAACGATGGAAAGAATCGGCTAGAAACGAAACGAATGCACCCAATTCACTTTTTTGGACTCAATAGTGATGTTTTGGTTCGTTTGGGTCAGTTTCATTACTGCACCGAAAACCATGCCGGGGTGGCATTTAATGCACCGATTCGGGTCGGAAACGAAATGATGCACGGAATCGTCTATAAATGAAAGGAGCGCACCCTATCCACTTTTTTGGACCGAATAGTGATGTTTTGGTTCGTTTGGGTCAGTTTGGTTACTGCACCGAAAACCATGCCGGGGTTGCATTTAATGCACCGATTCGGGTCGGAAACGAAACGATCCACGAAATCGGCTACAAACGAAACGAATGCACAGAATTCAATTTTTTGGACCCAATAGTGATGTTTTGGTTCGTTTGGGTCAGTTTCGTTACTGCACCAAAAACCATGCCGGTGTTGCATTTAATGCACCGATTCGAGTCGGAAACGAAACGATGCACGGAATCGGCTAGAAACGAGATGAACACACCCAATTCACTTTTTTGGACCGAATAGTGATGTTTTGGTTCGTTTGGGTCAGTTTCGTTACTGCCCCGAAAACCATGCCGGGGTTGCATTTTATGCACCGATTCGGGTCGGAAACGAAACGATGCACGGAATCATCCAGAAACGAAACGAATGCACCCTATCCACTTTTTTGGACCCAATAGTGATGTTTTGGTTCGTTTGGGTCAGTTTGGTTACTGCACCGAAAACCATGCCGGGGTTGCATATAATGCACCGATTCGGGTCGGAAACGAAACGGTGCACGGGATCGGCTAGAAACGAAACGAACGCACCCAATTCACTTTTTTGGACCCAAGAGTGATGTTTTGGTTCGTTTGGGTCAGTTTCGTTACTACATCGAAAACCATGCCGGGGTTGCATTTAATGCACCGATTCGGGTCAGAAATGAAACGATCCACGTAATCGGCTACAAACAAAACGAACGCACAGAATTCAATTTTTTGGACCCAATAGTGATGTTTTGGTTCGTTTGGGTCAGTTTCGTTACTGCACCAAAAACCATGCCGGGGTTGCATTTTATGCACCGATTCGGGTCGGAAACGAAACAATGCACGGAATCATCCAGAAACGAAACGAATGCACCCTATCCACTTTTTTGGACCCAATAGTGATGTTTTGGTTCGTTTGTGTCAGTTTGGTTACTGCACCGAAAACCATGCCGGGGTTGCATATAATGCACCGATTCGGGGCGGAAACGAAACGGTGCACGGGATCGGCTAGAAACGAAACGAACGCACCCAATTCACTTTTTTGGACCCAATAGTGATGTTTTGGTTCGTTTGGGTCAGTTTCGTTACTGCACCGAAAACCATGTTGGGGTTGCATTTTATGCACCGATTCGGGTCGGAAACGAAACGATGCACGGAATCATCCAGAAACGAAACGAATGCACCCTATCCACTTTTTTGGACCCAATAGTGATGTTTTGGTTCGTTTGTGTCAGTTTGGTTACTGCACCGAAAACCATGCCGGGGTTGCATATAATGCACCGATTCGGGTCGGAAACGAAACGGTGCACGGGATCGGCTAGAAACGAAACGAACGCACCCAATTCACTTTTTTGGACCCAATAGTGATGTTTTGGTTCGTTTGGGTCAGTTTCGTTACTGCACCGAAAACCATGCCGGGGTTGCATTTAATGCACCGATTCGGGTCGGAAACGAAACGATGCACGGAATCATCCAGAAACGAAACGAACGCACCCAATTCACTTTTTTGGACCCAATAGTGATGTTTTGGTTCGTTTGGGTCAGTTTCGTTACTACACCGAAAACCATGCCGGGGTTGCATTTAATGCACCGATTCGGGTCAGAAATGAAACGATCCACGGAATCGGCTACAAACAAAACGAACGCACAGAATTCAATTTTTTGGACCCAATAGTGATGTTTTGGTTCGTTTGGGTCACTTTCGTTACTGCACCAAAAACCATGCCGGGGTTGCATTTAATGCACCGATTCGGGTCGGAAACGAAACGATGCACGGAATCGGCTAGAAACGAGATGAACGCACCCAATTTACTTTTTTGGACCGAATAGTGATGTTTTGGTTCGTTTGGGTCAGTTTGGTTACTGCACCGATAACCATGCCGGGGTTGCATTTAATGCACCGATTCGGGTCGGAAACGAAACGATGCACGGAATCGTCCAGAAACGAAACGAATGCACCCAATTCACTTTTTTGGACCCAATAGTGATGTTTTGGTTCGTTTGGGTCAGTTTCGTTACTGCACCAAAAACCATGCCGGGGTTGCATTTAATGCACCGATTCGGGTCAGAAATCAAACGATGCACGGAATTGGCTAGAAACGAGATGAACGCACCCAATTTACTTTTTTGGACCCAATAGTGATGTTTTGGTTCGTTTGGGTCAGTTTCGTTACTGCACCAAAAACCATGCCGGTGTTGCATTTAATGCACCGATTCGGGTCGGAAACGAAACGATGCACAGAATCGGCTAGAAACGAGATGAACGCACCCAATTCACTTTTTTGGACCCAATAGTGATGTTTTGGTTCGTTTGGGTCAGTTTCGTTACTGCACCAAAAACCATGCCGGGGTTGCATTTAATGCACCGATTCGGGTCAGAAATCAAACGATGCACGGAATTGGCTAGAAACGAGATGAACGCACCCAATTTACTTTTTTGGACCCAATAGTGATGTTTTGGTTCGTTTGGGTCAGTTTCGTTACTGCACCGAAAACCATGCCGGGGTTGCATTTAATGCACCGATTCGGGTCGGAAACGAAATGATGCATGGAATCATCCAGAAACGAAACGACGCACCCAATTCACTTTTTTGGACCCAATAGTGATGTTTTGGTTCATTTGGGTCAGTTTCGTTACTACACCGAAAACCATGCCGGGGTTGCATTTAATGCACCGATTCGGGTCAGAAATGAAACGATCCACGGAATCGGCTACAAACAAAACGAACGCACATAATTCAATTTTTTGGACCCAATAGTGATGTTTTGGTTCGTTTGGGTCAGTTTCGTTACTGCACCGAAAACCATGCCAGGGTTGCATTTAATGCACCGATTCGGGTCAGAAATCAAACGATGCACGGAATCGGCTAGAAGCAAGATGAACGCACCCAATTCACTTTTTTGGACCCAATAGTGATGTTTTGGTTCGTTTGGGTCAGTTTCGTTACTGCACCGAAAATCATGCCGGGGTTGCATTTAATGCACCGATTCGGGTCGGAAACGAAACGATGCACGAAATCGTCCAGAAACGAAACGAACGCACCCAATTCACTTTTTTGGACCCAATAGTGATGTTTTGGTTCGTTTGGGTCAGTTTCGTTACTGCACCGAAAACCATGCCGGGGTTGCATTTAATGCACCGATTCGGGTCAGAAATCAAACGATGCATGGAATCGGCTAGAAACGAGATGAACGCACCCAATTCACTTTTTTGGACCCAATAGTGATGTTTTGGTTCGTTTGGGTCAGTTTCGTTACTGCATCGAAAACCATGTCGAGGTTGCATTTAATGCACCGATTCGGGTCGGAAACGAAACGATGCGCGGAATCATCCAGAAACAAAACGAACGCACCCTATCCACTTTTTTGGACCGAATAGTGATGTTTTGGTTCGTTTGGGTCAGTTTGGTTACTGCACCGAAAACCATGCCGGGGTTGCATTTAATGCACCGATTCGGGTCGGAAACGAAACGAGGTAAAGAATCGGCTAGAAACGAAACGAATGCACCCAATTCACTTTTTTGGACCCAATAGTGATGTTTTGGTTCATTTGGGTCAGTTTCGTTACTGCACCGAAAACCATGCCGGGGTTGCATTTAATGCACCGATTCGGGTCGGAAACGAAACGATGCACGGAATCGTCCAGAAACGAAAGGAACGCACCCTATCCACTTTTTTCGACCCAATAGTGATGTTTTGGTTCGTTTCGGTCAGTTTCGTTACTGCACCGAAAACCATGTCGGGGTTGCATTTATTGCACCGATTCGGGTCGGAAACGAAACGATGGAAAGAATCGGCTAGAAACGAAACGAATGCACCCAATTCACTTTTTTGGACTCAATAGTGATGTTTTGGTTCGTTTGGGTCAGTTTCATTACTGCACCGAAAACCATGCCGGGGTGGCATTTAATGCACCGATTCGGGTCGGAAACGAAATGATGCACGGAATCGTCTATAAATGAAAGGAGCGCACCCTATCCACTTTTTTGGACCGAATAGTGATGTTTTGGTTCGTTTGGGTCAGTTTGGTTACTGCACCGAAAACCATGCCGGGGTTGCATTTAATGCACCGATTCGGGTCGGAAACGAAACGATCCACGAAATCGGCTACAAACGAAACGAATGCACAGAATTCAATTTTTTGGACCCAATAGTGATGTTTTGGTTCGTTTGGGTCAGTTTCGTTACTGCACCAAAAACCATGCCGGTGTTGCATTTAATGCACCGATTCGGGTCGGAAACGAAACGATGCACGGAATCGGCTAGAAACGAGATGAACGCACCCAATTCACTTTTTTGGACCGAATAGTGATGTTTTGGTTCGTTTGGGTCAGTTTCGTTACTGCACCGAAAACCATGCCGGGGTTGCATTTTATGCACCGATTCGGGTCGGAAACGAAACGATGCACGGAATCATCCAGAAACGAAACGAATGCACCCTATCCACTTTTTTGGACCCAATAGTGATGTTTTGGTTCGTTTGGGTCAGTTTGGTTACCGCACCGAAAACCATGCCGGGGTTGCATATAATGCACCGATTCGGGTCGGAAACGAAACGGTGCACGGGATCGGCTAGAAACGAAACGAACGCACCCAATTCACTTTTTTGGACCCAAGAGTGATGTTTTGGTTCGTTTGGGTCAGTTTCGTTACTACATCGAAAACCATGCCGGGGTTGCATTTAATGCACCGATTCGGGTCAGAAATGAAACGATCCACGTAATCGGCTACAAACAAAACGAACGCACAGAATTCAATTTTTTGGACCCAATAGTGATGTTTTGGTTCGTTTGGGTCAGTTTCGTTACTGCACCAAAAACCATGCCGGGGTTGCATTTTATGCACCGATTCGGGTCGGAAACGAAACAATGCACGGAATCATCCAGAAACGAAACGAATGCACCCTATCCACTTTTTTGGACCCAATAGTGATGTTTTGGTTCGTTTGTGTCAGTTTGGTTACTGCACCGAAAACCATGCCAGGGTTGCATATAATGCACCGATTCGGGTCGGAAACGAAACGGTGCACGGGATCGGCTAGAAACGAAACGAACGCACCCAATTCACTTTTTTGGACCCAATAGTGATGTTTTGGTTCGTTTGGGTCAGTTTCGTTACTGCACCAAAAACCATGCCGGGGTTGCATTTAATGCACCGATTCGGGTCAGAAATCAAACGATGCACGGAATTGGCTAGAAACGAGATGAACGCACCCAATTTACTTTTTTGGACCCAATAGTGATGTTTTGGTTCGTTTGGGTCAGTTTCGTTACAGCACCGAAAACCATGCCGGGGTTGCATTTTATGCACCGATTCGGGTCGGAAACGAAACGATGCACGGAATCATCCAGAAACGAAACGAATGCACCCTATCCACTTTTTTGGACCCAATAGTGATGTTTTGGTTCATTTGGGTCAGTTTGGTTACTGCACCGAAAACCATGCCGGGGTTGCATATAATGCACCGATTCGGGTCGGAAACGAAACGGTGCACGGGATCGGCTAGAAACGAAACGAACGCACCCAATTCACTTTTTTGGACCCAAGAGTGATGTTTTGGTTTGTTTGGGTCAGTTTCGTTACTACATCGAAAACCATGCCGGGGTTGCATTTAATGCACCGATTCGGGTCAGAAATGAAACGATCCACGTAATCGGCTACAAACAAAACGAACGCGCAGAATTCAATTTTTTGGACCCAATAGTGATGTTTTGGTTTGTTTGGGTCAGTTTCGTTACTGCACCAAAAACCATGCCGGGGTTGCATTTTATGCACCGATTCGGGTCGGAAACGAAACAATGCACGGAATCATCCAGAAACGAAACGAATGCACCCTATCCACTTTTTTGGACCCAATAGTGATGTTTTGGTTCGTTTGTGTCAGTTTGGTTACTGCACCGAAAACCATGCCGGGGTTGCATATAATGCACCGATTCGGGTCGGAAACGAAACGGTGCACGGGATCGGCTAGAAACGAAACGAACGCACCCAATTCACTTTTTTGGACCCAATAGTGATGTTTTGGTTCGTTTGGGTCAGTTTCGTTACTGCACCAAAAACCATGCCGGGGTTGCATTTAATGCACCGATTCGGGTCAGAAATCAAACGATGCACGGAATTGGCTAGAAACGAGATGAACGCACCCAATTTACTTTTTTGGACCCAATAGTGATGTTTTGGTTCGTTTGGGTCAGTTTCGTTACTGCACCGAAAACCATGCCGGGGTTGCATTTAATGCACCGATTCGGGTCAGAAATGAAACGATCCACGATATCGGCTACAAACAAAACGAACGCACAGAATTCAATTTTTTGGACCCAATAGTGATGTTTTGGTTCGTTTGGGTCAGTTTCGTTACTGCACCGAAAACCATGCCGGGGTTGCATTTAATGCACCGATTCGGGTCAGAAATCAAACGATGCACGGAATCGGCTAGAAACGAGATGAACGCACCCAATTCAATTTTTTGGACCCAATAGTGATGTTTTGGTTCGTTTGGGTCAGTTTCGTTACTGCACCGAAAACCATGTTGGGGTTGCATTGAATGCACCGATTCGGGTCAGAAATGAAACGATCCACGGAATTGGCTACAAACAAAACGAACGCACAGAATTCAATTTTTTGGACCCGATAGTGTTGTTTTGGTTCGTTTGGGTCAGTTTCGTTACTGCACTGAAAACCATGCCGGGGTTGCATTTAATGAACCGATTCGGGTCAGAAATCAAACGATGCACGGAATCGGCTAGAAACGAGATGAACGCACCCAATTCACTTTTTTGGACAAAATAGTGATGTTTTGGTTCGTTTGGGTCAGTTTCGTTACTGCACCGAAAACCATGCCGGGGTTGCATTTAATGCACCGATTCGGGTCGGAAACGAAACGTTGCACGGAATCATCTAGAAACGAAACGAACGCACCCAATTCACTTTTTTGGACCCAATAGTGATGTTTTGGTTCGTTTGGGTCAGTTTCGTTACTACACCGAAAACCATGCCGGGGTTGCATTTAATGCACCGATTCGGGTCAGAAATGAAACGATCCACGGAATCGGCTACAAACAAAACGAACGCACAGAATTCAATTTTTTGGACCCAATAGTGATGTTTTGGTTCGTTTGGGTCACTTTCGTTACTGCACCAAAAACCATGCCGGGGTTGCATTTAATGCACCGATTCGGGTCGGAAACGAAACGATACACGGAATCGTCCAGAAACGAAAGGAACGCACCCTATCCACTTTTTTCGACCCAATAGTGATGTTTTGGTTCGTTTGGGTCAGTTTCGTTACTGCACCGAAAACCATGCCGGGGTTGCATTTAATGCACCGATTCGGGTCGGAAACGAAATGATGCACGGAATCGTCTATAAACGAAAGGAGCGCACCCTATCCACTTTTTTGGACCGAATAGTGATGTTTTGGTTCATTTGGGTCAGTTTGGTTACTGCACCGAAAACCATGCCGGGGTTGCATTTAATGCACCGATTCGGGTCGGAAACGAAACGATCCACGGAATCGGCTACAAACGAAACGAATGCACAGAATTCAATTTTTTGGACCCAATAGTGATGTTTTGGTTCGTTTGGGTCAGTTTCGTTACTGCACCAAAAACCATGCCGGTGTTGCATTTAATGCACCGATTCGGGTCGGAAACGAAACGATGCACGGAATCGGCTAGAAACGAGATGAACGCACCCAATTCACTTTTTTGGACCCAATAGTGATGTTTTGGTTCGTTTGGGTCAGTTTCGTTACTGCACCGAAAACCATGTTGGGGTTGCATTTTATGCACCGATTCGGGTCGGAAACGAAACGATGCACGGAATCATCCAGAAACGAAACGAATGCACCCTATCCACTTTTTTGGACCCAATAGTGATGTTTTGGTTCGTTTGTGTCAGTTTGGTTACTGCACCGAAAACCATGCCGGGGTTGCATATAATGCACCGATTCGGGTCGGAAACGAAACGGTGCACGGGATCGGCTAGAAACGAAACGAACGCACCCAATTCACTTTTTTGGACCCAATAGTGATGTTTTGGTTCGTTTGGGTCAGTTTCGTTACTGCACCAAAAACCATGCCGGGGTTGCATTTAATGCACCGATTCGGGTCAGAAATCAAACGATGCACGGAATTGGTTAGAAACGAGATGAACGCACCCAATTTACTTTTTTGGACCCAATAGTGATGTTTTTGTTCGTTTGGGTCAGTTTCGTTACTGCACCGAAAACCATGCCGGGGTTGCATTTAATGAACCGATTCGGGTCAGAAATCAAACGATGCACGGAATCGGCTAGAAACGAGATGAACGCACCCAATTCACTTTTTTGGACAAAATAGTGATGTTTTGGTTCGTTTGGGTCAGTTTCGTTACTGCACCGAAAACCATGCCGGGGTTGCATTTAATGCACCGATTCGGGTCGGAAACGAAACGTTGCACGGAATCATCTAGAAACGAAACGAACGCACCCAATTCACTTTTTTGGACCCAATAGTGATGTTTTGGTTCGTTTGGGTCAGCTTCGTTACTGCACCAAAAACCATGCCGGGGTTGCATTTAATGCACCGATTCGGGTCAGAAATCAAACGATGCACGGAATTGGCTAGAAACGAGATGAACGCACCCAATTTACTTTTTTGGACCCAATAGTGATGTTTTTGTTCGTTTGGGTCAGTTTCGTTACTGCACCGAAAACCATGCCGGGGTTGCATTTAATGCACCGATTCGGGTCGGAAACGAAATGATGCACGGAATCATCCAGAAACGAAACGACGCACCCAATTCACTTTTTTGGACCCAATAGTGATGTTTTGGTTCATTTGGGTCAGTTTCGTTACTACACCGAAAACCATGCCGGGGTTGCATTTAATGCACCGATTCGGGTCAGAAATGAAACGATCCACGGAATCGGCTACAAACAAAACGAACGCACAGAATTCAATTTTTTGGACCCAATAGTGATGTTTTGGTTCGTTTGGGTCAGTTTCGTTACTGCACCGAAAACCATGTTGGGGTTGCATTGAATGCACCGATTCGGGTCAGAAATGAAACGATCCACGGAATTGGCTACAAACAAAACGAACGCACAGAATTCAATTTTTTGGACCCAATAGTGATGTTTTGGTTCGTTTGGGTCAGTTTCGTTACTGCACTGAAAACCATGCCGGGGTTGCATTTAATGAACCGATTCGGGTCAGAAATCAAACGATGCACGGAATCGGCTAGAAACGAGATGAACGCACCCAATTCACTTTTTTGGACAAAATAGTGATGTTTTGGTTCGTTTGGGTCAGTTTCGTTACTGCACCGAAAACCATGCCGGGGTTGCATTTAATGCACCGATTCGGGTCGGAAACGAAACGTTGCACGGAATCATCTAGAAACGAAACGAACGCACCCAATTCACTTTTTTGGACCCAATAGTGATGTTTTGGTTCGTTTGGGTCAGTTTCGTTACTACACCGAAAACCATGCCGGGGTTGCATTTAATGCACCGATTCGGGTCAGAAATGAAACGATCCACGGAATCGGCTACAAACAAAACGAACGCACAGAATTCAATTTTTTGGACCCAATAGTGATGTTTTGGTTCGTTTGGGTCACTTTCGTTACTGCACCAAAAACCATGCCGGGGTTGCATTTAATGCACCGATTCGGGTCGGAAACGAAACGATACACGGAATCGTCCAGAAACGAAAGGAACGCACCCTATCCACTTTTTTCGACCCAATAGTGATGTTTTGGTTCGTTTGGGTCAGTTTCGTTACTGCACCGAAAACCATGCCGGGGTTGCATTTAATGCACCGATTCGGGTCGGAAACGAAATGATGCACGGAATCGTCTATAAACGAAAGGAGCGCACCCTATCCACTTTTTTGGACCGAATAGTGATGTTTTGGTTCATTTGGGTCAGTTTGGTTACTGCACCGAAAACCATGCCGGGGTTGCATTTAATGCACCGATTCGGGTCGGAAACGAAACGATCCACGGAATCGGCTACAAACGAAACGAATGCACAGAATTCAATTTTTTGGACCCAATAGTGATGTTTTGGTTCGTTTGGGTCAGTTTCGTTACTGCACCAAAAACCATGCCGGTGTTGCATTTAATGCACCGATTCGGGTCGGAAACGAAACGATGCACGGAATCGGCTAGAAACGAGATGAACGCACCCAATTCACTTTTTTGGACCCAATAGTGATGTTTTGGTTCGTTTGGGTCAGTTTCGTTACTGCACCAAAAACCATGCCGGGGTTGCATTTATTGCACCGATTCGGGTCAGAAACGAAACGATGCACGAAATCATCTAGAAATGAAACGAACGCACCCAACTCAATTTTTTGGACCCAATAGTGATGTTTTGGTTCGTTTGGGTCAGTTTCGTTACTGCACCAAAAACCATGCCGGGGTTGCATTTAATGCACCGATTCGGGTCGGAAACGAAACGGTGCACGGGATCGGCTAGAAACGAAACGAATGCACCCAATTCACTTTTTTGGACCCAATAGTGATGTTTTGGTTCGTTTGGGTCAGTTTGGTTACTGCACCGAAAACCATGCCGGGGTTGCATATAATGCACCGATTCGGGTCGGAAACGAAACGGTGCACGGGATCGGCTAGAAACGAAACGAACGCACCCAATTCACTTTTTTGGACCCAATAGTGATGTTTTGGTTCGTTTGGGTCAGTTTGATTACTGCACCGAAAACCATGCCGGGGTTGCATTTAATGCACCGATTCGGGTCGGAAACGAAACGATCCACGGAATCGGCTACAAAACGAAACGAATGCACAGAATTCAATTTTTTGGACCCAATAGTGATGTTTTGGTTCGTTTGGGTCAGTTTCGTTACTGCACCAAAAACGATGCCGGTGTTGCATTTAATGCACCGATTCGGGTCGGAAACGAAACGATGCACGGAATCGGCTAGAAACGAGATGAACGCACCCAATTCACTTTTTTGGACCCAATAGTGATGTTTTGGTTCGTTTGGGTCAGTTTCGTTACTGCACCGAAAACCATGTTGGGGTTGCATTTTATGCACCGATTCGGGTCGGAAACGAAACGATGCACGGAATCATCCAGAAACGAAACGAATGCACCCTATCCACTTTTTTGGACCCAATAGTGATGTTTTGGTTCGTTTGTGTCAGTTTGGTTACTGCACCGAAAACCATGCCGGGGTTGCATATAATGCACCGATTCGGGTCGGAAACGAAACGGTGCACGGGATCGGCTAGAAACGAAACGAACGCACCCAATTCACTTTTTTGGACCCAATAGTGATGTTTTGGTTCGTTTGGGTCAGTTTCGTTACTGCACCAAAAACCATGCCGGGGTTGCATTTAATGCACCGATTCGGGTCAGAAATCAAACGATGCACGGAATTGGTTAGAAACGAGATGAACGCACCCAATTTACTTTTTTGGACCCAATAGTGATGTTTTTGTTCGTTTGGGTCAGTTTCGTTACTGCACCGAAAACCATGCCGGGGTTGCATTTAATGAACCGATTCGGGTCAGAAATCAAACGATGCACGGAATCGGCTAGAAACGAGATGAACGCACCCAATTCACTTTTTTGGACAAAATAGTGATGTTTTGGTTCGTTTGGGTCAGTTTCGTTACTACACCGAAAACCATGCCGGGGTTGCATTTAATGCACCGATTCGGGTCAGAAATGAAACGATCCACGGAATCGGCTACAAACAAAACGAACGCACAGAATTCAATTTTTTGGACCCAATAGTGATGTTTTGGTTCGTTTGGGTCAGTTTCGTTACTGCACCGAAAACCATGTTGGGGTTGCATTGAATGCACCGATTCGGGTCAGAAATGAAACGATCCACGGAATTGGCTACAAACAAAACGAACGCACAGAATTCAATTTTTTGGACCCAATAGTGATGTTTTGGTTCGTTTGGGTCAGTTTCGTTACTGCACTGAAAACCATGCCGGGGTTGCATTTAATGAACCGATTCGGGTCAGAAATCAAACGATGCACGGAATCGGCTAGAAACGAGATGAACGCACCCAATTCACTTTTTTGGACAAAATAGTGATGTTTTGGTTCGTTTGGGTCAGTTTCGTTACTGCACCGAAAACCATGCCGGGGTTGCATTTAATGCACCGATTCGGGTCGGAAACGAAACGTTGCACGGAATCATCTAGAAACGAAACGAACGCACCCAATTCACTTTTTTGGACCCAATAGTGATGTTTTGGTTCGTTTGGGTCAGTTTCGTTACTACACCGAAAACCATGCCGGGGTTGCATTTAATGCACCGATTCGGGTCAGAAATGAAACGATCCACGGAATCGGCTACAAACAAAACGAACGCACAGAATTCAATTTTTTGGACCCAATAGTGATGTTTTGGTTCGTTTGGGTCACTTTCGTTACTGCACCAAAAACCATGCCGGGGTTGCATTTAATGCACCGATTCGGGTCGGAAACGAAACGATACACGGAATCGTCCAGAAACGAAAGGAACGCACCCTATCCACTTTTTTCGACCCAATAGTGATGTTTTGGTTCGTTTGGGTCAGTTTCGTTACTGCACCGAAAACCATGCCGGGGTTGCATTTAATGCACCGATTCGGGTCGGAAACGAAATGATGCACGGAATCGTCTATAAACGAAAGGAGCGCACCCTATCCACTTTTTTGGACCGAATAGTGATGTTTTGGTTCATTTGGGTCAGTTTGGTTACTGCACCGAAAACCATGCCGGGGTTGCATTTAATGCACCGATTCGGGTCGGAAACGAAACGATCCACGGAATCGGCTACAAACGAAACGAATGCACAGAATTCAATTTTTTGGACCCAATAGTGATGTTTTGGTTCGTTTGGGTCAGTTTCGTTACTGCACCAAAAACCATGCCGGTGTTGCATTTAATGCACCGATTCGGGTCGGAAACGAAACGATGCACGGAATCGGCTAGAAACGAGATGAACGCACCCAATTCACTTTTTTGGACCCAATAGTGATGTTTTGGTTCGTTTGGGTCAGTTTCGTTACTGCACCAAAAACCATGCCGGGGTTGCATTTATTGCACCGATTCGGGTCAGAAACGAAACGATGCACGAAATCATCTAGAAATGAAACGAACGCACCCAACTCAATTTTTTGGACCCAATAGTGATGTTTTGGTTCGTTTGGGTCAGTTTCGTTACTGCACCAAAAACCATGCCGGGGTTGCATTTAATGCACCGATTCGGGTCGGAAACGAAACGGTGCACGGGATCGGCTAGAAACGAAACGAATGCACCCAATTCACTTTTTTGGACCCAATAGTGATATTTTGGTTCGTTTGGGTCAGTTTGGTTACTGCACCGAAAACCATGCCGGGGTTGCATATAATGCACCGATTCGGGTCGGAAACGAAACGGTGCACGGGATCGGCTAGAAACGAAACGAACGCACCCAATTCACTTTTTTGGACCCAATAGTGATGTTTTGGTTCGTTTGGGTCAGTTTGGTTACTGCACCGAAAACCATGCCGGGGTTGCATTTAATGCACCGATTCGGGTCGGAAACGAAACGATCCACGGAATCGGCTACAAAACGAAACGAATGCACAGAATTCAATTTTTTGGACCCAATAGTGATGTTTTGGTTCGTTTGGGTCAGTTTCGTTACTGCACCAAAAACGATGCCGGTGTTGCATTTAATGCACCGATTCGGGTCGGAAACGAAACGATGCACGGAATCGGCTAGAAACGAGATGAACGCACCCAATTCACTTTTTTGGACCCAATAGTGATGTTTTGGTTCGTTTGGGTCAGTTTCGTTACTGCACCGAAAACCATGTTGGGGTTGCATTTTATGCACCGATTCGGGTCGGAAACGAAACGATGCACGGAATCATCCAGAAACGAAACGAATGCACCCTATCCACTTTTTTGGACCCAATAGTGATGTTTTGGTTCGTTTGTGTCAGTTTGGTTACTGCACCGAAAACCATGCCGGGGTTGCATATAATGCACCGATTCGGGTCGGAAACGAAACGGTGCACGGGATCGGCTAGAAACGAAACGAACGCACCCAATTCACTTTTTTGGACCCAATAGTGATGTTTTGGTTCGTTTGGGTCAGTTTCGTTACTGCACCAAAAACCATGCCGGGGTTGCATTTAATGCACCGATTCGGGTCAGAAATCAAACGATGCACGGAATTGGCTAGAAACGAGATGAACGCACCCAATTTACTTTTTTGGACCCAATAGTGATGTTTTTGTTCGTTTGGGTCAGTTTCGTTACTGCACCGAAAACCATGCCGGGGTTGCATTTAATGCACCGATTCGGGTCGGAAACGAAATGATGCACGGAATCATCCAGAAACGAAACGACGCACCCAATTCACTTTTTTGGACCCAATAGTGATGTTTTGGTTCATTTGGGTCAGTTTCGTTACTACACCGAAAACCATGCCGGGGTTGCATTTAATGCACCGATTCGGGTCAGAAATGAAACGATCCACGGAATCGGCTACAAACAAAACGAACGCACAGAATTCAATTTTTTGGACCCAATAGTGATGTTTTGGTTCGTTTGGGTCAGTTTCGTTACTGCACTGAAAACCATGCCGGGGTTGCATTTAATGCACCGATTCGGGTCAGAAATGAAACGATCCACGGAATCGGCTACAAACAAAACGAACGCACAGAATTCAATTTTTTGGACCCAATAGTGATGTTTTGGTTCGTTTGGGTCAGTTTCGTTACTGCACTGAAAACCATGCCGGGGTTGCATTTAATGAACCGATTCGGGTCAGAAATCAAACGATGCACGGAATCGGCTAGAAACGAGATGAACGCACCCAATTCACTTTTTTGGACAAAATAGTGATGTTTTGGTTCGTTTGGGTCAGTTTCGTTACTGCACCGAAAACCATGCCGGGGTTGCATTTAATGCACCGATTCGGGTCGGAAACGAAACGTTGCACGGAATCATCTAGAAACGAAACGAACGCACCCAATTCACTTTTTTGGACCCAATAGTGATGTTTTGGTTCGTTTGGGTCAGTTTCGTTACTGCACCAAAAACCATGCCGGGGTTGCATTTAATGCACCGATTCGGGTCAGAAATCAAACGATGCACGGAATTGGCTAGAAACGAGATGAACGCACCCAATTTACTTTTTTGGACCCAATAGTGATGTTTTTGTTCGTTTGGGTCAGTTTCGTTACTGCACCGAAAACCATGCCGGGGTTGCATTTAATGCACCGATTCGGGTCGGAAACGAAATGATGCACGGAATCATCCAGAAACGAAACGACGCACCCAATTCACTTTTTTGGACCCAATAGTGATGTTTTGGTTCATTTGGGTCAGTTTCGTTACTACACCGAAAACCATGCCGGGGTTGCATTTAATGCACCGATTCGGGTCAGAAATGAAACGATCCACGGAATCGGCTACAAACAAAACGAACGCACAGAATTCAATTTTTTGGACCCAATAGTGATGTTTTGGTTCGTTTGGGTCAGTTTCGTTACTGCACCGAAAACCATGTTGGGGTTGCATTGAATGCACCGATTCGGGGCAGAAATGAAACGATCCACGGAATTGGCTACAAACAAAACGAACGCACAGAATTCAATTTTTTGGACCCAATAGTGATGTTTTGGTTCGTTTGGGTCAGTTTCGTTACTGCACTGAAAACCATGCCGGGGTTGCATTTAATGAACCGATTCGGGTCAGAAATCAAACGATGCACGGAATCGGCTAGAAACGAGATGAACGCACCCAATTCACTTTTTTGGACAAAATAGTGATGTTTTGGTTCGTTTGGGTCAGTTTCGTTACTGCACCGAAAACCATGCCGGGGTTGCATTTAATGCACCGATTCGGGTCGGAAACGAAACGTTGCACGGAATCATCTAGAAACGAAACGAACGCACCCAATTCACTTTTTTGGACCCAATAGTGATGTTTTGGTTCGTTTGGGTCAGTTTCGTTACTACACCGAAAACCATGCCGGGGTTGCATTTAATGCACCGATTCGGGTCAGAAATGAAACGATCCACGGAATCGGCTACAAACAAAACGAACGCACAGAATTCAATTTTTTGGACCCAATAGTGATGTTTTGGTTCGTTTGGGTCACTTTCGTTACTGCACCAAAAACCATGCCGGGGTTGCATTTAATGCACCGATTCGGGTCGGAAACGAAACGATACATGGAATCGTCCAGAAACGAAAGGAACGCACCCTATCCACTTTTTTCGACCCAATAGTGATGTTTTGGTTCGTTTGGGTCAGTTTCGTTACTGCACCGAAAACCATGCCGGGGTTGCATTTAATGCACCGATTCGGGTCGGAAACGAAATGATGCACGGAATCGTCTATAAACGAAAGGAGCGCACCCTATCCACTTTTTTGGACCGAATAGTGATGTTTTGGTTCATTTGGGTCAGTTTGGTTACTGCACCGAAAACCATGCCGGGGTTGCATTTAATGCACCGATTCGGGTCGGAAACGAAACGATCCACGGAATCGGCTACAAACGAAACGAATGCACAGAATTCAATTTTTTGGACCCAATAGTGATGTTTTGGTTCGTTTGGGTCAGTTTCGTTACTGCACCAAAAACCATGCCGGTGTTGCATTTAATGCACCGATTCGGGTCGGAAACGAAACGATGCACGGAATCGGCTAGAAACGAGATGAACGCACCCAATTCACTTTTTTGGACCCAATAGTGATGTTTTGGTTCGTTTGGGTCAGTTTCGTTACTGCACCGAAAACCATGTTGGGGTTGCATTTTATGCACCGATTCGGGTCGGAAACGAAACGATGCACGGAATCATCCAGAAACGAAACGAATGCACCCTATCCACTTTTTTGGACCCAATAGTGATGTTTTGGTTCGTTTGTGTCAGTTTGGTTACTGCACCGAAAACCATGCCGGGGTTGCATATAATGCACCGATTCGGGTCGGAAACGAAACGGAGCACGGGATCGGCTAGAAACGAAACGAACGCACCCAATTCACTTTTTTGGACCCAATAGTGATGTTTTGGTTCGTTTGGGTCAGTTTCGTTACTGCACCAAAAACCATGCCGGGGTTGCATTTAGTGCACCGATTCGGGTCAGAAATCAAACGATGCACGGAATTGGCTAGAAACGAGATGAACGCACCCAATTTACTTTTTTTGACCCAATAGTGATGTTTTTGTTCGTTTGTGTCAGTTTCGTTACTGCACCGAAAACCATGCCGGGGTTGCATTTAATGCACCGATTCGGGTCGGAAACGAAATGATGCACGGAATCATCCAGAAACGAAACGACGCACCCAATTCACTTTTTTGGACCCAATAGTGATGTTTTGGTTCATTTGGGTCAGTTTCGTTACTACACCGAAAACCATGCCGGGGTTGCATTTAATGCACCGATTCGGGTCAGAAATGAAACGATCCACGGAATCGGCTACAAACAAAACGAACGCACAGAATTCAATTTTTTGGACCCAATAGTGATGTTTTGGTTCGTTTGGGTCAGTTTCGTTACTGCACCGAAAACCATGTTGGGGTTGCATTTTATGCACCGATTCGGGTCGGAAACGAAACGATGCACGGAATCATCCAGAAACGAAACGAATGCACCCTATCCACTTTTTTGGACCCAATAGTGATGTTTTGGTTCGTTTGTGTCAGTTTGGTTACTGCACCGAAAACCATGCCGGGGTTGCATATAATGCACCGATTCGGGTCGGAAACGAAACGGTGCACGGGATCGGCTAGAAACGAAACGAACGCACCCAATTCACTTTTTTGGACCCAATAGTGATGTTTTGGTTCGTTTGGGTCAGTTTCGTTACTGCACCAAAAACCATGCCGGGGTTGCATTTAATGCACCGATTCGGGTCAGAAATCAAACGATGCACGGAATCGGCTAGAAACGAGATGAACGCACCCAATTCACCTTTTTGGACAAAATAGTGATGTTTTGGTTCGTTTGGGTCAGTTTGGTTACTGCACCGAAAACCATGCCGGGGTTGCATTTAATGCACCGATTCGGGTCGGAAACGAAACGATCCACGGAATCGGCTACAAACGAAACGAATGCACAGAATTCAATTTTTTGGACCCAATAGTGATGTTTTGGTTCGTTTGGGTCAGTTTCGTTACTGCACCAAAAACCATGCCGGTGTTGCATTTAATGCACCGATTCGGGTCGGAAACGAAACGATGCACGGAATCGGCTAGAAACGAGATGAACGCACCCAATTCACTTTTTTGGACCCAATAGTGATGTTTTGGTTCGTTTGGGTCAGTTTCGTTACTGCACCGAAAACCATGTTGGGGTTGCATTTTATGCACCGATTCGGGTCGGAAACGAAACGATGCACGGAATCATCCAGAAACGAAACGAATGCACCCTATCCACTTTTTTGGACCCAATAGTGATGTTTTGGTTCGTTTGTGTCAGTTTGGTTACTGCACCGAAAACCATGCCGGGGTTGCATATAATGCACCGATTCGGGTCGGAAACGAAACGGTGCACGGGATCGGCTAGAAACGAAACGAACGCACCCAATTCACTTTTTTGGACCCAATAGTGATGTTTTGGTTCGTTTGGGTCAGTTTCGTTACTGCACCAAAAACCATGCCGGGGTTGCATTTAATGCACCGATTCGGGTCAGAAATCAAACGATGCACGGAATTGGCTAGAAACGAGATGAACGCACCCAATTTACTTTTTTGGACCCAATAGTGATGTTTTTGTTCGTTTGGGTCAGTTTCGTTACTGCACCGAAAACCATGCCGGGGTTGCATTTAATGCACCGATTCAGGTCGGAAACGAAATGATGCACGGAATCATCCAGAAACGAAACGACGCACCCAATTCACTTTTTTGGACCCAATAGTGATGTTTTGGTTCATTTGGGTCAGTTTCGTTACTACACCGAAAACCATGCCGGGGTTGCATTTAATGAACCGATTCGGGTCAGAAATCAAACGATGCACGGAATCGGCTAGAAACGAGATGAACGCACCCAATTCAATTTTTTGGACAAAATAGTGATGTTTTGGTTCGTTTGGGTCAGTTTCGTTACTGCACCGAAAACCATGCCGGGGTTGCATTTGATGCACCGATTCGGGTCGGAAACGAAACGTTGCACGGAATCATCTAGAAACGAAACGAACGCACAGAATTCACTTTTTTGGACCCAATAGTGATGTTTTGGTTCGTTTGGGTCAGTTTCGTTACTACACCGAAAACCATGTCGGGGTTGCATTTAATGCACCGATTCGGGTCAGAAATGAAACGATCCACGGAATCGGCTACAAACAAAACGAACGCACATAATTCAATTTTTTGGACCCAATAGTGATGTTTTGGTTCGTTTGGGTCACTTTCGTTACTGCACCAAAAACCATGCCGGGGTTGCATTTAATGCACCGATTCGGGTCGGAAACGAAACGATACACGGAATCGTCCAGAAACGAAAGGAACGCACCCTATCCACTTTTTTCGACCCAATAGTGATGTTTTGGTTCGTTTGGGTCAGTTTCGTTACTGCACCGAAAACCATGCCGGGGTTGCATTTAATGCACCGATTCGGGTCGGAAACGAAACAATCCACGGAATCGGCTACAAACGAAACGAATGCACAGAATTCAATTTTTTGGACCCAATAGTGATGTTTTGGTTCGTTTGGGTCAGTTTCGTTACTGCACCAAAAACCATGCCGGTGTTGCATTTAATGCACCGATTCGGGTCGGAAACGAAACGATGCACGGAATCGGCTAGAAACGAGATGAACGCACCCAATTCACTTTTTTGGACCCAATAGTGATGTTTTGGTTCGTTTGGGTCAGTTTCGTTACTGCACCGAAAACCATGTTGGGGTTGCATTTTATGCACCGATTCGGGTCGGAAACGAAACGATGCACGGAATCATCCAGAAACGAAACGAATGCACCCTATCCACTTTTTTGGACCCAATAGTGATGTTTTGGTTCGTTTGTGTCAGTTTGGTTACTGCACCGAAAACCATGCCGGGGTTGCATATAATGCACCGATTCGGGTCGGAAACGAAACGGTGCACGGGATCGGCTAGAAACGAAACGAACGCACCCAATTCACTTTTTTGGACCCAATAGTGATGTTTTGGTTCGTTTGGGTCAGTTTCGTTACTGCACCAAAAACCATGCCGGGGTTGCATTTAATGCACCGATTCGGGTCAGAAATCAAACGATGCACGGAATTGGCTAGAAACGAGATGAACGCACCCAATTTACTTTTTTGGACCCAATAGTGATGTTTTTGTTCGTTTGGGTCAGTTTCGTTACTGCACCGAAAACCATGCCGGGGTTGCATTTAATGCACCGATTCAGGTCGGAAACGAAATGATGCACGGAATCATCCAGAAACGAAACGACGCACCCAATTCACTTTTTTGGACCCAATAGTGATGTTTTGGTTCATTTGGGTCAGTTTCGTTACTACACCGAAAACCATGCCGGGGTTGCATTTAATGAACCGATTCGGGTCAGAAATCAAACGATGCACGGAATCGGCTAGAAACGAGATGAACGCACCCAATTCAATTTTTTGGACAAAATAGTGATGTTTTGGTTCGTTTGGGTCAGTTTCGTTACTGCACCGAAAACCATGCCGGGGTTGCATTTGATGCACCGATTCGGGTCGGAAACGAAACGTTGCACGGAATCATCTAGAAACGAAACGAACGCACAGAATTCACTTTTTTGGACCCAATAGTGATGTTTTGGTTCGTTTGGGTCAGTTTCGTTACTACACCGAAAACCATGTCGGGGTTGCATTTAATGCACCGATTCGGGTCAGAAATGAAACGATCCACGGAATCGGCTACAAACAAAACGAACGCACATAATTCAATTTTTTGGACCCAATAGTGATGTTTTGGTTCGTTTGGGTCACTTTCGTTACTGCACCAAAAACCATGCCGGGGTTGCATTTAATGCACCGATTCGGGTCGGAAACGAAACGATACACGGAATCGTCCAGAAACGAAAGGAACGCACCCTATCCACTTTTTTCGACCCAATAGTGATGTTTTGGTTCGTTTGGGTCAGTTTCGTTACTGCACCGAAAACCATGCCGGGGTTGCATTTAATGCACCGATTCGGGTCGGAAACGAAACAATCCACGGAATCGGCTACAAACGAAACGAATGCACAGAATTCAATTTTTTGGACCCAATAGTGATGTTTTGGTTCGTTTGGGTCAGTTTCGTTACTGCACCAAAAACCATGCCGGTGTTGCATTTAATGCACCGATTCGGGTCGGAAACGAAACGATGCACGGAATCGGCTAGAAACGAGATGAACGCACCCAATTCACTTTTTTGGACCCAATAGTGATGTTTTGGTTCGTTTGGGTCAGTTTCGTTACTGCACCGAAAACCATGTTGGGGTTGCATTTTATGCACCGATTCGGGTCGGAAACGAAACGATGCACGGAATCATCCAGAAACGAAACGAATGCACCCTATCCACTTTTTTGGACCCAATAGTGATGTTTTGGTTCGTTTGTGTCAGTTTGGTTACTGCACCGAAAACCATGCCGGGGTTGCATATAATGCACCGATTCGAGTCGGAAACGAAACGGTGCACGGGATCGGCTAGAAACGAAACGAACGCACCCAATTCACTTTTTTGGACCCAATAGTGATGTTTTGGTTCGTTTGGGTCAGTTTCGTTACTGCACCAAAAACCATGCCGGGGTTGCATTTAATGCACCGATTCGGGTCAGAAATCAAACGATGCACGGAATTGGCTAGAAACGAGATGAACGCACCCAATTTACTTTTTTGGACCCAATAGTGATGTTTTGGTTCGTTAGGGTCAGTTTTGTTACTGCACCGAAAACCATGCCGGGGTTGCATTTAATGCACCGATTCGGGTCGGAAACGAAATGATGCACGGAATCATCCAGAAACGAAACGACGCACCCAATTCACTTTTTTGGACCCAATAGTGATGTTTTGGTTCATTTGGGTCAGTTTCGTTACTACACCGAAAACCATGCCGGGGTTGCATTTAATGCACCGATTCGGGTCAGAAATGAAACGATCCACGGAATCGGCTACAAACAAAACGAACGCACAGAATTCAATTTTTTGGACCCAATAGTGATGTTTTGGTTCGTTTGGGTCAGTTTCGTTACTGCACCGAAAACCATGCCGGGGTTGCATTTAATGCACCGATTCGGGTCAGAAATCAAACGATGCACGGAATCGGCTAGAAACAAGATGAACGCACCCAATTCACTTTTTTGGACCCAATAGTGATGTTTTGGTTCGTTTGGGTCAGTTTCGTTACTGCACCGAAAACCATGCCGGGGTTGCATTTAATGCACCGATTCGGGTCGGAAACGAAACGATGCACGGAATCATCCAGAAACGAAACGAACGCACCCAATTCACTTTTTTGGACCCAATAGTGATGTTTTGGTTCGTTTGGGTCAGTTTCGTTACTACACCGAAAACCATGCCGGGGTTGCATTTAATGCACCGATTCGGGTCAGAAATGAAACGATCCACGGAATCGGCTACAAACAAAACGAACGCACAGAATTCAATTTTTTGGACCCAATAGTGATGTTTTGGTTCGTTTGGGTCACTTTCGTTACTGCACCAAAAACCATGCCGGGGTTGCATTTAATGCACCGATTCGGGTCAGAAATCAAACGATGCACGGAATCGGCTAGAAACGAGATGAACGCACCCAATTCACTTTTTTGGACCCAATAGTGATGTTTTGGTTCGTTTGGGTCAGTTTCGTTACTACACCGAAAACCATGCCGGGGTTGCATTTAATGCACCGATTCGGGTCGGAAACGAAACGATCCTCGGAATCGGCTACAAACGAAACGAATGCACAGAATTCAATTTTTTGGACCCAATAGTGATGTTTTGGTTCGTTTGGGTCAGTTTCGTTACTGCACCAAAAACCATGCCGGTGTTGCATTTAATGCACCGATTCGGGTCGGAAACGAAACGATGCACGGAATCGGCTAGAAACGAGATGAACGCACCCAATTCACTTTTTTGGACCCAATAGTGATGTTTTGGTTCGTTTGGGTCAGTTTCGTTACTGCACCGAAAACCATGTTGGGGTTGCATTTTATGCACCGATTCGGGTCGGAAACGAAACGATGCACGGAATCATCCAGAAACGAAACGAATGCACCCTATCCACTTTTTTGGACCAAATAGTGATGTTTTGGTTCGTTTGTGTCAGTTTGGTTACTGCACCGAAAACCATGCCGGGGTTGCATATAATGCACCGATTCGGGTCGGAAACGAAACGGTGCACGGGATCGGCTAGAAACGAAACGAACGCAACCAATTCACTTTTTTGGACCCAATAGTGATGTTTTGGTTCGTTTGGGTCAGTTTCGTTACTGCACCAAAAATCATGCCGGGGTTGCATTTAATGCACCGATTCGGGTCAGAAATCAAACGATGCACGGAATTGGCTAGAAACGAGATGAACGCACCCAATTTACTTTTTTGGACCCAATAGTGATGTTTTGGTTCGTTAGGGTCAGTTTCGTTACTGCACCGAAAACCATGCCGGGGTTGCATTTAATGCACCGATTCGGGTCGGAAACGAAATGATGCACGGAATCATCCAGAAACGAAACGACGCACCCAATTCACTTTTTTGGACCCAATAGTGATGTTTTGGTTCATTTGGGTCAGTTTCGTTACTACACCGAAAACCATGCCGGGGTTGCATTTAATGCACCGATTCGGGTCAGAAATGAAACGATCCACGGAATCGGCTACAAACAAAACGAACGCACAGAATTCAATTTTTTGGACCCAATAGTGATGTTTTGGTTCGTTTGGGTCAGTTTCGTTACTGCACCGAAAACCATGTTGGGGTTGCATTTTATGCACCGATTCGGGTCGGAAACGAAACGATGCACGGAATCATCCAGAAACGAAACGAATGCACCCTATCCACTTTTTTGGACCCAATAGTGATGTTTTGGTTCGTTTGTGTCAGTTTGGTTACTGCACCGAAAACCATGCCGGGGTTGCATATAATGCACCGATTCGAGTCGGAAACGAAACGGTGCACGGGATCGGCTAGAAACGAAACGAACGCACCCAATTCACTTTTTTGGACCCAATAGTGATGTTTTGGTTCGTTTGGGTCAGTTTCGTTACTGCACCAAAAACCATGCCGGGGTTGCATTTAATGCACCGATTCGGGTCAGAAATCAAACGATGCACGGAATTGGCTAGAAACGAGATGAACGCACCCAATTTACTTTTTTGGACCCAATAGTGATGTTTTGGTTCGTTAGGGTCAGTTTTGTTACTGCACCGAAAACCATGCCGGGGTTGCATTTAATGCACCGATTCGGGTCGGAAACGAAATGATGCACGGAATCATCCAGAAACGAAACGACGCACCCAATTCACTTTTTTGGACCCAATAGTGATGTTTTGGTTCATTTGGGTCAGTTTCGTTACTACACCGAAAACCATGCCGGGGTTGCATTTAATGCACCGATTCGGGTCAGAAATGAAACGATCCACGGAATCGGCTACAAACAAAACGAACGCACAGAATTCAATTTTTTGGACCCAATAGTGATGTTTTGGTTCGTTTGGGTCAGTTTCGTTACTGCACCGAAAACCATGCCGGGGTTGCATTTAATGCACCGATTCGGGTCAGAAATCAAACGATGCACGGAATCGGCTAGAAACAAGATGAACGCACCCAATTCACTTTTTTGGACCCAATAGTGATGTTTTGGTTCGTTTGGGTCAGTTTCGTTACTGCACCGAAAACCATGCCGGGGTTGCATTTAATGCACCGATTCGGGTCGGAAACGAAACGATGCACGGAATCATCCAGAAACGAAACGAACGCACCCAATTCACTTTTTTGGACCCAATAGTGATGTTTTGGTTCGTTTGGGTCAGTTTCGTTACTACACCGAAAACCATGCCGGGGTTGCATTTAATGCACCGATTCGGGTCAGAAATGAAACGATCCACGGAATCGGCTACAAACAAAACGAACGCACAGAATTCAATTTTTTGGACCCAATAGTGATGTTTTGGTTCGTTTGGGTCACTTTCGTTACTGCACCAAAAACCATGCCGGGGTTGCATTTAATGCACCGATTCGGGTCAGAAATCAAACGATGCACGGAATCGGCTAGAAACGAGATGAACGCACCCAATTCACTTTTTTGGACCCAATAGTGATGTTTTGGTTCGTTTGGGTCAGTTTCGTTACTACACCGAAAACCATGCCGGGGTTGCATTTAATGCACCGATTCGGGTCGGAAACGAAACGATCCTCGGAATCGGCTACAAACGAAACGAATGCACAGAATTCAATTTTTTGGACCCAATAGTGATGTTTTGGTTCGTTTGGGTCAGTTTCGTTACTGCACCAAAAACCATGCCGGTGTTGCATTTAATGCACCGATTCGGGTCGGAAACGAAACGATGCACGGAATCGGCTAGAAACGAGATGAACGCACCCAATTCACTTTTTTGGACCCAATAGTGATGTTTTGGTTCGTTTGGGTCAGTTTCGTTACTGCACCGAAAACCATGTTGGGGTTGCATTTTATGCACCGATTCGGGTCGGAAACGAAACGATGCACGGAATCATCCAGAAACGAAACGAATGCACCCTATCCACTTTTTTGGACCGAATAGTGATGTTTTGGTTCGTTTGTGTCAGTTTGGTTACTGCACCGAAAACCATGCCGGGGTTGCATATAATGCACCGATTCGGGTCGGAAACGAAACGGTGCACGGGATCGGCTAGAAACGAAACGAACGCAACCAATTCACTTTTTTGGACCCAATAGTGATGTTTTGGTTCGTTTGGGTCAGTTTCGTTACTCCACCAAAAATCATGCCGGGGTTGCATTTAATGCACCGATTCGGGTCAGAAATCAAACGATGCACGGAATTGGCTAGAAACGAGATGAACGCACCCAATTTACTTTTTTGGACCCAATAGTGATGTTTTGGTTCGTTAGGGTCAGTTTCGTTACTGCACCGAAAACCATGCCGGGGTTGCATTTAATGCACCGATTCGGGTCGGAAACGAAATGATGCACGGAATCATCCAGAAACGAAACGACGCACCCAATTCACTTTTTTGGACCCAATAGTGATGTTTTGGTTCATTTGGGTCAGTTTCGTTACTACACCGAAAACCATGCCGGGGTTGCATTTAATGCACCGATTCGGGTCAGAAATGAAACGATCCACGGAATCGGCTACAAACAAAACGAACGCACAGAATTCAATTTTTTGGACCCAATAGTGATGTTTTGGTTCGTTTGGGTCAGTTTCATTACTGCACCGAAAACCATGCCGGGGTTGCATTTAATGCACTGATTCGGGTCAGAAATCAAACGATGCACGGAATCGGCTAGAAACAAGATGAACGCACCCAATTCACTTTTTTGGACCCAATAGTGATGTTTTGGTTGGTTTGGGTCAGTTTAGTTACTGCACGGAATCATCCAGAAACAAAACGAACGCACCCTATCCACTTTTTTGGACCGAATAGTGATGTTTTGGTTTGTTTGGGTCAGTTTGGTTACTGCACCGAAAACCATGCCGGGGTTGCATTTAATGCACCGATTCGGGTCGGAAACGAAATGATGTAAAGAATCGGCTAGAAACGAAACGAATGCACCCAATTCACTTTTTTGGACCCAATAGTGATGTTTTGGTTCGTTTGGGTCAGTTTCGTTACTGCACCGAAAACCATGCCGAGTTGCATTTAATGCACCGATTCGGGTCGGAACCGAAACGATGCACGGAATCGTCCAGAAACGAAAGGAATGCACAGAATTCAATTTTTTGGACCCAATAGTGATGTTTTGGTTCGTTTGGGTCAGTTTCGTTACTGCACCAAAAACCATGCCGGTGTTGCATTTAATGCACCGATTCGGGTCGGAAACGAAACGATGCACGGAATCGGCTAGAAACGAGATGAACGCACCCAATTCACTTTTTTGGACCCAATAATGATGTTTTGGTTCGTTTGGGTCAGTTTCGTTACTGCACCGAAAACCATGTTGGGGTTGCATTTTATGCACCGATTCGGGTCGGAAACGAAACGATGCACGGAATCATCCAGAAACGAAACGAATGCACCCTATCCACTTTTTTGGACCCAATAGTGATGTTTTGGTTCGTTTGTGTCAGTTTGGTTACTGCACCGAAAACCATGCCGGGGTTGCATATAATGCACCGATTCGAGTCGGAAACGAAACGGTGCACGGGATCGGCTAGAAACGAAACGAACGCACCCAATTCACTTTTTTGGACCCAATAGTGATGTTTTGGTTCGTTTGGGTCAGTTTCGTTACTGCACCAAAAACCATGCCGGGGTTGCATTTAATGCACCGATTCGGGTCAGAAATCAAACGATGCACGGAATTGGCTAGAAACGAGATGAACGCACCCAATTTACTTTTTTGGACCCAATAGTGATGTTTTTGTTCGTTTGGGTCAGTTTCGTTACTGCACCGAAAACCATGCCGGGGTTGCATTTAATGCACCGATTCGGGTCGGAAACGAAACGATCCTCGGAATCGGCTACAAACGAAACGAATGCACAGAATTCAATTTTTTGGACCCAATAGTGATGTTTTGGTTCGTTTGGGTCAGTTTCGTTACTGCACCAAAAACCATGCCGGTGTTGCATTTAATGCACCGATTCGGGTCGGAAACGAAACGATGCACGGAATCGGCTAGAAACGAGATGAACGCACCCAATTCACTTTTTTGGACCCAATAGTGATGTTTTGGTTCGTTTGGGTCAGTTTCGTTACTGCACCGAAAACCATGTTGGGGTTGCATTTTATGCACCGATTCGGGTCGGAAACGAAACGATGCACGGAATCATCCAGAAACGAAACGAATGCACCCTATCCACTTTTTTGGACCGAATAGTGATGTTTTGGTTCGTTTGTGTCAGTTTGGTTACTGCACCGAAAACCATGCCGGGGTTGCATATAATGCACCGATTCGGGTCGGAAACGAAACGGTGCACGGGATCGGCTAGAAACGAAACGAACGCACCCAATTCACTTTTTTGGACCCAATAGTGATGTTTTGGTTCGTTTGGGTCAGTTTCGTTACTGCACCAAAAATCATGCCGGGGTTGCATTTAATGCACCGATTCGGGTCAGAAATCAAACGATGCACGGAATTGGCTAGAAACGAGATGAACGCACCCAATTTACTTTTTTGGACCCAATAGTGATGTTTTGGTTCGTTAGGGTCAGTTTTGTTACTGCACCGAAAACCATGCCGGGGTTGCATTTAATGCACCGATTCGGGTCGGAAACGAAATGATGCACGGAATCATCCAGAAACGAAACGACGCACCCAATTCACTTTTTTGGACCCAATAGTGATGTTTTGGTTCATTTGGGTCAGTTTCGTTACTACACCGAAAACCATGCCGGGGTTGCATTTAATGCACCGATTCGGGTCAGAAATGAAACGATCCACGGAATCGGCTACAAACAAAACGAACGCACAGAATTCAATTTTTTGGACCCAATAGTGATGTTTTGGTTCGTTTGGGTCAGTTTCGTTACTGCACCGAAAACCATGCCGGGGTTGCATTTAATGCACCGATTCGGGTCAGAAATCAAACGATGCACGGAATCGGCTAGAAACAAGATGAACGCACCCAATTCACTTTTTTGGACCCAATAGTGATGTTTTGGTTCGTTTGGGTCAGTTTCGTTACTGCACCGAAAACCATGCCGGGGTTGCATTTAATGCACCGATTCGGGTCGGAAACGAAACGATGCACGGAATCATCCAGAAACGAAACGAACGCACCCAATTCACTTTTTTGGACCCAATAGTGATGTTTTGGTTCGTTTGGGTCAGTTTCGTTACTACACCGAAAACCATGCCGGGGTTGCATTTAATGCACCGATTCGGGTCAGAAATGAAATGATCCACGGAATCGGCTACAAACAAAACGAACGCACAGAATTCAATTTTTTGGACCCAATAGTGATGTTTTGGTTCGTTTGGGTCACTTTCGTTACTGCACCAAAAACCATGCCGGGGTTGCATTTAATGCACCGATTCGGGTCAGAAATCAAACGATGCACGGAATCGGCTAGAAACGAGATGAACGCACCCAATTCACTTTTTTGGAACCAATAGTGATGTTTTGGTTGGTTTGGGTCAGTTTAGTTACTGCACGGAATCATCCAGAAACAAAACGAACGCACCCTATCCACTTTTTCGGACCGAATAGTGATGTTTTGGTTTGTTTGGGTCAGTTTGGTTACTGCACCGAAAACCATGCCGGGGTTGCATTTAATGCACCGATTCGGGTCGGAAACGAAATGATGTAAAGAATCGGCTAGAAACGAAACGAATGCACCCAATTCACTTTTTTGGACCCAATAGTGATGTTTTGGTTCGTTTGGGTCAGTTTCGTTACTGCACCGAAAACCATGCCGAGTTGCATTTAATGCACCGATTCGGGTCGGAACCGAAACGATGCACGGAATCGTCCAGAAACGAAAGGAATGCACAGAATTCAATTTTTTGGACCCAATAGTGATGTTTTGGTTCGTTTGGGTCAGTTTCGTTACTGCACCAAAAACCATGCCGGTGTTGCATTTAATGCACCGATTCGGGTCGGAAACGAAACGATGCACGGAATCGGCTAGAAACGAGATGAACGCACCCAATTCACTTTTTTGGACCCAATAATGATGTTTTGGTTCGTTTGGGTCAGTTTCGTTACTGCACCGAAAACCATGTTGGGGTTGCATTTTATGCACCGATTCGGGTCGGAAACGAAACGATGCACGGAATCATCCAGAAACGAAACGAATGCACCCTATCCACTTTTTTGGACCCAATAGTGATGTTTTGGTTCGTTTGTGTCAGTTTGGTTACTGCACCGAAAACCATGCCGGGGTTGCATATAATGCACCGATTCGAGTCGGAAACGAAACGGTGCACGGGATCGGCTAGAAACGAAACGAACGCACCCAATTCACTTTTTTGGACCCAATAGTGATGTTTTGGTTCGTTTGGGTCAGTTTCGTTACTGCACCAAAAACCATGCCGGGGTTGCATTTAATGCACCGATTCGGGTCAGAAATCAAACGATGCACGGAATTGGCTAGAAACGAGATGAACGCACCCAATTTACTTTTTTGGACCCAATAGTGATGTTTTTGTTCGTTTGGGTCAGTTTCGTTACTGCACCGAAAACCATGCCGGGGTTGCATTTAATGCACCGATTCGGGTCGGAAACGAAACGATCCTCGGAATCGGCTACAAACGAAACGAATGCACAGAATTCAATTTTTTGGACCCAATAGTGATGTTTTGGTTCGTTTGGGTCAGTTTCGTTACTGCACCAAAAACCATGCCGGTGTTGCATTTAATGCACCGATTCGGGTCGGAAACGAAACGATGCACGGAATCGGCTAGAAACGAGATGAACGCACCCAATTCACTTTTTTGGACCCAATAGTGATGTTTTGGTTCGTTTGGGTCAGTTTCGTTACTGCACCGAAAACCATGTTGGGGTTGCATTTTATGCACCGATTCGGGTCGGAAACGAAACGATGCACGGAATCATCCAGAAACGAAACGAATGCACCCTATCCACTTTTTTGGACCGAATAGTGATGTTTTGGTTCGTTTGTGTCAGTTTGGTTACTGCACCGAAAACCATGCCGGGGTTGCATATAATGCACCGATTCGGGTCGGAAACGAAACGGTGCACGGGATCGGCTAGAAACGAAACGAACGCAACCAATTCACTTTTTTGGACCCAATAGTGATGTTTTGGTTCGTTTGGGTCAGTTTCGTTACTGCACCAAAAATCATGCCGGGGTTGCATTTAATGCACCGATTCGGGTCAGAAATCAAACGATGCACGGAATTGGCTAGAAACGAGATGAACGCACCCAATTTACTTTTTTGGACCCAATAGTGATGTTTTGGTTCGTTAGGGTCAGTTTCGTTACTGCACCGAAAACCATGCCGGGGTTGCATTTAATGCACCGATTCGGGTCGGAAACGAAATGATGCACGGAATCATCCAGAAACGAAACGACGCACCCAATTCACTTTTTTGGACCCAATAGTGATGTTTTGGTTCATTTGGGTCAGTTTCGTTACTACACCGAAAACCATGCCGGGGTTGCATTTAATGCACCGATTCGGGTCAGAAATGAAACGATCCACGGAATCGGCTACAAACAAAACGAACGCACAGAATTCAATTTTTTGGACCCAATAGTGATGTTTTGGTTCGTTTGGGTCAGTTTCATTACTGCACCGAAAACCATGCCGGGGTTGCATTTAATGCACTGATTCGGGTCAGAAATCAAACGATGCACGGAATCGGCTAGAAACAAGATGAACGCACCCAATTCACTTTTTTGGACCCAATAGTGATGTTTTGGTTGGTTTGGGTCAGTTTAGTTACTGCACGGAATCATCCAGAAACAAAACGAACGCACCCTATCCACTTTTTTGGACCGAATAGTGATGTTTTGGTTTGTTTGGGTCAGTTTGGTTACTGCACCGAAAACCATGCCGGGGTTGCATTTAATGCACCGATTCGGGTCGGAAACGAAATGATGTAAAGAATCGGCTAGAAACGAAACGAATGCACCCAATTCACTTTTTTGGACCCAATAGTGATGTTTTGGTTCGTTTGGGTCAGTTTCGTTACTGCACCGAAAACCATGCCGAGTTGCATTTAATGCACCGATTCGGGTCGGAACCGAAACGATGCACGGAATCGTCCAGAAACGAAAGGAATGCACAGAATTCAATTTTTTGGACCCAATAGTGATGTTTTGGTTCGTTTGGGTCAGTTTCGTTACTGCACCAAAAACCATGCCGGTGTTGCATTTAATGCACCGATTCGGGTCGGAAACGAAACGATGCACGGAATCGGCTAGAAACGAGATGAACGCACCCAATTCACTTTTTTGGACCCAATAATGATGTTTTGGTTCGTTTGGGTCAGTTTCGTTACTGCACCGAAAACCATGTTGGGGTTGCATTTTATGCACCGATTCGGGTCGGAAACGAAACGATGCACGGAATCATCCAGAAACGAAACGAATGCACCCTATCCACTTTTTTGGACCCAATAGTGATGTTTTGGTTCGTTTGTGTCAGTTTGGTTACTGCACCGAAAACCATGCCGGGGTTGCATATAATGCACCGATTCGAGTCGGAAACGAAACGGTGCACGGGATCGGCTAGAAACGAAACGAACGCACCCAATTCACTTTTTTGGACCCAATAGTGATGTTTTGGTTCGTTTGGGTCAGTTTCGTTACTGCACCAAAAACCATGCCGGGGTTGCATTTAATGCACCGATTCGGGTCAGAAATCAAACGATGCACGGAATTGGCTAGAAACGAGATGAACGCACCCAATTTACTTTTTTGGACCCAATAGTGATGTTTTTGTTCGTTTGGGTCAGTTTCGTTACTGCACCGAAAACCATGCCGGGGTTGCATTTAATGCACCGATTCGGGTCGGAAACGAAACGATCCTCGGAATCGGCTACAAACGAAACGAATGCACAGAATTCAATTTTTTGGACCCAATAGTGATGTTTTGGTTCGTTTGGGTCAGTTTCGTTACTGCACCAAAAACCATGCCGGTGTTGCATTTAATGCACCGATTCGGGTCGGAAACGAAACGATGCACGGAATCGGCTAGAAACGAGATGAACGCACCCAATTCAATTTTTTGGACCCAATAGTGATGTTTTGGTTCGTTTGGGTCAGTTTCGTTACTGCACCGAAAACCATGTTGGGGTTGCATTTTATGCACCGATTCGGGTCGGAAACGAAACGATGCACGGAATCATCCAGAAACGAAACGAATGCACCCTATCCACTTTTTTGGACCGAATAGTGATGTTTTGGTTCGTTTGTGTCAGTTTGGTTACTGCACCGAAAACCATGCCGGGGTTGCATATAATGCACCGATTCGGGTCGGAAACGAAACGGTGCACGGGATCGGCTAGAAACGAAACGAACGCACCCAATTCACTTTTTTGGACCCAATAGTGATGTTTTGGTTCGTTTGGGTCAGTTTCGTTACTGCACCAAAAATCATGCCGGGGTTGCATTTAATGCACCGATTCGGGTCAGAAATCAAACGATGCACGGAATTGGCTAGAAACGAGATGAACGCACCCAATTTACTTTTTTGGACCCAATAGTGATGTTTTGGTTCGTTAGGGTCAGTTTCGTTACTGCACCGAAAACCATGCCGGGGTTGCATTTAATGCACCGATTCGGGTCGGAAACGAAATGATGCACGGAATCATCCAGAAACGAAACGACGCACCCAATTCACTTTTTTGGACCCAATAGTGATGTTTTGGTTCATTTGGGTCAGTTTCGTTACTACACCGAAAACCATGCCGGGGTTGCATTTAATGCACCGATTCGGGTCAGAAATGAAACGATCCACGGAATCGGCTACAAACAAAACGAACGCACAGAATTCAATTTTTTGGACCCAATAGTGATGTTTTGGTTCGTTTGGGTCAGTTTCGTTACTGCACCGAAAACCATGCCGGGGTTGCATTTAATGCACTGATTCGGGTCAGAAATCAAACGATGCACGGAATCGGCTAGAAACAAGATGAACGCACCCAATTCACTTTTTCGGACCCAATAGTGATGTTTTGGTTCGTTTGGGTCAGTTTCGTTACTGCACCGAAAACCATGCCGGGGTTGCATTTAATGCACCGATTCGGGTCGGAAACGAAACGATGCACGGAATCATCCAGAAACGAAACGAACGCACCCAATTCACTTTTTTGGACCCAATAGTGATGTTTTGGTTCGTTTGGGTCAGTTTCGTTACTACACCGAAAACCATGCCGGGGTTGCATTTAATGCACCGATTCGGGTCAGAAATGAAACGATCCACGGAATCGGCTACAAACAAAACGAACGCACAGAATTCAATTTTTTGGACCCAATAGTGATGTTTTGGTTCGTTTGGGTCACTTTCGTTACTGCACCAAAAACCATGCCGGGGTTGCATTTAATGCACCGATTCGGGTCAGAAATCAAACGATGCACGGAATCGGCTAGAAACGAGATGAACGCACCCAATTCACTTTTTTGGAACCAATAGTGATGTTTTGGTTCGTTTGGGTCAGTTTAGTTACTGCACGGAATCATCCAGAAACAAAACGAATGCACCCTATCCACTATTTTGGACCGAATAGTGATGTTTTGGTTTGTTTGGGTCAGTTTGGTTACTGCACCGAAAACCATGCCGGGGTTGCATTTAATGCACCGATTCGGGTCGGAAACGAAATGATGTAAAGAATCGGCTAGAAACGAAACGAATGCACCCAATTCACTTTTTTGGACCCAATAGTGATGTTTTGGTTCGTTTGGGTCAGTTTCGTTACTGCACCGAAAACCATGCCGAGTTGCATTTAATGCACCGATTCGGGTCGGAACCGAAACGATGCACGGAATCGTCCAGAAACGAAAGGAATGCACAGAATTCAATTTTTTGGACCCAATGGTGATGTTTTGGTTCGTTTGGGTCAGTTTCGTTACTGCACCAAAAACCATGCCGGTGTTGCATTTAATGCACCGATTCGGGTCGGAAACGAAACGATGCACGGAATCGGCTAGAAACGAGATGAACGCACCCAATTCACTTTTTTGGACCCAATAATGATGTTTTGGTTCGTTTGGGTCAGTTTCGTTACTGCACCGAAAACCATGCTGGGGTTGCATTTTATGCACCGATTCGGGTCGGAAACGAAACGATGCACAGAATCATCCAGAAACGAAACGAATGCACCCTATCCACTTTTTTGGACCCAATAGTGATGTTTTGGTTCGTTTGTGTCAGTTTGGTTACTGCACCGAAAACCATGCCGGGGTTGCATATAATGCACCGATTCGGGTCGGAAACGAAACGGTGCACGGGATCGGCTAGAAACGAAACGAACGCACCCAATTCACTTTTTTGGACCCAATAGTGATGTTTTGGTTCGTTTGGGTCAGTTTCGTTACTGCACCAAAAACCATGCCGGGGTTGCATTTAATGCACCGATTCGGGTCAGAAATCAAACGATGCACGGAATTGGCTAGAAACGAGATGAACGCACCCAATTTACTTTTTTGGACCGAATAGTGATGTTTTGGTTCGTTTGGGTCAGTTTGGTTACTGCACCGATAACCATGCCGGGGTTGCATTTAATGCACCGATTCGGGTCGGAAACGAAATGATGCACGGAATCATCCAGAAACGAAACGAACGCACCCAATCCTCTTTTTTGGACCTAATAGTGATGTTTTGGTTCATTTGGGTCAGTTTCTTTACTGCACCGAAAACCATGCCGGGGTTGCATTTAATGCACAGATTCGGGTCGGAAACGAAACGATGCACGGAATCGTCCAGAAACGAAACGAACGCACCCAATTCATATTTTTGGACCCAATAGTGATGTTTTGGTTCGTTTGGGTCAGTTTCGTTACTGCACCGAAAACCATGTCGGGGTTGCATTTAATGCACTGATTCGGGTCAGAAACGAAACGATGCACCGATTCGTTCAGAAACGAAATGAACGCACCCAATCCTCTTTTTTGGACCTAATAGTGATGTTTTGGTTCATTTGGGTCAGTTTCGTTACTACACCGAAAACCATGCCGGGGTTGCATTTAATGCACCGATTCGGGTCGGAAACGAAACGGTGCACGAGATCGGCTAGAAACGAAACGAACGCACCCAATTCACTTTTTTGGAACCAATAGTGATGTTTTGGTTCGTTTGGGTCAGTTTAGTTACTGCACGGAATCATCCAGAAACAAAACGAACGCACCCTATCCACTTTTTTGGACCGAATAGTGATGTTTTGGTTTGTTTGGGTCAGTTTGGTTACTGCACCGAAAACCATGCCGGGGTTGCATTTAATGCACCGATTCGGGTCGGAAACGAAATGATGTAAAGAATCGGCTAGAAACGAAACGAATGCACCCAATTCACTTTTTTGGACCCAATAGTGATGTTTTAGTTCGTTTGGGTCAGTTTCGTTACTGCACCGAAAACCATGCCGAGTTGCATTTAATGCACCGATTCGGGTCGGAACCGAAACGATGCACGGAATCGTCCAGAAATGAAAGGAATGCACAGAATTCAATTTTTTGGACCCAATAGTGATGTTTTGGTTCGTTTGGGTCAGTTTCGTTACTGCACCAAAAACCATGCCGGTGTTGCATTTAATGCACCGATTCGGGTCGGAAACGAAACGATGCACGGAATCGGCTCTAAACGAGATGAACGCACCCAATTCACTTTTTTGGACCCAATAATGATGTTTTGGTTCGTTTGGGTCAGTTTCGTTACTGCACCGAAAACCATGCTGGGGTTGCATTTTATGCACCGATTCGGGTCGGAAACGAAACGATGCACAGAATCATCCAGAAACGAAACGAATGCACCCTATCCACTTTTTTGGACCCAATAGTGATGTTTTGGTTCGTTTGTGTCAGTTTGGTTACTGCACCGAAAACCATGCCGGGGTTGCATATAATGCACCGATTCGGGTCGGAAACGAAACGGTGCACGGGATCGGCTACAAACGAAACGAACGCACCCAATTCACTTTTTTGGACCCAATAGTGATGTTTTGGTTCGTTTGGGTCAGTTTCGTTACTGCACCAAAAACCATGCCGGGGTTGCATTTAATGCACCGATTCGGGTCAGAAATCAAACGATGCACGGAATTGGCTAGAAACGAGATGAACGCACCCAATTTACTTTTTTGGACCGAATAGTGATGTTTTGGTTCGTTTGGGTCAGTTTGGTTACTGCACCGATAACCATACCGGGGTTGCATTTAATGCACCGATTCGGGTCGGAAACGAAATGATGCACGGAATCATCCAGAAACGAAACGAACGCACCCAATCCTCTTTTTTGGACCTAATAGTGATGTTTTGGTTCATTTGGGTCAGTTTCTTTACTGCACCGAAAACCATGCCGGGGTTGCATTTAATGCACAGATTCGGGTCGGAAACGAAACGATGCACGGAATCGTCCAGAAACGAAACGAACGCACCCAATTCATTTTTTTGGACCCAATAGTGATGTTTTGGTTCGTTTGGGTCAGTTTCGTTACTGCACCGAAAACCATGTCGGGGTTGCATTTAATGCACTGATTCGGGTCAGAAACGAAACGATGCACCGATTCGTTCAGAAACGAAATGAACGCACCCAATCCTCTTTTTTGGACCTAATAGTGATGTTTTGGTTCATTTGGGTCAGTTTCGTTACTACACCGAAAACCATGCCGGGGTTGCATTTAATGCACCGATTCGGGTCGGAAACGAAATGGTGCACGGGATCGGCTAGAAACGAAACGAACGCACCCAATTCACTTTTTTGGAACCAATAGTGATGTTTTGGTTCGTTTGGGTCAGTTTAGTTACTGCACGGAATCATCCAGAAACAAGACGAACGCACCCTATCCACTTTTTTGGACCGAATAGTGATGTTTTGGTTTGTTTGGGTCAGTTTGGTTACTGCACCGAAAACCATGCCGGGGTTGCATTTAATGCACCGATTCGGGTCGGAAACGAAATGATGTAAAGAATCGGCTAGAAACGAAACGAATGCACCCAATTCACTTTTTTGGACCCAATAGTGATGTTTTGGTTCGTTTGGGTCAGTTTCGTTACTGCACCGAAAACCATGCCGAGTTGCATTTAATGCACCGATTCGGGTCGGAACCGAAACGATGCACGGAATCGTCCAGAAATGAAAGGAATGCACAGAATTCAATTTTTTGGACCCAATAGTGATGTTTTGGTTCGTTTGGGTCAGTTTCGTTACTGCACCAAAAACCATGCCGGTGTTGCATTTAATGCACCGATTCGGGTCGGAAACGAAACGATGCACGGAATCGGCTAGAAACGAGATGAACGCACCCAATTCACTTTTTTGGACCCAATAATGATGTTTTGGTTCGTTTGGGTCAGTTTCGTTACTGCACCGAAAACCATGCTCGGGTTGTATTTTATGCACCGATTCGGGTCGGAAATGAAACGATGCACAGAATCATCCAGAAACGAAACGAATGCACCCTATCCACTTTTTTGGACCCAATAGTGATGTTTTGGTTCGTTTGTGTCAGTTTGGTTACTGCACCGAAAACCATGCCGGGGTTGCATTTAATGCACAGATTCGGGTCGGAAACGAAACGATGCACGAAATCGTCCAGAAATGAAACGAACGCACCCAATTCACTTTTTTGGACCCAATAGTGATGTTTTGGTTCGTTTGGGTCAGTTTCGTTACTGCACCGAAAACCATGCCGGGATTGCATTTAATGCACCGATTCGGGTCAGAAATCAAACGATGCACGGAATCGGCTAGAAACGAGATGAACGCACCCAATTCACTTTTTTGGACCCAATAGTGATGTTTTGGTTCTTTTGGGTCAGTTTCTTTACTGCACCGAAAACCATGCCGGGGTTGCATTTAATGCACCGATTCGGGTCGTAAACGAAACGATGCACGGAATCATCCAGAAACAAAACGAACGCACCCTATCCACTTTTTTGGACCGAATAGTGATGTTTTGGTTCGTTTGGGTCAGTTTGGTTACTGCACCGAAAACCATGCCGGGGTTGCATTTAATGCACCGATTCGGGTCGGAAACGAAACGAGGTAAAGAATCGGCTAGAAACGAAACGAATGCACCCAATTCACTTTTTTGGACCCAATAGTGATGTTTTGGTTCATTTGGGTCAGTTTCGTTACTGCACCGAAAACCATGCCGGGGTTGCATTTAATGCACCGATTCGGGTCGGAAACGAAACGATGCACGGAATCGTCCAGAAACGAAAGGAACGCACCCTATCCACTTTTTTCGACCCAATAGTGATGTTTTGGTTCGTTTCGGTCAGTTTCGTTACTCCACCGAAAACCATGTCGGGGTTGCATTTATTGCACCGATTCGGGTCGGAAACGAAACGATGGAAAGAATCGGCTAGAAACGAAACGAATGCACCCAATTCACTTTTTTGGACTCAATAGTGATGTTTTGGTTCGTTTGGGTCAGTTTCATTACTGCACCGAAAACCATGCCGGGGTGGCATTTAATGCACCGATTCGGGTCGGAAACGAAATGATGCACGGAATCGTCTATAAATGAAAGGAGCGCACCCTATCCACTTTTTTGGACCGAATAGTGATGTTTTGGTTCGTTTGGGTCAGTTTGGTTACTGCACCGAAAACCATGCCGGGGTTGCATTTAATGCACCGATTCGGGTCGTAAACGAAACGATGCACGGAATCATCCAGAAACAAAACGAACGCACCCTATCCACTTTTTTGGACCGAATAGTGATGTTTTGGTTCGTTTGGGTCAGTTTGGTTACTGCACCGAAAACCATGCCGGGGTTGCATTTAATGCACCGATTCGGGTCGGAAACGAAACGAGGTAAAGAATCGGCTAGAAACGAAACGAATGCACCCAATTCACTTTTTTGGACCCAATAGTGATGTTTTGGTTCATTTGGGTCAGTTTCGTTACTGCACCGAAAACCATGCCGGGGTTGCATTTAATGCACCGATTCGGGTCGGAAACGAAACGATGCACGGAATCGTCCAGAAACGAAAGGAACGCACCCTATCCACTTTTTTCGACCCAATAGTGATGTTTTGGTTCGTTTCGGTCAGTTTCGTTACTCCACCGAAAACCATGTCGGGGTTGCATTTATTGCACCGATTCGGGTCGGAAACGAAACGATGGAAAGAATCGGCTAGAAACGAAACGAATGCACCCAATTCACTTTTTTGGACTCAATAGTGATGTTTTGGTTCGTTTGGGTCAGTTTCATTACTGCACCGAAAACCATGCCGGGGTGGCATTTAATGCACCGATTCGGGTCGGAAACGAAATGATGCACGGAATCGTCTATAAATGAAAGGAGCGCACCCTATCCACTTTTTTGGACCGAATAGTGATGTTTTGGTTCGTTTGGGTCAGTTTGGTTACTGCACCGAAAACCATGCCGGGGTTGCATTTAATGCACCGATTCGGGTCAGAAACGAAACGATCCACGAAATCGGCTACAAACGAAACGAATGCACAGAATTCAATTTTTTGGACCCAATAGTGATGTTTTGGTTCGTTTGGGTCAGTTTCGTTACTGCACCAAAAACCATGCCGGTGTTGCATTTAATGCACCGATTCGGGTCGGAAACGAAACGATGCACGGAATCGGCTAGAAACGAGATGAACACACCCAATTCACTTTTTTGGACCGAATAGTGATGTTTTGGTTCGTTTGGGTCAGTTTCGTTACTGCACCGAAAACCATGCCGGGGTTGCATTTTATGCACCGATTCGGGTCGGAAACGAAACGATGCACGGAATCATCCAGAAACGAAACGAATGCACCCTATCCACTTTTTTGAACCCAATAGTGATGTTTTGGTTCGTTTGGGTCAGTTTGGTTACTGCACCGAAAACCATGCCGGGGTTGCATATAATGCACCGATTCGGGTCGGAAACGAAACGGTGCACGGGATCGGCTAGAAACGAAACGAACGCACCCAATTCACTTTTTTGGACCCAAGAGTGATGTTTTGGTTCGTTTGGGTCAGTTTCGTTACTACATCGAAAACCATGCCGGGGTTGCATTTAATGCACCGATTCGGGTCAGAAATGAAACGATCCACGTAATCGGCTACAAACAAAATCAACGCACAGAATTCAATTTTTTGGACCCAATAGTGATGTTTTGGTTCGTTTGGGTCAGTTTCGTTACTGCACCAAAAACCATGCCGGGGTTGCATTTTATGCACCGATTCGGGTCGGAAACGAAACGATGCACGGAATCATCCAGAAACGAAACGAATGCACCCTATCCACTTTTTTGGACCCAATAGTGATGTTTTGGTTCGTTTGTGTCAGTTTGGTTACTGCACCGAAAACCATGCCGGGGTTGCATATAATGCACCGATTCGGGTCGGAAACGAAACGGTGCACGGGATCGGCTAGAAACGAAACGAACGCACCCAATTCACTTTTTTGGACCCAATAGTGATGTTTTGGTTCGTTTGGGTCAGTTTCGTTACTGCACCAAAAACCATGCCGGGGTTGCATTTAATGCACCGATTCGGGTCAGAAATCAAACGATGCACGGAATTGGCTAGAAACGAGATGAACGCACCCAATTTACTTTTTTGGACCCAATAGTGATGTTTTGGTTCGTTTGGGTCAGTTTCGTTACTACACCGAAAACCATGTCGGGGTTGCATTTAATGCACCGATTCGGGTCAGAAATGAAACGATCCACGGAATCGGCTACAAACAAAACGAACGCACAGAATTCAATTTTTTGGACCCAATAGTGATGTTTTGGTTCGTTTGGGTCAGTTTCGTTACTGCACCGAAAACCATGCCGGGGTTGCATTTAATGCACCGATTCGGGTCAGAAATCAAACGATGCACGGAATCGGCTAGAAACGAGATGAACGCACCCAATTCACTTTTTTGGACCCAATAGTGATGTTTTGGTTCGTTTGGGTCAGTTTCGTTACTGCACCGAAAACCATGTCGGGGTTGCATTTAATGCACCGATTCGGGTCGGAAACGAAACGATGCACGGAATTATCCAGAAACGAAACGAACGCACCCAACTCACTTTTTTGGACCCAATAGTGATGTTTTGGTTCGTTTGGGTCAGTTTCGTTACTACACCGAAAACCATGTCGGGGTTGCATTGAATGCACCGATTCGGGTCAGAAATGAAACGATCCACGGAATTGGCTACAAACAAAACGAACGCACAGAATTCAATTTTTTGGACCCAATAGTGATGTTTTGGTTCATTTGGGTCAGTTTCGTTACTGCACTGAAAACCATGCCGGGGTTGCATTTAATGCACCGATTCGGGTCAGAAATCAAACGATGCACGGAATCGGCTAGAAACGAGATGAACGCACCCAATTCACTTTTTTGGACCCAATAGTGATGTTTTGGTTCGTTTGGGTCAGTTTCGTTACTGCACCGAAAACCATGCCGGGGTTGCATTTAATGCACCGATTCGGGTCGGAAACGAAACGATGCACGGAATCATCTAGAAACGAAACGAACGCACCCAATTCACTTTTTTGGACCCAATAGTGATGTTTTGGTTCGTTTGGGTCAGTTTCGTTACTACACCGAAAACCATGCCGGGTTTGCATTTAATGCACCGATTCGGGTCAGAAATGAAACGATCCACGGAATCGGCTACAAACAAAACGAACGCACAGAATTCAATTTTTTGGACCCAATAGTGATGTTTTGGTTCGTTTGGGTCACTTTCGTTACTGCACCAAAAACCATGCCGGGGTTGCATTTAATGCACCGATTCGGGTCGGAAACGAAACGATGCACGGAATCGTCCAGAAACGAAAGGAACGCACCCTATCCAGTTTTTTCGACCCAATAGTGATGTTTTGGTTCGTTTGGGTCAGTTTCGTTACTGCACCGAAAACCATGCCGGGGTTGCATTTAATGCACCGATTCGGGTCGGAAACGAAATGATGCACGGAATCGTCTATAAACGAAAGGAGCGCACCCTATCCACTTTTTTGGACCGAATAGTGATGTTTTGGTTCATTTGGGTCAGTTTGGTTACTGCGCCGAAAACCATGCCGGGGTTGCATTTAATGCACCGATTCGGGTCGGAAACGAAACGATCCACGGAATCGGCTACAAACGAAACGAATGCACAGAATTCAATTTTTTGGACCCAATAGTGATGTTTTGGTTCGTTTGGGTCAGTTTCGTTACTGCACCGAAAACCATGCCGGGGTTGCATTTAATGCACCGATTCGGGTCGGAAACGAAATGATGCACGGAATCATCCAGAAACGAAACGAACGCACCCAATCCTCTTTTTTGGACCCAATAGTGATGTTTTGGTTCATTTGGGTCAGTTTCTTTACTGCACCGAAAACCATGCCGGGGTTGCATTTAATGCACCGATTCGGGTCAGAAATGAAACGATCCACGGAATCGGCTACAAACGAAACGAACGCACAGAATTCATTTTTTTGGACCCAATAGTGATGTTTTGGTTCGTTTGGGTCAGTTTCGTTACTGCACCGAAAACCATGCCGGGGTTGCATTTAATGCACCGATTCGGGTAAGAAATCAAACGATGCACGGAATCGGCTAGAAACGAGATGAACGCACCCAATTCACTTTTTTGGACCCAATAGTGATGTTTTGGTTCGTTTGGGTCAGTTTCGTTACTGCACCGAAAACCATGCCGGGGTTGCATTTAATGCACCGATTCGGGTCGGAAACGAAACGATGCACGGAATCGTCCAGAAACGAAAGGAACGCACCCTATCCACTTTTTTCGACCCAATAGTGATGTTTTGGTTCGTTTGGGTCAGTTTCGTTACTGCACCGAAAACCATGCCGGGGTTGCATTTATTGCACCGATTCGGGTCAGAAACGAAACGATGGAAAGAATCGGCTAGAAACGAAACGAATGCACCCAATTCACTTTTTTGGACTCAATAGTGATGTTTTGGTTCGTTTGGGTTAGTTTCATTACTGCACCGAAAACCATGCCGGGGTGGAATTTAATGCACCGATTCGGGTCGGAAACGAAATGATGCACGGAATCGTCTATAAACGAAAGGAGCGCACCCTATCCACTTTTTTGGACCGAATAGTGATGTTTTGGTTCGTTTGGGTCAGTTTGGTTACTGCACCGAAAACCATGCTGGGGTTGCATTTAATGCACCGATTCGGGTCGGAAACGAAACAATCCACGGAATCGGCTACAAACGAAACGAATGCACAAAATTCAATTTTTTGGACCCAAAAGTGATGTTTTGGTTCGTTTGGGTCAGTTTCGTTACTGCACCAAAAACCATGCCGGTGTTGCATTTAATGCACCGATTCGTGTCGGAAACGAAACGATGCACGGAATCGGCTAGAAACGAGACGAACGCACAGAATTCAATTTTTTGGACCCAATAGTGATGTTTTGGTTCGTTTGGGTCAGTTTCGTTACTGCACCGAAAACCATGCCGGGGTTGCATTTAATGCACCGATTCGGGTCAGAAATCAAACGATGCACGGAATCGGCTAGAAACAAGATGAACGCACCCAATTCACTTTTTTGGACCCAATAGTGATGTTTTGGTTCGTTTGGGTCAGTTTCGTTACTGCACCGAAAACCATGCCGGGGTTGCATTTAATGCCCCGATTCGGGTCGGAAACTAAACGATGCACGGAATCATCCAGAAACGAAACGAACGCACCCAATTCACTTTTTTGGACCCAATAGTGATGTTTTGGTTCGTTTGGGTCAGTTTCGTTACTACACCGAAAACCATGCCGGGGTTGCATTTAATGCACCGATTCGGGTCAGAAATGAAACGATCCACGGAATCGGCTACAAACAAAACGAACGCACAGAATTCAATTTTTTGGACCCAATAGTGATGTTTTGGTTCGTTTGGGTCAGTTTCGTTACTGCACCAAAAACCATGCCGGGGTTGCATTTAATGCACCGATTCGGGTCAGAAATCAAACGATGCACGGAATCGGCTAGAAACGAGATGAACGCACCCAATTCACTTTTTTGGACCGAATAGTGATGTTTTGGTTTGTTTGGGTCAGTTTGGTTACTGCACCGAAAACCATGCCGGGGTTGCATTTAATGCACCGATTCGGGTCGGAAACGAAATGATGTAAAGAATCGGCTAGAAACGAAACGAATGCACCCAATTCACTTTTTTGGACCCAATAGTGATGTTTTGGTTCGTTTGGGTCAGTTTCGTTACTGCACCGAAAACCATGCCGGGGTTGCATTTAATGCACCGATTTGGGTCGGAAACGAAACGATGCACGAAATCGTCCAGAAACGAAAGGAACGCACCCTATCCACTTTTTTCGACCCAATAGTGATGTTTTGGTTCGTTTGGGTCAGTTTCGTTACTGCACCGAAAACCATGCCGGGGTTGCATTTATTGCACCGATTCGGGTCAGAAACGAAACGATGGAAAGAATCGGCTAGAAACGAAACGAATGCACCCAATTCACTTTTTTGGACTCAATAGTGATGTTTTGGTTCGTTTGGGTCAGTTTCATTACTGCACCGAAAACCATGCCGGGGTGGAATTTAATGCACCGATTCGGGTCGGAAACGAAATGATGCACGGAATCGTCTATAAACGAAAGGAGCGCACCCTATCCACTTTTTTGGACCGAATAGTGATGTTTTGGTTCGTTTGGGTCAGTTTGGTTACTGCACCGAAAACCATGCCGGGGTTGCATTTAATGCACCGATTCGGGTCGGAAACGAAACGATCCACGGAATCGGCTACAAACGAAACGAATGCACAGAATTCAATTTTTTGGACCCAATAGTGATGTTTTGGTTCGTTTGGGTCAGTTTCGTTACTGCACCAAAAACCATGCCGGTGTTGCATTTAATGCACCGATTCGTGTCGGAAACGAAACGATGCACGGAATCGGCTAGAAACGAGATGAACGCACCCAATTCACTTTTTTGGACCCAATAGTGATGTTTTGGTTCGTTTGGGTCAGTTTCGTTACTGCACCGAAAACCATGCCGGGGTTGCATTTTATGCACCGATTCGGGTCGGAAACGAAACGATGCACGGAATCATCCAGAAACGAAACGAATGCACCCTATCCACTTTTTTGGACCCAATAGTGATGTTTTGGTTCGTTTGGGTCAGTTTCGTTACTACATCGAAAACCATGCCGGGGTTGCATATAATGCACCGATTCGGGTCAGAAACGAAACGGTGCACGGAATCGGCTAGAAACGAAACGAACGCACAGAATTCAATTTTTTGGACCCAATAGTGATGTTTTGGTTCGTTTGGGTCAGTTTCGTTACTGCACCGAAAACCATGCCGGGGTTGCATTTAATGCACCGATTCGGGTCGGAAACTAAACGATGCACGGAATCATCCAGAAACGAAACGAACGCACCCAATTCACTTTTTTGGACCCAATAGTGATGTTTTGGTTCGTTTGGGTCAGTTTCGTTACTACACCGAAAACCATGCCGGGGTTGCATTTAATGCACCGATTCGGGTCAGAAATGAAACGATCCACGGAATCGGCTACAAACAAAACGAACGCACAGAATTCAATTTTTTGGACCCAATAGTGATGTTTTGGTTCGTTTGGGTCAGTTTCGTTACTGCACCAAAAACCATGCCGGGGTTGCATTTAATGCACCGATTCGGGTCAGAAATCAAACGATGCACGGAATCGGCTAGAAACGAGATGAACGCACCCAATTCACTTTTTTGGACCGAATAGTGATGTTTTGGTTTGTTTGGGTCAGTTTGGTTACTGCACCGAAAACCATGCCGGGGTTGCATTTAATGCACCGATTCGGGTCGGAAACGAAATGATGTAAAGAATCGGCTAGAAACGAAACGAATGCACCCAATTCACTTTTTTGGACCCAATAGTGATGTTTTGGTTCGTTTGGGTCAGTTTCGTTACTGCACCGAAAACCATGCCGGGGTTGCATTTAATGCACCGATTTGGGTCGGAAACGAAACGATGCACGAAATCGTCCAGAAACGAAAGGAACGCACCCTATCCACTTTTTTCGACCCAATAGTGATGTTTTGGTTCGTTTGGGTCAGTTTCGTTACTGCACCGAAAACCATGCCGGGGTTGCATTTATTGCACCGATTCGGGTCAGAAACGAAACGATGGAAAGAATCGGCTAGAAACGAAACGAATGCACCCAATTCACTTTTTTGGACTCAATAGTGATGTTTTGGTTCGTTTGGGTCAGTTTCATTACTGCACCGAAAACCATGCCGGGGTGGAATTTAATGCACCGATTCGGGTCGGAAACGAAATGATGCACGGAATCGTCTATAAACGAAAGGAGCGCACCCTATCCACTTTTTTGGACCGAATAGTGATGTTTTGGTTCGTTTGGGTCAGTTTGGTTACTGCACCGAAAACCATGCCGGGGTTGCATTTAATGCACCGATTCGGGTCGGAAACGAAACGATCCACGGAATCGGCTACAAACGAAACGAATGCACTGAATTCAATTTTTTGGACCCAATAGTGATGTTTTGGTTCGTTTGGGTCAGTTTCGTTACTGCACCAAAAACCATGCCGGTGTTGCATTTAATGCACCGATTCGTGTCGGAAACGAAACGATGCACGGAATCGGCTAGAAACGAGATGAACGCACCCAATTCACTTTTTTGGACCCAATAGTGATGTTTTGGTTCGTTTGGGTCAGTTTCGTTACTGCACCGAAAACCATGCCGGGGTTGCATTTTATGCACCGATTCGGGTCGGAAACGAAACGATGCACGGAATCATCCAGAAACGAAACGAATGCACCCTATCCACTTTTTTGGACCCAATAGTGATGTTTTGGTTCGTTTGGGTCAGTTTCGTTACTACATCGAAAACCATGCCGGGGTTGCATATAATGCACCGATTCGGGTCAGAAACGAAACGGTGCACGGAATCGGCTAGAAACGAAACGAACGCACAGAATTCAATTTTTTGGACCCAATAGTGATGTTTTGGTTCGTTTGGGTCAGTTTCGTTACTGCACCGAAAACCATGCCGGGGTTGCATTTAATGCACCGATTCGGGTCGGAAACGAAACGATGCACGGAATCATCTAGAAACGAAACGAACGCACCCAATTCACTTTTTTGGACCCAATAGTGATGTTTTGGTTCGTTTGGGTCAGTTTCGTTACTACACCGAAAACCATGCCGGGTTTGCATTTAATGCACCGATTCGGGTCAGAAATGAAACGATCCACGGAATCGGCTACAAACAAAACGAACGCACAGAATTCAATTTTTTGGACCCAATAGTGATGTTTTGGTTCGTTTGGGTCACTTTCGTTACTGCACAAAAAACCATGCCGGGGTTGCATTTAATGCACCGATTTGGGTCGGAAACGAAACGATGCACGAAATCGTCCAGAAACGAAAGGAACGCACCCTATCCACTTTTTTCGACCCAATAGTGATGTTTTGGTTCGTTTGGGTCAGTTTCGTTACTGCACCGAAAACCATGCCGGGGTTGCATTTATTGCACCGATTCGGGTCAGAAACGAAACGATGGAAAGAATCGGCTAGAAACGAAACGAATGCACCCAATTCACTTTTTTGGACTCAATAGTGATGTTTTGGTTCGTTTGGGTCAGTTTCATTACTGCACCGAAAACCATGCCGGGGTGGAATTTAATGCACCGATTCGGGTCGGAAACGAAATGATGCACGGAATCGTCTATAAACGAAAGGAGCGCACCCTATCCACTTTTTTGGACCGAATAGTGATGTTTTGGTTCGTTTGGGTCAGTTTGGTTACTGCACCGAAAACCATGCCGGGGTTGCATTTAATGCACCGATTCGGGTCGGAAACGAAACGATCCACGGAATCGGCTACAAACGAAACGAATGCACAGAATTCAATTTTTTGGACCCAATAGTGATGTTTTGGTTCGTTTGGGTCAGTTTCGTTACTGCACCAAAAACCATGCCGGTGTTGCATTTAATGCACCGATTCGTGTCGGAAACGAAACGATGCACGGAATCGGCTAGAAACGAGATGAACGCACCCAATTCACTTTTTTGGACCCAATAGTGATGTTTTGGTTCGTTTGGGTCAGTTTCGTTACTGCACCGAAAACCATGCCGGGGTTGCATTTTATGCACCGATTCGGGTCGGAAACGAAACGATGCACGGAATCATCCAGAAACGAAACGAATGCACCCTATCCACTTTTTTGGACCCAATAGTGATGTTTTGGTTCGTTTGGGTCAGTTTCGTTACTACATCGAAAACCATGCCGGGGTTGCATATAATGCACCGATTCGGGTCAGAAACGAAACGGTGCACGGAATCGGCTAGAAACGAAACGAACGCACAGAATTCAATTTTTTGGACCCAATAGTGATGTTTTGGTTCGTTTGGGTCAGTTTCGTTACTGCACCGAAAACCATGCCGGGGTTGCATTTAATGCACCGATTCGGGTCGGAAACGAAACGATGCACGGAATCATCTAGAAACGAAACGAACGCACCCAATTCACTTTTTTGGACCCAATAGTGATGTTTTGGTTCGTTTGGGTCAGTTTCGTTACTACACCGAAAACCATGCCGGGTTTGCATTTAATGCACCGATTCGGGTCAGAAATGAAACGATCCACGGAATCGGCTACAAACAAAACGAACGCACAGAATTCAATTTTTTGGACCCAATAGTGATGTTTTGGTTCGTTTGGGTCACTTTCGTTACTGCACAAAAAACCATGCCGGGGTTGCATTTAATGCACCGATTCGGGTCGGAAACGAAACGATGCACGGAATCGTCCAGAAACGAAAGGAACGCACCCTATCCACTTTTTTCGACCCAATAGTGATGTTTTGGTTCGTTTGGGTCAGTTTCGTTACTGCACCGAAAACCATGCCGGGGTTGCATTTAATGCACCGATTCGGGTCGGAAACGAAATGATGCACGGAATCGTCTATAAACGAAAGGAGCGCACCCTATCCACTTTTTTGGACCGAATAGTGATGTTTTGGTTCATTTGGGTCAGTTTGGTTACTGCGCCGAAAACCATGCCGGGGTTGCATTTAATGCACCGATTCGGGTCGGAAACGAAACGATCCACGGAATCGGCTACAAACGAAACGAATGCACAGAATTCAATTTTTTGGACCCAATAGTGATGTTTTGGTTCGTTTGGGTCAGTTTCGTTACTGCACCGAAAACCATGCCGGGGTTGCATTTAATGCACCGATTCGGGTCGGAAACGAAATGATGCACGGAATCATCCAGAAACGAAACGAACGCACCCAATCCTCTTTTTAGGACCCAATAGTGATGTTTTGGTTCATTTGGGTCAGTTTCTTTACTGCACCGAAAACCATGCCGGGGTTGCATTTAATGCACCGATTCGGGTCAGAAATGAAACGATCCACGGAATCGGCTACAAACGAAACGAACGCACAGAATTCATTTTTTTGGACCCAATAGTGATGTTTTGGTTCGTTTGGGTCAGTTTCGTTACTGCACCGAAAACCATGCCGGGGTTGCATTTAATGCACCGATTCGGGTAAGAAATCAAACGATGCACGGAATCGGCTAGAAACGAGATGAACGCACCCAATTCACTTTTTTGGACCCAATAGTGATGTTTTGGTTCGTTTGGGTCAGTTTCGTTACTGCACCGAAAACCATGCCGGGGTTGCATTTAATGCACCGATTCGGGTCGGAAACGAAACGATGCACGGAATCGTCCAGAAACGAAAGGAACGCACCCTATCCACTTTTTTCGACCCAATAGTGATGTTTTGGTTCGTTTGGGTCAGTTTCGTTACTGCACCGAAAACCATGCCGGGGTTGCATTTATTGCACCGATTCGGGTCAGAAACGAAACGATGGAAAGAATCGGCTAGAAACGAAACGAATGCACCCAATTCACTTTTTTGGACTCAATAGTGATGTTTTGGTTCGTTTGGGTCAGTTTCATTACTGCACCGAAAACCATGCCGGGGTGGAATTTAATGCACCGATTCGGGTCGGAAACGAAATGATGCACGGAATCGTCTATAAACGAAAGGAGCGCACCCTATCCACTTTTTTGGACCGAATAGTGATGTTTTGGTTCGTTTGGGTCAGTTTGGTTACTGCACCGAAAACCATGCCGGGGTTGCATTTAATGCACCGATTCGGGTCGGAAACGAAACGATCCACGGAATCGGCTACAAACGAAACGAATGCACAAAATTCAATTTTTTGGACCCAAAAGTGATGTTTTGGTTCGTTTGGGTCAGTTTCGTTACTGCACCGAAAACCATGCCGGTGTTGCATTTAATGCACCGATTCGTGTCGGAAACGAAACGATGCACGGAATCGGCTAGAAACGAGACGAACGCACAGAATTCAATTTTTTGGACCCAATAGTGATGTTTTGGTTCGTTTGGGTCAGTTTCGTTACTGCACCGAAAACCATGCCGGGGTTGCATTTAATGCACCGATTCGGGTCAGAAATCAAACGATGCACGGAATCGGCTAGAAACAAGATGAACGCACCCAATTCACTTTTTTGGACCCAATAGTGATGTTTTGGTTCGTTTGGGTCAGTTTCGTTACTGCACCGAAAACCATGCCGGGGTTGCATTTAATGCCCCGATTCGGGTCGGAAACTAAACGATGAACGGAATCATCCAGAAACGAAACGAACGCACCCAATTCACTTTTTTGGACCCAATAGTGATGTTTTGGTTCGTTTGGGTCAGTTTCGTTACTACACCGAAAACCATGCCGGGGTTGCATTTAATGCACCGATTCGGGTCAGAAATGAAACGATCCACGGAATCGGCTACAAACAAAACGAACGCACAGAATTCAATTTTTTGGACCCAATAGTGATGTTTTGGTTCGTTTGGGTCAGTTTCGTTACTGCACCAAAAACCATGCCGGGGTTGCATTTAATGCACCGATTCGGGTCAGAAATCAAACGATGCACGGAATCGGCTAGAAACGAGATGAACGCACCCAATTCACTTTTTTGGACCGAATAGTGATGTTTTGGTTTGTTTGGGTCAGTTTGGTTACTGCACCGAAAACCATGCTGGGGTTGCATTTAATGCACCGATTCGGGTCGGAAACGAAATGATGTAAAGAATCGGCTAGAAACGAAACGAATGCACCCAATTCACTTTTTTGGACCCAATAGTAATGTTTTGGTTCGTTTGGGTCAGTTTCGTTACTGCACCGAAAACCATGCCGGGGTTGCATTTAATGCACCGATTCGGGTCGGAAACGAAACGATGCACGGAATCGTCCAGAAACGAAAGGAACGCACCCTATCCACTTTTTTCGACCCAATAGTGATGTTTTGGTTCGTTTGGGTCAGTTTCGTTACTGCACCGAAAACCATGCCGGGGTTGCATTTATTGCACCGATTCGGGTCAGAAACGAAACGATGGAAAGAATCGGCTAGAAACGAAACGAATGCACCCAATTCACTTTTTTGGACTCAATAGTGATGTTTTGGTTCGTTTGGGTCAGTTTCATTACTGCACCGAAAACCATGCCGGGGTGGAATTTAATGCACCGATTCGGGTCGGAAACGAAATGATGCACGGAATCGTCTATAAACGAAAGGAGCGCACCCTATCCACTTTTTTGGACCGAATAGTGATGTTTTGGTTCGTTTGGGTCAGTTTGGTTACTGCACCGAAAACCATGCCGGGGTTGCATTTAATGCACCGATTCGGGTCGGAAACGAAACGATCCACGGAATCGGCTACAAACGAAACGAATGCACAGAATTCAATTTTTTGGACCCAATAGTGATGTTTTGGTTCGTTTGGGTCAGTTTCGTTACTGCACCAAAAACCATGCCGGTGTTGCATTTAATGCACCGATTCGTGTCGGAAACGAAACGATGCACGGAATCGGCTAGAAACGAGATGAACGCACCCAATTCACTTTTTTGGACCCAATAGTGATGTTTTGGTTCGTTTGGGTCAGTTTCGTTACTGCACCGAAAACCATGCCGGGGTTGCATTTTATGCACCGATTCGGGTCGGAAACGAAACGATGCACGGAATCATCCAGAAACGAAACGAATGCACCCTATCCACTTTTTTGGACCCAATAGTGATGTTTTGGTTCGTTTGGGTCAGTTTCGTTACTACATCGAAAACCATACCGGGGTTGCATATAATGCACCGATTCGGGTCAGAAATGAAACGGTGCACGGAATCGGCTAGAAACGAAACGAACGCACAGAATTCAATTTTTTGGACCCAATAGTGATGTTTTGGTTCGTTTGGGTCAGTTTCGTTACTGCACCGAAAACCATGCCGGGGTTGCATTTAATGCACCGATTCGGGTCGGAAACGAAACGATCCACGTAATCGACCAGAAACGAAACGAACGCACAGAATTCAATTTTTTGGACCCAATAGTGATGTTTTGGTTCGTTTGGGTCAGTTTCGTTACTGCACCAAAAACCATGCCGGGGTTGCATTTAATGCACCGATTCGGGTCGGAAACGAAATGATGCACGGAATCGTCTATAAACGAAAGGAGCGCACCCTATCCACTTTTTTGGACCGAATAGTGATGTTTTGGTTCATTTGGGTCAGTTTGGTTACTGCGCCGAAAACCATGCCGGGGTTGCATTTAATGCACCGATTCGGGTCGGAAACGAAACGATCCACGGAATCGGCTACAAACGAAACGAATGCACAGAATTCAATTTTTTGGACCCAATAGTGATGTTTTGGTTCGTTTGGGTCAGTTTCGTTACTGCACCGAAAACCATGCCGGGGTTGCATTTAATGCACCGATTCGGGTCGGAAACGAAATGATGCACGGAATCATCCAGAAACGAAACGAACGCACCCAATCCTCTTTTTAGGACCCAATAGTGATGTTTTGGTTCATTTGGGTCAGTTTCTTTACTGCACCGAAAACCATGCCGGGGTTGCATTTAATGCACCGATTCGGGTCAGAAATGAAACGATCCACGGAATCGGCTACAAACGAAACGAACGCACAGAATTCATTTTTTTGGACCCAATAGTGATGTTTTGGTTCGTTTGGGTCAGTTTCGTTACTGCACCGAAAACCATGCCGGGGTTGCATTTAATGCACCGATTCGGGTAAGAAATCAAACGATGCACGGAATCGGCTAGAAACGAGATGAACGCACCCAATTCACTTTTTTGGACCCAATAGTGATGTTTTGGTTCGTTTGGGTCAGTTTCGTTACTGCACCGAAAACCATGCCGGGGTTGCATTTAATGCACCGATTCGGGTCGGAAACGAAACGATGCACGGAATCGTCCAGAAACGAAAGGAACGCACCCTATCCACTTTTTTCGACCCAATAGTGATGTTTTGGTTCGTTTGGGTCAGTTTCGTTACTGCACCGAAAACCATGCCGGGGTTGCATTTATTGCACCGATTCGGGTCAGAAACGAAACGATGGAAAGAATCGGCTAGAAACGAAACGAATGCACCCAATTCACTTTTTTGGACTCAATAGTGATGTTTTGGTTCGTTTGGGTCAGTTTCATTACTGCACCGAAAACCATGCCGGGGTGGAATTTAATGCACCGATTCGGGTCGGAAACGAAATGATGCACGGAATCGTCTATAAACGAAAGGAGCGCACCCTATCCACTTTTTTGGACCGAATAGTGATGTTTTGGTTCGTTTGGGTCAGTTTGGTTACTGCACCGAAAACCATGCCGGGGTTGCATTTAATGCACCGATTCGGGTCGGAAACGAAACGATCCACGGAATCGGCTACAAACGAAACGAATGCACAAAATTCAATTTTTTGGACCCAAAAGTGATGTTTTGGTTCGTTTGGGTCAGTTTCGTTACTGCACCGAAAACCATGCCGGTGTTGCATTTAATGCACCGATTCGTGTCGGAAACGAAACGATGCACGGAATCGGCTAGAAACGAGACGAACGCACAGAATTCAATTTTTTGGACCCAATAGTGATGTTTTGGTTCGTTTGGGTCAGTTTCGTTACTGCACCGAAAACCATGCCGGGGTTGCATTTAATGCACCGATTCGGGTCAGAAATCAAACGATGCACGGAATCGGCTAGAAACAAGATGAACGCACCCAATTCACTTTTTTGGACCCAATAGTGATGTTTTGGTTCGTTTGGGTCAGTTTCATTACTGCACCGAAAACCATGCCGGGGTGGAATTTAATGCACCGATTCGGGTCGGAAACGAAATGATGCACGGAATCGTCTATAAACGAAAGGAGCGCACCCTATCCACTTTTTTGGACCGAATAGTGATGTTTTGGTTCGTTTGGGTCAGTTTGGTTACTGCACCGAAAACCATGCCGGGGTTGCATTTAATGCACCGATTCGGGTCGGAAACGAAACGATCCACGGAATCGGCTACAAACGAAACGAATGCACAGAATTCAATTTTTTGGACCCAATAGTGATGTTTTGGTTCGTTTGGGTCAGTTTCGTTACTGCACCAAAAACCATGCCGGTGTTGCATTTAATGCACCGATTCGTGTCGGAAACGAAACGATGCACGGAATCGGCTAGAAACGAGATGAACGCACCCAATTCACTTTTTTGGACCCAATAGTGATGTTTTGGTTCGTTTGGGTCAGTTTCGTTACTGCACCGAAAACCATGCCGGGGTTGCATTTTATGCACCGATTCGGGTCGGAAACGAAACGATGCACGGAATCATCCAGAAACGAAACGAATGCACCCTATCCACTTTTTTGGACCCAATAGTGATGTTTTGGTTCGTTTGGGTCAGTTTCGTTACTACATCGAAAACCATACCGGGGTTGCATATAATGCACCGATTCGGGTCAGAAATGAAACGGTGCACGGAATCGGCTAGAAACGAAACGAACGCACAGAATTCAATTTTTTGGACCCAATAGTGATGTTTTGGTTCGTTTGGGTCAGTTTCGTTACTGCACCGAAAACCATGCCGGGGTTGCATTTAATGCACCGATTCGGGTCGGAAACGAAACGATCCACGTAATCGACCAGAAACGAAACGAACGCACAGAATTCAATTTTTTGGACCCAATAGTGATGTTTTGGTTCGTTTGGGTCAGTTTCGTTACTGCACCAAAAACCATGCCGGGGTTGCATTTAATGCACCGATTCGGGTCGGAAACGAAATGATGCACGGAATCGTCTATAAACGAAAGGAGCGCACCCTATCCACTTTTTTGGACCGAATAGTGATGTTTTGGTTCATTTGGGTCAGTTTGGTTACTGCGCCGAAAACCATGCCGGGGTTGCATTTAATGCACCGATTCGGGTCGGAAACGAAACGATCCACGGAATCGGCTACAAACGAAACGAATGCACAGAATTCAATTTTTTGGACCCAATAGTGATGTTTTGGTTCGTTTGGGTCAGTTTCGTTACTGCACCGAAAACCATGCCGGGGTTGCATTTAATGCACCGATTCGGGTCGGAAACGAAATGATGCACGGAATCATCCAGAAACGAAACGAACGCACCCAATCCTCTTTTTAGGACCCAATAGTGATGTTTTGGTTCATTTGGGTCAGTTTCTTTACTGCACCGAAAACCATGCCGGGGTTGCATTTAATGCACCGATTCGGGTCAGAAATGAAACGATCCACGGAATCGGCTACAAACGAAACGAACGCACAGAATTCATTTTTTTGGACCCAATAGTGATGTTTTGGTTCGTTTGGGTCAGTTTCGTTACTGCACCGAAAACCATGCCGGGGTTGCATTTAATGCACCGATTCGGGTAAGAAATCAAACGATGCACGGAATCGGCTAGAAACGAGATGAACGCACCCAATTCACTTTTTTGGACCCAATAGTGATGTTTTGGTTCGTTTGGGTCAGTTTCGTTACTGCACCGAAAACCATGCCGGGGTTGCATTTAATGCACCGATTCGGGTCGGAAACGAAACGATGCACGGAATCGTCCAGAAACGAAAGGAACGCACCCTATCCACTTTTTTCGACCCAATAGTGATGTTTTGGTTCGTTTGGGTCAGTTTCGTTACTGCACCGAAAACCATGCCGGGGTTGCATTTATTGCACCGATTCGGGTCAGAAACGAAACGATGGAAAGAATCGGCTAGAAACGAAACGAATGCACCCAATTCACTTTTTTGGACTCAATAGTGATGTTTTGGTTCGTTTGGGTCAGTTTCATTACTGCACCGAAAACCATGCCGGGGTGGAATTTAATGCACCGATTCGGGTCGGAAACGAAATGATGCACGGAATCGTCTATAAACGAAAGGAGCGCACCCTATCCACTTTTTTGGACCGAATAGTGATGTTTTGGTTCGTTTGGGTCAGTTTGGTTACTGCACCGAAAACCATGCCGGGGTTGCATTTAATGCACCGATTCGGGTCGGAAACGAAACGATCCACGGAATCGGCTACAAACGAAACGAATGCACAAAATTCAATTTTTTGGACCCAAAAGTGATGTTTTGGTTCGTTTGGGTCAGTTTCGTTACTGCACCGAAAACCATGCCGGTGTTGCATTTAATGCACCGATTCGTGTCGGAAACGAAACGATGCACGGAATCGGCTAGAAACGAGACGAACGCACAGAATTCAATTTTTTGGACCCAATAGTGATGTTTTGGTTCGTTTGGGTCAGTTTCGTTACTGCACCGAAAACCATGCCGGGGTTGCATTTAATGCACCGATTCGGGTAAGAAATCAAACGATGCACGGAATCGGCTAGAAACGAGATGAACGCACCCAATTCACTTTTTTGGACCCAATAGTGATGTTTTGGTTCGTTTGGGTCAGTTTCGTTACTGCACAGAAAACCATGCCGGGGTTGCATTTAATGCACCGATTCGGGTCGGAAACGAAACGATGCACGGAATCGTCCAGAAACGAAAGGAACGCACCCTATCCACTTTTTTCGACCCAATAGTGATGTTTTGGTTCGTTTGGGTCAGTTTCGTTACTGCACCGAAAACCATGCCGGGGTTGCATTTATTGCACCGATTCGGGTCAGAAACGAAACGATGGAAAGAATCGGCTAGAAACGAAACGAATGCACCCAATTCACTTTTTTGGACTCAATAGTGATGTTTTGGTTCGTTTGGGTCAGTTTCATTACTGCACCGAAAACCATGCCGGGGTGGAATTTAATGCACCGATTCGGGTCGGAAACGAAATGATGCACGGAATCGTCTATAAACGAAAGGAGCGCACCCTATCCACTTTTTTGGACCGAATAGTGATGTTTTGGTTCGTTTGGGTCAGTTTGGTTACTGCACCGAAAACCATGCCGGGGTTGCATTTAATGCACCGATTCGGGTCGGAAACGAAACGATCCACGGAATCGGCTACAAACGAAACGAATGCACAAAATTCAATTTTTTGGACCCAAAAGTGATGTTTTGGTTCGTTTGGGTCAGTTTCGTTACTGCACCGAAAACCATGCCGGTGTTGCATTTAATGCACCGATTCGTGTCGGAAACGAAACGATGCACGGAATCGGCTAGAAACGAGACGAACGCACAGAATTCAATTTTTTGGACCCAATAGTGATGTTTTGGTTCGTTTGGGTCAGTTTCGTTACTGCACCGAAAACCATGCCGGGGTTGCATTTAATGCACCGATTCGGGTCAGAAATCAAACGATGCACGGAATCGGCTAGAAACAAGATGAACGCACCCAATTCACTTTTTTGGACCCAATAGTGATGTTTTGGTTCGTTTGGGTCAGTTTCGTTACTGCACCGAAAACCATGCCGGGGTTGCATTTAATGCCCCGATTCGGGTCGGAAACTAAACGATGAACGGAATCATCCAGAAACGAAACGAACGCACCCAATTCACTTTTTTGGACCCAATAGTGATGTTTTGGTTCGTTTGGGTCAGTTTCGTTACTACACCGAAAACCATGCCGGGGTTGCATTTAATGCACCGATTCGGGTCAGAAATGAAACGATCCACGGAATCGGCTACAAACAAAACGAACGCACAGAATTCAATTTTTTGGACCCAATAGTGATGTTTTGGTTCGTTTGGGTCAGTTTCGTTACTGCACCAAAAACCATGCCGGGGTTGCATTTAATGCACCGATTCGGGTCAGAAATCAAACGATGCACGGAATCGGCTAGAAACGAGATGAACGCACCCAATTCACTTTTTTGGACCGAATAGTGATGTTTTGGTTTGTTTGGGTCAGTTTGGTTACTGCACCGAAAACCATGCTGGGGTTGCATTTAATGCACCGATTCGGGTCGGAAACGAAATGATGTAAAGAATCGGCTAGAAACGAAACGAATGCACCCAATTCACTTTTTTGGACCCAATAGTAATGTTTTGGTTCGTTTGGGTCAGTTTCGTTACTGCACCGAAAACCATGCCGGGGTTGCATTTAATGCACCGATTCGGGTCGGAAACGAAACGATGCACGGAATCGTCCAGAAACGAAAGGAACGCACCCTATCCACTTTTTTCGACCCAATAGTGATGTTTTGGTTCGTTTGGGTCAGTTTCGTTACTGCACCGAAAACCATGCCGGGGTTGCATTTATTGCACCGATTCGGGTCAGAAACGAAACGATGGAAAGAATCGGCTAGAAACGAAACGAATGCACCCAATTCACTTTTTTGAACTCAATAGTGATGTTTTGGTTCGTTTGGGTCAGTTTCATTACTGCACCGAAAACCATGCCGGGGTGGAATTTAATGCACCGATTCGGGTCGGAAACGAAATGATGCACGGAATCGTCTATAAACGAAAGGAGCGCACCCTATCCACTTTTTTGGACCGAATAGTGATGTTTTGGTTCGTTTGGGTCAGTTTGGTTACTGCACCGAAAACCATGCCGGGGTTGCATTTAATGCACCGATTCGGGTCGGAAACGAAACGATCCACGGAATCGGCTACAAACGAAACGAATGCACAGAATTCAATTTTTTGGACCCAATAGTGATGTTTTGGTTCGTTTGGGTCAGTTTCGTTACTGCACCAAAAACCATGCCGGTGTTGCATTTAATGCACCGATTCGTGTCGGAAACGAAACGATGCACGGAATCGGCTAGAAACGAGATGAACGCACCCAATTCACTTTTTTGGACCCAATAGTGATGTTTTGGTTCGTTTGGGTCAGTTTCGTTACTGCACCGAAAACCATGCCGGGGTTGCATTTTATGCACCGATACGGGTCAGAAACGAAACGATGCACGGAATCATCCAGAAACGAAACGAATGCACCCTATCCACTTTTTTGGACCCAATAGTGATGTTTTGGTTCGTTTGGGTCAGTTTCGTTACTACATCGAAAACCATACCGGGGTTGCATATAATGCACCGATTCGGGTCAGAAACGAAACGGTGCACGGAATCGGCTAGAAACGAAACGAACGCACAGAATTCAATTTTTTGGACCCAATAGTGATGTTTTGGTTCGTTTGGGTCAGTTTCGTTACTGCACCGAAAACCATGCCGGGGTTGCATTTAATGCACCGATTCGGGTCGGAAACGAAACGATCCACGTAATCGTCCAGAAACGAAACGAACGCACAGAATTCAATTTTTTGGACCCAATAGTGATGTTTTGGTTCGTTTGGGTCAGTTTCGTTACTGCACCAAAAACCATGCCGGTGTTGCATTTAATGCACCGATTCGTGTCGGAAACGAAACGATGCACGGAATTGGCTAGAAATGAGATGAACGCACCCAATTTACTTTTTTGGACCCAATAGTGATGTTTTGGTTCGTTTGGGTCAGTTTCGTTACTGCACCGAAAACCATGCCGGGGTTGCATTTAATGCACCGATTCGGGTCGGAAACGAAATGATGCACGGAATCATCCAGAAACGAAACGAACGCACCCAATCCTCTTTTTTGGACCCAATAGTGATGTTTTGGTTCATTTGGGTCAGTTTCTTTACTGCACCGAAAACCATGCCGGGGTTGCATTTAATGCACCGATTCGGGTCAGAAATGAAACGATCCACGGAATCGGCTACAAACGAAACGAACGCACAGAATTCATTTTTTTGGACCCAATAGTGATGTTTTGGTTCGTTTGGGTCAGTTTCGTTACTGCACCGAAAACCATGCCGGGGTTGCATTTAATGCACCGATTCGGGTAAGAAATCAAACGATGCACGGAATCGGCTAGAAACGAGATGAACGCACCCAATTCACTTTTTTGGACCCAATAGTGATGTTTTGGTTCGTTTGGGTCAGTTTCGTTACTGCACCGAAAACCATGCCGGGGTTGCATTTAATGCACCGATTCGGGTCGGAAACGAAACGATGCACGGAATCGTCCAGAAACGAAAGGAACGCACCCTATCCACTTTTTTCGACCCAATAGTGATGTTTTGGTTCGTTTGGGTCAGTTTCATTACTGCACCGAAAACCATGCCGGGGTGGAATTTAATGCACCGATTCGGGTCGGAAACGAAATGATGCACGGAATCGTCTAGAAACGAAAGGAGCGCACCCTATCCACTTTTTTGGACCGAATAGTGATGTTTTGGTTCGTTTGGGTCAGTTTGGTTACTGCACCGAAAACCATGCCGGGGTTGCATTTAATGCACCGATTCGGGTCGGAAACGAAACGATCCACGGAATCGGCTACAAACGAAACGAATGCACAGAATTCAATTTTTTGGACCCAAAAGTCATGTTTTGGTTCGTTTGGGTCAGTTTCGTTACTGCACCAAAAACCATGCCGGTGTTGCATTTAATGCACCGATTCGTGTCGGAAACGAAACGATGCACGGAATCGGCTAGAAACGAGATGAACGCACCCAATTCACTTTTTTGGACCCAATAGTGATGTTTTGGTTCGTTTGGGTCAGTTTCGTTACTGCACCGAAAACCATGCCGGGGTTGCATTTATTGCACCGATTCGGGTCAGAAACGAAACGATGGAAAGAATCGGCTAGAAACGAAACGAATGCACCCAATTCACTTTTTTGGACTCAATAGTGATGTTTTGGTTCGTTTGGGTCAGTTTCATTACTGCACCGAAAACCATGCCGGGGTGGAATTTAATGCACCGATTCGGGTCGGAAACGAAATGATGCACGGAATCGTCTATAAACGAAAGGAGCGCACCCTATCCACTTTTTTGGACCGAATAGTGATGTTTTGGTTCGTTTGGGTCAGTTTGGTTACTGCACCGAAAACCATGCCGGGGTTGCATTTAATGCACCGATTCGGGTCGGAAACGAAACGATCCACGGAATCGGCTACAAACGAAACGAATGCACAGAATTCAATTTTTTGGACCCAATAGTGATGTTTTGGTTCGTTTGGGTCAGTTTCGTTACTGCACCAAAAACCATGCCGGTGTTGCATTTAATGCACCGATTCGTGTCGGAAACGAAACGATGCACGGAATCGGCTAGAAACGAGATGAACGCACCCAATTCACTTTTTTGGACCCAATAGTGATGTTTTGGTTCGTTTGGGTCAGTTTCGTTACTGCACCGAAAACCATGCCGGGGTTGCATTTTATGCACCGATTCGGGTCGGAAACGAAACGATGCACGGAATCATCCAGAAACGAAACGAATGCACCCTATCCACTTTTTTGGACCCAATAGTGATGTTTTGGTTCGTTTGGGTCAGTTTCGTTACTACATCGAAAACCATGCCGAGGTTGCATATAATGCACCGATTCGGGTCAGAAACGAAACGGTGCACGTGATCGGCTAGAAACGAAACGAACGCACAGAATTCAATTTTTTGGACCCAATAGTGATGTTTTGGTTCGTTTGGGTCAGTTTCGTTACTGCACCGAAAACCATGCCGGGGTTGCATTTAATGCACCGATTCGGGTCGGAAACGAAACGATCCACGTAATCGTCCAGAAACGAAACGAACGCACAGAATTCAATTTTTTGGACCCAATAGTGATGTTTTGGTTCGTTTGGGTCAGTTTCGTTACTGCACCAAAAACCATGCCGGGGTTGCATTTAATGCACCGATTCGGGTCAGAAATCAAACGATGCACGGAATTGGCTAGAAATGAGATGAACGCACCCAATTCACTTTTTTGGACCCAATAGTGATGTTTTGGTTCGTTTGGGTCAGTTTCGTTACTGCACCGAAAACCATGCCGGGGTTGCATTTAATGCACCGATTCGGGTCGGAAACGAAATGATGCACGGAATCATCCAGAAACGAAACGAACGCACCCAATCCTCTTTTTTGGACCCAATAGTGATGTTTTGGTTCATTTGGGTCAGTTTCTTTACTGCACCGAAAACCATGCCGGGGTTGCATTTAATGCACCGATTCGGGTCAGAAATGAAACGATCCACGGAATCGGCTACAAACGAAACGAACGCACAGAATTCATTTTTTTGGACCCAATAGTGATGTTTTGGTTCGTTTGGGTCAGTTTCGTTACTGCACCGAAAACCATGCCGGGGTTGCATTTAATGCACCGATTCGGGTAAGAAATCAAACGATGCACGGAATCGGCTAGAAACGAGATGAACGCACCCAATTCACTTTTTTGGACCCAATAGTGATGTTTTGGTTCGTTTGGGTCAGTTTCGTTACTGCACCGAAAACCATGCCGGGGTTGCATTTAATGCACCGATTCGGGTCGGAAACGAAACGATGCACGGAATCGTCCAGAAACGAAAGGAACGCACCCTATCCACTTTTTTCGACCCAATAGTGATGTTTTGGTTCGTTTGGGTCAGTTTCATTACTGCACCGAAAACCATGCCGGGGTGGAATTTAATGCACCGATTCGGGTCGGAAACGAAATGATGCACGGAATCGTCTAGAAACGAAAGGAGCGCACCCTATCCACTTTTTTGGACCGAATAGTGATGTTTTGGTTCGTTTGGGTCAGTTTGGTTACTGCACCGAAAACCATGCCGGGGTTGCATTTAATGCACCGATTCGGGTCGGAAACGAAACGATGGAAAGAATCGGCTAGAAACGAAACGAATGCACCCAATTCACTTTTTTGGACTCAATAGTGATGTTTTGGTTCGTTTGGGTCAGTTTCATTACTGCACCGAAAACCATGCCGGGGTGGAATTTAATGCACCGATTCGGGTCGGAAACGAAATGATGCACGGAATCGTCTATAAACGAAAGGAGCGCACCCTATCCACTTTTTTGGACCGAATAGTGATGTTTTGGTTCGTTTGGGTCAGTTTGGTTACTGCACCGAAAACCATGCCGGGGTTGCATTTAATGCACCGATTCGGGTCGGAAACGAAACGATCCACGGAATCGGCTACAAACGAAACGAATGCACAGAATTCAATTTTTTGGACCCAAAAGTGATGTTTTGGTTCGTTTGGGTCAGTTTCGTTACTGCACCAAAAACCATGCCGGTGTTGCATTTAATGCACCGATTCGTGTCGGAAACGAAACGATGCACGGAATCGGCTAGAAACGAGATGAACGCACCCAATTCACTTTTTTGGACCCAATAGTGATGTTTTGGTTCGTTTGGGTCAGTTTCGTTACTGCACCGAAAACCATGCCGGGGTTGCATTTTATGCACCGATTCGGGTCGGAAACGAAACGATGCACGGAATCATCCAGAAACGAAACGAATGCACCCTATCCACTTTTTTGGACCCAATAGTGATGTTTTGGTTCGTTTGGGTCAGTTTCGTTACTACATCGAAAACCATGCCGAGGTTGCATATAATGCACCGATTCGGGTCAGAAACGAAACGGTGCACGTGATCGGCTAGAAACGAAACGAACGCACAGAATTCAATTTTTTGGAGCCAATAGTGATGTTTTGGTTCGTTTGGGTCAGTTTCGTTACTGCACCGAAAACCATGCCGGGGTTGCATTTAATGCACCGATTCGGGTCGGAAACGAAACGATCCACGTAATCGTCCAGAAACGAAACGAACGCACAGAATTCAATTTTTTGGACCCAATAGTGATGTTTTGGTTCGTTTGGGTCAGTTTCGTTACTGCACCAAAAACCATGCCGGGGTTGCATTTAATGCACCGATTCGGGTCAGAAATCAAACGATGCACGGAATTGGCTAGAAATGAGATGAACGCACCCAATTCACTTTTTTGGACCCAATAGTGATGTTTTGGTTCGTTTGGGTCAGTTTCGTTACTGCACCGAAAACCATGCCGGGGTTGCATTTAATGCACCGATTCGGGTCGGAAACGAAATGATGCACGGAATCATCCAGAAACGAAACGAACGCACCCAATCCTCTTTTTTGGACCCAATAGTGATGTTTTGGTTCATTTGGGTCAGTTTCTTTACTGCACCGAAAACCATGCCGGGGTTGCATTTAATGCACCGATTCGGGTCAGAAATGAAACGATCCACGGAATCGGCTACAAACGAAACGAACGCACAGAATTCATTTTTTTGGACCCAATAGTGATGTTTTGGTTCGTTTGGGTCAGTTTCGTTACTGCACCGAAAACCATGCCGGGGTTGCATTTAATGCACCGATTCGGGTAAGAAATCAAACGATGCACGGAATCGGCTAGAAACGAGATGAACGCACCCAATTCACTTTTTTGGACCCAATAGTGATGTTTTGGTTCGTTTGGGTCAGTTTCGTTACTGCACCGAAAACCATGCCGGGGTTGCATTTAATGCACCGATTCGGGTCGGAAACGAAACGATGCACGGAATCGTCCAGAAACGAAAGGAACGCACCCTATCCACTTTTTTCGACCCAATAGTGATGTTTTGGTTCGTTTGGGTCAGTTTCATTACTGCACCGAAAACCATGCCGGGGTGGAATTTAATGCACCGATTCGGGTCGGAAACGAAATGATGCACGGAATCGTCTAGAAACGAAAGGAGCGCACCCTATCCACTTTTTTGGACCGAATAGTGATGTTTTGGTTCGTTTGGGTCAGTTTGGTTACTGCACCGAAAACCATGCCGGGGTTGCATTTAATGCACCGATTCGGGTCGGAAACGAAACGATCCACGGAATCGGCTACAAACGAAACGAATGCACAGAATTCAATTTTTTGGACCCAAAAGTCATGTTTTGGTTCGTTTGGGTCAGTTTCGTTACTGCACCAAAAACCATGCCGGTGTTGCATTTAATGCACCGATTCGTGTCGGAAACGAAACGATGCACGGAATCGGCTAGAAACGAGATGAACGCACCCAATTCACTTTTTTGGACCCAATAGTGATGTTTTGGTTCGTTTGGGTCAGTTTCGTTACTGCACCGAAAACCATGCCGGGGTTGCATTTATTGCACCGATTCGGGTCAGAAACGAAACGATGGAAAGAATCGGCTAGAAACGAAACGAATGCACCCAATTCACTTTTTTGGACTCAATAGTGATGTTTTGGTTCGTTTGGGTCAGTTTCATTACTGCACCGAAAACCATGCCGGGGTGGAATTTAATGCACCGATTCGGGTCGGAAACGAAATGATGCACGGAATCGTCTATAAACGAAAGGAGCGCACCCTATCCACTTTTTTGGACCGAATAGTGATGTTTTGGTTCGTTTGGGTCAGTTTGGTTACTGCACCGAAAACCATGCCGGGGTTGCATTTAATGCACCGATTCGGGTCGGAAACGAAACGATCCACGGAATCGGCTACAAACGAAACGAATGCACAGAATTCAATTTTTTGGACCCAAAAGTGATGTTTTGGTTCGTTTGGGTCAGTTTCGTTACTGCACCAAAAACCATGCCGGTGTTGCATTTAATGCACCGATTCGTGTCGGAAACGAAACGATGCACGGAATCGGCTAGAAACGAGATGAACGCACCCAATTCACTTTTTTGGACCCAATAGTGATGTTTTGGTTCGTTTGGGTCAGTTTCGTTACTGCACCGAAAACCATGCCGGGGTTGCATTTTATGCACCGATTCGGGTCGGAAACGAAACGATGCACGGAATCATCCAGAAACGAAACGAATGCACCCTATCCACTTTTTTGGACCCAATAGTGATGTTTTGGTTCGTTTGGGTCAGTTTCGTTACTACATCGAAAACCATGCCGAGGTTGCATATAATGCACCGATTCGGGTCAGAAACGAAACGGTGCACGTGATCGGCTAGAAACGAAACGAACGCACAGAATTCAATTTTTTGGACCCAATAGTGATGTTTTGGTTCGTTTGGGTCAGTTTCGTTACTGCACCGAAAACCATGCCGGGGTTGCATTTAATGCACCGATTCGGGTCGGAAACGAAACGATCCACGTAATCGTCCAGAAACGAAACGAACGCACAGAATTCAATTTTTTGGACCCAATAGTGATGTTTTGGTTCGTTTGGGTCAGTTTCGTTACTGCACCAAAAACCATGCCGGAGTTGCATTTAATGCACCGATTCGGGTCAGAAATCAAACGATGCACGGAATTGGCTAGAAATGAGATGAACACACCCAATTTACTTTTTTGGACCCAATAGTGATGTTTTGGTTCGTTTGGGTCAGTTTCGTTACTGCACCGAAAACCATGCCGGGGTTGCATTTAATGCACCGATTCGGGTCGGAAACGAAATGATGCACGGAATCATCCAGAAACGAAACGAACGCACCCAATCCTCTTTTTTGGACCCAATAATGATGTTTTGGTTCATTTGGGTCAGTTTCTTTACTGCACCGAAAACCATGCCGGGGTTGCATTTAATGCACCGATTCGGGTCAGAAATGAAACGATCCACGGAATCGGCTACAAACGAAACGAACGCACAGAATTCATTTTTTTGGACCCAATAGTGATGTTTTGGTTCGTTTGGGTCAGTTTCGTTACTGCACCGAAAACCATGCCGGGGTTGCATTTAATGCACCGATTCGGGCAGAAACGAAACGATGGAAAGAATCGGCTAGAAACGAAACGAATGCACCCAATTCACTTTTTTGGACTCAATAGTGATGTTTTGGTTCGTTTGGGTCAGTTTCATTACTGCACCGAAAACCATGCCGGGGTGGCATTTAATGCACCGATTCGGGTCGGAAACGAAATGATGCACGGAATCGTCTATAAATGAAAGGAGCGCACCCTATCCACTTTTTTGGACCGAATAGTGATGTTTTGGTTCGTTTGGGTCAGTTTGGTTACTGCACCGAAAACCATGCCGGGGTTGCATTTAATGCACCGATTCGGGTCGGAAACGAAACGATCCACGAAATCGGCTACAAACGAAACGAATGCACAGAATTCAATTTTTTGGACCCAATAGTGATGTTTTGGTTCGTTTGGGTCAGTTTCGTTACTGCACCGAAAACCATGCCGGGGTTGCATTTAATGCACCGATTCGGGTCGGAAACGAAACGATGCACGGAATCATCTAGAAACGAAACGAACGCACCCAATTCACTTTTTTGGACCCAATAGTGATGTTTTGGTTCGTTTGGGTCAGTTTCGTTACTACACCGAAAACCATGCCGGGTTTGCATTTAATGCACCGATTCGGGTCAGAAATGAAACGATCCACGGAATCGGCTACAAACAAAACGAACGCACAGAATTCAATTTTTTGGACCCAATAGTGATGTTTTGGTTCGTTTGGGTCACTTTCGTTACTGCACCAAAAACCATGCCGGGGTTGCATTTAATGCACCGATTCGGGTCGGAAACGAAACGATGCACGGAATCGTCCAGAAACGAAAGGAACGCACCCTATCCACTTTTTTCGACCCAATAGTGATGTTTTGGTTCGTTTGGGTCAGTTTCGTTACTGCACCGAAAACCATGCCGGGGTTGCATTTAATGCACTGATTCGGGTCGGAAACGAAATGATGCACGGAATCGTCTATAAACGAAAGGAGCGCACCCTATCCACTTTTTTGGACCGAATAGTGATGTTTTGGTTCATTTGGGTCAGTTTGGTTACTGCGCCGAAAACCATGCCGGGGTTGCATTTAATGCACCGATTCGGGTCGGAAACGAAACGATCCACGGAATCGGCTACAAACGAAACGAATGCACAGAATTCAATTTTTTGGACCCAATAGTGATGTTTTGGTTCGTTTGGGTCAGTTTCGTTACTGCACCGAAAACCATGCCGGGGTTGCATTTAATGCACCGATTCGGGTCGGAAACGAAATGATGCACGGAATCATCCAGAAACGAAACGAACGCACCCAATCCTCTTTTTTGGACCCAATAGTGATGTTTTGGTTCATTTGGGTCAGTTTCTTTACTGCACCGAAAACCATGTCGGGGTTGCATTTAATGCACCGATTCGGGTCAGAAATGAAACGATCCACGGAATCGGCTACAAACGAAACGAACGCACAGAATTCATTTTTTTGGACCCAATAGTGATGTTTTGGTTCGTTTGGGTCAGTTTCGTTACTGCACCGAAAACCATGCCGGGGTTGCATTTAATGCACCGATTCGGGTAAGAAATCAAACGATGCACGGAATCGGCTAGAAACGAGATGAACGCACCCAATTCACTTTTTTGGACCCAATAGTGATGTTTTGGTTCGTTTGGGTCAGTTTCGTTACTGCACCGAAAACCATGCCGGGGTTGCATTTAATGCACCGATTCGGGTCGGAAACGAAACGATGCACGGAATCGTCCAGAAACGAAAGGAACGCACCCTATCCACTTTTTTCGACCCAATAGTGATGTTTTGGTTCGTTTGGGTCAGTTTCGTTACTGCACCGAAAACCATGCCGGGGTTGCATTTATTGCACCGATTCGGGTCAGAAACGAAACGATGGAAAGAATCGGCTAGAAACGAAACGAATGCACCCAATTCACTTTTTTGGACTCAATAGTGATGTTTTGGTTCGTTTGGGTCAGTTTCATTACTGCACCGAAAACCATGCCGGGGTGGAATTTAATGCACCGATTCGGGTCGGAAACGAAACGATCCACGGAATCGGCTACAAACGAAACGAATGCACAAAATTCAATTTTTTGGACCCAAAAGTGATGTTTTGGTTCGTTTGGGTCAGTTTCGTTACTGCACCGAAAACCATGCCGGTGTTGCATTTAATGCACCGATTCGTGTCGGAAACGAAACGATGCACGGAATCCGCTAGAAACGAGACGAACGCACAGAATTCAATTTTTTGGACCCAATAGTGATGTTTTGGTTCGTTTGGGTCAGTTTCGTTACTGCACCGAAAACCATGCCGGGGTTGCATTTAATGCACCGATTCGGGTCAGAAATCAAACGATGCACGGAATCGGCTAGAAACAAGATGAACGCACCCAATTCACTTTTTTGGACCCAATAGTGATGTTTTGGTTCGTTTGGGTCAGTTTCGTTACTGCACCGAAAACCATGCCGGGGTTGCATTTAATGCCCCGATTCGGGTCGGAAACTAAACGATGCACGGAATCATCCAGAAACGAAATGAACGCACCCAATTCACTTTTTTGGACCCAATAGTGATGTTTTGGTTCGTTTGGGTCAGTTTCGTTACTACACCGAAAACCATGCCGGGGTTGCATTTAATGCACCGATTCGGGTCAGAAATGAAACGATCCACGGAATCGGCTACAAACAAAACGAACGCACAGAATTCAATTTTTTGGACCCAATAGTGATGTTTTGGTTCGTTTGGGTCAGTTTCGTTACTGCACCAAAAACCATGCCGGGGTTGCAATTAATGCACCGATTCGGGTCAGAAATCAAACGATGCACGGAATCGGCTAGAAACGAGATGAACGCACCCAATTCACTTTTTTGGACCGAATAGTGATGTTTTGGTTTGTTTGGGTCAGTTTGGTTACTGCACCGAAAACCATGCTGGGGTTGCATTTAATGCACCGATTCGGGTCGGAAACGAAATGATGTAAAGAATCGGCTAGAAACGAAACGAATGCACCCAATTCACTTTTTTGGACCCAATAGTAATGTTTTGGTTCGTTTGGGTCAGTTTCGTTACTGCACCGAAAACCATGCCGGGGTTGCATTTAATGCACCGATTCGGGTCGGAAACGAAACGATGCACGGAATCGTCCAGAAACGAAAGGAACGCACCCTATCCACTTTTTTCGACCCAATAGTGATGTTTTGGTTCGTTTGGGTCAGTTTCGTTACTGCACCGAAAACCATGCCGGGGTTGCATTTATTGCACCGATTCGGGTCAGAAACGAAACGATGGAAAGAATCGGCTAGAAACGAAACGAATGCACCCAATTCACTTTTTTGGACTCAATAGTGATGTTTTGGTTCGTTTGGGTCAGTTTCATTACTGCACCGAAAACCATGCCGGGGTGGAATTTAATGCACCGATTCGGGTTGGAAACGAAATGATGCACGGAATCGTCTATAAACGAAAGGAGCGCACCCTATCCACTTTTTTGGACCGAATAGTGATGTTTTGGTTCGTTTGGGTCAGTTTGGTTACTGCACCGAAAACCATGCCGGGGTTGCATTTAATGCACCGATTCGGGTCGGAAACGAAACGATCCACGGAATCGGCTACAAACGAAACGAATGCACAGAATTCAATTTTTTGGACCCAATAGTGATGTTTTGGTTCGTTTGGGTCAGTTTCGTTACTGCACCAAAAACCATGCCGGTGTTGCATTTAATGCACCGATTCGTGTCGGAAACGAAACGATGCACGGAATCGGCTAGAAACGAGATGAACGCACCCAATTCACTTTTTTGGACCCAATAGTGATGTTTTGGTTCGTTTGGGTCAGTTTCGTTACTGCACCGAAAACCATGCCGGGGTTGCATTTTATGCACCGATTCGGGTCGGAAACGAAACGATGCACGGAATCATCCAGAAACGAAACGAATGCACCCTATCCACTTTTTTGGACCCAATAGTGATGTTTTGGTTCGTTTGGGTCAGTTTCGTTACTACATCGAAAACCATGCCGGGGTTGCATATAATGCACCGATTCGGGTCAGAAATGAAACGGTGCACGGAATCGGCTAGAAACGAAACGAACGCACAGAATTCAATTTTTTGGACCCAATAGTGATGTTTTGGTTCGTTTGGGTCAGTTTCGTTACTGCACCGAAAACCATGCCGGGGTTGCATTTAATGCACCGATTCGGGTCGGAAACGAAACGATCCACGTAATCGTCCAGAAACGAAACGAACGCACAGAATTCAATTTTTTGGACCCAATAGTGATGTTTTGGTTCGTTTGGGTCAGTTTCGTTACTGCACCAAAAACCATGCCGGGGTTGCATTTAATGCACCGATTCGGGTCAGAAATCAAACGATGCACGGAATTGGCTAGAAATGAGATGAACGCACCCAATTTACTTTTTTGGACCCAATAGTGATGTTTTGTTTCGTTTGGGTCAGTTTCGTTACTGCACCGAAAACCATGCCGGGGTTGCATTTAATGCACCGATTCGGGTCGAAAACGAAATGATGCACGGAATCATCCAGAAACGAAACGAACGCACCCAATCCTCTTTTTTGCACCCAATAGTGATGTTTTGGTTCATTTGGGTCAGTTTCTTTACTGCACCGAAAACCATGCCGGGGTTGCATTTAATGCACCGATTCGGGTCAGAAATGAAACGATCCACGGAATCGGCTACAAACGAAACGAACCCACAGAATTCATTTTTTTGGACCCAATAGTGATGTTTTGGTTCGTTTGGGTCAGTTTCGTTACTGCACCGAAAACCATGCCGGGGTTGCATTTAATGCACCGATTCGGGTAAGAAATCAAACGATGCACGGAATCGGCTAGAAACGAGATGAACGCACCCAATTCACTTTTTTGGACCCAATAGTGATGTTTTGGTTCGTTTGGGTCAGTTTCGTTACTGCACCGAAAACCATGCCGGGGTTGCATTTAATGCACCGATTCGGGTCAGAAACGAAACGATGCACGGAATCGTCCAGAAACGAAAGGAACGCACCCTATCCACTTTTTTCGACCCAATAGTGATGTTTTGGTTCGTTTGGGTCAGTTTCGTTACTGCACCGAAAACCATGCCGGGGTTGCATTTATTGCACCGATTCGGGTCAGAAACGAAACGATGGAAAGAATCGGCTAGAAACGAAACGAATGCACCCAATTCACTTTTTTGGACTCAATAGTGATGTTTTGGTTCGTTTGGGTCAGTTTCATTACTGCACCGAAAACCATGCCGGGGTGGAATTTAATGCACCGATTCGGGTCGGAAACGAAATGATGCACGGAATCGTCTATAAACGAAAGGAGCGCACCCTATCCACTTTTTTGGACCGAATAGTGATGTTTTGGTTCGTTTGGGTCAGTTTGGTTACTGCACCGAAAACCATGCCGGGGTTGCATTTAATGCACCGATTCGGGTCGGAAACGAAACGATCCACGGAATCGGCTACAAACGAAACGAATGCACAGAATTCAATTTTTTGGACCCAAAAGTCATGTTTTGGTTCGTTTGGGTCAGTTTCGTTACTGCACCAAAAACCATGCCGGTGTTGCATTTAATGCACCGATTCGTGTCGGAAACGAAACGATGCACGGAATCGGCTAGAAACGAGATGAACGCACCCAATTCACTTTTTTGGACCCAATAGTGATGTTTTGGTTCGTTTGGGTCAGTTTCGTTACTGCACCGAAAACCATGCCGGGGTTGCATTTTATGCACCGATTCGGGTCGGAAACGAAACGATGCACGGAATCATCCAGAAACGAAACGAATGCACCCTATCCACTTTTTTGGACCCAATAGTGATGTTTTGGTTCGTTTGGGTCAGTTTCGTTACTACATCGAAAACCATGCCGGGGTTGCATATAATGCACCGATTCGGGTCAGAAACGAAACGGTGCACGTGATCGGCTAGAAACGAAACGAACGCACAGAATTCAATTTTTTGGACCCAATAGTGATGTTTTGGTTCGTTTGGGTCAGTTTCGTTACTGCACCAAAAACCATGCCGGGGTTGCATTTAATGCACCGATTCGGGTCGGAAACGAAACGATCCACGTAATCGTCCAGAAACGAAACGAACGGACAGAATTCAATTTTTTGGACCCAATAGTGATGTTTTGGTTCGTTTGGGTCAGTTTCGTTACTGCACCAAAAACCATGCCGGAGTTGCATTTAATGCACCGATTCGGGTCACAAATCAAACGATGCACGGAATTGGCTAGAAATGAGATGAACGCACCCAATTTACTTTTTTGGACCCAATAGTGATGTTTTGGTTCGTTTGGGTCAGTTTCGTTACTGCACCGAAAACCATGCCGGGGTTGCATTTAATGCACCGATTCGGGTCGGAAACGAAATGATGCACGGAATCATCCAGAAACGAAACGAACGCACCCAATCCTCTTTTTTGGACCCAATAGTGATGTTTTGGTTCATTTGGGTCAGTTTCTTTACTGCACCGAAAACCATGCCGGGGTTGCATTTAATGCACCGATTCGGGTCAGAAATGAAACGATCCACGGAATCGGCTACAAACGAAACAAACGCACAGAATTCATTTTTTTGGACCCAATAGTGATGTTTTGGTTCGTTTGGGTCAGTTTCGTTACTGCACCGAAAACCATGCCGGGGTTGCATTTAATGCACCGATTCGGGTAAGAAATCAAACGATGCACGGAATCGGCTAGAAACGAGATGAACGCACCCAATTCACTTTTTTGGACCCAATAGTGATGTTTTGGTTCGTTTGGGTCAGTTTCGTTACTGCACCGAAAACCATGCCGGGGTTGCATTTAATGCACCGATTCGGGTCGGAAACGAAACGATGCACGGAATCATCCAGAAATGAAACGAACGCACCCAACTCACTTTTTTGGACCCAATAGTGATGTTTTGGTTCGTTTGGGTCAGTTTCGTTACTACACCGAAAACCATGTCGGGGTTGCATTGAATGCACCGATTCGGGTCAGAAATGAAACGATCCACGGAATCGGCTACAAACAAAACGAACGCACAGAATTCAATTTTTTGGACCCAATAGTGATGTTTTAGTTCGTTTGGGTCAGTTACGTTACTGCACTGAAAACCATGCCGGGGTTACATTTAATGCACCGATTCGGGTCAGAAATCAAACGATGCACGGAATCGGCTAGAAACGAGATGAACGCACCCAATTCACTTTTTTGGACCCAATAGTGATGTTTTGGTTCGTTTGGGTCAGTTTCGTTACTGCACCGAAAACCATGCCGGGGTTGCATTTAATGCACCGATTCGGGTCGGAAACGAAACGATCCACGTAATCGTCCAGAAACGAAACGAACGCACAGAATTCAATTTTTTGGACCCAATAGTGATGTTTTGGTTCGTTTGGGTCAGTTTCGTTACTGCACCAAAAACCATGCCGGGGTTGCATTTAATGCACCGATTCGGGTCAGAAATCAAACGATGCACGGAATTGGCTAGAAATGAGATGAACGCACCCAATTTACTTTTTTGGACCCAATAGTGATGTTTTGGTTCGTTTGGGTCAGTTTCGTTACTGCACCGAAAACCATGCCGGGGTTGCATTTAATGCACCGATTCGGGTCGAAAACGAAATGATGCACGGAATCATCCAGAAACGAAACGAACGCACCCAATCCTCTTTTTTGGACCCAATAGTGATGTTTTGGTTCATTTGGGTCAGTTTCTTTACTGCACCGAAAACCATGCCGGGGTTGCATTTAATGCACCGATTCGGGTCAGAAATGAAACGATCCACGGAATCGGCTACAAACGAAACGAACGCACAGAATTCATTTTTTTGGACCCAATAGTGATGTTTTGGTTCGTTTGGGTCAGTTTCGTTACTGCACCGAAAACCATGCCGGGGTTGCATTTAATGCACCGATTCGGGTAAGAAATCAAACGATGCACGGAATCGGCTAGAAACGAGATGAACGCACCCAATTCACTTTTTTGGACCCAATAGTGATGTTTTGGTTCGTTTGGGTCAGTTTCGTTACTGCACCGAAAACCATGCCGGGGTTGCATTTAATGCACCGATTCGGGTCGGAAACGAAACGATGCACGGAATCGTCCAGAAACGAAAGGAACGCACCCTATCCACTTTTTTCGACCCAATAGTGATGTTTTGGTTCGTTTGGGTCAGTTTCGTTACTGCACCGAAAACCATGCCGGGGTTGCATTTATTGCACCGATTCGGGTCAGAAACGAAACGATGGAAAGAATCGGCTAGAAACGAAACGAATGCACCCAATTCACTTTTTTGGACTCAATAGTGATGTTTTGGTTCGTTTGGGTCAGTTTCATTACTGCACCGAAAACCATGCCGGGGTGGAATTTAATGCACCGATTCGGGTCGGAAACGAAATGATGCACGGAATCGTCTATAAACGAAAGGAGCGCACCCTATCCACTTTTTTGGACCGAATAGTGATGTTTTGGTTCGTTTGGGTCAGTTTGGTTACTGCACCGAAAACCATGCCGGAGTTGCATTTAATGCACCGATTCGGGTCACAAATCAAACGATGCACGGAATTGGCTAGAAATGAGATGAACGCACCCAATTTACTTTTTTGGACCCAATAGTGATGTTTTGGTTCGTTTGGGTCAGTTTCGTTACTGCACCGAAAACCATGCCGGGGTTGCATTTAATGCACCGATTCGGGTCGGAAACGAAATGATGCACGGAATCATCCAGAAACGAAACGAACGCACCCAATCCTCTTTTTTGGACCCAATAGTGATGTTTTGGTTCATTTGGGTCAGTTTCTTTACTGCACCGAAAACCATGCCGGGGTTGCATTTAATGCACCGATTCGGGTCAGAAATGAAACGATCCACGGAATCGGCTACAAACGAAACGAACGCACAGAATTCATTTTTTTGGACCCAATAGTGATGTTTTGGTTCGTTTGGGTCAGTTTCGTTACTGCACCGAAAACCATGCCGGGGTTGCATTTAATGCACCGATTCGGGTAAGAAATCAAACGATGCACGGAATCGGCTAGAAACGAGATGAACGCACCCAATTCACTTTTTTGGACCCAATAGTGATGTTTTGGTTCGTTTGGGTCAGTTTCGTTACTGCACCGAAAACCATGCCGGGGTTGCATTTAATGCACCGATTCGGGTCGGAAACGAAACGATGCACGGAATCATCCAGAAATGAAACGAACGCACCCAACTCACTTTTTTGGACCCAATAGTGATGTTTTGGTTCGTTTGGGTCAGTTTCGTTACTACACCGAAAACCATGTCGGGGTTGCATTGAATGCACCGATTCGGGTCAGAAATGAAACGATCCACGGAATCGGCTACAAACAAAACGAACGCACAGAATTCAATTTTTTGGACCCAATAGTGATGTTTTAGTTCGTTTGGGTCAGTTACGTTACTGCACTGAAAACCATGCCGGGGTTACATTTAATGCACCGATTCGGGTCAGAAATCAAACGATGCACGGAATCGGCTAGAAACGAGATGAACGCACCCAATTCACTTTTTTGGACCCAATAGTGATGTTTTGGTTCGTTTGGGTCAGTTTCGTTACTGCACCGAAAACCATGCCGGGGTTGCATTTAATGCACCGATTCGGGTCGGAAACGAAACGATCCACGTAATCGTCCAGAAACGAAACGAACGCACAGAATTCAATTTTTTGGACCCAATAGTGATGTTTTGGTTCGTTTGGGTCAGTTTCGTTACTGCACCAAAAACCATGCCGGGGTTGCATTTAATGCACCGATTCGGGTCAGAAATCAAACGATGCACGGAATTGGCTAGAAATGAGATGAACGCACCCAATTTACTTTTTTGGACCCAATAGTGATGTTTTGGTTCGTTTGGGTCAGTTTCGTTACTGCACCGAAAACCATGCCGGGGTTGCATTTAATGCACCGATTCGGGTCGAAAACGAAATGATGCACGGAATCATCCAGAAACGAAACGAACGCACCCAATCCTCTTTTTTGGACCCAATAGTGATGTTTTGGTTCATTTGGGTCAGTTTCTTTACTGCACCGAAAACCATGCCGGGGTTGCATTTAATGCACCGATTCGGGTCAGAAATGAAACGATCCACGGAATCGGCTACAAACGAAACGAACGCACAGAATTCATTTTTTTGGACCCAATAGTGATGTTTTGGTTCGTTTGGGTCAGTTTCGTTACTGCACCGAAAACCATGCCGGGGTTGCATTTAATGCACCGATTCGGGTAAGAAATCAAACGATGCACGGAATCGGCTATAAACGAGATGAACGCACCCAATTCACTTTTTTGGACCCAATAGTGATGTTTTGGTTCGTTTGGGTCAGTTTGGTTACTGCACCGAAAACCATGCCGGAGTTGCATTTAATGCACCGATTCGGGTCACAAATCAAACGATGCACGGAATTGGCTAGAAATGAGATGAACGCACCCAATTTACTTTTTTGGACCCAATAGTGATGTTTTGGTTCGTTTGGGTCAGTTTCGTTACTGCACCGAAAACCATGCCGGGGTTGCATTTAATGCACCGATTCGGGTCGGAAACGAAATGATGCACGGAATCATCCAGAAACGAAACGAACGCACCCAATCCTCTTTTTTGGACCCAATAGTGATGTTTTGGTTCATTTGGGTCAGTTTCTTTACTGCACCGAAAACCATGCCGGGGTTGCATTTAATGCACCGATTCGGGTCAGAAATGAAACGATCCACGGAATCGGCTACAAACGAAACGAACGCACAGAATTCATTTTTTTGGACCCAATAGTGATGTTTTGGTTCGTTTGGGTCAGTTTCGTTACTGCACCGAAAACCATGCCGGGGTTGCATTTAATGCACCGATTCGGGTAAGAAATCAAACGATGCACGGAATCGGCTAGAAACGAGATGAACGCACCCAATTCACTTTTTTGGACCCAATAGTGATGTTTTGGTTCGTTTGGGTCAGTTTCGTTACTGCACCGAAAACCATGCCGGGGTTGCATTTAATGCACCGATTCGGGTCGGAAACGAAACGATGCACGGAATCATCCAGAAATGAAACGAACGCACCCAACTCACTTTTTTGGACCCAATAGTGATGTTTTGGTTCGTTTGGGTCAGTTTCGTTACTACACCGAAAACCATGTCGGGGTTGCATTGAATGCACCGATTCGGGTCAGAAATGAAACGATCCACGGAATCGGCTACAAACAAAACGAACGCACAGAATTCAATTTTTTGGACCCAATAGTGATGTTTTAGTTCGTTTGGGTCAGTTACGTTACTGCACTGAAAACCATGCCGGGGTTACATTTAATGCACCGATTCGGGTCAGAAATCAAACGATGCACGGAATCGGCTAGAAACGAGATGAACGCACCCAATTCACTTTTTTGGACCCAATAGTGATGTTTTGGTTCGTTTGGGTCAGTTTCGTTACTGCACCGAAAACCATGCCGGGGTTGCATTTAATGCACCGATTCGGGTCGGAAACGAAACGATCCACGTAATCGTCCAGAAACGAAACGAACGCACAGAATTCAATTTTTTGGACCCAATAGTGATGTTTTGGTTCGTTTGGGTCAGTTTCGTTACTGCACCAAAAACCATGCCGGGGTTGCATTTAATGCACCGATTCGGGTCAGAAATCAAACGATGCACGGAATTGGCTAGAAATGAGATGAACGCACCCAATTTACTTTTTTGGACCCAATAGTGATGTTTTGGTTCGTTTGGGTCAGTTTCGTTACTGCACCGAAAACCATGCCGGGGTTGCATTTAATGCACCGATTCGGGTCGAAAACGAAATGATGCACGGAATCATCCAGAAACGAAACGAACGCACCCAATCCTCTTTTTTGGACCCAATAGTGATGTTTTGGTTCATTTGGGTCAGTTTCTTTACTGCACCGAAAACCATGCCGGGGTTGCATTTAATGCACCGATTCGGGTCAGAAATGAAACGATCCACGGAATCGGCTACAAACGAAACGAACGCACAGAATTCATTTTTTTGGACCCAATAGTGATGTTTTGGTTCGTTTGGGTCAGTTTCGTTACTGCACCGAAAACCATGCCGGGGTTGCATTTAATGCACCGATTCGGGTAAGAAATCAAACGATGCACGGAATCGGCTAGAAACGAGATGAACGCACCCAATTCACTTTTTTGGACCCAATAGTGATGTTTTGGTTCGTTTGGGTCAGTTTCGTTACTGCACCGAAAACCATGCCGGGGTTGCATTTAATGCACCGATTCGGGTCGGAAACGAAATGATGCACGGAATCATCCAGAAACGAAACGAACGCACCCAATCCTCTTTTTTGGACCCAATAGTGATGTTTTGGTTCATTTGGGTCAGTTTCTTTACTGCACCGAAAACCATGCCGGGGTTGCATTTAATGCACCGATTCGGGTCAGAAATGAAACGATCCACGGAATCGGCTACAAACGAAACGAACGCACAGAATTCATTTTTTTGGACCCAATAGTGATGTTTTGGTTCGTTTGGGTCAGTTTCGTTACTGCACCGAAAACCATGCCAGGGTTGCATTTAATGCACCGATTCGGGTAAGAAATCAAACGATGCACGGAATCGGCTAGAAACGAGATGAACGCACCCAATTCACTTTTTTGGACCCAATAGTGATGTTTTGGTTCGTTTGGGTCAGTTTCGTTACTGCACCGAAAACCATGCCGGGGTTGCATTTAATGCACCGATTCGGGTCGGAAACGAAACGATGCACGGAATCATCCAGAAATGAAACGAACGCACCCAACTCACTTTTTTGGACCCAATAGTGATGTTTTGGTTCGTTTGGGTCAGTTTCGTTACTACACCGAAAACCATGTCGGGGTTGCATTGAATGCACCGATTCGGGTCAGAAATGAAACGATCCACGGAATCGGCTACAAACAAAACGAACGCACAGAATTCAATTTTTTGGACCCAATAGTGATGTTTTAGTTCGTTTGGGTCAGTTACGTTACTGCACTGAAAACCATGCCGGGGTTACATTTAATGCACCGATTCGGGTCAGAAATCAAACGATGCACGGAATCGGCTAGAAACGAGATGAACGCACCCAATTCACTTTTTTGGACCCAATAGTGATGTTTTGGTTCGTTTGGGTCAGTTTCGTTACTGCACCGAAAACCATGCCGGGGTTGCATTTAATGCACCGATTCGGGTCGGAAACGAAACGATCCACGTAATCGTCCAGAAACGAAACGAACGCACAGAATTCAATTTTTTGGACCCAATAGTGATGTTTTGGTTCGTTTGGGTCAGTTTCGTTACTGCACCAAAAACCATGCCGGGGTTGCATTTAATGCACCGATTCGGGTCAGAAATCAAACGATGCACGGAATTGGCTAGAAATGAGATGAACGCACCCAATTTACTTTTTTGGACCCAATAGTGATGTTTTGGTTCGTTTGGGTCAGTTTCGTTACTGCACCGAAAACCATGCCGGGGTTGCATTTAATGCACCGATTCGGGTCGAAAACGAAATGATGCACGGAATCATCCAGAAACGAAACGAACGCACCCAATCCTCTTTTTTGGACCCAATAGTGATGTTTTGGTTCATTTGGGTCAGTTTCTTTACTGCACCGAAAACCATGCCGGGGTTGCATTTAATGCACCGATTCGGGTCAGAAATGAAACGATCCACGGAATCGGCTACAAACGAAACGAACGCACAGAATTCATTTTTTTGGACCCAATAGTGATGTTTTGGTTCGTTTGGGTCAGTTTCGTTACTGCACCGAAAACCATGCCGGGGTTGCATTTAATGCACCGATTCGGGTAAGAAATCAAACGATGCACGGAATCGGCTAGAAACGAGATGAACGCACCCAATTCACTTTTTTGGACCCAATAGTGATGTTTTGGTTCGTTTGGGTCAGTTTCGTTACTGCACCGAAAACCATGCCGGGGTTGCATTTAATGCACCGATTCGGGTCGGAAACGAAACGATGCACGGAATCGTCCAGAAACGAAAGGAACGCACCCTATCCACTTTTTTCGACCCAATAGTGATGTTTTGGTTCGTTTGGGTCAGTTTCGTTACTGCACCGAAAACCATGCCGGGGTTGCATTTATTGCACCGATTCGGGTCAGAAACGAAACGATGGAAAGAATCGGCTAGAAACGAAACGAATGCACCCAATTCACTTTTTTGGACTCAATAGTGATGTTTTGGTTCGTTTGGGTCAGTTTCATTACTGCACCGAAAACCATGCCGGGGTGGAATTTAATGCACCGATTCGGGTCGGAAACGAAATGATGCACGGAATCGTCTATAAACGAAAGGAGCGCACCCTATCCACTTTTTTGGACCGAATAGTGATGTTTTGGTTCGTTTGGGTCAGTTTGGTTACTGCACCGAAAACCATGCCAGGGTTGCATTTAATGCACCGATTCGGGTCGGAAACGAAACGATCCACGGAATCGGCTACAAACGAAACGAATGCACAGAATTCAATTTTTTGGACCCAAAAGTCATGTTTTGGTTCGTTTGGGTCAGTTTCGTTACTGCACCAAAAACCATGCCGGTGTTGCATTTAATGCACCGATTCGTGTCGGAAACGAAACGATGCACGGAATCGGCTAGAAACGAGATGAACGCACCCAATTCACTTTTTTGGACCCAATAGTGATGTTTTGGTTCGTTTGGGTCAGTTTCGTTACTGCACCGAAAACCATGCCGGGGTTGCATTTTATGCACCGATTCGGGTCGGAAACGAAACGATGCACGGAATCATCCAGAAACGAAACGAATGCACCCTATCCACTTTTTTGGACCCAATAGTGATGTTTTGGTTCGTTTGGGTCAGTTTCGTTACTACATCGAAAACCATACCGGGGTTGCATATAATGCACCGATTCGGGTCAGAAACGAAACGGTGCACGTGATCGGCTAGAAACGAAACGAACGCACAGAATTCAATTTTTTGGACCCAATAGTGATGTTTTGGTTCGTTTGGGTCAGTTTCGTTACTGCACCAAAAACCATGCCGGGGTTGCATTTAATGCACCGATTCGGGTCGGAAACGAAACGATCCACGTAATCGTCCAGAAACGAAACGAACGCACAGAATTCAATTTTTTGGACCCAATAGTGATGTTTTGGTTCGTTTGGGTCAGTTTCGTTACTGCACCAAAAACCATGCCGGAGTTGCATTTAATGCACCGATTCGGGTCACAAATCAAACGATGCACGGAATTGGCTAGAAATGAGATGAACGCACCCAATTTACTTTTTTGGACCCAATAGTGATGTTTTGGTTCGTTTGGGTCAGTTTCGTTACTGCACCGAAAACCATGCCGGGGTTGCATTTAATGCACCGATTCGGGTCGGAAACGAAATGATGCACGGAATCATCCAGAAACGAAACGAACGCACCCAATCCTCTTTTTTGGACCCAATAGTGATGTTTTGGTTCATTTGGGTCAGTTTCTTTACTGCACCGAAAACCATGCCGGGGTTGCATTTAATGCACCGATTCGGGTCAGAAATGAAACGATCCACGGAATCGGCTACAAACGAAACGAACGCACAGAATTCATTTTTTTGGACCCAATAGTGATGTTTTGGTTCGTTTGGGTCAGTTTCGTTACTGCACCGAAAACCATGCCGGGGTTGCATTTAATGCACCGATTCGGGTAAGAAATCAAACGATGCACGGAATCGGCTAGAAACGAGATGAACGCACCCAATTCACTTTTTTGGACCCAATAGTGATGTTTTGGTTCGTTTGGGTCAGTTTCGTTACTGCACCGAAAACCATGCCGGGGTTGCATTTAATGCACCGATTCGGGTCGGAAACGAAACGATGCACGGAATCATCCAGAAATGAAACGAACGCACCCAACTCACTTTTTTGGACCCAATAGTGATGTTTTGGTTCGTTTGGGTCAGTTTCGTTACTACACCGAAAACCATGTCGGGGTTGCATTGAATGCACCGATTCGGGTCAGAAATGAAACGATCCACGGAATCGGCTACAAACAAAACGAACGCACAGAATTCAATTTTTTGGACCCAATAGTGATGTTTTAGTTCGTTTGGGTCAGTTACGTTACTGCACTGAAAACCATGCCGGGGTTACATTTAATGCACCGATTCGGGTCAGAAATCAAACGATGCACGGAATCGGCTAGAAACGAGATGAACGCACCCAATTCACTTTTTTGGACCCAATAGTGATGTTTTGGTTGGTTTGGGTCAGTTTCGTTACTGCACCGAAAACCATGCCGGGGTTGCATCTAATGCACCGATTCGGGTCGGAAACGAAACGATCCACGTAATCGTCCAGAAACGAAACGAACGCACAGAATTCAATTTTTTGGACCCAATAGTGATGTTTTGGTTCGTTTGGGTCAGTTTCGTTACTGCACCAAAAACCATGCCGGGGTTGCATTTAATGCACCGATTCGGGTCAGAAATCAAACGATGCACGGAATTGGCTAGAAATGAGATGAACGCACCCAATTTACTTTTTTGGACCCAATAGTGATGTTTTGGTTCGTTTGGGTCAGTTTCGTTACTGCACCGAAAACCATGCCGGGGTTGCATTTAATGCACCGATTCGGGTCGAAAACGAAATGATGCACGGAATCATCCAGAAACGAAACGAACGCACCCAATCCTCTTTTTTGGACCCAATAGTGATGTTTTGGTTCATTTGGGTCAGTTTCTTTACTGCACCGAAAACCATGCCGGGGTTGCATTTAATGCACCGATTCGGGTCAGAAATGAAACGATCCACGGAATCGGCTACAAACGAAACGAACGCACAGAATTCATTTTTTTGGACCCAATAGTGATGTTTTGGTTCGTTTGGGTCAGTTTCGTTACTGCACCGAAAACCATGCCGGGGTTGCATTTAATGCACCGATTCGGGTAAGAAATCAAACGATGCACGGAATCGGCTAGAAACGAGATGAACGCACCCAATTCACTTTTTTGGACCCAATAGTGATGTTTTGGTTCGTTTGGGTCAGTTTCGTTACTGCACCGAAAACCATGCCGGGGTTGCATTTAATGCACCGATTCGGGTCGGAAACGAAACGATGCACGGAATCGTCCAGAAACGAAAGGAACGCACCCTATCCACTTTTTTCGACCCAATAGTGATGTTTTGGTTCGTTTGGGTCAGTTTCGTTACTGCACCGAAAACCATGCCGGGGTTGCATTTATTGCACCGATTCGGGTCAGAAACGAAACGATGGAAAGAATCGGCTAGAAACGAAACGAATGCACCCAATTCACTTTTTTGGACTCAATAGTGATGTTTTGGTTCGTTTGGGTCAGTTTCATTACTGCACCGAAAACCATGCCGGGGTGGAATTTAATGCACCGATTCGGGTCGGAAACGAAATGATGCACGGAATCGTCTATAAACGAAAGGAGCGCACCCTATCCACTTTTTTGGACCGAATAGTGATGTTTTGGTTCGTTTGGGTCAGTTTGGTTACTGCACCGAAAACCATGCCAGGGTTGCATTTAATGCACCGATTCGGGTCGGAAACGAAACGATCCACGGAATCGGCTACAAACGAAACGAATGCACAGAATTCAATTTTTTGGACCCAAAAGTCATGTTTTGGTTCGTTTGGGTCAGTTTCGTTACTGCACCAAAAACCATGCCGGTGTTGCATTTAATGCACCGATTCGTGTCGGAAACGAAACGATGCACGGAATCGGCTAGAAACGAGATGAACGCACCCAATTCACTTTTTTGGACCCAATAGTGATGTTTTGGTTCGTTTGGGTCAGTTTCGTTACTGCACCGAAAACCATGCCGGGGTTGCATTTTATGCACCGATTCGGGTCGGAAACGAAACGATGCACGGAATCATCCAGAAACGAAACGAATGCACCCTATCCACTTTTTTGGACCCAATAGTGATGTTTTGGTTCGTTTGGGTCAGTTTCGTTACTACATCGAAAACCATACCGGGGTTGCATATAATGCACCGATTCGGGTCAGAAACGAAACGGTGCACGTGATCGGCTAGAAACGAAACGAACGCACAGAATTCAATTTTTTGGACCCAATAGTGATGTTTTGGTTCGTTTGGGTCAGTTTCGTTACTGCACCAAAAACCATGCCGGGGTTGCATTTAATGCACCGATTCGGGTCGGAAACGAAACGATCCACGTAATCGTCCAGAAACGAAACGAACGCACAGAATTCAATTTTTTGGACCCAATAGTGATGTTTTGGTTCGTTTGGGTCAGTTTCGTTACTGCACCAAAAACCATGCCGGAGTTGCATTTAATGCACCGATTCGGGTCACAAATCAAACGATGCACGGAATTGGCTAGAAATGAGATGAACGCACCCAATTTACTTTTTTGGACCCAATAGTGATGTTTTGGTTCGTTTGGGTCAGTTTCGTTACTGCACCGAAAACCATGCCGGGGTTGCATTTAATGCACCGATTCGGGTCGGAAACGAAATGATGCACGGAATCATCCAGAAACGAAACGAACGCACCCAATCCTCTTTTTTGGACCCAATAGTGATGTTTTGGTTCATTTGGGTCAGTTTCTTTACTGCACCGAAAACCATGCCGGGGTTGCATATAATGCACCGATTCGGGTCAGAAACGAAACGGTGCACGTGATCGGCTAGAAACGAAACGAACGCACAGAATTCAATTTTTTGGACCCAATAGTGATGTTTTGGTTCGTTTGGGTCAGTTTCGTTACTGCACCAAAAACCATGCCGGGGTTGCATTTAATGCACCGATTCGGGTCGGAAACGAAACGATCCACGTAATCGTCCAGAAACGAAACGAACGCACAGAATTCAATTTTTTGGACCCAATAGTGATGTTTTGGTTCGTTTGGGTCAGTTTCGTTACTGCACCAAAAACCATGCCGGAGTTGCATTTAATGCACCGATTCGGGTCACAAATCAAACGATGCACGGAATTGGCTAGAAATGAGATGAACGCACCCAATTTACTTTTTTGGACCCAATAGTGATGTTTTGGTTCGTTTGGGTCAGTTTCGTTACTGCACCGAAAACCATGCCGGGGTTGCATTTAATGCACCGATTCGGGTCGGAAACGAAATGATGCACGGAATCATCCAGAAACGAAACGAACGCACCCAATCCTCTTTTTTGGACCCAATAGTGATGTTTTGGTTCATTTGGGTCAGTTTCTTTACTGCACCGAAAACCATGCCGGGGTTGCATTTAATGCACCGATTCGGGTCAGAAATGAAACGATCCACGGAATCGGCTACAAACGAAACGAACGCACAGAATTCATTTTTTTGGACCCAATAGTGATGTTTTGGTTCGTTTGGGTCAGTTTCGTTACTGCACCGAAAACCATGCCGGGGTTGCATTTAATGCACCGATTCGGGTAAGAAATCAAACGATGCACGGAATCGGCTAGAAACGAGATGAACGCACCCAATTCACTTTTTTGGACCCAATAGTGATGTTTTGGTTCGTTTGGGTCAGTTTCGTTACTGCACCGAAAACCATGCCGGGGTTGCATTTAATGCACCGATTCGGGTCGGAAACGAAACGATGCACGGAATCATCCAGAAATGAAACGAACGCACCCAACTCACTTTTTTGGACCCAATAGTGATGTTTTGGTTCGTTTGGGTCAGTTTCGTTACTACACCGAAAACCATGTCGGGGTTGCATTGAATGCACCGATTCGGGTCAGAAATGAAACGATCCACGGAATCGGCTACAAACAAAACGAACGCACAGAATTCAATTTTTTGGACCCAATAGTGATGTTTTAGTTCGTTTGGGTCAGTTACGTTACTGCACTGAAAACCATGCCGGGGTTACATTTAATGCACCGATTCGGGTCAGAAATCAAACGATGCACGGAATCGGCTAGAAACGAGATGAACGCACCCAATTCACTTTTTTGGACCCAATAGTGATGTTTTGGTTGGTTTGGGTCAGTTTCGTTACTGCACCGAAAACCATGCCGGGGTTGCATCTAATGCACCGATTCGGGTCGGAAACGAAACGATCCACGTAATCGTCCAGAAACGAAACGAACGCACAGAATTCAATTTTTTGGACCCAATAGTGATGTTTTGGTTCGTTTGGGTCAGTTTCGTTACTGCACCAAAAACCATGCCGGGGTTGCATTTAATGCACCGATTCGGGTCAGAAATCAAACGATGCACGGAATTGGCTAGAAATGAGATGAACGCACCCAATTTACTTTTTTGGACCCAATAGTGATGTTTTGGTTCGTTTGGGTCAGTTTCGTTACTGCACCGAAAACCATGCCGGGGTTGCATTTAATGCACCGATTCGGGTCGAAAACGAAATGATGCACGGAATCATCCAGAAACGAAACGAACGCACCCAATCCTCTTTTTTGGACCCAATAGTGATGTTTTGGTTCATTTGGGTCAGTTTCTTTACTGCACCGAAAACCATGCCGGGGTTGCATTTAATGCACCGATTCGGGTCAGAAATGAAACGATCCACGGAATCGGCTACAAACGAAACGAACGCACAGAATTCATTTTTTTGGACCCAATAGTGATGTTTTGGTTCGTTTGGGTCAGTTTCGTTACTGCACCGAAAACCATGCCGGGGTTGCATTTAATGCACCGATTCGGGTAAGAAATCAAACGATGCACGGAATCGGCTAGAAACGAGATGAACGCACCCAATTCACTTTTTTGGACCCAATAGTGATGTTTTGGTTCGTTTGGGTCAGTTTCGTTACTGCACCGAAAACCATGCCGGGGTTGCATTTAATGCACCGATTCGGGTCGGAAACGAAACGATGCACGGAATCGTCCAGAAACGAAAGGAACGCACCCTATCCACTTTTTTCGACCCAATAGTGATGTTTTGGTTCGTTTGGGTCAGTTTCGTTACTGCACCGAAAACCATGCCGGGGTTGCATTTATTGCACCGATTCGGGTCAGAAACGAAACGATGGAAAGAATCGGCTAGAAACGAAACGAATGCACCCAATTCACTTTTTTGGACTCAATAGTGATGTTTTGGTTCGTTTGGGTCAGTTTCATTACTGCACCGAAAACCATGCCGGGGTGGAATTTAATGCACCGATTCGGGTCGGAAACGAAATGATGCACGGAATCGTCTATAAACGAAAGGAGCGCACCCTATCCACTTTTTTGGACCGAATAGTGATGTTTTGGTTCGTTTGGGTCAGTTTGGTTACTGCACCGAAAACCATGCCAGGGTTGCATTTAATGCACCGATTCGGGTCGGAAACGAAACGATCCACGGAATCGGCTACAAACGAAACGAATGCACAGAATTCAATTTTTTGGACCCAAAAGTCATGTTTTGGTTCGTTTGGGTCAGTTTCGTTACTGCACCAAAAACCATGCCGGTGTTGCATTTAATGCACCGATTCGTGTCGGAAACGAAACGATGCACGGAATCGGCTAGAAACGAGATGAACGCACCCAATTCACTTTTTTGGACCCAATAGTGATGTTTTGGTTCGTTTGGGTCAGTTTCGTTACTGCACCGAAAACCATGCCGGGGTTGCATTTTATGCACCGATTCGGGTCGGAAACGAAACGATGCACGGAATCATCCAGAAACGAAACGAATGCACCCTATCCACTTTTTTGGACCCAATAGTGATGTTTTGGTTCGTTTGGGTCAGTTTCGTTACTACATCGAAAACCATACCGGGGTTGCATATAATGCACCGATTCGGGTCAGAAACGAAACGGTGCACGTGATCGGCTAGAAACGAAACGAACGCACAGAATTCAATTTTTTGGACCCAATAGTGATGTTTTGGTTCGTTTGGGTCAGTTTCGTTACTGCACCAAAAACCATGCCGGGGTTGCATTTAATGCACCGATTCGGGTCGGAAACGAAACGATCCACGTAATCGTCCAGAAACGAAACGAACGCACAGAATTCAATTTTTTGGACCCAATAGTGATGTTTTGGTTCGTTTGGGTCAGTTTCGTTACTGCACCAAAAACCATGCCGGAGTTGCATTTAATGCACCGATTCGGGTCACAAATCAAACGATGCACGGAATTGGCTAGAAATGAGATGAACGCACCCAATTTACTTTTTTGGACCCAATAGTGATGTTTTGGTTCGTTTGGGTCAGTTTCGTTACTGCACCGAAAACCATGCCGGGGTTGCATTTAATGCACCGATTCGGGTCGGAAACGAAATGATGCACGGAATCATCCAGAAACGAAACGAACGCACCCAATCCTCTTTTTTGGACCCAATAGTGATGTTTTGGTTCATTTGGGTCAGTTTCTTTACTGCACCGAAAACCATGCCGGGGTTGCATTTAATGCACCGATTCGGGTCAGAAATGAAACGATCCACGGAATCGGCTACAAACGAAACGAACGCACAGAATTCATTTTTTTGGACCCAATAGTGATGTTTTGGTTCGTTTGGGTCAGTTTCGTTACTACACCGAAAACCATGCCGGGGTTGCATTTAATGCACCGATTCGGGTAAGAAATCAAACGATGCACGGAATCGGCTAGAAACGAGATGAACGCACCCAATTCACTTTTTTGGACCCAATAGTGATGTTTTGGTTCGTTTGGGTCAGTTTCGTTACTGCACCGAAAACCATGCCGGGGTTGCATTTAATGCACCGATTCGGGTCGGAAACGAAACGATGCACGGAATCATCCAGAAATGAAACGAACGCACCCAACTCACTTTTTTGGACCCAATAGTGATGTTTTGGTTCGTTTGGGTCAGTTTCGTTACTACACCGAAAACCATGTCGGGGTTGCATTGAATGCACCGATTCGGGTCAGAAATGAAACGATCCACGGAATCGGCTACAAACAAAACGAACGCACAGAATTCAATTTTTTGGACCCAATAGTGATGTTTTAGTTCGTTTGGGTCAGTTACGTTACTGCACTGAAAACCATGCCGGGGTTACATTTAATGCACCGATTCGGGTCAGAAATCAAACGATGCACGGAATCGGCTAGAAACGAGATGAACGCACCCAATTCACTTTTTTGGACCCAATAGTGATGTTTTGGTTCGTTTGGGTCAGTTTCGTTACTGCACCGAAAACCATGCCGGGGTTGCATTCAATGCACCGATTCGGGTCGGAAACGAAACGATCCACGTAATCGTCCAGAAACGAAACGAACGCACAGAATTCAATTTTTTGGACCCAATAGTGATGTTTTGGTTCGTTTGGGTCAGTTTCGTTACTGCACCAAAAACCATGCCGGGGTTGCATTTAATGCACCGATTCGGGTCAGAAATCAAACGATGCACGGAATTGGCTAGAAATGAGATGAACGCACCCAATTTACTTTTTTGGACCCAATAGTGATGTTTTGGTTCGTTTGGGTCAGTTTCGTTACTGCACCGAAAACCATGCCGGGGTTGCATTTAATGCACCGATTCGGGTCGAAAACGAAATGATGCACGGAATCATCCAGAAACGAAACGAACGCACCCAATCCTCTTTTTTGGACCCAATAGTGATGTTTTGGTTCATTTGGGTCAGTTTCTTTACTGCACCGAAAACCATGCCGGGGTTGCATTTAATGCACCGATTCGGGTCAGAAATGAAACGATCCACGGAATCGGCTACAAACGAAACGAACGCACAGAATTCATTTTTTTGGACCCAATAGTGATGTTTTGGTTCGTTTGGGTCAGTTTCGTTACTGCACCGAAAACCATGCCGGGGTTGCATTTAATGCACCGATTCGGGTAAGAAATCAAACGATGCACGGAATCGGCTAGAAACGAGATGAACGCACCCAATTCACTTTTTTGGACCCAATAGTGATGTTTTGGTTCGTTTGGGTCAGTTTCGTTACTGCACCGAAAACCATGCCGGGGTTGCATTTAATGCACCGATTCGGGTCGGAAACGAAACGATGCACGGAATCGTCCAGAAACGAAAGGAACGCACCCTATCCACTTTTTTCGACCCAATAGTGATGTTTTGGTTCGTTTGGGTCAGTTTCGTTACTGCACCGAAAACCATGCCGGGGTTGCATTTATTGCACCGATTCGGGTCAGAAACGAAACAATGGAAAGAATCGGCTAGAAACGAAACGAATGCACCCAATTCACTTTTTTGGACTCAATAGTGATGTTTTGGTTCGTTTGGGTCAGTTTCATTACTGCACCGAAAACCATGCCGGGGTGGAATTTAATGCACCGATTCGGGTCGGAAACGAAATGATGCACGGAATCGTCTATAAACGAAAGGAGCGCACCCTATCCACTTTTTTGGACCGAATAGTGATGTTTTGGTTCGTTTGGGTCAGTTTGGTTACTGCACCGAAAACCATGCCAGGGTTGCATTTAATGCACCGATTCGGGTCGGAAACGAAACGATCCACGGAATCGGCTACAAACGAAACGAATGCACAGAATTCAATTTTTTGGACCCAAAAGTCATGTTTTGGTTCGTTTGGGTCAGTTTCGTTACTGCACCAAAAACCATGCCGGTGTTGCATTTAATGCACCGATTCGTGTCGGAAACGAAACGATGCACGGAATCGGCTAGAAACGAGATGAACGCACCCAATTCACTTTTTTGGACCCAATAGTGATGTTTTGGTTCGTTTGGGTCAGTTTCGTTACTGCACCGAAAACCATGCCGGGGTTGCATTTTATGCACCGATTCGGGTCGGAAACGAAACGATGCACGGAATCATCCAGAAACGAAACGAATGCACCCTATCCACTTTTTTGGACCCAATAGTGATGTTTTGGTTCGTTTGGGTCAGTTTCGTTACTACATCGAAAACCATGCCGGGGTTGCATATAATGCACCGATTCGGGTCAGAAACGAAACGGTGCACGTGATCGGCTAGAAACGAAACGAACGCACAGAATTCAATTTTTTGGACCCAATAGTGATGTTTTGGTTCGTTTGGGTCAGTTTCGTTACTGCACCAAAAACCATGCCGGGGTTGCATTTAATGCACCGATTCGGGTCGGAAACGAAACGATCCACGTAATCGTCCAGAAACGAAACGAACGCACAGAATTCAATTTTTTGGACCCAATAGTGATGTTTTGGTTCGTTTGGGTCAGTTTCGTTACTGCACCAAAAACCATGCCGGAGTTGCATTTAATGCACCGATTCGGGTCACAAATCAAACGATGCACGGAATTGGCTAGAAATGAGATGAACGCACCCAATTTACTTTTTTGGACCCAATAGTGATGTTTTGGTTCGTTTGGGTCAGTTTCGTTACTGCACCGAAAACCATGCCGGGGTTGCATTTAATGCACCGATTCGGGTCGGAAACGAAATGATGCACGGAATCATCCAGAAACGAAACGAACGCACCCAATCCTCTTTTTTGGACCCAATAGTGATGTTTTGGTTCATTTGGGTCAGTTTCTTTACTGCACCGAAAACCATGCCGGGGTTGCATTTAATGCACCGATTCGGGTCAGAAATGAAACGATCCACGGAATCGGCTACAAACGAAACGAACGCACAGAATTCATTTTTTTGGACCCAATAGTGATGTTTTGGTTCGTTTGGGTCAGTTTCGTTACTGCACCGAAAACCATGCCGGGGTTGCATTTAATGCACCGATTCGGGTAAGAAATCAAACGATGCACGGAATCGGCTAGAAACGAGATGAACGCACCCAATTCACTTTTTTGGACCCAATAGTGATGTTTTGGTTCGTTTGGGTCAGTTTCGTTACTGCACCGAAAACCATGCCGGGGTTGCATTTAATGCACCGATTCGGGTCGGAAACGAAACGATGCACGGAATCATCCAGAAATGAAACGAACGCACCCAACTCACTTTTTTGGACCCAATAGTGATGTTTTGGTTCGTTTGGGTCAGTTTCGTTACTACACCGAAAACCATGTCGGGGTTGCATTGAATGCACCGATTCGGGTCAGAAATGAAACGATCCACGGAATCGGCTACAAACAAAACGAACGCACAGAATTCAATTTTTTGGAACCAATAGTGATGTTTTAGTTCGTTTGGGTCAGTTACGTTACTGCACTGAAAACCATGCCGGGGTTACATTTAATGCACCGATTCGGGTCAGAAATCAAACGATGCACGGAATCGGCTAGAAACGAGATGAACGCACCCAATTCACTTTTTTGGACCCAATAGTGATGTTTTGGTTCGTTTGGGTCAGTTTCGTTACTGCACCGAAAACCATGCCGGGGTTGCATTTAATGCACCGATTCGGGTCGGAAACGAAACGATGCACGGAATCATCTAGAAACGAAACGAACGCACCCAATTCACTTTTTTGGACCCAATAGTGATGTTTTGGTTCGTTTGGGTCAGTTTCGTTACTACACCGAAAACCATGCCGGGGTTGCATTTAATGCACCGATTCGGGTGAGAAATGAAACGATCCACGGAATCGGCTACAAACAAAACGAACGCACAAAATTCAAATTTTTGGACCCAATAGTGATGTTTTGGTTCGTTTGGGTCACTTTCGTTACTGCACCAAAAACCATGCCGGGGTTGCATTTAATGCACCGATTCGGGTCGGAAACGAAACGATGCACGGAATCGTCCAGAAACGAAAGGAACGCACCCTATCCACTTTTTTCGACCCAATAGTGATGTTTTGGTTCGTTTGGGTCAGTTTCGTTACTGCACCGAAAACCATGCCGGGGTTGCATTTAATGCACCGATTCGGGTCGGAAACGAAATGATGCACGGAATCGTCTATAAACGAAAGGAGCGCACCCTATCCACTTTTTTGGACCGAATAGTGATGTTTTGGTTCGTTTGGGTCAGTTTGGTTTCTGCACCGAAAACCATGCCGGGGTTGCATTTAATGCACCGATTCGGGTCGGAAACGAAACGATCCACGGAATCGGCTACAAACGAAATGAATGCACAGAATTCAATTTTTTGGACCCAATAGTGATGTTTTGGTTCGTTTGGGTCAGTTTCGTTACTGCACCAAAAACCATGCCGGTGTTGCATTTAATGCACCGATTCGGGTCGGAAACGAAACGATGCACGGAATCGGCTAGAAACGAGATGAACGCACCCTATCCACTTTTTTGGACCCAATAGTGATGTTTTGGTTCGTTTGTGTCAGTTTGGTTACTGCACCGAAAACCATGCCGGGGTTGCATATAATGCACCGATTCGGGTCGGAAACGAAACGGTGCACGGGATCGGCTAGAAACGAAACGAACGCACCCAATTCACTTTTTTGGACCCAATAGTGATGTTTTGGTTCGTTTGGGTCAGTTTCGTTACTGCACCAAAAACCATGCCGGGGTTGCATATAATGCACCGATTCGGGTCGGAAACGAAACGGTGCACGGGATCGGCTAGAAACGAAACGAACGCACAAAATTCAAATTTTTGGACCCAATAGTGATGTTTTGGTTCGTTTGGGTCAGTTTCGTTACTGCACCGAAAACCATGCCGGGGTTGCATTTAATGCACCGATTCGGGTCGGAAACGAAATGATGCACGGAATCATCCAGAAACGAAACGATCGCACCCAATTCACTTTTTTGGACCCAATAGTGATGTTTTGGTTCATTTGGGTCAGTTTCGTTACTACACCGAAAACCATGCCGGGGTTGCATTTAATGCACCGATTCGGGTCAGAAATGAAACGATCCACGGAATCGGCTACAAACAAAACGAACGCACAGAATTCAATTTTTTGGACCCAATAGTGATGTTTTGGTTCGTTTGGGTCAGTTTCGTTACTGCACCGAAAACCATGCCGGGGTTGCATTTAATGCACCGATTCGGGTCAGAAATCAAACGATGCACGGTATCGGCTAGAAACAAGATGAACGCACCCAATTCACTTTTTTGGACCCAATAGTGATGTTTTGGTTCGTTTGGGTCAGTTTCGTTACTGCACCGAAAACCATGCCGGGGTTGCATTTAATGCCCCGATTCGGGTCGGAAACTAAACGATGCACGGAATCATCCAGAAACGAAACGAACGCACCCAATTCACTTTTTTGGACCCAATAGTGATGTTTTGGTTCGTTTGGGTCAGTTTCGTTACTACACCGAAAACCATGCCGGGGTTGCATTTAATGCACCGATTCGGGTCAGAAATGAAACGATCCACGGAATCGGCTACAAACAAAACGAACGCACAGAATTCAATTTTTTGGACCCAATAGTGATGTTTTGGTTCGTTTGGGTCAGTTTCGTTACTGCACCAAAAACCATGCCGGGGTTGCATTTAATGCACCGATTCGGGTCAGAAATCAAACGATGCACGGAATCGGCTAGAAACGAGATGAACGCACCCAATTCACTTTTTTGGACCGAATAGTGATGTTTTGGTTTGTTTGGGTCAGTTTGGTTACTGCACCGAAAACCATGCCGGGGTTGCATTTAATGCACCGATTCGGGTCGGAAACGAAATGATGTAAAGAATCGGCTAGAAACGAAACGAATGCACCCAATTCACTTTTTTGGACCCAATAGTGATGTTTTGGTTCGTTTGGGTCAGTTTCGTTACTGCACCGAAAACCATGCCGGGGTTGCATTTAATGCACCGATTCGGGTCGGAAACGAAACGATGCACGGAATCGTCCAGAAACGAAAGGAACGCACCCTATCCACTTTTTTCGACCCAATAGTGATGTTTTGGTTCGTTTGGGTCAGTTTCGTTACTGCACCGAAAACCATGCCGGGGTTGCATTTATTGCACCGATTCGGGTCAGAAACGAAACGATGGAAAGAATCGGCTAGAAACGAAACGAATGCACCCAATTCACTTTTTTGGACTCAATAGTGATGTTTTGGTTCGTTTGGGTCAGTTTCATTACTGCACCGAAAACCATGCCGGGGTGGAATTTAATGCACCGATTCGGGTCGGAAACGAAATGATGCACGGAATCGTCTATAAACGAAAGGAGCGCACCCTATCCACTTTTTTGGACCGAATAGTGATGTTTTGGTTCGTTTGGGTCAGTTTGGTTACTGCACCGAAAACCATGCCGGGGTTGCATTTAATGCACCGATTCGGGTCGGAAACGAAACGATCCACGGAATCGGCTACAAACGAAACGAATGCACAGAATTCAATTTTTTGGACCCAATAGTGATGTTTTGGTTCGTTTGGGTCAGTTTCGTTACTGCACCAAAAACCATGCCGGTGTTGCATTTAATGCACCGATTCGTGTCGGAAACGAAACGATGCACGGAATCGGCTAGAAACGAGATGAACGCACCCAATTCACTTTTTTGGACCCAATAGTGATGTTTTGGTTCGTTTGGGTCAGTTTCGTTACTGCACCGAAAACCATGCCGGGGTTGCATTTTATGCACCGATTCGGGTCGGAAACGAAACGATGCACGGAATCATCCAGAAACGAAACGAATGCACCCTATCCACTTTTTTGGACCCAATAGTGATGTTTTGGTTCGTTTGGGTCAGTTTCGTTACTACATCGAAAACCATGCCGGGGTTGCATATAATGCACCGATTCGGGTCAGAAACGAAACGGTGCACGGAATCGGCTAGAAACGAAACGAACGCACAGAATTCAATTTTTTGGACCCAATAGTGATGTTTTGGTTCGTTTGGGTCAGTTTCGTTACTGCACCGAAAACCATGCCGGGGTTGCATTTAATGCACCGATTCGGGTCGGAAACGAAACGATCCACGTAATCGTCCAGAAACGAAACGAACGCACAGAATTCAAGTTTTTGGACCCAATAGTGATGTTTTGGTTCGTTTGGGTCAGTTTCGTTACTGCACCAAAAACCATGCCGGGGTTGCATTTAATGCACCGATTCGGGTCAGAAATCAAACGATGCACGGAATTGGCTAGAAATGAGATGAACGCACCCAATTTACTTTTTTGGACCCAATAGTGATGTTTTGGTTCGTTTGGGTCAGTTTCGTTACTGCACCGAAAACCATGCCGGGGTTGCATTTAATGCACCGATTCGGGTCGGAAACGAAATGATGCACGGAATCATCCAGAAACGAAACGAACGCACCCAATCCTCTTTTTTGGACCCAATAGTGATGTTTTGGTTCATTTGGGTCAGTTTCTTTACTGCACCGAAAACCATGCCGGGGTTGCATTTAATGCACCGATTCGGGTCAGAAATGAAACGATCCACGGAATCGGCTACAAACGAAACGAACGCACAGAATTCATTTTTTTGGACCCAATAGTGATGTTTTGGTTCGTTTGGGTCAGTTTCGTTACTGCACCGAAACCATGCCGGGGTTGCATTTAATGCACCGATTCGGGTAAGAAATCAAACGATGCACGGAATCGGCTAGAAACGAGATGAACGCACCCAATTCACTTTTTTGGACCCAATAGTGATGTTTTGGTTCGTTTGGGTCAGTTTCGTTACTGCACCGAAAACCATGCCGGGGTTCCATTTAATGCACCGATTCGGGTCGGAAACGAAACGATGCACGGAATCGTCCAGAAACGAAAGGAACGCACCCTATCCACTTTTTTCGACCCAATAGTGATGTTTTGGTTCGTTTGGGTCAGTCTCGTTACTGCACCGAAAACCATGCCGGGGTTGCATTTATTGCACCGATTCGGGTCAGAAACGAAACGATGGAAAGAATCGGCTAGAAACGAAACGAATGCACCCAATTCACTTTTTTGGACTCAATAGTGATGTTTTGGTTCGTTTGGGTCAGTTTCATTACTGCACCGAAAACCATGCCGGGGTGGAATTTAATGCACCGATTCGGGTCGGAAACGAAATGATGCACGGAATCGTCTATAAACGAAAGGAGCGCACCCTATCCACTTTTTTGGACCGAATAGTGATGTTTTGGTTCGTTTGGGTCAGTTTGGTTACTGCACCGAAAACCATGCCGGGGTTGCATTTAATGCACCGATTCGGGTCGGAAACGAAACGATCCACGGAATCGGCTACAAACGAAACGAATGCACATAATTCAATTTTTTGGACCCAAAAGTGATGTTTTGGTTCGTTTGGGTCAGTTTCGTTACTGCACCAAAAACCATGCCGGTGTTGCATTTAATGCACCGATTCGTGTCGGAAACGAAACGATGCACGGAATCGGCTAGAAACGAGATGAACGCACCCAATTCACTTTTTTGGACCCAATAGTGATGTTTTGGTTCGTTTGGGTCAGTTTCGTTACTGCACCGAAAACCATGCCGGGGTTGCATTTTATGCACCGATTCGGGTCGGAAACGAAACGATCCACGTAATCGTCCAGAAACGAAACGATGCACGGAATCATCCAGAAACGAAACGAATGCACCCTATCCCCTTTTTTGGACCCAATAGTGATGTTTTGGTTCGTTTGGGTCAGTTTCGTTACTACATCGAAAACCATGCCGGGGTTGCATATAATGCACCGATTCGGGTCAGAAACGAAACGGTGCACGTGATCGGCTAGAAACGAAACGAACGCACAAAATTCAATTTTTTGGACCCAATAGTGATGTTTTGGTTCGTTTGGGTCAGTTTCGTTACTGCACCGAAAACCATGCCGGGGTTGCATTTAATGCACCGATTCGGGTCGGAAACGAAACGATCCACGTAAACGTCCAGAAACGAAACGAATGCACAGAATTCAATTTTTTGGACCCAATAGTGATGTTTTGGTTCGTTTGGGTCAGTTTCGTTACTGCACCAAAAACCATGCCGGGGTTGCATTTAATGCACCGATTCGGGTCAGAAATCAAACGATGCACGTAATTGGCTAGAAATGAGATGAACGCACCCAATTTACTTTTTTGGACCCAATAGTGATGTTTTGGTTCGTTTGGGTCAGTTTCGTTACTGCACCGAAAACCATGCCGGGGTTGCATTTAATGCACCGATTCGGGTCGGAAACGAAACGATCCACGGAATCGGCTACAAACGAAACGAACGCACAGAATTCATTTTTTTGGACCCAATAGTGATGTTTTGGTTCGTTTGGGTCAGTTTCGTTACTGCACCGAAAACCATGCCGGGGTTGCATTTAATGCACCGATTCGGGTAAGAAATCAAACGATGCACGGAATCGGCTAGAAACGAGATGAACGCACCCAATTCACTTTTTTGGACCCAATAGTGATGTTTTGGTTCGTTTGGGTCAGTTTCGTTACTGCACCGAAAACCATGCCGGGGTTGCATTTAATGCACCGATTCGGGTCAGAAACGAAACGATGCACGGAATCATCTAGAAATGAAACGAACGCACCCAACTCACTTTTTTGGACCCAATAGTGATGTTTTGGTTCGTTTGGGTCAGTTTCGTTACTACACCGAAAACCATGTCGGGGTTGCATTGAATGCACCGATTCGGGTCAGAAATGAAACGATCCACGGAATCGGCTACAAACAAAACGAACGCACAGAATTCAATTTTTTGGACCCAATAGTGATGTTTTAGTTCGTTTGGGTCAGTTTCGTTACTGCACTGAAAACCATGCCGGGGTTACATTTAATGCACCGATTCGGGTCAGAAATCAAACGATGCACGGAATCGGCTAGAAACGAGATGAACGCACCCAATTCACTTTTTTGGACCCAATAGTGATGTTTTGGTTCGTTTGGGTCAGTTTCGTTACTGCACCGAAAACCATGCCGGGGTTGCATTTAATGCACCGATTCGGGTCGGAAAGGAAACGATGCACGGAATCATCTAGAAACGAAACGAACGCACCCAATTCACTTTTTTGGACCCAATAGTGATGTTTTGGTTCGTTTGGGTCAGTTTCGTTACTACACCGAAAAACATGCCGGGGTTGCATTTAATGCACCGATTCGGGTGAGAAATGAAACGATCCACGGAATCGGCTACAAACAAAACGAACGCACAAAATTCAAATTTTTGGACCCAATAGTGATGTTTTGGTTCGTTTGGGTCACTTTCGTTACTGCACCAAAAACCATGCCGGGGTTGCATTTAATGCACCGATTCGGGTCGGAAACGAAACGATGCACGGAATCGTCCAGAAACGAAAGGAACGCACCCTATCCACTTTTTTCGACCCAATAGTGATGTATTGGTTCGTTTGGGTCAGTTTCGTTACTGCACCGAAAACCATGCCGGGGTTGCATTTAATGCACCGATTCGGGTCGGAAACGAAATGATGCACGGAATCGTCTATAAACGAAAGGAGCGCACCCTATCCACTTTTTTGGACCGAATAGTGATGTTTTGGTTCGTTTGGGTCAGTTTGGTTTCTGCACCGAAAACCATGCCGGGGTTGCATTTAATGCACCGATTCGGGTCGGAAACGAAACGATCCACGGAATCGGCTACAAACGAAACGAATGCACAGAATTCAATTTTTTGGACCCAATAGTGATGTTTTGGTTCGTTTGGGTCAGTTTCGTTACTGCACCAAAAACCATGCCGGTGTTGCATTTAATGCACCGATTCGGGTCGGAAACGAAACGATGCACGGAATCGGCTAGAAACGAGATGAACGCACCCAATTCACTTTTTTGGGCCAAATGGTGATGTTTTGGTTCGTTTGGGTCAGTTTCGTTACTGCACCGAAAACCATGCTGGGGTTGCATTTTATGCACCGATTCGGGTCGGAAACGAAACGATGCACGGAATCATCCAGAAACGAAACGAATGCACCCTATCCACTTTTTTGGACCCAATAGTGATGTTTTGGTTCGTTTGTGTCAGTTTGGTTACTGCACCGAAAACCATGCCGGGGTTGCATATAATGCACCGATTCGGGTCGGAAACGAAACGGTGCACGGGATCGGCTAGAAACGAAACGAACGCACCCAATTCACTTTTTTGGACCCAATAGTGATGTTTTGGTTCGTTTGGGTCAGTTTCGTTACTACATCGAAAACCATGCCGGGGTTGCATATAATGCACCGATTCGGGTCAGAAACGAAACGGTGCACGTGATCGGCTAGAAACGAAACGAACGCACAAAATTCAATTTTTTGGACCCAATAGTGATGTTTTGGTTCGTTTGGGTCAGTTTCGTTACTGCACCGAAAACCATGCCGGGGTTGCATTTAATGCACCGATTCGGGTCGGAAACGAAACGATCCACGTAAACGTCCAGAAACGAAACGAATGCACAGAATTCAATTTTTTGGACCCAATAGTGATGTTTTGGTTCGTTTGGGTCAGTTTCGTTACTGCACCAAAAACCATGCCGGGGTTGCATTTAATGCACCGATTCGGGTCAGAAATCAAACGATGCACGTAATTGGCTAGAAATGAGATGAACGCACCCAATTTACTTTTTTGGACCCAATAGTGATGTTTTGGTTCGTTTGGGTCAGTTTCGTTACTGCACCGAAAACCATGCCGGGGTTGCATTTAATGCACCGATTCGGGTCGGAAACGAAACGATCCACGGAATCGGCTACAAACGAAACGAACGCACAGAATTCATTTTTTTGGACCCAATAGTGATGTTTTGGTTCGTTTGGGTCAGTTTCGTTACTGCACCGAAAACCATGCCGGGGTTGCATTTAATGCACCGATTCGGGTAAGAAATCAAACGATGCACGGAATCGGCTAGAAACGAGATGAACGCACCCAATTCACTTTTTTGGACCCAATAGTGATGTTTTGGTTCGTTTGGGTCAGTTTCGTTACTGCACCGAAAACCATGCCGGGGTTGCATTTAATGCACCGATTCGGGTCAGAAACGAAACGATGCACGGAATCATCTAGAAATGAAACGAACGCACCCAACTCACTTTTTTGGACCCAATAGTGATGTTTTGGTTCGTTTGGGTCAGTTTCGTTACTACACCGAAAACCATGTCGGGGTTGCATTGAATGCACCGATTCGGGTCAGAAATGAAACGATCCACGGAATCGGCTACAAACAAAACGAACGCACAGAATTCAATTTTTTGGACCCAATAGTGATGTTTTAGTTCGTTTGGGTCAGTTTCGTTACTGCACTGAAAACCATGCCGGGGTTACATTTAATGCACCGATTCGGGTCAGAAATCAAACGATGCACGGAATCGGCTAGAAACGAGATGAACGCACCCAATTCACTTTTTTGGACCCAATAGTGATGTTTTGGTTCGTTTGGGTCAGTTTCGTTACTGCACCGAAAACCATGCCGGGGTTGCATTTAATGCACCGATTCGGGTCGGAAAGGAAACGATGCACGGAATCATCTAGAAACGAAACGAACGCACCCAATTCACTTTTTTGGACCCAATAGTGATGTTTTGGTTCGTTTGGGTCAGTTTCGTTACTACACCGAAAAACATGCCGGGGTTGCATTTAATGCACCGATTCGGGTGAGAAATGAAACGATCCACGGAATCGGCTACAAACAAAACGAACGCACAAAATTCAAATTTTTGGACCCAATAGTGATGTTTTGGTTCGTTTGGGTCACTTTCGTTACTGCACCAAAAACCATGCCGGGGTTGCATTTAATGCACCGATTCGGGTCGGAAACGAAACGATGCACGGAATCGTCCAGAAACGAAAGGAACGCACCCTATCCACTTTTTTCGACCCAATAGTGATGTATTGGTTCGTTTGGGTCAGTTTCGTTACTGCACCGAAAACCATGCCGGGGTTGCATTTAATGCACCGATTCGGGTCGGAAACGAAATGATGCACGGAATCGTCTATAAACGAAAGGAGCGCACCCTATCCACTTTTTTGGACCGAATAGTGATGTTTTGGTTCGTTTGGGTCAGTTTGGTTTCTGCACCGAAAACCATGCCGGGGTTGCATTTAATGCACCGATTCGGGTCGGAAACGAAACGATCCACGGAATCGGCTACAAACGAAACGAATGCACAGAATTCAATTTTTTGGACCCAATAGTGATGTTTTGGTTCGTTTGGGTCAGTTTCGTTACTGCACCAAAAACCATGCCGGTGTTGCATTTAATGCACCGATTCGGGTCGGAAACGAAACGATGCACGGAATCGGCTAGAAACGAGATGAACGCACCCAATTCACTTTTTTGGGCCAAATGGTGATGTTTTGGTTCGTTTGGGTCAGTTTCGTTACTGCACCGAAAACCATGCTGGGGTTGCATTTTATGCACCGATTCGGGTCGGAAACGAAACGATGCACGGAATCATCCAGAAACGAAACGAATGCACCCTATCCACTTTTTTGGACCCAATAGTGATGTTTTGGTTCGTTTGTGTCAGTTTGGTTACTGCACCGAAAACCATGCCGGGGTTGCATATAATGCACCGATTCGGGTCGGAAACGAAACGGTGCACGGGATCGGCTAGAAACGAAACGAACGCACCCAATTCACTTTTTTGGACCCAATAGTGATGTTTTGGTTCGTTTGGGTCAGTTTCGTTACTGCACCAAAAACCATGCCGGGGTTGCATTTAATGCACCGATTCGGGTCGGAAATCAAACGATGCACGGAATCGGCTAGAAACGAGATGAACGCACCCAATTGACTTTTTTGGACCCAATAGTGATGTTTTGGTTCGTTTGGGTCAGTTTCGTTACTGCACCGAAAACCATGCCGGGGTTGCATTTAATGCACCGATTCGGGTCGGAAACGAAACGATGCACGGAATCATCTAGAAACGAAACGAACGCACCCAATTCACTTTTTTGGACCCAATAGTGATGTTTTGGTTCGTTTGGGTCAGTTTCGTTACTACACCGAAAACCATGCCGGGGTTGCATTTAATGCACCGATTCGGGTCAGAAATGAAACGATCCACGGAATCGGCTACAAACAAAACGAACGCACAAAATTCAATTTTTTGGACCCAATAGTGATGTTTTGGTTCGTTTGGGTCACTTTCGTTACTGCACCAAAAACCATGCCGGGGTTGCATTTAATGCACCGATTCGGGTCGGAAACGAAACGATGCACGGAATCGTCCAGAAACGAAAGGAACGCACCCTATCCACTTTTTTCAACCCAATAGTGATGTTTTGGTTCGTTTGGGTCAGTTTCGTTACTGCACCGAAAACCATGCCGGGGTTGCATTTAATGCACCGATTCGGGTCGGAAACGAAACGATGCACGGAATCATCTAGAAACGAAACGAACGCACCCAATTCACTTTTTTGGACCCAATAGTGATGTTTTGGTTCGTTTGGGTCAGTTTCGTTACTACACCGAAAACCATGCCGGGGTTGCATTTAATGCACCGATTTGGGTCAGAAATGAAACGATCCACGGAATCGGCTACAAACAAAACGAACGCACAAAATTCAATTTTTTGGACCCAATAGTGATGTTTTGGTTCGTTTGGGTCACTTTCGTTACTGCACCAAAAACCATGCCGGGGTTGCATTTAATGCACCGATTCGGGTCGGAAACGAAACGATGCACGGAATCGTCCAGAAACGAAAGGAACGCACCCTATCCACTTTTTTCAACCCAATAGTGATGTTTTGGTTCGTTTGGGTCAGTTTCGTTACTGCACCGAAAACCATGCCGGGGTTGCATTTAATGCACCGATTCGGGTCGGAAACGAAACGATGCACGGAATCGTCCAGAAACGAAAGGAACGCACCCTATCCAATTTTTTCAACCCAATAGTGATGTTTTGGTTCGTTTGGGTCAGTTTCGTTACTGCACCGAAAACCATGCCGGGGTTGCATTTATTGCACCGATTCGGGTCAGAAACGAAACGATGGAAAGAATCGGCTAGAAACGAAACGAATGCACCCAATTCACTTTTTTGTACTCAATAGTGATGTTTTGGTTCGTTTGGGTCAGTTTCATTACTGCACCGAAAACCATGCCGGGGTGGAATTTAATGCACCGATTCGGGTCGGAAACGAAATGATGCACGGAATCGTCTATAAACGAAAGGAGCGCACCCTATCCACTTTTTTGGACCGAATAGTGATGTTTTGGTTCGTTTGGGTCAGTTTGGTTACTGCACCGAAAACCATGCCGGGGTTGCATTTAATGCACCGATTCGGGTCGGAAACGAAACGATCCACGGAATCGGCTACAAACGAAACGAATGCACAGAATTCAATTTTTTGGACCCAATAGTGATGTTTTGGTTCGTTTGGGTCAGTTTCGTTACTGCACCAAAAACCATGCCGGTGTTGCATTTAATGCACCGATTCGTGTCGGAAACGAAACGATGCACGGAATCGGCTAGAAACGAGATGAACGCACCCAATTCACTTTTTTGGACCCAATAGTGATGTTTTGGTTCGTTTGGGTCAGTTTCGTTACTGCACCGAAAACCATGCCGGGGTTGCATTTTATGCACCGATTCGGGTCGGAAACGAAACGATGCACGGAATCATCCAGAAACGAAACGAATGCACCCTATCCACTTTTTTGGACCCAATAGTGATGTTTTGGTTCGTTTGGGTCAGTTTCGTTACTACATCGAAAACCATGCCGGGGTTGCATATAATGCACCGATTCGGGTCAGAAACGAAACGGTGCACGGAATCGGCTAGAAACGAAACGAACGCACATAATTCAATTTTTTGGACCCAATAGTGATGTTTTGGTTCGTTTGGGTCAGTTTCGTTACTGCACCGAAAACCATGCCGGGGTTGCATTTAATGCACCGATTCGGGTCGGAAACGAAACGATCCACGTAATCGTCCAGAAACGAAACGAACGCACAGAATTCAATTTTTTGGACCCAATAGTGATGTTTTGGTTCGTTTGGGTCAGTTTCGTTACTGCACCAAAAACCATGCCGGGGTTGCATTTAATGCACCGATTCGGGTCAGAAATCAAACGATGCACGGAATTGGCTAGAAATGAGATGAACGCACCCAATTTACTTTTTTGGACCCAATAGTGATGTTTTGGTTCGTTTGGGTCAGTTTCGTTACTGCACCGAAAACCATGCCGGGGTTGCATTTAATGCACCGATTCGGGTCGGAAACGAAATGATGCACGGAATCATCCAGAAACGAAACGAACGCACCCAATCCTCTTTTTTGGACCCAATAGTGATGTTTTGGTTCATTTCGGTCAGTTTCTTTACTGCACCGAAAACCATGCCGGGGTTGCATTTAATGCACCGATTCGGGTCAGAAATGAAACGATCCACGGAATCGGCTACAAACGAAACGAACGCACAGAATTCATTTTTTTGGACCCAATAGTGATGTTTTGGTTCGTTTGGGTCAGTTTCGTAACTGCACCGAAAACCATGCCGGGGTTGCATTTAATGCACCGATTCGGGTCGGAAATGAAACGATCCACGGAATCGGCTAGAAATGAGATGAACGCACCCAATTCACTTTTTTGGACCCAATAGTAATGTTTTGGTTCGTTTGGGTCAGTTTCGTTACTGCACCGAAAACCATGCCGGGGTTGCATTTAATGCACCGATTCGGGTCGGAAACGAAACGATGCACGGAATCGTCCAGAAACGAAAGGAACGCACCCTATCCACTTTTTTCGACCCAATAGTGATGTTTTGGTTCGTTTGGGTCAGTTTCGTTACTGCACCGAAAACCATGCCGGGGTTGCATTTAATGCACCGATTCGGGTCGGAAACTAAACGATGCACCGATTCGTCCAGAAACGAAACGATGGAAAGAATCGGCTAGAAACGAAACGAATGCACCCAATTCACTTTTTTGGGCTCAATAGTGATGTTTTGGTTCGTTTGGGTCAGTTTCATTACTGCACCGAAAACCATGCCGGGGTGGAATTTAATGCACCGATTCGGGTCGGAAACGAAATGATGCACGGAATCGTCTATAAACGAAAGGAGCGCACCCTATCCACTTTTTTGGACCGAATAGTGATGTTTTGGTTCGTTTGGGTCAGTTTGGTTACTGCACCGAAAACCATGCCGGGGTTGCATTTAATGCACCGATTCGGGTCGGAAACGAAACGATCCACGGAATCGGCTACAAACGAAACGAATGCACAGAATTCAATTTTTTGGACCCAAAAGTGATGTTTTGGTTCGTTTGGGTCAGTTTCGTTACTGCACCAAAAACCATGCCGGTGTTGCATTTAATGCACCGATTCGTGTCGGAAACGAAACGATGCACGGAATCGGCTAGAAACGAGATGAACGCACCCAATTCACTTTTTTGGACCCAATAGTGATGTTTTGGTTCGTTTGGGTCAGTTTCGTTACTGCACCGAAAACCATGCCGGGGTTGCATTTTATGCACCGATTCGGGTCGGTAACGAAACGATGCACGGAATCATCCAGAAACGAAACGAATGCACCCTATCCACTTTTTTGGACCCAATAGTGATGTTTTGGTTCGTTTGGGTCAGTTTCGTTACTACATCGAAAACCATGCCGGGGTTGCATATAATGCACCGATTCGGGTCAGAAACGAAACGGTGCACGTGATCGGCTAGAAACGAAACGAACGCACAGAATTCAATTTTTTGGACCCAATAGTGATGTTTTGGTTCGTTTGGGTCAGTTTCGTTACTGCACCGAAAACCATGCCGGGGTTGCATTTAATGCACCGATTCGGGTCGGAAACGAAACGATCCACGTAATCGTCCAGAAACGAAACGAATGCACAGAATTCAATTTTTTGGACCCAATAGTGATGTTTTGGTTCGTTTGGGTCAGTTTCGTTACTGCACCAAAAACCATGCCGGGGTTGCATTTAATGCACCGATTCGGGTCAGAAATCAAACGATGCACGAAATTGGCTAGAAATGAGATGAACGCACCCAATTTACTTTTTTGGACCCAATAGTGATGTTTTGGTTCGTTTGGGTCAGTTTCGTTACTGCACCGAAAACCATGCCGGGGTTGCATTTAATGCACCGATTCGGGTCGGAAACGAAATGATGCACGGAATCATCCAGAAACGAAACGAACGCACCCAATCCTCTTTTTTGGACCCAATAGTGATGTTTTGGTTCATTTGGGTCAGTTTCTTTACTGCACCGAAAACCATGCCGGGGTTGCATTTAATGCACCGATTCGGGTCAGAAATGAAACGATCCACGGAATCGGCTACAAACGAAACGAACGCACAGAATTCATTTTTTTGGACCCAATAGTGATGTTTTGGTTCGTTTGGGTCAGTTTCGTTACTGCACCGAAAACCATGCCGGGGTTGCATTTAATGCACCGATTCGGGTAAGAAATCAAACGATGCACGGAATCGGCTAGAAACGAGATGAACGCACCCAATTCACTTTTTTGGACCCAATAGTGATGTTTTGGTTCGTTTGGGTCAGTTTCGTTACTGCACCGAAAACCATGCCGGGGTTGCATTTAATGCACCGATTCGGGTCGGAAACGAAACGATGCACGAAATCATCTAGAAATGAAACGAACGCACCCAACTCACTTTTTTGGACCCAATAGTGATGTTTTGGTTCGTTTGGGTCAGTTTCGTTACTACACCGAAAACCATGTCGGGGTTGCATTGATTGCACCGATTCGGGTCAGAAATGATACGATCCACGGAATCGGCTACAAACAAAACGAACGCACAGAATTCAATTTTTTGGACCCAATAGTGATGTTTTAGTTCGTTTGGGTCAGTTTCGTTACTGCACTGAAAACCATGCCGGGGTTACATTTAATGCACCGATTCGGGTCAGAAATCAAACGATGCACGGAATCGGCTAGAAACGAGATGAACGCACCCAATTCACTTTTTTGGACCCAATAGTGATGTTTTGGTTCGTTTGGGTCAGTTTCGTTACTGCACCGAAAACCATGCCGGGGTTGCATTTAATGCACCGATTCGGGTCGGAAAGGAAACGATGCACGGAATCATCTAGAAACGAAACGAACGCACCCAATTCACTTTTTTGGACCCAATAGTGATGTTTTGGTTCGTTTGGGTCAGTTTCGTTACTACACCGAAAAACATGCCGGGGTTGCATTTAATGCACCGATTCGGGTGAGAAATGAAACGATCCACGGAATCGGCTACAAACAAAACGAACGCACAAAATTCAAATTTTTGGACCCAATAGTGATGTTTTGGTTCGTTTGGGTCACTTTCGTTACTGCACCAAAAACCATGCCGGGGTTGCATTTAATGCACCGATTCGGGTCGGAAACGAAACGATGCACGGAATCGTCCAGAAACGAAAGGAACGCACCCTATCCACTTTTTTCGACCCAATAGTGATGTATTGGTTCGTTTGGGTCAGTTTCGTTACTGCACCGAAAACCATGCCGGGGTTGCATTTAATGCACCGATTCGGGTCGGAAACGAAATGATGCACGGAATCGTCTATAAACGAAAGGAGCGCACCCTATCCACTTTTTTGGACCGAATAGTGATGTTTTGGTTCGTTTGGGTCAGTTTGGTTTCTGCACCGAAAACCATGCCGGGGTTGCATTTAATGCACCGATTCGGGTCGGAAACGAAACGATCCACGGAATCGGCTACAAACGAAACGAATGCACAGAATTCAATTTTTTGGACCCAATAGTGATGTTTTGGTTCGTTTGGGTCAGTTTCGTTACTGCACCAAAAACCATGCCGGTGTTGCATTTAATGCACCGATTCGGGTCGGAAACGAAACGATGCACGGAATCGGCTAGAAACGAGATGAACGCACCCAATTCACTTTTTTGGGCCAAATGGTGATGTTTTGGTTCGTTTGGGTCAGTTTCGTTACTGCACCGAAAACCATGCTGGGGTTGCATTTTATGCACCGATTCGGGTCGGAAACGAAACGATGCACGGAATCATCCAGAAACGAAACGAATGCACCCTATCCACTTTTTTGGACCCAATAGTGATGTTTTGGTTCGTTTGTGTCAGTTTGGTTACTGCACCGAAAACCATGCCGGGGTTGCATATAATGCACCGATTCGGGTCGGAAATGAAACGGTGCACGGGATCGGCTAGAAACGAAACGAACGCACCCAATTCACTTTTTTGGACCCAATAGTGATGTTTTGGTTCGTTTGGGTCAGTTTCGTTACTGCACCAAAAACCATGCCGGGGTTGCATTTAATGCACCGATTCGGGTCGGAAATCAAACGATGCACGGAATCGGCTAGAAACGAGATGAACGCACCCAATTGACTTTTTTGGACCCAATAGTGATGTTTTGGTTCGTTTGGGTCAGTTTCGTTACTGCACCGAAAACCGGGTTGCATTTAATGCACCGATTCGGGTCGGAAACGAAACGATGCACGGAATCATCTAGAAACGAAACGAACGCACCCAATTCACTTTTTTGGACCCAATAGTGATGTTTTGGTTCGTTTGGGTCAGTTTCGTTACTACACCGAAAACCATGCCGGGGTTGCATTTAATGCACCGATTCGGGTCAGAAATGAAACGATCCACGGAATCGGCTACATACAAAACGAACGCACAAAATTCAATTTTTTGGACCCAATAGTGATGTTTTGGTTCGTTTGGGTCACTTTCGTTACTGCACCAAAAACCATGCCGGGGTTGCATTTAATGCACCGATTCGGGTCGAAAACGAAACGATGCACGGAATCGTCCAGAAACGAAAGGAACGCACCCTATCCACTTTTTTCAACCCAATAGTGATGTTTTGGTTCGTTTGGGTCAGTTTCGTTACTGCACCGAAAACCATGCCGGGGTTGCATTTAATGCACCGATTCGGGTTGGAAACGAAATGATGCACGGAATCGTCTATAAACGAAAGGAGCGCACCCTATCCACTTTTTTGGACCGAATAGTGATGTTTTGGTTCGTTTGGGTCAGTTTGGTTTCTGCACCGAAAACCATGCCGGGGTTGCATTTAATGCACCGATTCGGGTCGGAAACGAAACGATCCACGGAATCGGCTACAAACGAAACGAATGCACAGAATTCAATTTTTTGGACCCAATAGTGATGTTTTGGTTCGTTTGGGTCAGTTTCGTTACTGCACCAAAAACCATGCCGGTGTTGCATTTAATGCACCGATTCGGGTCGGAAACGAAACGATGCACGGAATCGGCTAGAAACGAGATGAACGCACCCAATTCACTTTTTTGGGCCAAATGGTGATGTTTTGGTTCGTTTGGGTCAGTTTCGTTACTGCACCGAAAACCATGCTGGGGTTGCATTTTATGCACCGATTCGGGTCGCAAACGAAACGATGCACGGAATCATCCAGAAACGAAACGAATGCACCCTATCCACTTTTTTGGACCCAATAGTGATGTTTTGGTTCGTTTGTGTCAGTTTGGTTACTGCACCGAAAACCATGCCGGGGTTGCATATAATGCACCGATTCGGGTCGGAAACGAAACGGTGCACGGGATCGGCTAGAAACGAAACGAACGCACCCAATTCACTTTTTTGGACCCAATAGTGATGTTTTGGTTCGTTTGGGTCAGTTTCGTTACTGCACCAAAAACCATGCCGGGGTTGCATTTATTGCACCGATTCGGGTCAGAAACGAAACGATGCACGAAATCATCTAGAAATGAAACGAACGCACCCAACTCACTTTTTTGGACCCAATAGTGATGTTTTGGTTCGTTTGGGTCAGTTTCGTTACTACACCGAAAACCATGTCGGGGTTGCATTGAATGCACCGATTCGGGTCAGAAATGAAACGATCCACGGAATCGACTACAAACAAAACGAACGCACAGAATTCAATTTTTTGGACCCAATAGTGATGTTTTAGTTCGTTTGGGTCAGTTTCGTTACTGCAGTGAAAACCATGCCGGGGTTACATTTAATGCACCGATTCGGGTCAGAAATCAAACGATGCACGGAATCGGCTAGAAACGAGATGAACGCACCCAATTCACTTTTTTGGACCCAATAGTGATGTTTTGGTTCGTTTGGGTCAGTTTCGTTACTGCACCGAAAACCATGCCGGGGTTGCATTTAATGCACCGATTCGGGTCGGAAAGGAAACGATGCACGGAATCATCTAGAAACGAAACGAACGCACCCAATTCACTTTTTTGGACCCAATAGTGATGTTTTGGTTCGTTTGGGTCAGTTTCGTTACTACACCGAAAAACATGCCGGGGTTGCATTTAATGCACCGATTCGGGTGAGAAATGAAACGATCCACGGAATCGGCTACAAACAAAACGAACGCACAAAATTCAAATTTTTGGACCCAATAGTGATGTTTTGGTTCGTTTGGGTCACTTTCGTTACTGCACCAAAAACCATGCCGGGGTTGCATTTAATGCACCGATTCGGGTCGGAAACGAAACGATGCACGGAATCGTCCAGAAACGAAAGGAACGCACCCTATCCACTTTTTTCGACCCAATAGTGATGTATTGGTTCGTTTGGGTCAGTTTCGTTACTGCACCGAAAACCATGCCGGGGTTGCATTTAATGCACCGATTCGGGTCGGAAACGAAATGATGCACGGAATCGTCTATAAACGAAAGGAGCGCACCCTATCCACTTTTTTGGACCGAATAGTGATGTTTTGGTTCGTTTGGGTCAGTTTGGTTTCTGCACCGAAAACCATGCCGGGGTTGCATTTAATGCACCGATTCGGGTCGGAAATGAAACGATCCACGGAATCGGCTACAAACGAAACGAATGCACAGAATTCAATTTTTTGGACCCAATAGTGATGTTTTGGTTCGTTTGGGTCAGTTTCGTTACTGCACCAAAAACCATGCCGGTGTTGCATTTAATGCACCGATTCGGGTCGGAAACGAAACGATGCACGGAATCGGCTAGAAACGAGATGAACGCACCCAATTCACTTTTTTGGGCCAAATGGTGATGTTTTGGTTCGTTTGGGTCAGTTTCGTTACTGCACCGAAAACCATGCTGGGGTTGCATTTTATGCACCGATTCGGGTCGGAAACGAAACGATGCACGGAATCATCCAGAAACGAAACGAATGCACCCTATCCACTTTTTTGGACCCAATAGTGATGTTTTGGTTCGTTTGTGTCAGTTTGGTTACTGCACCGAAAACCATGCCGGGGTTGCATATAATGCACCGATTCGGGTCGGAAATGAAACGGTGCACGGGATCGGCTAGAAACGAAACGAACGCACCCAATTCACTTTTTTGGACCCAATAGTGATGTTTTGGTTCGTTTGGGTCAGTTTCGTTACTGCACCAAAAACCATGCCGGGGTTGCATTTAATGCACCGATTCGGGTCGGAAATCAAACGATGCACGGAATCGGCTAGAAACGAGATGAACGCACCCAATTGACTTTTTTGGACCCAATAGTGATGTTTTGGTTCGTTTGGGTCAGTTTCGTTACTGCACCGAAAACCGGGTTGCATTTAATGCACCGATTCGGGTCGGAAACGAAACGATGCACGGAATCATCTAGAAACGAAACGAACGCACCCAATTCACTTTTTTGGACCCAATAGTGATGTTTTGGTTCGTTTGGGTCAGTTTCGTTACTACACCGAAAACCATGCCGGGGTTGCATTTAATGCACCGATTCGGGTCAGAAATGAAACGATCCACGGAATCGGCTACATACAAAACGAACGCACAAAATTCAATTTTTTGGACCCAATAGTGATGTTTTGGTTCGTTTGGGTCACTTTCGTTACTGCACCAAAAACCATGCCGGGGTTGCATTTAATGCACCGATTCGGGTCGGAAACGAAACGATGCACGGAATCGTCCAGAAACGAAAGGAACGCACCCTATCCACTTTTTTCAACCCAATAGTGATGTTTTGGTTCGTTTGGGTCAGTTTCGTTACTGCACCGAAAACCATGCCGGGGTTGCATTTAATGCACCGATTCGGGTTGGAAACGAAATGATGCACGGAATCGTCTATAAACGAAAGGAGCGCACCCTATCCACTTTTTTGGACCGAATAGTGATGTTTTGGTTCGTTTGGGTCAGTTTGGTTTCTGCACCGAAAACCATGCCGGGGTTGCATTTAATGCACCGATTCGGGTCGGAAACGAAACGATCCACGGAATCGGCTACAAACGAAACGAATGCACAGAATTCAATTTTTTGGACCCAATAGTGATGTTTTGGTTCGTTTGGGTCAGTTTCGTTACTGCACCAAAAACCATGCCGGTGTTGCATTTAATGCACCGATTCGGGTCGGAAACGAAACGATGCACGGAATCGGCTAGAAACGAGATGAACGCACCCAATTCACTTTTTTGGGCCAAATGGTGATGTTTTGGTTCGTTTGGGTCAGTTTCGTTACTGCACCGAAAACCATGCTGGGGTTGCATTTTATGCACCGATTCGGGTCGCAAACGAAACGATGCACGGAATCATCCAGAAACGAAACGAATGCACCCTATCCACTTTTTTGGACCCAATAGTGATGTTTTGGTTCGTTTGTGTCAGTTTGGTTACTGCACCGAAAACCATGCCGGGGTTGCATATAATGCACCGATTCGGGTCGGAAACGAAACGGTGCACGGGATCGGCTAGAAACGAAACGAACGCACCCAATTCACTTTTTTGGACCCAATAGTGATGTTTTGGTTCGTTTGGGTCAGTTTCGTTACTGCACCAAAAACCATGCCGGGGTTGCATTTATTGCACCGATTCGGGTCAGAAACGAAACGATGCACGAAATCATCTAGAAATGAAACGAACGCACCCAACTCACTTTTTTGGACCCAATAGTGATGTTTTGGTTCGTTTGGGTCAGTTTCGTTACTACACCGAAAACCATGTCGGGGTTGCATTGAATGCACCGATTCGGGTCAGAAATGAAACGATCCACGGAATCGGCTACAAACAAAACGAACGCACAGAATTCAATTTTTTGGACCCAATAGTGATGTTTTAGTTCGTTTGGGTCAGTTTCGTTACTGCACTGAAAACCATGCCGGGGTTACATTTAATGCACCGATTCGGGTCAGAAATCAAACGATGCACGGAATCGGCTAGAAACGAGATGAACGCACCCAATTCACTTTTTTGGACCCAATAGTGATGTTTTGGTTCGTTTGGGTCAGTTTCGTTACTGCACCGAAAACCATGCCGGGGTTGCATTTAATGCACCGATTCGGGTCGGAAAGGAAACGATGCACGGAATCATCTAGAAACGAAACGAACGCACCCAATTCACTTTTTTGGACCCAATAGTGATGTTTTGGTTCGTTTGGGTCAGTTTCGTTACTACACCGAAAAACATGCCGGGGTTGCATTTAATGCACCGATTCGGGTGAGAAATGAAACGATCCACGGAATCGGCTACAAACAAAACGAACGCACAAAATTCAAATTTTTGGACCCAATAGTGATGTTTTGGTTCGTTTGGGTCACTTTCGTTACTGCACCAAAAACCATGCCGGGGTTGCATTTAATGCACCGATTCGGGTCGGAAACGAAACGATGCACGGAATCGTCCAGAAACGAAAGGAACGCACCCTATCCACTTTTTTCGACCCAATAGTGATGTATTGGTTCGTTTGGGTCAGTTTCGTTACTGCACCGAAAACCATGCCGGGGTTGCATTTAATGCACCGATTCGGGTCGGAAACGAAATGATGCACGGAATCGTCTATAAACGAAAGGAGCGCACCCTATCCACTTTTTTGGACCGAATAGTGATGTTTTGGTTCGTTTGGGTCAGTTTGGTTTCTGCACCGAAAACCATGCCGGGGTTGCATTTAATGCACAGATTCGGGTCGGAAACGAAACGATCCACGGAATCGGCTACAAACGAAACGAATGCACAGAATTCAATTTTTTGGACCCAATAGTGATGTTTTGGTTCGTTTGGGTCAGTTTCGTTACTGCACCAAAAACCATGCCGGTGTTGCATTTAATGCACCGATTCGGGTCGGAAACGAAACGATGCACGGAATCGGCTAGAAACGAGATGAACGCACCCAATTCACTTTTTTGGGCCAAATGGTGATGTTTTGGTTCGTTTGGGTCAGTTTCGTTACTGCACCGAAAACCATGCTGGGGTTGCATTTTATGCACCGATTCGGGTCGGAAACGAAACGATGCACGGAATCATCCAGAAACGAAACGAATGCACCCTATCCACTTTTTTGGACCCAATAGTGATGTTTTGGTTCGTTTGTGTCAGTTTGGTTACTGCACCGAAAACCATGCCGGGGTTGCATATAATGCACCGATTCGGGTCGGAAATGAAACGGTGCACGGGATCGGCTAGAAACGAAACGAACGCACCCAATTCACTTTTTTGGACCCAATAGTGATGTTTTGGTTCGTTTGGGTCAGTTTCGTTACTGCACCAAAAACCATGCCGGGGTTGCATTTAATGCACCGATTCGGGTCGGAAATCAAACGATGCACGGAATCGGCTAGAAACGAGATGAACGCACCCAATTGACTTTTTTGGACCCAATAGTGATGTTTTGGTTCGTTTGGGTCAGTTTCGTTACTGCACCGAAAACCGGGTTGCATTTAATGCACCGATTCGGGTCGGAAACGAAACGATGCACGGAATCATCTAGAAACGAAACGAACGCACCCAATTCACTTTTTTGGACCCAATAGTGATGTTTTGGTTCGTTTGGGTCAGTTTCGTTACTACACCGAAAACCATGCCGGGGTTGCATTTAATGCACCGATTCGGGTCAGAAATGAAACAATCCACGGAATCGGCTACAAACAAAACGAACGCACAAAATTCAATTTTTTGGACCCAATAGTGATGTTTTGGTTCGTTTGGGTCACTTTCGTTACTGCACCAAAAACCATGCCGGGGTTGCATTTAATGCACCGATTCGGGTCGGAAACGAAACGATGCACGGAATCGTCCAGAAACGAAAGGAACGCACCCTATCCACTTTTTTCGACCCAATAGTGATGTTTTGGTTCGTTTGGGTCAGTTTCGTTACTGCACCGAAAACCATGCCGGGGTTGCATTTAATGCACCGATTCGGGTTGGAAACGAAATGATGCACGGAATCGTCTATAAACGAAAGGAGCGCACCCTATCCACTTTTTTGGACCGAATAGTGATGTTTTGGTTCGTTTGGGTCAGTTTGGTTTCTGCACCGAAAACCATGCCGGGGTTGCATTTAATGCACCGATTCGGGTCGGAAACGAAACGATCCACGGAATCGGCTACAAACGAAACGAATGCACAGAATTCAATTTTTTGGACCCAATAGTGATGCTTTGGTTCGTTTGGGTCAGTTTCGTTACTGCACCAAAAACCATGCCGGTGTTGCATTTAATGCACCGATTCGGGTCGGAAACGAAACGATGCACGGAATCGGCTAGAAACGAGATGAACGCACCCAATTCACTTTTTTGGGCCAAATGGTGATGTTTTGGTTCGTTTGGGTCAGTTTCGTTACTGTTCCGAAAACCATGCTGGGGTTGCATTTTATGCACCGATTCGGGTCGGAAACGAAACGATGCACGGAATCATCCAGAAACGAAACGAATGCACCCTATCCACTTTTTTGGACCCAATAGTGATGTTTTGGTTCATTTGTGTCAGTTTGGTTACTGCACCGAAAACCATGCCGGGGTTGCATATAATGCACCGATTCGGGTCGGAAACGAAACGGTGCACGGGATCGGCTAGAAACGAAACGAACGCACCCAATTCACTTTTTTGGACCCAATAGTGATGTTTTGGTTCGTTTGGGTCAGTTTCGTTACTGCACCAAAAACCATGCCGGGGTTGCATTTAATGCACCGATTCGGGTCAGAAATCAAACGATGCACGGAATTGGCTAGAAACGAGATGAACGCACCCAATTTACTTTTTTGGACCCAATAGTGATGTTTTGGTTCGTTTGGGTCAGTTTCGTTACTGCACCGAAAACCATGCCGGGGTTGCATTTAATGCACCGATTCGGGTCGGAAACAAAATGATGCACGGAATCATCCAGAAACGAAACGAACGCACCCAATTCACTTTTTTGGACCCAATAGTGATGTTATGGTTCATTTGGGTCAGTTTCGTTACTACACCGAAAACCATGCCGGGGTTGCATTTAATGCACCGATTCGGGTCAGAAATGAAACGATCCACGGAATCGGCTACAAACAAAACGAACGCACAGAATTCAATTTTTTGGACCCAATAGTGATGTTTTGGTTCGTTTGGGTCAGTTTCGTTACTGCACCGAAAACCATGCCGGGGTTGCATTTAATGCACCGATTCGGGTCAGAAATCAAACGATGCACGGAATCGGCTAGAAACAAGATGAACGCACCCAATTCACTTTTTTGGACCCAATAGTGATGTTTTGGTTCGTTTGGGTCAGATTCGTTACTGCACCGAAAACCATGCCGGGGTTGCATTTAATGCACCGATTCGGGTCGGAAACGAAACGATGGACGGAATCATCCAGAAACGAAACGAACGCACCCAATTCACTTTTTTGGACCCAATAGTGATGTTTTGGTTCATTTGGGTCAGTTTCGTTACTACACCGAAAACCATGCCGGGGTTGCATTTAATGCACCGATTCGGGTCAGAAATGAAACGATCCACGGAATCGGCTACAAACAAAACGAACGCACAGAATTCAATTTTTTGGACCCAATAGTGATGTTTTGGTTCGTTTGGGTCACTTTCGTTACTGCACCAAAAACCATGCCGGGGTTGCATTTAATGCACCGATTCGGGTCAGAAATTAAACGATGCACGGAATCGGCTAGAAACGAGATGAACGCACCCAATTCACTTTTTTGGACCCAATAGTGATGTTTTGGTTCGTTTGGGTCAGCTTCGTTACTGCACGGAATCATCCAGAAACAAAACGAACGCACCCTATCCACTTTTTTGGACCGAATAGTGATGTTTTGGTTTGTTTGGGTCAGTTTGGTTACTGCACCGAAAACCATGCCGGGGTTGCATTTAATGCACCGATTCGGGTCGGAAACGAAATGATGTAAAGAATCGGCTAGAAACGAAACGAATGCACCCAATTCACTTTTTTGGACCCAATAGTGATGTTTTGGTTCGTTTGGGTCAGTTTCGTTACTGCACCGAAAACCATGCCGGGGTTGCATTTAATGCACCGATTCGGGTCGGAAACGAAACGATGCACGGAATCGTCAAGAAATGAAAGGAATGCACAGAATTCAATTTTTTTGACCCAATAGTGACGTTTTGGTTCGTTTGGGTCAGTTTCGTTACTGCACGAAAAACCATGCCGGTGTTGCATTTAATGCACCGATTCGGGTCAGAAACGAAACGATGCACGGAATCGGCTAGAAACGAGATGAACGCACCCAATTCACTTTTTTGGACCCAATAGTGATGTTTTGGTTCGTTTGGGTCAGTTTCGTTACTGCTCCGAAAACCATGCTGGGGTTGCATTTTTTGCACCGATTCGGGTCGGAAACGAAACGATGCACGGAATCATCCAGAAACGAAACGAATGCACCCTATCCACTTTTTTGTACTCAATAGTGATGTTTTGGTTCGTTTGGGTCAGTTTCATTACTGCACCGAAAACCATGCCGGGGTGGAATTTAATGCACCGATTCGGGTTGGAAACGAAATGATGCACGGAATCGTCTATAAACGAAAGGAGCGCACCCTATCCACTTTTTTGGACCGAATAGTGATGTTTTGGTTCGTTTGGGTCAGTTTGGTTTCTGCACCGAAAACCATGCCGGGGTTGCATTTAATGCACCGATTCGGGACGGAAACGAAACGATCCACGGAATCGGCTACAAACGAAACGAATGCACAGAATTCAATTTTTTGGACCCAATAGTGATGCTTTGGTTCGTTTGGGTCAGTTTCGTTACTGCACCAAAAACCATGCCGGTGTTGCATTTAATGCACCGATTCGGGTCGGAAACGAAACGATGCACGGAATCGGCTAGAAACGAGATGAACGCACCCAATTCACTTTTTTGGGCCAAATGGTGATGTTTTGGTTCGTTTGGGTCAGTTTCGTTACTGCACCGAAAACCATGCTGGGGTTGCATTTTATGCACCGATTCGGGTCGGAAACGAAACGATGCACGGAATCATCCAGAAACGAAACGAATGCACCCTATCCACTTTTTTGGACCCAATAGTGATGTTTTGGTTCATTTGTGTCAGTTTGGTTACTGCACCGAAAACCATGCCGGGGTTGCATATAATGCACCGATTCGGGTCGGAAACGAAACGGTGCACGGGATCGGCTAGAAACGAAACGAACGCACCCAATTCACTTTTTTGGACCCAATAGTGATGTTTTGGTTCGTTTGGGTCAGTTTCGTTACTGCACCAAAAACCATGCCGGGGTTGCATTTAATGCACCGATTCGGGTCAGAAATCAAACGATGCACGGAATTGGCAAGAAACGAGATGAACGCACCCAATTTACTTTTTTGGACCCAATAGTGATGTTTTGGTTCGTTTGGGTCAGTTTCGTTACTGCACCGAAAACCATGCCGGGGTTGCATTTAATGCACCGATTCGGGTCGGAAACAAAATGATGCACGGAATCATCCAGAAACGAAACGAACGCACCCAATTCACTTTTTTGGACCCAATAGTGATGTTATGGTTCATTTGGGTCAGTTTCGTTACTACACCGAAAACCATGCCGGGGTTGCATTTAATGCACCGATTCGGGTCAGAAATGAAACGATCCACGGAATCGGCTACAAACAAAACGAACGCACAGAATTCAATTTTTTGGACCCAATAGTGATGTTTTGGTTCGTTTGGGTCAGTTTCGTTACTGCACCGAAAACCATGCCGGGGTTGCATTTAATGCACCGATTCGGGTCAGAAATCAAACGATGCACGGAATCGGCTAGAAACAAGATGAACGCACCCAATTCACTTTTTTGGACCCAATAGTGATGTTTTGGTTCGTTTGGGTCAGATTCGTTACTGCACCGAAAACCATGCCGGGGTTGCATTTAATGCACCGATTCGGGTCGGAAACGAAACGATGGACGGAATCATCCAGAAACGAAACGAACGCACCCAATTCACTTTTTTGGACCCAATAGTGATGTTTTGGTTCATTTGGGTCAGTTTCGTTACTACACCGAAAACCATGCCGGGGTTGCATTTAATGCACCGATTCGGGTCAGAAATGAAACGATCCACGGAATCGGCTACAAACAAAACGAACGCACAGAATTCAATTTTTTGGACCCAATAGTGATGTTTTGGTTCGTTTGGGTCACTTTCGTTACTGCACCAAAAACCATGCCGGGGTTGCATTTAATGCACCGATTCGGGTCAGAAATTAAACGATGCACGGAATCGGCTAGAAACGAGATGAACGCACCCAATTCACTTTTTTGGACCCAATAGTGATGTTTTGGTTCGTTTGGGTCAGCTTCGTTACTGCACGGAATCATCCAGAAACAAAACGAACGCACCCTATCCACTTTTTTGGACCGAATAGTGATGTTTTGGTTTGTTTGGGTCAGTTTGGTTACTGCACCGAAAACCATGCCGGGGTTGCATTTAATGCACCGATTCGGGTCGGAAACGAAATGATGTAAAGAATCGGCTAGAAACGAAACGAATGCAACCAATTCACTTTTTTGGACCCAATAGTGATGTTTTGGTTCGTTTGGGTCAGTTTCGTTACTGCACCGAAAACCATGCCGGGGTTGCATTTAATGCACCGATTCGGGTCGGAAACGAAACGATGCACGGAATCGTCAAGAAATGAAAGGAATGCACAGAATTCAATTTTTTTGACCCAATAGTGACGTTTTGGTTCGTTTGGGTCAGTTTCGTTACTGCACGAAAAACCATGCCGGTGTTGCATTTAATGCACCGATTCGGGTCAGAAACGAAACGATGCACGGAATCGGCTAGAAACGAGATGAACGCACCCAATTCACTTTTTTGGACCCAATAGTGATGTTTTGGTTCGTTTGGGTCAGTTTCGTTACTGCTCCGAAAACCATGCTGGGGTTGCATTTTTTGCACCGATTCGGGTCGGAAACGAAACGATGCACGGAATCATCCAGAAACGAAACGAATGCACCCTATCCACTTTTTTGGACCCAATAGTGATGTTTTGGTTCGTTTGAGTCAGTTTGGTTACTGCACCGAAAACCATGCCGGGGTTGCATATAATGCACCGATTCGGGTCGGAAACGAAACGGTGCACGGGATCGGCTAGAAACGAAACGAACACACCCAATTCACTTTTTTGGACCCAATAGTGATGTTTTGGTTCGTTTGGGTCAGTTTCGTTACTGCACCAAAAACCATGCCGGGGTTGCATTTAATGCACCGATTCGGGTCAGAAATCAAACGATGCACGGAATTGGCTAGAAACGAGATGAACGCACCCAATTTACTTTTTTGGACCCAATAGTGATGTTTTGGTTCGTTTGGGTCAGTTTCGTTACTGCACCGAAAACCATGCCGGGGTTGCATTTATTGCACCGATTCGGGTCGGAAACGAAATGATGCACGGAATCATCCAGAAACGAAACGAACGCACCCAATTCACTTTTTTGGACCCAATAGTGATGTTTTGGTTCATTTGGGTCAGTTTCGTTACTACACCGAAAACCATGCCGGGGTTGCATTTAATGCACCGATTCGGGTCAGAAATGAAACAATCCACGGAATCGGCTACAAACAAAACGAACGCACAGAATTCAATTTTTTGGACCCAATAGTGATGTTTTGGTTCGTTTGGGTCAGTTTCGTTACTGCACCGAAAACCATGCCGGGGTTGCATTTAATGCACCGATTCGGGACAGAAATCAAACGATGCACGAAATCGGCTAGAAACAAGATGAACGCACCCAATTCACTTTTTTGGACCCAATAGTGATGTTTTGGTTCATTTGGGTCAGTTTCGTTACTGCACCGAAAACCATGCCGGGGTTGCATTTAATGCACCGATTCGGGTCGGAAACGAAACGATGCACGGAATCATCCAGAAACGAAACAAACGCACCCAATTCACTTTTTTGGACCCAATAGTGATGTTTTGGTTCGTTTGGGTCAGTTTCGTTACTACACCGAAAACCATGCCGGGGTTGCATTTAATGCACCGATTCGGGTCAGAAATGAAAGGATCCACGGAATCGGCTACAAACAAAACGAACGCACAGAATTCAATTTTTTGGACCCAATGGTGATGTTTTGGTTCGTTTGGGTCAGTTTCGTTACTGCGCCAAAAACCATGCCGGGGTTGCATTTAATGCACCGATTCGGGTCCGAAATCAAACGATGCACGGAATCGGCTAGAAACGAGATGAACGCACCTAATTCACTTTTTTGGACCCAATAGTGATGTTTTGGTTCGTTTGGGTCAGTTTCGTTACTGCACGGAATCATCCAGAAACAAAACGAACGCACCCTATCCACTTTTTTGGACCGAATAGTGATGTTTTGGTTTGTTTGGGTCAGTTTTGTTACTACATCGAAAACCATGCCGGGGTTGCATTTAATGCACCGATTCGGGTTGGAAACGAAACGATGCACGGGATCGGGTAGAAACGAAACGAACGCACCCAATTCACTTTTTTGTATCCAATAGTGATGTTTTGGTTCGTTTGGGTCAGTTTTGTTACTGCACTGAAAAACATGGCGGGGTTGCTTTTAATGCACCGATTCGGCTCAGAAACGAAACGATGCACGGAATCGGCTAGAAACGAGATGAACGCACCCAATTCACTTTTTTGGACCCAATAGTGATGTTTTGGTTCGTTTGGGTCAGTTTCGTTACTGCTCCGAAAACCATGCTGGGGTTGCATTTTTTGCACCGATTCGGGTCGGAAACGAAACGATGCACGGAATCATCCAGAAACGAAACGAATGCACCCTATCCACTTTTTTGGACCCAATAGTGATGTTTTGGTTCGTTTGAGTCAGTTTGGTTACTGCACCGAAAACCATGCCGGGGTTGCATATAATGCACCGATTCGGGTCGGAAACGAAACGGTGCACGGGATCGGCTAGAAACGAAACGAACACACCCAATTCACTTTTTTGGACCCAATAGTGATGTTTTGGTTCGTTTGGGTCAGTTTCGTTACTGCACCAAAAACCATGCCGGGGTTGCATTTAATGCACCGATTCGGGTCAGAAATCAAACGATGCACGGAATTGGCTAGAAACGAGATGAACGCACCCAATTTACTTTTTTGGACCCAATAGTGATGTTTTGGTTCGTTTGGGTCAGTTTCGTTACTGCACCGAAAACCATGCCGGGGTTGCATTTAATGCACCGATTCGGGTCGGAAACGAAATGATGCACGGAATCATCCAGAAACGAAACGAACGCACCCAATTCACTTTTTTGGACCCAATAGTGATGTTTTGGTTCATTTGGGTCAGTTTCGTTACTACACCGAAAACCATGCCGGGGTTGCATTTAATGCACCGATTCGGGTCAGAAATGAAACAATCCACGGAATCGGCTACAAACAAAACGAACGCACAGAATTCAATTTTTTGGACCCAATAGTGATGTTTTGGTTCGTTTGGGTCAGTTTCGTTACTGCACCGAAAACCATGCCGGGGTTGCATTTAATGCACCGATTCGGGACAGAAATCAAACGATGCACGGAATCGGCTAGAAACAAGATGAACGCACCCAATTCACTTTTTTGGACCCAATAGTGATGTTTTGGTTCATTTGGGTCAGTTTCGTTACTGCACCGAAAACCATGCCGGGGTTGCATTTAATGCACCGATTCGGGTCGGAAACGAAACGATGCACGGAATCATCCAGAAACGAAACAAACGCACCCAATTCACTTTTTTGGACCCAATAGTGATGTTTTGGTTCGTTTGGGTCAGTTTCGTTACTACACCGAAAACCATGCCGGGGTTGCATTTAATGCACCGATTCGGGTCAGAAATGAAAGGATCCACGGAATCGGCTACAAACAAAACGAACACACAGAATTCAATTTTTTGGACCCAATGGTGATGTTTTGGTTCGTTTGGGTCAGTTTCGTTACTGCGCCAAAAACCATGCCGGGGTTGCATTTAATGCACCGATTCGGGTCCGAAATCAAACGATGCACGGAATCGGCTAGAAACGAGATGAACGCACCTAATTCACTTTTTTGGACCCAATAGTGATGTTTTGGTTCGTTTGGGTCAGTTTCGTTACTGCACGGAATCATCCAGAAACAAAACGAACGCACCCTATCCACTTTTTTGGACCGAATAGTGATGTTTTAGTTTGTTTGGGTCAGTTTTGTTACTACATCGAAAACCATGCCGGGGTTGCATTTAATGCACCGATTCGGGTTGGAAACGAAACGATGCACGGGATCGGGTAGAAACGAAACGAACGCACCCAATTCACTTTTTTGTATCCAATAGTGATGTTTTGGTTCGTTTGGGTCAGTTTTGTTACTGCACTGAAAAACATGGCGGGGTTGCATTTAATGCACCGATTCGGGTCGAAAACGAAACGATGCACGGAATCATCCAGAAACGAAATGAACGCACCCAATCCACTTTTTTTGAACCAATTGTGATGTTTTGCTTCGTTTGGGTCAGTTTCGTCACTGCACCGAAAACCATGCTGGGGTTGTATTTAATTCACCGATTCAGGTCGGAAACGAAACGATGCACGGAAGCATCCAGAAACAAAACGAGTGCACCCAATCCACTTTTTTGACCCAATAGTGATGTTTTGGTTCCTTTGGGTCAGTTTCATTACTGCACCGAAAACGAAACGATGCACCGATTCATCCAGAAATGAAACGAACGCACCCTATCCACTTTTTTGGACCCAATAGTGATGTTTTGGTTCGTTTGGCTCAGTTTGGTTACTTCACCGAAAACCATGCCGGGGTTGCATTTAATGCACCGATTCGGGTCGGAAACGAAACGATGCACGGAATCGGCCAGAAACAAAACGAACGCACCCTATCCACTTTTTTGGACGTAATAGTGATGTTTTGGTTTGTTTGGGTCAGTTTCATTACTGCACCGAAAACCATGCCGGGGTTGCATTTAATGCACAGATTCGAGTCGGAAACGAAACGATGCACCGATTCTTTCAAAAACGAAACAAACGCACCCAATCCACTTTTTTGGACCTAATAGTTATGTTTTGGTTCGTTTGGGTCAGTTTCGTTACTGCACCGAAAACCATGCCGGGGTTGCATTTAATGCACCGATTCGGGTCGGAAACGAAATGATGCACGGAATCATCCAGAAACGAAACGAACGCACCCAATTCACTTTTTTGGACCCAATAGTGATGTTTTGGTTCATTTGGGTCAGTTTCGTTACTACACCGAAAACCATGCCGGGGTTGCATTTAATGCACCGATTCGGGTCAGAAATGAAACAATCCACGGAATCGGCTACAAACAAAACGAACGCACAGAATTCAATTTTTTGGACCCAATAGTGATGTTTTGGTTCGTTTGGGTCAGTTTCGTTACTGCACCGAAAACCATGCCGGGGTTGCATTTAATGCACCGATTCGGGACAGAAATCAAACGATGCACGGAATCGGCTAGAAACAAGATGAACGCACCCAATTCACTTTTTTGGACCCAATAGTGATGTTTTGGTTCATTTGGGTCAGTTTCGTTACTGCACCGAAAACCATGCCGGGGTTGCATTTAATGCACCGATTCGGGTCGGAAACGAAACGATGCACGGAATCATCCAGAAACGAAACAAACGCACCCAATTCACTTTTTTGGACCCAATAGTGATGTTTTGGTTCGTTTGGGTCAGTTTCGTTACTACACCGAAAACCATGCCGGGGTTGCATTTAATGCACCGATTCGGGTCAGAAATGAAAGGATCCACGGAATCGGCTACAAACAAAACGAACGCACAGAATTCAATTTTTTGGACCCAATGGTGATGTTTTGGTTCGTTTGGGTCAGTTTCGTTACTGCGCCAAAAACCATGCCGGGGTTGCATTTAATGCACCGATTCGGGTCCGAAATCAAACGATGCACGGAATCGGCTAGAAACGAGATGAACGCACCTAATTCACTTTTTTGGACCCAATAGTGATGTTTTGGTTCGTTTGGGTCAGTTTCGTTACTGCACGGAATCATCCAGAAACAAAACGAACGCACCCTATCCACTTTTTTGGACCGAATAGTGATGTTTTGGTTTGTTTGGGTCAGTTTTGTTACTACATCGAAAACCATGCCGGGGTTGCATTTAATGCACCGATTCGGGTTGGAAACGAAACGATGCACGGGATCGGGTAGAAACGAAACGAACGCACCCAATTCACTTTTTTGTATCCAATAGTGATGTTTTGGTTCGTTTGGGTCAGTTTTGTTACTGCACTGAAAAACATGGCGGGGTTGCATTTAATGCACCGATTCGGGTCGAAAACGAAACGATGCACGGAATCATCCAGAAACGAAATGAACGCACCCAATCCACTTTTTTTGAACCAATTGTGATGTTTTGCTTCGTTTGGGTCAGTTTCGTCACTGCACCGAAAACCATGCTGGGGTTGTATTTAATTCACCGATTCAGGTCGGAAACGAAACGATGCACGGAAGCATCCAGAAACAAAACGAGTGCACCCAATCCACTTTTTTGACCCAATAGTGATGTTTTGGTTCCTTTGGGTCAGTTTCATTACTGCACCGAAAACGAAACGATGCACCGATTCATCCAGAAATGAAACGAACGCACCCTATCCACTTTTTTGGACCCAATAGTGATGTTTTGGTTCGTTTGGCTCAGTTTGGTTACTTCACCGAAAACCATGCCGGGGTTGCATTTAATGCACCGATTCGGGTCGGAAACGAAACGATGCACGGAATCGGCCAGAAACAAAACGAACGCACCCTATCCACTTTTTTGGACGTAATAGTGATGTTTTGGTTTGTTTGGGTCAGTTTCATTACTGCACCGAAAACCATGCCGGGGTTGCATTTAATGCACAGATTCGAGTCGGAAACGAAACGATGCACCGATTCTTTCATAAACGAAACAAACGCACCCAATCCACTTTTTTGGACCTAATAGTTATGTTTTGGTTCGTTTGGGTCAGTTTCATTAATGCACCGAAAACCATGCCGGGGTTGCATTTAATGCACCGGTTCGGGTCGGAAACGAAACGATGCACGAAATCGTCCAGAAACGAAACGAATGCACCCTATCCACTTTTTTGGACCCAATAGTGATGTTTTGGTTAGTTTGGGTCAGCTTGGTTACTGCACCGAAAACCATGCCGGGGTTGCATTTAATGCACCGATTCGGGTTGGAAACGAAACGATGCATGGGATCGGCTAGAAACGAAACGAACGCACCCAATTCACTTTTTTGAACCCAATAGTGATGTTTTGGTTCGTTTGGATCAGTTTCGTTGATGCACCGAAAACCATGGCGGGGTTGCATTTAATGCACCAATTCGGGTCGGAAACGAAAGGATGCACCAATTCATCCAGAAAGGAAACGAATGCACCCAATCCACTTTTTTGGACGTAATAGTGATGTTTTGGTTCGTTTGGGTCAGTTTCGATACTGCACCGAAAATCATGCCGGGGTTGTATTTAATGCACAGATTCGGGTCGGAAATGAAACGATGCACCGATTCATTCAGAAACGAAATGAACGCACCCAATCCTCTTTTTTGGACCTAATAGTGATGTTTTGGTTCGTTTGGGTCAATTTCCTTACTGCGCCAAAAACCATGCCGGGTTTGCATTTAATGCACAGATTCGGGTCGGAAACGAAACGATGCACGGAATCGTCTAGAAACGAAACGAACGCACCCAATTCACTTTTTTGGACCCAATAGTGATGTTTTGGTTCGTTTGGGTCAGTTTCGTTACTGCACCGAAAACCATGCCGGGGTTGCATTTAATGCACCGATTCGGTTCGGAAACGAAACGATGCACGGGATCGGCTAGAAACAAATTGAACGCACTCAATTCACTTTTTTCGACCCAATAGTGATGTTTTTGTTCGTTTGGGTCAGTTTCGTTACTGCACCGAAAACCATGCCGGGGTTGCATTTAATGCACCGATTCGGGTCGGAAGCGAAACGATGCACGAAATCGTCCAGAAACGAATCGAATGCACCCTATCCACTTTTTTGGACCCAATAGTGATGTTTTGGTTCGTTTGGGTCAGTTTGGTTACTGCACCGAAAACCATGTCGTGGTTGCATTTAATGCACCGATTCGGGTTGGAAACGAAACGATGTAAAGAATCGGCTAGAAACGAAACGAACGCACCCAATTCACTTTTTTGAACCCGATAGTTATGTTTTGGTTCGTTTGGATCAGTTTCGTTAATGCACCGAAAACCATGGCGGGGTTACATTTAATGCACCAATTCGGGTCGGAAACGAAAGGATGCACCAATTCATCCAGAAAGGAAACGAATGCACCCAATCCACTTTTTTGGACGTAATAGTGATGTTTTGGTTCGTTTGGGTCAGTTTCGATACTGCACCGAAAATAATGGCGGGGTTGTATTTAATGCACAGATTCGGGTCGGAAACGAAACGATGCACCGATTCGTTCAGAAACGAAATGAACGCACCCAATCCTCTTTTTTGGACCTAATAGTGATGTTTTGGTTTGTTTGGGTCAGTTTCCTTACTGCACCAAAAACCATGCCGGGGTTGCATTTAATGCTCAGATTCGGGTCGGAAACGAAACGATGCACGGAATCGTCCAGAAACGAAACGAACGCACTCAATTCACTTTTTTGGACCCAATAGTGATGTTTTGGTTCGTTTGGGTCAGTTTTGTTACTGCACCGAAAACCATGCCGGGGTTGCATTTAATGCACCGATTCGGGTCGGAAACGAAACGATGCACGGAATCGTCCAGAAACGAAACGAACGCACCCTATCCACTTTTTTGGACCCAATAGTGATGTTTTGGTTTGTTTGGATCAGTTTGGTTACTGCACCGAAAACCATGCCGGGGTTACATTTAATGCACCGATTCGGGTTGGAACCGAAACGATGCACGGGATCGGCTAGAAACGAAACGAACGCACCCAATTCACTTTTTTGTATCCAATAGTGATGTTTTGGTTCGTTTGGGTCAGTTTTGTTACTGCACTGAAAAACATGGCGGGGTTGCATTTAATGCACCGATTCGGGTCGCAAACGAAACGATGCACGGAATCATCCAGAAACGAAATGAACGCACCCAATCCACTTTTTTTGATCGAATTGTGATGTTTTGCTTCGTTTGGGTCAGTTTCGTCACTGCACCGAAAACCATGCTGGGGTTGTATTTAATGCACCGATTCAGGTCGGAAACGAAACGATGCAAGGAAGCATCCAGAAACAAAACGAGTGCACGCAATCCACTTTTTTTGACCCAATAGTGATGTTTTGGTTCCTTTGGGTCAGTTTCGTTACTGCACCGAAAACCATGCCGGGGTTGCATTTAATGCACCGGTTCGGGTCGGAAACGAAACGATGCACGAAATCGTCCAGAAACGAAACGAATGCACCCTATCCACTTTTTTGGACCCAATAGTGATGTTTTGGTTAGTTTGGGTCAGCTTGGTTACTGCACCGAAAACCATGCCGGGGTTGCATTTAATGCACCGATTCGGGTTGGAAACGAAACGATGCATGGGATCGGCTAGAAACGAAACGAACGCACCCAATTCACTTTTTTGAACCCAATAGTGATGTTTTGGTTCGTTTGGATCAGTTTCGTTGATGCACCGAAAACAATGGCGGGGTTGCATTTAATGCACCAATTCGGGTCGGAAACGAAAGGATGCACCAATTCATCCAGAAAGGAAACGAATGCACCCAATCCACTTTTTTGGACGTAATAGTGATGTTTTGGTTCGTTTGGGTCAGTTTCGATACTGCACCGAAAATCATGCCGGGGTTGTATTTAATGCACAGATTCGGGTCGGAAATGAAACGATGCACCGATTCATTCAGAAACGAAATGAACGCACCCAATCCTCTTTTTTGGACCTAATAGTGATGTTTTGGTTCGTTTGGGTCAATTTCCTTACTGCGCCAAAAACCATGCCGGGTTTGCATTTAATGCACAGATTCGGGTCGGAAACGAAACGATGCACGGAATCGTCTAGAAACGAAACGAACGCACCCAATTCACTTTTTTGGACCCAATAGTGATGTTTTGGTTCGTTTGGGTCAGTTTCGTTACTGCACCGAAAACCATGCCGGGGTTGCATTTAATGCACCGATTCGGTTCGGAAACGAAACGATGCACGGGATCGGCTAGAAACAAATTGAACGCACTCAATTCACTTTTTTCGACCCAATAGTGATGTTTTTGTTCGTTTGGGTCAGTTTCGTTACTGCACCGAAAACCATGCCGGGGTTGCATTTAATGCACCGATTCGGGTCGGAAGCGAAACGATGCACGAAATCGTCCAGAAACGAATCGAATGCACCCTATCCACTTTTTTGGACCCAATAGTGATGTTTTGGTTCGTTTGGGTCAGTTTGGTTACTGCACCGAAAACCATGTCGTGGTTGCATTTAATGCACCGATTCGGGTTGGAAACGAAACGATGTAAAGAATCGGCTAGAAACGAAACGAACGCACCCAATTCACTTTTTTGAACCCGATAGTTATGTTTTGGTTCGTTTGGATCAGTTTCGTTAATGCACCGAAAACCATGGCGGGGTTACATTTAATGCACCAATTCGGGTCGGAAACGAAAGGATGCACCAATTCATCCAGAAAGGAAACGAATGCACCCAATCCACTTTTTTGGACGTAATAGTGATGTTTTGGTTCGTTTGGGTCAGTTTCGATACTGCACCGAAAATAATGGCGGGGTTGTATTTAATGCACAGATTCGGGTCGGAAACGAAACGATGCACCGATTCGTTCAGAAACGAAATGAACGCACCCAATCCTCTTTTTTGGACCTAATAGTGATGTTTTGGTTTGTTTGGGTCAGTTTCCTTACTGCACCAAAAACCATGCCGGGGTTGCATTTAATGCTCAGATTCGGGTCGGAAACGAAACGATGCACGGAATCGTCCAGAAACGAAACGAACGCACTCAATTCACTTTTTTGGACCCAATAGTGATGTTTTGGTTCGTTTGGGTCAGTTTTGTTACTGCACCGAAAACCATGCCGGGGTTGCATTTAATGCACCGATTCGGGTCAGAAACGAAACGATGCACGGAATCGTCCAGAAACGAAACGAACGCACCCTATCCACTTTTTTGGACCCAATAGTGATGTTTTGGTTTGTTTGGATCAGTTTGGTTACTGCACCGAAAACCATGCCGGGGTTACATTTAATGCACCGATTCGGGTTGGAACCGAAACGATGCACGGGATCGGCTAGAAACGAAACGAACGCACCCAATTCACTTTTTTGTATCCAATAGTGATGTTTTGGTTCGTTTGGGTCAGTTTTGTTACTGCACTGAAAAACATGGCGGGGTTGCATTTAATGCACCGATTCGGGTCGCAAACGAAACGATGCACGGAATCATCCAGAAACGAAATGAACGCACCCAATCCACTTTTTTTGATCGAATTGTGATGTTTTGCTTCGTTTGGGTCAGTTTCGTCACTGCACCGAAAACCATGCTGGGGTTGTATTTAATGCACCGATTCAGGTCGGAAACGAAACGATGCAAGGAAGCATCCAGAAACAAAACGAGTGCACGCAATCCACTTTTTTTGACCCAATAGTGATGTTTTGGTTCCTTTGGGTCAGTTTCGTTACTGCACCGAAAACCATGCCGGGGTTGCATTTAATGCACCGGTTCGGGTCGGAAACGAAACGATGCACGAAATCGTCCAGAAACGAAACGAATGCACCCTATCCACTTTTTTGGACCCAATAGTGATGTTTTGGTTAGTTTGGGTCAGCTTGGTTACTGCACCGAAAACCATGCCGGGGTTGCATTTAATGCACCGATTCGGGTTGGAAACGAAACGATGCATGGGATCGGCTAGAAACGAAACGAACGCACCCAATTCACTTTTTTGAACCCAATAGTGATGTTTTGGTTCGTTTGGATCAGTTTCGTTGATGCACCGAAAACCATGGCGGGGTTGCATTTAATGCACCAATTCGGGTCGGAAACGAAAGGATGCACCAATTCATCCAGAAAGGAAACGAATGCACCCAATCCACTTTTTTGGACGTAATAGTGATGTTTTGGTTCGTTTGGGTCAGTTTCGATACTGCACCGAAAATCATGCCGGGGTTGTATTTAATGCACAGATTCGGGTCGGAAATGAAACGATGCACCGATTCATTCAGAAACGAAATGAACGCACCCAATCCTCTTTTTTGGACCTAATAGTGATGTTTTGGTTCGTTTGGGTCAATTTCCTTACTGCGCCAAAAACCATGCCGGGTTTGCATTTAATGCACAGATTCGGGTCGGAAACGAAACGATGCACGGAATCGTCTAGAAACGAAACGAACGCACCCAATTCACTTTTTTGGACCCAATAGTGATGTTTTGGTTCGTTTGGGTCAGTTTCGTTACTGCACCGAAAACCATGCCGGGGTTGCATTTAATGCACCGATTCGGTTCGGAAACGAAACGATGCACGGGATCGGCTAGAAACAAATTGAACGCACTCAATTCACTTTTTTCGACCCAATAGTGATGTTTTTGTTCGTTTGGGTCAGTTTCGTTACTGCACCGAAAACCATGCCGGGGTTGCATTTAATGCACCGATTCGGGTCGGAAGCGAAACGATGCACGAAATCGTCCAGAAACGAATCGAATGCACCCTATCCACTTTTTTGGACCCAATAGTGATGTTTTGGTTCGTTTGGGTCAGTTTGGTTACTGCACCGAAAACCATGTCGTGGTTGCATTTAATGCACCGATTCGGGTTGGAAACGAAACGATGTAAAGAATCGGCTAGAAACGAAACGAACGCACCCAATTCACTTTTTTGAACCCGATAGTTATGTTTTGGTTCGTTTGGATCAGTTTCGTTAATGCACCGAAAACCATGGCGGGGTTACATTTAATGCACCAATTCGGGTCGGAAACGAAAGGATGCACCAATTCATCCAGAAAGGAAACGAATGCACCCAATCCACTTTTTTGGACGTAATAGTGATGTTTTGGTTCGTTTGGGTCAGTTTCGATACTGCACCGAAAATAATGGCGGGGTTGTATTTAATGCACAGATTCGGGTCGGAAACGAAACGATGCACCGATTCGTTCAGAAACGAAATGAACGCACCCAATCCTCTTTTTTGGACCTAATAGTGATGTTTTGGTTTGTTTGGGTCAGTTTCCTTACTGCACCAAAAACCATGCCGGGGTTGCATTTAATGCTCAGATTCGGGTCGGAAACGAAACGATGCACGGAATCGTCCAGAAACGAAACGAACGCACTCAATTCACTTTTTTGGACCCAATAGTGATGTTTTGGTTCGTTTGGGTCAGTTTTGTTACTGCACCGAAAACCATGCCGGGGTTGCATTTAATGCACCGATTCGGGTCAGAAACGAAACGATGCACGGAATCGTCCAGAAACGAAACGAACGCACCCTATCCACTTTTTTGGACCCAATAGTGATGTTTTGGTTTGTTTGGATCAGTTTGGTTACTGCACCGAAAACCATGCCGGGGTTACATTTAATGCACCGATTCGGGTTGGAACCGAAACGATGCACGGGATCGGCTAGAAACGAAACGAACGCACCCAATTCACTTTTTTGTATCCAATAGTGATGTTTTGGTTCGTTTGGGTCAGTTTTGTTACTGCACTGAAAAACATGGCGGGGTTGCATTTAATGCACCGATTCGGGTCGCAAACGAAACGATGCACGGAATCATCCAGAAACGAAATGAACGCACCCAATCCACTTTTTTTGATCGAATTGTGATGTTTTGCTTCGTTTGGGTCAGTTTCGTCACTGCACCGAAAACCATGCTGGGGTTGTATTTAATGCACCGATTCAGGTCGGAAACGAAACGATGCAAGGAAGCATCCAGAAACAAAACGAGTGCACGCAATCCACTTTTTTTGACCCAATAGTGATGTTTTGGTTCCTTTGGGTCAGTTTCGTTACTGCACCGAAAACCATGCCGGGGTTGCATTTAATGCACCGATTCGGGTCAGAAATCAAACGATGCACGGAATCGGCTAGAAACAAGATGAACGCACCCAATTCACTTTTTTGGACCCAATAGTGATGTTTTGGTTCATTTGGGTCAGTTTCGTTACTGCACCGAAAACCATGCCGGGGTTGCATTTAATGCACCGATTCGGGTCGGAAACGAAACGATGCACGGAATCATCCAGAAACGAAACAAACGCACCCAATTCACTTTTTTGGACCCAATAGTGATGTTTTGGTTCGTTTGGGTCAGTTTCGTTACTACACCGAAAACCATGCCGGGGTTGCATTTAATGCACCGATTCGGGTCAGAAATGAAAGGATCCACGGAATCGGCTACAAACAAAACGAACGCACAGAATTCAATTTTTTGGACCCAATGATGATGTTTTGGTTCGTTTGGGTCAGTTTCGTTACTGCGCCAAAAACCATGCCGGGGTTGCATTTAATGCACCGATTCGGGTCAGAAACGAAACGATGCATGGAATCGTCCAGAAACGAAACGAACGCACCCTATCCACTTTTTTGGACCCAATAGTGATGTTTTGGTTTGTTTGGATCAGTTTGGTTACTGCACCGAAAACCATGCCGGGGTTACATTTAATGCACCGATTCGGGTTGGAACCGAAACGATGCACGGGATCGGCTAGAAACGAAACGAACGCACCCAATTCACTTTTTTGTATCCAATAGTGATGTTTTGGTTCGTTTGGGTCAGTTTTGTTACTGCACTGAAAAACATGGCGGGGTTGCATTTAATGCACCGATTCGGGTCGCAAACGAAACGATGCACGGAATCATCCAGAAACGAAATGAACGCACCCAATCCACTTTTTTTGATCCAATTGTGATGTTTTGCTTCGTTTGGGTCAGTTTCGTCACTGCACCGAAAACCATGCTGGGGTTGTATTTAATGCACCGATTCAGGTCGGAAACGAAACGATGCACGGAAGCATCCAGAAACAAAACGAGTGCACCCAATCCACTTTTTTTGACCCAATAGTGATGTTTTGGTTCCTTTGGGTCAGTTTCGTTACTGCACCGAAAACCATGCCGGGGTTGCATTTAATGCACCGATTCGGGTCAGAAATCAAACGATGCACGGAATCGGCTAGAAACAAGATGAACGCACCCAATTCACTTTTTTGGACCCAATAGTGATGTTTTGGTTCATTTGGGTCAGTTTCGTTACTGCACCGAAAACCATGCCGGGGTTGCATTTAATGCACCGATTCGGGTCGGAAACGAAACGATGCACGGAATCATCCAGAAACGAAACAAACGCACCCAATTCACTTTTTTGGACCCAATAGTGATGTTTTGGTTCGTTTGGGTCAGTTTCGTTACTACACCGAAAACCATGCCGGGGTTGCATTTAATGCACCGATTCGGGTCAGAAATGAAAGGATCCACGGAATCGGCTACAAACAAAACGAACGCACAGAATTCAATTTTTTGGACCCAATGGTGATGTTTTGGTTCGTTTGGGTCAGTTTCGTTACTGCGCCAAAAACCATGCCGGGGTTGCATTTAATGCACCGATTCGGGTCAGAAATCAAACGATGCACGGAATCGGCTAGAAACGAGATGAACGCACCTAATTCACTTTTTTGGACCCAATAGTGATGTTTTGGTTCGTTTGGGTCAGTTTCGTTACTGCACGGAATCATCCAGAAACAAAACGAACGCACCCTATCCACTTTTTTGGACCGAATAGTGATGTTTTGGTTTGTTTGGGTCAGTTTTGTTACTACATCGAAAACCATGCCGGGGTTGCATTTAATGCACCGATTCGGGTTGGAAACGAAACGATGCACGGGATCGGGTAGAAACGAAACGAACGCACCCAATTCACTTTTTTGTATCCAATAGTGATGTTTTGGTTCGTTTGGGTCAGTTTTGTTACTGCACTGAAAAACATGGCGGGGTTGCATTTAATGCACCGATTCGGGTCGAAAACGAAACGATGCACGGAATCATCCAGAAACGAAATGAACGCACCCAATCCACTTTTTTTGAACCAATTGTGATGTTTTGCTTCGTTTGGGTCAGTTTCGTCACTGCACCGAAAACCATGCTGGGGTTGTATTTAATTCACCGATTCAGGTCGGAAACGAAACGATGCACGGAAGCATCCAGAAACAAAACGAGTGCACCCAATCCACTTTTTTGACCCAATAGTGATGTTTTGGTTCCTTTGGGTCAGTTTCATTACTGCACCGAAAACGAAACGATGCACCGATTCATCCAGAAATGAAACGAACGCACCCTATCCACTTTTTTGGACCCAATAGTGATGTTTTGGTTCGTTTGGCTCAGTTTGGTTACTTCACCGAAAACCATGCCGGGGTTGCATTTAATGCACCGATTCGGGTCGGAAACGAAACGATGCACGGAATCGGCCAGAAACAAAACGAACGCACCCTATCCACTTTTTTGGACGTAATAGTGATGTTTTGGTTCGTTTGGGTCAGTTTCATTACTGCACCGAAAACCATGCCGGGGTTGCATTTAATGCACAGATTCGAGTCGGAAACGAAACGATGCACCGATTCTTTCAAAAACGAAACAAACGCACCCAATCCACTTTTTTGGACCTAATAGTTATGTTTTGGTTCGTTTGGGTCAGTTTCATTAATGCACCGAAAACCATGCCGGGGTTGCATTTACTGCACCGGTTCGGGTCGGAAACGAAACGATGCACGAAATCGTCCAGAAACGAAACGAATGCACCCTATCCACTTTTTTGGACCCAATAGTGATGTTTTGGTTCGTTTGGGTCAGCTTGGTTACTGCACCGAAAACCATGCCGGGGTTGCATTTAATGCACCGATTCGGGTTGGAAACGAAACGATGCATGGGATCGGCTAGAAACGAAACGAACGCACCCAATTCACTTTTTTGAACCCAATAGTGATGTTTTGGTTCGTTTGGATCAGTTTCGTTGATGCACCGAAAACCATGGCGGGGTTGCATTTAATGCACCAATTCGGGTCGGAAACGAAAGGATGCACCAATTCATCCAGAAAGGAAACGAATGCACCCAATCCACTTTTTTGGACGTAATAGTGATGTTTTGGTTCGTTTGGGTCAGTTTCGATACTGCACCGAAAATCATGCCGGGGTTGTATTTAATGCACAGATTCGGGTCGGAAAAGAAACGATGCACCGATTCATTCAGAAACGAAATGAACGCACCCAATCCTCTTTTTTGGACCTAATAGTGATGTTTTGGTTCGTTTGGGTCAGTTTCGTTACTGCGCCAAAAACCATGCCGGGTTTCCATTTAATGCACAGATTCGGGTCGGAAACGAAACGATGCACGGAATCGTCTAGAAACGAAACGAACGCACCCAATTCACTTTTTTGGACCCAATAGTGATGTTTTGGTTCGTTTGGGTCAGTTTCGTTACTGCACCGAAAACCATGCCGGGGTTGCATTTAATGCACCGATTCGGTTCGGAAACGAAACGATGCACGGGATCGGCTAGAAACAAATTGAACGCACTCAATTCACTTTTTTCGACCCAATAGTGATGTTTTTGTTCGTTTGGGTCAGTTTCGTTACTGCACCGAAAACCATGCCGGGGTTGCATTTAATGCACCGATTCGGGTCGGAAGCGAAACGATGCACGAAATCGTCCAGAAACGAATCGAATGCACCCTATCCACTTTTTTGGACCCAATAGTGATGTTTTGGTTCGTTTGGGTCAGTTTGGTTACTGCACCGAAAACCATGTCGGGGTTGCATTTAATGCACCGATTCGGGTTGGAAACGAAACGATGTAAAGAATCGGCTAGAAACGAAACGAACGCACCCAATTCACTTTTTTGAACCCGATAGTGATGTTTTGGTTCGTTTGGATCAGTTTCGTTAATGCACCGAAAACCATGGCGGGGTTACATTTAATGCACCAATTCGGGTCGGAAACGAAAGGATGCACCAATTCATCCAGAAAGGAAACGAATGCACCCAATCCACTTTTTTGGACGTAATAGTGATGTTTTGGTTCGTTTGGGTCAGTTTCGATACTGCACCGAAAATAATGGCGGGGTTGTATTTAATGCACAGATTCGGGTCGGAAACGAAACGATGCACCGATTCGTTCAGAAACGAAATGAACGCACCCAATCCTCTTTTTTGGACCTAATAGTGATGTTTTGGTTTGTTTGGGTCAGTTTCCTTACTGCACCAAAAACCATGCCGGGGTTGCATTTAATGCTCAGATTCGGGTCGGAAACGAAACGATGCACGGAATCGTCCAGAAACGAAACGAACGCACCCAATTCACTTTTTTGGACCCAATAGTGATGTTTTGGTTCGTTTGGGTCAGTTTTGTTACTGCACCGAAAACCATGCCGGGGTTGCATTTAATGCACCGATTCGGGTCAGAAACGAAACGATGCACGGAATCGTCCAGAAACGAAACGAACGCACCCTATCCACTTTTTTGGACCCAATAGTGATGTTTTGGTTTGTTTGGATCAGTTTGGTTACTGCACCGAAAACCATGCCGGGGTTACATTTAATGCACCGATTCGGGTTGGAACCGAAACGATGCACGGGATCGGCTAGAAACGAAACGAACGCACCCAATTCACTTTTTTGTATCCAATAGTGATGTTTTGGTTCGTTTGGGTCAGTTTTGTTAGTGCACTGAAAAACATGGCGGGGTTGCATTTAATGCACCGATTCGGGTCGCAAACGAAACGATGCACGGAATCATCCAGAAACGAAATGAACGCACCCAATCCACTTTTTTTGATCCAATTGTGATGTTTTGCTTCGTTTGGGTCAGTTTCGTCACTGCACCGAAAACCATGCTGGGGTTGTATTTAATGCACCGATTCAGGTCGGAAACGAAACGATGCACGGAAGCATCCAGAAACAAAACGAGTGCACCCAATCCACTTTTTTTGACCCAATAGTGATGTTTTGGTTCCTTTGGGTCAGTTCCGTTACTGCACCGAAAACCATGCCGCGGTTGCATTTAATGCACCGATTCAGGTCGGAAACGAAACGATGCACCGATTCATCCAGAAATGAAACGAACGCACCCTATCCACTTTTTTGGACCCAATAGTGATGTTTTGGTTCGTTTGGGTCAGTTTGGTTACTTCACCGAAAAGCATGCCGGGGTTGCATTTAATGCACAGATTCGGGTCGGAAACGAAACGATGCACCGATTCGTTCAGAAACGAAATGAACGCACCCAATCCTCTTTTTAGGACCTAATAGTGATGTTTTGGTTCGTTTGGGTCAGTTTCCTTACTGCACCAAAAACCATGCCGGGGTTGCATTTAATGCACAGATTCGGGTCGGAAACGAAACGATGCACGGAATCGTCCAGAAACGAAACGAACGCACCCAATTCACTTTTTTGGACCCAATAGTGATGTTTTGGTTCGTTTGGGTCAGTTTCGTTACTGCACCGAAAACCATGCCGGGGTTGCATTTAATGCACCGATTCGGGTCAGAAACGAAACGATGCATGGGATCGGCTAGAAACGAAACGAACGCACCCAATTCACTTTTTTGAACCCAATAGTGATGTTTTGGTTCGTTTGGATCAGTTTCGTTGATGCACCGAAAACCATGGCGGGGTTGCATTTAATGCACCAATTCGGGTAGGAAACGAAACGATGCACGGGATCGGCTAGAAACGAAACGAACGCACCCAATTCACTTTTTTGTATCCAATAGTGATGTTTTGGTTCGTTTGGGTCAGTTTTGTTACTGCACTGAAAAACATGGCGGGGTTGCATTTAATGCACCGATTCGGGTCGAAAACGAAACGACGCACGGAATCATCCAGAAACGAAATGAACGCACCCAATCCACTTTTTTTGATCCAATTGTGATGTTTTGCTTCGTTTGGGTCAGTTTCGTCACTGCACCGAAAACCATGCTGGGGTTGTATTTAATGCACCGATTCAGGTCGGAAACGAAACGATGCACGGAAGCATCCAGAAACAAAACGAGTGCACCCAATCCACTTTTTTTGACCCAATAGTGATGTTTTGGTTCCTTTGGGTCAGTTCCGTTACTGCACCGAAAACCATGCCGCGGTTGCATTTAATGCACCGATTCTGGTCGGAAACGAAACGATGCACCGATTCATCCAGAAATGAAACGAACGCACCCTATCCACTTTTTTGGACCCAATAGTGATGTTTTGGTTCGTTTGGCTCAGTTTGGTTACTTCACCGAAAACCATGCCGGGGTTGCATTTAATGCACCGATTCGGGTCGGAAACGAAACGATGCACGGAATCGGCCAGAAACAAAACGAACGCACCCTATCCACTTTTTCGGACGTAATAGTGATGTTTTGGTTCGTTTGGGTCAGTTTCATTACTGCACCGAAAACCATGCCGGGGTTGCATTTAATGCACAGATTCGAGTCGGAAACGAAACGATGCACCGATTCTTTCAAAAACGAAACAAACGCACCCAATCCACTTTTTTGGACCTAATATTTATGTTTTGGTTCGTTTGGGTCAGTTTCATTAATGCACCGAAAACCATGCCGGGGTTGCATTTACTGCACCGGTTCGGGTCGGAAACGAAACGATGCACGAAATCGTCCAGAAACGAAACGAATGCACCCTATCCACTTTTTTGGACCCAATAGTGATGTTTTGGTTCGTTTGGGTCAGCTTGGTTACTGCACCGAAAACCATGCCGGGGTTGCATTTAATGCACCGATTCGGGTTGGAAACGAAACGATGCATGGGATCGGCTAGAAACGAAACGAACGCACCCAATTCACTTTTTTGAACCCAATAGTGATGTTTTGGTTCGTTTGGATCAGTTTCGTTGATGCACCGAAAACCATGGCGGGGTTGCATTTAATGCACCAATTCGGGTCGGAAACGAAAGGATGCACCAATTCATCCAGAAAGGAAACGAATGCACCCAATCCACTTTTTTGGACGTAATAGTGATGTTTTGGTTCGTTTGGGTCAGTTTCGATACTGCACCGAAAATCATGCCGGGGTTGTATTTAATGCACAGATTCGGGTCGGAAAAGAAACGATGCACCGATTCATTCAGAAACGAAATGAACGCACCCAATCCTCTTTTTTGGACCTAATAGTGATGTTTTGGTTCGTTTGGGTCAGTTTCGTTACTGCGCCAAAAACCATGCCGGGTTTCCATTTAATGCACAGATTCGGGTCGGAAACGAAACGATGCACGGAATCGTCTAGAAACGAAACGAACGCACCCAATTCACTTTTTTGGACCCAATAGTGATGTTTTGGTTCGTTTGGGTCAGTTTCGTTACTGCACCGAAAACCATGCCGGGGTTGCATTTAATGCACCGATTCGGTTCGGAAACGAAACGATGCACGGGATCGGCTAGAAACAAATTGAACGCACTCAATTCACTTTTTTCGACCCAATAGTGATGTTTTTGTTCGTTTGGGTCAGTTTCGTTACTGCACCGAAAACCATGCCGGGGTTGCATTTAATGCACCGATTCGGGTCGGAAGCGAAACGATGCACGAAATCGTCCAGAAACGAATCGAATGCACCCTATCCACTTTTTTGGACCCAATAGTGATGTTTTGGTTCGTTTGGGTCAGTTTGGTTACTGCATCGAAAACCATGTCGGGGTTGCATTTAATGCACCGATTCGGGTTGGAAACGAAACGATGCATGGGATCGGCTAGAAACGAAACGAACGCACCCAATTCACTTTTTTGAACCCGATAGTGATGTTTTGGTTCGTTTGGATCAGTTTCGTTAATGCACCGAAAACCATGGCGGGGTTACATTTAATGCACCAATTCGGGTCGGAAACGAAAGGATGCACCAATTCATCCAGAAAGGAAACGAATGCACCCAATCCACTTTTTTGGACGTAATAGTGATGTTTTGGTTCGTTTGGGTCAGTTTCGATACTGCACCGAAAATCATGCCGGGGTTGTATTTAATACACAGATTCGGGTCGAAAACGAAACGATGCACCGATTCGTTCAGAAACGAAATGAACACACCCATTCCTCTTTTTTGGACCTAATAGTGATGTTTTGGTTCGTTTGGGTCAGTTTCCTTACTGCACCAAAAACCATGCCGGGGTTGTATTTAATGCTCAGATTCGGGTCGGAAACGAAACGATGCACGGAATCGTCCAGAAACGAAACGAACGCACCCAATTCACTTTTTTGGACCCAATAGTGATGTTTTGGTTCGTTTGGGTCAGTTTCGTTACTGCACCGAAAACCATGCCGGGGTTGCATTTAATGCACCGATTCGGTTCGGAAACGAAACGATGCACGGGATCGGCTAGAAACAAATTGAACGCACTCAATTCACTTTTTTCGACCCAATAGTGATGTTTTTGTTCGTTTGGGTCAGTTTCGTTACTGCACCGAAAACCATGCCGGGGTTGCATTTAATGCACCGATTCGGGTCGGAAACGAAACGATGCACGAAATCGTCCAGAAACGAATCGAATGCACCCTATCCACTTTTTTGGACCCAATAGTGATGTTTTGGTTCGTTTGGGTCAGTTTGGTTACTGCACCGAAAACCATGTCGGGGTTGCATTTAATGCACCGATTCGGGTTGGAAACGAAATGATGCATGGGATCGGCTAGAAACGAAATGAACGCACCCAATTCACTTTTTTGAACCCGATAGTGATGTTTTGGTTCGTTTGGATCAGTTTCGTTAATGCACCGAAAACCATGGCGGGGTTACATTTAATGCACCAATTCGGGTCGGAAACGAAAGGATGCACCAATTCATCCAGAAAGGAAACGAATGCACCCAATCCACTTTTTTTGACCCAATAGTGATGTTTTGGTTCCTTTGGGTCAGTTCCGTTACTGCACCGAAAACCATGCCGCGGTTGCATTTAATGCACAGATTCGGGTCGGAAACGAAACGATGCACCGATTCATCCAGAAATGAAACGAACGCACCCTATCCACTTTTTTGGACCCAATAGTGATGTTTTGGTTCGTTTGGGTCAGTTTGGTTACTTCACCGAAAAGCATGCCGGGGTTGCATTTAATGCACCGATTCGGGTCGGAAACGAAACGATGCACGGAATCGGCTAGAAATGAAATGAACGCACCCAATTCACTTTTTTGAACCCAATAGTGATGTTTTGGTTCGTTTGGGTCAGTTTAATTAATGCACCGAAAACCATGCCGGGGTTGCATTTAATGCAGCGGTTCGGGTCGGAAACGAAACGATGCACGGAATCGTCCAGAAACGAAACGAACGCACCCAATTCACTTTTTTGGACCCAATAGTGATGTTTTGGTTCGTTTGGGTCAGTTTCGTTACTGCACCGAAAACCATGCCGGGGTTGCATTTAATGCACCGATTCGGTTCGGAAACGAAACGATGCACGGGATCGGCTAGAAACAAATTGAACGCACTCAATTCACTTTTTTCGACCCAATAGTGATGTTTTTGTTCGTTTGGGTCAGTTTCGTTACTGCACCGAAAACCATGCCGGGGTTGCATTTAATGCACCGATTCGGGTCGGAAGCGAAACGATGCACGAAATCGTCCAGAAACGAATCGAATGCACCCTATCCACTTTTTTGGACCCAATAGTGATGTTTTGGTTCGTTTGGGTCAGTTTGGTTACTGCACCGAAAACCATGTCGGGGTTGCATTTAATGCACCGATTCGGGTTGGAAATGAAACGATGCATGGGATCGGCTAGAAACGAAACGAACGCACCCAATTCACTTTTTTGAACCCGATAGTGATGTTTTGGTTCGTTTGGATCAGTTTCGTTAATGCACCGAAAACCATGGCGGGGTTACATTTAATGCACCAATTCGGGTCGGAAACGAAAGGATGCACCAATTCATCCAGAAAGGAAACGAATGCACCCAATCCACTTTTTTGGACGTAATAGTGATGTTTTGGTTCGTTTGGGTCAGTTTCGATACTGCACCGAAAATCATGCCGGGGTTGTATTTAATACACAGATTCGGGTCGGAAACGAAACGATGCACCGATTCGTTCAGAAACGAAATGAACGCACCCAATCCTCTTTTTTGGACCTAATAGTGATGTTTTGGTTCGTTTGGGTCAGTTTCCTTACTGCACCAAAAACCATGCCGGGGTTGTATTTAATGCTCAGATTCGGGTCGGAAACGAAACGATGCACGGAATCGTCCAGAAACGAAACGAACGCACCCAATTCACTTTTTTGGACCCAATAGTGATGTTTTGGTTCGTTTGGGTCAGTTTCGTTACTGCACCGAAAACCATGCCGGGGTTGCATTTAATGCACCGATTCGGTTCGGAAACGAAACGATGCACGGGATCGGCTAGAAACAAATTGAACGCACACAATTCACTTTTTTCGACCCAATAGTGATGTTTTTGTTCGTTTGGGTCAGTTTCGTTACTGCACCGAAAACCATGCCGGGGTTGCATTTAATGCACCGATTCGGGTCGGAAACGAAACGATGCACGAAATCGTCCAGAAACGAATCGAATGCACCCTATCCACTTTTTTGGACCCAATAGTGATGTTTTGGTTCGTTTGGGTCAGTTTGGTTACTGCACCGAAAACCATGTCGGGGTTGCATTTAATGCACCGATTCGGGTTGGAAACGAAATGATGCATGGGATCGGCTAGAAACGAAACGAACGCACCCAATTCACTTTTTTGAACCCGATAGTGATGTTTTGGTTCGTTTGGATCAGTTTCGTTAATGCACCGAAAACCATGGCGGGGTTACATTTAATGCACCAATTCGGGTCGGAAACGAAAGGATGCACCAATTCATCCAGAAAGGAAACGAATGCACCCAATCCACTTTTTTTGACCCAATAGTGATGTTTTGGTTCCTTTGGGTCAGTTCCGTTACTGCACCGAAAACCATGCCGCGGTTGCATTTAATGCACAGATTCGGGTCGGAAACGAAACGATGCACCGATTCATCCAGAAATGAAACGAACGCACCCTATCCACTTTTTTGGACCCAATAGTGATGTTTTGGTTCGTTTGGGTCAGTTTGGTTACTTCACCGAAAAGCATGCCGGGGTTGCATTTAATGCACCGATTCGGGTCGAAAACGAAACGATGCACGAAATCGGCTAGAAATGAAATGAACGCACCCAATTCACTTTTTTGAACCCAATAGTGATGTTTTGGTTCATTTGGGTCAGTTTCATTAATGCACCGAAAACCATGCCGGGGTTGCATTTAATGCAGCGGTTCGGGTCGGAAACGAAACGATGCACGGAATCATCCAGAAACGAAACGAACGCACCCGATTCACTTTTTTGGACCCAATAGTGATGTTTTGGTTCGTTTGGGTCAGTTTTGTTACTGCACCGAAAACCATGCCGGGGTTGCATTTAATGCACCGATTCGGGTCAGAAACGAAACGATGCACGGAATCGTCCAGAAACGAAACGAACGCACCCTATCCACTTTTTTGGACCCAATAGTGATGTTTTGGTTCATTTGGGTCAGTTTCGTTACTGCACCGAAAACCATGCCGGGGTTGCATTTAATGCACCGATTCGGTTCGGAAACGAAACGATGCACGGGATCGGCTAGAAACAAATTGAACGCACTCAATTCACTTTTTTCGACCCAATAGTGATGATTTTGTTCGTTTGGGTCAGTTTCGTTACTGCACCGAAAACCATGCCGTGGTTGCATTTAATGCACCGATTCGGGTCGGAAGCGAAACGATGCACGAAATCGTCCAGAAACGAATCGAATGCACCCTATCCACTTTTTTGGACCCAATAGTGATGTTTTGGTTCGTTTGGGTCAGTTTGGTTACTGCACCGAAAACCATGTCGGGGTTGCATTTAATGCACCGATTCGGGTTGGAAACGAAACGATGCACGGGATCGGCTAGAAACGAAACGAACGCACCCAATTCACTTTTTTGAACCCGATAGTGATGTTTTGGTTCGTTTGGATCAGTTTCGTTAATGCACCGAAAACCATGGCGGGGTTACATTTAATGCACCAATTCGGGTCGGAAACGAAAGGATGCACCAATTCATCCAGAAAGGAAACGAATGCACCCAATCCACTTTTTTGGACGTAATAGTGATGTTTTGGTTCGTTTGGGTCAGTTTCGATACTGCACCGAAAATCATGCCGGGGTTGTATTTAATGCACAGATTCGGGTCGGAAACGAAACGATGCACCGATTCGTTCAGAAACGAAATGAACGCACCCAATCCTCTTTTTTGGACCTAATAGTGATGTTTTGGTTCGTTTGGGTCAGTTTCCTTACTGCACCAAAAACCATGTCGGGGTTGTATTTAATGCTCAGATTCGGGTCGGAAACGAAACGATGCACGGAATCGTCCAGAAACGAAACGAACGAACCCAATTCACTTTTTTGGACCCAATAGTGATGTTTTGGTTCGTTTGGGTCAGTTTCGTTACTGCACCGAAAACCATGCCGGGGTTGCATTTAATGCACCGATTCGGTTCGGAAACGAAACGATGCACGGGATCGGCTAGAAACAAATTGAACGCACTCAATTCACTTTTTTCGACCCAATAGTGATGTTTTTGTTCGTTTGGGTCAGTTTCGTTACTGCACCGAAAACCATGCCGGGGTTGCATTTAATGCACCGATTCGGGTCGGAAACGAAACGATGCACGAAATCGTCCAGAAACGAATCGAATGCACCCTATCCACTTTTTTAGACCCAATAGTGATGTTTTGGTTCGTTTGGGTCAGTTTGGTTACTGCACCGAAAACCATGTCGGGGTTGCATTTAATGCACCGATTCGGGTTGGAAACGAAATGATGCATGGGATCGGCTAGAAACGAAACGAACGCACCCAATTCACTTTTTTGAACCCGATAGTGATGTTTTGGTTCGTTTGGATCAGTTTCGTTAATGCACCGAAAACCATGGCGGGGTTACATTTAATGCACCAATTCGGGTCGGAAACGAAAGGATGCACCAATTCATCCAGAAAGGAAACGAATGCACCCAATCCACTTTTTTGGACGTAATAGTGATGTTTTGGTTCGTTTGGGTCAGTTTCGATACTGCACCGAAAATCATGCCGGGGTTGTATTTAATGCACAGATTCAGGTCGGAAACGAAACGATGCACCGATTCGTTCAGAAACGAAATGAACGCACCCAATCCTCTTTTTTGGACCTAATAGTGATGTTTTGGTTCGTTTGGGTCAGTTTCCTTACTGCACCAAAAACCATGCCAGGGTTGCATTTAATGCTCAGATTCGGGTCGGAAACGAAACGATGCACGGAATCGTCCAGAAACGAAACGAACGCACCCAATTCACTTTTTTGGACCCAATAGTGATGTTTTGGTTCGTTTGGGTCAGTTTTGTTACTGCACCGAAAACCATGCCGGGGTTGCATTTAATGCACCGATTCGGGTCAGAAACGAAACGATGCACGGAATCGTCCAGAAACGAAACGAACGCACCCTATCCACTTTTTTGGACCCAATAGTGATGTTTTGGTTTGTTTGGATCAGTTTGGTTACTGCACCGAAAACCATGCCGGGGTTACATTTAATGCACCGATTCGGGTTGGAAACGAAACGATGCACGGGATCGGCTAGAAACGAAACGAACGCACCCAATTCACTTTTTTGTATCCAATAGTGATGTTTTGGTTCGTTTGGGTCAGTTTTGTTACTGCACTGAAAAACATGGCGGGGTTGCATTTAATGCACCGATTCGGGTCGCAAACGAAACGATGCACGAAATCATCCACAAACGAAATGAACGCACCCAATCCACTTTTTTTGATCCAATTGTGATGTTTTGCTTCGTTTGGGTCAGTTTCGTCACTGCACCGAAAACCATGCTGGGGTTGTATTTAATGCACCGATTCAGGTCGGAAACGAAACGATGCACGGAAGCATCCAGAAACAAAACGAGTGCACCCAATCCACTTTTTTTGACCCAATAGTGATGTTTTGGTTCCTTTGGGTCAGTTCCGTTACTGCACCGAAAACCATGCCGCGGTTGCATTTAATACACCGATTCAGGTCGGAAACGAAACGATGCACCGATTCATCCAGAAATGAAACGAACGCACCCTATCCACTTTTTTGGACCCAATAGTGATGTTTTGGTTCGTTTGGGTCAGTTTGGTTACTTCACCGAAAAGCATGCCGGGGTTGCATTTAATGCACCGATTCGGGTCGGAAACGAAACGATGCACGGAATCGGCTAGAAATGAAATGAACGCACCCAATTCACTTTTTTGAACCCAATAGTGATGTTTTGGTTCGTTTGGGTCAGTTTCATTAATGCACCGAAAACCATGTCGGGGTTGCATTTAATGCAGCGGTTCGGGTCGGAAACGAAACGATGCTCGAAATCGTCCAGAAACGAAACGAATGCACCCTATCCACTTTTTTGGACCCAATAGTGATGTTTTGGTTCGTTTGGGTCAGTTTGGTTACTGCACCGAAAACCATGCGGGGGTTGCATTTAATGCACCGATTCAGGTTGGAAACGAAACGATGCATGGGATCGGCTAGAAACGAAACGAACGCAACCAATTCACTTTTTTGAACCCAATAGTGATGTTTTGGTTCATTTGGATCAGTTTCGTTAATGCACCGAAAACCATGGCGGGGTTGCATTTAATGCACCAATTCGGGTCGGAAACAAAAGGATGCACCAATTCATCCAGAAAGGAAACGAATGCACCCAATCCACTTTTTTGGACGTAATAGTGATGTTTTGGTTCGTTTGGGTCAGTTTCGATACTGCACCGAAAATCATGCCGGGGTTGTATTTAATACACAGATTCGGGTCGGAAACGAAACGATGCACCGATTCGTTCAGAAACGAAATGAACGCACCCAATCCTCTTTTTTGGACATAATAGTGATGTTTTGGTTCGTTTGGGTCAGTTTCCTTACTGCGCCAAAAACCATGCCGGGTTTGCATTTAATGCACAGATTCGGGTCGGAAACGAAACGATGCACGGAATCGTCCAGAAACGAAACGAACGCACCCAATTCACTTTTTTTGACCCAATAGTGATGTTTTGGTTCGTTTGGGTCAGTTTCGTTACTGCACCGAAAACCATGCCGGGGTTGCATTTAATGCACCGATTCGGTTCGGAAACGAGACGATGCACGGGATCGGCTAGAAACAAATTGAACGCACTCAATTCACTTTTTTCGACCCAATAGTGATGTTTTTGTTCGTTTGGGTCAGTTTCGTTACTGCACCGAAAACCATGCCGGGGTGGCATTTAATGCACCGATTCGGGTCGGAAACAAAACGATGCACGAAATCGTCCAGAAACGAAACGAATGCACCCTATCCACTTTTTTGGACCCAATAGTGATGTTTTGGTTCGTTTGGGTCAGTTTGGTTACTGCACCGAAAACCATGTCGGGGTTGCATTTAATGCACCGATTCGGGTTGGAAACGAAATGATGCAGGGGATCGGCAAGAAACGAAACGAACGCACCCAATTCACTTTTTTGAACCCGATAGTGATGTTTTGGTTCGTTTGGATCAGTTTCGTTAATGCACCGAAAACCATGGCGGGGTTACATTTAATGCACCAATTCGGGTCGGAAACGAAAGGATGCACCAATTCATCCAGAAAGGAAACGAATGCACCCAATCCACTTTTTTGGACGTAATAGTGATGTTTTGGTTCGTTTGGGTCAGTTTCGATACTGCACCGAAAATCATGCCGGGGTTGTATTTAATGCACAGATTCGGGTCGGAAACGAAACGATGCACCGATTCGTTCAGAAACGAAATGAACGCACCCAATCCTCTTTTTTGGACCTAATAGTGATGTTTTGGTTCGTTTGGGTCAGTTTCCTTACTGCACCAAAAACCATGCCAGGGTTGCATTTAATGCTCAGATTCGGGTCGGAAACGAAACGATGCACGGAATCGTCCAGAAACGAAACGAACACACCCAATTCACTTTTTTGGACCCAATAGTGATGTTTTGGTTCGTTTGGGTCAGTTTCGTTACTGCACCGAAAACCATGCCGGGGTTGCATTTAATGCACCGATTCGCGTCAGAAACGAAACGATGCACGGAATCGTCCAGAAACAAAACGAACGCATCCTATCCACTTTTTTCGACCGAATAGTGATGTTTTGGTTTGTTTGGGTCAGTTTGGTTACTGCACCGAAAACCATGCCGGGGTTGCATTTAATGCACCGATTCGGGTCGGAAACGAAATGATGTAAAGAATCGGCTAGAAACGAAACGAATGCACCCAATTCACTTTTTTGGACCCAATAGTGATGTTTTGGTTCGTTTGGGTCAGTTTCGTTACTGCACCGAAAACCATGCCGGGGTTGCATTTAATGCACCGATTCGGGTCGGAAACGAAACGATGCACGGAATCGTCCAGAAACGAAAGGAACGCACCCTATCCACTTTTTTCGACCCAATAGTGATGTTTTGGTTCGTTTGGGTCAGTTTCGTTACTGCACCGAAAACCATGTCGGGGTTGCATTTATTGCACCGATTCGGGTCGGAAACGAAACGATGGAAAGAATCGGCTAGAAACGAAACGAATGCACCCAATTCACTTTTTTGGACTCAATAGTGATGTTTTGGTTCCTTTGGGTCAGTTCCGTTACTGCACCGAAAACCATGTCGCGGTTGCATTTAATGCACCGATTCGGGTCAGAAACGAAACGATGCACCGATTCATCCAGAAATGAAACGAACGCACCCTATCCACTTTTTTGGACCCAATAGTGATGTTTTGGTTCGTTTGGGTCAGTTTGGTTACTTCACCGAAAACCATGCCGCGGTTGCATTTAATGCACCGATTCGGGTCGGAAACGAAACGATGCACGGAATCAGCTAGAAATGAAACGAACGCACCCAATTCACTTTTTTGGACCCATTAGTGATGTTTTGGTTCGTTTGGGTTAGTTTCGTTACTGCACCGAAAACCATGCCGGGGTTGCATTTAATGCACCGATTCGGGTCGGAAACGAAACGATGCACGGGATCGGCTAGAAACGAAACCAATGCACCCAATTCACTTTTTTTGGACCCAATAGTGATGTTTTGGTTCGTTTGGGTCAGTTTCGTTACTGCACCGAAAACCATGCCGGGGTTGCATTTAATGCACCGATTCGGGTCAGAAACGAAACGATGCACGGAATCGTCCAGAAACGAAACGAGCGCACCCTATCCACTTTTTTGGACCCAATAGTTATGTTTTGATTCGTTTGGGTCAGTTTCGTTACTGCACCGAAAACCATGCCGGGGTTGCATTTAATGCACCGATTCGGGTCGGAAACGAAACGATGCACGGGATCGGCTAGAAACGAAACGAACGAACCCGATTCACTTTTTTGGACCCAATAGTGATGTTTTGGTTCGTTTGGGTCAGTTTCGTTACTGCATCGAAAACCATGCCGGGGTTGCATTTAATGCACCGATTCGGTTCGGAAACGAAACGATGCACGAGATCGGCTAGAAACAAATTGAACGCACTCAATTCACTTTTTTCGACCCAATAGTGATGTTTTGGTTCGTTTGGGTCAGTTTCGTTACTGCACCGAAAACTATGCCGGGGTTGCATTTAATGCACCGATTCGGGTCGGAAACGAAACGATGCATGGAATCGTCCAGAAACGAAACGAACGCACCCTATCCACTTTTTTGGACCCAATAGTGATGTTTTGGTTTGTTTGGGTCAGTTTCGTTACTGCACCGAAAACCATGCCGGGGTTGCATTTAATACACCGATTCGGTTCGGAAACAAAACGATGCACGGGATCGGCTAGACACAAATCGAACGCACTCAATTCACTTTTTTCGACCCAATAGTGATGCTTTGGTTCGTTTGGGTCAGTTGCCTTACTGCACCAAAAACCATGCCGGGGTTGCATTTAATGCACCGATTCGGGTCGGAAACGAAACGATGCACGGAATCGTCCAGAAATGAAACGAACGCACCCAATTCACTTTTTTGGACCCAATAGTGATGTTTTGGTTCATTTGGGTCAGTTTCGTTACTGCACCGAAAACCATGCCGGGGTTGCATTTAATGCACCGATTCGGTTCGGAAACGAAACGATGCACGAGATCGGCTAGAAACAAATTGAACGCACTCAATTCACTTTTTTCGACCCAATAGTGATGTTTTGGTTCGTTTGGGTCAGTTTCGTTACTGCACCGAAAACTATGCCGGGGTTGCATTTAATGCACCGATTCGGGTCGGAAACGAAACGATGCACGGAATCAGCTAGAAATGAAACGAACGCACCCAATTCACTTTTTTGGACCCATTAGTGATGTTTTGGTTCGTTTGGGTCAGTTTCGTTACTGCACCGAAAACCATGCCGGGGTTGCATTTAATGCACCGATTCGGGTCGGAAACGAAACGATGCACGGGATCGGCTAGAAACGAAACCAATGCACCCAATTCACTTTTTTTGGACCCAATAGTGATGTTTTGGTTCGTTTGGGTCAGTTTCGTTACTGCACCGAAAACCATGCCGGGGTTGCATTTAATGCACCGATTCGGGTCAGAAACGAAACGATGCACGGAATCGTCCAGAAACGAAACGAGCGCACCCTATCCACTTTTTTGGACCCAATAGTTATGTTTTGATTCGTTTGGGTCAGTTTCGTTACTGCACCGAAAACCATGCCGGGGTTGCATTTAATGCACCGATTCGGGTCGGAAACGAAACGATGCACGGGATCGGCTAGAAACGAAACGAACGCACCCAATTCACTTTTTTGGACCCAATAGTGATGTTTTGGTTCGTTTGGGTCAGTTTCGTTACTGCACCGAAAACCATGCCGGGGTTGCATTTAATGCACCGATTCGGTTCGGAAACGAAACGATGCACGAGATCGGCTAGAAACAAATTGAACGCACTCAATTCACTTTTTTCGACCCAATAGTGATGTTTTGGTTCGTTTGGGTCAGTTTCGTTACTGCACCGAAAACTATGCCGGGATTGCATTTAATGCACCGATTCGGGTCGGAAACGAAACGATGCACGGAATCGTCCAGAAACGAAACGAACGCACCCTATCCACTTTTTTGGACCCAATAGTGATGTTTTGGTTTGTTTGGGTCAGTTTCGTTACTGCACCGAAAACCATGCCGGGGTTGCATTTAATGCACCGATTCGGTTCGGAAACAAAACGATGCACGGGATCGGCTAGAAACAAATCGAACGCACTCAATTCACTTTTTTCGACCCAATAGTGATGCTTTGGTTCGTTTGGGTCAGTTGCCTTACTGCACCAAAAACCATGCCGGGGTTGCATTTAATGCACCGATTCGGGTCGGAAACGAAACGATGCACGGAATCGTCCAGAAACGAAACGAACGCACCCAATTCACTTTTTTGGACCCAATAGTGATGTTTTGGTTCATTTGGGTCAGTTTCGTTACTGCACCGAAAACCATGCCGGGGTTGCATTTAATGCACCGATTCGGTTCGGAAACGAAACGATGCACGAGATCGGCTAGAAACAAATTGAACGCACTCAAGTCACTTTTTTCGACCCAATAGTGATGTTTTGGTTCGTTTGGGTCAGTTTCGTTACTGCACCGAAAACTATGCCGGGGTTGCATTTAATGCACCGATTCGGGTCGGAAACGAAACGATGCACGGCATCGTCCAGAAACGAAACGAACGCACTCAATTCACTTTTTTCGACCCAATAGTGATGCTTTGGTTCGTTTGGGTCAGTTGCCTTACTGCACCAAAAACCATGCCGGGGTTGCATTTAATGCACCGATTCGGGTCGGAAACGAAACGATGCACGGAATCTTCCAGAAACGAAACGAATGCACCCAATTCACTTTTTTGGACCCAATAGTGATGTTTTGGTTCATTTGGGTCAGTTTCGTTACTGCACCGAAAATCATGCCGGGGTTGAATTTATTGCACCGATTCGGGTCGGAAACGAAACGATGGAAAGAATCGGCTAGAAACGAAACGAATGCACCCAATTCACTTTTTTGGACCCAATAGTGATGTTTTGGTTCGTTTGGGTCAGTTTGGTTACTTCACCGAAAACCATGCCGCGGTTGCATTTAATGCACCGATTCGGGTCGGAAACGAAACGATGCACGGAATCAGCTAGAAATGAAACGAACACACCCTATCCACTTTTTTGGACCCAATAGTGATGTTTTGGTTCGTTTGGGTCAGTTTGGTTACTTCACCGAAAACCATGCCGGGGTTGCATTTAATGCACCGATTCAGGTCGGAAACGAAACGATGCACGGAATCGGCTAGAAATGAAATGAACGCACCCAATTCACTTTTTTGGACCCAATAGTGATGTTTTGGTTCGTTTGGGTCAGTTTGGTTACTGCATCGAAAACCATGCCGGGGTTGCATTTAATGCACCGATTCGGGTTGGAAACGAAACGATGCATGGGATCGGCTAGAAACGAAACGAACGCACCCAATTCACTTTTTTGAACCCAATAGTGATGTTTTGGTTCGTTTGGATCAGTTTCGTTAATGCACCGAAAACCATGGCGGGGTTGCATTTAATGCACCAATTCGGGTCGGAAACGAAAGGATGCACCAATTCATCCAGAAAGGAAACGAATGCACCCAATCCACTTTTTTGGACGTAATAGTGATGTTTTGGTTCGTTTGGGTCAGTTTCGATACTGCACCGAAAATCATGCCGGGGTTGTATTTAATGCACACATTCGGGTCGGAAACGAAACGATGCACCGATTCGTTCAGAAACGAAATGAACGCACCCAATCCTCTTTTTTGGACCTAATAGTGATGTTTTGGTTCGTTTGGGTCAGTTTCCTTACTGCACCAAAAACCATGCCGGGGTTGCATTTAATGCTCAGATTCGGGTCGGAAACGAAACGATGCACGGAATCGTCCAGAAACGAAACGAACGCACCCAATTCACTTTTTTGGACCCAATAGTGATGTTTTGGTTCGTTTGGGTCAGTTTCGTTACTGCACCGAAAACCATGCCGGGGTTGCATTTAATGCACCGATTCGGGTCAGAAGCGAAACGATGCACGGAATCGTCCAGAAACAAAACGAACGCATCCTATCCACTTTTTTCGACCGAATAGTGACGTTTTGGTTTGTTTGGGTCAGTTTGGTTACTGCACCGAAAACCATGCCGGGGTTGCATTTAATGCACCGATTCGGGTCGGAAACGAAATGATGTAAAGAATCGGCTAGAAACGAAACGAATGCACCCAATTCACTTTTTTGGACCCAATAGTGATGTTTTGGTTCGTTTGGGTCAGTTTCGTTACTGCACCGAAAACCATGCCGGGGTTGCATTTAATGCACCGATTCGGGTCGGAAACGAAACGATGCACGGAATCGTCCAGAAACGAAAGGAACGCACCCTATCCACTTTTTTCGACCCAATAGTGATGTTTTGGTTCGTTTGGGTCAGTTTCGTTACTGCACCGAAAACCATGCCGGGGTTGCATTTATTGCACCGATTCGGGTCGGAAACGAAACGATGGAAAGAATCGGCTAGAAACGAAACGAATGCACCCAATTCACTTTTTTGGACTCAATAGTGATGTTTTGGTTCCTTTGGGTCAGTTCCGTTACTGCACCGAAAACCATGTCGCGGTTGCATTTAATGCACCGATTCGGGTGAGAAACGAAACGATGCACCGATTCATCCAGAAATGAAACGAACGCACCCTATCCACTTTTTTGGACCCAATAGTGATGTTTTGGTTCGTTTGGGTCAGTTTGGTTACTTCACCGAAAACCATGCCGCGGTTGCATTTAATGCACCGATTCGGGTCGGAAACGAAACGATGCACGGAATCAGCTAGAAATGAAACGAACGCATCCAATTCACTTTTTTGGACCCAATAGTGATGTTTTGGTTCGTTTGGGTCAGTTTCGTTACTGCACCGAAAACCATGCCGGGGTTGCATTTAATGCACCGATTCGGGTCGGAAACGAAACGATGCACGGGATCGGCTAGAAACGAAATGAATGCACCCAATTCACTTTTTTGGACCCAATAGTGATGTTTTGGTTCGTTTGGGTTAGTTTCGTTACTGCACCGAAAACCATGCCGGGGTTGCATTTAATGCACAGATTCGGGTCGGAAACGAAACGATGCACCGATTCGTTCAGAAACGAAATGAATGCACCCAATCCTCTTTTTTGGACCTAATAGTGATGTTTTGGTTCATTTGGGTCAGTTTCCTTACTGCACCAAAAACCATGCCGGGGTTGCATTTAATGCACAGATTCGGGTCGGAAACGAAACGATGCACGGAATCGTCCAGAAACGAAACGAACGCACCCAATTCACTTTTTTGGACCCAATAGTGATGTTTTGGTTCGTTTGGGTCAGTTTCGTTACTGCACCGAAAACCATGCCGGGATTGCATTTAATGCACCGATTCGGGTCAGAAACGAAACGATGCACGGAATCGTCCAGAAACGAAACGAACGCACCCTATCCACTTTTTTGGACCCAATAGTGATGTTTTGGTTCGTTTGGGTCAGTTTTGTTACTACACCGAAAACCATGTCGGGGTTGCATTTAATGCACCGATTCGGGATGGAAACGAAACGATGCACGGGATCGGCTAGAAACGAAACGAACGCACCCAATTCACGTTTTTGTATCCAATAGTGATGTTTTGGTTCGTTTGGGTCAGTTTTGTTACTACACTGAAAAACATGGCGGGGTTGCATTTAATGCACCGATTCGGGTCGAAAACGAAACGATGCATGGAATCATCCAGAAACGAAATGAACGCACCCAATCCACTTTTTTTGATCCAATTGTGATGTTTTGCTTCGTTTGGGTCACTTTCGTCACTGCACCGAAAACCATGCTGGGGTTGTATTTAATGCACCGATTCAGGTCGGAAACGAAACGATGCACGGAAGCATCCAGAAACAAAACGAGTGCACCCAATCCACTTTTTTTGACCCAATAGTGATGTTTTGGTTCCTTTGGGTCAGTTCCGTTACTGCACCGAAAACCATGCCGCGGTTGCATTTAATGCACCGATTCAGGTCGGAAACGAAACGATGTACCGATTCATCCAGAAATGAAACGAACGCACCCTATCCACTTTTTTGGACCCAATAGTGATGTTTTGGTTCGTTTGGGTCAGTTTGGTTACTTCACCGAAAACCATGCCGGGGTTGCATTTAATGCACCGATTCGGGTCGGAAACGAAACGATGCACGGAATCAGCTAGAAATGAAACGAACGCACCCAATTCACTTTTTTGGACCCAATAGTGATGTTTTGGTTCGTTTGGGTCAGTTTTGTTACTGCACCGAAAACCATGGCGGGGTTGCATTTAATGCACCGATTCGGGTCGGAAACGAAACGATGCACGGAATCATCCAGAAACAAAATGAACGCACCCAATCCACTTTTTTTGATCCAATTGTGATGTTTTGCTTCGTTCGGCTCAGTTTCATTACTGCACCGAAAACCATGCCGGGGTTGCATTTAATGCACAGATTCGAGTCGGAAACGAAACGATGCACCGATTCTTTCAAAAACGAAACAAACGCACCCAATCCACTTTTTTGGACCTAATAGTTATGTTTTGGTTCGTTTGGGTCAGTTTCATTATTGCACCGAAAACCATGCCGGGGTAGCATTTAATGAACCGATTCGGGTCGGAAACGAAATGATGCACGGAATCGTCCAGAAACGAAACGAACGCACCCTATCCACTTTTTTGGACCCAATAGTGATGTTTTGGTTCGTTTGGGTCAGTTTCGTTACTGCACCGAAAACCATGCCGGAGTTGCATTTAATGCACCGATTCGGGTCGGAAATGAAACGATGCACGGGATCGACTAGAAACGAAACGAACGCACCCAATTCACTTTTTTGGACCCAATAGTGATGTTTTGGTTCGTTTGGGTCAGTTTCGTTACTGCACCGAAAACCATGCCGGGGTTGCATTTAATGCACCGATTCGGTTCGGAAACGAAACGATGCACGAGATCGGCTCGAAACAAATTGAACGCACTCAATTCATTTTTTTCGACCCAATAGTGATGTTTTGGTTCGTTTGGGTCAGTTTCGTTACTGCACCGAAAACTATGCCGGGGTTGCATTTAATGCACCGATTCGGGTCGGAAACGAAACGATGCACGGAATCGTCCAGAAACGAAACGAATGCACCCTATCCACTTTTTTGGACCCAATAGTGATGTTTTGGTTTGTTTGGGTCAGTTTCGTTACTGCACCGAAAACCATGCCGGGGTTGCATTTAATGCACCGATTCGGTTCGGAAACAAAACGATGCACGGGATCGGCTAGAAACAAATCGAACGCACTCAATTCACTTTTTTCGACCCAATAGTGATGCTTTGGTTCGTTTGGGTCAGTTGCCTTACTGCACCAAAAACCATGCCGGGGTTGCATTTAATGCACCGATTCGGGTCGGAAACGAAACGATGCACGGAATCGTCCAGAAACGAAACGAACGCACCCAATTCACTTTTTTGGACCCAATAGTGATGTTTTGGTTCATTTGGGTCAGTTTCGTTACTACACCGAAAACCATGCCGGGGTTGCATTTAATGCACCGATTCGGGTCGGAAACGAAACGATGCACGGAATTGTCCAGAAACGAAACGAACGCACCCTATCCACTTTTTTTGACCCAATAGTGATGTTTTGGTTCGTTTGGGTCAGTTTCGTTACTGCACCGAAAACCATGCCGGGGTTGCATTTAATGCACCGATTCGGGTCGGAAACGAAACGATGCACGGAATCGTCCAGAAACGAAACGAACGCACCCTATCCACTTTTTTGGACCCAATAGTGATGTTTTGGTTCGTTTGGGTCAGTTTTGTTACTGCACCGAAAACCATGCCGGGGTTGCATTTAATGCACCGATTCGGGTTGGAAACGAAACGATGCACGGGATCGGCTAGAAACGAAACGAACGCACCCAATTCACTTTTTTGGACCCAATAGTGATGTTTTGGTTCGTTTGGGTCAGTTTTGTTACTGCACTGAAAACCATGGTGGGGTTGCATTTAATGCACCGATTCGGGTCGAAAATGAAACGATGCACGGGATCATCCAGAAACGAAATGAACGCACCCAATCCACTTTTTTTGATCCAATAGTGATGTTTTGCTTCGTTTGGGTCAGTTTCGTCACTGCACCGAAAACCATGCTGGGGTTGTATTTAATGCAAAGATTCGGGTCGGAAACGAAACGATGCATGGAAGCATCCAGAAACAAAACGAGTGCACCCAATCCACTTTTTTTGATCCAATAGTGATGTTTTGGTTCCTTTGGGTCAGTTCCGTTACTGCACCGAAAACCATGCCGCGGTTGCATTTAATGCCCGATTCGGGTCGAAAACGAAACCATGCACGGAATCATCCAAAAATGAAACGAACTTTCCCTATCCACTTTTTTGGACACAATAGTGATGTTTTGGTTCGTTTGGGTCAGTTTTGTTACTGCACCAAAAACCATGCCGGGGTTGCATTTAATGCGCCGATTCGGGTCGGAAACGAAACGATGCACGGAATCGGCTGGAAATGAAATGAACGCACCCAATTCACTTTTTTGAACCCAATTGTGATGTTTTGGTTCGTTTGGGTCAGTTTCGTTAATGCACCGAAAACCATGCCGGGGTTGCATTTAATGCACCCGTTCGGGTCGGAAACGAAACGATGCACGGAATCAGCTAGAAATGAAACGAACACACCCAATTCACTTTTTTGGACCCAATAGTGATGTTTTGGTTCGTTTGGGTCAGTTTCGTTACTGCACCGAAAACCATGTCGGGGTTGCATTTAATGCACCGATTCGGGTCGGAAACGAAACGATGCACGGGATCGGCTAGAAACGAAACGAATGCACCCAATTCACTTTTTTGGACCCAATAGTGATGTTTTGGTTCATTTGGGTCAGTTTCGTTACTGCACCGAAAACCATGCCGGGGGTTGCATCTAATGCACCGATTCGGGTCGGAAACGAAACCATGGACGGAAGCATCCAGAAATGAAACGAATGCACCCAATCCACTTATTTGAACCTAATAGTGATGTTTGGGTTACTGCACCGAAAACCATGCCGGGGTTGCATTTAATGCACCGATTCGGTTCGGAAACGAAACGATGCACGGGATCGGCTAGAAACAAATCGAACGCACCCAATTCACTTTTATCGACCGAATAGTGATGTTTTGGTTCGTTTGGGTCAGTTTCGTTACTGCACCGAAAACCATGCCGGGGTTGCATTTAATGCACCGATTCGGGTCGGAAACGAAACGATGCACGGAATCGTCTAGAAACGAAACGAACGCACCCTATCCACTTTTTTGGACCCAATAGTTTTGTTTTGGTTCGTTTGGGTCAGTTTGGTTACTGCACCGAAAACCATGCCGGGGTTGCATTTAATGCACCAATTCGGGTTGGATACGAAACGATGCACGAGATTGGCTAGAAACGAAACGAACACACCCAATTCACTTTTTTGGACCCAATAGTGATGTTTTGGTTCGTTTGGGTCAGTTTTGTTACTGCACTGAAAACCATGGCGGGGTTGCATTTAATGCACCGATTCGGGTCGAAAACGAAACGATGCACGGAATCATCCAGAAACGAAATGAACGCACCCAATCCACTTTTTTTGATCCAATAGTGATGTTTTGGTTCATTTGGGTCAATTTCGTTACTGCACTAAAAACCATGCCGGGGTTGCATTTAATGCACCGATTCGGGTCGGAAACGAAATGATGCACCGATTCGTCCCGAAATTAAACGAATGCACCCAATCCACTTTTTTGACCCAATATTATGTTTTGCTTCGTTTGAGTCAGTTTTGTTACTGCACCGAAAACCATGCCGGGGTTTCATTTAATGCACCGATTCGGGTCGGAAACGAAACGATGCACCGGTTCGTCCAGAAAGGAAACGAACGCACCCAATCCACTTTTTTGGACGTAATAGTGATGTTTTGGTTCGTTTGGGTCAGCTTCATTACTGCACCGAAAACCATGCCGGGGTTGCATTTAATGCACAGATTCGAGTCGGAAACGAAACGATGCACCGATTCTTTCAGAAACGAAACAAACGCACCCAAACCACTTTTTTTGACCTAATAGTTATGTTTTGGTTCATTTGGGTCAGTTTCATTACTGCACCGAAAACCATGCCGGGGTAGCATTTAATGAACCGATTCGGGTCGGAAACGAAACGATGCACGAAATTGTCCAGAAACGAAACGAACGCACCCAATCCACTTTTTTGAACCCAATAGTGATGTTTTGGTTCGTTTGGGTCAGTTTCGTTAATGCACCGAAAACCATGCCGGGGATGGATTTAATGCACAGATTCGGTTCGGAAACGAAACGATGCACCGATTCTTTCAGAAACGAAACAAACGCACCCAAACCACTTTTTTGGACCTAATAGTTATGTTTTGGTTCGTTTGGGTCAGTTTCATTACTGCACCGAAAACCATGCCGGGGTAGCACTTAATGAACCGATTCGGGTCGGAAACGAAACGATGCACGGAATTATCCAGAAACGAAACGAACGTACCCAATCCACTTTTTTTGGACCCAATAGTGATGTTTTGGTTCGTTTGGGTCAGTTTCGTTAATGCACCGAAAACCATGCCGGGGTTGCATTTAATGAACAGATTCGGTTCGGAAACGAAACGATGCACCGATTCTTTCAGAAACGAAACAGACGCACCCAAACCACTTTTTTGGACCTAATAGTTATGTTTTGGTTCGTTTGGGTCAGTTTCATTACTGCACCGAAAACCATGCCGGGGTAGCACTTAATGAACCGATTCGGGTCGGAAACGAAACGATGCACGGAATTGTCCAGAAACGAAACAAACGCACCCAAACCACTTTTTTGGACCTAATAGTTATGTTTTTGTTCGTTTGGGTCAGTTTCATTACTGCACCGAAAACCATGCCGGGGTAGCATTTAATGAACCGATTCCGGTCGGAAACGAAACGATGCACGGAATTGTCCAGAAATGAAACGAACGCACCCTATCCACTTTTTTGGACCCAATAGTGATGTTTTGGTTCGTTTGGGTCAGTTTGGTTACTGCACCGAAAACCACGCCGGGGTTGCATTTAATGCACCGATTCGGGTCGGAAACGAAACGATGCACGGAATCGGCTAGAAATGAAATGAACGCACCCAATTCACTTTTTTGAACCCAATAGTGAAGTTTTGGTTCGTTTGGGTCAGTTTCGTTAATGCACCGAAAACCATGCCGGGGTTGCTTTTAATGCACCAATTCGGGTCGGAAACGAAACGATGCACCGATTCGTCCAGAAAGGAAACGAACGCACTCAATACACTTTTCTGGACATAATAGTGATGTTTTGGTTCATCTGGGTCAGTTTCGTTACTGCACCGAAAACCATGCCGGGGTTGCATTTGATGCACCGATTCGGGTCGGAAACGAAAGGATGCACCAATTCATCCGCAAAGGAAACGAATGCACCCAATCCACTTTTTTGGACGTAATAGTGATGTTTTGGTACGTTTGGGTCAGTTTCGATACTGCACCGAAAATCATGCCGGGGTTGCATTTAATGCACAGATTCGGGTCGGAAACGAAACGATACACCGATTTGTTCAGAAACAAAATGAACGCACCCAATCCACTATTTTGGACCTAATAGTGATGTTTTGGTTCGTTTGGGTCAGTTTCCTACTTGCACCGAAAACCATGCCGGGGTAGCATTTAATGTACCGATTCGGGTCGGAAACGAAACGATGCACAGAATCGGCTAAAAACGAAACGAATGCACCCAATTCACTTTTTTGGACCCAATAGTGATGTTTTGGTTCGTTTGGGCCAGTTTCGTTACTGCACTGAAAACCATGCCGGGGTTGCATTTAATGCACCGATTCGGGTCGGAAACGAAACGATGCACCGATTCGTCCAGAAATTAAACGAACCCACCCAATCCACTTTTTTGACCCAATAGTATGTTTTGCTTCGTTTGGGTTAGTTTTGTTACTACACCGAAAACCATGCCTGGGTTTCATTTAATGCACCGAGTCGGGTCGGAATCGAAACGATGCACCGATTCGTCCAGAAAGGAAACGACCGCACCCAATCCACTTTTTTGGACGTAATAGTGATGTTTTGGTTCGTTTGGGTCAGTTTCATTACTGCACCGAAAACCATGCCGGGGTTGCATTTAATGCACATATTCGAGTCGGAAACGAAACGATGCACCGATTCTTTCAAAAACGAAACAAACGCACCCAATCCACTTTCATTACTGCACCGAAAACCATGCCGGGGTAGCATTTAATGAACCGATTCGGGTCGGAAACGAAACGATGCACGGAGTCGTCCAGAAACGAAACGAACGCACCCTATCCACTTTTTTGGACCCAATAGTGATGTTTTGGTTCGTTTGGGTCAGTTTGGTTACTGCACCGAAAACCATGCCGGGGTTGCATTTAATGCATCGATTCGGGTCAGAAACGAAACGATGCACGGAATCGGCTAGAAATGAAATGAACGCACCCAATTCACTTTTTTGAACCCAATAGTGATGTTTTGGTTCGTTTGGGTCAGTTTCATTAATGCACCGAAAACCATGCCGGGGTTGCATTTAATGCACCAATTCGGGTCGGAAATGAGAGGATGCACCAATTCATCCAGAAAGGAAACGAATGCACCCAATCCACCTTTTTGGACGTAATAGAAATGTTTTGGTTCGTTTGGGTCAGTTTCGATACTGCACCGAAAATCATGCCGGGATTGTATTTAATGCACAGATTCGGGTCGGAAACAAAATGATGCACCGATTCATTCAGAAATGAAATGAACGCACCCAATCCACTTTTTTGGACCTAATAGTGATGTTTTGGTTTGTTTGGGTCAGTTTCCTACTTGCACCGAAAACCATGCCGGGGTAGCATTTAATGTACCGATTCGGGTCGGAAACGAAACGATGCACAAAATCGGCTAAAAACGAAACGAATGCACCCAATTCACTTTTTTGGACCCAATAGTGATGTTTTGGTTCGTTTGGGTCAGTTTCGTTACTGCACTGAAAACCATGTCGGGGTTGCATTTAATGCACCGATTCGGGTCGGAAACGAAACGATGCACCGATTCGTCCAGAAATTAAACGAACGCACCCAATCCACTTTTTTTGAGCCAATAGTATGTTTTGCTTCGTTTGGGTCAGTTTTGTTACTGCACCGAACACCATGCCGGGGTTTCATTTAATGCACCTATTTGGGTCGGAAACGAAATGATGCACCGATTCGTCCAGAAAGGAAACGAGCGCAGCCAATCCACTTTTTTGGACGTAATAGTGATGTTTTGGTTCGTTTGGGAAAGTTTCATTACTGCACCGAAAACCATGCCGGGGTTGCATTTAATGCACAGATTCGAGTCAGAAACGAAACGATGCACCGATTCGTTCAGAAACGAAATTAACGCACCCAATCCACTTTTTTGGACCTAATAGTGATGTTTTGGTTCGTTTGGGTCAGTTTCATTACTGCACCGAAAACCATGCCGGGGTTACATTTAATGCACAGATTCGAGTCGGAAACGAAACGATGCACCGATTCTTTCAGAAACGAAACAAACGCACCCAAACCAATTTTTTGGACCTAATAGTTATGTTTTGGTTCGTTTGGGTCAGTTTCATCACTGCACCGAAAACCATGCCGGGGTTGCATTTAATGCATCGATTCGGGTCGGAAACGAAACGATGCACGGAATCGGCTAGAAATGAAATGAACGCACCCAATTCACTTTTTTGAACCCAGTAGTGATGTTTTGGTTCGTTTGGGTCAGTTTCGTTAATGCACCGAAAACCATGCCGGGGTTGCATTTAATGCATCGATTCGGGTCAGAAACGAAACGATGCACGGAATCGGCTAGAAATGAAATGAACGCACCCAATTCACTTTTTTGAACCCAATAGTGATGTTTTGGTTCGTTTGGGTCAGTTTCGTTAATGCACCGAAAACCATGCCGGGGTTGCATTTAATGCACCAATTCGGGTCGGAAATGAGAGGATGCACCAATTCATCCACAAAGGAAACGAATGCACCCAATCCACTTTTTTGGACGTAATAGAAATGTTTTGGTTCGTTTGGGTCAGTTTCGATACTGCACCGAAAATCATGCCGGGGTTGTATTTAATGCACAGATTCGGGTCGGAAACGAAACGATCCACCGATTCATTCAGAAATGAAATGAACGCACCCAATCCACTTTTTTGGACCTAATAGTGATGTTTTGGTTCGTTTGGGTCAGTTTCCTACTTGCACCGAAAACCATGCCGGGGTAGCATTTAATGTACCGATTCGGGTCGGAAACGAAACGATGCACAAAATCGGCTAAAAACGAAACGAATGCACCCAATTCACTTTTTTGGACCCAATAGTGATGTTTTGGTTCGTTTGGGTCAGTTTCGTTACTGCACTGAAAACCATGTCGGGGTTGCATTTAATGCACCGATTCGGGTCGGAAACGAAACGATGCACCGATTCGTCCAGAAATTAAACGAACGCACCCAATCCACTTTTTTGAGCCAATAGTATGTTTTGCTTCGTTTGGGTCAGTTTTGTTACTGCACCGAACACCATGCCGGGGTTTCATTTAATGCACCTATTTGGGTCGGAAACGAAATGATGCACCGATTCGTCCAGAAAGGAAACGAGCGCAGCCAATCCACTTTTTTGGACGTAATAGTGATGTTTTGGTTCGTTTGGGAAAGTTTCATTACTGCACCGAAAACCATGCCGGGGTTGCATTTAATGCACAGATTCGAGTCAGAAACGAAACGATGCACCGATTCGTTCAGAAACGAAATTAACGCACCCAATCCACTTTTTTGGACCTAATAGTGATGTTTTGGTTCGTTTGGGTCAGTTTCATTACTGCACCGAAAACCATGCCGGGGTTACATTTAATGCACAGATTCGAGTCGGAAACGAAACGATGCACCGATTCTTTCAGAAACGAAACAAACGCACCCAAACCAATTTTTTGGACCTAATAGTTATGTTTTGGTTCGTTTGGGTCAGTTTCATCACTGCACCGAAAACCATGCCGGGGTTGCATTTAATGCATCGATTCGGGTCGGAAACGAAACGATGCACGGAATCGGCTAGAAATGAAATGAACGCACCCAATTCACTTTTTTGAACCCAGTAGTGATGTTTTGGTTCGTTTGGGTCAGTTTCGTTAATGCACCGAAAACCATGCCGGGGTTGCATGTAATGCATCGATTCGGGTCAGAAATGAAACGATGCACGGAATCGGCTAGAAATGAAATGAACGCACCCAATTCACTTTTTTGAACCCAATAGTGATGTTTTGGTTCGTTTGGGTCAGTTTCGTTAATGCACCGAAAACCATGCCGGGGTTGCATTTAATGCACCAATTCGGGTCGGAAATGAGAGGATGCACCAATTCATCCAGAAAGGAAACGAATGCACCCAATCCACTTTTTTGGACGTAATAGAAATGTTTTGGTTCGTTTGGGTCAGTTTCGATACTGCACCGAAAATCATGCCGGGGTTGTATTTAATGCACAGATTCGGGTCGGAAACGAAACGATCCACCGATTCATTCAGAAATGAAATGAACGCACCCAATCCACTTTTTTGGACCTAATAGTGATGTTTTGGTTCGTTTGGGTCAGTTTCCTACTTGCACCGAAAACCATGCCGGGGTAGCATTTAATGTACCGATTCGGGTCGGAAACGAAACGATGCACAGAATCGGCTAAGAATGAAACGAATGCACCCAATTCACTTTTTTGGACCCAATAGTGATGTTTTGGTTCGTTTGGGTCAGTTTCGTTACTGCACTGAAAACCATGGCGGGGTTGCATTTAATGCACCGATTCGGGTCGGAAACTAAACGATGCACCGATTCGTCCAGAAATTAAACGAACGCACCCAATCCACTTTTTTTAGCCAATAGTATGTTTTGGTTCGTTTGGGTCAGTTTTGTTACTGCACCGAACACCATGCTGGGGTTTCATTTAATGCACCTATTCGGGTCGGAAACGAAATGATGCACCGATTCGTCCAGAAAGGAAACGAGCGCAGCCAATCCACTTTTTTGGACGTAATAGTGATGTTTTGGTTCGTTTGGGAAAGTTTCATTACTGCACCGAAAACCATGCCGGGGTTGCATTTAATGCACAGATTCGAGTCAGAAACGAAACGATGCACCGATTCGTTTAGAAACGAAATTAACGCACCCAATCCACTTTTTTGGACCTAATAGTGATGTTTTGGTTCGTTTGGGTCAGTTTCATTACTGCACCGAAAACCATGCCAGGGTAGCATTTAATGAACCGATTCGGGTCGGAAACGAAACGATGCACGGAATCGTCCAGAAAACCAAACGAACGCACCCAATTCACGTTTTTGAACCCAATAGTGATGTTTTGGTTCGTTTGGGTCAGTTTCATTACTGCACCGAAAACCATGCCGGGGTTGCATTTAATGCATCGATTCGGGTCGGAAACGAAACGATGCACGGAATCGGCTAGAAATGAAATGAACGCACCCAATTCACTTTTTTGAACCCAGTAGTGATGTTTTGGTTCGTTTGGGTCAGTTTCGTTAATGCACCGAAAACCATGCCGGGGTTGCATTTAATGCATCGATTCGGGTCAGAAACGAAACGATGCACGGAATCGGCTAGAAATGAAATGAACACACCCAATTCACTTTTTTGAACCCAATAGTGATGTTTTGGTTCGTTTGGGTCAGTTTCGTTAATGCACCGAAAACCATGCCGGGGTTGCATTTAATGCACCAATTCGGGTCGGAAATGAGAGGATGCACCAATTCATCCAGAAAGGAAACGAATGCACCCAATCCACTTTTTTGGACGTAATAGAAATGTTTTGGTTCGTTTGGGTCAGTTTCGATACTGCACCGAAAATCATGCCGGGGTTGTATTTAATGCACAGATTCGGGTCGGAAACGAAACGATCCACCGATTCATTCAGAAATGAAATGAACGCACCCAATCCACTTTTTTGGACCTAATAGTGATGTTTTGGTTTGTTTGGGTCAGTTTCCTACTTGCACCGAAAACCATGCCGGGGTAGCATTTAATGTACCGATTCGGGTCGGAAACGAAACGATGCACAGAATCGGCTAAGAAGGAAACGAATGCACCCAATTCACTTTTTTGGACCCAATAGTGATGTTTTGGTTCGTTTGGGTCAGTTTCGTTACTGCACTGAAAACCATGGCGGGGTTGCATTTAATGCACCGATTCGGGTCGGAAACTAAACGATGCACCGATTCGTCCAGAAATTAAACGAACGCACCCAATCCACTTTTTTTAGCCAATAGTATGTTTTGGTTCGTTTGGGTCAGTTTTGTTACTGCACCGAACACCATGCTGGGGTTTCATTTAATGCACCTATTCGGGTCGGAAACGAAATGATGCACCGATTCGTCCAGAAAGGAAACGAGCGCAGCCAATCCACTTTTTTGGACGTAATAGTGATGTTTTGGTTCGTTTGGGAAAGTTTCATTACTGCACCGAAAACCATGCCGGGGTTGCATTTAATGCACAGATTCGAGTCAGAAACGAAACGATGCACCGATTCGTTTAGAAACGAAATTAACGCACCCAATCCACTTTTTTGGACCTAATAGTGATGTTTTGGTTCGTTTGGGTCAGTTTCATTACTGCACCGAAAACCATGCCAGGGTAGCATTTAATGAACCGATTCGGGTCGGAAACGAAACGATGCACGGAATCGTCCAGAAACGAAACGAACGCACCCAATTCACGTTTTTGAACCCAATAGTGATGTTTTGGTTCGTTTGGGTCAGTTTCGTTAATGCACCGAAAACCATGCCGGGGTTGCATTTAATGCACCAATTCGGGTCAGAAACGAGAGGATGCACCAATTCATCCTGAAAGGAAACGAATGCACCCAATCCACTTTTTTGGACGTAATAGAAATGTTTTGGTTCGTTTGGGTCAGTTTCGATACTGCACCGAAAATCATGCCGGGGTTGTATTTAATGCACAGATTCGGGTCAGAAACGAAACGATGCACCGATTCGTTCAGAAACGAAACGAACGCACCCAATCCACTTTTTTGGACCTAATAGTGATGTTTTGGTTCGTTTGGGTTAGTTTCCTACTTGCACCGAAAACCATGCCGGGGTAGCATTTAATGTACCGATTCGGGTCGGAAACGAAACGATGCACAGAATCGGCTAAAAATGAAACGAATGCACCCAATTCACTATTTTGGACCCAATAGTGATGTTTTGGTTCGTTTGGGTCAGTTTCGTTAATGCACCGAAAACCATGCCGGGGTTGCATTTAATGCATCGATTCGGGTCAGAAACGAAACGATGCACCGATTCTTTCAGAAACGAAACAAACGCACCCAAACCACTTTTTTGGACGTAATAGTTATGTTTTGGTTCGTTTGGGTCAGTTTCATTACTGCACCGAAAACCATGCCGGGGTAGCATTTAATGAACCGATTCGGGTCGGAAACGAAACGATGCACGGAATCGTCCAGAAACGAAACGAACACACCCTATCCACTTTTTTGGTCCCAATAGTGATGTTTTGGTTCGTTTGGGTTAGTTTGGTTACTGCACCGAAAACCATGCCGGGGTTGCATTTAATGCATCGATTCGGGTCGAAAACGAAACGATGCACGGAATCGGCTAGAAATGAAATGAACGCACCCAATTCACTTTTTTGAACCCAGTAGTGATGTTTTGGTTCGTTTGGGTCAGTTTCGTTAATGCACCGAAAACCATGCCGGGGTTGCATTTAATGCATCGATTCGGGTCAGAAACGAAACGATGCACGGAATCGGCTAGAAATGAAATGAACGCACCCAATTCACTTTTTTGTACCCAATAGTGATGTTTTGGTTGGTTTGGGTCAGTTTCGTTAATGCACCGAAAACCATGCCGGGGTTGCATTTAATGCACCAATTCGTTTCGGAAATGAGAGGATGCACCAATTCATCCAGAAAGGAAACGAATGCACCCAATCCACTTTTTTGGACGTAATAGAAATGTTTTGGTTCGTTTGGGTCAGTTTCGATACTGCACCGAAAATCATGCCGGGGTTGTATTTAATGCACAGATTCGGGTCGGAAACGAAACGATGCACCGATTCATTCAGAAATGAAATGAACGCACCCAATCCACTTTTTTGGACCTAATAGTGATGTTTTGGTTCGTTTGGGTCAGTTTCCTACTTGCACCGAAAACCATGCCGGGGTAGCATTTAATGTACCGATTCGGGTCGGAAACGAAACGATGCACAAAATCGGCTAAAAACGAAACGAATGCACCCAATTCACTTTTTTGGACCCAATAGTGATGTTTTGGTTCGTTTGGGTCAGTTTCGTTACTGCACTGAAAACCATGTCGGGGTTGCATTTAATGCACCGATTCGGGTCGGAAACGAAACGATGCACCGATTCGTCCAGAAATTAAACGAACGCACCCAATCCACTTTTTTGAGCCAATAGTATGTTTTGCTTCGTTTGGGTCAGTTTTGTTACTGCACCGAACACCATGCCGGGGTTTCATTTAATGCACCTATTTGGGTCGGAAACGAAATGATGCACCGATTCGTCCAGAAAGGAAACGAGCGCAGCCAATCCACTTTTTTGGACGTAATAGTGATGTTTTGGTTCGTTTGGGAAAGTTTCATTACTGCACCGAAAACCATGCCGGGGTTGCATTTAATGCACAGATTCGAGTCAGAAACGAAACGATGCACCGATTCGTTCAGAAACGAAATTAACGCACCCAATCCACTTTTTTGGACCTAATAGTGATGTTTTGGTTCGTTTGGGTCAGTTTCATTACTGCACCGAAAACCATGCCGGGGTTACATTTAATGCACAGATTCGAGTCGGAAACGAAACGATGCACCGATTCTTTCCGAAACGAAACAAACGCACCCAAACCAATTTTTTGGACCTAATAGTTATGTTTTGGTTCGTTTGGGTCAGTTTCATTACTGCACCGAAAACCATGCCGGGGTTGCATTTAATGCATCGATTCGGGTCGGAAACGAAACGATGCACGGAATCGGCTAGAAATGAAATGAACGCACCCAATTCACTTTTTTGAACCCAGTAGTGATGTTTTGGTTCGTTTGGGTCAGTTTCGTTAATGCACCGAAAACCATGCCGGGGTTGCATTTAATGCATCGATTCGGGTCAGAAACGAAACGATGCACGGAATCGGCTAGAAATGAAATGAACGCACCCAATTCACTTTTTTGAACCCAATAGTGATGTTTTGGTTCGTTTGGGTCAGTTTCGTTAATGCACCGAAAACCATGCCGGGGTTGCATTTAATGCACCAATTCGGGTCGGAAATGAGAGGATGCACCAATTCATCCAGAAAGGAAACGAATGCACCCAATCCACTTTTTTGGACGTAATAGAAATGTTTTGGTTCGTTTGGGTCAGTTTCGATACTGCACCGAAAATCATGCCGGGGTTGTATTTAATGCACAGATTCGGGTCGGAAACGAAACGATCCACCGATTCATTCAGAAATGAAATGAACGCACCCAATCCACTTTTTTGGACCTAATAGTGATGTTTTGGTTTGTTTGGGTCAGTTTCCTACTTGCACCGAAAACCATGCCGGGGTAGCATTTAATGTACCGATTCGGGTCGGAAACGAAACGATGCACAGAATCGGCTAAGAAGGAAACGAATGCACCCAATTCACTTTTTTGGACCCAATAGTGATGTTTTGGTTCGTTTGGGTCAGTTTCGTTACTGCACTGAAAACCATGGCGGGGTTGCATTTAATGCACCGATTCGGGTCGGAAACTAAACGATGCACCGATTCGTCCAGAAATTAAACGAACGCACCCAATCCACTTTTTTTAGCCAATAGTATGTTTTGGTTCGTTTGGGTCAGTTTTGTTACTGCACCGAACACCATGCCGGGGTTTCATTTAATGCACCTATTCGGGTCGGAAACGAAATGATGCACCGATTCGTCCAGAAAGGAAACGAGCGCAGCCAATCCACTTTTTTGGACGTAATAGTGATGTTTTGGTTCCTTTGGGAAAGTTTCATTACTGCACCGAAAACCAAGCCGGGGTTGCATTTAATGCACAGATTCGAGTCAGAAACGAAACGATGCACCGATTCGTTTAGAAACAAAATTAACGCACCCAATCCACTTTTTTGGACCTAATAGTGATGTTTTGGTTCGTTTGGGTCAGTTTCATTACTGCACCGAAAACCATGCCAGGGTAGCATTTAATGAACCGATTCGGGTCGGAAACGAAACGATGCACGGAATCGTCCAGAAACGAAACGAACGCACCCTATCCACTTTTTTGGACCCAATAGTGATGTTTTGGTTCGTTTGGGTCAGTTTGGTTACTGCACCGAAAACCATGCCGGGGTTGCATTTAATGCATCGATTCGGGTCAGAAATGAAACGATGCACGGAATCGGCTAGAAATGAAATGAACGCACCCAATTCACGTTTTTGAACCCAATAGTGATGTTTTGGTTCGTTTGGGTCAGTTTCGTTAATGCACCGAAAACCATGCCGGGGTTGCATTTAATGCACCAATTTGGGTCAGAAACGAGAGGATGCACCAATTCATCCTGAAAGGAAACGAATGCACCCAATCCACTTTTTTGGACGTAATAGAAATGTTTTGGTTCGTTTGGGTCAGTTTCGATACTGCACCAAAAATCATGCCGGGGTTGTATTTAATGCACAGATTCGGGTCAGAAACGAAACGATGCACCGATTCGTTCAGAAACGAAATGAACGCACCCAATCCACTTTTTTGGACCTAATAGTGATGTTTTGGTTCGTTTGGGTTAGTTTCCTACTTGCACCGAAAACCATGCCGGGGTAGCATTTAATGTACCGATTCGGGTCGGAAACGAAACGATGCACAGAATCGGCTAAAAATGAAACGAATGCACCCAATTCACTATTTTGGACCCAATAGTGATGTTTTGGTTCGTTTGGGTCAGTTTCGTTAATGCACCGAAAACCATGCCGGGGTTGCATTTAATGCACAGATTCGAGTCGGAAACGAAACGATGCACCGATTCTTTCAGAAACGAAACAAACGCACCCAAACCACTTTTTTGGACGTAATAGTTATGTTTTGGTTCGTTTGGGTCAGTTTCATTACTGCACCGAAAACCATGCCGGGGTAGCATTTAATGAACCAATTCGGGTCGGAAACGAAACGATGCACGGAATCATATAGAAATGAAACGAACGCACCCTATCCACTTTTTTGGACCCAATAGTGATGTTTTGGTTCGTTTGGGTCAGTTTCATTACTGCACCGAAAACCATGCCGGGGTAGCATTTAATGAACCGATTCGGGTCGGAAACGAAACGATGCACGGAATCAGCTAGAAACGAAACGAACGCAACCTATCCACTTTTTTGGACCCAATAGTGATGTTTTGGTTCGTTTGGGTCAGTTTCGTTAATGCACCGAAAACCATGCCGGGGTTGCTTTTAATGCACCAATTCGGGTCGGAAACGAAACGATGCACTGATTCGTCCAGAAAGGAAATGAACGCACCCAATCCACTTTTTTGGACCTAATAGTGATGTTTTGGTCGTTTGGGTCAGTTTCCTACTTGCACCGAAAACCATGCCGGGGTAGCATTTAATCTACCGATTCGGGTCGGAAACGAAACGATGCACAGAATCGGCTAAAAATGAAACGAATGCACCCAATTCACTTTTTTGGACCCAATAGTGATGTTTTGGTTCGTTTGGGTCAGTTTCGTTACTGCACTGAAAACCATGTCGGGGTTGCATTTAATGCACCGATTCGGGTCGGAAACTAAACGATGCACCGATTCGTCCAGAAATTAAACGAACGCACCCAATCCACTTTTTTTAGCCAATAGTATGTTTTGGTTCGTTTGGGTCAGTTTTGTTACTGCACCGAACACCATGCCGGGGTTTCATTTAATGCACCTATTCGGGTCGAAAACGAAATGATGCACCGATTCGTCCAGAAAGGAAACGAGCGCAGCCAATCCACTTTTTTGGACGTAATAGTGATGTTTTGGTTCGTTTGGGAAAGTTTCATTACTGCACCGAAAACCATGCCGGGGTTGCATTTAATGCACAGATTCGAGTCAGAAACGAAACGATGCACCGATTCGTTCAGAAACGAAATTAACGCACCCAATCCACTTTTTTGGACCTAATAGTGATGTTTTGGTTCGTTTGGGTCAGTTTCATTACTGCACCGAAAACCATGCCGGGGTTACATTTAATGCACAGATTCGAGTCGGAAACGAAACGATGCACCGATTCTTTCAGAAACGAAACAAACGCACCCAAACCACTTTTTTGGACCTAATAGTTATGTTTTGGTTCGTTTGGGTCAGTTTCATTACTGCACCGAAAACCATGCCGGGGTTGCATTTAATGCATCGATTCGGGTCGGAAACGAAACGATGCACGGAATCGGCTAGAAATGAAATGAACGCACCCAATTCACTTTTTTGAACCCAATAGTGATGTTTTGGTTCGTTTGGGTCAGTTTCATTAATGCACCGAAAACCATGCCGGGGTTGCATTTAATGCAGCGGTTCGGGTCGGAAACGAAACGATGCACGGAATCATCCAGAAACGAAACGAACGCACCCAATTCACTTTTTTGGACCCAATGGTGATGTTTTGGTTCGTTTGGGTCAGTTTTGTTACTGCACCGAAAACCATGCCGGGGTTGCATTTAATGCACCGATTCGGGTCAGAAACGAAACGATGCACGGAATCGTCCAGTAACGAAACGAACGCACCCTATCCACTTTTTTGGACCCAATAGTGATGTTTTGGTTCATTTGGGTCAGTTTCGTTACTGCACCGAAAACCATGCCGGGGTTGCATTTAATGCACCGATTCGGTTCGGAAACGAAACGATGCACGGGATCGGCTAGAAACAAATTGAACGCACTCAATTCACTTTTTTCGACCCAATAGTGATGTTTTTGTTCGTTTGGGTCAGTTTCGTTACTGCACCGAAAACCATGCCGGGGTTGCATTTAATGCACCGATTCGGGTCGGAAACGAAACGATGCACGAAATCGTCCAGAAACGAATCGAATGCACCCTATCCACTTTTTTGGACCCAATAGTGATGTTTTGGTTCGTTTGGGTCAGTTTGGTTACTGCACCGAAAACCATGTCGGGGTTGCATTTAATGCACCGATTCGGGTTGGAAACGAAACGATGCATGGGATCGGCTAGAAACGAAACGAACGCACCCAATTCACTTTTTTGAACTCGATAGTGATGTTTTGGTTCGTTTGGATCAGTTTCGTTAATGCACCGAAAACCATGGCGGGGTTACATTTAATGCACCAATTCGGGTCGGAAACGAAAGGATGCACCAATTCATCCAGAAAGGAAACGAATGCACCCAATCCACTTTTTTGGACGTAATAGTGATGTTTTGGTTCGTTTGGGTCAGTTTCGTTACTGCACCGAAAACCATGCCGGGGTTGCATTTAATGCACCGATTCGGTTCGGAAACGAAACGATGCACGGGATCGGCTAGAAACAAATTGAACGCACTCAATTCACTTTTTTCGACCCAATAGTGATGTTTTTGTTCGTTTGGGTCAGTTTCGTTACTGCACCGAAAACCATGCCGGGGTTGCATTTAATGCACCGATTCGGGTCGGAAACGAAACGATGCACGAAATCGTCCAGAAACGAATCGAATGCACCCTATCCACTTTTTTGGACCCAATAGTGATGTTTTGGTTCGTTTGGGTCAGTTTGGTTACTGCACCGAAAACCATGTCGGGGTTGCATTTAATGCACCGATTCGGGTTGGAAACGAAACGATGCATGGGATCGGCTAGAAACGAAACGAACGCACCCAATTCACTTTTTTGAACTCGATAGTGATGTTTTGGTTCGTTTGGGTCAGTTTTGTTACTGCACCGAACACCATGCCGGGGTTTCATTTAATGCACCTATTCGGGTCGAAAACGAAATGATGCACCGATTCGTCCAGAAAGGAAACGAGCGCAGCCAATCCACTTTTTTGGACGTAATAGTGATGTTTTGGTTCGTTTGGGAAAGTTTCATTACTGCACCGAAAACCATGCCGGGGTTGCATTTAATGCACAGATTCGAGTCAGAAACGAAACGATGCACCGATTCGTTCAGAAACGAAATTAACGCACCCAATCCACTTTTTTGGACCTAATAGTGATGTTTTGGTTCGTTTGGGTCAGTTTCATTACTGCACCGAAAACCATGCCGGGGTTACATTTAATGCACAGATTCGAGTCGGAAACGAAACGATGCACCGATTCTTTCAGAAACGAAACAAACGCACCCAAACCACTTTTTTGGACCTAATAGTTATGTTTTGGTTCGTTTGGGTCAGTTTCATTACTGCACCGAAAACCATGCCGGGGTTGCATTTAATGCATCGATTCGGGTCGGAAACGAAACGATGCACGGAATCGGCTAGAAATGAAATGAACGCACCCAATTCACTTTTTTGAACCCAATAGTGATGTTTTGGTTCGTTTGGGTCAGTTTCATTAATGCACCGAAAACCATGCCGGGGTTGCATTTAATGCAGCGGTTCGGGTCGGAAACGAAACGATGCACGGAATCATCCAGAAACGAAACGAACGCACCCAATTCACTTTTTTGGACCCAATGGTGATGTTTTGGTTCGTTTGGGTCAGTTTTGTTACTGCACCGAAAACCATGCCGGGGTTGCATTTAATGCACCGATTCGGGTCAGAAACGAAACGATGCACGGAATCGTCCAGTAACGAAACGAACGCACCCTATCCACTTTTTTGGACCCAATAGTGATGTTTTGGTTCATTTGGGTCAGTTTCGTTACTGCACCGAAAACCATGCCGGGGTTGCATTTAATGCACCGATTCGGTTCGGAAACGAAACGATGCACGGGATCGGCTAGAAACAAATTGAACGCACTCAATTCACTTTTTTCGACCCAATAGTGATGTTTTTGTTCGTTTGGGTCAGTTTCGTTACTGCACCGAAAACCATGCCGGGGTTGCATTTAATGCACCGATTCGGGTCGGAAACGAAACGATGCACGAAATCGTCCAGAAACGAATCGAATGCACCCTATCCACTTTTTTGGACCCAATAGTGATGTTTTGGTTCGTTTGGGTCAGTTTGGTTACTGCACCGAAAACCATGTCGGGGTTGCATTTAATGCACCGATTCGGGTTGGAAACGAAACGATGCATGGGATCGGCTAGAAACGAAACGAACGCACCCAATTCACTTTTTTGAACTCGATAGTGATGTTTTGGTTCGTTTGGATCAGTTTCGTTAATGCACCGAAAACCATGGCGGGGTTACATTTAATGCACCAATTCGGGTCGGAAACGAAAGGATGCACCAATTCATCCAGAAAGGAAACGAATGCACCCAATCCACTTTTTTGGACGTAATAGTGATGTTTTGGTTCGTTTGGGTCAGTTTCGTTACTGCACCGAAAACCATGCCGGGGTTGCATTTAATGCACCGATTCGGTTCGGAAACGAAACGATGCACGGGATCGGCTAGAAACAAATTGAACGCACTCAATTCACTTTTTTCGACCCAATAGTGATGTTTTTGTTCGTTTGGGTCAGTTTCGTTACTGCACCGAAAACCATGCCGGGGTTGCATTTAATGCACCGATTCGGGTCGGAAGCAAAACGATGCACGAAATCGTCCAGAAACGAATCGAATGCACCCTATCCACTTTTTTGGACCCAATAGTGATGTTTTGGTTCGTTTGGGTCAGTTTGGTTACTGCACCGAAAACCATGTCGGGGTTGCATTTAATGCACCGATTCGGGTTGGAAACGAAACGATGCATGGGATCGGCTAGAAACGAAACGAACGCACCCAATTCACTTTTTTGAACCCGATAGTGATGTTTTGGTTCGTTTGGATCAGTTTCGTTAATGCACCGAAAACCATGGCGGGGTTACATTTAATGCACCAATTCGGGTCGGAAACGAAAGGATGCACCAATTCATCCAGAAAGGAAACGAATGCACCCAATCCACTTTTTTGGACGTAATAGTGATGTTTTGGTTCGTTTGGGTCTGTTTCGATACTGCACCGAAAATCATGCCGGGGTTGTATTTGATGCACAGATTCGGGTCGGAAACGAAACGATGCACCGATTCGTTCAGAAACGAAATGAACGCACCCAATCCTCTTTTTTGGACCTAATAGTGATGTTTTGGTTCGTTTGTGTCAGTTTCCTTACTGCACCAAAAACCATGCCGGGGTTGTATTTAATGCTCAGATTCGGGTCGGAAACGAAACGATGCACGGAATCGTCCAGAAACGAAACGAACGCACCCAATTCACTTTTTTGGACCCAATAGTGATGTTTTGGTTCGTTTGGGTCAGTTTCGTTACTGCACCGAAAACCATGCCGGGGTTGCATTTAATGCACCGATTCGGTTCGGAAACGAAACGATGCACGGGATCGGCTAGAAACAAATTGAACGCACTCAATTCACTTTTTTCGACCCAATAGTGATGTTTTTGTTCGTTTGGGTCAGTTTCGTTACTGCACCGAAAACCATGCCGGGGTTGCATTTAATGCACCGATTCGGGTCGGAAACGAAACGATGCACGAAATCGTCCAGAAACGAATCGAATGCACCCTATCCACTTTTTTGGACCCAATAGTGATGTTTTGGTTCGTTTGGGTCAGTTTGGTTACTGCACCGAAAACCATGTCGGGGTTGCATTTAATGCACCGATTCGGGTTGGAAACGAAATGATGCATGGGATCGGCTAGAAACGAAACGAACGCACCCAATTCACTTTTTTGAACCCGATAGTGATGTTTTGGTTCGTTTGGATCAGTTTCGTTAATGCACCGAAAACCATGGCGGGGTTTCATTTAATGCACCAATTCGGGTCGGAAACGAAAGCATGCACCAATTCATCCAGAAAGGAAACGAATGCACCCAATCCACTTTTTTGGACGTAATAGTGATGTTTTGGTTCGTTTGGGTCAGTTTCGATACTGCACCGAAAATCATGTCGGGGTTGTATTTAATGCACAGATTCGGGTCGGAAACGAAACGATGCACCGATTCGTTCAGAAACGAAATGAACGCACCCAATCCTCTTTTTTGGACCTAATAGTGATGTTTTGGTTCGTTTGGGTCAGTTTCCTTACTGCACCAAAAACCATGCCGGGGTTGCATTTAATGCTCAGATTCGGGTCGGAAACGAAACGATGCACGGAATCGTCCAGAAACGAAACGAACGCACCCAATTCACTTTTTTGGACCCAATAGTGATGTTTTGGTTCGTTTGGGTCAGTTTTGTTACTGCACCGAAAACCATGCCGGGGTTGCATTTAATGCACCGATTCGGGTCAGAAACGAAACGATGCACGGAATCGTCCAGAAACGAAACGAACGCACCCTATCCACTTTTTTGGACCCAATAGTGATGTTTTGGTTTGTTTGGATCAGTTTGGTTACTGCACCGAAAACCATGCCGGGGTTACATTTAATGCACCGATTCGGGTTGGAAACGAAACGATGCACGGGATCGGCTAGAAACGAAACGAACGCACCCAATTCACTTTTTTGTATCCAATAGTGATGTTTTGGTTCGTTTGGGTCAGTTTTGTTACTGCACTGAAAAACTTGGCGGGGTTGCATTTAATGCACCGATTCGGGTCGCAAACGAAACGATGCACGGAATCATCCAGAAACGAAATGAACGCACCCAATCCACTTTTTTTGATCCAATTGTGATGTTTTGCTTCGTTTGGGTCAGTTTCGTCACTGCACCAAAAACCATGCTGGGGTTGTATTTAATGCACCGATTCAGGTCGGAAACGAAACGATGCACGGAAGCATCCAGAAACAAAACGAGTGCACCCAATCCACTTTTTTTGACCCAATAGTGATGTTTTGGTTCCTTTGGGTCAGTTCCGTTACTGCACCAAAAACCATGCCGCGGTTGCATTTAATGCACCGATTCAGGTCGGAAACGAAACGATGCACCGATTCATCCAGAAATGAAACGAACGCACCCTATCCACTTTTTTGGACCCAATAGTGATGTTTTGGTTCGTTTGGGTCAGTTTGGTTACTTCACCGAAAAGCATGCCGGGGTTGCATTTAATGCACCGATTCGGGTCGGAAACGAAACGATGCACGGAATCGGCTAGAAATGAAATGAACGCACCCAATTCACTTATTTGAACCCAATAGTGATGTTTTGGTTCGTTTGGGTCAGTTTCATTAATGCACCGAAAACCATGCCGGGGTTGCATTTAATGCAGCGGTTCGGGTCGGAAACGAAACGATGCACGAAATCGTCCAGAAACGAAACGAATGCACCCTATCCACTTTTTTGGACCCAATAGTGATGTTTTGGTTCGTTTTGGTCAGTTTGGTTACTGCACCGAAAACCATGCCGGGGTTGCATTTAATGCACGATTCGGGTTGGAAACGAAATGATGCATGGGATCGGCTAGAAACGAAACGAACGCAACCAATTCACTTTTTTGAACCCAATAGTGATGTTTTGGTTCATTTGGATCAGTTTCGTTAATGCACCGAAAACCATGGCGGGGTTGCATTTAACGCACCAATTCGGGTCGGAAACAAAAGGATGCACCAATTCATCCAGAAAGGAAACGAATGCACCCAATCCACTTTTTTGGACGTAATAGTGATGTTTTGGTTCGTTTGGGTCAGTTTCGATACTGCACCGAAAATCATGCTGGGGTTGTATTTAATGCACAGATTCGGGTCGGAAACGAAACGATGCACCGATTCGTTCAGAAACGAAATGAACGCACCCAATCCTCTTTTTTGGACCTAATAGTGATGTTTTGGTTCGTTTGGGTCAGTTTCCTTACTGCACCAAAAACCATGCCGGGGTTGCATTTAATGCTCAGATTCGGGTCGGAAACGAAACGATGCACGGAATCGTCCAGAAACGAAACGAACGCACCCAATTCACTTTTTTGGACCCAATAGTGATGTTTTGGTTCGTTTGGGTCAGTTTTGTTACTGCACCGGAAACCATGCCGGGGTTGCATTTAATGCACCGATTCGGGTCAGAAACGAAACGATGCACGGAATCGTCCAGAAACGAAACGAACGCACCCTATCCACTTTTTTGGACCCAATAGTGATGTTTTGGTTTGTTTGGATCAGTTTGGTTACTGCACCGAAAACCATGCCGGGGTTACATTTAATGCACCGATTCGGGTTGGAAACGAAACGATGCACGGGATCGGCTAGAAACGAAACGAACGCACCCAATTCACTTTTTTGTATCCAATAGTGATGTTTTGGTTCGTTTGGGTCAGTTTTGTTACTGCACTGAAAAACATGGCGGGGTTGCATTTAATGCACCGATTCGGGTCGCAAACGAAACGATGCACGGAATCATCCAGAAACGAAATGAACGCACCCAATCCACTTTTTTTGATCCAATTGTGATGTTTTGCTTCGTTTGGGTCAGTTTCGTCACTGCACCGAAAACCATGCTGGGGTTGTATTTAATGCACCGATTCAGGTCGGAAACGAAACGATGCACGGAAGCATCCAGAAACAAAACGAGTGCACCCAATCCACTTTTTTTGACCCAATAGTGATGTTTTGGTTCCTTTGGGTCAGTTCCGTTACTGCACCGAAAACCATGCCGCGGTTGCATTTAATGCACCGATTCAGGTCGGAAACGAAACGATGCACCGATTCATCCAGAAATGAAACGAACGCACCCTATCCACTTTTTTGGACCCAATAGTGATGTTTTGGTTCGTTTGGGTCAGTTTGGTTACTTCACCGAAAAGCATGCCGGGGTTGCATTTAATGCACCGATTCGGGTCGGAAACGAAACGATGCACGGAATCGGCTAGAAATGAAATGAACGCACCCAATTCACTTATTTGAACCCAATAGTGATGTTTTGGTTCGTTTGGGTCAGTTTCATTAATGCACCGAAAACCATGCCGGGGTTGCATTTAATGCAGCGGTTCGGGTCGGAAACGAAACGATGCACGAAATCGTCCAGAAACGAAACGAATGCACCCTATCCACTTTTTTGGACCCAATAGTGATGTTTTGGTTCGTTTTGGTCAGTTTGGTTACTGCACCGAAAACCATGCCGGGGTTGCATTTAATGCACGATTCGGGTTGGAAACGAAATGATGCATGGGATCGGCTAGAAACGAAACGAACGCAACCAATTCACTTTTTTGAACCCAATAGTGATGTTTTGGTTCATTTGGATCAGTTTCGTTAATGCACCGAAAACCATGGCGGGGTTGCATTTAACGCACCAATTCGGGTCGGAAACAAAAGGATGCACCAATTCATCCAGAAAGGAAACGAATGCACCCAATCCACTTTTTTGGACGTAATAGTGATGTTTTGGTTCGTTTGGGTCAGTTTCGATACTGCACCGAAAATCATGCTGGGGTTGTATTTAATGCACAGATTCGGGTCGGAAACGAAACGATGCACCGATTCGTTCAGAAACGAAATGAACGCACCCAATCCTCTTTTTTGGACCTAATAGTGATGTTTTGGTTCGTTTGGGTCAGTTTCCTTACTGCACCAAAAACCATGCCGGGGTTGCATTTAATGCTCAGATTCGGGTCGGAAACGAAACGATGCACGGAATCGTCCAGAAACGAAACGAACGCACCCAATTCACTTTTTTGGACCCAATAGTGATGTTTTGGTTCGTTTGGGTCAGTTTTGTTACTGCACCGGAAACCATGCCGGGGTTGCATTTAATGCACCGATTCGGGTCAGAAACGAAACGATGCACGGAATCGTCCAGAAACGAAACGAACGCACCCTATCCACTTTTTTGGACCCAATAGTGATGTTTTGGTTTGTTTGGATCAGTTTGGTTACTGCACCGAAAACCATGCCGGGGTTACATTTAATGCACCGATTCGGGTTGGAAACGAAACGATGCACGGGATCGGCTAGAAACGAAACGAACGCACCCAATTCACTTTTTTGTATCCAATAGTGATGTTTTGGTTCGTTTGGGTCAGTTTTGTTACTGCACTGAAAAACATGGCGGGGTTGCATTTAATGCACCGATTCGGGTCGCAAACGAAACGATGCACGGAATCATCCAGAAACGAAATGAACGCACCCAATCCACTTTTTTTGATCCAATTGTGATGTTTTGCTTCGTTTGGGTCAGTTTCGTCACTGCACCGAAAACCATGCTGGGGTTGTATTTAATGCACCGATTCAGGTCGGAAACGAAACGATGCACGGAAGCATCCAGAAACAAAACGAGTGCACCCAATCCACTTTTTTTGACCCAATAGTGATGTTTTGGTTCCTTTGGGTCAGTTCCGTTACTGCACCGAAAACCATGCCGCGGTTGCATTTAATGCACCGATTCAGGTCGGAAACGAAACGATGCACCGATTCATCCAGAAATGAAACGAACGCACCCTATCCACTTTTTTGGACCCAATAGTGATGTTTTGGTTCGTTTGGGTCAGTTTGGTTACTTCACCGAAAAGCATGCCGGGGTTGCATTTAATGCACCGATTCGGGTCGGAAACGAAACGATGCACGGAATCGGCTAGAAATGAAATGAACGCACCCAATTCACTTATTTGAACCCAATAGTGATGTTTTGGTTCGTTTGGGTCAGTTTCATTAATGCACCGAAAACCATGCCGGGGTTGCATTTAATGCAGCGGTTCGGGTCGGAAACGAAACGATGCACGAAATCGTCCAGAAACGAAACGAATGCACCCTATCCACTTTTTTGGACCCAATAGTGATGTTTTGGTTCGTTTTGGTCAGTTTGGTTACTGCACCGAAAACCATGCCGGGGTTGCATTTAATGCACGATTCGGGTTGGAAACGAAATGATGCATGGGATCGGCTAGAAACGAAACGAACGCAACCAATTCACTTTTTTGAACCCAATAGTGATGTTTTGGTTCATTTGGATCAGTTTCGTTAATGCACCGAAAACCATGGCGGGGTTGCATTTAACGCACCAATTCGGGTCGGAAACAAAAGGATGCACCAATTCATCCAGAAAGGAAACGAATGCACCCAATCCACTTTTTTGGACGTAATAGTGATGTTTTGGTTCGTTTGGGTCAGTTTCGATACTGCACCGAAAATCATGCTGGGGTTGTATTTAATGCACAGATTCGGGTCGGAAACGAAACGATGCACCGATTCGTTCAGAAACGAAATGAACGCACCCAATCCTCTTTTTTGGACCTAATAGTGATGTTTTGGTTCGTTTGGGTCAGTTTCCTTACTGCACCAAAAACCATGCCGGGGTTGCATTTAATGCTCAGATTCGGGTCGGAAACGAAACGATGCACGGAATCGTCCAGAAACGAAACGAACGCACCCAATTCACTTTTTTGGACCCAATAGTGATGTTTTGGTTCGTTTGGGTCAGTTTTGTTACTGCACCGGAAACCATGCCGGGGTTGCATTTAATGCACCGATTCGGGTCAGAAACGAAACGATGCACGGAATCGTCCAGAAACGAAACGAACGCACCCTATCCACTTTTTTGGACCCAATAGTGATGTTTTGGTTTGTTTGGATCAGTTTGGTTACTGCACCGAAAACCATGCCGGGGTTACATTTAATGCACCGATTCGGGTTGGAAACGAAACGATGCACGGGATCGGCTAGAAACGAAACGAACGCACCCAATTCACTTTTTTGTATCCAATAGTGATGTTTTGGTTCGTTTGGGTCAGTTTTGTTACTGCACTGAAAAACATGGCGGGGTTGCATTTAATGCACCGATTCGGGTCGCAAACGAAACGATGCACGGAATCATCCAGAAACGAAATGAACGCACCCAATCCACTTTTTTTGATCCAATTGTGATGTTTTGCTTCGTTTGGGTCAGTTTCGTCACTGCACCGAAAACCATGCTGGGGTTGTATTTAATGCACCGATTCAGGTCGGAAACGAAACGATGCACGGAAGCATCCAGAAACAAAACGAGTGCACCCAATCCACTTTTTTTGACCCAATAGTGATGTTTTGGTTCCTTTGGGTCAGTTCCGTTACTGCACCGAAAACCATGCCGCGGTTGCATTTAATGCACCGATTCAGGTCGGAAACGAAACGATGCACCGATTCATCCAGAAATGAAACGAACGCACCCTATCCACTTTTTTGGACCCAATAGTGATGTTTTGGTTCGTTTGGGTCAGTTTGGTTACTTCACCGAAAAGCATGCCGGGGTTGCATTTAATGCACCGATTCGGGTCGGAAACGAAACGATGCACGGAATCGGCTAGAAATGAAATGAACGCACCCAATTCACTTTTTTGAACCCAATAGTGATGTTTTGGTTCGTTTGGGTCAGTTTCATTAATGCACCGAAAACCATGCCGGGGTTGCATTTAATGCAGCGGTTCGGGTCGGAAACGAAACGATGCTCGAAATCGTCCAGAAACGAAACGAATGCACCCTATCCACTTTTTTGGACCCAGTAGTGATGTTTTGGTTCGTTTGGGTTAGTTTGGTTACTGCACCGAAAACCATGCGGGGGTTGCATTTAATGCACCGATTCGGGTTGGAAACGAAACGATGCATGGGATCGGCTAGAAACGAAACGAACGCAACCAATTCACTTTTTTGAACCCAATAGTGATGTTTTGGTTCATTTGGATCAGTTTCGTTAATGCACCGAAAACCATGGCGGGGTTGCATTTAATGCACCAATTCGGGTCGGAAACAAAAGGATGCACCAATTCATCCAGAAAGGAAACGAATGCACCCAATCCACTTTTTTGGACGTAATAGTGATGTTTTGGTTCGTTTGGGTCAGTTTCGATATTGCACCGAAAATCATGCCGGGGTTGTATTTAATGCACAGATTCGGGTCGGAAACGAAACGATGCACCGATTCATTCAGAAACGAAATGAACGCACCCAATCCTCTTTTTTGGACCTAATAGTGATGTTTTGGTTCGTTTGGGTCAGTTTCCTTACTGCGCCAAAAACCATGCCGGGTTTGCATTTAATGCACAGATTCGGGTCGGAAACGAAACGATGCACGGAATCGTCCAGAAACGAAACGAACGCACCCAATTCACTTTTTTTGACCCAATAGTGATGTTTTGGTTCGTTTGGGTCAGTTTCGTTACTGCACCGAAAACCATGCCGGGGTTGCATTTAATGCACCGATTCGGTTCGGAAACGAGACGATGCACGGGATCGGCTAGAAACAAATTGAACGCACTCAATTCACTTTTTTCCACCCAATAGTGATGTTTTTGTTCGTTTGGGTCAGTTTCGTTACTGCACCGAAAACCATGCCGGGGTTGCATTTAATGCACCGATTCGGGTCGGAAACAAAACGATGCACGAAATCGTCCAGAAACGAAACGAATGCCACCTATCCACTTTTTTGGACCCAATAGTGATGTTTTGGTTCGTTTGGGTCAGTTTGGTTACTGCACCGAAAACCATGTCGGGGTTGCATTTAATGCACCGATTCGGGTTGGAAACGAAACGATGCATGGGAACGGCTAGAAACGAAACGAACGCACCCAATTCACTTGTTTGAACCCGATAGTGATGTTTTGGTTCGTTTGGATCAGTTTCGTTAATGCACCGAAAACCATGGCGGGGTTACATTTAATGCACCAATTCGGGTCGGAAACGAAAGGATCCAATTCATCCAGAAAGGAAATGAATGCACCCAATCCACTTTTTTGGTCGTAATAGTGATGTTTTGGTTCGTTTGGGTCAGTTTCGATACTGCACCGAAAATCATGCCGGGGTTGTATTTAATGCACAGATTCGGGTCGGAAACGAAACGATGCACCGATTCGATCAGAAACGAAATGAACGCACCCAATCCTCTTTTTTGGACCTAATAGTGATGTTTTGGTTCGTTTGGGTCAGTTTCCTTACTGCACCAAAAACCATGCCAGGGTTGCATTTAATGCTCAGATTCGGGTCGGAAACGAAACGATGCACGGAATCGTCCAGAAACGAAACGAACACACCCAATTCACTTTTTTGGACCCAATAGTGATGTTTTGGTTCGTTTGGGTCAGTTTCGTTACTGCACCGAAAACCATGCCGGGGTTGCATTTAATGCACCGATTCGGGTCAGAAACGAAACGATGCACGGAATCGTCCAGAAACAAAACGAACGCATCCTATCCACTTTTTTCGACCGAATAGTGATGTTTTGGTTTGTTTGGGTCAGTTTGGTTACTGCACCGAAAACCATGCCGGGGTTGCATTTAATGCACCGATTCGGGTCGGAAACGAAATGATGTAAAGAATCGGCTAGAAACGAAACGAATGCACCCAATTCACTTTTTTGGACCCAATAGTGATGTTTTGGTTCGTTTGGGTCAGTTTCGTTACTGCACCGAAAACCATGCCGGGGTTGCATTTAATGCACCGATTCGGGTCGGAAACGAAACGATGCATGGAATCGTCCAGAAACGAAAGGAACGCACCCTATCCACTTTTTTCGACCCAATAGTGATGTTTTGGTTCGTTTGGGTCAGTTTCGTTACTGCACCGAAAACCATGCCGGGGTTGCATTTATTGCACCGATTCGGGTCAGAAACGAAACGATGGAAAGAATCGGCTAGAAACGAAACGAATGCACCCAATTCACTTTTTTGGACTCAATAGTGATGTTTTGGTTCCTTTGGGTCAGTTCCGTTACTGCACCGAAAACCATGTCGCGGTTGCATTTAATGCACCGATTCGGGTCAGAAACGAAACGATGCACCGATTCATCCAGAAATGAAACGAACGCACCCTATCCACTTTTTTGGACCCAATAGTGATGTTTTGGTTCGTTTGGGTCAGTTTGGTTACTTCACCGAAAACCATGCCGCGGTTGCATTTAATGCACCGATTCGGGTCGGAAACGAGACGATGCACGGAATCAGCTAGAAATGAAACGAACGCACCCAATTCACTTTTTTGGACCCATTAGTGATGTTTTGGTTCGTTTGGGTCAGTTTCGTTACTGCACCGAAAACCATGCCGGGGTTGCATTTAATGCACCGATTCGGGTCGGAAACGAAACGATGCACGGGATCGGCTAGAATCGAAACCAATGCACCCAATTCACTTTTTTTGGACCCAATAGTGATGTTTTGGTTCGTTTGGGTCAGTTTCGTTACTGCACCGAAAACCATGCCGGGGTTGCATTTAATGCACCGATTCGGGTCAGAAACGAAACGATGCACGGAATCGTCCAGAAACGAAACGAGCGCACCCTATCCACTTTTTTGGACCCAATAGTTATGTTTTGATTCGTTTGGGTCAGTTTCGTTACTGCACCGAAAACCATGCCGGGGTTGCATTTAATGCACCGATTCGGGTCGGAAACGAAACGATGCACGGGATCGGCTAGAAACGAAACGAACGCACCCAATTCACTTTTTTGGACCCAATAGTGATGTTTTGGTTCGTTTGGGTCAGTTTCGTTACTGCACCGAAAACCATGCCGGGGTTGCATTTAATGCACCGATTCGGTTCGGAAACGAAACGATGCACGAGATCGGCTAGAAACAAATTGAACGCACTCAATTCACTTTTTTTGACCCAATAGTGATGTTTTGGTTCGTTTGGGTCAGTTTCGTTACTGCACCGAAAACTATGCCGGGGTTGCATTTAATGCACCGATTCGGGTCGGAAACGAAACGATGCACGGAATCGTCCAGAAACGAAACGAACGCACCCTATCCACTTTTTTGGACCCAATAGTGATGTTTTGGTTTGTTTGGATCAGTTTGGTTACTGCACCGAAAACCATGCCGGGGTTGCATTTAATGCACCGATTCGGTTCGGAAACAAAACGATGCACGGGATCGGCTAGAAACAAATCGAACGCACTCAATTCACTTTTTTCGACCCAATAGTGATGCTTTGGTTCGTTTGGGTCAGTTGCCTTACTGCACCAAAAACCATGCCGGGGTTGCATTTAATGCACCGATTCGGGTCGGAAACGAAACGATGCACGGAATCGTCCAGAAACGAAACGAACGCACCCAATTCACTTTTTTGGACCCAATAGTGATGTTTTGGTTCATTTGGGTCAGTTTCGTTACTGCACCGAAAACCATGCCGGGGTTGCATTTAATGCACCGATTCGGTTCGGAAACGAAACGATGCACGAGATCGGCTAGAAACAAATTGAACGCACTCAATTCACTTTTTTCGACCCAATAGTGATGTTTTGGTTCGTTTGGGTCAGTTTCGTTACTGCACCGAAAACTATGCCGGGGTTGCATTTAATGCACCGATTCGGGTCGGAAACGAAACGATGCACGGAATCAGCTAGAAATGAAACGAACGCACCCAATTCACTTTTTTGGACCCATTAGTGATGTTTTGGTTCGTTTGGGTCAGTTTCGTTACTGCACCGAAAACCATGCCGGGGTTGCATTTAATGCACTGATTCGGGTCGGAAACGAAACGATGCACGAGATCGGCTAGAAACGAAACCAATGCACCCAATTCACTTTTTTTGGACCCAATAGTGATGTTTTGGTTCGTTTGGGTCAGTTTCGTTACTGCACCGAAAACCATGCCAGGGTTGCATTTAATGCACCGATTCGGGTCAGAAATGAAACGATGCACGGAATCGTCCAGAAACGAAACGAGCGCACCCTATCCACTTTTTTGGACCCAATAGTTATGTTTTGATTCGTTTGGGTCAGTTTCATTACTGCACCGAAAACCATGCCGGGGTTGCATTTAATGCACCGATTCGGGTCGGAAACGAAACGATGCACGGGATCGGCTAGAAACGAAACGAACGCACCCAATTCACTTTTTTGGACCCAATAGTGATGTTTTGGTTCGTTTGGGTCAGTTTCGTTACTGCACCGAAAACCATGCCGGGGTTGCATTTAATGCACCGATTCGGTTCGGAAACGAAACGATGCACGAGATCGGCTAGAAACAAATTGAACGCACTCAATTCACTTTTTTCGACCCAATAGTGATGTTTTGGTTCGTTTGGGTCAGTTTCGTTACTGCACCGAAAACTATGCCGGGGTTGCATTTAATGCACCGATTCGGGTCGGAAACGAAACGATGCACGGAATCGTCCAGAAACGAAACGAACGCACCCTATCCACTTTTTTGGACCCAATAGTGATGTTTTGGTTTGTTTGGGTCAGTTTCGTTACTGCACCGAAAACCATGCCGGGGTTGCATTTAATGCACCGATTCGGTTCGGAAACAAAACGATGCACGGGATCGGCTAGAAACAAATCGAACGCACTCAATTCACTTTTTTCGACCCAATAGTGATGCTTTGGTTCGTTTGGGTCAGTTGCCTTACTGCACCAAAAACCATGCCGGGGTTGCATTTAATGCACCGATTCGGGTCGGAAACGAAACGATGCATGGAATCGTCCAGAAACGAAACGAACGCACCCAATTCACTTTTTTGGACCCAATAGTGATGTTTTGGTTCATTTGGGTCAGTTTCGTTACTGCACCGAAAACCATGCCGGGGTTGCATTTAATGCACCGATTCGGTTCGGAAACGAAACGATGCACGAGATCCGCTAGAAACAAATTGAACGCACTCAATTCACTTTTTTCGACCCAATAGTGATGTTTTGGTTCGTTTGGGTCAGTTTCGTTACTGCACCGAAAACTATGCCGGGGTTGCATTTAATGCACCGATTCGGGTCGGAAACGAAACGATGCACGGCATCGTCCAGAAACGAAACGAACGCACTCAATTCACTTTTTTCGACCCAATAGTGATGCTTTGGTTCGTTTGGGTCAGTTGCCTTACTGCACCAAAAACCATGCCGGGGTTGCATTTAATGCACCGATTCGGGTCGGAAACGAAACGATGCACGGAATCTTCCAGAAACGAAACGAATGCACCCAATTCACTTTTTTGGACCCAATAGTGATGTTTTGGTTCATTTGGGTCAGTTTCGTTACTGCACCGAAAACCATGTCGGGGTTGCATTTATTGCACCGATTCGGGTCGGAAACGAAACGATGGAAAGAATCGGCTAGAAACGAAACCAATGCACCCAATTCACTTTTTTGGACTCAATAGTGATGTTTTGGTTCTTTTGGGTCAGTTCCGTTACTGCACCGAAAACCATGCCGCGGTTGCATTTAATGCACCGATTCGGGTCAGAAACGAAACGATGCACCGATTCATCCAGAAATGAAACGAACGCACCCTATCCACTTTTTTGGACCCAATAGTGATGTTTTGGTTCGTTTGGGTCAGTTTGGTTACTTCACCGAAAACCATGCCGGGGTTGCATTTAATGCACCGATTCAGGTCGGAAACGAAACGATGCACGGAATCGGCTAGAAATGAAATGAACGCACCCAATTCACTTTTTTGGACCCAATAGTGATGTTTTGGTTCGTTTGGGTCAGTTTGGTTACTGCACCGAAAACCATGCCGGGGTTGCATTTAATGCACCGATTCGGGTTGGAAACGAAACGATGCATGGGATCGGCTAGAAACGAAACGAACGCACCCAATTCACTTTTTTGAACCCAATAGTGATATTTTGGTTCGTTTGGATCAGTTTCGTTAATGCACCGAAAACCATGGCGGGGTTGCATTTAATGCACCAATTCGGGTCGGAAACGAAAGGATGCACCAATTCATCCAGAAAGGAAACGAATGCACCCAATCCACTTTTTTGGACGTAATAGTGATGTTTTGGTTCGTTTGGGTCAGTTTCGTTACTGCACCGAAAACCATGTCGGGGTTGCATTTAATGCACCGATTCGGTTCGGAAACGAAACGATGCACGAGATCGGCTAGAAACAAATTGAACGCACTCAATTCACTTTTTTCGACCCAATAGTGATGTTTTGGTTCGTTTGGGTCAGTTTCGTTACTGCACCGAAAACTATGCCGGGGTTGCATTTAATGCACCGATTCGGGTCGGAAACGAAACGATGCACGGAATCGTCCAGAAACGAAACGAACGCACCCTATCCACTTTTTTGGACCCAATAGTGATGTTTTGGTTTGTTTGGGTCAGTTTCGTTACTGCACCGAAAACCATGCCGGGGTTGCATTTAATGCACCGATTCGGTTCGGAAACAAAACGATGCACGGGATCGGCTAGAAACAAATCGAACGCACTCAATTCACTTTTTTCGACCCAATAGTGATGCTTTGGTTCGTTTGGGTCAGTTGCCTTACTGCACCAAAAACCATGCCGGGGTTGCATTTAATGCACCGATTCGGGTCGGAAACGAAACGATGCACGGAATCGTCCAGAAACGAAACGAACGCACCCAATTCACTTTTTTGGACCCAATAGTGATGTTTTGGTTCATTTGGGTCAGTTTCGTTACTGCACCGAAAACCATGCCGGGGTTGCATTTAATGCACCGATTCGGTTCGGAAACGAAACGATGCACGAGATCCGCTAGAAACAAATTGAACGCACTCAATTCACTTTTTTCGACCCAATAGTGATGTTTTGGTTCGTTTGGGTCAGTTTCGTTACTGCACCGAAAACTATGCCGGGGTTGCATTTAATGCACCGATTCGGGTCGGAAACGAAACGATGCACGGCATCGTCCAGAAACGAAACGAACGCACTCAATTCACTTTTTTCGACCCAATAGTGATGCTTTGGTTCGTTTGGGTCAGTTGCCTTACTGCACCAAAAACCATGCCGGGGTTGCATTTAATGCACCGATTCGGGTCGGAAACGAAACGATGCACGGAATCTTCCAGAAACGAAACGAATGCACCCAATTCACTTTTTTGGACCCAATAGTGATGTTTTGGTTCATTTGGGTCAGTTTCGTTACTGCACCGAAAACCATGTCGGGGTTGCATTTATTGCACCGATTCGGGTCGGAAACGAAACGATGGAAAGAATCGGCTAGAAACGAAACCAATGCACCCAATTCACTTTTTTGGACTCAATAGTGATGTTTTGGTTCTTTTGGGTCAGTTCCGTTACTGCACCGAAAACCATGCCGCGGTTGCATTTAATGCACCGATTCGGGTCAGAAACGAAACGATGCACCGATTCATCCAGAAATGAAACGAACGCACCCTATCCACTTTTTTGGACCCAATAGTGATGTTTTGGTTCGTTTGGGTCAGTTTGGTTACTTCACCGAAAACCATGCCGGGGTTGCATTTAATGCACCGATTCAGGTCGGAAACGAAACGATGCACGGAATCGGCTAGAAATGAAATGAACGCACCCAATTCACTTTTTTGGACCCAATAGTGATGTTTTGGTTCGTTTGGGTCAGTTTGGTTACTGCACCGAAAACCATGCCGGGGTTGCATTTAATGCACCGATTCGGGTTGGAAACGAAACGATCAATGGGATCGGCTAGAAACGAAACGAACGCACCCAATTCACTTTTTTGAACCCAATAGTGATGTTTTGGTTCGTTTGGATCAGTTTCGTTAATGCACCGAAAACCATGGCGGGGTTGCATTTAATGCACCAATTCGGGTCGGAAACGAAAGGATGCACCAATTCATCCAGAAAGGAAACGAATGCACCCAATCCACTTTTTTGGACGTAATAGTGATGTTTTGGTTCGTTTGGGTCTGTTTCGATACTGCACCGAAAATCATGCCGGGGTTGTATTTAATGCACAGATTCGGGTCGGAAACGAAACGATGCACCGATTCGTTCAGAAACGAAATGAACGCACCCAATCCTCTTTTTTGGACCTAATAGTGATGTTTTGGTTCGTTTGGGTCAGTTTCCTTACTGCACCAAAAACCATGCCGGGGTTGCATTTAATGCTCAGATTCGGGTCGGAAACGAAACGATGCACGGAATCGTCCAGAAACGAAACGAACGCACCCAATTCACTTTTTTGGACCCAATAGTGATGTTTTGGTTCGTTTGGGTCAGTTTCGTTACTGCACCGAAAACCATGCCGGGGTTGCATTTAATGCACCGATTCGGGTCAGAAGCGAAACGATGCACGGAATCGTCCAGAAACAAAACGAACGCATCCTATCCACTTTTTTCGACCGAATAGTGACGTTTTGGTTTGTTTGGGTCAGTTTGGTTACTGTACCGAAAACCATGCCGGGGTTGCATTTAATGCACCGATTCGGGTCGGAAACGAAATGATGTAAAGAATCGGCTAGAAACGAAACGAATGCACCCAATTCACTTTTTTGGACCCAATAGTGATGTTTTGGTTCGTTTGGGTCAGTTTCGTTACTGCACCGAAAACCATGCCGGGGTTGCATTTAATGCACCGATTCGGGTCGGAAACGAAACAATGCACGGAATCGTCCAGAAACGAAAGGAACGCACCCTATCCACTTTTTTCGACCCAATAGTGATGTTTTGGTTCGTTTGGATCAGTTTCGTTACTGCACCGAAAACCATGCCGGGGTTGCATTTATTGCACCGATTCGGGTCGGAAACGAAACGATGGAAAGAATCGGCTAGAAACGAAACGAATGCACCCAATTCACTTTTTTGGACTCAATAGTGATGTTTTGGTTCCTTTGGGTCAGTTCCGTTACTGCACCGAAAACCATGTCGCGGTTGCATTTAATGCACCGATTCGGGTCAGAAACGAAACGATGCACCGATTCATCCAGAAATGAAACGAACGCACCCTATCCACTTTTTTGGACCCAATAGTGATGTTTTGGTTCGTTTGGGTCAGTTTGGTTACTGCACCGAAAACCATGCCGGGGTTGCATTTAATGCACCGATTCGGGTTGGAAACGAAACGATGCATGGGATCGGCTAGAAACGAAACGAACGCACCCAATTCACTTTTTTGAACCCAATAGTGATGTTTTGGTTCGTTTGGATCAGTTTCGTTAATGCACCGAAAACCATGGCGGGGTTGCATTTAATGCACCAATTCGGGTCGGAAACGAAAGGATGCACCAATTCATCCAGAAAGGAAACGAATGCACCCAATCCACTTTTTTGGACGTAATAGTGATGTTTTGGTTCGTTTGGGTCTGTTTCGATACTGCACCGAAAATCATGCCGGGGTTGTATTTAATGCACAGATTCGGGTCGGAAACGAAACGATGCACCGATTCGTTCAGAAACGAAATGAACGCACCCAATCCTCTTTTTTGGACCTAATAGTGATGTTTTGGTTCGTTTGGGTCAGTTTCCTTACTGCACCAAAAACCATGCCGGGGTTGCATTTAATGCTCAGATTCGGGTCGGAAACGAAACGATGCACGGAATCGTCCAGAAACGAAACGAACGCACCCAATTCACTTTTTTGGACCCAATAGTGATGTTTTGGTTCGTTTGGGTCAGTTTCGTTACTGCACCGAAAACCATGCCGGGGTTGCATTTAATGCACCGATTCGGGTCAGAAGCGAAACGATGCACGGAATCGTCCAGAAACAAAACGAACGCATCCTATCCACTTTTTTCGACCGAATAGTGACGTTTTGGTTTGTTTGGGTCAGTTTGGTTACTGTACCGAAAACCATGCCGGGGTTGCATTTAATGCACCGATTCGGGTCGGAAACGAAATGATGTAAAGAATCGGCTAGAAACGAAACGAATGCACCCAATTCACTTTTTTGGACCCAATAGTGATGTTTTGGTTCGTTTGGGTCAGTTTCGTTACTGCACCGAAAACCATGCCGGGGTTGCATTTAATGCACCGATTCGGGTCGGAAACGAAACAATGCACGGAATCGTCCAGAAACGAAAGGAACGCACCCTATCCACTTTTTTCGACCCAATAGTGATGTTTTGGTTCGTTTGGATCAGTTTCGTTACTGCACCGAAAACCATGCCGGGGTTGCATTTATTGCACCGATTCGGGTCGGAAACGAAACGATGGAAAGAATCGGCTAGAAACGAAACGAATGCACCCAATTCACTTTTTTGGACTCAATAGTGATGTTTTGGTTCCTTTGGGTCAGTTCCGTTACTGCACCGAAAACCATGTCGCGGTTGCATTTAATGCACCGATTCGGGTCAGAAACGAAACGATGCACCGATTCATCCAGAAATGAAACGAACGCACCCTATCCACTTTTTTGGACCCAATAGTGATGTTTTGGTTCGTTTGGGTCAGTTTGGTTACTGCACCGAAAACCATGCCGGGGTTGCATTTAATGCACCGATTCGGGTTGGAAACGAAACGATGCATGGGATCGGCTAGAAACGAAACGAACGCACCCAATTCACTTTTTTGAACCCAATAGTGATGTTTTGGTTCGTTTGGATCAGTTTCGTTAATGCACCGAAAACCATGGCGGGGTTGCATTTAATGCACCAATTCGGGTCGGAAACGAAAGGATGCACCAATTCATCCAGAAAGGAAACGAATGCACCCAATCCACTTTTTTGGACGTAATAGTGATGTTTTGGTTCGTTTGGGTCTGTTTCGATACTGCACCGAAAATCATGCCGGGGTTGTATTTAATGCACAGATTCAGGTCGGAAACGAAACGATGCACCGATTCGTTCAGAAACGAAATGAACGCACCCAATCCTCTTTTTTGGACCTAATAGTGATGTTTTGGTTCGTTTGGGTCAGTTTCCTTACTGCACCAAAAACCATGCCGGGGTTGCATTTAATGCTCAGATTCGGGTCGGAAACGAAACGATGCACGGAATCGTCCAGAAACGAAACGAACGCACCCAATTCACTTTTTTGGACCCAATAGTGATGTTTTGGTTCGTTTGGGTCAGTTTCGTTACTGCACCGAAAACCATGCCGGGGTTGCATTTAATGCACCGATTCGGGTCAGAAGCGAAACGATGCACGGAATCGTCCAGAAACAAAACGAACGCATCCTATCCACTTTTTTCGACCGAATAGTGACGTTTTGGTTTGTTTGGGTCAGTTTGGTTACTGTACCGAAAACCATGCCGGGGTTGCATTTAATGCACCGATTCGGGTCGGAAACGAAATGATGTAAAGAATCGGCTAGAAACGAAACGAATGCACCCAATTCACTTTTTTGGACCCAATAGTGATGTTTTGGTTCGTTTGGGTCAGTTTCGTTACTGCACCGAAAACCATGCCGGGGTTGCATTTAATGCACCGATTCGGGTCGGAAACGAAACGATGCACGGAATCGTCCAGAAACGAAAGGAACGCACCCTATCCACTTTTTTCGACCCAATAGTGATGTTTTGGTTCGTTTGGATCAGTTTCGTTACTGCACCGAAAACCATGCCGGGGTTGCATTTATTGCACCGATTCGGGTCGGAAACGAAACGATGGAAAGAATCGGCTAGAAACGAAACGAATGCACCCAATTCACTTTTTTGGACTCAATAGTGATGTTTTGGTTCCTTTGGGTCAGTTCCGTTACTGCACCGAAAACCATGTCGCGGTTGCATTTAATGCACCGATTCGGGTCAGAAACGAAACGATGCACCGATTCATCCAGAAATGAAACGAACGCACCCTATCCACTTTTTTGGACCCAATAGTGATGTTTTGGTTCGTTTGGGTCAGTTTGGTTACTTCACCGAAAACCATGCCGCGGTTGCATTTAATGCACCGATTCGGGTCGGAAACGAAACGATGCACGGAATCAGCTAGAAATGAAATGAACGCATCCAATTCACTTTTTTGGACCCAATAGTGATGTTTTGGTTCGTTTGGGTCAGTTTCGTTACTGCACCGAAAACCATGCCGGGGTTGCATTTAATGCACCGATTCGGGTCGGAAACGAAACGATGCACGGGATCGGCTAGAAACGAAATGAATGCACCCAATTCACTTTTTTGGACCCAATAGTGATGTTTTTGTTCGTTTGGGTTAGTTTCGTTACTGCACCGAAAACCATGCCGGGGTTGCATTAAATGCACAGATTCGGGTCGGAAACGAAACGATGCACCGATTCGTTCAGAAACGAAATGAACGCACCCAATCCTCTTTTTTGGACCTAATAGTGATGTTTTGGTTCATTTGGGTCAGTTTCCTTACTGCACCAAAAACCATGCCGGGGTTGCATTTAATGCACAGATTCGGGTCGGAAACGAAACGATGCACGGAATCGTCCAGAAACGAAACGAACGCACCCAATTCACTTTTTTGGACCCAATAGTGATGTTTTGGTTCGTTTGGGTCAGTTTCGTTACTGCACCGAAAACCATGCCGGGGTTGCATTTAATGCACCGATTCGGGTCAGAAACGAAACGATGCACGGAATCATCCAGAAACGAAACGAACGCACCCTCTCCACTTTTTTGGACCCAATAGTGATGTTTTGGTTCGTTTGGGTCAGTTTTGTTACTGCACCGAAAACCATGTCGGGGTTGCATTTAATGCACCGATTCGGGATGGAAACGAAACGATGCACGGGATCGGCTAGAAACGAAACGAACGCACCCAATTCACGTTTTTGTATCCAATAGTGATGTTTTGGTTCGTTTGGGTCAGTTTTGTTACTGCACTGAAAAACATGGCGGGGTTGCATTTAATGCACCGATTCGGGTCGAAAACGAAACGATGCATGGAATCTTCCAGAAACGAAATGAACGCACCCAATCCACTTTTTTTGATCCAATTGTGATGTTTTGCTTCGTTTGGGTCACTTTCGTCACTGCACCGAAAACCATGCTGGGGTTGTATTTAATGCACTGATTCAGGTCGGAAACGAAACGATGCACGGAAGCATCCAGAAACAAAACGAGTGCACCCAATCCACTTTTTTTGACCCAATAGTGATCTTTTGGTTCCTTTGGGTCAGTTCCGTTACTGCACCGAAAACCATGCCGCGGTTGCATTTAATGCACCGATTCAGGTCGGAAACGAAACGATGCACCGATTCATCCAGAAATGAAACGAACGCACCCTATCCACTTTTTTGGACCCAATAGTGATGTTTTGGTTCGTTTGGGTCAGTTTGGTTACTTCACCGAAAACCATGCCGGGGTTGCATTTAATGCACCGATTCGGGTCGGAAACGAAACGATGCACGGAATCAGCTAGAAATGAAACGAACGCACCCAATTCACTTTTTTGGACCCAATAGTGATGTTTTGGTTCGTTTGGGTCAGTTTTGTTACTGCACCGAAAACCATGGCGGGGTTGCATTTAATGCACCGATTCGGGTCGGAAACGAAACGATGCACGGAATCATCCAGAAACAAAATGAACGCACCCAATCCACTTTTTTTGATCCAATTGTGATGTTTTGCTTCGTTCGGCTCAGTTTCATTACTGCACCGAAAACCATGCCGGGGTTGCATTTAATGCACAGATTCGAGTCGGAAACGAAACGATGCACCGATTCTTTCAAAATCGAAACAAACGCACCCAATCCACTTTTTTGGACCTAAAAGTTATGTTTTGGTTCGTTTGGGTCAGTTTCATTATTGCACCGAAAACCATGCCGGGGTAGCATTTAATGAACCGATTCGGGTCGGAAACGAAATGATGCACGGAATCGTCCAGAAACGAAACGAACGCACCCTATCCACTTTTTTGGACCCAATAGTGATGTTTTGGTTCGTTTGGGTCAGTTTCGTTACTGCACCGAAAACCATGCCGGAGTTGCATTTAATGCACCGATTCGGGTCGGAAACGAAACGATGCACGGGATCGACTAGAAACGAAACGAACGCACCCAATTCACTTTTTTGGACCCAATAGTGATGTTTTGGTTCGTTTGGGTCAGTTTCGTTACTGCACCGAAAACCATGCCGGGGTTGCATTTAATGCACCGATTCGGTTCGGAAACGAAACGATGCACGAGATCGGCTCGAAACAAATTGAACGCACTCAATTAATTTTTTTCGACCCAATAGTGATGTTTTGGTTCGTTTGGGTCAGTTTCGTTACTGCACCGAAAACTATGCCGGGGTTGCATTTAATGCACCGATTCGGGTCGGAAACGAAACGATGCACGGAATCGTCCAGAAACGAAACGAATGCACCCTATCCACTTTTTTGGACCCAATAGTGATGTTTTGGTTTGTTTGGGTCAGTTTCGTTACTGCACCGAAAACCATGCCGGGGTTGCATTTAATGCACCGATTCGGTTCGGAAACAAAACAATGCACGGGATCGGCTAGAAACAAATCGAACGCACTCAATTCACTTTTTTCGACCCAATAGTGATGCTTTGGTTCGTTTGGGTCAGTTGCCTTACTGCACCAAAAACCATGCCGGGGTTGCATTTAATGCACCGATTCGGGTCGGAAACGAAACGATGCACGGAATCGTCCAGAAACGAAACGAACACACCCAATTCACATTTTTGGACCCAATAGTGATGTTTTGGTTCATTTGGGTCAGTTTCGTTACTACACCGAAAACCATGCCGGGGTTGCATTTAATGCACCGATTCGGGTCGGAAACGAAACGATGCACGGAATTGTCCAGAAACGAAACGAACGCACCCTATCCACTTTTTTTGACCCAATAGTGATGTTTTGGTTCGTTTGGGTCAGTTTCGTTACTGCACCGAAAACCATGCCGGGGTTGCATTTAATGCACCGATTCGGGTCGGAAACGAAACGATGCACGGAATCGTCCAGAAACGAAACGAACGCACCCTATCCACTTTTTTTGATCCAATAGTGATGTTTTGCTTCGTTTGGGTCAGTTTTGTTACTGCACTGAAAACCATGGTGGGGTTGCATTTAATGCACCGATTCGGGTCGAAAATGAAACGATGGACGGGATCATCCAGAAACGAAATGAACGCACCCAATCCACTTTTTTTGATCCAATAGTGATGTTTTGCTTCGTTTGGGTCAGTTTCGTCACTGCACCGAAAACCATGCTGGGGTTGTATTTAATGCAAAGATTCGGGTCGGAAACGAAACGATGCATGGAAGCATCCAGAAACAAAACGAGTGCACCCAATCCACTTTTTTTGATCCAATAGTGATGTTTTGGTTCCTTTGGGTCAGTTCCGTTACAGCACCGAAAACCATGCCGCGGTTGCATCTAATGCCCGATTCGGGTCGAAAACGAAACGATGCACGGAATCATCCAAAAATGAAACGAACTTACCCTATCCACTTTTTTGGACACAATAGTGATGTTTTGGTTCGTTTGGGTCAGTTTTGTTACTGCACCGAAAACCATGCCGGGGTTGCATTTAATGCGCCGATTCGGGTCGGAAACGAAACGATGCACGGAATCGGCTGGAAATGAAATGAACGCACCCAATTCACTTTTTTGAACCCAATTGTGATGTTTTGGTTCGTTTGGGTCAGTTTCGTTAATGCACCGAAAACCATGCCGGGGTTGCATTTAATGCACCCGTTCGGGTCGGAAACGAAACGATGCACGGAATCAGCTAGAAATGAAACGAACACACCCAATTCACTTTTTTGGACCCAATAGTGATGTTTTGGTTCGTTTGGGTCAGTTTCGTTACTGCACCGAAAACCATGCCGGGGTTGCATTTAATGCACCGATTCGGGTCGGAAACGAAACGATGCACCGGTTCGTCCAGAAAGGAAACGAACGCACCCAATCCACTTTTTTGGACGTAATAGTGATGTTTTGGTTCGTTTGGGTCAGCTTCATTACTGCACCGAAAACCATGCCGGGGTTGCATTTAATGCACAGATTCGAGTCGGAAACGAAACGATGCACCGATTCTTTCAGAAACGAAACAAACGCACCCAAACCACTTTTTTTGACCTAATAGTTATGTTTTGGTTCATTTGGGTCAGTTTCATTACTGCACCGAAAACCATGCCGGGGTAGCATTTAATGAACCGATTCGGGTCGGAAACGAAACGATGCACGAAATTGTCCAGAAACGAAACGAACGCACCCAATCCACTTTTTTGAACCCAATAGTGATGTTTTGGTTCGTTTGGGTCAGTTTCGTTAATGCACCGAAAACCATGCCGGGGTTGCATTTAATGCACAGATTTGGTTCGGAAACGAAACGATGCACCGATTCTTTCAGAAACGAAACAAACGCACCCAAACCACTTTTTTGGACCTAATAGTTATGTTTTGGTTCGTTTGGGTCAGTTTCATTACTGCACCGAAAACCATGCCGGGGTAGCACTTAATGAACCGATTCGGGTCGGAAACGAAACGATGCACGGAATTATCCAGAAACGAAACGAACGTACCCAATCCACTTTTTTTGGACCCAATAGTGATGTTTTGGTTCGTTTGGGTCAGTTTCGTTAATGCACCGAAAACCATGCCGGGGTTGCATTTAATGAACAGATTCGGTTCGGAAACGAAACGATGCACCGATTCTTTCAGAAACGAAACAAACGCACCCAAACCACTTTTTTGGACCTAATAGTTATGTTTTGGTTCGTTTGGGTCAGTTTCATTACTGCACCGAAAACCATGCCGGGGTAGCACTTAATGAACCGATTCGGGTCGGAAACGAAACGATGCACGGAATTGTCCAGAAACGAAACAAACGCACCCAAACCACTTTTTTGGACCTAATAGTTATGTTTTTGTTCGTTTGGGTCAGTTTCATTACTGCACCGAAAACCATGCCGGGGTAGCATTTAATGAACCGATTCGGGTCGGAAACGAAACGATGCACGGAATTGTCCAGAAATGAAACGAACGCACCCTATCCACTTTTTTGGACCCAATAGTGATGTTTTGGTTCGTTTGGGTCAGTTTGGTTACTGCACCGAAAACCACGCCGGGGTTGCATTTAATGCACCGATTCGGGTCGGAAACGAAACGATGCACGGAATCGGCTAGAAATGAAATGAACGCACCCAATTCACTTTTTTGAACCCAATAGTGAAGTTTTGGTTCGTTTGGGTCAGTTTCATTAATGCACCGAAAACCATGCCGGGGTTGCTTTTAATGCACCAATTCGGGTCGGAAACGAAACGATGCACCGATTCGTCCAGAAAGGAAACGAACGCACTCAATACACTTTTCTGGACATAATAGTGATGTTTTGGTTCATCTGGTCAGTTTCGTTACTGCACCGAAAACCATGCCGGGGTTGCATTTGATGCACCGATTCGGGTCGGAAACGAAAGGATGCACCAATTCATCCGCAAAGGAAACGAATGCACCCAATCCACTTTTTTTGGACGTAATAGTGATGTTTTGGTACGTTTGGGTCAGTTTCGATACTGCACCGAAAATCATGCCGGGGTTGCATTTAATGCACAGATTCGGGTCGGAAACGAAACGATACACCGATTTGTTCAGAAACAAAATGAACGCACCCAATCCACTATTTTGGACCTAATAGTGATGTTTTGGTTCGTTTGGGTCAGTTTCCTACTTGCACCGAAAACCATGCCGGGGTAGCATTTAATGTACCGATTCGGGTCGGAAACGAAACGATGCACAGAATCGGCTAAAAACGAAACGAATGCACCCAATTCACTTTTTTGGACCCAATAGTGATGTTTTGGTTCGTTTGGGTCAGTTTCGTTACTGCACTGAAAACCATGCCGGGGTTGCATTTAATGCACCGATTCGGGTCGGAAACGAAACGATGCACCGATTCGTCCAGAAATTAAACGAACCCACCCAATCCACTTTTTTGACCCAATAGTATGTTTTGCTTCGTTTGGGTTAGTTTTGTTACTACACCGAAAACCATGCCTGGGTTTCATTTAATGCACCGATTCGGGTCGGAATCGAAACGATGCACCGATTCGTCCAGAAAGGAAACGACCGCACCCAATCCACTTTTTTGGACGTAATAGTGATGTTTTGGTTCGTTTGGGTCAGTTTCATTCCTGCACCGAAAACCATGCCGGGGTTGCATTTAATGCACATATTCGAGTCGGAAACGAAACGATGCACCGATTCTTTGAAAAACGAAACAAACGCACCCAATCCACTTTCATTACTGCACCGAAAACCATGCCGGGGTAGCATTTAATGAACCGATTCGGGTCGGAAACGAAACGATGCACGGAATCGTCCAGAAACGAAACGAACGCACCCTATCCACTTTTTTGGACCCAATAGTGATGTTTTGGTTCGTTTGGGTCAGTTTGGTTACTGCACCGAAAACCATGCCGGGGTTGCATTTAATGCATCGATTCGGGTCAGAAACGAAACGATGCACGGAATCGGCTAGAAATGAAATGAACGCACCCAATTCACTTTTTTGAACCCAATAGTGATGTTTTGGTTCGTTTGGGTCAGTTTCGTTAATGCACCGAAAACCATGCCGGGGTTGCATTTAATGCACCAATTCGGGTCGGAAATGAGAGGATGCACCAATTCATCCAGAAAGGAAACGAATGCACCCAATCCACTTTTTTGGACGTAATAGAAATGTTTTGGTTCGTTTGGGTCAGTTTCGATACTGCACCGAAAATCATGCCGGGATTGTATTTAATGCACAGATTCGGGTCGGAAACAAAACGATGCACCGATTCATTCAGAAATGAAACGAACGCACCCTATCCACTTTTTTGGACCCAATAGTGATGTTTTGGTTTGTTTGGGTCAGTTTCGATACTGCACCGAAAATTATGTCGGGGTTGCATTTAATGCACAGATTTGGGTCGAAAACGAATCAATGCACCGATTCGTTCAGAAACGAAATGAACGCACCCAATCCACTTTTTTCGACCTAATAGTGATGTTTTGGTTCGTTTGGGTCCGTTTCATTACTGCACCGAAAACCATGCCGGGGTAGCATTTAATGAACCGATTCGGGTCGGAAACGAAACGATGCACGGAATCGTCCAGAAACGAAACGAACACACCCTATCCACTTTTTTGGTCCCAATAGTGATGTTTTGGTTCGTTTGGGTTAGTTTGGTTACTGCACCGAAAACCATGCCGGGGTTGCATTTAATGCATCGATTCGGGTCGGAAACGAAACGATGCACGGAATCGGCTAGAAATGAAATGAACGCACCCAATTCACTTTTTTGAACCCAGTAGTGATGTTTTGGTTCGTTTGGGTCAGTTTCGTTAATGCACCGAAAACCATGCCGGGGTTGCATTTAATGCATCGATTCGGGTCAGAAACGAAACGATGCACGGAATCGGCTAGAAATGAAATGAACGCACCCAATTCACTTTTTTGTACCCAATAGTGATGTTTTGGTTGGTTTGGGTCAGTTTCGTTAATGCACCGAAAACCATGCCGGGGTTGCATTTAATGCACCAATTCGGGTCGGAAATGAGAGGATGCACCAATTCATCCAGATAGGAAACGAATGCACCCAATCCACTTGTTTGGACGTAATAGAAATGTTTTGGTTCGTTTGGGTCAGTTTCGATACTGCACCGAAAATCATGCCGGGGTTGTATTTAATGCACAGATTCGGGTCGGAAACGAAACGATGCACCGATTCATTCAGAAATGAAATGAACGCACCCAATCCACTTTTTTGGACCTAATAGTGATGTTTTGGTTCGTTTGGGTCAGTTTCCTACTTGCACCGAAAACCATGCCGGGGTAGCATTTAATGTACCGATTCGGGTCGGAAACGAAACGATGCACAAAATCGGCTAAAAACGAAACGAATGCACCCAATTCACTTTTTTGGACCCAATAGTGATGTTTTGGTTCGTTTGGGTCAGTTTCGTTACTTCACTGAAAACCATGTCGGGGTTGCATTTAATGCACCGATTCGGGTCGGAAACGAAACGATGCACCGATTCGTCCAGAAATTAAACGAACGCACCCAATCCACTTTTTTGAGCCAATAGTATGTTTTGCTTCGTTTGGGTCAGTTTTGTTACTGCACCGAACACCATGCTGGGGTTTCATTTAATGCACCTATTTGGGTCGGAAACGAAATGATGCACCGATTCGTCCAGAAAGGAAACGAGCGCAGCCAATCCACTTTTTTGGACGTAATAGTGATGTTTTGGTTCGTTTGGGAAAGTTTCATTACTGCACCGAAAACCATGCCGGGGTTGCATTTAATGCACAGATTCGAGTCAGAAACGAAACGATGCACCGATTCGTTCAGAAACGAAATTAACGCACCCAATCCACTTTTTTGGACCTAATAGTGATGTTTTGGTTCGTTTGGGTCAGTTTCATTACTGCACCGAAAACCATGCCGGGGTTACATTTAATGCACAGATTCGAGTCGGAAACGAAACGATGCACCGATTCTTTCAGAAACGAAACAAACGCACCCAAACCACTTTTTTGGACCTAATAGTTATGTTTTGGTTCGTTTGGGTCAGTTTCATTACTGCACCGAAAACCATGCCGGGGTTGCATTTAATGCATCGATTCGGGTCGGAAACGAAACGATGCACGGAATCGGCTAGAAATGAAATGAACGCACCCAATTCACTTTTTTGAACCCAGTAGTGATGTTTTGGTTCGTTTGGGTCAGTTTCCTTAATGCACCGAAAACCATGCCGGGGTTGCATTTAATGCATCGATTCGGGTCAGAAACGAAACGATGCACGGAATCGGCTAGAAATGAAATGAACGCACCCAATTCACTTTTTTGAACCCAATAGTGATGTTTTGGTTCGTTTGGGTCAGTTTCGTTAATGCACCGAAAACCATGCCGGGGTTGCATTTAATGCACCAATTCGGGTCGGAAATGAGAGGATGCACCAATTCATCCAGAAAGGAAACGAATGCACCCAATCCACTTTTTTGGACGTAATAGAAATGTTTTGGTTCGTTTGGGTCAGTTTTGATACTGCACCGAAAATCATGCCGGGGTTGTATTTAATGCACAGATTCGGGTCGGAAACGAAACGATCCACCGATTCATTCAAAAATGAAATGAACGCACCCAATCCACTTTTTTGGACCTAATAGTGATGTTTTGGTTCGTTTGGGTCAGTTTCCTACTTGCACCGAAAACCATGCCGGGGTAGCATTTAATGTACCGATTCGGGTCGGAAACGAAACGATGCACAGAATCGGCTAAGAATGAAACGAATGCACCCAATTCACTTTTTTGGACCCAATAGTGATGTTTTGGTTCGTTTGGGTCAGTTTCGTTACTGCACTGAAAACCATGGCGGGGTTGCATTTAATGCACCGATTCGGGTCGGAAACTAAACGATGCACCGATTCGTCCAGAAATTAAACGAACGCACCCAATCCACTTTTTTTAGCCAATAGTATGTTTTGGTTCGTTTGGGTCAGTTTTGTTACTGCACCGAACACCATGCCGGGGTTTCATTTAATGCACCTATTCGGGTCGGAAACGAAATGATGCACCGATTCGTCCAGAAAGGAAACGAGCGCAGCCAATCCACTTTTTTGGACGTAATAGTGATGTTTTGGTTCGTTTGGGAAAGTTTCATTACTGCACCGAAAACCATGCCGGGGTTGCATTTAATGCACAGATTCGAGTCAGAAACGAAACGATGCACCGATTCGTTCAGAAACGAAATTAACGCACCCAATCCACTTTTTTGGACCTAATAGTGATGTTTTGGTTCGTTTGGGTCAGTTTCATTACTGCACCGAAAACCATGCCAGGGTAGCATTTAATGAACCGATTTGGGTCGGAAACGAAACGATGCACGGAATCGTCCAGAAACGAAACGAACGCACCCTATCCACTTTTTTGGACCCAATAGTGATGTTTTGGTTCGTTTGGGTCAGTTTGGTTACTGCACCGAAAACCATGCCGGGGTTGCATTTAATGCATCGATTCGGGTCAGAAATGAAACGATGCACGGAATCGGCTAGAAATCAAATGAACGCACCCAATTCACGTTTTTGAACCCAATAGTGATGTTTTGGTTCGTTTGGGTCAGTTTCGTTAATGCACCGAAAACCAAGCCGGGGTTGCATTTAATGCACCAATTCGGGTCAGAAACGAGAGGATGCACCAATTCATCCTGAAAGGAAACGAATGCACCCAATCCACTTTTTTGGACGTAATAGAAATGTTTTGGTTCGTTTGGGTCAGTTTCGATACTGCACCGAAAATCATGCCGGGGTTGTATTTAATGCACAGATTCGGGTCAGAAACGAAACGATGCACCGATTCGTTCAGAAACGAAATGAACGCACCCAATCCACTTTTTTGGACCTAATAGTGATGTTTTGGTTCATTTGGGTTAGTTTCCTACTTGCACCGAAAACCATGCCGGGGTAGCATTTAATGTACCGATTCGGGTCGGAAACGAAACGATGCACAGAATCGGCTAAAAATGAAACGAATGCACCCAATTCACTATTTTGGACCCAATAGTGATGTTTTGGTTCGTTTGGGTCAGTTTCGTTAATGCACCGAAAACCATGCCGGGGTTGCATTTAATGCACAGATTCGAGTCGGAAACGAAACGATGCACCGATTCTTTCAGAAACGAAACAAACGCACCCAAACCACTTTTTTGGACGTAATAGTTATGTTTTGGTTCGTTTGGGTCAGTTTCATTACTGCACCGAAAACCATGCCGGGGTAGCATTTAATGAACCAATTCGGGTCGGAAACGAAACGATGCACGGAATCATCTAGAAATGAAACGAACGCACCCTATCCACTTTTTTGGACCCAATAGTGATGTTTTGGTTCGTTTGGGTCAGTTTCATTACTGCACCGAAAACCATGCCGGGGTAGCATTTAATGAACCGATTCGTTACTGCACCGAAAACCATGTCGGGGTTGCATTTGATGCACCGATTCGGGTCGGAAACGAAAGGATGCACGGAATCGGCTAAAAATGAAATGAAGGCACCCAATTCACTTTTTTGAACCCAATAGTGATGTTTTGGTTCGTTTGGGTCAGTTTCGTTAATGCACCGAAAACCATGCCGGGGTTGCATTTAATGCACCAATTCGGGTCGGAAACGAAATGATGCACCGATTCGTCCAGAAAGGAAACGAACGCACCCAATCCACTTTTCTAGACATAATAGTGATGTTTTGGTTCATCTGGGTCAGTTTCGTTACTGCACCGAAAACCATGCCGGGGTTGCATTTGATGCACCGATTCGGGTCGGAAACGAAAGGATGCACCAATTCGTCCAGAAATGAAACGAACGCACCCTATCCACTTTTTTGGACCCAATAGTGATGTTTTGGTTTGTTTGGGTCAGTTTCGATACTGCACCGAAAATTATGTCGGGGTTGCATTTAATGCACAGATTTGGGTCGAAAACGAATCGATGCACCGATTCGTTCAGAAACGAAATGAACGCACCCAATCCACTTTTTTCGACCTAATAGTGATGTTTTGGTTCGTTTGGGTCCGTTTCATTACTGCACCGAAAACCATGCCGGGGTAGCATTTAATGAACCGATTCGGGTCGGAAACGAAACGATGCACGGAATCGTCCAGAAACGAAACGAACACACCCTATCCACTTTTTTGGTCCCAATAGTGATGTTTTGGTTCGTTTGGGTCAGTTTGGTTACTGCACCGAAAACCATGCCGGGGTTGCATTTAATGCATCGATTCGGGTCGGAAACGAAACGATGCACGGAATCGGCTAGAAATGAAATGAACGCACCCAATTCACTTTTTTGAACCCAGTAGTGATGTTTTGGTTCGTTTGGGTCAGTTTCGTTAATGCACCGAAAACCATGCCGGGGTTGCATTTAATGCATCGATTCGGGTCAGAAACGAAACGATGCACGGAATCGGCTAGAAATGAAATGAACGCACCCAATTCACTTTTTTGAACCCAATAGTGATGTTTTGGTTCGTTTGGGTCAGTTTCGTTAATGCACCGAAAACCATGCCGGGGTTGCATTTAATGCACCAATTCGGGTCGGAAATGAGAGGATGCACCAATTCATCCAGAAAGGAAACGAATGCACCCAATCCACTTTTTTGGACGTAATAGAAATGTTTTGGTTCGTTTGGGTCAGTTTCGATACTGCACCAAAAATCATGCCGGGGTTGTTTTTATTGCACAGATTCGGGTCAGAAACGAAACGATGCACCGATTCATTCAGAAATGAAATGAACGCACCCAATCCACTTTTTTGGACCTAATAGTGATGTTTTGGTTCGTTTGGGTCAGTTTCCTACTTGCACCGAAAACCATGCCGGGGTAGCATTTAATGTACCGATTCGGGTCGGAAACGAAACGATGCACAGAATCGGCTAAAAACGAAACGAATGCACCCAATTCACTTTTTTGGACCCAATAGTGATGTTTTGGTTCGTTTGGGTCAGTTTCGTTACTGCACTGAAAACCATGTCGGGGTTGCATTTAATGCACCGATTCGGGTCGGAAACTAAACGATGCACCGATTCGTCCAGAAATTAAACGAACGCACCCAATCCACTTTTTTTAGCCAATAGTATGTTTTGCTTCGTTTGGGTCAGTTTTGTTACTGTACCGAACACCATGCCGGGGTTTCATTTAATGCACCTATTCGGGTCGGAAACGAAATGATGCACCGATTCGTCCAGAAAGGAAACGAACGCACCCAATCCACTTTTCTAGACATAATAGTGATGTTTTGGTTCATCTGGGTCAGTTTCGTTACTGCACCGAAAACCATGCCGGGGTTGCATTTCATGCACCGATTCGGGTCGGAAACGAAAGGATGCACCAATTCGTCCAGAAATGAAACGAACGCACCCTATCCACTTTTTTGGACCCAATAGTGATGTTTTGGTTTGTTTGGGTCAGTTTCGATACTGCACCGAAAATTATGTCGGGGTTGCATTTAATGCACAGATTTGGGTCGAAAACGAATCGATGCACCGATTCGTTCAGAAACGAAATGAACGCACCCAATCCACTTTTTTCGACCTAATAGTGATGTTTTGGTTCGTTTGGGTCTGTTTCATTACTGCACCGAAAACCATGCCGGGGTAGCATTTAATGAACCGATTCGGGTCGGAAACGAAACGATGCACGGAATCGTCCAGAAACGAAACGAACACACCCTATCCACTTTTTTGGTCCCAATAGTGATGTTTTGGTTCGTTTGGGTCAGTTTGGTTACTGCACCGAAAACCATGCCGGGGTTGCATTTAATGCATCGATTCGGGTCGGAAACGAAACGATGCACGGAATCGGCTAGAAATGAAATGAACGCACCCAATTCACTTTTTTGAACCCATAGTGATGTTTTGGTTCGTTTGGGTCAGTTTCGTTAATGCACCGAAAACCATGCCGGGGTTGCATTTAATGCATCGATTCGGGTCAGAAACGAAACGATGCACGGAATCGGCTAGAAATGAAATGAACGCACCCAATTCACTTTTTTGAACCCAATAGTGATGTTTTGGTTCGTTTGGGTCAGTTTCGTTAATGCACCGAAAACCATGCCGGGGTTGCATTTAATGCACCAATTCGGGTCGGAAATGAGAGGATGCACCAATTCATCCAGAAAGGAAACGAATGCACCCAATCCACTTTTTTGGACGTAATAGAAATGTTTTGGTTCGTTTGGGTCAGTTTCGATACTGCACCGAAAATCATGCCGGGGTTGTTTTTATTGCACAGATTCGGGTCGGAAACGAAACGATGCACCGATTCATTCAGAAACGAAATGAACGCACCCAATCCACTTTTTTGGACCTAATAGTGATGTTTTGGTTCGTTTGGGTCAGTTTCCTACTTGCACCGAAAACCATGCCGGGGTAGCATTTAATGTACCGATTCGGGTCGGAAACGAAACGATGCACAGAATCGGCTAAAAACAAAACGAATGCACCCAATTCACTTTTTTGGACCCAATAGTGATGTTTTGGTTCGTTTGGGTCAGTTTCGTTACTGCACTGAAAACCATGTCGGGGTTGCATTTAATGCACCGATTCGGGTCGGAAACTAAACGATGCACCGATTCGTCCAGAAATTAAACGAACGCACCCAATCCACTTTTTTTAGCCAATAGTATGTTTTGCTTCGTTTGGGTCAGTTTTGTTACTGTACCGAACACCATGCCGGGGTTTCATTTAATGCACCTATTCGGGTCGGAAACGAAATGATGCACCGATTCGTCCAGAAAGGAAACGAACGCACCCAATCCACTTTTCTAGACATAATAGTGATGTTTTGGTTCATCTGGGTCAGTTTCGTTACTGCACCGAAAACCATGCCGGGGTTGCATTTCATGCACCGATTCGGGTCGGAAACGAAAGGATGCACCAATTCGTCCAGAAATGAAACGAACGCACCCTATCCACTTTTTTGGACCCAATAGTGATGTTTTGGTTTGTTTGGGTCAGTTTCGATACTGCACCGAAAATTATGTCGGGGTTGCATTTAATGCACAGATTTGGGTCGAAAACGAATCGATGCACCGATTCGTTCAGAAACGAAATGAACGCACCCAATCCACTTTTTTCGACCTAATAGTGATGTTTTGGTTCGTTTGGGTCCGTTTCATTACTGCACCGAAAACCATGCCGGGGTAGCATTTAATGAACCGATTCGGGTCGGAAACGAAACGATGCACGGAATCGTCCAGAAACGAAACGAACACACCCTATCCACTTTTTTGGTCCCAATAGTGATGTTTTGGTTCGTTTGGGTCAGTTTGGTTACTGCACCGAAAACCATGCCGGGGTTTCATTTAATGCACCGATTCGGGTCGGAAACGAAACGATGCACGGAATCGTCCAGAAACGAAACGAACGCACCCTATCCACTTTTTTGGACCCAATAGTGATGTTTTGGTTCGTTTGGGTCAGTTTGGTTACTGCACCGAAAACCATGCCGGGGTTTCATTTAATGCATCGATTCGGGTCGGAAACGAAACGATGCACGGAATCGTCCAGAAACGAAACGAACACACCCTATCCACTTTTTTGGTCCCAATAGTGATGTTTTGGTTCGTTTGGGTCAGTTTGGTTACTGCACCGAAAACCATGCCGGGGTTGCATTTAATGCATCGATTCGGGTCGGAAACGAAACGATGCACGGAATCGGCTAGAAATGAAATGAACGCACCCAATTCACTTTTTTGAACCCATAGTGATGTTTTGGTTCGTTTGGGTCAGTTTCGTTAATGCACCGAAAACCATGCCGGGGTTGCATTTAATGCATCGATTCGGGTCAGAAACGAAACGATGCACGGAATCGGCTAGAAATGAAATGAACGCACCCAATTCACTTTTTTGGCCCCAATAGTGATGTTTTGGTTCGTTTGGGTCAGTTTCGTTAATGCACCGAAAACCATGCCGGGGTTGCATTTAATGCACCAATTCGGGTCGGAAATGAGAGGATGCACCAATTCATCCAGAAAGGAAACGAATGCACCCAATCCACTTTTTTGGACGTAATAGAAATGTTTTGGTTCGTTTGGGTCAGTTTCGATACTGCACCGAAAATCATGCCGGGGTTGTTTTTATTGCACAGATTCGGGTCGGAAACGAAACGATGCACCGATTCATTCAGAAATGAAATGAACGCACCCAATCCACTTTTTTGGACCTAATAGTGATGTTTTGGTTTGTTTGGGTCAGTTTCCTACTTGCACCGAAAACCATGCCGGGGTAGCATTTAATGTACCGATTCGGGTCGGAAACGAAACGATGCACAGAATCGGCTAAAAACGAAACGAATGCACCCAATTCACTTTTTTGGACCCAATAGTGATGTTTTGGTTCGTTTGGGTCAGTTTCGTTACTGCACTGAAAACCATGTCGGGGTTGCATTTAATGCACCGATTCGGGTCGGAAACTAAACGATGCACCGATTCGTCCAGAAATTAAACGAACGCACCCAATCCACTTTTTTTAGCCAATAGTATGTTTTGCTTCGTTTGGGTCAGTTTTGTTACTGTACCGAACACCATGCCGGGGTTTCATTTAATGCACCTATTCGGGTCGGAAACGAAATGATGCACCGATTCGTCCAGAAAGGAAACGAACGCACCCAATCCACTTTTCTAGACATAATAGTGATGTTTTGGTTCATCTGGGTCAGTTTCGTTACTGCACCGAAAACCATGCCGGGGTTGCATTTCATGCACCGATTCGGGTCGGAAACGAAAGGATGCACCAATTCGTCCAGAAATGAAACGAACGCACCCTATCCACTTTTTTGGACCCAATAGTGATGTTTTGGTTTGTTTGGGTCAGTTTCGATACTGCACCGAAAATTATGTCGGGGTTGCATTTAATGCACAGATTTGGGTCGAAAACGAATCGATGCACCGATTCGTTCAGAAACGAAATGAACGCACCCAATCCACTTTTTTCGACCTAATAGTGATGTTTTGGTTCGTTTGGGTCCGTTTCATTACTGCACCGAAAACCATGCCGGGGTAGCATTTAATGAACCGATTCGGGTCGGAAACGAAACGATGCACGGAATCGTCCAGAAACGAAACGAACACACCCTATCCACTTTTTTGGTCCCAATAGTGATGTTTTGGTTCGTTTGGGTCAGTTTGGTTACTGCACCGAAAACCATGCCGGGGTTGCATTTAATGCATCGATTCGGGTCGGAAACGAAACGATGCACGGAATCGGCTAGAAATGAAATGAACGCACCCAATTCACTTTTTTGAACCCATAGTGATGTTTTGGTTCGTTTGGGTCAGTTTCGTTAATGCACCGAAAACCATGCCGGGGTTGCATTTAATGCATCGATTCGGGTCAGAAACGAAACGATGCACGGAATCGGCTAGAAATGAAATGAACGCACCCAATTCACTTTTTTGAACCCAATAGTGATGTTTTGGTTCGTTTGGGTCAGTTTCGTTAATCCACCGAAAACCATGCCGGGGTTGCATTTAATGCACCAATTCGGGTCGGAAATGAGAGGATGCACCAATTCATCCAGAAAGGAAACGAATGCACCCAATCCACTTTTTTGGACGTAATAGAAATGTTTTGGTTCGTTTGGGTCAGTTTCGATACTGCACCGAAAATCATGCCGGGGTTGTTTTTATTGCACAGATTCGGGTCGGAAACGAAACGATGCACCGATTCATTCAGAAATGAAATGAACGCACCCAATCCACTTTTTTGGACCTAATAGTGATGTTTTGGTTCGTTTGGGTCAGTTTCCTACTTGCACCGAAAACCATGCCGGGGTAGCATTTAATGTACCGATTCGGGTCGGAAACGAAACGATGCACAGAATCGGCTAAAAACGAAACGAATGCACCCAATTCACTTTTTTGGACCCAATAGTGATGTTTTGGTTCGTTTGGGTCAGTTTCGTTACTGCACTGAAAACCATGTCGGGGTTGCATTTAATGCACCGATTCGGGTCGGAAACTAACGATGCACCGATTCGTCCAGAAATTAAACGAACGCACCCAATCCACTTTTTTTAGCCAATAGTATGTTTTGCTTCGTTTGGGTCAGTTTTGTTACTGTACCGAACACCATGCCGGGGTTTCATTTAATGCACCTATTCGGGTCGGAAACGAAATGATGCACCGATTCGTCCAGAAAGGAAACGAACGCACCCAATCCACTTTTCTAGACATAATAGTGATGTTTTGGTTCATCTGGGTCAGTTTCGTTACTGCACCGAAAACCATGCCGGGGTTGCATTTCATGCACCAATTCGGGTCGGAAACGAAAGGATGCACCAATTCGTCCAGAAATGAAACGAACGCACCCTATCCACTTTTTTGGACCCAATAGTGATGTTTTGGTTTGTTTGGGTCAGTTTCGATACTGCACCGAAAATTATGTCGGGGTTGCATTTAATGCACAGATTTGGGTCGAAAACGAATCGATGCACCGATTCGTTCAGAAACGAAATGAACGCACCCAATCCACTTTTTTCGACCTAATAGTGATGTTTTGGTTCGTTTGGGTCCGTTTCATTACTGCACCGAAAACCATGCCGGGGTAGCATTTAATGAACCGATTCGGGTCGGAAACGAAACGATGCACGGAATCGTCCAGAAACGAAACGAACACACCCTATCCACTTTTTTGGTCCCAATAGTGATGTTTTGGTTCGTTTGGGTCAGTTTGGTTACTGCACCGAAAACCATGCCGGGGTTGCATTTAATGCATCGATTCGGGTCGGAAACGAAACGATGCACGGAATCGGCTAGAAATGAAATGAACGCACCCAATTCACTTTTTTGAACCCATAGTGATGTTTTGGTTCGTTTGGGTCAGTTTCGTTAATGCACCGAAAACCATGCCGGGGTTGCATTTAATGCATCGATTCGGGTCAGAAACGAAACGATGCACGGAATCGGCTAGAAATGAAATGAACGCACCCAATTCACTTTTTTGAACCCAATAGTGATGTTTTGGTTCGTTTGGGTCAGTTTCGTTAATGCACCGAAAACCATGCCGGGGTTGCATTTAATGCACCAATTCGGGTCGGAAATGAGAGGATGCACCAATTCATCCAGAAAGGAAACGAATGCACCCAATCCACTTTTTTGGACGTAATAGAAATGTTTTGGTTCGTTTGGGTCAGTTTCGATACTGCACCGAAAATCATGCCGGGGTTGTTTTTATTGCACAGATTCGGGTCAGAAACGAAACGATGCACCGATTCATTCAGAAATGAAATGAACGCACCCAATCCACTTTTTTGGACCTAATAGTGATGTTTTGGTTCGTTTGGGTCAGTTTCCTACTTGCACCGAAAACCATGCCGTGGTAGCATTTAATGTACCGATTCGGGTCGGAAACGAAACGATGCACAGAATCGGCTAAAAACGAAACGAATGCACCCAATTCACTTTTTTGGACCCAATAGTGATGTTTTGGTTCGTTTGGGTCAGTTTCGTTACTGCACTGAAAACCATGTCGGGGTTGCATTTAATGCACCGATTCGGGTCGGAAACTAAACGATGCACCGATTCGTCCAGAAATTAAACGAACGCACCCAATCCACTTTTTTTAGCCAATAGTATGTTTTGCTTCGTTTGGGTCAGTTTTGTTACTGTACCGAACACCATGACGGGGTTTCATTTAATGCACCTATTCGGGTCGGAAACGAAATGATGCACCGATTCGTCCAGAAAGGAAACGAGCGCAGCCAATCCACTTTTTTGGACCTAATAGTGATGTTTTGGTTCGTTTGGGTCAGTTTCATTACTGCACCGAAAACCATGCCAGGGTAGCATTTAATGAACTGATTCGGGTCGGAAACGAAACGATGCACGGAATCGTCCAGAAACGAAACGAACGCACCCTATCCACTTTTTTGGACCCAATAGTGATGTTTTGGTTCGTTTGGGTCAGTTTGGTTACTCCACCGAAAACCATGCCGGGGTTGCATTTAATGCATCGATTCGGGTCAGAAATGAAACGATGCACGGAATCGGCTAGAAATGAAATGAACGCACCCAATTCACGTTTTTGAACCCAATAGTGATGTTTTGGTTCGTTTGGGTCAGTTTCGTTAATGCACCGAAAACCATGCCGGGGTTGCATTTAATGCACCAATTCGGGTCAGAAACGAGAGGATGCACCAATTCATCCAGAAAGGAAACGAATGCACCCAATCCACTTTTTTGGACGTAATAGAAATGTTTTGGTTCGTTTGGGTCAGTTTCGATACTGCACCGAAAATCATGCCGGGGTTGTATTTAATGCACAGATTCGGGTCAGAAACGAAACGATGTACCGATTCGTTCAAAAACGAAATGAACGCACCCAATCCACTTTTTTGGACCTAATAGTGATGTTTTGGTTCGTTTGGGTCAGTTTCCTACTTGCACCGAAAACCATGCCGGGGTAGCATTTAATGTACCGATTTGGGTCGGAAACGAAACGATGCACAGAATCGGCTAAAAACGAAACGAATGCACCCAATTCACTTTTTTGGACCCAATAGTGATGTTTTGGTTCGTTTGGGTCAGTTTCGTTAATGCACCGAAAACCAGGCCGGGGTTGCATTTAATGCACAGATTCGAGTCTGAAACGAAACGATGCACCGATTCTTTCAGAAACGAAACAAACGCACCCAAACCACTTTTTTGGACCCAATAGTGATGTTTTGGTTCGTTTGGGTCAGTTTCATTACTGCACCGAAAACCATACCGGGGTAGCATTTAATGAACCGATTCGGGTCGGAAATGAAAAGATGCACGGAATCAGCTAGAAACGAAACGAACACAACCTATCCACTTTTTTGGACCCAATAGTGATGTTTTGGTTCGTTTGGGTCAGTTTCGTTAATGCACCGAAAACCATGCCGGGGTTGCTTTTAATGCACCAATTCGGGTCGGAAACGAAACGATGCACCGATTCGTCCAGAAAGGAAACGAACGCACGCAATACACTTTTCTGGACATAATAGTGATGTTTTGGTTCATCTGGGTCAGTTTCGTTACTGCACCGAAAACCATGCCGGGGTTGCATTTGATGCACCGATTCGGGTCGGAAACGAAAGGATGCACCAATTCATCCAGAAAGGAAACGAATGCACCCAATCCACTTTTTTGGACGTAATAGTGATGTTTTGGTTCGTTTGGGTCAGTTTCGATACTGCACCGAAAATCATGTCGGGGTTGCATTTAATGCACAGATTCGGGTCGGAAACGAAACGATACACCGATTTGTTCAGAAACGAAATGAACGCACCCTATCCACTTTTTTGGACCCAATAGTGATGTTTTGGTTCGTTTGGGTCAGTTTGATTACTGCACAGAAAACCATGCCGGTTTTGCATTTAATGCACCGATTCGGGTCGGAAACGAAACGATGCACGGAATCGGCTAGAAATGAAATGAACGCACCCAATTCACTTTTTTGAACCCAATAGTGATGTTTTGGTTCGTTTGGGTCAGTTTCGTTAATGCACCGAAAACCATGCCGGGGTTGCATTTAATGCACCAATTCGGGTCGGAAACGAAATGATGCACCGATTCGTCCAAAAAGGAAACGAACGCACCCAATCCACTTTTCTAGACATAATAGTGATGTTTTGGTTCATCTGGGTCAGTTTCGTTACTGCACCGAAAACCATGCCGGGGTTGCATTTGATGCACCGATTCGGGTCGGAAACGAAAGGATGCACCAATTCGTCCAGAAATGAAACGAACGCACCCTATCCACTTTTTTGGACCCAATAGTGATGTTTTGGTTTGTTTGGGTCAGTTTCGATACTGCACCGAAAATTATGTCGGGGTTGCATTTAATGCACAGATTTGGGTCGAAAACGAATCGATGCACCGATTCGTTTAGAAACGAAATGAACGCACCCAATCCACTTTTTTCGACCTAATAGTGATGTTTTGGTTCGTTTTGGTCCGTTTCATTACTGCACCGAAAACCATGCCGGGGTAGCATTTAATGAACCGATTCGGGTCGGAAACGAAACGATGCACGGAATCGTCCAGAAACGAAACGAACACACCCTATCCACTTTTTTGGTCCCAATAGTGATGTTTTGGTTCGTTTGGGTCAGTTTGGTTACTGCACCGAAAACCATGCCGGGGTTGCATTTAATGCATCGATTCGGGTCGGAAACGAAACGATGCACGGAATCGGCTAGAAATGAAATGAACGCACCCAATTCACTTTTTTGAACCCAGTAGTGATGTTTTGGTTCGTTTGGGTCAGTTTCGTTAATGCACCGAAAACCATGCCGGGGTTGCATTTAATGCATCGATTCGGGTCAGAAACAAAACGATGCACGGAATCGGCTAGAAATGAAATGAACGCACCCAATTCACTTTTTTGAACCCAATAGTGATGTTTTGGTTCGTTTGGGTCAGTTTCGTTAATGCACCGAAAACCATGCCGGGGTTGCATTTAATGCACCAATTCGGGTCAGAAATGAGAGGATGCACCAATTCATCCAGAAAGGAAACGAATGCACCCAATCCACTTTTTTGGACGTAATAGAAATGTTTTGGTTTGTTTGGGTCAGTTTCGATACTGCACCGAAAATCATGCCGGGGATGTATTTAATGCACAGATTCGGGTCGGAAATGAAACGATGCACCGATTCATTCAGAAATGAAATGAATGCACCCAATCCACTTTTTTGGACCTAATAGTGATGTTTTGGTTCGTTTGGGTCAGTTTCCTACTTGCACCGAAAACAATGCCGGGGTAGCATTTAATGTACCGATTCGGGTCGGAAACGAAACGATGCACAGAATCGGCTAAAAACGAAACGAATGCACCCAATTCACTTTTTTGGACCCAATAGTGATGTTTTGGTTCGTTTGGGTCAGTTTCGTTACAGCACTGAAAACCATGTCGGGGTTGCATTTAATGCACCGATTCGGGTCGGAAACTAAACGATGCACCGATTCGTCCAGAAATTAAACGAACGCACCCAATCCACTTTTTTTAGCCAATAGTATGTTTTGCTTCGTTTGGGTCAGTTTTGTTACTGCACCGAACACCATGCCGGGGTTTCATTTAATGCACCTATTCGGGTCGGAAACGAAATGATGCACCGATTCGTCCAGAAAGGAAACGAGCGCAGCCAATCCACTTTTTTGGACGTAATAGTTATGTTTTGGTTCGTGTGGGAAAGTTTCATTACAGCACCGAAAACCATGTCGGGGTTGCATTTAATGCACAGACTCGAGTCAGATACGAAACGATGCACCGATTCGTTCAGAAACGAAATGAACGCACCCAATCCACTTTTTTGGACCTAATAGTGGTGTTTTGGTTCGTTTGGGTCAGTTTCATTACTGCACCGAAAACCATGCCGGGGTAGCATTTAATGCACAGACTCGAGTCAGATACGAAACGATGCACCGATTCGTTCAGAAACGAAATGAACGCACCCAATCCACTTTTTTGGACCTAATAGTGATGTTTTGGTTCGTTTGGGTCAGTTTCATTACTGCACCGAAAACCATGCCAGGGTAGCATTTAATGAACCGATTCGGGTCGGAAACGAAACGATGCACGGAATCGTCCAGAAACGAAACGAACGCACCCTATCCAGTTTTTTGGACCCAATAGTGATGTTTTGGTTCGTTTGGGTCAGTTTGGTTACTGCACCGAAAACCATGCCGGGGTTGCATTTAATGCATCGATTCGGGTCAGAAATAAAACGATGCACGGAATCGGCTTGAAATGAAATGAACGCACCCAATTCACGTTTTTGAACCCAATAGTGATGTTTTGGTTCGTTTGGGTCAGTTTCGTTAATGCACCGAAAACCATGCCGGGGTTGCATTTAATGCACCAATTCGGGTCAGAAACGAGAGGATGCACCAATTCATCCAGAATGGAAACGAATGCACCCAATCCACTTTTTTGGACGTAATAGAAATGTTTTGGTTCGTTTGGGTCAGTTTCGATACTGCACCGAAAATCATGCCGGGGTTGTATTTAATGCACAGATTCGGGTCAGAAATGAAACGATGTACCGATTCGTTCAGAAACGAAATGAACGCACCCAATCCACTTTTTTGGACCTAATAGTGATGTTTTGGTTCGTTTGGGTCAGTTTCCTACTTGCACCGAAAACCATGCCGGGGTAGCATTTAATGTACCGATTCGGGTCGGAAACGAAACGATGCACAGAATCGGCTAAAAACGAAACGAATGCACCCAATTCACTTTTTTGGACCCAATAGTGATGTTTTGGTTCGTTTGGGTCAGTTTCGTTAATGCACCGAAAACCATGCCGGGGTTGCATTTAATGCACAGATTCGAGTCGGAAACGAAACGATGCACCGATTCTTTCAGAAACGAAACAAACGCACCCAAACCACTTTTTTGGACCTAATAGTTATGTTTTGGTTCGTTTGGGTCAGTTTCATTACTGCACCGAAAACCATGCCGGGGTAGCATTTAATGAACCGATTCGGGTCGGAAACGAAACGATGCACGGAATCATCTAGAAACGAAACGAACGCACCCTATCCACTTTTTTGGACCCAATAGTGATGTTTTGGTTTGTTTGGGTCAGTTTCATTACTGCACCGAAAACCATGCCGGGGTAGCATTTAATGAACCGATTCGGGTCGGAAACGAAAAGATGCACGGAATCAGCTAGAAACGAAACAAACACAACCTATCCACTTTTTTAGAACCAATAGTGATGTTTTGGTTCGTTTGGGTCAGTTTCGTTAATGCACCGAAAACCATGCCGGGGTTGCTTTTAATGCTCCAATTCGAGTCGGAAACGAAACGATGCACCGATTCGTCCAGAAAGGAAACGAACGCACCCAATACACTTTTCTGGACATAATAGTGATGTTTTGGTTCATCTGGGTCAGTTTCGTTACTGCACCGAAAACCATGCCGGGGTTGCATTTGATGCACCGATTCGGGTCGGAAACGAAAGGATGCACCAATTCATCCAGAAAGGAAACGAATGCACCCAATCCACTTTTTTGGACGTAATAGTGATGTTTTGGTTCGTTTGGGTCAGTTTCGATACCGCACCGAAAATCATGCCGGGGTTGCATTTAATGCACAGATTCGGGTCGGAAACGAAACGATACACCGATTTGTTCAGAAACGAAATGAACGCACCCTATCCACTTTTTTGGACCCAATAGTGATGTTTTGGTTCGTTTGGGTCAGTTTGGTTACTGCAAAGAAAACCATGCCGGTTTTGCATTTAATGCACCGATTCGGGTCGGAAACGAAACGATGCACGGAATCGGCTAGAAATGAAATGAACGCACCCAATTCACTTTTTTGAACCCAATAGTGATGTTTTGGTTCGTTTGGGTCAGTTTCGTTAATGCACCGAAAACCATGCCGGGGTTGCATTTAATGCATCGATTCAGGTCGGAAACGAAATGACGCACCGATTCGTCCAGAAAGGAAACGAACGCACCCAATCCACTTTTCTAGACATAATAGTGATGTTTTGGTTCATCTGGGTCAGTTTCGTTACTGCACCGAAAACCATGCCGGGGTTGCATTTGATGCACCGATTCGGGTCGGAAACGAAGGATGCACCAATTCGTCCAGAAATGAAACGAACGCACCCTATCCACTTTTTTGGACCCAATAGTGATGTTTTGGTTTGTTTGGGTCAGTTTCGATACTGCACCGAAAATTATGTCGGGGTTGCATTTAATGCACAGATTTGGGTCGAAAACGAATCGATGCACCGATTCGTTCAGAAACGAAATGAACGCACCCAATCCAGTTTTTCGACCTAATAGTGATGTTTTGGTTCGTTTGGGTCCGTTTCATTACTGCACCGAAAACCTTGCCGGGGTAGCATTTAATGAACCGATTCGGGTCGGAAACGAAACGATGCACGGAATCGTCCAGAAACGAAACGAACGCACCGTATCCACTTTTTTGGTCCCAATAGTGATGTTTTGGTTCATTTGGGTCAGTTTGGTTACTGCACCGAAAACCATGCCGGGGTTGCATTTAATGCATCGATTCGGGTCGGAAACGAAACGATGCACGGAATCGGCTAGAAATGAAATGAACGCACCCAATTCACTTTTTTGAACCCAGTAGTGATGTTTTGGTTCGTTTGGGTCAGTTTCGTTAATGCACCGAAAACCATGCCGGGGTTGCATTTAATGCACCAATTCGGGTCGGAAACGAAAGGATGCACCAATTCATCCAGAAAGGAAACGAATGCACCCAATCCACTTTTTTGGACGTAATAGTGATGTTTTTGTTCGTTTGGGTCAGTTTCGATACTGCACCGAAAATCATGTTGGGGTTGTATTTAATGCACAGATTCGGGTCGGAAACGATACGATGCACCGATTCATTCAGAAACGAAATGAACGCACCCAATCCACTTTTTTTGACCTAATAGTGATGTTTTGGTTCGTTTGGGTCAGTTTCCTACTTGCACCGAAAACCATGTCGGGGTAGCATTTAATGTACTGATTCGGGTCGGAAACGAAATGATGCACATAATCGGCTAAAAACGAAACGAATGCACCCAATTCACTTTTTTGGACCCAATAGTGATGGTTTGGTTCGTTTGGGTCAGTTTCGTTACTGCACTGAAAACCATGCCGGGGTTGCATTTAATGCACCGATTCGGGTCGGAAACGAAACGATGCACCGATTCGTCCAGAAAGGAAACGACCGCACCCAATCCACTTTTTTGGACGTAATAGTGATGTTTTGGTTCGTTTGGGTCAGTTTCATTACTGCACCGAAAACCATGCCGGGGTTGCATTTAATGCACAGATTCGAGTCGGAAACGAAACGATGCACCGATTCTTTCAAAAACGAAACAAACACACCCAATCCACTTTTTTGGACCTAATAGTTATGTTTTGGTTCGTTTGGGTCAGTTTCATTACTGCACCGAAAACCATGCCGGGGTAGCATTTAATGAACCGATTCGGGTCGGAAACGAAATGATGCATAGAATCGGCTCAAAACGAAACGAATGCACCCAATTCACTTTTTTGGACCCAATAGTGATGTTTTAGTTCGTTTGGGTCAGTTTCGTTACTGCACTGAAAACCATGCCCGGGTTGCATTTAATGCACCGATTCGGGTCGGAAACGAAACGATGCACCGATTCGTCCAGAAATTAAACGAACCCACCCAATCCACTTTTTTGACCCAATAGTATGTTTTGCTTCGTTTGGGTCAGTTTTGTTACTGCACCGAAAACCATGCCTGGGTTTCATTTAATGCACCGATTCGGGTCGGAAACGAAACGATGCACCGATTCGTCCAGAAAGGAAACGACCGCACCCAATCCACTTTTTTGGACGTAATAGTGATGTTTTGGTTCGTTTGGGTCAGTTTCATTACTGCACCGAAAACCATGCCGGGGTTGCATTTAATGCACAGATTCGAGTCGGAAACGAAACGATGCACCGATTCTTTCAAAAATGAAACAAACGCACCCAATCCACTTTTTTGGACCTAATAGTTATGTTTTGGTTCGTTTGGGTCAGTTTCATTACTGCACCGAAAACCATGCGGGGTGGCATTTAATGAACCGATTCGGGTCGGAAACGAAACGATGCACGGAATCGTCCAGAAACGAAACGAACGCACCCTATCCACTGTTTTGGACCCAATAGTGATGTTTTGGTTCGTTTGGGTCAGTTTGGTTACTGCACCGAAAACCATGCCGGGGTTGCATTTAATGCATCGATTCGGGTCGGAAATGAAAGGATGCACCAATTCATCCAGAAAGGAAACGAATGCACCCAATCCACTTTTTTGGACGTAATAGTGATGTTTTGGTTCGTTTGGGTCAGTTTCGATACTGCACCGAAAATTATGTCGGGGTTGCATTTAATGCACAGATTCGGGTCAAAATCGAAACGATGCACCGATTCGTTCAGAAACGAAATGAACGCACCCAATCCACTTTTTTGGACCTAATAGTGATGTTTGGGTTCGTTTGGGTCAGTTTTGTTACTGCACTGAAAACCATGGCGGGGTTGCATTTAATGCACCGATTCGGGTCGAAAACGAAACGATGCACGGAATCATCCAGAAACGAAATGAACGCACCCAATCCACTTTTTTTGATCCAATAGTGATGTTTTGGTTCGTTTGGGTCAATTTCGTTACTGCACTGAAAACCATGCCGGGGTTGCATTTAATGCACCGATTCGGGTCGGAAACGAAACGATGCACGGAATCGTCCAGAAACGAAACGAACGCACCGTATCCACTTTTTTGGTCCCAATAGTGATGTTTTGGTTCATTTGGGTCAGTTTGGTTACTGCACCGAAAACCATGCCGGGGTTGCATTTAATGCATCGATTCGGGTCGGAAACGAAACGATGCACGGAATCGGCTAGAAATGAAATGAACGCACCCAATTCACTTTTTTGAACCCAGTAGTGATGTTTTGGTTCGTTTGGGTCAGTTTCGTTAATGCACCGAAAACCATGCCGGGGTTGCATTTAATGCACCAATTCGGGTCGGAAACGAAAGGATGCACCAATTCATCCAGAAAGGAAACGAATGCACCCAATCCACTTTTTTGGACGTAATAGTGATGTTTTTGTTCGTTTGGGTCAGTTTCGATACTGCACCGAAAATCATGTTGGGGTTGTATTTAATGCACAGATTCGGGTCGGAAACGATACGATGCACCGATTCATTCAGAAACGAAATGAACGCACCCAATCCACTTTTTTGACCTAATAGTGATGTTTTGGTTCGTTTGGGTCAGTTTCCTACTTGCACCGAAAACCATGTCGGGGTAGCATTTAATGTACTGATTCGGGTCGGAAACGAAATGATGCACATAATCGGCTAAAAACGAAACGAATGCACCCAATTCACTTTTTTGGACCCAATAGTGATGGTTTGGTTCGTTTGGGTCAGTTTCGTTACTGCACTGAAAACCATGCCGGGGTTGCATTTAATGCACCGATTCGGGTCGGAAACGAAACGATGCACCGATTCGTCCAGAAAGGAAACGACCGCACCCAATCCACTTTTTTGGACGTAATAGTGATGTTTTGGTTCGTTTGGGTCAGTTTCATTACTGCACCGAAAACCATGCCGGGGTTGCATTTAATGCACAGATTCGAGTCGGAAACGAAACGATGCACCGATTCTTTCAAAAACGAAACAAACACACCCAATCCACTTTTTTGGACCTAATAGTTATGTTTTGGTTCGTTTGGGTCAGTTTCATTACTGCACCGAAAACCATGCCGGGGTAGCATTTAATGAACCGATTCGGGTCGGAAACGAAATGATGCATAGAATCGGCTCAAAACGAAACGAATGCACCCAATTCACTTTTTTGGACCCAATAGTGATGTTTTAGTTCGTTTGGGTCAGTTTCGTTACTGCACTGAAAACCATGCCCGGGTTGCGTTTAATGCACCGATTCGGGTCGGAAACGAAACGATGCACCGATTCGTCCAGAAATTAAACGAACCCACCCAATCCACTTTTTTGACCCAATAGTATGTTTTGCTTCGTTTGGGTCAGTTTTGTTACTGCACCGAAAACCATGCCTGGGTTTCATTTAATGCACCGATTCGGGTCGGAAACGAAACGATGCACCGATTCGTCCAGAAAGGAAACGACCGCACCCAATCCACTTTTTTGGACGTAATAGTGATGTTTTGGTTCGTTTGGGTCAGTTTCATTACTGCACCGAAAACCATGCCGGGGTTGCATTTAATGCACAGATTCGAGTCGGAAACGAAACGATGCACCGATTCTTTCAAAAATGAAACAAACGCACCCAATCCACTTTTTTGGACCTAATAGTTATGTTTTGGTTCGTTTGGGTCAGTTTCATTACTGCACCGAAAACCATGCGGGGTGGCATTTCATGAACCGATTCGGGTCGGAAACGAAACGATGCACGGAATCGTCCAGAAACGAAACGAACGCACCCTATCCACTGTTTTGGACCCAATAGTGATGTTTTGGATCGTTTGGGTCAGTTTGGTTACTGCACCTAAAACCATGCCGGGGTTGCATTTAATGCATCGATTCGGGTCGGAAATGAAAGGATGCACCAATTCATCCAGAAAGGAAACGAATGCACCCAATCCACTTTTTTGGACGTAATAGTGATGTTTTGGTTCGTTTGGGTCAGTTTCGATACTGCACCGAAAATTATGTCGGGGTTGCATTTAATGCACAGATTCGGGTCAAAAACGAAACGATGCACCGATTCGTTCAGAAACGAAATGAACGCACCCAATCCACTTTTTTGGACCTAATAGTGATGTTTGGGTTCGTTTGGGTCAGTTTTGTTACTGCACTGAAAACCATGGCGGGGTTGCATTTAATGCACCGATTCGGGTCGAAAACGAAACGATGCACGGAATCATCCAGAAACGAAATGAACGCACCCAATCCACTTTTTTTGATCCAATAGTGATGTTTTGGTTCGTTTGGGTCAATTTCGTTACTGCACTGAAAACCATGCCGGGGTTGCATTTAATGCACCGATTCGGGTCGGAAACGAAACGATGCACCGATTCGTCCCGAAATTAAACGAACGCACCCAATCCACTTTTTTGACCCAATATTATGTTTTACTTCGTTTGGGTCAGTTTTGTTACTGCACCGAAAACCATGCCGGGGTTTCATTTAATGCACCGATTCGGGTCGGAAACGAAACGATGCACCGATTCGTCCAGAAAGGAAACGAACGCACCCAATCCACTTTTTTGGACGTAATAGTGATGTTTTGGTTCGTTTTGGTCAGTTTCATTACTGCACCGAAAACCATGCCGGGGTTGCATTTAATGCACAGATTCGAGTCGGAAACGAAACGATGCACCGATTCTTTCAGAAACGAAACAAACACACCCAAACCACTTTTTTGGACCTAATAGTTATGTTTTGGTTCGTTTGGGTCAGTTTCATTACTGCACCGAAAACCATGCCGGGGTTGCATTTAATGCACCGATTCGGGTCGGAAACGAAACGATGCACGGAATCGGCTAGAAATGAAAGGAACGCACACAATTCACTTTTTTGAACCCAATAGTGATGTTTTGGTTCGTTTGGGTCAGTTTCGTTAATGCACCGAAAACCATGCCGGGGTTGCTTTTAATGCACCAATTCGGGTCGGAAACGAAACGATGCACCGATTCGGCCAGAAAGGAAACGAACGCACCCAATACACTTTTCTGGACATAATAGTGATGTTTTGGTTCATCTGGGTCAGTTTCGTTACTGCACTTTTTTGGACCTAATAGTTATGTTTTGGTTCGTTTGGGTCAGTTTCATTACTGCACCGAAAACCATGCGGGGTGGCATTTAATGAACCGATTCGGGTCGGAAACGAAACGATGCACGGAATCGTCCAGAAACGAAACGAACGCACCCTATCCACTGTTTTGGACCCAATAGTGATGTTTTGATTCGTTTGGGTCAGTTTGGTTACTGCACCGAAAACCATGCCGGGGTTGCATTTAATGCATCGATTCGGGTCCGAAACGAAACGATGCACGGAATCGGCTAGAAATGAAATGAACGCACCCAATTCACTTTTTTGAACCCAATAGTGATGTTTGGGTTCGGAAATGAAAGGATGCACCAATTCATCCAGAAAGGAAACGAATGCACCCAATCCACTTTTTTGGACGTAATAGTGATGTTTTGGTTCGTTTGGGTCAGTTTCGATACTGCACCGAAAATTATGTCGGGGTTGCATTTAATGCACAGATTCGGGTCAAAAACGAAACGATGCACCGATTCGTTCAGAAACGAAATGAACGCACCCAATCCACTTTTTTGGACCTAATAGTGATGTTTTGGTTCGTTTGGGTCAGTTTGGTTACTGCACCGAAAACCTTGCCGGGGTTGTATTTAATGCACCGATTCGGGTTGGAAACGAAACGAAGCACGGGATCGGCTAGAAACGAAACGAACGCACCCAATTCACTTTTTTGGACCCAATAGTGATGTTTGGGTTCGTTTGGGTCAGTTTTGTTACTGCACTGAAAACCATGGCGGGGTTGCATTTAATGCACCGATTCGGGTCGAAAACGAAACGATGCATGGAATCATCCAGAAACGAAATGAACGCACCCAATCCACTTTTTTTGATCCAATAGTGATGTTTTGGTTCGTTTGGGTCAATTTCGTTACTGCACTGAAAACCATGTCGGGGTTGCATTTAATGCACCGATTCGGGTCGGAAACGAAACGATGCACCGATTCGTCCCGAAATTAAACGAACGCACCCAATCCACTTTTTGACCCAATATTATGTTTTACTTCGTTTGGGTCAGTTTTGTTACTGCACCGAAAACCATGCCGGGGTTGCATTTAATGCACAGATTCGAGTCGGAAACGAAACGATGCACCGAATCGGCTAGAAATGAAAGGAACGCACCCAATTCACTTTTTTGAACCCAATAGTGATGTTTTGGTTCGTTTGGGTCAGTTTCGTTAATGCACCGAAAACCATGCCGGGGTTGCTTTTAATGCACCAATTCGGGTCGGAAACGAAACGATGCACGGAATCGGCTAGAAATGAAAGGAACGCACCCAATTCACTTTTTTGAACCCAATAGTGATGTTTTGGTTCGTTTGGGTCAGTTTCGTTAATGCACCGAAAACCATGCCGGGGTTGCTTTTAATGCACCAATTCGGGTCGGAAACGAAACGATGCACCGATTCGTCCAGAAAGGAAACGAACGCACCCAATACACTTTTCTGGACATAATAGTGATGTTTTGGTTCATCTGGGTCAGTTTCGTTACTGCACCGAAAACCATGCCGGGGTTGCATTTGATGCACCGATTCGGGTCGGAAACGAAAGGATGCACCAATTCATCCAGAAAGGAAACGAATGCACCCAATCCACTTTTTTGGACGTAATAGTGATGTTTTGGTTCGTTTGGGTCAGTTTCGATACTGCACCGAAAATCATGCCGAGGTTGCATTTAATGCACAGATTCGGGTCGGAAACGAAACGATGCACCGATTTGTTCAGAAACGAAATGAACGCACCCAATCCACTTTTTTGGACCTAATAGTGATGTTTTGGTTAGTTTGGGTCAGTTTCCTACTTGCACCGAAAACCATGACGGGGTAGCATTTAATGTACCGATTCGGGTCGGAAACGAAATGATGCACAGAATCAGCTAAAAACGAAACGAATGCACCCAATTCACTTTTTTGGACCCAATAGTGATGTTTTGGTTCGTTTGGGTCAGTTTCGTTACTGCACTGAAAACCATGCCGGGGTTACATTTAATGCACCGATTCGGGTCGGAAACGAAACGATGCACCGATTCGTCCAGAAATTAAACGAACCCACCCAATCCACTTTTTTGACCCAATAGTATGTTTTGCTTCGTTTGGGTCAGTTTTGTTACTGCACCGAAAACCATGCCTGGGTTTCATTTAATGCACCGATTCGGGTCGGAAACGAAACGATGCACCGATTCGTCCAGAAAGGAAACGACCGCACCCAATCCACTTTTTTGGACGTAATAGTGATGTTTTGGTTCGTTTGGGTCAGTTTCATTACTGCACCGAAAACCATGCCGGGGTTGCATTTAATGCACAGATTCGAGTCGGAAACGAAACGATGCACCGATTCTTTCAAAAATGAAACAAACGCACCCAATCCACTTTTTTGGACCTAATAGTTATGTTTTGGTTCGTTTGGGTCAGTTTCATTACTGCACCGAAAACCATGCGGGGTGGCATTTAATGAACCGATTCGGGTCGGCAACGAAACGATGCACGGAATCGTCCAGAAACGAAACAAACGCACCCTATCCACTTTTTTGGACCCAATATTGATGTTTTGGTTCGTTTGGGTCAGTTTGGTTACTGCACCGAAAACCATGCCGGGGTTGCATTTAATGCATCGATTCGGGTCGGAAACGAAAGGATGCACCAATTCATCCAGAAAGGAAACGAATGCACCCAATCCACTTTTTTGGACGTAATAGTGATGTTTTGGTTCGTTTGGGTCAGTTTCGATACCTGCACCGAAAATTATGTCGGGGTTGCATTTAATGCACAGATTCGGGTCAAAAATGAAACGATGCACCGATTTGTTCAGAAACGAAATGAACGCACCCAATCCACTTTTTTGGACCTAATAGTGATGTTTTGGTTAGTTTGGGTCAGTTTCCTACTTGCACCGAAAACCATGACGGGGTAGCATTTAATGTACCGATTCGGGTCGGAAACGAAATGATGCACAGAATCGGCTAAAAACGAAACGAATGCACCCAATTCACTTTTTTGGACCCAATAGTGATGTTTTGGTTCGTTTGGGTCAGTTTCGTTACTGCACTGAAAACCATGCCGGGGTTGCATTTAATGCACCGATTCGGGTCGGAAACGAAACGATGCACCGATTCGTCCAGAAATTAAACGAACCCACCCAATCCACTTTTTTGACCCAATAGTATGTTTTGCTTCGTTTGGGTCAGTTTTGTTACTGCACCGAAAACCATGCCTGGGTTTCATTTAATGCACCGATTCGGGTCGGAAACGAAACGATGCACCGATTCGTCCAGAAAGGAAACGACCGCACCCAATCCACTTTTTTGGACGTAATAGTGATGTTTTGGTTCGTTTGGGTCAGTTTCATTACTGCACCGAAAACCATGCCGGGGTTGCATTTAATGCACAGATTCGAGTCGGAAACGAAACAATGCACCGATTCTTTCAAAAATGAAACAAACGCACCCAATCCACTTTTTTGGACCTAATAGTTATGTTTTGGTTCGTTTGGGTCAGTTTCATTACTGCACCGAAAACCATGCGGGGTGGCATTTAATGAACCGATTCGGGTCGGAAACGAAACGATGCACGGAATCCTCCAGAAACGAAACAAACGCACCCTATCCACTTTTTTGGACCCAATATTGATGTTTTGGTTCGTTTCGGTCAGTTTGGTTACTGCACCGAAAACCATGCCGGGGTTGCATTTAATGCATCGATTCGGGTCGGAAACGAAAGGATGCACCAATTCATCCAGAAAGGAAACGAATGCACCCAATCCACTTTTTTGGACGTAATAGTGATGTTTTGGTTCGTTTGGGTCAGTTTCGATACCTGCACCGAAAATTATGTCGGGGTTGCATTTAATGCACAGATTCGGGTCAAAAATGAAACGATGCACCGATTTGTTCAGAAACGAAATGAACGCACCCAATCCACTTTTTTGGACCTAATAGTGATGTTTTGGTTAGTTTGGGTCAGTTTCCTACTTGCACCGAAAACCATGACGGGGTAGCATTTAATGTACCGATTCGGGTCGGAAACGAAATGATGCACAGAATCGGCTAAAAACGAAACGAATGCACCCAATTCACTTTTTTGGACCCAATAGTGATGTTTTGGTTCGTTTGGGTCAGTTTCGTTACTGCACTGAAAACCATGCCGGGGTTGCATTTAATGCACCGATTCGGGTCGGAAACGAAACGATGCACCGATTCGTCCAGAAATTAAACGAACCCACCCAATCCACTTTTTTGACCCAATAGTATGTTTTGCTTCGTTTGGGTCAGTTTTGTTACTGCACCGAAAACCATGCCTGGGTTTCATTTAATGCACCGATTCGGGTCGGAAACGAAACGATGCACCGATTCGTCCAGAAAGGAAACGACCGCACCCAATCCACTTTTTTGGATGTAATAGTGATGTTTTGGTTCGTTTGGGTCAGTTTCATTACTGCACCGAAAACCATGCCGGGGTTGCATTTAATGCACAGATTCGAGTCGGAAACGAAACGATGCACCGATTCTTTCAAAAATGAAACAAACGCACCCAATCCACTTTTTTGGACCTAATAGTTATGTTTTGGTTCGTTTGGGTCAGTTTCATTACTGCACCGAAAACCATGCGGGGTGGCATTTAATGAACCGATTCGGGTCGGAAACGAAACGATGCACGGAATCGTCCAGAAACGAAACGAACGCACCCTATCCACTGTTTTGGACCCAATAGTGATGTTTTGATTCGTTTGGGTCAGTTTGGTTACTGCACCGAAAACCATGCCGGGGTTGCATTTAATGCATCGATTCGGGTCAGAAACGAAACGATGCACGGAATCGGCTAGAAATGAAATGAACGCACCCAATTCACTTTTTTGAACCCAATAGTGATGTTTGGGTTCGGAAATGAAAGGATGCACCAATTCATCCAGAAAGGAAACGAATGCACCCAATCCACTTTTTTGGACGTAATAGTGATGTTTTGGTTCGTTTGGGTCAGTTTCGATACTGCACCGAAAATTATGTCGGGGTTGCATTTAATGCACAGATTCGGGTCAAAAACGAAACGATGCACCGATTCGTTCAGAAACGAAATGAACGCACCCAATCCACTTTTTTGGACCTAATAGTGATGTTTTGGTTCGTTTGGGTCAGTTTGGTTACTGCACCGAAAACCTTGCCGGGGTTGTATTTAATGCACCGATTCGGGTTGGAAACGAAACGAAGCACGGGATCGGCTAGAAACGAAACGAACGCACCCAATTCACTTTTTTGGACCCAATAGTGATGTTTGGGTTCGTTTGGGTCAGTTTTGTTACTGCACTGAAAACCATGGCGGGGTTGCATTTAATGCACCGATTCGGGTCGAAAACGAAACGATGCATGGAATCATCCAGAAACGAAATGAACGCACCCAATCCACTTTTTTTGATCCAATAGTGATGTTTTGGTTCGTTTGGGTCAATTTCGTTACTGCACTGAAAACCATGTCGGGGTTGCATTTAATGCACCGATTCGGGTCGGAAACGAAACGATGCACCGATTCGTCCCGAAATTAAACGAACGCACCCAATCCACTTTTTGACCCAATATTATGTTTTACTTCGTTTGGGTCAGTTTTGTTACTGCACCGAAAACCATGCCGGGGTTGCATTTAATGCACAGATTCGAGTCGGAAACGAAACGATGCACCGATTCTTTCAGAAACGAAACAAACACACCCAAACCACTTTTTTGGACCTAATAGTTATGTTTTGGTTCGTTTGGGTCAGTTTCATTACTGCACCGAAAACCATGCCGGGGTTGCATTTAATGCACCGATTCGGGTCGGAAACGAAACGATGCACGGAATCGGCTAGAAATGAAAGGAACGCACCCAATTCACTTTTTTGAACCCAATAGTGATGTTTTGGTTCGTTTGGGTCAGTTTCGTTAATGCACCGAAAACCATGCCGGGGTTGCTTTTAATGCACCAATTCGGGTCGGAAACGAAACGATGCACCGATTCGTCCAGAAAGGAAACGAACGCACCCAATACACTTTTCTGGACATAATAGTGATGTTTTGGTTCATCTGGGTCAGTTTCGTTACTGCACCGAAAACCATGCCGGGGTTGCATTTGATGCACCGATTCGGGTCGGAAACGAAAGGATGCACCAATTCATCCAGAAAGGAAACGAATGCACCCAATCCACTTTTTTGGACGTAATAGTGATGTTTTGGTTCGTTTGGGTCAGTTTCGATACTGCACCGAAAATCATGCCGGGGTTGCATTTAATGCACAGATTCGGGTCGGAAACGAAACGATGCACCGATTTGTTCAGAAACGAAATGAACGCACCCAATCCACTTTTTTGGACCTAATAGTGATGTTTTGGTTAGTTTGGGTCAGTTTCCTACTTGCACCGAAAACCATGACGGGGTAGCATTTAATGTACCGATTCGGGTCGGAAACGAAATGATGCACAGAATCGGCTAAAAACGAAACGAATGCACCCAATTCACTTTTTTGGACCCAATAGTGATGTTTTGGTTCGTTTCGGTCAGTTTCGTTACTGCACTGAAAACCATGCCGGGGTTGCATTTAATGCACCGATTCGGGTCGGAAACGAAACGATGCACCGATTCGTCCAGAAATTAAACGAACCCACCCAATCCACTTTTTTGACCCAATAGTATGTTTTGCTTCGTTTGGGTCAGTTTTGTTACTGCACCGAAAACCATGCCTGGGTTTCATTTAATGCACCGATTCGGGTCGGAAATGAAACGATCCACGGAATCAGCTACAAACAAAACGAACACACATAATTCAATTTTTTGGACCCAATAGTGATGTTTTGGTTCGTTTGGGTCAGTTTCGTTACTGCACCAAAAACAATGCCGGGGTTGCATTTAATGCACCGATTCGGGTCGGAAACGAAACGATGCACCGATTCTTTCAAAAATGAAACAAACGCACCCAATCCACTTTTTTGGACCTAATAGTTATGTTTTGGTTCGTTTGGGTTAGTTTCATTACTGCACCGAAAACCATGCGGGGTAGCATTTAATGAACCGATTCGGGTCGGAAACGAAACGATACACGGAATCGTCCAGAAACGAAACGAACGCACCCTATCCACTTTTTTGGACCCAATAGTGATGTTTTGGTTCGTTTGGGTCAGTTTGGTTACTGCATCGAAAACCATGCCGGGGTTGCATTTAATGCATCGATTCGGGTCAGAAACGAAACGATGCACGGAATCGGCTAGAAATGAAATGAACGCACCCAATTCACTTTTTCGAACCCAATTGTGATGTTTTGGTTCGTTTGGGTCAGTTTCGTTAATGCACCGAAAACCATGTCGGGGTTGCATTTAATGCACCAATTCGGGTCGGAAACGAGAGGATGCACCAATTCATCCAGAAAGGAAACGAATGCACCCAATCCACTTTTTTGGACGTAATAGAAATGTTTTCGTTCGTTTGGGTCAGTTTCGATACTGCACCAAAAATCATGCCGGGGTTGTATTTAATGCACAGATTCGGGTCGGAAACGAAACGATGCAACGATTCGTTCAGAAACGAAATAAACGCACCCAATCCACTTTTTTGGACCCAATAGTGATGTTTTGGTTCGTTTGAGTCAGTTTTCTACTTGCACCGAAAACCATGTCGGGGTTGCGTTTAATGTACCGATTCGGGTCGGAAACGAAACTATGCACAGAATCGGCTAAAAACGAAACGACTGCACCCAATTCACTTTTTTGGACCCAATAGTGATGTTTTGGTTCGTTTGGGTCAGTTTCGTTACTGCACTGAAAACCATGTCGGGGTTGCATTTAATGCACCGATTCGGGTCGGAAACTAAACGATGCACCGATTCGTCAGAAAATTAAACGAACCCACCCAATCCACTTTTTTGAGCCAATAGTATGTTTTGCTTCGTTTGGGTCAATTTTGTTACTGCACCGAAAACCATGCCGGGGTTTCATTTAATGCACCGATTCGGGTCGGAAACGAAACGATGCACCGATTCGTCCAGAAAGGAAACGAACGCAGACAATCCACTTTTTTGGACGTAATAGTGATGTTTTGGTTCGTTTGGGTCAGTTTCATTACTGCACCGAAAACCATGCCAGGGTTGCATTTAATGCACAGATTCGAGTCGGAAACGAAACGATGCACCGATTCGTTCAGAAACGAAATGAACGCACCCAATCCACTTTTTTGGACCTAATAGTGATGTTTTGGTTCGTTTGGCTCAGTTTCATTACTGCACCGAAAACCATGCCGGGGTAGCATTTAATGAACCGATTCGGGTCGGAAACGAAACGATGCACAGAATCAGCTAGAAACGAAACGAACGCACCCTATCCACTTTTTTGGACCCAATAGTGATGTTTTGGTTCGTTTGGGTCAGTTTCATTACTGCACCGAAAACCATGCCGGGGTAGCATTTAATGAACCGATTCGGGTCGGAAACGAAACGATGCACAGAATCGGCTAGAAACGAAACGAACGCACCCTATCCACTTTTTTGGACCCAATAGTGATGTTTTGGTTCGTTTGGGTCAGTTTGGTTACTGCACCGAAAACCATGCCGGGGTTGCATTTAATGCACCGATTCGGGTCGGAAATGAAACGATGCATGGAATCGGCTAGAAATGAAATGAACGCACCCAATTCACTTTTTTGAACCCAATAGTGATGTTTTGGTTCGTTTGGGTCAGTTTCGTTAATGCACCGAAAACCATGCCGGGGTTGCATTTAATGCACCAATTCGGGTCGAAAATGAAATGATGCACCGATTCGTCCAGAAAGGAAACGAACGCACCCAATCCACTTTTCTAGACATAATAGTAATGTTTTGGTTCGTTTGGGTCAGTTTCGATACTGTACCGAAAATCATGTCGGGGGTGCATTTAATGCACAGATTCGGGTCGGAAACGAAACGATGCACGGAATCAGCTAGAAACGAAACGAACGCACCCTATCCACTTTTTTGGACCCAATAGTGATGTTTTGGTTCGTTTGGGTCCGTTTCATTACTGCACCGAAAACCATGTCGGGGTAGCATTTAATGTACCGATTCGGGTCGGAAACGAAAGGTTGCACCAATTCATCCAGAAAAGAAACGAATGCACCCAATTCACTTTTTTGGACCCAATAGTGATGTTTTGGTTCGTTTGGGTCAGTTTCGTTACTGCACTGCATACCATGCCGGGGTAGCATTTAATGTACCGATTCGGGTCGGAAACGAAACGATGCACAGAATCGGATAAAAACGAAACGAACGCACCCTATCCACTTTTTTGGACCCAATAGTGATGTTTTGGTTCGTTTGGGTCCGTTTCATTACTGCACCGAAAACCATGTCGGGGTAGCATTTAATGTACCGATTCGGGTCGGAAACGAAAGGTTGCACCAATTCATCCAGAAAAGAAACGAATGCACCCAATTCACTTTTTTGGACCCAATAGTGAAGTTTTGGTTCGTTTGGGTCAATTTCGTTACTGCACTGAAAACCATGTCGGGGTTGCATTTAATGCACCGATTCGGGTCGGAAACGAAACGATGCACCGATTCGTCCCGAAATTAAACGAACGCACCCAATCCACTTTTTGACCCAATATTATGTTTTACTTCGTTTGGGTCAGTTTTGTTACTGCACCGAAAACCATGCCGGGGTTGCATTTAATGCACAGATTCGAGTCGGAAACGAAACGATGCACCGATTCTTTCAGAAACGAAACAAACACACCCAAACCACTTTTTTGGACCTAATAGTTATGTTTTGGTTCGTTTGGGTCAGTTTCATTACTGCACCGAAAACCATGCCGGGGTTGCATTTAATGCACCGATTCGGGTCGGAAACGAAACGATGCACGGAATCGGCTAGAAATGAAAGGAACGCACCCAATTCACTTTTTTGAACCCAATAGTGATGTTTTGGTTCGTTTGGGTCAGTTTCGTTAATGCACCGAAAACCATGCCGGGGTTGCTTTTAATGCACCAATTCGGGTCGGAAACGAAACGATGCACCGATTCGTCCAGAAAGGAAACGAACGCACCCAATACACTTTTCTGGACATAATAGTGATGTTTTGGTTCATCTGGGTCAGTTTCGTTACTGCACCGAAAACCATGCCGGGGTTGCATTTGATGCACCGATTCGGGTCGGAAACGAAAGGATGCACCAATTCATCCAGAAAGGAAACGAATGCACCCAATCCACTTTTTTGGACGTAATAGTGATGTTTTGGTTCGTTTGGGTCAGTTTCCTTCTTGCACCGAAAACCATGCCGGGGTAGCATTTAATGTACCGGTTCGGGTCGGAAACGAAAGGATGCACCAATTCATCCAGAAAGGAAACGAATGCACCCAATTCACTTTTTTGGACCCAATAGTGATATTTTGGTTCGTTTGGGTCAGTTTCGTTAATGCACCGAAAACCATGCCGGGGTTGCATTTAATGCACCAATTCGGGTCGGAAACGAAACGATGCACAGAATCAGCTAGAAACAAAACGAACGCACCCTATGCACTTTTTTGGACCCAATAGTGATGTTTTGGTTCGTTTGGGTCAGTTTCATTATTGCACCGAAAACCATGCCGGGGTAGCATTTAATGAACCGATTCGGGTCGGAAACGAAACGATGCACAGAATCGGCTAGAAACGAAACGAACGCACCCTATCCACTTTTTTGGACCCAATAGTGATGTTTTGGTTCGTTTGGGTCAGTTTGGTTACTGCACCGAAAACCATACCGGGGTTGCATTTAATGCACCGATTCGGGTCGGAAACGAAACGATGCACCGATACGTCCAGAAATTTAACGAACCCACCCAATCCACTTTTTGACCCAATAGTATGTTTTGCTTCGTTTGGGTCAGTTTTGTTACTGCACCGAAAACCATGCCTGGGTTTCATTTAATGCACCGATTCGGGTCGGAAACGAAACGATTTACCGATTCGTCCAGAAAGGAAACGACCGCACCCAATCCACTTTTTTGGACGTAATAGTGATGTTTTGGTTCGTTTGGGTCAGTTTCATTACTGCACAGAAAACCATGCCGGGGTTGCATTTAATGCACAGATTCGAGTCGGAAACGAAACGATGCACCGATTCTTTCAGAAACGAAACAAACGCACCCAAACCACTTTTTTGGACCTAATAGTTATGTTTTGGTTCATTTGGGTAGGTTTCATTACTGCACCGAAAACCATGCCGGGGTAGTATTTAATGAACCGATTCGGGTCGGAAACGAAACGATGCACGGAATCGTCCAGAAACGAAACGAACGCACCCTATCCACTTTTTTGGACCCAATAGTGATGTTTTGGTTCGTTTGGGTCAGTTTGGTTACTGCACCGAAAACCATGCCGGGGTTGCATTTAATGCATCGATTCGGGTCAGAAACGAAACGATGCACGGAATCGGCTAGAAATGAAATGAACGCACCCAATTCACTTTTTTGAACCCAATTGTGATGTTTTGGTTCGTTTGGGTCAGTTTTGTTAATGCACCGAAAACCATGTCGGGGTTGCATTTAATGCACCAATTCGGGTCGGAAACGAGAGGATGCACCAATTCATCCAGAAAGGAAACGAATGCACCCAATCCACTTTTTTGGACGTAATAGAAATGTTTTGGTTCGTTTGGGTCAGTTTCGATACTGCACCAAAAATCATGCCGGGGTTGTATTTAATGCACAGATTCGGGTCGGAAACGAAACGATGCACCGATTCGTTCAGAAACAAAATGAACGCACCCAATCCACTTTTTTGGACCTAATAGTGATGTTTTGGTTCGTTTGAGTCAGTTTTCTACTTGCACCGAAAACCATGCCGGGGTTGCGTTTAATGTACCGATTCGGGTCGGAAACGAAACGATGCACAGAATCGGCTAAAAACGAAACGAATGCACCCAATTCACTTTTTTGGACCCAATAGTGATGTTTTGGTTCGTTTGGGTCAGTTTCGTTACTGCACTGAAAACCATGTCGGGGTTGCATTTAATGCACCGATTCGGGTCGAAAACTAAACGATGCACCGATTCGTCAGAAAATTAAACGAACCCACCCAATCCACTTTTTTGAGCCAATAGTATGTTTTGCTTCGTTTGGGTCAATTTTGTTACTGCACCAAAAACCATGCCGGGGTTTCATTTAATGCACCGATTCGGGTCGGAAACGAAACGATGCACCGATTCGTCCAGAAAGGAAACGAACGCAGACAATCCACTTTTTTGGACGTAATAGTGATGTTTTGGTTCGTTTGGGTCAGTTTCATTACTGCACCGAAAACCATGCCAGGGTTGCATTTAATGCACAGATTCGAGTCGGAAACGAAACGATGCACCGATTCGTTCAGAAACGAAATGAACGCACCCAATCCACTTTTTTGGACCTAATAGTGATGTTTTGGTTCCTTTGGCTCAGTTTCATTACTGCACCGAAAACCATGCCGGGGTAGCATTTAATGAACCGATTCGGGTCGGAAACGAAACGATGCACAGAATCAGTTAGAAACGAAACGAACGCACCCTATCCACTTTTTTGGACCCAATAGTGATGTTTTGGTTCGTTTGTGTCAGTTTCATTACTGCACCGAAAACCATGCCGGGGTAGCATTTAATGAACCGATTCGGGTCGGAAACGAAACGATGCACGGAATCGTCCAGAAACGAAACGAACGCACCCTATCCACTTTTTTGGACCCAATAGTGATGTTTTGGTTCGTTTGGGTCAGTTTGGTTACTGCACCGAAAACCATGCCGGGGTTGCATTTAATGCACCGATTCGGGTCGGAAATGAAACGATGCACGGAATCGGCTAGAAACGAAACGAACGCACCCAATCCACTTTTCTAGACATAATAGTGATGTTTTGGTTCATCTGGGTCAGTTTCGTTACTGCACCGAAAACCATGCCGGGGTTGCATTTGATGCACCGATTCGGGTCGGAAACGAAAGGATGCACCAATTCATCCAGAAAGGAAACGAATGCACCCAATTCACTTTTTTGGACCCAATAGTGATATTTTGGTTCGTTTGGGTCAGTTTCGTTAATGCACCGAAAACCATGCCGGGGTTGCATTTAATGCACCAATTCGGGTCGGAAACGAAATGATGCACTGATTCGTCTAGAAAGGAAACGAACGCACCCAATCCACTTTTCTAGACATAATAGTGATGTTTTGGTTCATCTGGGTCAGTTTCGTTACTGCACCGAAAACCATGCCGGGGTTGCATTTGATGCACCGCTTCAGGTCGGAAACGAAAGGATGCACCAATTCATCCAGAAAGGAAACGAATGCACCCAATCCACTTTTTTGGACGTAGTAGTGATGTTTTGGTTCGTTTGGGTCAGTTTCATTACTGCACCGAAAACCATGTCGGGGTTGCATTTAATGCACAGATTCGAGTCGGAAACGAAACAAACGCACCCAAACCACTTTTTTGGACCTAATAGTTATGTTTTGGTTCGTTTGGGTCAGTTTCATTACTGCACCGAAAACCATGCCGGGGTAGCATTTAATGAACCGATTCGGGTCGGAAACGAAAGGATGCACCAATTCATCCAGAAAGGAAACGAAAGCACCCAATCCACTTTTTTGGACGTAATAGTGATGTTTTAGTTCGTTTGGGTCAGTTTCGATACTGCACCGAAAATTATGTCGGGGTTGCATTTAATGCACAGATTCGGGTCGAAAACGAAACGATGCACCGATTCGTTCAGAAACGAAATGAACGCACCCAATCCACTTTTTTGGACCTAATAGTGATGTTTTGGTTCGTTTGGGTCAGTTTCATTACTGCACCGAAAACCATGCCGGGGTAGCATTTAATGAACCGATTCGGGTCGGAAACGAAACGATGCACGGAATCGTCCAGAAATGAAACGAACGCACGCTATCCACTTTTTTGGTCCCAATAGTGATGTTTTGGTTCGTTTGGGTCAGTTTGGTTACTGCATCGAAAACCATGCCGGGGTTGCATTTAATGCATCGATTCGGGTCGGAAACGAAACGATGCACGGAATCGGCTAGAAATGAAATGAACACACCCAATTCACTTTTTTGAACCCAATAGTGATGTTTTGGTTCGTTTGGGTCAGTTTCGTTAATGCACCGAAAACCATGCCGGGGTTGCATTTAATGCACCAATTCGGGTCGGAAACGAAAGGATGCACCAATTCATCCAGAAAGGAAACGAATGCACCCAATCCACTTTTTTGGACGTAATAGTGATGTTTTGGTTCGTTTGGGTCAGTTTCGATACTGCACCGAAAATCATGTCGGGGTTGTATTTAA